>CM051235.1:111446242-112730528 GCA_027917425.1 Gastrophryne carolinensis
GAATCACACCCTGTGGAGAGTCATGTGGAGAAAAAGTAGCTTAGTTAGTAATATCTACATAAAATTATGAGTAAACAAATGCAAAAGTATTGCCAAAGTGAAGTTTTGTTTGAGGGTGTGTTTCCACCTTTTAATTAAATCAGAAACAAGAAGGTATCATTGCCTCTGACTAATTAGCCCTCAAAAATTCTTGGAATTTTTAATCTGGAATCATGTCTGATCCGTCTTATCCGAAGAATATTAATAAAAAGTAAGCGTAACGTAAAGGATTTTTTATTAATACTTACTTGTGGTCCGATGCGGAGGAATGTCTGTAACTGGAGAGCAGCGCCTTAAATCTGTTTTGCACGATCCATCTTTCATTAGTGTAGGTCTGGCCCCGTCATCAATCTACTGGAATACATCAGGCATTGTTGGGAGGAAAGCTTGGATGATCCATGCGCCATTCATTTCCACGCAGGGCAGTCTCTGGAAAAAAAAAAAATCTGTATAAACCAGGGTCTTTTTCATATAAAAACAAATGGTTATTCTTGCTTTTCAACCATATGTTCCACAGCTTTACCAGTCATTGTGTCAGCCAATGAAGCAACTTTGTCTCGAAGTGCTGCAAAAGCAGTCCACTGCATCACAAGTGGCATCTGACACCCCCAGTCAACTGTCTGTCTGTTATGCTTTGGGTTCAGCTCCACTATCCATTGATGAAGATCTGATAATCATAAAATTCAGCAGCTACTGCCCAGCCAAGAAGTGGAGGAGACACTCGCCTCTTCTTCCACTAGCCGGCAATTAGTGATGAGGAGAGTGTCGTGGGAGGAGGTGTTGCAAGCCGAGGTAGTGGAAGAGGGTCCCTGGAGTCTGCGGCGCTGGCGGCGGCAGCAGCAGCAGCAGTGAATTATTGCGGACTGTTGTTAGGAAAAATCAGCTACTCAGCGATGTGGCAGTGTTTCATGCAGCATCCTGTGGAGAAAAAGTAGGTTAGTTAGTGTATATACATAAAATTATGAATAGACAAATGCAATGGTATTGCCAAAGTGAAGTTTTGTTTGAGGGTGTGTTTCCACCTTGTAATTAAATCAGAAACAACTAGCTATCATTTGCCTCTGAGTAATTAGCCCTCAAAAATTCTTGGAATTTTTAATCTTGATGTCTGAGGGATTTCTCCTCTCAGACAGCGTCACCATAAGTCCAGCCTGCTGCATTACACTTGGAAGAACATCTTGTTTGCGCTGCGACAAGGAAGCCAGAGTCATGCGTCCTGACATGGCACACGTGTTCAGTCTAGTTGTCAAGCGTTTTCTGAAGTCTTGCCCCCATCTGAAAGAACAACAGGAAAGAAAGTTAGCATGCACTTCTGGCACTCCTACACCACCAAGCACAACCTTATTGAGCCTCAGCGTCACAACGGTGTACCCCACCATAGTCTGATTTGCGATGTTTCCACCCGTTGGAATTCCACCCTCCATATGCAGGATCCACTATAGCAGTGGTCCCCAACCCTGTCCTCAAGGCCCACCAACAGGCCAGGTTTTGCAGATCTCCACAAAGATGCACAGGTGGAGTAATTAGTGCAGCTGCAGAGCAATAGAGCTGGCTATTTGGAGATCCAAAAAACATGACATGTTGGTGGGCCTTGAGGACAGGATTGAGGACCACTGCACTATAGGAACAGAGAAAAGCCATCACGGATTTCTGGATGATCCAAACGGATAGGGGGACACCCCTGTGTAAATTCAATGTAAACCATTGGCAGCTCATACGTGACACCGACCGTTTGCTCAGGCCCTTTGAGGAAGCTACGTTATTAGTCAGTTGCCAGGACTATGAGATGAACGATGAGATTCCACTGCTTCATGTACTACAACACATGTTGGAAACCATGGCTGGTCAGGGCACTGGAGACATGGCACATACATTTCACAGCCACATGAAGCCTGTGGGGGCTGAAGTGGAGGAGGGGGTGGGGCACAGCAAACCACAGTTTAGGTTTCACAAAATGACCATTTTATCTAGTCATCTGACAGGAGAGGAAGAGCAGGAGCAGCCACAGGAGCTAGAGGGTTGTGAGTAAGGCGAGACAGAGGACCCAGACACACCATGGCAGTTTACAGTGGAGATGGAGACAGGTAGTCCCTCCGAGTCACTTGCACAAATGGCACGATGCATGCTCACATGCATGCGTACTAGTGAGCGCAGAATTGTCTCCATTTGTCAGCGGGAAGACTTCTGGCTCTCCAACTTATTGGACCCTCGCTTCCGGCACAAAATGGGGGCATTTTTTAAGCCCACTGAGAGGGAGGACAAACTGACCTACTACAGAGACATCCCACGTAGTCAGTTGGGCGATGTCTATCTGCGCCATGGCCCATACTCCCGCAGGTCTGACTCGGGGGGAAGTCTGCGATCACCTTCCACTGCCATGGCTGCTGGGGGGGTGGAAGGAGCAGCAGCAGCAGCTCCATCAGCAGCAGCCTCAGTCTTCAGTCGCTAGTGAGTAGCTTTCTACACCCGCATAGTGAGTCTACTCATGAGCAGCAGGAAGACCTGGAGCTGGACCTCAAACAGCAGGTCATGTCATACCTTGACATGACCATGCCAACACACCTTCAAGATCCACTGGATTTGCTGGGAAGCCAAACTTGACTTGTGCCCGCAACTAGCAGAGTTTGCCCTGGAAAAGCTGTACTGGCCGGACAGTAGTTGATTTAGATGGCAACTGGGCTGCTCTATATAACGAAGCAAAATGGCAAATTTACCTCACTATATAAGCTATTGCCCCTCAGATTTACACAGGGGCTGCTCTATATTATGCTGCAAAATGGCAAATTAACCTCACAATATAAGCTATTGCAGCTCTATATAAATAAAAATAAATAAATAAAAAAAAGGGCCTGTAGAAGCTTATTTAGTATAACAGATAGGGTGACATGTGCTGGTTTGGGATGCCCATATGGGCTAGTGTTTTGGCAGCAGTACAAAAACCAATGCAAAATGCAATAGCTTAATAAAGCTGATGCTGATCAACGCTTATTTAGTATAACAGATGGGGTGCAACATGCAGGTTTGGGATGCCCTGCGGCCTGGTGTATTTAAAGCAGACCAAAACCAATTCAAAATGCAATAACTTAATAAAGCTGAGGCTGTAGATGCTTATTTAGTATAAACAGGTAGGGTGCAAGGTGCAGCTTTGGGGTGCCCTGCGGCCTGGTTAAATGAAAGCAGTCAAAAAGGAAGTGCAAACTGAAGTAGCTTAATGAAGCTGATGCTGATCAACGCTTATGTTGTATACCAGATAGGGTGCAAGGTGCAGCTTTGGGGTGCCCTGCGGCCTGGTTTATTAAAAGCAGTCAAAAACAAGTGCAAACTGAAGTAGCTTAATAAAGCAGCTGATGCTGATCAACGCTTATGTTGTATAACAGATAGGGTTAAGATAGCATGTGCCTTGGGATGCCCGTGTGGCCTGTTATATTTCAAGCTGAACAAAAAGTAACAATAATCCAAGTATGAGACATAATTTTGACCTTCTTTAAAGCGCCATACTTTGAAAAAAAAACCTTAATTTCATGCCGATCAATCCAAAGGTCAATGCCCCTAACAAAAATAGTGTTCGGCATAAGTTTTCCTTCTGGAAGGACGTAACCTTTAGTTTACATGGTTGGGGTAGGTTATCTTACAAATTGGGATACCCCAGGCAGCAGTGTCATTGAAAGAGACAGATTGTAATGCAGGCCATATGCAAGCAGAGAAACTCAGGCTGCAACAGGCCTATTTAGTTTACATGGTTGGGGTAGGTTATCTTACAAATTGGGATACCCCACTGTATATGAAACCGAATATAAATGCACACCCAAAAGTGGACAATCAGCCTCCAAGAGGCCTGCTTAGTTTAAATAAGAGAGCTGCTTAGCTTAAATAAGAGAGCTGCTTAGTATGGTAGGTAGGTTATGTTATGTTACAGAATGGGATGC
The DNA here is from genome assembly GCA_027917425.1 of Gastrophryne carolinensis. Taxonomy (NCBI): domain Eukaryota; kingdom Metazoa; phylum Chordata; class Amphibia; order Anura; family Microhylidae; genus Gastrophryne; species Gastrophryne carolinensis. The sequence goes on from CM051235.1 coordinate 111,450,208, forward strand.
CCCAAAGCTGACTTGAGATCAGTATATATGCACACAGCAGCAGTGTGTAAGCAGGCTCATACAGGCCAAATTTCTTTCAATAACTGTGCAGCTTACAGTAAATGCAGAGGCTAATGGTATGTTACAGAATGGGATGCCCCCAGCAGACTTGAGATCAGTATATATGCACACAGCAGCAGTGTGTAAGCAGGCTCATACAGGCCAAATTTCTTTCAATAACTGTGCAGCTTACAGTAAATGCAGAGGCTAATGGTATGTTACAGAATGGGATGCCCCCAGCAGACTTGAGATCAGTATATATGCACACAGCAGCAGTGTGTTAGCAGGCTCATACAGGCCAAATTTCTTTAAATAACTGTGCAGCTTACAGTTAATGCAGAGGCTAATGGTATGTTACAGAATGGGATGCCCCAAAGCTGACTTGAGATCAGTATATATGCACACAGCAGCAGTGTGTTAGCAGGCTCATACAGGCCAAATTTCTTTAAATAACTGTGCAGCTTACAGTAAATGCAGAGGCTAATGGTATGTTACAGAATGGGATGTCCCAAGCAGACTTGAGATCAGTATATATGCACACAGCAGCAGTGTGTAAGCAGGCTCATACAGGCCAAATTTCTTTCAATAACTGTGCAGCTTACAGTAAATGCAGAGGCTAATGGTATGTTACAGAATGGGATGCCCCCAGCAGACTTGAGATCAGTATATATGCACACAGCAGCAGTGTGTAAGCAGGCTCATACAGGCCAAATTTCTTTCAATAACTGTGCAGCTTACAGTAAATGCAGAGGCTAATGGTATGTTACAGAATGGGATGCCCCCAGCAGACTTGAGATCAGTATATATGCACACAGCAGCAGTGTGTTAGCAGGCTCATACAGGCCAAATTTCTTTAAATAACTGTGCAGCTTACAGTTAATGCAGAGGCTAATGGTATGTTACAGAATGGGATGCCCCCAGCAGACTTGAGATCAGTATATATGCACACAGCAGCAGTGTGTTAGCAGGCTCATACAGGCCAAATTTCTTTAAATAACTGTGCAGCTTACAGTTAATGCAGAGGCTAATGGTATGTTACAGAATGGGATGCCCCAAAGCTGACTTGAGATCAGTATATATGCACACAGCAGCAGTGTGTTAGCAGGCTCATACAGGCCAAATTTCTTTCAATAACTGTGCAGCTTACAGTAAATGCAGAGGCTAATGGTATGTTACAGAATGGGATGCCCCCAGCAGACTTGAGATCAGTATATATGCACACAGCAGCAGTGTGTTAGCAGGCTCATACAGGCCAAATTTCTTTCAATAACTGTGCAGCTTACAGTAAATGCAGAGGCTAATGGTATGTTACAGAATGGGATGCCCCCAGCAGACTTGAGATCAGTATATATGCACACAGCAGCAGTGTGTTAGCAGGCTCATACAGGCCAAATTTCTTTAAATAACTGTGCAGCTTACAGTTAATGCAGAGGCTAATGGTATGTTACAGAATGGGATGCCCCAAAGCTGACTTGAGATCAGTATATATGCACACAGCAGCAGTGTGTTAGCAGGCTCATACAGGCCAAATTTCTTTAAATAACTGTGCAGCTTACAGTAAATGCAGAGGCTAATGGTATGTTACAGAATGGGATGTCCCAAAAACCAGAGAGCACCTGGCAGGCAGCAGTAAGACTATGCACAGCAAAAGTGTCTTTATCATGCCTAATTTCAATTAGAATAGGTGCAAATGGTTAGGTTCTTAAATAGAGGCTGGTGTAGTCACAGAATGGGATGCCCCCAAAAAAAGATCCAGTAGTACTATGCCCAGCAAAAGTGTCTTTATCAGGCTAATTTCAAATATGATAAGAGCAAATGCTTATATGGTCTTAAACAGAGGCTGCTTTAGTCACAGAATGGGATGCCCCCAAAAAAAGATCCAGTAGTACTATGCCCAGCAAAAGTGTCTTTATCAGGCCTAATTTCAAATATGATAAGAGCAAATGGTTATATGGTCTTAAACAGAGGCTGCTTTAGTCACAGAATGGGATGCCCCAACAGAAGTGGACCTGGCAGGGTCCAGTAGTGCTATGCCCAGCAAAAGTGTCTTTATCAGGCCTAATTTCAAATATGATAAGTGAAAATGGTTATACGGTCTTAAACAGAGGCTGCTGTAGTCACAGAATGGGATGCCCCAACAGAAGTGGACCTGGCAGGGTCCAGTAGTGCTTTGCCCAGCAAAAGTGTCTTTATCAGGCCTAATTTCAAATATGATAAGTGAAAATGGTTATACGGTCTTAAACAGAGGCTGCTGTAGTCACAGAATGGGATGCCCCAACAGAAGTGGACCTGGCAGGGTCCAGTAGTGCTTTGCCCAGCAAAAGTGTCTTTATCAGGCCTAATTTCAAATATGATAAGTGAAAATGGTTATACGGTCTTAAACAGAGGCTGCTGTAGTCACAGAATGGGATGCCCCAACAGAAGTGGACCTGGCAGGGTCCAGTAGTGCTATGCCCAGCAAAAGTGTCTTTATCAGGCCTAATTTCAAATATGATAAGAGCAAATGCTTATATGGTCTTAAACAGAGGCTGCTTTAGTCACAGAATGGGATGCCCCAACAGGAATGGACCTGGCAGGGTCCAGTAGTGCTTTGCCCAGCAAAAGTGTCTTTATCAGGCCTAATTTCAAATATGATAAGAGCAAATGGTTATATGGTCTTAAACAGAGGCTGCTTTAGTCACAGAATGGGATGCCCCAACAGAAGTGGACCTGGCAGGGTCCAGTAGTGCTATGCCCAGCAAAAGTGTCTTTATCAGGCCTAATTTCAAATATGATAAGAGCAAATGCTTATATGGTCTTAAACAGAGGCTGCTTTAGTCACAGAATGGGATGCCCCAACAGGAATGGACCTGGCAGGGTCCAGTAGTGCTTTGCCCAGCAAAAGTGTCTTTATCAGGCCTAATTTCAAATATGATAAGAGCAAATGGTTATATGGTCTTAAACAGAGACTGCTTTAGTCACAGAATGGGATGCCCCAGTAGTGCTATGCCCAGCAAAAGTGTCTTTATCAGGCCTAATTTCAAATATGATAAGTGAAAATGGTTATACGGTCTTAAACAGAGGCTGCTGTAGTCACAGAATGGGATGCCCCAACAGAAGTGGACCTGGCAGGGTCCAGTAGTGCTATGCCCAGCAAAAGTGTCTTTATCAGGCCTAATTTCAAATATGATAAGAGCAAATGCTTATATGGTCTTAAACAGAGGCTGCTTTAGTCACAGAATGGGATGCCCCAAAAGGAATGGACCTGGCAGGGTCCAGTAGTGCTTTGCCCAGCAAAAGTGTCTTTATCAGGCCTAATTTCAAATATGATAAGAGCAAATGGTTATATGGTCTTAAACAGAGGCTGCTTTAGTCACAGAATGGGATGCCCCAACAGAAGTGGACCTGGCAGGGTCCAGTAGTGCTATGCCCAGCAAAAGTGTCTTTATCAGGCCTAATTTCAAATATGATAAGAGCAAATGGTTATATGGTCTTAAACAGAGGCTGCTTTAGTCACAGAATGGGATGCCCCAACAGAAGTGGACCTGGCAGGGTCCAGTAGTGCTATGCCCAGCAAAAGTGTCTTTATCAGGCCTAATTTCAAATATGATAAGTGAAAATGGTTATACGGTCTTAAACAGAGGCTGCTGTAGTCACAGAATGGGATGCCCCAACAGAAGTGGACCTGGCAGGGTCCAGTAGTGCTTTGCCCAGCAAAAGTGTCTTTATCAGGCCTAATTTCAAATATGATAAGTGAAAATGGTTATACGGTCTTAAACAGAGGCTGCTGTAGTCACAGAATGGGATGCCCCAACAGAAGTGGACCTGGCAGGGTCCAGTAGTGCTATGCCCAGCAAAAGTGTCTTTATCAGGCCTAATTTCAAATATGATAAGAGCAAATGCTTATATGGTCTTAAACAGAGGCTGCTTTAGTCACAGAATGGGATGCCCCAACAGGAATGGACCTGGCAGGGTCCAGTAGTGCTTTGCCCAGCAAAAGTGTCTTTATCAGGCCTAATTTCAAATATGATAAGAGCAAATGGTTATATGGTCTTAAACAGAGGCTGCTTTAGTCACAGAATGGGATGCCCCAACAGAAGTGGACCTGGCAGGGTCCAGTAGTGCTTTGCCCAGCAAAAGTGTCTTTATCAGGCCTAATTTCAAATATGATAAGTGAAAATGGTTATACGGTCTTAAACAGAGGCTGCTGTAGTCACAGAATGGGATGCCCCAACAGAAGTGGACCTGGCAGGGTCCAGTAGTGCTATGCCCAGCAAAAGTGTCTTTATCAGGCCTAATTTCAAATATGATAAGAGCAAATGGTTATATGGTCTTAAACAGAGGCTGCTTTAGTCACAGAATGGGATGCCCCAACAGGAATGGACCTGGCAGGGTCCAGTAGTGCTTTGCCCAGCAAAAGTGTCTTTATCAGGCCTAATTTCAAATATGATAAGAGCAAATGGTTATATGGTCTTAAACAGAGGCTGCTTTAGTCACAGAATTGGATGCCCCAACAGAAGTGGACCTGGCAGGGTCCAGTAGTGCTATGCCCAGCAAAAGTGTCTTTATCAGGCCTAATTTCAAATATGATAAGAGCAAATGGTTATATGGTCTTAAACAGAGGCTGCTTTAGTCACAGAATGGGATGCCCCAACAGAAGTGGACCTGGCAGGGTCCAGTAGTGCTATGCCCAGCAAAAGTGTCTTTATCAGGCCTAATTTCAAATATGATAAGAGCAAATGCTTATATGGTCTTAAACAGAGGCTGCTTTAGTCACAGAATGGGATGCCCCAACAGAAGTGGACCTGGCAGGGTCCAGTAGTGCTTTGCCCAGCAAAAGTGTCTTTATCAGGCCTAATTTCAAATATGATAAGTGAAAATGGTTATACGGTCTTAAACAGAGGCTGCTGTAGTCACAGAATGGGATGCCCCAACAGAAGTGGACCTGGCAGGGTCCAGTAGTGCTATGCCCAGCAAAAGTGTCTTTATCAGGCCTAATTTCAAATATGATAAGAGCAAATGCTTATATGGTCTTAAACAGAGGCTGCTTTAGTCACAGAATGGGATGCCCCAACAGGAATGGACCTGGCAGGGTCCAGTAGTGCTTTGCCCAGCAAAAGTGTCTTTATCAGGCCTAATTTCAAATATGATAAGAGCAAATGGTTATATGGTCTTAAACAGAGGCTGCTTTAGTCACAGAATGGGATGCCCCAACAGAAGTGGACCTGGCAGGGTCCAGTAGTGCTATGCCCAGCAAAAGTGTCTTTATCAGGCCTAATTTCAAATATGATAAGTGAAAATGGTTATACGGTCTTAAACAGAGGCTGCTGTAGTCACAGAATGGGATGCCCCAACAGAAGTGGACCTGGCAGGGTCCAGTAGTGCTATGCCCAGCAAAAGTGTCTTTATCAGGCCTAATTTCAAATATGATAAGAGCAAATGCTTATATGGTCTTAAACAGAGGCTGCTTTAGTCACAGAATGGGATGCCCCAACAGGAATGGACCTGGCAGGGTCCAGTAGTGCTTTGCCCAGCAAAAGTGTCTTTATCAGGCCTAATTTCAAATATGATAAGAGCAAATGGTTATATGGTCTTAAACAGAGGCTGCTTTAGTCACAGAATGGGATGCCCCAACAGAAGTGGACCTGGCAGGGTCCAGTAGTGCTATGCCCAGCAAAAGTGTCTTTATCAGGCCTAATTTCAAATATGATAAGAGCAAATGCTTATATGGTCTTAAACAGAGGCTGCTTTAGTCACAGAATGGGATGCCCCAACAGGAATGGACCTGGCAGGGTCCAGTAGTGCTTTGCCCAGCAAAAGTGTCTTTATCAGGCCTAATTTCAAATATGATAAGAGCAAATGGTTATATGGTCTTAAACAGAGGCTGCTTTAGTCACAGAATGGGATGCCCCAACAGGAATGGACCTGGCAGGGTCCAGTAGTGCTTTGCCCAGCAAAAGTGTCTTTATCAGGCCTAATTTCAAATATGATAAGAGCAAATGGTTATATGGTCTTAAACAGAGGCTGCTTTAGTCACAGAATGGGATGCCCCAACAGAAGTGGACCTGGCAGGGTCCAGTAGTGCTATGCCCAGCAAAAGTGTCTTTATCAGGCCTAATTTCAAATATGATAAGAGCAAATGCTTATATGGTCTTAAACAGAGGCTGCTTTAGTCACAGAATGGGATGCCCCAACAGGAATGGACCTGGCAGGGTCCAGTAGTGCTTTGCCCAGCAAAAGTGTCTTTATCAGGCCTAATTTCAAATATGATAAGAGCAAATGGTTATATGGTCTTAAACAGAGGCTGCTTTAGTCACAGAATGGGATGCCCCAACAGAAGTGGACCTGGCAGGGTCCAGTAGTGCTATGCCCAGCAAAAGTGTCTTTATCAGGCCTAATTTCAAATATGATAAGTGAAAATGGTTATACGGTCTTAAACAGAGGCTGCTGTAGTCACAGAATGGGATGCCCCAACAGAAGTGGACCTGGCAGGGTCCAGTAGTGCTATGCCCAGCAAAAGTGTCTTTATCAGGCCTAATTTCAAATATGATAAGAGCAAATGCTTATATGGTCTTAAACAGAGGCTGCTTTAGTCACAGAATGGGATGCCCCAACAGAAGTGGACCTGGCAGGGTCCAGTAGTGCTATGCCCAGCAAAAGTGTCTTTATCAGGCCTAATTTCAAATATGATAAGAGCAAATGCTTATATGGTCTTAAACAGAGGCTGCTTTAGTCACAGAATGGGATGCCTCACAGCAGACTTAAGATCAGTTCAGTATATATGCACCGTTAGTTACTATAAGCAGCCTGAAAACGCTAACAAAGCCTGTCAGCCAGCTAGTAACACTCAGGCTGGATGAAAAAAAAAAAAAATCTCCCTGTGACAGCCTCCGTTTTTCCTACCTTTCCCTGGCTTTCTGTCTGTCTCCTGTCTGTCTCCTGCCTGTCTCCAGCCTGTCCCTGTCTGTCCCTGTCTGTCCCTGCCTGTCCCTGCCTGTCTAACTGCCTCAGCTACACAGCGTCCTGTCTCTCACGAATGCAATAGAGAAATGAGGAAAAGCAAGATGGCCGCCGTTAAATACCGCTGTGACGTCACCGGGCTTGCTGGCTGCTGATAGGCTGCATGTGACTGCCCCAGCTTGCACTGGCGCGGGATACATGTCCAGACATGTCCCGTCCGCCATCTTAGAATGCCTGTAAATGTAAATGAATGGATGTTAAAGGAAAACTTCGAGTGATCGAATCGCGGGGAAATTCGGATTCGATCCGAATCGAATTTTTCCTGAAATTCGGATCGAATCCGGGTTCGTCCGGATCGATTCGCTCATCCCTAGCCACCTCCATTTCTTGGCTGGGCAGCAGCTGCTGACTGTCCTTTATCTGATCGTCCTCCTCACTAAAGAGTGGAGCTGAACACAAAGCATAGGATATGTCGCTGGGGGAGGGAATGGAGTAGGACAGAGGCAATGGGAGGACAGGGACTGCTCTCGGGCATGCCAACTCAGGGTTGTGTCAGAGGAACCTACCGACCATAGACTGGGGGTCTCAGATGTAACTTGTGATGATGTGGATGACCGCGTTAACCAACCTACCACGGCAGATGCGTTACTGGTGGAGACACGACCGCTAGCAGATACTGGCAGATCGGGTCTCTCACCGTGACTCCTGCTGCCACTCGCCCCTAGTCAGCTGCGACCTCTGCCTGCTGAATCTTGGCCTCTGCCACTACTCTTTGAACATCCTGCCACTTGTCTGCCTGACATTTTTATGTATTTGAAATGCGCAATAGGTACTTTAAAAAATGTGTTTACTTTAAAAAGCAGAAGCTAAATAAAGTGAGGAACTGCTTCTCTGCACCAGATACTATGAAAATTGGCAATATGGCATACCCTGCGGCCTGGTGTTTTGACAGCAGGACAAAAAACAATTCAAAATGCAATAGTTTAATAAAGCTGAGGCTGAAAAAGCTGATTTAGTGTAAAAGATAGGGTCACATGTGCTGGTTTGGGATGCCCATGTGGGTTTGGGTTTTTACAGGAATCCAAAAACCAAATCAAAATGCAATAGCTTAATAAAGCTGAGGATGAACAAGCTGATTATCATAACTGATAGGGTGCAACGTGGTGGTTTGGGATACCCTGTGGCCTGGTGTTTTGACAGCAAGAAAAAAAACAATTCAAAATGCAATAGCTTAATAAAGCTGAGGCTGAACAAGCTGATTAAGTGTAAAAGATAGGGTCACATGTGCTGGTTTGGGATGCCCATGTGGGCTGGTGTTTTTAAATCAGACAAAAACCAATTCAAAATGCAATAGCTTAATAAAGCTGAGGATGAACAAGCTTATTTAGTATAACAGATAGGGTGCAACGTGCTGGTTTGGGATGCCCATGTGGGCTGGTGTTTTCACAGCAGGACATAAACCAATTCAAAATGCAATAGCTTAATAAAGCTGAGGCTGAACAAGCTGATTATCATAACAGATAGGGTGCAACGTGGTGGTTTGGGATACCCTGTGGCCTGGTGTTTTGACAGCAGGAAAAAAACCAGTTCAAAATGCAGTAGCTTAATAAAGCTGAGGCTGAACAAGCTGATTAAGTGTAAAAGATAGGGTCACATGTGATGGTTTGGGATGGCCATGTGGGCTGGTGTTTTCACAGCAGGACAAAAACCAATTCAAAATGCAATAGCTTAATAAAGCTGAGGCTGAACAAGCTTATTTAGTATAACAGATAGGGTGCAACGTGCAGGTTTGGGATACCCTGCGGCCTGGTGTTTTGACAGCAGGACAAAAACCAATTCAAAATGCAATAGCTTAATAAAGCTGAGGCTGAACAAGCTTATTTAGTATAATAGATAGGGTCACATGTGCTGGTTTGGGATGCCCATGTGAGCTGTTTTTAAAGCAGACAAAAACCAATTCAAAATGCAATAGCTTAATAAAGCTGAGGCTGAACAAGCTTATTTAGTATAACAGATAGGGTCACATGTGCTGGTTTGGGATGCCCATGTGGAATTGGGTTTTTACAGGAGGCCAAAAACCAAATCAAAATGCAATAGCTTAATAAAGCTGAGGATGAACAATGAACAAATGATTTAGTATAAAAGATAGGGTCACATGTGCTGGTTGAGGATGCCCATGTGGGCTGGTGTTTTTAAAGCAGACAAAAAGCAATTCAAAATGCAATAGCTTAATAAAGCTGAGAATGAACAAGCTTATTTAGTACAAAAGATAGGGTCACATGTGCTGGTTTGGGATGCCCATGTGTGCTGGTGTTTTGACAGCAGACAAAAACCAATTCAAAATGCAATAACTTAATAAAGCTGAGGATGAACAAGCTGATTTCGTATAAAAGATAGGGTCACATGTGCTGGTTTGGGATGCCCATGTGGGCTTGGGTTTTTACAGGAGGCCAAAAACCAAATCAAAATGCAATAGCTTAATAAAGCTGAGGATGATTAAGCTGATTTAGTATAACAGATAGGGTGCAACATGGTGGTTTGGGATACCCTGCGGCCTGGTGTTTTGACAGCAGGACAAAAAACAATTCAAAATGCAATAGCTTAATAAAGCTGAGGCTGGACAAGCTTATTTAGTGTAAAAATTAGGGTCACATGTGCTGGTTTGGGATGCCCATGTGGGCTGGTGTTTTTAAAGCAGACAAAAACCAATTAAAAATACAATAGCTTAATAAAGCTGAGGATGAACAAGCTTATTTAATATAACAGATAGGGTGCAATGTGGTGGTTTGGGATACCCTGCGGCTTGGTGTTTTGACAGCAGGAAAAAAAAACAATTCAAAATGCAATAGCTTAATAAAGCTGAGGCTGAACAAGCTTATTTAGTATAACAGATAGGGTGCAACGTGGTGGTTTGGGATACCCTGCGGCCTGGTGTTTTGACAGCAGGACAAAAACCAAATCAAAATGCAATAGCTTAATAAATCTGAGGATGAACAAGCTTATTTAGTGTAAAAGATAGGGTGCAACGTGGTGGTTTGGGAACCCTGCGGCCTGGTGTTTAGACAGCAGGACAAAAACCGATTCAAAATGCAATAGCTTAATAAAGCTGAGGCTGAACAAGCTTATTTAATATAAAAGATAGGGTGCAACGTGGTGGTTTGGGATACCCTGCGGCCTGGTGTTTAGACAGCAGGACAAAAACCAATTCAAAATGCAATAGCTTAATAAAGCTGAGGCTGAACAAACTTATTTAATATAAAAGATAGGGTGCAACGTGGTGGTTTGGGATACCCTGCGGCCTAGTGTTTTGACAGCAGGACAAACACCAATTCAAAATGCAATAGCTTAATATTAATAAAGCTGAAGATGAACAAGCTTATTTAGTTTAAAAGATAGGGTCACATGTGCTGGTTTGGGATGCCCATGTGGAATTTGTTTTTTACAGGAGACCAAAAACGAAATCAAAATGCAATAGCTTAATAAAGCTGAGAATAAACAAGATGATTTAGTATAAAATATAGGGTCACATGTGCTGGTTTGGGATGCCCATGTGGGCTGGTGTTTTGACAGCAGAAGAAAACCAATTCAAAATGCAATAACTTAATAAAGCTGAGGATGAACAAGCTGATTTCGTATAAAAGATAGGTTCACATGTGCTGGTTTGGGTTGCCCATGTGGGCTTGTGTTTTTACAGGAGGCCAAAAACCAAATCAATATAGCTGAGGATGATTAAGCTGATTTATTATAAAAGATAGGGTACAACGTGTTGGTTTGGGATACCCTGCGGCCTGGTGTTTTGATAGCAAGACAAAAAACATTTCAAAATGCAATAGCTTAATAAAGCTGAGGATGAACAAGCTGATTTAGCATAACAGATAGGGTGCAACGTGGTGGTTTGGGATACTCTGCGGCCTGGTGTTTTGACAGCAGGAAAAAAAACAATTCAAAATGCAATAGCCTAATAAAGCTGAGGATGAACAAGCTTATTTAGTATAACAGATAGGGTGCAACATGGTGGTTTGGGATACTCTACGGCCTGGTGTTTTGACTACAGGAAAAAAAAAACAATTCAAAATGCAATAGCTTAATAAAGCTGAGGATGAACAAGCTTATTTAGTATAACAGATAGGGTCACATGTGCTGGTTTGGGATGCCCATGTGGAATTGGGTTTTTACAGGAGGCCAAAAACGAAATCAAAATGCAATAGCTTAATAAAGCTGAGGATGAACAAGATGATTTAGTATAAAAGATAGGGTGCAACGTGGTGGTTTGGGATACCCTGCGGCCTGATGTATTGATAGCAGGACAAAAACCAATTCAAAATGCAATAGCTTAATAAAGCTGAGGATGAACAAGATGATTTAGTATAAAAGATAGGGTCACATGTGCTGGTTGAGGATGCCCATGTGGGCTGGTGTTTTTAAAGCAGACAAAAACCAATTCAAAATGCAAAAGCTTAATAAAGCTGAGGATGAACAAGCTTATTTAGTATAACAGATAGGGTGCAACGTGGTGGTTTGGGATACCCTGCGGCCTGGTGTTTTGACAGCAGGAAAAAAAACAATTAAAAATTCAATAGCTTAATAAAGCTGAGGCTGAACAAGCTGATTTAGTATAAAAGATAGGGTGCAACGTGGTGGTTTGGGATGCCCTGCGGCCTGGTGTTTTGATAGCAAGACAAAAACCAATTCAAAATGCAATAGCTTAATAAAGCTGAGGCTGAACAAGCTTATTTAGTATAACAGATACGGTGCAACGTGGTGGTTTGGGATACCCTGCGGCCTGGTGTTTTGACAGCAGGAAAAAAAACAATTAAAAATTCAATAGCTTAATAAAGCTGAGGCTGAACAAGCTGATTTAGTATAAAAGATAGGGTGCAACGTGGTGGTTTGGGATGCCCATGTGGGCTGGTGTTTTTAAAGCAGACAAAAACCAATTAAAAATGCAATAGCTTAATAATGCTGAAGATGAATAAGCTTATTTAGTTTAAAAGATAGGGTGCAACGTGGTGGTTTGGGATACCCTACGACCTGGTGTTTTGACAGCAGGAAAAAAACCAATTCAAAATGCAATAGCTTAATAAAGCTGAGGATGAACAAGCTGATTTAGTATAAAAGATAGGGTCACATGTGCTTGTTTGGGATCCCCATGTGGGCTGGTGTTTTTAAAGCAGACAAAAACCAATTAAAAATGCAATAGCTTAATAATGCTGAAGATGAATAAGCTTATTTAGTTTAAAAGATAGGGTGCAACGTGGTGGTTTGGGATACCCTACGACCTGGTGTTTTGACAGCAGGACAAAAACCAATTCAAAATGCAATAGCTTAATAAAGCTGAGGATGAACAAGCTTATTTTGTATAACAAATAGGGTGCAACTTGGTGGTTTGGGATACCCTGCGGCCTGATGTTTTGATAGCAGGACAAAAACCAATTCAAAATGCAATAGTGTAATAAAGCTGAGGCTGAACAAGCTGATTTAATATAAAAGATAGGGTGCAACGTGGTGGTTTGGGACACCCTGCGGCCTGGTGTTTTGACAGCAGGACAAAAACCAATTCAAAATGCAATAGCTTAATAAAGCTGAGGATGAACAAGATGATTTAGTATAACAGATAGGGTCACATGTGCTGGTTGAGGATGCCCATGTGGGCTGGTGTTTTTAAAGCAGACAAAAACCAATTCAAAATGCAAAAGCTTAATAAAGCTGAGGATGAACAAGCTTATTTAGTATAACAGATAGGGTGCAACGTGCAGGTTTGGGATACCCTGCGGCCTGGTGTTTTGACAGCAGGAAAAAAAAACAATTCAAAATTCAATAGCTTAATAAAGCTGAGGATGAACAAGCTGATTTAGTATAACAGATAGGGTGCAACGTGCAGGTTTGGGATACCTGCGCCCTGGTGTTTTGACAGCAGGACAAAAACCAATTCAAAATGCAATAGCTTAATAATGCTGAAGATGAACAAGCTTATTTAGTTTAAAAGATAGGGTGCAACGTGGTGGTTTGGGATACCCTGCGACCTGGTGTTTTGACAGCAGGACAAAAACCAATTCAAAATGCAATAGCTTAATAAAGCTGAGGCTGAACAAGCTAATTTAGTATAACAGATAGGGTGCAACGTGGTGGTTTGGGATACTCTGCGGCCTGGTGTCTTGACTACAGGAAAAAAAAACAATTCAAAATGCAATAGCGTAATAAAGCTGAGGCTGAACAAGCTGATTTAATATAAAAGATAGGGTGCAACGTGGTGGTTTGGGACACCCTGCGGCCTGGTGTTTTGACAGCAGGACAAAAACCAATTCAAAATGCAATAGCTTAATAAAGCTGAGTATGAACAAGATGATTTAGTATAAAAGACAGGGTCACATGTGCTGGTTGAGGATGCCCATGTGGGCTGGTGTTTTTAAAGCAGACAAAAACCAATTCAAAATGCAAAAGCTTAATAAAGCTGAGGATGAACAAGCTTATTTAGTATAACAGATAGGGTGCAACATGGTGGTTTGGGATACTCTGCGGCCTGGTGTTTTGACTACAGGAAAAAAAAAAACAATTCAAAATGCAATAGCTTAATAAAGCTGAGGATGAGCAAGCTTATTTAGTATAAAATATAGGGTCACATGTGCTGGTTTGGGATGCCCATGTGGAATTGGGTTTTTACAGGAGGCCAAAAACGAAATCAAAATGCAATAGCTTAATAAAGCTGAGGATGAACAAGATGATTTAGTAAAAAAGATAGGGTCACATGTGCTGGTTTGGGATGCCCATGTGGGCTGGTGTTTTGACAGCAGACGAAAACCAATTCAAAATGCAATAACTTAATAAAGCTGAGGATGAACAAGCTGATTTCGTATAAAAGATAGGGTGCAACGTGGTGGTTTGGGATACCCTGCGGCCTGATGATTTGATAGCAGGACAAAAACCAATTCAAAATGCAATAGCTTAATAAAGCTGAGGATGAACAAGATGATTTAGTATAAAAGATAGGGTCACATGTGCTGGTTGAGGATGTCCATGTGGGCTGGTGTTTTTAAAGCAGACAAAAACCAATTCAAAATACAAAAGCTTAATAAAGCTGAGGATGAACAAGCTTATTTAGTATAACAGATGGGGTGCAACGTGCAGGTTTGGGATACCCTGCGGCCTGGTGTTTTGATAGCAAGACAAAAACCAATTCAAAATGCAATAGCTTAATAAAGCTGAGGATGAACAAGCTTATTTAGTATAACAGATAGGGTGCAACGTGGTGGTTTGGGATACCCTGCGGCCTGGTGTTTTGACTACAGGAAAAAAAAACAATTCAAAATGCAATAGCTTAATAAAGCTGAGGCTGAACAAGCTGATTTAGTATAACAGATAGGGTGCAATGTGCAGGTTTCGGATACCCTGCGGCCTGGTGTTTTGACAGCAGGACAAAAACCAATTCAAAATGCAATAGCTGAATAAAGCTGAGGATGAACAAGCTTATTTAGTATAACAGATAGGGTGCAACATGCAGGTTTGGGATACCTGCGCCCTGGTGTTTTGACAGCAGGACAAAAACCAATTCAAAATGCAATAGCTTAATAAAGCTGAGGATGAACATGCAGATTTAGTATAAAAGATAGGGTGCAACGTGGTGGTTTGGGATACCCTGCGGCCTGGTGTTTTGACAGCAGGACAAAAACCAATGCAATAGCTTAATAAAGCTGAGGATGAACAAGCTTATTTAGTATAACAAATAGGGTGCAATGTGGTGGTTTGGGATACCCTGTGGCCTGATGTTTTGACAGCAGGACAAAAACCAATTCAAAATGCAAAAGCTTAATAAAGCTGAGGCTGAACAAGCTTATTTAGTATAACAGATACGGTGCAACATGGTGGTTTGTGATAACCTGCGGCCTGGTGTTTTGACAGCAGGACAAAAACCAATTCAAAATGTAATAGCTTAATAAAGCTGAGGATGATCAAGCTGATTTAGTATAACAGATAGGGTGCAACATGGTGGTTTGTGATACCCTGCGGCCTGGTGTTTTGACAGCAGGACAAAAACCAATTCAAAATGCAATAGCTTAATAAAGCTGAGGATGAACATGCAGATTTAGTATAAAAGATAGGGTGCAATGTGCAGGTTTCGGATACCCTGCGGCCTGCTGTTTTGACAGCAGGACAAAAACCAATTCAAAATGTAATAGCTGAATAAAGCTGAGGATGAAAAGCTTATTTAGTATAACAGATAGGGTGCAACATGCAGGTTTGGGATACCTGCGTCCTGGTGTTTTGACAGCAGGACAAAAACCAATTCAAAATGCAATAGCTTAATAAAGCTGAGGTTAAACAAGCTGATGTAGTATAAAAGATGTGCTGGTTTGGGATGCCCATGTGGGCTGGTGTTTTTAAAGCAGACAAAAACCAATTCGAAATGCAATAGCTTATTAAAGCTGAGGATGAACTATCATATTTAGTATAACAGATAGGGTGCAACGTGCAGGTTTGGGATACCCTGCAGCCTGGTGTTTTTACAGCAGGACCACTAGGGACCATTTCCAGGATCGGGAGGTTTAAGAAAACGGGGGCATGATCCGACCAGAGCATCTGCCCAATGGATGCGTCAGGGTCACGCACAAGTGCATGGTGACTGAGAAAGATGTAATACAGTCTGCTATAGGTATTGTGAGGGTGGGAGAAGAATGTGTAGTCTCTTGTTCCCCCGTGTTGAATCCTCCAGGAGTCTACAACCTGGAGGGTGCGGAGGGCCCCACGGAGCCTACCCAACCTAGAATGAGGTATCACTGACTTACCTTGGGAGGAATCCAACCTCGGGTCCAGTGCCAGGTTGAAGTCTCCTCCCAGCACTAGGATGCCTTCCGCAAACTCCTCCAGCATACGTAAGATCCCCATGCCCACCACCTGATTCTGATTGGGCAGATAAACACTGGCTAGTGTATACCTGGCCTCGTGTAATGTAAACTTAAGAAATGAATATCTGCCATTCGGGTCTACTTTCGAGTCTAAAGGCTCCTGGGGGAACGGATTTATGAAGTGCTATGGACACTCCTTTTGATTTGTTCTCTGGATTGGGGCTGTGAAACCATCTGTCATACCCCTCGATTCAAAGAGCAAAAGTTAATTGATTTCGGATCGAGAATCGTAAGTTTGGGTGGGTGTTAGTCATTTTTTCCTGTTTTTTTGGACATTTACGACTTGCACGAGCCTACGTTCGAATGCGTATATGCTCTTACGATCATCGCAAGTTCGTTCCTAAATTTTAGGATCAAAACGTAAAACTTAGGATCAAATCCTAAAACTTAGGCTGAAAACGTAAAACTTAGGATAATTGGATGTGTTTAGGTGTGATTCAGAGAACAGTTTTCAAACCTCTAAATACGTTTTAAAAGAAAGCCACTGCCGACACCTTTTAGCAGTCGTATTGCTGTTCTTGAACAGGTTTTTTGGCTATGTGGAGGAGTCTGCGCGTCTTGAGCTCCAATGAACTGCATGTATCAGCATGGCCGAGGCCATAAATTGTATGGCAATGCATACCTGATTCATGTATGCCTTATAAAAGCATTTTAATGTGGACCTTAATTAGTCCTTTGCATGTAAACCTTTATTTGGCAATATATTTGCGTTAATTAAAGAAACTTATGTCCTTTGGTATTTATTTTTAAATTGATGTACTAGAATAATATTTTTAGATTGCATTTATTGGTGTAGTTGTTTACCTTTGCTTTGTTTAATTATTTAAGCACATCTTTGGTCAGATGCATCACACTTACTGAGGAGAGGAGAGCGGGATAAAGTGCAGGATGTGGGTTACTGCTGTATTTTGCACAGACACAGCAGAGCTGGGGGCACGGAAAGGTCAGAAATCAAAGAATCCAGAGCAACACAGTCACAAGGCCCTTTCTGTTTGCAGGCTGCCCGATAATACCTGAGCCGCCATCTTGGCTGTTTCTAGGCTCATAACATGCAGAAGTTGCTGGGTGTTTCTTAATATTTGAGAGCAATCTGTATGTAGAGGGTGTGGGTAACCACACAAAAAATTTAAAGTTGTACCATTTGAAGCCAAAATATTAAAATTAAATCCACAAGTAAAAAATGCAAGTTAACTAAAAATTAAACAAAGTAAGATTTACTTATGCAAATGCATTCATTAATGGTTGGTTACTACAAAATGAATGAAATAAAGAAAAATAAAAGACCAAATATTTAGAATGCACTTTAATGAGGTAAGTTTGTAGTGCGCAGCCGCAAGATCAGAAGGATTTACGTCCATACAAAAAAGGAAAAAGGGCAAAACCAATGTTGCAACCTGAGAAATGAAACGGAAAATTCAGGATGGAAACTGACATAGGTCTGATTCCCGAACTGCCATACGAACGTATATTTTAGGATAGAAACGTATTTGCTTAGAGAATCACTCGCAAGCTCATACGAACGCACGAGCGGACGTGAAAAATAGGATGATCGGCACCCAAATCCAAGCTGTTACATGTTTCTTTGAATCGACCCTATAGTGTCTGTTTCGGATTTCCAGAATTTTCCCCTGACAAAAATGTGTCTACCCTTTCTTTGTGGAATCCATACAATATTTTTGCCCTCTTTTCAGGAACATTCAACCCCTTGGCATTGAAGGTACAAAACTTGATAGTTGCCATGCTAGCCGGTTATCCGGGATTATGGCTTGGGGCTGGGGTAAAGTGCAGTAATCAGGGGGTCGAAGAGGACCCGGAAGAGACCAAGGCACCGGGGGTGTAGGACCCAAACCAAGGACCGAGACCCCAAGTAAGAACAGGAAAAGGGGCGAGACAGAAGGACGAGGAGTAGAAAGAAAGATTAGCACCCCGAGGGGGTCACAGGAACAGAAAGAGTTTATGAGAATTAGGGCAAGAAACCTAATAAGCCCTTCCTTTACAGAGGAAGGCAAACAAGAGAATTGAGGACAGAGTCCCCGAACACCACACGCCACCCGCCGGCCAAGATCCAACAGGACAGGGTGGGATGGTTGTTGGGGAAAGTGGCTTCGCAACTCAGGAGCAAGCCCCCATCCACTCGCGGTGAATGACCAGGCTCCTCTCCCACCCCACCCACCCAGGAGCAGAAGAAGACAGCCGCCCAAGCATCAACTGTAACTCCTTGGGAACCCTCCCCATACTCTCAAATATATCGTAAAAAAAGCGGGAATTGTAGTCGCAAACAGCTTCAGGACTAACACCATAAATGGGCCACGGCCAACTATTATTACTCCCCAATCTCCAGGGGGCGCCATCCCACCGTGAGCACAAAAACAGGACAGACCCCCCCGGACGGCCCAGACAAGCCAGCTGCCCCCAAAACGGCCTACACAGGACCAGGGGAGAGCCCGGCCCGGCCGCGCAGACCAGGGGAGAGGACCCGCACACATGTCCCAAACCCCTGCCCCATTCTGGGAACCCAAGATGGCCTAATCAATACTGTGTCTCGTAGTCATACTGGGGCACGTCCTTCTTCAGCAGGTGCTCGCAGGAGCACGGGGCGGGGCAGCGGGAAAAACAGGCAAAAGTCACCGGAGTGGGGAGCAAGGCAAAGGCAGGAGGGGGACTAACGTTCCATGATCCTTCTCCATCCCCCAACCAGCTGAGGCCTCCGGGGGGCGCGCTGCGGCAGAGGGGGCGGGGGGGTCAACCGCCAGCCAGTCCGGAACCGGTAACGGATGCGAGCCCAGGAAGACAAACAATCCTGGCAAATCCGCCCTGTTTCTGAGGGTGAACGTGGAGTTGTCCTTGCGCGCTATCAGATGGAAAGGGTGGCCCCACTTATAGGAGGCCCCGACCTCCCTTATCCTGTCGAGGAGAGGACGGAGCATGCGCCTCATCTGCAGCGTGCGATGTGACACATCCGGTAGGATGGTGATTTGCGAGCCCTTCCATTCGAATCTTCCTCTTTCCTATGCCAGGCATAGGATGTCCTCGATGGTAAGAAAATGGATTCTGCACAGGACGTCCCGGGGGGCCTGGGGGTCCCCCGCCGGGCGCCCAGCTACTCTATGGATTCTATCAATGAGCAGATCAGCGTCTGGTGGTCTCCCCAGCATGAAGTTAAACATTTCTATTGCCAATGGGCGTAGCATCTCCGATCTGACCGATTCGGGGATGCCTCGTATCTTCAGGTTGTTACGCCTGTTTCTGTTCTCCTGATCATCTGTTTGAAGCTGGAGGTCAATCAATTGTTGATGGTGAAGCTCTTGCTCTCTCCAGGGCCGCCAGGCGCATTTCGTGGTCTGTGCGGGAATCTTCGAGCGACGCGACTTTGGTATCCAGAGCAGAAGATTTTTGTAGTAGGTTCTCAATTTCTCTGCGTAGAGCCCGTTCGATTATAGTAGCAACCGCCTCTAGGTCCGCCTTAAGCTCTGCTTTGGTAGGGAGGCACTGCAGAATAGCTCAGATACTGGGGTTAATAGTTGGCTGTGGGAACAGCTGTCTGATTGGAGCCCGGGACGGGGGCATCTCGAACGAGGAGCAGGATGGACCTTCCCCAGCATGGCAGATCCGGCATAGTTCAGGTCCCCCACCCCACCCGCGGGCTGGTCGCTGGGTCTGGGCGACCACTCAAGGTGCGAGGCCCCGGAGGGCGTCCGAGCTGGTGTACATGGAGAAGCAGAGCCCACAGGATTCGGATGAACGTCCGCCCACACAACCGTCTCATTGCATTTGGGACAATCTCCCCATGTGGGGCTCATTTTTGGTGACTGGGAAGGAAATCTGACTCAGGGGACGTGGGACTATGTGTTTGAGGGGGCACTGAAGTGGTGCAGACATTTATTTTGCCCTCCCCAGTGTGCTGGCTGTCACCCAGGCTGCTGCAGAGAGCCCCCTTCCTATGTGGTGCGGCCACGTGTGAAGGTTCCAAGCGCCTCACTTTGAGCGGCACTGCGAATGGCCCCCCTCGAGGGAGAGCTCTTCACCCGGCCCCTGTCCCCGGCCCCCGCCGCTCGTACCAGCTGATTCTTCAGGAGGGGCCAAGGCAGGATCGAGAAGGCTCGGCTCCCCGCGCCTCAGCACGCGCCTGTCAGCTCTTCCCCGCCTCAGCAACGGGCTCACGTCGCGGAGGCTGCTACCCTTCACTCTGGTGGAGCGCAGATGCACCCTCCGCGCCAATCACGGTTCCTGGTCCCGCCTGCGGGGGTAAGGTAAGCGGCATACCTCCCGCTCCACAGAGTCCCGCGTCCTCCCCTCCGGCCTCCAGTCTCCCTCGGCGCTCCTCTCCCCCGCGGGTTCTGATGGGCGCCATCTTGCTGGTCGGGGCCCTTTGCCCTGCCGGGTCTCGGGGCCTAAAGAAGGTATCAATTGCCTTCTTAGGGGACTTTTTGGTGGGTCCCCCCGCTCTCTTCTTCTTTCCGCTCCCCTGCGGGTTTTAGGGGGTTAAATCAGCCAAAATCGGCTATATAATCAGGGGCCGCAGCAGAGCTCAAAAAGATGCCTCCTCACTCCTCCATAGTCAAGCCACACCCCCGCGGACTGGTGTTTTGACAGCAGGACAAAAAAAACTATTCAAAATGCAATAGCTTAATAAAGCTGAGGCGGAGCTAGCTGATTTAGTGTAAAAGATAGGGTCACATGTGCTGTTTTGGGATGCCCATGTGGGCTGGTGTTTTTAAAGCAGACAAATACCAATTCAAAATGCAATAGCTTAATAAAGCTGAGGATGATCAAGCTTATTTAGTATAACAGATAGGGTGCAATGTGGTGGTTTGGGATACCCTGCGGCCTAGTGTTTTGACAGCAGGACAAAAAACAATTCAAAATGCAATAGCTTAATAAAGCTGAGGCTGAACAAGCTTATTTAGTATAACAGATAGGGTGCATTGTGGTGGTTTGGGATACCCTGCGGCCTGGTGTTTTGACAGCAGGACAAAAACCAATTCAAAATGCAATAGCTTAAAAAAGCTGAGGATGAACAAGCCGATTTAGTATAAAAGATAGGGTCACATGTGCTGGTTTGGGATGCCCATGTGGGCTTGGGTTTTTACAGGAGGCCAAAAACCAAATCAAAATGAAATAAATTAATAAAGCGGAGTATGAACAAGCTGATTTAGTATAAAAGATAGGGTCACATGTGCTGGTTTGGGATGCCCATGTGGGTTGGTGTTTTGACAGCAGGACAAAAACCAATTCAAAATGCAATAGCTTAATAAAGCTGAGGCTGAACAAGCTGATTTAGAATAAAAGATTGGGTCACATGTTTTGGTTTGGGATGCCCATGTGGGCTTGGGTTTTTACAGGAGGCCAAAACCCAAATCAAAATGAAATAGCTTAATAAAGCTGAGTATGAACAAGCTGATTTAGCATAAAAGATAGGGTCACATGTGCAGGTTTGGGATACCCTGCGGCCTGGTGTTTTGACAGCAGGACAAAAACCAATTTAAAATGCAATAGCTTAATAAAGCTGAGGATGAACAAGCTGATTTAGTATAAAAGATAGGGTCATATGTGCTGGTTTGGGATGCCCATGTGGGCTTGGGTTTTTACAGGAGGCCAAAAACCAAATAAAAATGCAATAGCTTAATAAAGCTGAGTATGAACAAGCTGATTTCGTATAAAAGATAGGGTCACATGTGCTGGTTTGGGATGCCCATGACGGCTGGTGTTTTGACAGCAGGACAAAAACCAATTAAAAATGCAATAGCTTAATAAAGCTGAGGCTGAACAAGCTGATTTAGTATAAAAGATAGGGTCACATGTGCTGAAATGGAATGGCCATGTGGCCTGGGGTTTTTACAGCAGCCAAAAAAAAATTAAAACTAATCCAGTTATGAGAAATGCTTGTGTATAACAGACAGGGTTAAATATGCCACTGCCAAGATGGGATGCACAGTGGCAAGGAATATTTACAGCACAAAGAACATCGATTGAAAACTAATCTGGCAAATGAAAATAAAAAAAACCTTTCCCTCTCACTGTCCCTGCCTGGATCGTTCCCGATTTTTCCCTATCTTTCCCTGGTTCTGTCTGCCTCTCTGTGGGTCTCAACGACTGTCCCTGCCCATCTCTAAGTCTCTCCCTATCTGCAGCAACCACCGCTGTTTCGGGAATTCAAGGCTGAAATGCACAAAAGGAAAATGGCCGCCGTTTATATTGCACGGTGACATCACCGGGCTTCCTGGCTGCTGATAGGCTGCATGTGATCTTCCCATGATAACTTGCCCCAGGGGATATGTCTGGACATGTTCATCCACCATTTTAGAATGCCTGTAATTGAAATAAATGGAGTTCAGAGGAAAACTTCGATCAATCAAATCGCGGGGAAATTCGGATTCGTTCAGAATCGAATTTTTTATGAAAATCGGAAGAATTCGGGTTCGTCCAGATCGATTCGCTCATCCCTAATCCCAATTACAGGAAGTGTGTGGGCATCCCAATTGCAGAGAGTGTGTGGACGTCCCAAATGCAGGCTGATTTACTGTAAAAGATAGGGTCACATGTGCTGGTTTGGGATGCCCATGTGGGCTGGTGTTTTTAAAGCAGACAAAAACCAATTCAAAATGCAATATCTTAATAAAGCTGAGGATGAACAAGCTTATTTAGCATAACAGATAGGGTGCAACGTGCAGGTTTGGGATACCCTGCGGCCTGGTGTTTTGACAGCAGGACAAAAACCAATTCAAAATGCAATAGCTTAATAAAGCTGAGGATGAACAAGCCGATTTAGTATAAAAGATAGGGTCACATGTGCTGGTTGAGGATGCCCATGTGGGCTGGTGTTTTGACAGCAGGACAAAAACCAATTCAGAATGCAATAGCTTAATAAAGCTGAGGCTGAACAAGCTGATTTAGTGTAAAAGATAGGGTCACATGTACTGGTTTGGGATGCCCATGTGGGATAGTGTTTTTAACCCTTTCGCTGCCAGCCTACCTGCAGCATTTCCCACTCCCTGTTGCCAGACTGAGTTTCACTGTTTCGCGCTACACATGTTCAACTGTCATTTTTGAAAGGATTTCCAGGGATTTCCCAGGAAAATTATATATTGTTTTTTTCAACAGAGTCTGGGCTTTAACATGAAATGTCTTGTTTGTATTTTTTAGGTGTATTCTCAACATTTTTGGGTGAAATGTGTGAAAAAAATTAAAAAAAATATATTTTTTTACAATTTGTAGAGTTTTTTTGTAATAAAAAATGTAAGTTTGTCAATAAAATCTTATTGCGTGAGAAACCCCAATTTCTCCCGGTTACAGCGATACCACATATGTATAGGTAGACACCCTTTCCTGCCCAGAAGCCTTTTATAGCTGCTGGATGACAAATGGTTAATTAAAAAAAAAAATGACATAGGGTCCCCCTTCCCGGGGAGGGGGACCCCATTTTTTTTTGGATTTTTAAGGGTTAAAAACCCTTAAAAATCCAAAAAAAAAAAATGACGTGGGGTCCCCCTTACCCAAAGTAACCAGCCCGGGACCAGCTATGGGGGCTTGTAGGCACAGAGTGGGGGGGCCAGCTTTGGTGGCCCCCCCACCCTGCAGCCTACGAGCCCACATAGCCTATGTGGGCCCGGGCTCTTCTGCCCCCCCCCTGGCCTTTGGGGAGGCAGGTAATGGGGGTGCGGGGGTCAATGGCAAGCCACCCGCTAGGGCAGGTGACTTGCCACCCCCCCAGCCTTGTGAACTGGTATAAGGGGTCTCATGGACCCCTTACCAGCTCACAAAGAGTTAATGTGAAAAAAAACCACCACACAATAATAAAAAGTATTTTATTCAAAAAAAAAAAAAATTTTTTAACTGTACTTACCTTCGATTGCAAGCTCTTGTCCCTCGCCGCTCAGCTGACAGATGCCGGTGATCGGCATCCAGAGAAGGAGAAGGCAGGAGATCAGAGGATCTCCTGTCACCTCCTTCCAGGGCACCGATCACCGGCATCTGAGAAGCTGAGAAAGCTGAAGCCGGTGATCGGGACCGGGATGACGTCATAAGCCCCGCCCCCAAGGGGGCGGGGCTTAGAGGCAAGATGGCGGCCACCATCGTGAAGAAGAGAGGAGAGAGCCTCCCAGGCTCTCTCCTGAAGATCGGTAAGTCCTGGGGGGGGATCGGAGGCCCCCCAGGTGAAGAGGAGGGACAGCGGGAGCCAGCGCACACACAGGTAAGTGAATGTCATTTTTATTTTTTATTTTTTTTTACAGTTAGCAGCTGCTGCTGCAGAAGCGGGGGGGGGGGCGGCCTATTCCGGGGGCTCTCCTGGAGCCATCCGACCCCCCACGGGGGATCGGATGGCACCAAATTAAAGAGGAGACCCGGCCGGATCCAACAAGGGGTCAGGTGAGTATTTTTGATTTTTATTTTTTAAACTAGAAGCGAGGAAAGTCAAGCACGTAACACCTACGGGCTTGGCACTTAAGGCCCAGCCAAGCCAGCACGTAGGTGTTACGTGCTTGGCAACAAAAGGGTTAAAGCAGACAAAAACCAATTCAAAATGCAATAGTTTAATCAAGCTGAGGCTGAACAAGAAGATTTAGTACAAAAGATAGGGTCACATGTGCTAGTTTTGGGATGCCCATTTGGGCTGGTGTTTTTAAAGCAGACAAAAATCAATTCAAAATGCAATAGCTTAATAAAGCTGAGGATGAACAAGCTGATTTAGTATAAAAGATAGGGTCACATGTGCTGGTTTGGGTTGCCCATGTGGGCTGGTGTTTTTAAAGCAGACAAAAATCAATTCAAAATGCAATAGCTTAATAAAGCTGAGGA
Organism: Gastrophryne carolinensis; assembly: GCA_027917425.1. Taxonomy (NCBI): domain Eukaryota; kingdom Metazoa; phylum Chordata; class Amphibia; order Anura; family Microhylidae; genus Gastrophryne; species Gastrophryne carolinensis. Next base: position 111,474,882 of record CM051235.1, read on the forward strand.
TGAACAAGCTTATTTAGTATAACAGATAGGATGCAATGTGGTGGTTTGGGATACCCTGCGGCCTGGTGTTTTGACAGCAGGACAAAAACCAATTCAAAATGCCATAGCTTAATAAAGCTGAGGATGAACAAGCTGATTTAGTATAAAAGATAGGGTCACATGTGCTGGTTTGGGTTGCCCATGTGGGCTTGGGTTTTTACAGGAGGCCAAAAACCAAATCAAAATGCAATAGCTTAATAAACCTGAGGCTGAACAAGCTGATTTAGTATAAAAGATACGGTCACATTTGCTGAAATGGAATGGCCATGGGGCCTGGGGTTTTTACAGCAGCAAAAAAAAAAATGTAAACTAATCCAGTTATGAGAAATGCTTGTGTATAACAGACAGGGTTAAATATGCCACTGCCAAAATGGGATGCACAGTGGCAAGGAATTTTTACAGCACAAAGATTGATCTGGCAAATGAAAATAAAAAAAAGCTTTCCCTCTCACTGTCCCTGCCTGGATCGTTCCCGATTGTGCCCGATTTTTCCCTATCTTTCCCTGGTTCTGTCTGCCTCTCTGTGGGTCTCAACGACTGTCCCTGCCTATCTCTAAGTCTCGCCCTGTCTGCAGCAACCACCACTGTTTCTGAAATGCAAGGCTAAAATGCACAAAAGGAAAATGGCCGCTGTTTATATAGCACGGTGACGTCACCGGGCTTCCTGGCTGCTGATATGCTGCATGTGACCTTCCCATGATAACTTGCCCCAGGGGATATGTCTGGACATGTTCATCCACCATTTTAGAATGCCTGTAATTTAAATAAATGGAGTTTAAAGGAAAACTTCGATCGATCGAATCGCGGGGAAATTCGGATTCGTTTAGGATCAAATTTTTCATGAAATTCGGAACAAATTCGGGTTCGTCCGGATCGATTCGCTCATCCCTAATCCCAATTACAGGAAGTGTGTGGGCATCCCAATTGCAGAGAGTGTGTGGGCATCCCAAATGCAGGCAGCGTGCAGGCATCCCAAATGCAGGCAGTGTGCAGGCATCCCAACTACAGGCAGTGTGCGAGAGATTTTGTAGAGCCAATTTACATCCTTTGTTTTTGATTAAACTTTTTATTAAATGTTGTGAAATATTTTTGGGTTTCCTATATATGAATTGTGGTCGGTCCCCTTTAATGTCCTTCAATATTGAATTTATATTAGAGATTTTCCAGTGTTTTTTATATCCAAGAAACACACCAGGAAAACTACTTCTAACATACCAAATTGGAAAATAAATCTACATTTAACCCTCAAGATAACTAACGCTTTTAAGGAACTAGTCACCTAAGATCTGAGAAAACTACAGATTAATAATAATAGAAAACAATTGAAACAAACGGACAGCATATAATAAAAAAACATTAGGAAAAAAGATGAAATTGTACTGAAACCTGAAGAAAAAGGGAGTAGTTTAGTCATTGTAGAGAAACAAAAATATCTCAGAGAGATTGGTATCACATGTAAAAACTTTTGAAAAACTGAAAAATGACCCAACAAAAAACTTTTATGTAAAATTAAAAAATCTATTGGTCGAGGGAAGAAAATAAAAAGTATTCTAACAAAGAAAGAATTTATATGGACTTGGGGGCTCCAAGAATACCCACATTATACCACCCTCCAGGCAGACCAATAATATGTGAAATTGACTGAATAACAAGCCTCCTGGGGAATACAGGCAGGCTGATTGCTCATTAGCGGCAGGTAGCGACAGATGAGAGTCTGTAGCAGGCATTTTCAGAGCGCCCGCTAGTAGTCATTGTGCTCAGCCGTGGGTCGCTACTTTATAGCGACTCAGTCGCTGTTCAGTAATGTTGAATACATTGTGAGGAGTTGCTATTTGACCAGTACAGCTCTGTATGGGAGCGCATGTTAGCGACTGCTCATAGCGACCGACTCACACCATATTCAGGAAAACAACAGCCTCACAAATCTCTGGCGCAGAAAAGTACTTGATTGTAGCCCATAGCGCAGGAGGCGGTGTGTTTAAAGTCTGTTTTCAAGCATCTATCAACTAGTAACAAAGCAAAAACATATGGAATTACATTGTAGCAACATTGTAACATGAACACTTTAATGCCAGACCAGTAATGTCATTTCTGAAGAAATATTTAAAAAATGTAAAAAATTTGAAAAAACAGCTTTTTCAATGCCAGAAGAGGTCACAGAATTATTTGTGATTTTTGGGGAAAAAAAAAACCTCTTTAAAGTGAAGAAAAGGATCGTCCATTGAAATGTATGGGGGAGCGACAGGTAGCGAGAGGTCATACCTGGCACTGTGCAAGGCTGAACGCTGGCGCTGTTCGCAGAGGCTTTGAAAATGATGAATCAGACGCTACATGCCGCTATCCCAGTCTCTAAACAGATTCTGCTTGATAAATGTGGAATTGCGTGCCGTGTCTGACGTTTACCAGTCGCTATCTGTCGCTACCTGACGCTATCCTTTCTTAAATAACCCCCATAGACTCTTTCCTACAGCCACTAGTACAGAAGACCCCCCCTAGTACCTCAAAGACTCAGGAATGTTCCCAGAACAGTTGAAGACCCTCAACAACAACTGGGACTCCATTTTAGCCACTGCTGATGTGGCTCTAAGCTTATCAAAAAGGCATTGAAGCAGTCAATTTCTTCCTAGAAAAAGAAAACCATCTACCGCAAATACAAATCCAATTTCTTTTGGACTGTCTGACCTTCTCACTCGCCTATAGTTATTTCTGTTTCCAAAAAGACTGCTACTTACAAAAAATTGGAGTGGTGATGGGCAGAAAATATGCCCCAAGTTTGGCCAATTTATTCATGGCATTAACGGAGAAAGACACAATAGAAACCTATAAACCAGCTGAAGTAATATTTTATAAAAATAGAAAAGAAGTGAGTCGACTCTCCAGACACTTCTAAAGTCATTGAATGAAAATGATTGGAACATCTCTTTTACATATCAAACCAGTGAAAATAAATTAAATGCTTTAATATATTGGTATATAAAGCGGATAATAAAATAAAGCATGTACATACTTCAAAGAAACTGACAGAAACTGTTATAATTCCATTGATAGCTCCCATCATCCAATATTAATAAAAAATATACCAAATGGTCCAAAAAAAAGAATTAGAAGAAACTTTATGGAGGACAAAATGTACTTTGAACAGGCAAACCAACTATGGAAAAAGACTGTAAGAAACAACAGATGACACAATTAACATGGTGAATGAAGAAGGAAGGAGGGGTGCAACAACATGGAAACATTAAACTATAAACTACCTGATAATTTGATGTACCCTTCATTATAAAGTTTAACAGAGACTACAAAGAAATGGAAAATATTTTTAAAAAACCCTGGAAAATCCTTAATACAGATCCAATATTGAAGGACATCATAGGGGACTGGCCACAATTCATTTATAGGAAACCCCAAAATTTATCATAACATTTATTGAAAAGTTTCATCAATACTCCTATAAATATAACAGAAAAACAAAAAGGACTATATTCCAAATGAATACTATTAAGTGTGTAAATTGGATCTACAAAATCACTCCACTGAGCACAAAATGTAATCCATTCACAAATCCTGCAAATAGCCAAGAATACTAATTAAAATAATTAACCTTATGCGATTTGAGTGGACTGATCTATTGTTTCAATGCCCCTGTAACCTTCTATATGTTTGTATGAGAAAGAGACCTTTTAATGTCAGATGGGCAGGCTGATTCATTACTAATGCTAGGTAGCGACAGATGAGCACCTGTAGAGCGGATTTCAGAGGGACCGCTAGTAGTCGCTGTGCTCGGCCAAGGTTCGTTGTTTCAGACCGCCTCAGACGCTGCTCGGCATTGTTGAATATGTTATGTGATTCGCAGTACTATGCCATATTGGAGCGAATGGTAGCGCCAGCTCAGTGCGACTGACACATTCATCAAAAAATCAGCCTCAAACAGTTCCGGTGCTCCAAATCGGGTCGTTGTAGCCCATTGCGCCAGAGGCTGTTTGATTAAAGTCTGATTTTGAACATGTATACAGTAGTAACAAAGCAAAAGCATATGGAATTACATTGTTATAACATTGTAACATGAACAATTTAATACCAGACCTGTAAGGACAAACCTGCATAAAAATATTATTAATCAAAAAAGTTTTCAAAAATGTAATTTTCTTGGCCAGAATATTTCAGAAGGTTTGTGTTTTTTTTATGGAAAAAAATTGGGATCAGGAAAGGGATTTAAGGATCTTCCATAGAAATGTATGGGGGTGCGTCACGTAGCGAGAGGTAAGACGTGACGCTCTGCAAGGCTGAACGCAGACACTGTACACTGAGCCTAGGGAAATGATGAATCGGACGCTACATGGCGTTGTTCTAGTCGCTCACAAGATTTGGCTTCATAAATGTGTATTTGTGTGCCGTCTCCGGTGTTCACCTGACACTACTTGCCTCTACCTGCCGCTGTACAGGCATTACCTGGCGCTATCCCTTCATGAATAAGGCCCTAAGTGAACATATTTGTAACATCCAAAAAGGATTGATCACTCTTTTGTCCTCACATTTCTTGATTCTCCAGGGTATACATTTCTGGATAATTGAAAAAATAAATATCAACTGGAGAGGTACAAACATCATTAGACAAGTGAGAGATATGTTAGGTATACAGGATGGACACATTGAGATTAAATATAGAAATTGCTTTCTTGAGGACAAATAAAAAAAAGAACAAAAATATCTTATAATAAGCTGAATGCTTATCAATAATATATTTAATCTGTTTCACACTAATGTAATATATTTATTCATTATTATATTAAGTTTATCCTATTATAATATCTTAATTTTTCCACAATCAGCATTCTAGCTTAGTATATCTTGTAATTAAAAATATACACAATCACTTTTTATATTTTGGCTTGAGTATCCTATGCAGATCTATGGCAAAAAAATGCCTAAAAATTATTTATAAAACCTACTTATGATATTATGAAGAGTTTAATACAGTTAAGAAATGTCTATGATGTTACTATCTGTATCCTCAGTGCAACCCTGTCGGGCAAGAATAAAAAGAAACGCTAAGCAGCAAAAGTGATGCAAACTGCCAGCTGAGCCGCACTGTCATTTGAACAGAACTACATCACCGTGCTGTCATTAAAGTGGACCAGCACCCAGGATTTTGACTATCCTGGGGTTTGGTCCACTTCCCCTATGCTATGTGAAACCCCCCAGATTTCCGTAAAAAACTCACCTCACCATGCTCCTACACAGCCGCTCGTCCAATCAGGGCGCTCGGAGGTGCTGTGGTATGCGCGTCAAATCGCCGTCAAACCCCAGCGGCTCAGAGCTCGCTGGCGGACGCATCTCGCGCTTCCCTCTAGCAGGAAGCGCGCCCGCATCGGCCATTCACAAATGCCCGGCGCGGGCACGCGCCCTGCTAGAGAGAAACGCGACCGGTCGTTGGACCGGGAATAAGGTAAGGTTTGCGGGCGTCCTGGGGGTTTCACAAAGCGGGGCATCCCGATTTTGGATGCCCCACGGGGAGGGATCGGATCGGCCTGGAAATCTTATAGATTCCCGGGCCGATCCAGGAGGGTGTTGGTCCACTTTAAATTAACTATATTACCCAGAATTCACTGGGAAGAGATACTGGCACACTTGAGTCACTTTGAATAGTGGGAGGGGTGCCTGCACACAGCACACCCAGGCCCTTATTTATGAAGGATTAGCGACAGCTATCGACTGGTGAGCGACCGGTAATGACGGGCACCGCCACGAGAACGCCGGCTCCCCACCACAATCACACATTTATCAATCCGATCCTGCTTAGCGACTGAGATAGCGCCAGATAGCCACTCATTCATCATTATTCCAGCCTCAGTCCACAGCGCCAGCGTCCGACCTTGAACAGCGACAGGTATGACCTCTCGCTACCTGGCGCTCTCCAATGCATTTCAATGGAACAATCTTTAAATATTCATAATTAATTGTTATTAATGTTTTTTTTTTTTTTTTTTTTTTTATGTGAAAAAATCTGTGACCACTTCTGCCATGTTAGTTATTTTTTTTAAGGTAAAAAAAAAAAATAAAAAAATAAAAAAATTGTGCAGAATTGATATTACAGGTCTGATATTATTGTATTCATATTACTAAATTCTTTCAAAATTTTTTTTTTTTTGGTTTCCAAAAATATGGTGGTTTGGGGGTTAAAAAACTACTTTTAACACATCACCGCCAGCGCTCTGGGGTTTAAACATGCATTTCACAGCGCGAGAATTTTTTGAGCGTGATTTTTTGATGAATGTGGTGGGAGCCGGTCGCTCTGACCAGTCGCTATCATGCGCACCCATACATCGCGGAACCTGTCAAATAGCGACTCGTCACCCCGTATTCAACATTACTGCACACCGACTCAGTCGCTATCAACAACCGAACAATGGCCAAGCACAGCGACTACTAGCGGGCGCTGTGAAAATATTGCTACAGTCGCTCAACTGTCGCTACCTGCCGCTATTAATGAATCGGCCTCCCCGTGGATGTCAGAAAATGAAACGCATGGTGGGATTTCTATACACATGACACATTTTATTTTATTTCAACTAGAGGAAAAGTTTTAATCTTCATATGATTAAAGTGAGCTGTTTTATCCACACTGCATAGTATTTCCTGACCGTACCAGCGGATTGTTCTCCAACATGACAGATAAAACGCAGCAGGAAACCTGCTTTAAGGAATCTACTGTGTGGAAAACTTCAGAGGCCCTGGAGGGTTTCCTAGCCCCTGGGCCACGCCAGTGTGTCTTGCTTGTTACTCTATTCCTATTGTTTAAGTTATAGATTGTCAATATATATTTTTGGGGCTTTGAGGGCAAATGATAGAAATGACAGCATAAACCCATATGAGCTAAACCTGCATGAGTATAACTACTACATTAAAAATGAGTATAACACAAAAGGCCGTTTCTCCCCCTTATACATACAAATAACTAGATCAGCACTACCCTATCAAAATTACTGAAAACCATGAGAAAATTTACACCTGGGGCGAACCCCCCAAAGATCGGATTTGGCAAGTTTCAATTGAAAACAATGGAGTCCAAACTTTGGTGGGTGGCTGTGGTGGGGGGAGGAGATGCAGAGTGCACAGCAGATGCACGCTGCTTCAACTCACCTTTGTCCGATCTTCTGTCAGCATGGCAGAGGAGCAGCAGCAGGGTCTAAAACTGGCCGCAGCCCCTAGAAGTGTTATGCAAGTAGTTTTATCAAAGCCCCAAAAAGTATTTTGCAAGGGGTCCCAACAAGTAAATAGTTTTCTCTAAGCCCTAAAATTATAATGTAAGGTATGCCAAAAAATAAGTCATTTTATCTAAGCCTCAAGAAGAGTTATGCAAGAAGTGTCAAAAAGTAATTAGTTTTAATAAAGCCCCAAAAAGTTTTATGCAAGTGGTGCAAACACGTAATTTGTTTTATCAAAGCCCCCAAAAGTACAATGCAAGGGGTCGCAACAAGTAAGTCGTTTTCTCTAAGCCCTAAAAATATAATTAAAGGTATGCCAAAAAATAAGTCATTTTATCTAAGCCTCAAGAAGAGTTATGCAAGGAGTGTCAAAATGTAATTATTTTTATTAAAGCCCCAAAAAGTGTTATGCAAGTGGTGCAAACAAAGTAGTTCATTTTATCAAAGCCCAAATTGGAATACATACAAGGGGTGCCAAAATGTAAATAGCTTTATCAAAGCCCCAAAGAGTACAAAGCAAGGGGTATCAAAAAATTAGCTTTGTCAAAGTAGCTTTGTCAAAGTCGTTTTATCTAAGCCCCAAGAAGTGTTATGCAAGGTGTCCCAACAAGTAAGTAGTTTTATCAATGTCCCAAAAAGTATAATGCATGGGGTCCAAACTAGGGAGTAGTTTTACCTAAGCCCCAAGAAGTTTTGTGCAACTGGTGCTAAAAAGTAAGTTGCTTTATATAAGCCCCAAAAGTGTTGTGCAAGGGGTGCCAAAAAGTAGATTTATCAAAGCCCCAAAAAGTATAATGCCGGTGGTGCCCACAGATGAGCATTCCCAGATATGCCCCAGCAGCTTCCCATCCTCAGGGTGCAATGAGAACCAGCAGATGTGCTGCTATGTCCCTCACTGTTGCTGTCCACTGTCCTGATAAGAACAGTTTGAGATGCAGCCTCCTCTTTCCTCCTATGGGTCCTAGAAAGGACAATTGTTTTTTTTTTTTTAAACAGATACCTAATCAGTCCCTCACTGAGCAGCAACCTGTCCCTATCAACTGCAGATCAGCATGCACAACCCCAGCCTTTTTACAGCAGGGTCAAAAGTCCCACCCGGCTAATCGCAGCGATGCTTACCATGGACTTGGCTGTGATTTCTAGATCAGCAGCCGAGAAACCAGCTTTCCTGTTTCCTAGTTTGGCCGAGCGACAAACTTGAGCACTGACTTATTGCTAAAGTCTGTGCTCGGGTTCAGGTGCCTGAGCTCACACACTTTACAGCTCAGCTAGCTCAACACTACTATTAATATTATTAATATAAAATATTTTTAACAAAAACAAAAGATGGCTACCTTCCCCAAAAGTGCAAACTCCAACTAGGTGGAGGGCTGTCTTGGGCTTAATACTAACCAATATTCCAGACAAGGTAACTTTGGAAATAGTGTTCATAATATTATTCATTTCTTAATTTTAAGGAATCTGTAACGAGGGTTGTTGCCAAGACAAACAGGATCATGGGGCATCAAGAGAGACATAGGTGTCCATGACCAGAGAATCATTTTACTCCTCTCTAGGTCACTGGTCAGACCCCATATGGAATATTGTGTACAGTTTTGGTCACCAGTGCATAAGAAAGACATATCGGTACTGTAGCACATTCAAAGGTGGACAACTAAAGGAATAAATGGAATAGGGGAAAAAGAGTACCATGAGAGATTGTGAAAGTGAGATTTATTTTGTTTGGAAAAGAGATTCCTGAGGGGTGATCTAATAACTAGGTATACATATATCCAAAGTCAATACAAAGATCTGTGCCACGATCTATAGACACGGGGCTTGAGGTGGACCAAAACCCACTTTTTTACTTGCAGCCCCTGAATTGCTCCCCCAATGAAGAGTGAATAATTACAGACAAGACATAACATACTGTACAGGGAGCATTACAACTAGATGCTACAAAGTTCAGATAATTTGAACAGGAGACAGTAGGAAAGAGAGCCCTGCCCTTGTGAAATTACAGCCTAAAGGATAAGGGGTGGAAACAAAGGAAGAGATCACAAGTGGTAGAGCTGAGTTTGGTGGCATGTGAAGGTTATACTTAAACCAGATTATATGCTCGTCTGAAGAGGTGAGTTCTGAGGGCACTTTTAAAGGCTTGGAGCTTTGGAGGGTGATGGATTGAGTGGGGGAGTGCATTCCAGAGAAGTAGAGAGGTACGGGAGAATTCTTGAAGGCTGGAGTATGAGGAGGTGAAGAGGACAGGAGGAAGTCAGAAGTAGAACAGAGGTTGCTTTTGGGTTTGTATCGTTAGATTAGAGATGAAACATAGGGAGGGGACTGGTTGAAGAGCTTTGTAGGTTGGTGTTAGAAGTTTGAACTGAACTCTCTAAGAAACAGGTAACCAGTGGAGGGACTGAAAGAGGGGATGAAAAAAATAAATGGCAAGCAGCACTTTCAATTTATAGCTGGACTGGGCGGTGCACACTAGGCTGAGCAATTAGTTACAGACAAAACAAAAAGGAATACCCCAGCTCTCAAATTCCCACCAGCCTGCAACAGCCAAGGCAGGACCACGTCATGGCACCTCTTTTTTTCCTATAGACCAACACTAAGCAGTGAGAGCTCCTACAATTTTGGGACACACATAGCAATGGATAAACTGAGAGCTCCATCTACCTGTGGCTGGCCAGGGTTATTTATCTGTTGTGTTTTGATGACTGCATGTGGATAAATGTTGAGGGGCCTTCCGCCCCATGTCATGTAGGTGACTCCTCCCACAGGTGAATCACCAGAGATAAGGAGTTAGAACCCTTTATTCACATGCAATCTGGCTATGTGCGTTTATTAATAGCATTTTTATGTTATTTACAGAGATCTTAGTGTTGCACTTAGCGTTTTTCCATGCATATTTACTATTTTGATAGTTAAAATAGTAGTCTTAACATTCTCATCAATTAGCATGCAGAAATGTGGTGTTATTTAAATACTAACATAGTGTTGGTTACAGTTATGATCTAATTTTTCCCCTGGTGAGTAGCCTTTGTTTTTATTATTGTGGCTAACTATTGTGAAAGTGACAAGTGTGTGGCTCATGTTTTGTCTTGTTCTTATTGTTTCAGGGCATCATAGGCCAGTAAGCTCCTCCACGACCCTTCCAGGATTTTCCCAGTAGCCAATGTCAGGTAATTTTGCCATAAACAAACAAATCTAAAGTCTCTGGTGCAAGAACATAGTAAAAAGCTAATTTATTAATTTTTTGTGTCTTTTTTATTTCACACAGCTCCACCTATTCCCACTGGCACATCCATTGCTCTCCCCAATCCACTTTGTCCCCACCAGCATGAAGTTGGGTCCAGCAGCATGGGCCAAAGCCAGAGCTGTGATGGTGAGTAACATAGACCCAGGGTTGCAACTCTAGCTGGCTTGCAGATACCTTTATCCTTTTATGGAAACCAGAAAATGAACCATTTTGTGTTCTTACAACAGATTTTGTAGAATGTCACTTTTTGGGGGGTTGAATAATGCTTCTCTCTGTCATTTATTTCCTTTATGCAGGTAGTTGTGCACATTGTTATAACTAGAGATGAGCGAACTTTTGAAAAGTTTGATTCGACCGATTCAACGAATTTTCCGACAAAATTTGTTTTTTTGAGCGTGATTTTTTGATGAATGTGGTGGGAGCCGGTCGCTCTGACCAGTCGCTATCATGCGCACCCATACATCGCGGAACCTGTCAAATAGCGACTCGTCACCCCGTATTCAACATTACTGCACACCGACTCAGTCGCTATTAACAACCGAACAATGGCCAAGCACAGCGACTACTAGCGGGCGCTGTGAAAATATTGCTACAGTCGCTCAACTGTCGCTACCTGCCGCTATTAATGAATCGGCCTCCCCGTGGATGTCAGAAAATGAAACGCATGGTGGGATTTCTATACACATGACACATTTTATTTTATTTCAACTAGAGGAAAAGTTTTAATCTTCATATGATTAAAGTGAGCTGTTTTATCCACACTGCATAGTATTTCCTGACCGTACCAGCGGATTGTTCTCCAACATGACAGATAAAACGCAGCAGGAAACCTGCTTTAAGGAATCTACTGTGTGGAAAACTTCAGAGGCCCTGGAGGGTTTCCTAGCCCCTGGGCCACGCCAGTGTGTCTTGCTTGTTACTCTATTCCTATTGTTTAAGTTATAGATTGTCAATATATATTTTTGGGGCTTTGAGGGCAAATGATAGAAATGACAGCATAAACCCATATGAGCTAAACCTGCATGAGTATAACTACTACATTAAAAATGAGTAACCCTTTATTCACATGCAATCTGGCTATGTGCGTTTATTAATAGCATTTTTATGTTATTTACAGAGATCTTAGTGTTGCACTTAGCGTTTTTCCATGCATATTTACTATTTTGATAGTTAAAATAGTAGTCTTAACATTCTCATCAATTAGCATGCAGAAATGTGGTGTTATTTAAATACTAACATAGTGTTGGTTACAGTTATGATCTAATTTTTCCCCTGGTGAGTAGCCTTTGTGTTTATTATTGTAACTAACTATTGTGAAAGTGACAAGTGTGTGGCTCATGTTTTGTCTTGTTCTTATTGTTTCAGGGCATCATAGGCCAGTAAGCTCCTCCACGACCCTTCCAGGATTTTCCCAGTAGCCAATGTCAGGTAATTTTGCCATAAACAAACAAATCTAAAGTCTCTGGTGCAAGAACATAGTAAAAAGCTAATTTATTAATTTTTTGTGTCTTTTTTATTTCACACAGCTCCACCTATTCCCACTGGCACATCCATTGCTCTCCCCAATCCACTTTGTCCCCACCAGCATGAAGTTGGGTCCAGCAGCATGGGCCAAAGCCAGAGCTGTGATGGTGAGTAACATAGACCCAGGGTTGCAACTCTAGCTGGCTTGCAGATACCTTTATCCTTTTATGGAAACCAGAAAATGAACCATTTTGTGTTCTTACAACAGATTTTGTAGAATGTCACTTTTTGGGGGGTTGAATAATGCTTCTCTCTGTCATTTATTTCCTTTATGCAGGTAGTTGTGCACATTGTTATAACTAGAGATGAGCGAACTTTTGAAAAGTTTGATTCGACCGATTCAACAAATTTTCCGACAAAATTTGTTTCGACCCGAATTTATTCGCGACGAATCGCTATTAAAAATGGCTATTTCTGAGCCTCCTAGAGCCTCAATAGAGTTGTAAACCATTCTGCCTTGCTTTAACACGCATAGGATGCGTGCTGGGTTAGTCAAATAATACTTTAAATAATTAGGACATGCAGATCAGAGGCATCGCTAATAGAATCGCAGAGCGGGACAATTGCAGAGAGTTGAAGCGGCATCACTATGAGGGGCCCCTATAGTGCCTGAAAAACACACCCTGGAGCTGGCAGCAGCAGGAGCCCAAAAATTAGCTGAATCACACCCTGGAGTTGCAAGCAGCAGCAGGAGCCCAAACATTGCTTGAAAGACACACTGCAGTTGGCAGCAGGTGCCCAACAATTGACCTAAAGACACACTGGATTTGCAAGCAGCAGCAGGAGCCCAAACATTGCTTGAAAGAGACACTGCAGTTGGCAGCAGGAGCCCAAAAATTGGATGAATCACACCCTGGAGTTGCAAGCGGCAGCAGGAGCCCATTGCTTGAAAGAGACACTGCAGTTAGCAGCAGGTGCCCAACAATTGACCTAAAGACACACTGGAGTTGCAAGCAGCAGCAGGAGCCCAAACATTGCGTGAAAGAGACACTGGAGTTGGCTGCAGGAGCCAAAAATTGGATGAATCACACCCTGGAGTTGCAAGCAGGAGCCCAAACATTGCTTTAAAGAGACACTGGAGTTGGCTGCAGGAGCCCAAAAATTGGATGAATCACACCCTGGAGATGCAAGCAGCAGCAGCAGCAGCAGGAGCCCAAACATTGCTTGAAAGAGACACTGGAGTTGACTGCAGGAGCCCAAAAATTGTATGAATCACACCCTGGAGTTGCAAGCAGCAGCAGGAGCCCAAACATTGCTTTAAAGAGACACTGGGGTTGGCTGCAGGAGCCCAAAAATTGGATGAATCACATCCTGGAGTTGCAAGCAGCAGCAGCAGCTGCAGGAGCCCAAACATTGCTTTAAAGAGACACTGGAGTTGGCTGCAGGAGCCCAAACATTGGATGAATCACATCCTGGAGTTGCAAGCAGCAGCAGCAGCTGCAGGAGCCCAAACATTGCGTGAAAGAGACACTGGAGTTGGCTGCAGTAGCCCGAAAATTGGCTGGAAGGCACACCCTGAAGTTGGCATCAGCAGGAGCCCAAACATTGGCTGGATGGCACACCTTGAAGTTGGCATCAGCAGTAGGCCAAAAATTGGCTGGAAGGCACACCCTGAAGTTGGCATCAGCAGGAGCCCAAAAATTGACTGGAAGGGACACCCTGGAGTTGGCAGCAGCAGTAGGCCAAAAATTGTCTGGAAGGCACACCCTGAAGTTGACATAAGCAGCAGCAGGGACCCAGAAATTGGCTGGAAGGCACACCCTGAAGTTGGCAGCAGCAGGAGCCCAAAAATTGACTGGAAGGCACACCCCGGAGTTGGCAGCAGCAGCAGGAGGAACCCAGAAATTGGCTGGAAGGCACATCCTGAAGTTGGCAGGAGCACAAACATTAGCTGGAAGGCACACCCTGAAGTCGGCATCAGCAGGAGCCCAAAAATTGGCTGGAAGGCACACCGTGAAGTTGGCATCAGCAGGAGCCCAAAAATTTACTGGAAGGCACACCCCGGAGTTGGCAGCAGCAGGAGTACAAACATTAGCTGGAAGGCACACCCAGAAGTTGGCATCAGCAGTAGTCCAAAAATTGGCTGGAAGATGCACCCTGAAGTTGGCATCAGCAGTAGGCCAAAAATTGACCGGAAGGGACACCCTGGAGTTAGCAGCAGCAGGATCCCAGAAATTGGTCTAAAGACATAAATATGTTTTGCACCATTTAGAAAGTGTAAAACGTGGCACCATGCTGAATCTAGTCGCATGCATCAGCCATTGGTGGGTGGAAATCCTGGCTGATCCATCCCTGATTCATTTTGACAAAGGTGAGTCTCTCCACATTTTTAGTTGACAGACGAGTTCTCCTCGCCGTAACTATGGCCCCCACAGCACTAAACACTCGCTCAGATGGCACGCTACTTGCCGGGCAGGACAGCTTTTCCAGGGCAAACTCTGCTAGTTGCGGCCACAAGCCAAGTTTGGCTGCCCAGAAGTCCAGCGAATCCTCAAGGTGTGTTGGCATGGTCATGTCAAGGTATGACATGACCTGCTGGTTGAGTTCCTGCTCCAGGTCTTCCTGCTGCTCATGAGTAGCCTCACTATGCGGGTGTAGAAAGCTACTCATTAGCAACTGAAGACTGAGGCTGCTGCTGATGGAGCTGCTGCTCCTGCCAACCCCCCCAGCAGGCATGGCAGTGGAAGGTGAGCGCAGAGGTCCCCCCGAGTCAGGCCTGCGAGAGTATGGACCATGGCGCAGATAGGCATCGGCCAACTGACTACGCAGAATGTCTTTGTAGTAGTTCAGTTTCTCCTTCCTCTCGGCGGGTTTAAAAAATTCCCCCTATTTTGTGCCGGAAGCGAGGGTCCAATAAGGTGGCCAGCCAGAAGTCATCCAGCTGACAAATGGAAACAATTCTGGCATCACTACGCAAGCACGTGAGCATGCTTCCTGCCATTTGCGCAAGTGACTCGGAGGGACTACCTGTCTCCATCTCCACTGCATACTGCCACGGTGTGTCCGGGTCCTCTGTCTCGCCTTCCTCAAAAAACCCTCTAGCTCCTCTGGCTTCTCCTGCTCCTCCTCTCCTGTCCGCTGACTAGATAAACCAGCCATTTTGCCAAGCCTAAACTGTGCTTCACTGGGCCACTCCTCCTCCTCCTCCAGTTCAGCTCCAACTGGGTTCATGTGGCTGTAAGATGTAGACGCCATGTCTCCAGTGCCCTGACCAGCCATGGTTTCCAACATGTGCTGTAGTACATGAAGCAGTGGAATCACATTGTTCATCCCGTAATCCTGCCGACTGACAAATAAAGTGGCTTCCTCAAAGGGCCTGAGCAAACGGCAGGTGTCATGTATGAGCTGCCACTGGTTGACATTGAAGTTGCACAGGGGAGTTCCCCTATCCGCTTGGATCATCAGGAAATCCGTGATGGCTTTTCTCTGTTCATATAATCGGTCCAACATGTGAAGGGTGGAATTCCAACGAGTGGAAACATCGCAAATCAGACTATGTTGGGGGCTACCGTTCTGACGCTGTAGCTCAAGAAGGGTGTGTATGAGTGGCTGAAGTGCATGCAAAGTTTCCTTGAAGTTGTTAGGATGTCTTGCATATGGGGGGAACACTTCAGAAACCGCTTGACAACCAGATTGAAGACGTGAGCCATGCAGGGGGCATGGGTCAGCCTTCCTTGGCGCAGCGCAGACAAAATGTTCTTGCCATTGTCGGTAACCATGATTCCCATTTTAAGTTTTCTTGGAGTAAGCCATGTTTGGATTTCCTGATGAATAAATTTAAGCAGTTCCTCCCCTGTGTGACTCCGTTCGCCAAGACAAACCATGTGAAGCACTGCGTGACACCTCCGTGCCCTGGAGGATGAGGAGGCCGAGTCGCACGTTGTCACGGGCCCAACGCCAGGGAGCGCGGAGGCCGAAGCTGCGTGACTTGTCCAAGTTGATGCTGCTGCAGCAAAGGGACCACAGTCACCCAGTGGGCTGTAAACGACATGTACTGTCCCTGACCGTAGTTACAGCTCCAGACGACGGCGCTGCCATGCACTTTGCTACACACCGACAGGCTCAGGGACTGGCCCACCTTCTGTTCAACAAAAGTGTGCAGCGCTGGTACTGCCTTCTTGGCAAATAAATGGCGGCTTGGGACTCTCCACCTCGGCTGGGCACAAGCCATCAGTTCTCTGAAAGGTGCAGAGTCCACCACCTGAGAAGGGAGCGACAGCAGCACATTCAGCTTCTGTGCCGTGGGATGAGTGGGCGCATACTGCTTCGCTGGACATGGCTTCGCTGAGGGATTGCTGGTGGGATGCATGGCTTGGAGGAGGAGGAGGAGCAGGAGCGACAGAGGATGGGTATGACGCACAGCTGCCTTCGGCTGAGGTGCTGGAGCCTTGGCTGGCAGAAATTGCGAGCGGCGTGCCACTTGGTGAGGAAGCAGGCTGGACCACCCCTTGGGAGCCTCGGTTCTCCCAGGCCGCTTTATGGTGATGCATCATATGTTGACACAGGGCCGTGGTGCCAACATTTGGACCCTGGCCACGCTTCACCTTCTGCCTACATATCTTGCATGTGGACATGTTACCCTCCTGCTTCAGGAAAGACTGCCACACTGCCAAGTAGCTACTTTTCCCACCAACAGGCCTCACTGATTCACTGCTACTGTCGCCAACTCCAGGAACCCCTGCTCCACTACCTCCCGATAAGGTAGGCTGCCGCACAGCAGGTGCTCTACCCCGGCCCCGTTTGGCTCCAGCCTTTACAATTGTGCCCCCATGCTGACTGCCAACCACGCTGCTAACACCTTGCTGCCTCAGCTGCTGACTCCGGGGCAACCTGCGCCCCTCTTCTCCTGATGACGACAATGAAGCCCCTTCATCACCCGGCTCCCAAGTGCGATCGGCTTCATCATCATCATCATCATCACCAAGTTGTGGCTGTACGTCACTGATGTTCTCTGTTTCCTCAATGTCTGGCGCAGGAGCTGGAAAGCTCGCAACAGCCACGACACTGTCCACATCACTATTTGTCTGCCGAACTAAAGAAGCCACCTCCATTTCATGGCTGGGCAGTAGCTGCTGACTTTCCTCTATCTGATCGTCCTCAGTGGAGCTGAACCCAAAGCATAGGATACGTCGCTGGGGGAGGGAATGGCGTAGGACAGAGGCAATGGGAGGACAGGGCCTGCTCTCAGGGCATGCCAACTAAGGGTTGTGTCAGAGGAACCTACCGACCCTAGACTGGGGGTCTCAGATGTAACTTGTGATGATGTTGATGAGCGCGTTAACCAATTAGTAAAACTCAGACTGACACAGGGCTGCTTAGTATAACTGGCGGGGTGGGTAGCTGAGATTTTGGGATACCCCAGGCAGCAGTAGGTTTAATTTCAGCAGACAGAATTCAATGCACACCTAAAGCAATTAGCAAAAAACAGGCTGAAACAGGCCTGCCAAGTATAACTTGCGGGGTGGGTAGTTGAGATTTTGGGATACCCCAGTCCCCAGTGTAAATTTGAACAGACAGAATTCAATGCACACCTAAAGCAATTAGCAAAAAACAGGCTGAAACAGGCCTGCTTAGTATAACTTGCGGGGTGGGTAGTTGAGATTTTGGGATACCCCAGTCCCCAGTGTAATTTGAACAGACAAAATTCAATGCACACCTAAAGCAATTAGTAAAACTCAGGCTGACACAGGCCTGTTTAGTATATCTGGCGGGGTGGGTAGCTGAGATTTTGGGATACCCCAGGCAGCAGTGGGTTTAATTTCAGCAGACAGAATTCAATGCACACCTAAAGCAATTGGTAAAACTCAGGCTGACACAGGCCTGCTTAGTATAACTGGCGGGGTGGGTAGCTGAGATTTTGGGATACCCCAGGCAGCGGTGGGTGGAATTTCAGCAGACAGAATTCAATGCACACCTAAAGCAATTAGTAAAACTCAGCCTGACACAGGCCTGCTTAGTATAACTGGTGGGGTGGGTAGCTGAGATTTTGGGATACCCCAGTCCCCAGTGCAATTTGAACAGACAGAATTCAATGCACACCTAAAGCAATTAGTATAACTCAGCCTGACACAGGCCTGCTTAGTATAACTGGCAGTGTGGGTAGCTGAGATTTTGGGATACCCCAGGCAGCGGTGGGTGTAATTTCAGCAGACAGGATTCAATGCACACCCAAAGCAATTAATGAAACTCAGGCTGGATGAAAAGAAAAAAATAAATAAATAAATAAACTTTCCCTGTCACTGCCTCCGTTTTTTTCCTACCTTTCCCTTGCTTTCCCTGCCTCTCCCTGACTTGCTGAGTCTTTCTGTCTCCTGCCTGTCTCCTGCCTGTCTCCTGCCTGTCTCCTGCCTGTCTCCTGCCTGTCTCCTGCCTGTCTAACTCGCTCTCCCTAGCTGCAGCAGCCACCTTTCTCTCACGAATGCAAGTCTCAAATGTGCACAAGCAAGATGGCCGCTGCTTTATATAGCGCTGTGACGTCACCGGGGCTCCTGGCTGCTGATAGGCTGCATGTGACCTTCCCATGATAACTTGCCCCAGGGGATATGTCCAGACATGTCCATCCACCGTTTTACAATGCCTGTAATTGAAGTAAATGGAGTTTAAAGGAAAATTTCGATCGAATCGCGGGGAAATTCGGATTTGTTCAGAATCTAATTTTTCATGAAATTCGGAACGAATCCGGGTTCGTCCAGATCGATTCGCTCATCTCTAGTTATAACACATATCTTAACATAAACCCTTCTCCTTGGTGTTTAACTGAACACTCATTCCACCATTGACACCTGAACCTGTGTAGAGTGCCTCAGATAGTGTGTGTTTTTTCCAGTCAACATTTGGGTGTAATTTTATGTATTATTGGAGGTAGGTTAGTATCAGCATGTGTTGCCCCTGCTGGTATCTAGTTTACGGTCAGGGCCGGATTATGAGAGGTGTGCAAGGGGCTCGTGCCCTGGGGCCTCCACCAGTTGCCTTGCAAAGGGGGCCTCCACCCAACTTTGGGTTATGGTCTGGTCCTGGAAGCCTTTTAGTCTTTGGTCTGATGGGCCGCAGGGCCAGCAACAAAGCTATCGGCGGCAGTGGGGGCCCCCCGCGGCTGCCTTTTTTGTTTTTGCAAACCTGCAGCCACTACACTACCCCCCACCCAGAATGGCAAAGCAGGAATTCCCGAGCAGCAAGAACCTGCACAAGCGTGGCACAAGGGACTCGATCTGACGTCCCAGTTAGTGGGCGGGTGCCAGACAACCACCAATCAGTTACTTGGCTGGATTATTTTAAAGTAAAAAAATTGTGTATCTGGGACCTCCACCAGATTTTGTGCCCAGGGGCCTCCCCCACGCTTAATCCGGCCCTGTTTATGGTAGTGCTACACATTAGTCTTTATGAACTGTTGTTAGTAACAGTGTGCAATGTGTTGTGGATTTAAACATGCGTCCTCTTTAGCTCCCTTGGTTTTTTCATTAACCCTTTAAGTGTCAGTCTTCCTAGAATTTATGTCCCTCAATCAATTCTTTGGTTGCACAGTTTCCCCAAAAAAGAATAAAAAAGAAGAATCAACGCCACATTTTCCTAAAAAAAACTATATGCAAACAAGAAAAAACAAGTAAAATCTGAAAAAGCAACATCCCCTGAACAGAACGATACCCAACATGCATAGGTAGTGTCAAGGGAAGAGTTGCCAAACACCCCAAAGTAAAGCATGCGCATAACGGTAATTGTACTTGAAATTTTCAGCTCTGCTGACAAAGTGCACACCTTGCAATTTTTCAGCCAAAACAACCCTTTACATTTAGAATATCCCCCATAAGCCATATATTCCCTGAAAGTACACATGTTAAGCTTTCTAAGCGTACGGAGCTTGTTGTAGTGGGCTCATCTTTCTGGAAGTAATCCATTGAAGAATTCTTAGGTTGCACAGGGTTTCCCTAAGAAAAATTATAAAAAAAGCAGAATAAAAACCATGTTTTCCTAAAATATCAATATGCAAACAAGAAAAAACAAGCTAAATCTAAAAGCGCAAGGTCCCCAGAGCAGAACAATACCCAACATGCATAGGTACTATTAAACCTTTTTATTGCCAGCCTACTTGAAGTTTTGTCACCCCCTGTTGACAGGTCATTTTCCCCATTTTGCACCATGAATAACCATGATTTTTGCTTGAATTTCCAGAAAAATTATATACATATTTTTTTGCAGCAGAGTTTAGGCTTTAATGTGAAATGTCTTGTTTGACTCCTTTATTTTAAATAAAACATTTGTTTTATTAATGAAAACCATATTGCATGTGATAGCCCCATTTCTCCCGATTACAACAGTACCACATATGTATCGGTAGCCCCCGCATTCTTGCCCTGACGAACCCCATTTTTTTTTAGGCTAACCCTAAAAAAAAAAAAAAAAATTACGTAGGGGGGAACCCATTTTTTTTTTTTTTTTTAAGGGTTAGGGTTAGGCTAACACTGCCCTGACTTCACCTTTTGCATAACCACCATTGTGTGCTGATCAGTTTCAAAACACACGCTTGGTGGGTGTTGTAACTGCTGACATATTTTTGGCCCTTTTGCAAAAATGTGTTATGTTTTAATATTTGTTCCCCACTTGCCTGTGCATACCTAATTTTAGCTCAATGTTAGCTTAAATTATGATCTGTGTGTTTTTGGTACTAATATTTTTTAATTCTCTTCCCAACAGCTTGCATACAGGAGCATTACAGACTCTAGCAATACATGCTGAAGTCATGAGCTATGTTGCTGGACATGCGTGAGAAGATTCTTGGTGGGGGCAAGAAATAGTGCAGCATTTTTTTTATTTTGAACCATGTTGGCGTTTTTGTTATAAACTGGATTAAAATCTATAGCATTTTAATTTATAGCAGTAAAACTTTGCCCTTATTTCCATTAACCATTAACACATTAAACTGTCTTGCTCGTGAAAACTAAGAATTTATTGGCTAAACTCTACCAACAAAGGTGATAAAAATAAACTTACAGCATTACCATGCCCCATCGTGGCCATATGTTGACGGACCATCATGGTGTTGGCCAGTCAAGGATTGGCAGCCTGGAGGAACAAGTGGTTTTGATGTGGTGGTTGTTCGTCAAATGTACGTTGGCAGATAGTGGGCAGGCCCTGCCCTCGATTCAAACAGGGACCGGAAAAATGCTGCTGCACCTGCTGGTTGAGTACCTGCAGCAATTTGGGTAGCACAATGCAAGACAGGATTGTCTTGGACACATTTTCTGGGCTGTGTAGCATCTCCCCTATTGGCCAGGCCTAACCTAAGAAAGTGCTTTCCTCGGGATGTTGTTTTTTTTTTTTAAACAATGCATCTGGTTTAGTGGTGAGCTGTATGTTTTGCACTTGTGTGTATGTGTTAGCTGGTTTATTGGAGGTGTAAATTGTGTGTGTGTATGTTTGCTGGCGATCAAGTTTGTGCATTTGTGGTTGCAGTGGCAATGCATTGCAGAGCCCGATTTTGGTGTGATTTTTGTTGTGTGGATTGATGGCACCCATATTCCCTTCCACCCCCCTTGAGCACAAGAGCTGCACTACCGCAACCAGAAGAGCTTCCATTCCTTCGATGTCATGGGTCGGTGTGATAATGAGATGCGACTGCGTGCTGTGAGTTTGGGCTTTCCAGGATTCCGCCATGACTCCTATGTGTTGCACCAATTTCCCCTGCCTGAAATTTGAGAACAATGACATTCCTCAGCGAAGACTACTTGGTAAGTACCAGTCACATTGTAAGAGGTATAAACAGTGGAGCCGCTAACTAGGGGGGAGGGGAAGTTAATGGCAAAATGGAGCAAACCAGGTAGGGGTATGCATTTGTATTGCAAACCACATTAGCGCATGTGTTTGAATTTAGCTGATAAGGGATACGGGAGAAGACATTGCTCATGACCCCAGTAAGGAACTCAGACCGCATCTGAAGTGTGCTACAATGTAGCTAACCACAAGACAAGGTGCATTGTTGAAAGAACCATCAGCCTGCTGAAAGCACACCTCCTATGTTTGGCCTGGCCAGAAGGGGAGATGCTGTACAGCCCAGAAAAGGTGTCCAAGATAATCCTTGCTTACTGTATGCTACACAATATCTGCATACTCCATCGAATGGAAGAGCTCGAGAAAACACTACTGATATCTGAAGTCCCAGACATGCTTGTAGACAATGCAGAAGACTGACCGACAGAAATGATTAATTTCTTTCATCAGGGAAGTGGCCTTGGATTGCTGCAGTAGCAACAGAAAGGAGATGTGTATCCAGCTAAAGCAGACCTAAAAGTAGCCAAAAAACATACTGTCATGGATCTCTCATCTGAGAAATCCCAATAGTAGTAATGACTAGAATTAGACTCAGAGACCGAGGCGGATATGCGGCAAACCGGGGCGGATATGCGGCACAACCAAGCTGCTATATACATATATACACAAAGAAAAACCAGGAATAAAGAAACACACTCAGATTGCTGTGAAGTCAGAAAACATATGTGCTACGAGTCCAAAGTCCAACAATGGCTATGACTGAGGCTAAGGCAGAAGTCTGGGGTACAGAGTTCAGGTCCAAAAGACAGATTAATGCTGATCCGCTTAGCCATGTGCTGACCAGCCAGGAATAGGCCAGGAAGTCCACCAGGTGCTGGCTGATTAACACACCTCAGTCGACAGAGCCATCTGCTGGTGGAGCAGCATAATGCAGGGGACATCAGGCTGTGGAGGAACTCCAGACCTGACATTACCTCCCCCTTCAAAAACACAGGCACTGACGCGTTTAAACAACTGCTCTGCAGGAAGGAAAGAATCAGGATGTGCAATCCAGGCAGAAATCCAGGCAACGGCAATGCAGGCAGAAATCCAAGCAAAGACCAAGAAACCATATCCAGGAGGAGCAAAACCTTCAAGCCAGCGCCCAGGGGGACCGGGACCTTCGAGGCAGCACCCAAGGAGACTGAGAACTTAAAGGCAACGCTCAAGGAGACCAAGACCTTTGAAGCACCACCCAAAGCCACTGAATCCTTTATAATCAGCACCTAGATAATCCGAATCAGGCCTTACTGTAACCCTAGGAAATCGATCAGGGCTTCCTAAAGTCAGCAAAGAAGAAATCACCATGTGCCAACCTAGGTGTTTTAAAACCACGGGCACATCAAGTCTTCTTTAGGAATACCAGAGGGACAGTGATCAGGATCAGTTTCGGCAGGGTTATCGGCAACCTCGACAGACTCGGCAGGGCGAGCGGCAACCTCGACAGACTCGGCAGGGCGAGCGGCAATCTCGGCAGACTCGGCAGGGCGAGCGGCAATCTCGGCAGACTCGGCAGGGCGAGCGGCAATCTCGGCAGACTCGGCAGGGCGAGCGGCAATCTCGGCAGACTCGGCAGGGCGAGCGGCAACCTCGGCAGGGAGATTGGCAAATTTGGCAGGGTGATCGCCAAACTCGGTAAAAAAATACAAGAGAATCAGACTCAACAGAGTGATCAGACACAATAGAAAAATCAGACTCAACAATAGGTTTGGGCTCACAGACAGGTACAGGATCAAGGTCAAAGGCAGAGAACGAGTCAGGCTCAATGACAGACATTGGGTCAGGGTCAAAGACCGACATGGAGTTAAGTTCAAAGCTAAAAATGGAGTCGGGGCTGCAGGCATAGCGTCAAGCTCGAGGGCAGAAACTGGATCACAGATATATTTTAGATCGGGCTCACAGACAGATTTTAGATCGAGCTCACAGACCTCATCTTCTACATCAGACACATCAGTTCAGGCATCTGACTCACTGTCAACCTCATTCTCTACTACAGACCCAGAGGTAAAAGATTTAACTGGAGTTCCAGACTTCTGGGCTGAACAACCTGCAGTTTGATTCAGTATAACCTCCGGAATACATAAATAGGACGCGGCTATGAATTTAAGAAATTCCACAAAATTCTCACTAAGGTGTTTGCTATGATTCAGTCACGCTTCAGCCCAATAAAACAGATCATCTTCAAAAAGAAAATAATCCACCTGACAACTCCAAGTTGTCGTGGGAGACTGCTGAATGTAAGGCTCCTGTACTAACTTTGAAACAGCCTGGAGACACTGGGGGTAGGTAGCCAGGGTAAGCTCCTTATAATGAGAAGAAGGCACAAAAATATACCGATCTGTGGGACGATCAGAAATCGTAACAATGGATGTCCTTGTGGACATCTTGACTCTAGACCTGACTGACATACACTAACAGACAGACAGGCACAGACAACCTGTGCCGCCAGGGAGGCAACTGCCGATTACCCTGGACATAGAGGATCCGGTGCTCGAGGAGTCCGTAATCCACTTACTTCTTCAGCAGAGCTTCTAATGGTGAAGTTGCACAGGCCCCGGATAAGCCCGTGATGGTCACAGACTTGGGAAAGGGGTGACACAGAAGAGACAAGAACTGGGCCCCAACCTAGACTAAAACATTGGGCCCCAATACAGGCTAAGACAACAACAACTGACTTAAAGGCAAATTTGCAGGACTAGGAATTTGCACATCCACAGTACAACAAGCAGCAGTTTCACAGTCTTCTGGTCTTTTATATGGGGATCAGCATTCTGAGAAATCCCAATAGTAGAAATGACCAGAATTAGACTCAGGGACCGAGGCGGATATGTGGCAAACCATGTTTAATAACAACAAACAGTGCGTACACATCAACCAAGCTGCTATATACATATATACACAAAGAAAAACCAGGAATCAAGAAACAAACTCAGATTGCTGTGAAGTCAGAAAACATACGTGCTAGAAGTTCAAAGTCCCACAAAGGCTATGACTGAGGCTAAGGCAGAAGTCTGGGGTACAGAGTTCCAGGGTTCAGGTCCAAAAGACTAATGCTGATCCACTGAGCCATGTGCTAACCAGCTTATATAGGCCAGGAAGTCCACCAGCTGCTGGCTGATTAACACACCTTAGTCAACAGAGCCATCTGCTGGTGGAGCAGCATAATGCAGGGGACATCAGGCTGTGGAGGAACTCCAGACCTGACACATACTTGCCTCAATTAAAAGGTGGACAACGGCTATTACTTTATAACCCATATAGAGTTAGTAGAGTTCGGGACAGTGAAAATGAGCAAAAGGGGAAATGGTTTTAATAACTGATATGTTCTTTTTATTTCACTTCTAGACACAAAGTGGATGAACTACCTATTTTTTATTTAGCTGTTGACATTTGCAAATATTTATGTTCATAAACATGAAAAATAGATAAAAATACAATAAAAAAATGTATGTGAGCTGTATTGCATGTTGTTGTAGTAGAGCAACCAGCAGCATTGAAAGGTAGAGACAGGACTTAACACAGGATGTCCGCCTCATTTCCTCCAGCATACATGACTTTTATCAAAGTTGAACTGAGAAAAGCAGCGCCACTGAGCAAGAAACACTAAGTGGAGCAAGTGGAGCTCAGTGACGCTAGCAATATATTACCATCTAAGTTTGATATGAGTACCACAAGGATTACTTGCATTGTTGATTTTTTTTTTTAAAAAGACTATTGACACCAGCCTGCAGTCTTTTGGCACATAAATGTAAATTTAGTTGAACTTCCTTGCAGTTCAGCAGAATAACACAATGGAAGAATGAGCCTCTTAACAAGATTGAATTTGCTGTTGTGCATGTTACAAGCTGAATAAACAGAGATTTGGAAAGTTTCCGCTCATTTATGTTCTTTTTTCCCCCTTTTTTTAAACAAATACTAGTTTAATATATATGGAAATGAGACTGACATTATTGTGAACAGAAATCTTGATCTTTTGTAACCTTATAATAAAAGCCATACTGTTTGGAGTTTAAGTAAATGGGGATTTCTTTTTTCACCTTCTTGAACAAATGTTTCCTCCAGAGAATTCAATACACAAACACAATAAAATTAACCCATCTTGCTCCCTCTTATCCTAAACTCCTAATAATGTACATTGATTATTTTTATAGATATCTCAGGCTCTGATTCTCTCATAACCTTTCTCTCTTTTGGTTTACTTAGGATAATGAGCATCAAAGATTATTTGGGACTTTTGTTTTTTAAAAACGCGCAGTGGTAATTCAGAGCCGGATTAAGTATGGTGGTGGCCCCTGGACACAAAATCTGATGGAGGCCCCAGATACTGTAATTTTTCCTATAAATAATAATCCAGCCAAGTAACTGAACAGTGGTTGAGTCTCTTGTGCCACCCTTGTGCAGGTGTGTGCTGCTTGGGAACTCCTGCTTTGCCATTCTAAGGAAAGGGGGGGGTGTTATGGCCCAGCTGGTCCAGCAGAAAACAGTTCCCCTGCATTGAGCTGCCAGGAGCTGTGCTTGGTGGCTAATGTGCAGTAAGTGGCCACTGATTGACAGCTCTTCATCCACCCATCACTGTAACGTTGCTGACCACAACTTTGCTGCTCTAGACTCTCCATCCTGCCCTGTGGTGGCTTTGGCTGCAGGTTTGCCAGAACAAAAAAAGGCTTTCCCAGGTGCATGAGGGCCCCCTACTGCTGCTGATAGCTTTGGTTGTTGGAGGCCCCAAAGCGCATGCCTCTTGCGCCCTCCTAATAATCCAGCCCTGTGTGTATTAATTGTAAAGTAGGTCTGCTGGATATTTTTCACATGTTACATACTTTATATGGATGTGTGGGAGAGGTCCCGTATTTATGGACATGAGAACCTGTATCTGGCTAAGATTAAATACTTTGGTTGCTATATTGATGACCTCCTCAGTATATGGGAGTATTTCATTTTTGGTGTGTTTCTAAGTGTTTCTAAGGATGACAGAAAACCTCCACGGCATACACCGTAAGAAAACAGCTGGCAAAACAACACCCTGCACATACTATAAGGGCAATACTTGTAGCTGAAATGAATGGAGCCTACAGGAGCTCTGAAGAATTTCTTTTGAGAGAGAACTATCCCATATTTCTGATAGACTTCATGAAATGGGGTATCCCATTGAGACAACGGAAAGGGCAAAAACTATAGCTAGAAGCAAACAAAGAGAGAATGTTTTCTAATAGGATTCTAGCAAAGAACAACTCAGGAAGAAGTGTAATTTTGGTAACAACATATAGTTCTGAGTTTTTAGCATATTAAATGAATTATTGAGGAACACATGCCAATTCTATCTAGTGATCCCAATTCGGGATCGACGGTTCTGAGAGATGGTGTCACAGTTGTGAGCAGGATGTTTCCCACTTTAGGACAGAAACGTTCACCTAATCTATATTCTAAATTCAAGGTTCAATCTACAACATGTTTATTGTGCACAGGTCTCTTCAAATGTGGGGAAATGATAGGAAATGAGTTTCAATCATGTGTAACTGGAAAAAAAATATATGATACTAAATGTTATCAACTGAAACAGTACCAATGTTTATTCAATCACTTGTGAGGAGTGCAATATGCAATACATTGGAGGCACAAGATGAAGCTTCACATAGGAAAGGACATTTCGGATACTAAGAGTAGTAGATTGAGTGCCATATTCAGTTGTAGCACGGCACTTTAAAGACTTTCAAAATGGGGACCTGGCCCAATTTAGATGTATGGCTATTGAAAGGGTACAAACGGCTCCAGGAGAGGTGATCACCAGGTTAAACTGCTACACCACAAAAAAAATTGATTTTTGAGATGGATACTCATGTCCTAAAGGGCTTAAATTGCCAATGGGATGTGGATTTATGTATCCGTTAATATATTAACTTTACAATCTCTAATGTTATTTATTTATTTGTGATAAATTATTCTGACATATTCATATCATTCATATTATTTTATAATTATAATTTATTTAATACATTTCTCTTTATATTTAGATATATCTGTTTAAAAATCATGTGCATTAAATTATTTTATCGGTCACTATCTGCTCCATAGTTCCCGCTCGTGATGCAGCTCCTCTTCTCTCTTTTAGCCAGCGTGGCTTTAATGTTGACAGTGATGTCGCCACTGTGTATACATCACTATGGTTATGGATGGCTGTTGGGGTGGCCCCCTTCTCTCCTGCCTGCATGGGGTGTGGTGCTGTCCATCACTTGGTGAGCATCATCTGTGGGCAGTTCTATTCCATCCGACATGCAGGTGTGGGCGTTAGCCCATGATTTGCAGACTGGGTGGCACTTACTTGGTGCCAAGCAGGTTTACCTTTCCCCGGCATGACCTGTCATGGTGGACATCATCATGTATCCACAAAGGCAGAGACAGGGGTCAGTGTAGGCCTACCGTCATAATGTCTCATGGCCGGAGTGCACATGGTACATCTTTTGCACACATTGCTTACAAGGGGGGTTTGGGCACACAGGAGCTGGAGGCTATTGGATAAATTTCAAATCCATGACTCACTAGCCTTCATTTATAAGATTGCAGGTGTGCACTACCCAATTAAATTTGTCAGTGATAGACAGGAAACCAGTCTGAACATATTTAACAGGTTTGTTCATTTATATGTGTAGGGACCAGCTGATCCGAAACGAATAGACGTTTCCAGAGGTTATATTTTCTATGAGATTTACCTGCTTATCACAACACTTTAAAAAAAAATTCTACAATAAAACATTTGGATGGGTTTAAATTTTTCCTGGCTGACTATCTCTTTTGTATATTGTACTCGGAGTGGAGCACTCTCAGCCACAGCCAGGATATCTCATCTGTACATGTCAAGATCTGCAATTTGTAAGGTAAAACTGACTTTTACTTACAGAGTACTAACACTGAGAGCCTATTACAGATTACTGACAGTGCTGCAGTACTATCAGTGTACTGACAATGAGATGATTTTATAGAGTACTGACACTGAAAGGCAATTACAAAGTATTAGTACTGCTGCAGTACTACTGCTGCTGCAATCAGGTCCGGATTATGAGGAGCCTCTACCACTTTCCCTGTTAAGGGGGCCTCCACCAAACTTTGTGTTATGATCTGGTCCAGGAAGCTTTTCTGTCTTTGGTCTGACGAGCCGCGGGGCCAGCAACAAAGCTATAGGCAGCCCCCGCGCCTGGGCAAACCCAAAGCCAAAGCCATCACAGGGCAGGACGGAGAGTCTAGAGCAGCAAAGCAGCCGTCAGCAACGCTGCAGTGATGGGTGCGTGCAGAGCTGTCACTGCACATAAGCCACCAAGCACAGCCGCTGGCAGCTCAATGCAGGGAACTGTTTTCTGCTGGACCAGCTCGGGTCAACTACACCCCCCTCCCAGAATGGCAAAGCAGGAGTTCCCGAGCAGCACGCACCCGTACAAAGGTGGCACAAGGGACTCGATCTGACGTTCCAGTAAGTGGGTGGGTGCCAGACAACCACCAATCAGTTCCTTGTCTGGACTATAATTTTAAAGGAAAGAAAATACTGTATCTGGGGCCTCCACCAGATTTTGTGCCCAGGGGCCTCCACCACACTTAATCCGGCCCTGATCAGTGTACTGACACTGAGAGGCTATTACAATGTACTGACACCCTACCAATCTCTTCCTCACTTCAGCAGCTTTCCCTGACTTTAACACCTAGCTCCGACAAAGCTTTCTCTAAAAAAAATCCTGAAACAGGACAGTTGTTTAAAAAAAATAAAACACAGTAAGTGTAGAAATGAAACTGGGGTTGGAGAGGTGGGAGCATATCTAGCAGGCATAAGGGCAATATAAAAATATTATAACCATGAACATTTGAAATGTATGCTTACCAATGTTAGAAACTTAACAAATAAAATGGATTAACTAGAATTGATGGCTATGTGCCAAAAACCCCAAAACCACGTGCAAGAGTTTCTGCATGTAGAAACTTGCACTTCAGCACATGACTCATGGCACCAGTTGCATCGCACCAAATGGTGTGTGCAAAGTGCAAGCACAAGTTTCTGACTCATGCACAAACGTATGAGTAGCGTGTGAAATTCAGCTCTTTTTAGGTGGCAAAAAGCCCAGCATGCGCATTTTGCTCACTTAGCTATTCTTAAGAGTAAATTTGGGCATGAAATCTTACTACATGCGCAAATTTATGTGCACAAATAAGTGTCTCGTGAATCGGGAGGGAGGGGAAAATTGGGAATAAAACATTCTGCACATGAAAAGTGTGCACAAATAGTTTGGTGCATGGCCATGAAATGAACATATAGTTGGATTAAGTGAGACATGGTTGGATGAAATCCATGACTGGACAGTAAACCTACAGGCTAACTGTGTTTAGGAGGCATCGTAAAAACCACAAGCAGGGTGGAGTCTGCCTATTTGCAAAATCCTGTCTACAGCTCACACAGCGGGAGGATATATGTGAGGGAAATGAGCATGTGGAGTCTATAAGGATCCATGCTATACCAGTTCACAATGCTTCAGGAGATGGCAAGTCAACTCAGGCTAACTTGCCATTAACCCTTAGGCCCCATTACCTGCCTCCCCAAAACCACAAGGGGGGGGGGACAGAAGAGCACACAGTCCATGAAGGATATGTGAGCTTGTGGCCTTCAGGGCCAGAGGCCACCAAGGCTGGCCTCTGCACCCTGGTCTCCAAGCCCTGCATAGCTGGTGCCGGGGCTGGTTATGCTTGTATAGGGAGTACCCCACGCCATTCTATTTTTAATTTTTAGGGGTTTTAACTCCCTTTAAGGGTTTTAAAACCCTTTGACACTTTATAGTGAAAACAAACAATGTATAATTTTCCTTGGAATTCCTGCAAAATTCACAGTTAAGCATAGTGAAAATTGATGAATACTGACTTGTCAACAGAGGGTGACAAAATCTCAGGTAGGCTGACAATTAAAAGGGTTTAAACATACATATGCATGTTGGGTATTTGTTTGGGGGACCTTGCACTTTCAGATTTAGCTTATTTTTTCTTGTTTGAATATTAATATTTTAGAAAAAAGGTTTTTTTTTATTCTGTTTTTTTATACATTTTTAAGAGAAACCTTGTGCAACCAAACAATTCTTTGAACGGTTACTTTCAGAAAGATGCAGCCGCTACAACATGTTGGTTACATCTAGAAGAGAATTTTTCTTGGTGACTTATATTTAAATGGTAATTTGAATGTAGGTAAGTGTTGGAGTAAGAATTACAAATTTAGAAAAAAATGATGTGTGTGTTGTGCAGCTGGAGACTAATAGCTCATGTTTATGTCTGCTGAGTGTCAGGGCCCGACACTCTGGCCTGTTCCATGCTGAGGAGAGGGGGAAACAATGTAACAATGTCCAGCATAAGATAACAACATTGCCTGGCCAGAACTCATATATCTAAAACAGAAGGAAAAGCTCTAGAAGGCATTTAGCTCATTGGTAAATTCAATGTCAGTTGGAACCAGAGAATCATTGGTTCGAATCTCAGACTCACCAGTTTTGTTTTGTTTTTTGGGGGGGGGGTTATTTTATTTCAGAATTGGATTTTTATGTTTACATCCTGTTTTTTCGCTCTAAACATTTTTTATTTTGACAGTTTTCCCTTCATGTTGGCTCTGCTGCAGAATCTTTCAGTTTACCATTTTCTCTCTTTTCTCAACACATTTTTCCATATGATCTTTCTTTCAGCTTTGTGTTTTGAGCAAAGCCCAACCCAGAATTTTCACTATCTGGAGTTTTGTTTTGTGCCCCTACAGGCATCCCGACTTGGGATGCCCTGATATGTGAAATCCCCAAGTTCGCCTGTGAAAATGTACCTTTCCCTGTCCCACAGTGCATGCGTGGGCTCTCATCCAATCAGCGCTGTTTGCACACAGATGGGGAGCCTGAGCAGTAACCTTCCTGGCCGCCCGGCCTGTCTAAATGACTATCTGCGTGAGCGCGCCCGAAAAATGGGGGGATCTGTGGTTATCCAGGGGTCATTTCACATAGTGGGGCATCCCGATTTAGGATACCCAAGGGGGAAGGTCAATGGCCGGGTCTTATAGACTTCAGGGTCGGCCACTCCGTGTTTTGTTCCACTTTAATACCTTTAGATTTTCCTGCACAGTTATTCAAAGAAGAATTTCAGTTATTTTTACACATTTGAGTCACCTGGTCTCATAACAAAAGCAGCACCTCACACACACACAGCCGTTACCACTGATTACAGTGTCAGCCTCTGAGGTAAAGTGTTGCTAGGAGACCAGTGGGCTAAATGAAGCAGCTCACTAAATACAACCCAGCAGATCCCCCTATTCAGCAAATGGACTGAGCCATTGTCATTATACAATTTAAAAGTAAGGCATATATTTTTTCCTTTTTCTATCGCCACATTATTTATACACATGTTAGAAGCTATTGTGTGGCTATTTAATTATTTATCTTTTTTAATGCAAATTTCACGATACTGCTCCTTTAAGGCACTTTGGAGCAATATATGGTTGTTGGGGGGTACAGTATTTTAAATATAAATGATTGCTTTGGTTATAAAAATGCTGAACTTGAAATTTTAATAAAAATGACCCCTACAAGCATGCTTTACTTTGGGGTATTTGACAACTCTTTCCTTGACAGTGCCTATGCATGTTGGGCATTGTTCTGTCTAGGTGACCGTGCTATTTCAGATTTGACTTGGTTTTTCTTGTTTGCAAATAGTTTTTTTTAGGAAAATGTGACTTTGATTTTGCTTAAAACTGTCAACAAGCCTAGTATGCCTAGAAAACTTGAGGTGTGTACTTTCACTTAAAATACAGTTTGTAGGGGCGGAGTTCAAATGTAAAGGATTGTTTTCCTTGAAAACCTGCAAAGTGTTTCCTGGGCAAGGGTGTCCATCAATAAATAGGAGGTACCGTTGTAGCTGGGAGAAATGGACTTACATTTTTTTATTACAATAGAAAAACCCTACAAATTTTAAAAAATATGTGTAGAAACAAATTATATTGCACAATCTGATTAATAAACAAGCCTTGATTTTAATGTGTTTGTCACTGTTATTTTCATGTGTTATATTTTGGCGATATTGTAACACATTTTTTTAAGAACCCTTTGGGTGTGCATTCCCTGTAGCATCAGCTCTTGTTTACTTGCTCTCTGTGGTAAAAAATAGGTATCACTCAGCTGCCTGCTCGAGTGGCATCGGCCTTGCTACGGCTTCCTCCTTCCTCCTCTCCTCATATCCCAGCTCCTCTGTCCGTGCTCGCATGCCCGCAAGAGCATATGTTTTTTTTTCATGCCCTCCAGCTGCGCTGCAGACAGTGCATCTGCCGGAGGCTTATTTGAATGAGCCCCACCGTTTAATGTGGGGCCGGGTGCCCTGGTTGTTGGTGGGCTAATTAGCCCTTAGGTTATTCATGGGCAAATGAGCCTGAAGATAACCCTTCAAATGGGGGTGGTTAAAATCTTATGCATACTGTCATTCTGGGCCGAGGCTTTCCTTTGTTTTGGGACTTGTGGGGGAACCCCCCTGAGAGATGGCTTCTAAAGACCCCACCCCTGCACAAGTGGATGACAAAAGTGCTGATGAATTACCTAATGTAAATTCAGACAAATTTCCTTTACAGGTGTTGGCTGGAGAAGACAATGCTCCTGCTATGGAGCATTGTGCTTGATTTAAAAGTTTCCAGGGAATATTTTGGTACTTTCCAATTGAGTGATCTCACTCTGGTAAATGCTCGAGAGGCCATAAAGGTTGTGAATGGGGTGCCCCAGGAGCCAGAAGATGACCAACCATTTCCACATTTTGCCATGAATAATGATCTTTTATCATGTTTTCTTTTATCTTGTATAGTGTTTTTCAGAATATCAGCTTCTGGTATCTAGGCCTTAGAGACATACGGTACTTGACTTGGCCCATAACAATCATGCCCCACCTGCATGGGGCAATTCCGAACTCCTGGAAATATAAAGAATAAAGTAAACCCTCCCCCCCATTTGTATGTGGACCATCATTTTTTTTATTGTTCACTTTTGCTTTTCATCCTCTCCTAAAAGATATTTAAACAGTTAAAGCTCTATTTTTTAATTCAGGCCTGTGTAAGGGCCTTAGCTTTGCACCCTTTGAATATAAATATAGAAATGTATAAATTTTTTGTTGCAATGGGTTGGCTGCAATGGGCCTCTACCCCTAGTATATATTAGTAAAGGAGAATCCATGGCATTCCTTTGCTGTGATAGGCCTCTATCACCATTATGGAACCGGGGCAATTTTTGTAATAGTAGAGCCCTTTAAGGGCTTCCACCTTTAGAGCCTCCCAACATAAATGTTGATGGAATTCCTTCGCCAGTCTTCTCTTCTGTTCTTGGTGTCACCCAAATTACTGTACACATTATTCCTTTTTTTTAATTCTTACACTCTCTGCTAGAATTTTGCAATTTGTAGGAATTTGGCAGGGGATACCAGAGTATTGAATAGATTGGTATGTTGCGGCATCACTGTTAGCAATATGTCAAAGGGAATCACAATAAGTGGGACAACAGTTCTACATCTGTATACTATTTTCTGAAGAGAAAATTCCCAGTAATAACATCGTAATACATTATATTCAGTATATACAGTTTATTTTCTGAATATTCTCAAGGATCATGGAAAAAGTTATAGCATCAGTATTCTAGAAGATTTCAAAGGCCAATGATATTCCAGTGATATAAAAGAAATCTCAATTATAGCAGAAGTAGTAGCAGAAGAAGAATCATCTG
This sequence comes from Gastrophryne carolinensis, assembly GCA_027917425.1. Classification (NCBI taxonomy): domain Eukaryota; kingdom Metazoa; phylum Chordata; class Amphibia; order Anura; family Microhylidae; genus Gastrophryne; species Gastrophryne carolinensis. Next base: position 111,509,435 of record CM051235.1, read on the forward strand.
GGGGGGGGGGGGGGGGCGTATAAAGGGCCATCCTAGTATATTCACTAACTGGTCCAGGCTCCATCACTGGTGTGATTGGTATAGTATATTTTGAGGGATATTGGACAATATGCATTTTAAATTTCAAAATTGCCTACTGTAAATGCAGTGAATTGGGTGAACTGGAATAGGGTCATTCTCTCATTCAACTTCAGCTTATAACATGGAAGCAGCAAAATTAGTGTCTTGTTGTGTTACCACCACGTGATAAAGAAACCATAGTAGAATGGAAGCCAACCATCATGTCTTTCTCCTATTTCTGTAATACTCAGACCAGTCAGCCAGCTAGTTAGCAGATGAACATTGTTACCCTACTCCACCCAGAACCAAATGCCTCAGACACTCTGAAGCAATAGAAATGGATCTATATAAGCAACATTTTTTTGAAAGTGATAGGGAACTACTAACCAACAGGGTAAGAGGACCCAGACATGCCATACACTGATGCCAAACCCCTACTTCACTCTTGGAGAAGATCAGCCAATTGTTGATCAGTGTATGCAACCAATAGCTCTCAGACTCTATTCCTGGGCAGTGTGAGCCACACCTCCTGTTTATTATTGCGATATTGGGTCTACTTAGATAATAAGGGCTACCGAAGCAGTGAGGGAAAGAAGGTTCAGCTAATGACATTCTGTCTCTCAATCAGCTCAGCACAGTGGGACAGGATTATTGGTTCCTGGTACTGGTTCCTCCCTCTGCCCTCCCCTCCCTCCACCTCCTCCAGATTCATCGCATTGCTGTCAGCGCATAGAGCTGATTATTATGCAGCATCACAGATCCACTCCCACTTTTTTCAGAAGAGAAATCATGAGGTGAAAATGTAAAAATTGATACCTCAGCCATTTCTTCTTCAATTTAAAGATGGAAAACAGTTTAGGATAGTGCTAAATGTAGCCAGACACAAAGGCACTTTAAGAAAAACATAGGGCCTCAACTCCTCCTCTGGCTTCAGGCCCTCCTTAGCTGCCACCAAAAGAAATAAAAAAAACTTTCAGGGGCTATCTGGGATTTTTTCTTCACATAAAAAAGTGCAAATTACATTTGCCTAGAATGTCCCTAGAATAAGTATTTATTAGAAAGGCAAATTCACTTTCTCTTTGCTGAGAATTCCACAATCCTGTCTCTCGTCTTAGGACGGTCAATTAGCTCTCTCTGGACTATTTAATAATCTCCTTGAATGCTGCACCTTGAAGCTGTAGGAAAACAGGTAATGTAGCCCAATGGACATGCCTTACTTGCCTGGGATACTTTAGATTAACCTATGCCAGGCCAGACAAACAAGCCTGATTAATAAAATGAGGAAACTCAATAGGAGAAAGATGGTCCACCTCCAGGTAACCGGGGGAGGGGGCTAGAATATAGTGAGGAAGGAAAATAGGGGTTTGGTCCATTTTAAGGGGTATCCACTAGCATCAAGATTACTTAGCCATAACAGCAGCATCATGTGCATGAAGCAAATTACTTTGCACAAAGATCACGTTATAGGTGCATTGCCTTTGTTTCCATGATGTCAGTCACAAAAATACAATATATATATTTTTGGGGGTATAGTTGCTAAGTGACACAACAAAGCACCATTTGAAAAAACCATGTTATATTTATATTTTACAACAATTTTACTGGGATGACTTTTTATGAACTGACCTTAATCATTTTTGATATAGATAAAATAAAGAGAAAAGCTCTCAAGTTGAAATAAATAGGTTTTGTTATCACAATTTGCTCATTTGTTAGTTTATAACATCATATCAATACTGCACTCATAACAACATTATGTGTGTTATCATATTACAATAAATTGTCTATAAGCTGTAAAACATCTGTGGTAATTTTTCATACATCACAGAGTAAAATAATATTGCATCAACATACTACTTATAAATATGTAATGTGGTTTCAAATTGATAATTTATCCTGCAAACTACAGCCAGTGTAATATGCTTTTTAACCAATACAACTACAAAACAGTAAGAATAGATAACCTTTGTATGAATTAAGAAACGGCTCAAAAGGTAGTTACCAAATTAAAGAAAGATATTTATATTTCTAACTAGGAGTTATTACTACAACACCTTACATGCTTACTACAAGTCCCTGTCCAGTCACAGGCTAACCTCCTCCCCTCTTATCCAACATAGGAAGTGTGTAAAATGATAACTCTATACGTAGATACAGTATGTATCCCAATCAATGCTTCTGGCTTCACTTTCCCTGGAGAGGCGCTGACAGTGTCCACAGCTGAACGCCACAGAAAGGCCAGCATCACTATTGCCGCTTAGCGTTTCTTGCTAAGTAGCGCTGCGTTTCTCAGTCTAACCTTGATAAAAGTCATGTATGCTGGGCGCTAATGATGCAGACTCCCTGTGTTAAATCCTTTCTCTGCCTTTCAATGCTGCTGGTTGCTTATAGCCATTCCACAGCAGCGTTCTCTACTACAACAACATGCAATACAACTCACACACATTTTTATTGTTTGCTCTTTTATTTTTCACTTTTAAGAACATAAATATTTGCAAATGTCAACAGCTAAATAAAAAAAAATAGGTAGTTAATCCACTTCATGGTGTCTATAAGTGAAATAAAAAGAACATGTCAATATTAAAATAATTTCCCCTTTTGCTCCTTTTCCTGGTCTGGGGCATCACTTACTCTATATGGGTTATATAGCAATACTTGTTGTCCACCTTTAGATTGGGGCAAAAATGTTTTTTAACTAATGTTTTTTGGCTACTTTTTAGGTCTGCATTAGCTGGGTACACTTTCATTGCTGTAGCTACTGCAGCAATCCAAGGCCACTTTGTGTCACTTACTTGAAAATTAGGAATTAATCATTAGTGTCAGCCGGTCTTCTGCACTGTCTGCAGGTACCTTGGGCTCTTACATTTGATGGAGTATGCAAATATTGTGTAGGTCACAGCAAGCAAGGATTATCTTGGAAACCTTCTCTGAGCTGTACAGCATCTCCCTCCTAGCCGGGCCAAATATAGGAGGCGTGTTTTCAGCAGGCCGATGGTTCTTTCAACAATGCATCTGGTCTTGCGGTGAGCTGCATTGTAGCGAACTTCAGATGGGGTCTGAGCCATGTCTTCTGCCCGTATTCCTTATCAGCTAAATTCAAACACATGCGTTAATGTGGTTTGCAACACAAATGCACACCCCTACCTGGTTTGCTGCATTTCGCCTTCACCTCCCCCCCCTAGTTCTGCTGCTCCACTGTTTATAATTCTTACAATGTCCCTGGAACTTACCAAGTAGCCATCTCGGAGGAATGTAGTCATTCTCAAATTTCAGGCAGAGGGCAGATTGGTACAACACATAGGAGTCATGGCAAGAACCCTGGAAACCCCGACCTCACAGCACGCAGCCACATCGCATTATCACACACAACCATGACAATAATGCAATCTAAGATCTTCCGGTGTCTGTAGTGCAGCTCTTGTGCTTGAGGGTGGGGGAAGGGAATATGGGTGCCATCATGTCATAGGTGCCAGCCTGATCTTTTGCACCTCGTCCTCATCGGACAGAAACCTGATGTAGGTAGGGATGAGTTCACAGATGGCAATGACCACCTCAGGAAATATGTGGCACATGGTAGGCTGGCTAATGCCGCTTAATAAAATAGAAGTGGACTGAAATGTGCCCCTCACAAGGATATTTAAGGAGGCACATAGACGCATTATTCCAGGTATTGCGTGTTTCCGGCCAGTGGTGGGTTCCATTTTGTGGCGGATTTAGTAGTACAGTTCCAAAAACGCACCACAATTCAGCCTGAAGTAGCATCACTCAAATCTGCAACAGCCAACTGGGTGCTACACACTGGTGCTTCCTTCTTCTCCTTCTCCGCAGCAGCCACACAATTCATCCACACAGCAAACATCATGCCAAAATTGGGCTCTGCAGTGCACTGAATTGCCACTGCAACCACAAATGCACAAACTCAATCACCAGTCAACACACACACACATACCCAATGCCCACCTCCAATAAACCAGGTAACACACACGCTCTTACACACACAAGTGCACACACATGCAGCTCACCACTAAACCAGATGCATCGTTGAAAAAACCAACAGCCTGAGGAAAACACATTTCTTAGGTTAGGCCTGGCCAATATGGGGAGATGCAATACAGCCCAGATAATATGTCCAAGGCAGACACTCCTGTCTTGCAGTATGCTACCCAATCTCTGCTTACCTCAGCTGATGGAAGAGCACAAAGAAATGCTACTGATGTCACATTAGTAATGGTCACTTCACACACACAGACACACACAGACACACACACTGCTTCTGCAAAAACAATAGCAAAATAAGTCACTTTTCACATCATAAAGTGTTTCTTTTATCCTCCACACTAGCTCAACAAGGAAAAATGCTACGTATTGTTGGATGTTTCCTGATCAATACACATATGACACCCCATAATTTCAGCCAAAGAGAAACACTAATCACTTAAAAAAAAAAACATTACATGCTGCTCAGCACTAGTGGGTGTTTTCTGTTGTTTACATACAGCTTATGCCTTAACCCTTTAACTGCCAGACTACCTGGACCACTGGTCAGCCTCTTTTGGCAGACCATTTTAGGCCAATTTGTGCTACACAGGTTTAACTGTTTTAAAGAGATTGCCAGGGATTGCCAGGGATTTCCCAGAAAATGTATATATTGTTTTCTTTTCAGCACAGTCTGAACTTTAATATAAAATGTTATGTTTGTAAGTGTTTTTTTTAATATTTTTGCGGAAAAGAAAACATTTTGTAGTTTTTTTTTCCTTTATAAAACATGCAAGTTTGTCAAGAAACTCATATTGTGTGTAAATTCCCATTCCATACACTGAAAGTACTCCCCTCAATATTTCTAGGCATATCAGACTTGATGTTGTGGCCACAGCTGTCCAGGTGGAATCCATCAACGAATTCAGTCTTTTCACAAGGTTTCTTGAAAAAAATAATTAAAAAACTGAATGAAATCCACATTTTCCTAAAAAAAAAATACACAAGTACACAACTCAAGTGTTCTAGGTGTATCAGGCTTGTTGTTGGCCTGGTTGTTGTGTCGGTTGCTTTTTGGATGCAAACCTGCGAGGAATTCACTGGTTGCACCAAATTTCCCTAAAAAAAAAAAAAATACACTAACCAGGAAAAAAACATGCCAAATGTGAAACTAACTCCAATCACTTCAAAGGAAAGCATACGCATAATGAGCATTTCACTGGAAAATTCCTGCTCTGCAGACAAAGTGCGCACCTTGCGTTTTTTTAATCTGAAACTCTTTGCAACTCAAATAATAACACTTTGCAATTGAAATACGCCACACAAACCAAATATTCACGGAACGTACATCCCTCAAGCATTCAAGGCACACCATGCTTGTCATGGAGGCAGCTTTCTGGACGCAAACCGAGGAATTCACTGGTTGCACTTGAATTCCCTAAAAAAAATAGTAAAAATGCACAAAACCACATTTTCCCCCCCAAAAAAAAGAAAAAAAAAAAAGGAAATCCCCACTCTGCAGACCTTGCTTGTTTTCAACCAAAACACTTCCTCCCAAAAACCATATATTTATGGTAAGTACACATCTTAAGCATTCTAGTTGTATCCTGGTTGTTCCAATGGCCAAATCTTTCTTTCAAAATCTTCAATGTATACACAGGTTTCACGCGGTTTCCATATAAAAACTTATAAAAACAGAATCAAAACCACATTTTCATAAAAAATCTAAATCTGAAAGAGCAGGGGGTTCTCCCAAACAGAACAATACCAAACATGCATAGCTATTTTAAATTAAGGGCAAGACACCTCCAAATAAAACACTCATATAAAAGCGCACAAAAGCAGCCTTTACATTATCTAATGGTACTACTACTAACAGGTGCAATAGGGATTAGACTTGTGAGGTGCAGATAGGATACAGTAGCTGTGGTGTCAGATTATAAGATCATGGTCAGGTATACCGATCCTGAAAAGAAGCCAACATTTTAATCACCATGTGCCACAAGTAACCAGCTGCTCCTCCAGCACTTCCTATCGCATCTGTAAACATACCAAAAGAAATGAAAAGGAAAAGAAAACACACCGACAACACCTCTACCTATTACCCTTAAATCCCTGGTAATTACTACCTCATCCTCGATGCAACAGCACATGCACTGGCCGCAACCGTTCTACTTTATACCTTTTGCCAGCATGACAACACATCAACAACACCTATAACTATCCCAGCACACAAAAGGGGTCCAACTACAGTCTAAACTGAAAAAAAAAACAAATGTAGTACCAATCAGTAATCTACCTGAGTGTGGAATGCTTTAAAGCAGTGGTCAAAGCACAACCCAGGTTGGCTGGGGCTTTTCAGGCAGTAGTACCGCACATCCTTCCTGATGCCATGCTTTCTACCCTGCAAGGCTTATGGGTATACCTCTTACCACCCATGTGAGGAACACACGTTATAAGGTGCTTCCCAACTAACCTAGCCTGGTTTACAACAGTCCAAGGGGCAGCAGGACTGTACACCATAGGGGTCCCAGTAATGAAGGTCCCAAAAAGGAGGGGCAAACGTCCCGAAAGGGAGGGGTGAAGGTCCAGCAAAGGTCCAACTGAAGCAGCCTACGGGCCAAAAAACGACTGACAAGACGGAATTTTAGTTAACATAAGTATAGATTTAGAAGGGTGGGTGAGAGGCTAAATGACTGGTAATAACTACCTCATCCCTGATGCAACAGTGTATGCACTGCCTCGCTACGTTATACCTTTTGCCAGCAAGAAAACACATCGATAATGTGCCATTGGATTGGTGGTAAGGTATGTTTTAATGGTGATCAGGGGGGATTCATATCAGGGGCTTTCACATTGCATAAGGCTAAAAATACATTTTTAAAACAGCAAAACCGAAAACAAAAACTACTTTGATCGCATAGTGGGGGGGGGGGGGCTTGGGTAGCAGGTGCCCGCCGGGCCTGGCTCGCACACTAAAGACCCCATCATCCATCACATGGCAACCAGAAATAGCCAAGAATCAGCCAGCACTCCACCCAACATCCCTGCCATCTTACCCCCCTCCATCACTGGCTGCACCCAGAAGTGAGCACCCCTGTCAGCCATCCCTACCCCATAACTAATCATATTAGCACAAATTAGGCCCAAAGCACAAACACATTTATATAAAACAGCATGAAGCTGCAACAAAAATAAATAGTTTGACCACGTGGAGGGGAAACAAGCTAAGTAGGTGTGCTTGTCAGCTGACTAGGGGAGAGCTGGAAAGTGAGCTGATAATTAGAGAGCAGGTTAATTAGATAACACAGGTGTGCTTATCTGCTGACTAAGGAAGAGCAGACTAGCCTGTGTGGATTTGTCAGCTGACTAGTGGAGAGCTGGTTTACCTGTCAGCTGACTAGGGGAGAGTTGGCTAATTGTCACGGACCGGATGGAGCGGACTCGGGTGTGGATCCGCTTTAACTGTGGAACCGATGGCGGGTACCGTGTCAGGGGAGCGGAGTCTAAGGGGCCACCGGTATTCACCAGAGCCCACCGCAAGGCAGGTTGGTCTTGTGCGGCGAGTGACTCCCAGGTCGCTACCCCCTAACAGCGGCCCAGTCCCACAGTCAGCCGAGGTTCAGTGAGGTACACAAGTGGCAGGCAAAAAGGCGTAGTAAGTACAGGCAGAGATCGGGGCTGGCAGCACAGGTTCGCGGTAAAGGTGAGTAGCCGAGGTCGGGGCAGGCAGCAAAGGTTCAGAGTCGGGGACAGGCAGAGGTCGGTACACGGGTGAGCAATCCAAGAATGTCTGACTTTCAATAGGCATGGAGAGACCAAGATCCGGCACTGAAGGAAGGAAGTGCCTGTTTAAATAGGGGAAGATGATGCAGGATTGGATGACATAAACACCAATCAGTGCTGTACAGGCCCTTTAAATCTCAGGGATCCTGTGCGCTCGCCCTCTAGTGGACGGAGACGTGTGCGCACCTGACCATGCAAGGAGGAAGCATTGGGGGAAGGGCGGCAGCTGGAAGCAGCCCTGAGGGAAGATGGATGACGGCTGCATGCAGCCATGGAGGTAGGTGAAATGCTGTGAGACAGCCCCCCTTGGGTCTCCCCTTCTTCTTGGGACCAAGAAAATCTGAGATGAGACTACGGTCTAGAATATTCTCTTCGGGCTCCCAAGATCTTTCTTCAGGTCCACAGCCTTCCCAGTCGACCAAGAAATATCTTTTTCCTCTGGAGAGCTTCGAAGCCAGAATCTCCTTCACTGAAAAGGTATCCTCGGTGCCCGAGATTGGGGCAGGCACCAAAGTTTTAGGAGAGAATCGATTGACAATAACTGGCTTCAACAGAGAGGCGTGAAAAGAATTGGGAATTCGCAGTGAAGTCGGTAGGTGAAGCTTATAGCAAACTGGATTGATCTGTTGCTTGATCTTGTATGGCCCCAAGTAACGGGGGCCCAATTTGTAGCTAGGAATTTTGAAGCGGATGTATTTTGCCGACAGCCACACCTTATCTCCTGGAGAATAAACAGGCGGAGCTCTTCTCCTTTTATCAGCGCTAACCTTCATGCGGGTGGAAGCTTGACAAAGGGAACGCTGTGTTTCTTGCCAGATGGTGGAGAAATCCTGTGTGAGATCGTCCACGGCGGGCACTCCGGAGGACGTGGATAAAGGCAAAGGCGGAAGGAGTTGACGGCCGTACACCACCAAAAACGGGGACTTCCTTGTGGACTCAGAATCCTTAAAATTATACGAGAATTCCGCCCAAGACAACAGATCGACCCAATCGTCTTGACGCGCTGAAACAAAATGGCGAAGATAATGCCCGAGAATCTGGTTGACTCTTTCCACCTGGCCGTTAGACTGGGGATGATAAGCGGAGGAAAAGTCCAGTTTAATTTTCATTTGTTTACAAAGAGCTCTCCAGAACTTGGACACAAACTGCACACCTCTGTCAGACACAATATGTGTAGGTAGATCATGAAGTCGAAAGATATGCTTCAGGAAGTATTTTGCCAACAGAGGAGCTGACGGGAGGCCGGGCAAAGGAACAAAATGCGCCATCTTAGAAAACCTATCCACTACCACCCAAATTACAGTATTGCTATGCGAAGAAGGGAGGTCCATAAAGTCCATAAAGTCCATAGCAATGTGTGTCCATGGGGTATCCGGAATAGGAAATGGGTGGAGTAGGCCAGCAGGTCTTCGGCGAGGGGTTTTGTCGCGAGCGCAGGTGGTACAGGCCTGAACGAATTCGGTCACATCCTTTTCAAAAGAAGGCCACCAATAATATCGAGAAATGATAGAACAAGACTTCCTGATACCGGCATGGCCGGCTACATGGGAAGAATGCCCCCATTCTAATATTTTGCGACGTTGGCGGGCTGGCACAAAGGTCTTTCCCGGCGGTGCTTGTACAAGAGTAGCGGAGGCCGAGTGGACAAGGCGTTCAGGCGGGATGATATGTTGTGGAGTGGATTCAACACCAGAGATGTCAGAGGAACGAGAAAGGGCGTTTGCCCTGATGTTCTTAGCGGCTGGCCGGAAGTAGATTTGAAAATCAAATTGAGCGAAAAACAACGACCAACGAGCTTGTCGTGGATTCAATCGCTGGGCAGTTTCTAAATAAGATAGATTTTTGTGATCAGTATAGATGGATATTTGATGGGCAGAACCTTCTAAGAGGTGTCTCCACTCCTCCAACGCCAACTTGATGGCGAGTAACTCCCGATCTCCGATGGAGTAATTCCTCTCCGCTGGCGAAAAGGTCTTCGAAAAGAACCCGCAGGTGAGAATTCTGCCAGTAGACGATTTTTGAGTGAGCACCGCTCCGGCTCCAATGGAGGAGGCATCTACTTCTAGGGCGAATGGCCGAGATGGATCTGGCCTAGACAACACTGGTGCAGAGGAGAAGGCCTTTTTTAGAGCAATGAAGGCCTCTTCCGCCTGAGGAGGCCAAGACTTCGAATTGGCGCTCTTCTTTGTGAGGGCCACAATAGGCGCCACTACAGCGGAAAAGTGAGGAATAAACTGCCGATAGTAATTGGCGAAGCCCAGAAAACGTTGAATAGCTCGCAGGCCAATAGGACGGGGCCAATCCAGAAATGCTTTCAACTTGCTGGGGTCCATCTGAAGGCCACGAGCTGAGACAATATATCCAAGAAAGGGTAAGGCAGTTTGATCAAATAGACACTTCTCCAGCTTGACGTAAAGATGGTGTTAACGGAGACGAGACAGGACTTGCCGGACATGACGGTGATGTTCTTCTAGATTAGATGAAAAGATGAGTATATCATCCAAATATACAACAACACAGGAATAAAGCAAGTCCCGAAAAATGTAATTTATGTATTCCTGGAATACAGCGGGTGCATTGCAGAGTCCAAAGGGCATCACTAAATATTCGAAGTGGCCATCGCGGGTATTGAAGGCGGTCTTCCATTCATCGCCCTTGCGTATACGTATCAAATTAAAGGCTCCCCTCAGGTCAAGCTTGGAGAAGACTCTGGCCCCACGCAGTCGGTCAAATAATTCGGCAATCAAGGGCAAAGGGTAGCGATTTTTAATGGTAATCTTATTGAGGCCGCGGTAATCAATACAAGGGCGAAGAGAGCCGTCTTTTTTTGCCACAAAGAAGAACCCCGCGCCTGCTGGAGAGGAAGACTTCCGTATGAACCCTTTCTGAAGATTTTCTCGAATATACTCTGACATGGCTTGAGTCTCAGGAGCCGAGAGAGGGTAAATTCGGCCATGTGGAGGAGTGGTACCCGGAAGGAGGTCTATAGGGCAATCGTAGGGGCGGTGAGGCGGAAGTACCTCCGCTTGTTTCTTGCAGAATACATCAGCATAGGTCAGGTAGATCTCAGGCAAGCCAGGTAATGGTGCTGAAGCAGGAATGGGTCGAACAGGGACAGACTTCAGGCACCTCTTAAAGCATGCCGCACCCCAAGTCCTTATATCGCCAGTGGTCCAGTCAAGCGTGGGCTCATGACGTTGGAGCCAAGGAAGGCCTAGAAGAATCTGAGAGGTGCAATTAGGGAGGACGTAGAACTCAACATTCTCTTGATGGAAGAGTCCAATTCTTAATAGAAGGGGAACGGTGCGATAGCACACAGTACAGTCCAGCCTATCACCATTGACTGAGGCGATAAATAAGGGTCTTGCAAGGTGATTCACCGGGATATTATGTTTATTGACCAAGGCAGCCTCTATAAAGTTCCCTGCGGAGCCAGAGTCCAAAAAGGCGGTTAAATTCAAGGAGGTGGTAGGTGAGATGGAAAGTTGAACAGGAACAGTGAGCCGTGGAGAGGAAGCACATACACCCAGGGACGCCTCTCCCACCACCAGGTGCGCCCGTTTTCCCTGACGTGGAGGGCGAATAGGACAGTCCTTCAAAAAATGCTCAGAACCACCGCAGTACAGACAAAGTTTCTCGTTCCTTCTGCGAGTTCTCTCCAATTGGGTCAAGTGGAATCGATCGACCTGCATGGCCTCCTCACTGGGAGGTACATGAGCGGATAAAGGGTTTTGAAATACTGGAGCCAAACGGGATGCCCTCCTAGGGCACTGAGAGTCTCTTTCTTGGCGGAATTCCTCACGCCTCTCAGTAAAGCGCACATCAATGCGTGTGGCCAGATGGATGAGATCGTTGAGAGATGAAGGCAAGTCACGAGCCGCAAGAGCATCCTTAATTTTACTAGAAAGTCCTTTCTTGAAGCAGGCACACAAGGCCTCATTACCCTCGATTCAAAGAGCAAAAGTTAATTGATTTTGGATCGAGAATCGTAAGTTTGGGTGGGTGTTAGTCATTTTTTCCTGTTTTTTTGGCCATTTCCGACTCGCACGAGCCTACGTACGATTTCGTATATGCTCTTACGATCATCGGAAGTTCGTTCCTAAATTGTAGGATCAAAACGTAAAACTTAGGATCAAAACGTAAAACTTAGGATAATCGGATGTGTTTACGTGTAATTCAGAGAGCAGTTTTCCAACCTCTAAATACGTTTTAAAAGAAAGCCACTTCCGACACCTTTTAGCAGTCGGATTGCTGTTCTTGAACAGGTTTTTTGGCTATGTGGAGGAGTCTGCGCGTCTTGAGCTCCAATGAACTGCATGTATCAGCATGGCCGAGGCCATAAATTGTATGGCAATGCATACCTGATTCAATACATTTCATGTATGCCTTATAAAAGCATTTTAATGTGGACCTTAATTAGTCCTTTGCATGTAAACCTTTATTTTGCAATACATCCATATATTTGCGTTAATTAAAGAAACTTATGTCCTTTGTTATTTATTTATAAATTGATGTACTAGAATAATATTTTTAGTTTGAATTTATTGGTGTAGTTGTTTACCTTTGCTTTGTTTAATTATTTTAGCTCATCTTTGGTCAGATGCATCACACTTACTGAGGAGAGGAGAGCGGGATAAAGTGCAGGATGTGGGTTACTGCTGTATTTTGCACAGACACAGCAGAGCTGGGGGCACAGAAAGGTCAGAAATCAAAGAATGCAGAGCAACACAGTCACAAGGCCCTTTCTGTTTGCAGGCTGCCCAATAATACCTGACCCGCCATCTTGGCTGTTTCTAGACTCATAACATGCAGAAGTTGCTGGGTGTTTTTTAATTTTTGAGAGCAATCTGTATGTAGAGGGTGTGGGTAACCACACAAAAAATTTTAAGTTGTACCATTTGAAGCCAAAATATTAAAATTAAATCCACAAGTAAAAAATGCAAGTTAACTAAAAATTAAACAAAGTAAGATTTACGTATGCAAATGCATTCATTAATGGTTGGTTACTACAAAATGAATGAAATAAAGAAAAATAAAAGACCAAATATTTAGAATGCAATTTAATGAGGTAAGTTTGTAGTGCGCAGCCGCAAGATCAGAAGGATTTACGTCCAGACAAAAAAGGAAAAAGGGCAAAACCAATGTTGCAACCTGAGAAATGAAACGGAAAATTCAGGATGGAAACTGACATAGGTCTGATTCGCGAACTGCCATACGAACGGACGTACATTTTAGGATAGAAACGTATTAGCTTATAGAATCACTCGCAAGTTCATACGAGCGCACGAGCGTTCGGGAAAAATAGGATGACCGGCACCAAAATCAAAGCTGTTACATGTTTCTTTGAATTGACCCAATTGTTCCAAGACAATTCGGAGGCAACAGTGCGGAACCGAATGGCGTATTCACCAACGGACAACTCGTCCTGGACCAAGTTCAAAAGGGACGATTCAGCAGATGAAGCCCGGGCAGGTTCCTCAAAGACCTGGTGAAACTCTGAGACAAAGGTGTGAATACTTGAAGAGACAGGGTCATTGCGATCCCACAAGGGAGTGGCCCAGGCCAAAGCCTTTCCAGAAAGCAAACTGATGACAAAGGCCACCTTAGCTCGTTCAGTGGGAAATTGATCCACCAACAACTCCAAGTGCAGGGAACATTGGGCAAGGAACCCTTGGCATAACTTGGCATCCCCATCATTTTTAGCCGGCAAGGAGAGACGGATTCTGGCAGGAGATGTTACCGGGGACTGTGGCGGTAATGCTGGAGCCGGTGATGGAACTTGCTGTTGCTGAATCGTTAATAATTGCTGCATCATGGCAGAGAGTTGATTAATCTGGCGGGACTGCATAGCCACTATAGCAGGCAATTCAGTGGCATCCAGCAGCGGCACCTCAGCGGGATCCATGGCCGGATCTTACTGTCATGGACCGGATGGAGCGGACTCGGGTGTGGATCCGCTTTAACTGTGGAACCAATGGCGGGTACCGTGTCAGAGGAGCGGAGTCTAAGGGGCCACCGGTATTCACCAGAGCCCACCGCAAGGCAGGTTGGTCTTGTGCGGCGAGTGACTCCCAGGTCGCTACCCCCTAACAGCGGCCCAGTCCCACAGTCAGCCGAGGTTCAGTGAGGTACACAAGTGGCAGGCAAAAAGGCGTAGTAAGTACAGGCAGAGATCGGGGCAGGAAGCACAGGTTCACGGTAAAGGTGAGTAGCCGAGGTCGGGGCAGGCAGCAAAGGTTCAGAGTCGGGGACAGGCAGAGGTCGGTACATGGGTGAGCAATCCAAGAATGTCTGACTTTCAACAGGCATGGAGAGACCAAGATCCGGCACTGAAGGAAGGAAGTGCCTGTTTAAATAGGGGAAGATGATGCAGGATTGGATGACATAAGCAACAATCAGTGCTGTACAGGCCCTTTAAATCTCAGGGATCCTGTGCGCTCGCCCTCTTGTGGACGGAGACATGTGCGCACCTGACCATGCAAGGAGGAAGCATTGGGGGAAGGGCGGCAGCTGGAAGCAGCCCTGAGGGAAGATGGATGACGGCTGCATGCAGCCATGGAGGTAGGTGAAGTGCTGTGAGACGGGCGTGCAGCGCTCGCCCTAACACTAATTAGGTAACACAGGTGTGCTTGTCAGCTGACTATGAGAGAACCAATTCTGCTGCTCTTGTGCCCTCTATATGGAAGTCTCTGGCATCAGTTTATAACTTCAGCTCACTATCTGGACTTTGCAATATTGAATTTCCTTGGCTTAACTTTCTGGTACAACCTCAGATTCCGTTTTGGATTTAAACCTTTGCCTGTGATTCTTGAACTTCGGTTGCTCAACTGAACTTTGCATCTGCGCCTGTGACACTTGACCACTGCTTCCAACCTCATCCCTTGACTCCGCAGCAAATCTATCTTTTACTGTGGGGGCCTTTTGGAAGAAACAAGGTAGCCCTTAGATACCTTGCTACCGGGTCTACGTAGTATTTTGTTATTAGTCTATGGTGTTTCATAGGAGTTTCCCTGCAACCAGTGTTCACTCCTATGCTAACCTTGACAGCTGTTCCCTTTATGACAATTTTACAAATACATATACAATGTTTGTATTTTTAACAATGTGGTGTAAGAAGTGTGCCGTATAATAAAAAAGTCTTTGTTGGGTGATTCAATTCCACAGGGATGATGTTATGCCATTTCCTGTATCTTGGTGGAGAGATACCACAAAAATATGTGCATTGAAGCTTATTGATAGATTTTCTCTGTAATTGTTTTTTTTTATGTTATCAATTGTGTTTAGCATGTATGTAGTATATATAACGTTAATTTTTATTCTTTCAATTTTTTTTTCAACAATGAGTAGTTTTTCATTGTAGTTGCGTGTGTTGTGTGGTCAGGGCAGCACATGCTGCCTGTTTTCCACTGTGGTACAGCATACAGCGCACATAAGGACCGATTCAACACCAAATTTGCTTTTTTGCACTTTTTTTGAGTATGCAGTTTCACATGCTATTTTTCCTTTTTCTGATTCAGCAGCATTGCAATTCATACAAATGAATGCAATCCGTATGCAAATGCATGTTCATTCTCTTGATTCAGCGTCATTACCTGACCTTTACCATATGAGAAACAGTTGCAAGGGGAAGCGGAAATTGCTTGCCGCCATTTTCCTGCATAATTCCTTTCTCATGCAAAACTCGACTTTACCTAACGTATGTTGTTCTACCACTATAACATTCTGTAATAGTTAAGTAGCTACAGAGCAAACAAGCTATGACAACCTAATGTACTTAGGCTAGGCACACATTGCATGTAAGGACAATACTTATGCAAACAAGTGCTTACATGCAAATTCACATCTGCAATCACCTTTTTTGTGTGTATATAGTTCTATATCTTGATATGTTTTATCTGTTCAGCACCAGAAGAAAAAGTATACCACACCCCCTAAATATAGGCCAAGCTCCCCTACCGAAGTGGAGAAAGGAAGCTCCGGCTACTGCAGAAGCCCCTCTAATGTTATTTTTTCATTTTTTTTTTACACAGGAGGCGAAAAATATGATATAACTTGTGTGCATCTTAATATTTGTAAAATTTCCAACAGGTGTGAAGAAACAATTCTAGAAGAAACCCCATATATCCAAAATTTATAACCCAATTAGGGATGAGCGAACCGGTTCGGACGAACCGGAATTCGCTCAGAATTTCAGGGAAAATTTGGTTCGTGCCGATCGAATTTTCCCTGAAATAAAAAGAAAAAAATGCCGGCATGGTGGGAGCGGGCGGGCCGGCTACGTTGTCAGCGGGCGGCGGAAGCCGTCCCGCTGACAGCGCAGCCGGCCTGCCCGCTCCCACCATGCCGGCATTTTTTTTAAAAAGCAAACACTTACCTGCATGGTCGGAGTGTGGAGGCCGGCGCCGCTCTCAGGCGCCCTCTGATGACGCGTCCTCTGATGACAGCTGAGAGCGGACTGGCCTCCACGCTCCGACCATGCAGGTAAGTGTTTGCTTTTTTAAAAAATGCCGGCATGGTGGGAGCGGGCAGGCCGGCTGCGCTGTCAGCTGAGCAATTCGTGAAAGTTCGATTCGGGCGAACCCGAATTTCTTGGGGAAATTCGGCGAATCGCCCGAATCGAACTTTCAAGAAGTTTGCTCATCTCTAAACCCAATAGTTGCCTGAACTAATGTTTCATTAGTAAACCCCGGTGTATTTATTTTGATGGATGATTAATACAGATATGTTCCGGGTTGATGTACAGATTGCAATTATTTTTCCTTTCATAACATAATGGCTTCACAGTGGGTCTGTAGCTACTATGATATTCCCTCTATGAATGTGCCTTCAGATTATTGAGAGATGTGACAGAAATTCATATTTGAACAGAAAAAAACTGTCAAGAAAGATCTCTGGTGCTATCTATCATAGTTGCAGCCTTGACCATAGTCACATGCTAATAGTGAAGGTGCCTGTCCAGGAATGTAAACAAAGAATTAAATTATGTCTTCTGTTTTTACCTATCAAAGCCACACAATACTTTTTTTCAGTAGAGTCTATATTACACTCTCTTAATTTCCTATAAATTTTCAGCTATACAGAATTATGCAACACTGTCATTGCCATCTCAACATGCAGGTACAATGTCAGCATTAAAAATGGAATCTGTCACTTTTAATCATTTACCTGGCAATTTTACAAATGTAAACCCTTTTAATCCTGTCATGCTTTTATGTCTGTAATGAGTTTGCTCTCAACTGGTGCAGAATCTTAATCTTACGTTTTGAAATATCATATTTATATTATATATCACGTCTGCAAGCATTTGTACTAATAGCCTAATTATGGTGCAATTTATACCTTGCAAGTTAAAACCACTGACATGAATATTGCATTAAACTTTGTAAGGGCAAATGCTGAATGGCCATAGGAAATCTTGTAAATTACTATCTTTGTCAATAAAGTTGCCTATGGTAGCCTATTTATAAAGCTTGCAAAACACATACACATACAAGTCATACTACCTAAAAGAGATTTGGACCAATACCAAGGCAGTTTAAATAGTTCTTTACACTAAACATTAACATTTTATTAGCAAAAGTTAAGTCTTAATTTAGATGCACTGACTTTGCCATTGTTGCTGACATTTAAGTCTAATTAAATCTTTAGAATTCCGATTCACAACCTTTTATCTCTCTTGACAGTTCTGCATTATCGTCTGATAAAATTTCAAATTATGCAGTATTCAAATTAAAGTCGGTATTTGTTTTGCGTATATTAAAAGAGAAAAAAGTTAAGAAGAAAAAACATTAGAAAAAGGAGTGGGCATGCAAATTTCAAAAAATGTTGGACTGTGATGACAATCTAGATGCTTAATATCACTTTCCTGAAACAAGTATGCAGAGATAGGTCTAGACTTTTATGTGCCTGGGGACATGCTTGACATTGGGCTAATACAAGCATATGTCCGGTATGAGCCTAAACAAAAGTTAATTCTGATGGAGCCCCACAAAGCTCAACTTCAGTTAAATTCATGTTTACATCTAGTGTTGGGCAAAGTCCATGTTTGGCAAGTTCAGACAGACTTTGAATAAAAGTTCGGTTACGGTACCTGTACTTGACTCAAACCCGGTCCTTGACAGGCGGGCCCATTTTTTTAAGAGTGTTACCTATCTACCTACCTCTCGCACACTCTTTAGTGAATCTCAATAGAACTACTGATTTGGGGGTGCTCCAGTAACAACTGTCTTTATTAGGATAAAGTGGACCAAAACTCAGGAATCTGAGATCGGCTCAGGAATCTATAGGATTCCTGGGATGATTGATTCCCCCCCCCGGGGCATTTAAAATTGGGATGCCCCGCTGTGTGAAACCACCCAGGTCCCCCATAAACTCACCTGGTCCAACGGCGAATGCGTAAGCAGCGGCCGCATCGCCGCAACCCCACCAGTGCACTTGCATCCGCTCACGTTAGATGAAGGCTTAGACGAGCTGACGTGAGAGGATCCCAGAGGCTGCAAATGTGCCGTAGGACCGAGGAAGGGTAAGTGCGATCGGGCGACCTGGGAGTTTCACACAGCGGGGCACCCTCGATCGGGGTGCCTCAGGGGCAAAAATATATAACCCAGGATAATCAAAATCCTAGGTTTTGGTCCACTTTAAGCAAAACTTTAATCCAATCTTATAATGGGGTCTAAGTATTTTACTGTTCATAATCCACTACCTTGCCCTTGCTTGCAGTCTCTGGGAAGGCAGTACAAATTGCATTTAACGTGGAAAAAATTAAAGAAAAGATTTAAAACTTTACCCGCAACCTAGGTATTATACTGTAATAAGTATAATACAAGGTATACACACTACCTTCAAAAGCTTACACAAAACCTAATACTGGGTTCTGGGTATTATACTGTTCAGAAACCAATGCCTTTCCCTCACTCACAGTCTCTGGAGGGGGGCAGTAAAAGATAAAGAAAAGAAAAGAAAAAAAAAAAAGAAGTGGGGTATGGTTTCACTCACAGTCTCTGGGAAGGCAATAAGGGTTTTTTTTATTGGGAGAAAAATAAATAAATGTAAAGTTTTAAAAGCAAAAGTATACCCACTGCCCCTTACTTGGGTCTGATTATTATACCGTTCATAATCCACTACCTTGCCCTCACTCACAGCCGATCAACCAGCTTTTCCACATTCAGGTCGAATGGCGAACTTGATCACAGACTTCTGGCTGAATATACAAAAAAAATTCACATAAGCAAAACATTAATGAAAATAAGACATTTCGTGTTTCAATGATTTTTAGTGAGAGATATAAAAGAGCATAACACCAGGAAAATAAAGCAATTGTCAACCATACATTTTGACATAATGACATTATGACATTTGACTTCAAAAATATACCTATGGGGGGACTGTCAGTGCTAAAGGAGCCATAATTATATGCTCTATAATTATAGTGCATAAGCCAAAGACCTACAAACAGATAATAAAGGAGAATGTCTCCACTAGGCAGTTACTCCTGGACCAAAAACCTGAAATAGAAAAGCTTAAATAAAAAAGAGAGTGAGAAAATGAGGGTGAGAAAAATAGAGTGGAAGAAACCAGAATGCAGCAACCTCCCCCCAGCTTAGCTCCCTCAGACCACCATGTAAACTAGCTTGAGCTATGCCATATCAGCTAGCCATGGCTGCTAAGTTTTCTGGAAATGCTGCTGTTTCTTATAAAATGTTAACTTTTCATTCACCATAATGCCATGAATTAGAATTTTAACTTCGCCAAAATCGAATCCCAATTTAAAGTGGACCAAAACCCAGCAGGATCGGCTCAAGAATCTATAGGATTCCTGGGCCGATCCATTCCCTCCCCGCGGGGCATCCAAAATCGGGATGCCCCGCTATGTGAAACCCCCCAGGATGCCCACAAACCTTACCTGAATCCCAGTTCAACGGCGCTTGTGCGGGCGGCGGCCGCATCTTGCGCTTCCATCTAGCAGGGCGCGTGCCCGCGCTGAGTCACTGAGCTAAGACGTCGCTTTGACGTGCATAACTCAGCGGCTCCGAGCGCACTGATTGGACGAGAGGGCCTGCATGCACAGTAGAAGCGGGGTGAGGTGAGTTGATCTGGGCGTTCTGGGGGGTTTTACATAAGAGCACCCCCGAACAGGGTGCCCCGGGGAAGTGGACCAAAACCCACGATAGTAAAAATCCTGGGTTTTGGTCCACTTTAAGCCAGGCTTTGGCTATGGTCTGTTTTGTAGCAGTAAAAAGATAGTTAACAGCTCACGTGCATGAAGATTAAGGTCAGGTATTTCCCTACACAACAGGGGCTCCTAATGATTTTTTTTTTTAATATTCTAGGCCAAGAATGAATGAACCATATTGTTTACTGGATATACTGTATGTACTCTTTTTCTTAGGATAGTTGTGTGCTTATCCCAGGCATGTTTAAATTCAGTGACTGTTGATTTTTCAATTACCTCTGCTGGAAGTTTGTTCGAAGCATATACTACTCTTTCTGTAAAATGATATTTTATCGACTAGCTTCAGGATTACTTTTTTACTGAGATAATCTAATTAGTTAAAGGGAAAGTTCACTTTTGATTGCATTTTTTAAGTGTCATGTCAAAAGGATGACATCAAGGTGCTGAAGATATCTAGCCTTTTTTTTCTTTTGTTAGCAAATGTTTTATGAAAGCAGGTTTCACTACCTGCAATTTGTGATATAAATAATCGTACACCAAGCCTGTTCACCAAGATCTGCTAGAAGAGAGTAATGAGCACTGTACATATGTAACACTGTAACACTGCTGGTATGGCTGTTGCTAATGTGAGTGAGTATGTACATCTTGGTGTACAGTTGCCAACAGCAACACACTGCAGATGAAAACTGTTTCCATAACCACAAGTTTGCCAACATAAGAAAATATTAAAAAATACTAGATAAGGTCTGCCACTTGAGCACATCCTTTTGGAGCAAAAAATAAACATTTTCAAAAATGTTATCGGACGTGGCCCTTTTAGCCATGCTCCTGTGTTTAAAGATTGCTACATATGTAATTAGTGTGACCCTCATTGAGTGTCAAGGTACAGTTTGCTCCATCTGCGAGATGCACTTATAAAGGGAGATCAACACTACAACTGCACTAAGAAATGGAAGCCATGCCTGGCCTCTGTAAACTGTAAAGCCTTATTGGAGCTTGGCTGTGCTAAATGTTTTGTATCAACCCCTTACCACTCCCATGCCTTCCTCTACTGAAGAATTATCAGAATGGAACACTGGCCCATTTAAACAGTACAGTAAATTACTGTAAATGAGTGGCTTGTAAACCACTAAAAAGACCACTTTGCTAGTACATGTACTGCCTTAATTGCTGCCCTGTGAGAACACCACTCCTGATATAACACCAGACCTGTGCTGAAGGGCAAAAGGGCTGGTAAAACTGGGGCCAGGAATTGGCAGTTTGGCCCTTAAACACTGGCCTAACACCTCCTATGCTTGCCACTTTGGGGGGGCACACTTTTTTATTTTCCAATTTTTTGAAATGATCACAGGAGGGAGGGGGCATGTACCTCCCATTCAGTAACGTTTTTTTTTCAGATGGTCACCCACACAAAAAAGTTGACATCTGAAATTAAGGAATTTTTCTTTTCTGGGCATTGAGTCAAGGTTAACATGGAACCTTTGTGAAATCACCCCCATGTAACTCTTACATTTATCCCCCTCAATGCCCCTCCTCTTTAGTGATGTTGATGAAGTTACATGGGAGGTATAAAAGCGTAGGGTGACAAAGAGGGGGGAGGGGGACCTGTGCCCCCCCCACACTACAGATGCTTTTAAGGATTGTCTCCTTTGCATGCCACTCATTCCTGCCCAAGAGACACCCCAAGCACTTTATGACATTTTAAAATAAAAAAATACAACTACTTTGTGCACTCTCAAGGGTTAGAAGCTTAAAAAATGAAATAAAAATCATTTGGGCTCCCCCCTCTCCAGCAAAACCAGCCCGGGCAGCAGCTATGGGGGCTGGTAGACCAGGGTACAATGGCCGAGTGGTGACCTGCAGGCTACCATCCTGCATAGCCATGGGGGTCTTCTGCACATCCCTCAGGGTTGGGGATGCAGGTAGTGGGGGGTTATGGCAAGTCACTTGCTTGCTGTCAGAAAACTTGCCAGCACCTCCTACCCTGTAAACTGGTGTAGGGGTATCATGGAGTGTTAGATGTAAACTGAAAAAAGTAATTTATTAATTTTATTTTTCTACTTCTTACCTGCAGGTGATGTCCTACGTTGTCCAATCGCTGCTACCATAGGCCGCAAGTAATTGATGGAAGGCAGTAGCGGGGTAGAGCGTCAGAGACCCCAGGTGCTGGAACCAGGATGGAGCTGAAGTTTTTGTTGGGGAGGAAATGGCAAGAACGTAAGAAATGGCAAGAATGACACTCCTAGTGCCAGCTTTTTTCTGTGGCCCCAGCCGTGGACAATTAGAAAGGATGCCACCAATGGGAACAGGATTGTGGGGCTCAGGTAAGTTACAGCAGTGCTAAGTGCAGCAGGACAGAAGTGTGTAGTTTTAAAAACTGCAGTAGTTTGAAAACAGCAGGGGTTGTACACAAGAAATAGTGGTGAGTACAGCATTTACTTTTTAGCTGCACCTATTCTTATTATCTAGAATGTCTGGTTTGGGGCAGTGTAACTCTTGCCTGGCCGTTGTGTTTCGTAGTACTCTGTGGAACTTGCAATGCTGTCCAATTTGTATGCAAATGAAGGGGTTGTATGACAAAATTTCAAAATTACAGTCTAGTTTCTACTCTTCAGTCTGAAGTTGTGAAGCTATCCCAGCCAGTAAAGCAGCTTGGTATACAGCCACCACTCCCACAAAGACTTCACAAGAGAGGGGCAGAGTGGAAGACTGTTGGCTCTGGAAGATTGCGCAATGTAGAACAAAAACATCAACATTTTGGACTAAGCCAATTGCTGTTCTTTCTGAGCTTGATGTGGATGTATCTGCTAATGCTCAGTCTGGGCAGGATTTGGTAAGATCAAAGGAAGTGGACTTAAATAAGGGACCATATAAAATGAGTACAAAAGGGCAGCAAGGAACAGTTACCAAGCCAACCAATAGGAAAAGGCATATTCTGGTTGGTGACTCAACAATTAGAGGTGTGGACTTTGGACAGGATAAAGATGAGCTAAAGGAAGTGAGGTGTCTCCCAGGTGCCACGATTAATAGGGATAAGAAACGTATTATAAATATTGTGAAGTCTGCAAGCAAACATAACCGAGTGGACATTGTGCTACATCTTGGCACAAATGACTTATCCCAAAAAGATTTGTTTGTTGTACAGAGGGACTTCCAAAATTTTAGTCAGGAACTTTGCAAAATAGCAGGTTCCATCACCTTTTCTGAAGTTTTGCCAGTATGTAATCAGGGAAAAAAGGCACTCAACATCGCCAAGTTCAATTTGTGGTTACGTCAGTGGTGTGAAGACAAAGGCTTTGGATGTATTAGTCATGATGTTAGAAGGTGGTCGAACAATGAGTTGTTTAAGAGGGATGGCTTGCATCCTTCACAGAAAGGCACAAAAGAACTTGGAGTGGAACTCAGAGCATTTTTTTTATTTAAACTAGAGGAAGGGGACAGAGATGTAACTTGTAAGGGTGATTTCTGTCCCCTACCATTTAGGATGAAGCAGGACATTGAAGCAGGAAACCCGGTCAGTGGTAGGCTAGAGGTGAAAAAGATCAAGGACACACTAAAATACAATACCAACAACATCCACATGATGTGTACCAATGCTCGCAGCTTGGGCAACAAGCTCTGTGAATTAATGGCTATCATATCCAGGGATGAATTGGATCTTGTTGCAATAACAGAGACTTGGTTCAAGGAACACAATGACTGGGAGCTAGCCATACGTGGTTACACATTGTACAGAAAAGACAGATTGGATAGAAAGGGCGGTGGAGCAGCCATTTATGTCAAGACTACCCTACAATAATTCAGCATACACATAATGAACTAGAAACTCTCTGGGTTACAATGCAGACTAAGGAGGGAGCTGTGGTCAGAATTGGTGTGATATATAGGCCCCCTGGACAATCTGAGGATCTAGATAACCTGTTAATAGATGAAATCAGTGGAATGGCAGAGAAGGGGGACATTGTAATTACAGGTGACTTCAACATGCCTGATGTGGACTGGAATATCCCAAGTGCATCGACATGCAAGAGCAGGACTATATTAGAGGCACTTAATGGAGTGTCTCTAAAACAACTTGTGACATTGCCAACTAGAGGAGATAACATTCTGGACTTAGTTCTGACCAATGGGGATCTGGTGTCAGAGGTCAGGGTTGAAGAAAACCTGGGTTCCAGTGACCATCAATGCTTATGGTTCAGAATAAAAACAGGCATTGTGCAATCACACACCAGAACCAAAGTGCTAGACTTTAGGAAGACAAACTTCAAGGAAATGGCGGAGTATGTAGAAAGAAAATTAGGTGAGTGGAACAGAGTAGCAGAAGTGAGTGGTCACTATTAAAAATGGCCATCTTAAAGGCAACTAAGCAATATGTGAAACAAACTAGCAAGAATAAACGGAAGAAGAAACCATTATGGTTTACTAGGGAAGTCAGCACTATCATAAAAGATAAGAAGTCTGCCTATAAGAAGTATAAAGTAAGTGGAAGTGTAGCTGACAGAGAGGCATATAAAATTAAACAGAGGGAAGCAAAACTAATTATAAGGACTGCTAAAGGGCAAAAAGAGGAAGAAATGGCCAAATCTATGAAGAAGGGAGATAAAACCTTTTTTCCGATATATTGTGTCAGGTCCCGTGGGACGCCCACCTTCCAATAAGTCAGCAACCCCCAATCTCCGCTGCTTTCTTCGCCTATAGCCAAGCCCCCGTTTGCCGGGACGCTAGACACGCCTCACCGGACACGGTTGCCCCCAGGACTTGTTAGCACAAAGGATGCTGACTTATGCAGGGGAAGGCAGACGAACCAGGAACAAGACTGGGTAGAGACAAACGGGCAGAGGTCATACACGGGTGGTCAATCCAAGGAAGCACGGTACAGGAGGGTTAAGATGAAAGAATAGTCAGGGCTAGCCAAAGGTCACAACGGGAGATCAGAGATACGAGGTACAGAGGAGCAGGCAGAAATCGTGGTCAAAAAACAGGCAAGGTCGGTCCAGGCGGCAATCAGGGATGGTCATACACGGCAAGATTCACAGGGAAAACAGAGATCACAATCACACCCAGCAGCACGCTATCACGGGCAAGGATCAACTGCAGAGGGAACACCTTTATAGGAACGATGGAACAAGGGAAGGGACGTGATTGGTGCACACAAGAACCCAAAAGTGATTGCCCCATTCAAATTTAATAATCTTGGGCTCATTGGCCCAGAGCTGATTACCTCCGGCGGCCGCGCTGTGCATAGCGCCGCCAGAGGGCATAAAAAGAAGACAGTCGCGCGCGCGCGCGTGCACGATGCTGCGCGCCGGGAGCGCGCCGAGATGGCAGTGGCGCGGCCGCTCCCGACGCCGCCGAGGAGGAGGCCGCCCGAGCAGCCGCTCGCGACGGACAGAGCCGAGCGGCTGCTCGCGGCGGAAATAGCCGAGCGGCGGCCGGGAACAACACACGCCAGACCGCCGCCTGCTGCAGACGCCGCCCAGCCCGCGCTCTGGTCGAGCGAGAGCAGCCGACGTGGGACCGGAGGATAGGTGAGTGTAAGGAAGTGGTTCCCGTGACACTACCCCCCCTTCACGAGGGGCCTCTGGACCCTTACCTGGCTTATCCGGATTCTCACGATGGAATCTATTAATTAGGGTTTTGGCATGGACATCCTTGGCCGGTACCCAACACCTCTCCTCAGGACCAAAACCCTTCCAATCTATTAAATACTGTAATGAGTTTTGAAGTACCCGAGCGTCGAGTATTCTATTAATTTCATATTCAGGCTCATCACCCACTATGATCGGGGGAGGAGATGACACCTGAATATTTTTGGCAGATTTTAACAAAGAAACATGGAAGGTCGACGGAATTTTCATGGATAAAGGTAACTTGACTTTAAAGGTAACATTACTCAGTTTGTTAACAATAGGAAAAGGACCGATGTACTTAGGGCCTAGCTTAGACGAGGGTTGTCTAAGGGCAATATTTCTTGTAGATACCCAGACCCAATCTCCCACCTGAAATGGTGGTTCTCGCGACCTATGTCGGTCCGCAAAAACTTTATAAGTTCTGGAGGCTTTCTTTAAGTTAGTCTGTATCTCAGACCACACCTTAGTCCTCTCCCGTAGCCATTCCTCCAAGGCCGGCAAGTTGGAGGAAGGACCAGAGAAGGAGGATGCCTTAGGATTCCTACCATAGTTACAGAAAAATGGTGAAAACTTAGTTGATTCGCTAGGCGCATTGTTAAAGGCGAATTCCGCAAATTCGATGAATTCTGCCCATTGTTCTTGGCGGTCGGACACGAAACAGCGTAAATATTGTTCTAAACTCTGATTCACCCGTTCGGTCTGTCCGTTAGACTGGGGGTGATAGGCAGTAGAGAGAGAAACTTAAATACCTAAGCGATTACTGAAAGCTTTCCAGAAACGGGACACAAACTGGACTCCTCGATCTGAAACAATATTCTGCGGTAGACTATGGAGGCGAAAAACATGTTTAATGAATAGTTGTACTAAGTCTGGTGCCGACGGAAGTTTTATCAGTGGAATAAAGTGTGCCATTTTACTAAAGCGGTCCACTACTACCCAAATTACAGTATTTCCCTGCGACGGAGGTAGATCTCCAACAAAATCCATGGATATGTGAGACCATGGCTCACTGGGGATTTCTAAAGGAACTAATAATCCCGCTGGGGACCCATGGGTAGTTTTACTCCGGGCACATACAGGACATGCTTCGACAAAGGCGGAAGTATCACGTCTGATGGTGGGCCACCAGACATGGCGTTTGGCGATGGCCAAGGTCTTCTGAATACCTAAGTGACCGGCGGACTTGGCATCATGAAGTTCTTGTAAAACGGCAAGACGTAAGTGAGGTGGAACAAATAAACTTTCGGAGGGTTTGCCAGGAGGAGAATCAACCTGGAATGGCATCAACGAGCTAGACAAGTCAGGGAGAAGAGCGGCCACAACACAACCTAAAGGTAGAATCGATTCAGGAGGACCAACCTGGTCCTTACAATCACCGAAGTTCCGAGATAGGGCATCAGCTTTGGCATTCTTCTTCCCTGGTTTATAGGTAATAATGAAATTGAATCGAGAGAAGAAGAGTGCCCAGCGAGCCTGATGGGAGTTGAGCCTTTTAGCGGACTCTAAATATTCTAGATTTTTGTGATCAGTGTATACAGTGATGGGGTGTAGGGAGCCTTCTAGCCAGTGACGCCATTCTTCAAAGGCCAGTTTAATACCCAATAGTTCCCTATTCCCAACATCGTAATTGCGTTCGGCGGACGAAAATTTACGGGAGAAGAACGCACAAGGATGCAGTCTCTCAGGACTGCCTGAATACTGAGAGAGGACCGCTCCTACTCCCAGTTCTGAGGCATCAACCTCCAACAGGAACGGATGCTTAGTATCGGGATGTATAAAAATTGGAGCAGAGGTAAAGGTTCTTTTTAGTAATTGAAAGGCGTTTTTTGCTGAGGGAGGCCACTCCTCAACAAAAGCGCCCTTACGAGTAAGATCAGTTAAAGGACTCACAATGGACGAGAATCCCCTTATAAATTGTCTGTAAAAATTCGCAAATCCTAAAAATCTCTGAAGCGCCTTAAGGGTTCTAGGTTGCTCCCATTCCATTATAGCGGAAACCTTGGAGGGATCCATAACCAACCCACGCTTGGAGATTATATATCCTAGGAACGGAATTTCAGACACTTCAAATACACATTTGGAGATCTTAGCATACAGACGATTCTCCCGTAACCTCTGTAACACCGCTTTGACATGTAGACGGTGCTCCACCAGGGAACGGGAAAAAATCAGTATGTCATCCAAATAGACCACCAGAAATCGACCTAGAAAATCACGAAATATGTCGTTAACGAAATCTTGAAACACAGCAGGAGCATTACATAAACCGAAAGGCATCACCAAATATTCATAATGCCCATCTTTTACATTGAAGGCTGTCTTCCATTCATCCCCCTGGCGTATGCGAATTAGGTTATATGCCCCTCGAAGATCTAATTTGGAGAAGACCTGAGCTCCTGTAACCTGGTTAAAAAGGTCATTGATTAAAGGTAGCGGATACCTATTCTTCACCGTAACCTTGTTTAACCCTCGATAGTCTATACAGGGGCGTAACCCGCCGTCCTTCTTCTCGACGAAGAAGAACCCTGCACCAGCAGGTGAGGTAGATGGACGGATAAATCCCTTCTGGAGGTTCTCTGTAATATAATCTTTCATAGCCTGCTCTTCTGACCGTGTGAGATTGTATATCTTCCCTCTAGGGGGCATAGTCCCTGGGAGTAAATCGATAGGACAGTCGTAGGCCCTATGAGGGGGAAGAATATCAGCGGACTTTTCTGAGAACACATCTGCCCAATCTGCGTAGGCTGGTGGTAAACCATCAAGGACGATAGGTGAGGATCTAAGGGATATGGAGAAGCAACGATCATGACAGGAAGGACTCCATTTTACAAGGTCCCCAGACCTCCAATCTATCACTGGGTTATGGGTCTTTAACCAAGGAAATCCCAACACAATAGGGGAAACGGGACTTTCAATAACAAGAAATTCTAATTCTTCCGAGTGAGCAGAACCCACAGTTAAATTTACCAAGGGAGTCTTGTAGGAGACCAACCCTCCCTCAATGGGCTTATTATTGACCGCCAGGACCCGAAGGGAATTTTCTAATGGAATTAAGGGTATCCCAAGTGTGGTGGCAAGTGATCTATCCAGGAAATTGCCAGCCGCTCCACTGTCAATGAAGGCGGAGGCAATGGTCCTGGAAGGACCCCAAGAGAGCATAACGGGTAGAAGTACTCGATTAACAAGAGGGAATGATA
This sequence comes from Gastrophryne carolinensis, assembly GCA_027917425.1. Lineage (NCBI taxonomy): Eukaryota > Metazoa > Chordata > Amphibia > Anura > Microhylidae > Gastrophryne > Gastrophryne carolinensis. The sequence continues at coordinate 111,538,255 of CM051235.1, forward strand.
CCTGACCGCCTAGATGAAGTCCCTCAGCAGGATCTAGGCGCTGTAGTTTCCCGCCACCGGAGCTTTGTTTGGGCAGCTCTTGGCGAAGTGACCAGGATTCCCGCAATAAAGGCAGAGGCCTTGGGATCTACGCCGAACCTTCTCTGCCTGGGAGAGATGGGTCACTCCAAGCTGCATAGGTTCTTCAGGCGACGAAGGAGAAGGGGAAGCGACTGCACCCCTAAGGCTTGACTCTTGGCGTGAGGGTCCCCAAGGTTGGTCCTTGCCTCTTTCCTGCCGTCTTTCCCTGAGACGTCGATCCACTCTAATGGCCAGCTGCATATACTCATCCAGGCTCTTGGGTAGTGGATAATTAACTAGGATGTCTTTTATATTTTCAGAGAGTCCAATCCTAAATTGGCTACACAAAGCTGGGTCATTCCACTTGGAGTCAATGGCCCATCGCCGGAATTCTGCGCTATACTCCTCTGCAGAGCGTTTGGCCTGTTTAAGATTCCGTAGCTTAGAATCAGCTGTTGCAGCTCGATCAGGGTCAGCATATAAGAGTTCCATAGCAGAAAAGAAGGCGGTGACCGATTGTAGGGCTTCATCAGTAGGAGCTAGTCCAAATGCCCAGGTCTGAGGATCACCCTGGAGAAATGATATGACAAGGCCAACACGTTGAGACTCTGATCCAGTTGCGTGGGGTCGAAGACGGAAGTAAAGCTCGCAAGAGTTCTTAAAGTTAGAAAACTTCGTCCGATCCCCGAAGAATTTCTCAGGAAGAGGAATTTTGGGCTCAATGGCTGGGCCAGGGTCCACTGGCGCAAGAATTTGGCGACTCTCCTGAGTAGCCACTCGCTGGGCCAGCTGGTTGATGGCGGTGGCCATAGCTTGTACCTGCTGTATTAATTCTTCCATCTAGGATAGTTTTTTGGGCCCGTGATAATGTCAGGTCCCGTGGGACGCCCACCTTCCAATAAGTCAGCAACCCCCAATCTCCGCTGCTTTCTTTGCCTATAGCCAAGCCCCCGTTTGCCGGGGCGCTAGACACGCCTCACCGGTTGCCCCCAGGACTTGTTAGCACAAAGGATGCTGACTTATGCAGGGGAAGGCAGACGAACCAGGAACAAGACTGGGTAGAGACAAACGGGCAGAGGTCATACACGGGTGGTCAATCCAAGGAAGCACGGTACAGGAGGGTTAAGATGAAAGAATAGTCAGGGCTAGCCAAAGGTCACAACAGGAGATCAGAGATACGCGGTACAGAGGAGCAGGCAGCTCGCGACGGACAGAGCCGAGCGGCTGCTCGCGGCGGAAATAGCCGAGCGGCGGCCGGGAACAACACACGCCGGACCGCCGCCTGCTGCAGACGCCGCCCAGCCCGCGCTCTGGTCGAGCGAGAGCAGCCGACGTGGGACCGGAGGACAGGTGAGTGTAAGGAAGTGGTTCCCGTGACATATTGGTGACAGAAAGAAGAAAAACAATGCAGTCTCAAAAATTAGAAATAGGGAAAATAAATATATTGACGGAGATAAGGCTGTGGCTGAGCATCTGAATAGCTACTTTTGTTCGGTATTTTCAGATAGTAGCAGGCATGGCCATAGCACAGCATCCAGCTGGGAGGGCAAAGCTCCGGAGTTTCTGGAGGCTGATGTCCTAGCCGAGCTGGCACATCTAAAGGTAAGTAAGGCGATGGGTCCAGATGGAATCCACCCCAGAGTTCTAAGGGAACTTAGGTTTGTGATTGCAGCCCCTCTGACTGATTTACTTAACCATTCCCTTTCAACTGGTGAGGTTCCAGATGATTGGAGAATGGCCAATGTCGTACCAATCCATAAAATGGGGAGTAGAGAAGAAGCCAGTAATTACAGGCCAGTTAGTTTAACATCTATAGTGGTCAAATTAATGGAAACACTCTTAAAAAAACAGATAATTTCCCATCTAAAAATTAATGACCTATTGGACCCAAAATAGCACGGCTTTACTGAGGGCCGATCATGTCAGACCAATCTTATTGATTTCTTTGACAATGTCACTAAAGTGTTAGATGAAGGTGGTGCTGTGGATATCGCCTATCTGGATTTTAGCAAAGCCTTTGACACTGTACCACATAAGGAGCTCATAGATAAGTTATTGAAGGTAGGACTCAATCCCTGGATAGTTCAGTGGATTTCCAGTTGGCTGAGGGATCGGTATCAGAGCGTTGTTGTAAATGGTGTGCAATCTGAACAAAGGCGAGTTACAAGTGGTGTGCCGCAAGGCTCTGTCCTGGGCCCCATTCTTTTTAATATATTTGTAAGTGACATAGAAGGCTTGGTAGGAAAAGTTTGTCTGTTTGCTGATGATACGAAGGTTAGTAATAGGGTGGATATTCCGGGAGGTGTCTGCAACATGGAAAATGATTTAGCTTTACTGGATAGATGGTCAAAACTGTGGAAACTAGAGTTTAATGTCTCTAAATGTAAAATCATGCACTTGGGTAGAAGGAATCCCTGCTCTGAGTACCGTATGGGAAGCACTGTGTTAGCCAGGACCTCGGAGGAGAGAGATTTAGGGGTACTGATTACTGATAGCTGCAAGATGAGTGGACAGTGTAGCCAGGCAGTGGGAAAAGCAAGCAGGATGCCCGGCTGCATAGCTCGAGGCATCACCAGTAGGAAGAGGGAGGTGATGCCGCTGTACAGAGCCCTGGTAAGGCCACAGCTAGAATACTGTGTGCAGTTCTGGAGACCTTACCTGCAAAAAGACATTATTCAAATAGAACGTGTCCAAAGGCGGGCAACGAAAATGGTGGAAGGACTTAAACTTAAAACTTATCAGGAGAGACTTAAAGAACTTAATTTGTACAGTCTGGAGGAAAGGAGGGAGAGGGGGGACATGATTGAGACCTTTAAATATGTGAAAGGATTGAATAAGGTTCAGGAGGGAAGTGTTTTTAAGAAGAAACTTAATGATAGAACAAGGGGGCACAACCTGAACCTAGTCGGGGGGAAGATCAGGAGCAATGTTAGAAAATATTATTTTACAGAAAGAGTAGTAGATGCTTGGAACAAACTTCCAGCAGAGGTAGTTGAAGAATCAACAGTCACTGAATTTAAACATGCCTGGGATAAGCACACATCTATCCTAAGATAAAGAGTACATACAGTATACACATAAGGGCAGACTAGATGGACCGTATGGTCTCCTTCTGCCGTCAACCTTCTATGTTTCTATGTTTCTATGTTTCCTGCCGCACGCTGTGCAAAACAGCTGGTATTTCTGTTTTCACTAATGCCTTTGCTCAGTGTTCATAAAAACACAGTCTAGCTGCAGTCTGTCAATGTCCCTGCCCATTCAGCCATATCAGTGATAATAACTGAAATAAATCTAAAAATACTACAAGCTAAACTGCCATTATGTGGTAGTCAGGCTTTCCGGCTACAACCAAGGAAAAGGTAGACTTCTGGCAAGAATTGAGGACTGGGCAGAGCTCCAGATGTGGGGCGCAGCATGGAAATAAAGTTTAATAAGACAAAACAGAGTTCAGGGGTTTAATAAAGTTCTGATAACAAATACAAATTCCAGGGCTGGCGGCAGACAGGCAAAGTCTATTAAACAATCCGTGTTCAGTGGCTGGCTACAAACAGGCAAAGCCTATTAAACAATCCGTGTTCAGAGGCTGGCGACAAACAGGCAAAGTCTATTTAAACAATCCGTGTTCAGAGGCTGGCGGCAAATGGGCAAAGTTCAGTAAACAATCTGAGATCATAGGCTGGCAGCAAACAAGCAAAGTCCAATAAACAATCCAAAGTTCTAACCGTGTAATCCGTGCAAGAGTTAATCCATTAGCTGATCGAGAAGCAGGCCAGGTCAATCCAGTATAACAGTCAGGAGTTGCAGGAAACAGGAATCACAGCTTCCAGGAACTGAGCTGATAACACAGCAATGTATACAGGCCAGCTGTTAATTTAAATAGTGCTGTCATTTAGAGCAGGGAGGGATGTGTCAGAGTCTGAGTGAGGTCACTTCCTGTACACAGACCAAGGGCCAAAACCCGGAAGTAAAAAACAAGCCCAAGAGCTTACAATCTAGGCTTTGTGCAGTTGTAGTGAGTCAAACACCAGGTGGCGTTGTTGAGCAGTGCAATGGATGAATAGCCAAGTCAAGTACAAACACCCAAGGTATATCTGCGTCTGTGTGCAGAGATCAATGGAGCAAGGACAAGTCTCATATAACAGCAAGAAAGGCGAGGAGACTGACAGTATTTTGCCTTTTAGCTGAATAAATTAGCATATGTACAACATTCCAACATCATACTGCATCCTTGTAGGGTTTTTATAAATATTGGGCAAATGTTTTAGTAAAAAAAATAAACATAGACTGTTTTGGGGCACTGTGCTGGGGATAGAAGGTGAAAACATAAACTTAGAGGCCGATTCATTAACCCTTTAAACGCCAGCCACGTAAAATTCACGTGGCTGCCTCCCCGTCAGTTAACCGCCAGCCACGTAAATTTTACGTGGCTGGCGTTCCCTTACCTTGCAGGCATCTCAGGGGCATCAGCTGGCCAGTTCGGATGGAAGCCTCTAGAAGGGAGTCCAGGGGTCAGGGGGAGGTGACCTGGGTGTGACCCAAGGCACCCGATCGCTCCCCTGACCAATCAGCGGGGGGCGCACGGCAGCTGTCATCAGCCGGCGCCCCCTGCTCACTTGTTCCTGACGCGGGTTCCTGACGCGGGTGGAGCCTCAATCACGGAGTCCAGGGGTCAGGGGAAGGTGACCTGGGTGTGACCCAAGGCACCCGATCACTCCCCGACCAATCAGCGGGGGGGCGCACGGCAGCCGTCATCAGCCGGCGCCCCCTGCTATTTAAACTGCGGTCACGCGATCATCGGCCTCTTTCGGCGGCGATCACAGGTAAGTGGTGCTGTGTGGGGTGATCAAGTGATCGGGTGATTGAGTGATCGGGTGATCGGGTGATCGAGTGATCGGGTGATCGAGTGATGTGCGGGCGATCGTGTGATGTGCGGGCGATCGTGTGATGTGAGGGCGATCGTGTGATGTGCGGGCGATCGGGTGATGTGCGGGCAATCGGGCGATTGGGTGATGTGCGGGCGATCGGGTGATGTGCGGGCGATCGGGTGATGTGCGGGCGATCGGGTGATTGGGTGATGTGTGGGCGATTGGGTGATGTGCGGGTGATGTGTGGGCGATCGGGTGATGTGCGGGCGATCGGGTGATGTGCGGGCGATCGGGTGATGTGCGAGCGATCGGGTGATGTGCGGGCGATCGGGTGATGTGCGGGCGATGTGTGGGCGATCGGGTGATGTATGGGCGATCGGGTGATGTGCGGACGATCGTGTGATGTGCGGGCGATCGTGTAATGTGCGGGCGATCGTGTGATGTGCGGGCGATCGTGTGATGTGCGGGCGATCGGGTGATGTGCGGGCGATCGGGTGATGTGCGGGCGATCGGGTGATGTGCGGGCGATTGGGTGATGTGCGGGCGATGTGTGGGCGAGCGGGTGATGTGCGGGCGAGCGGGTGATGTGCGGGCGATCGGGTGATGTGCGGGCGATCGGGTGATGTGCGGGCGATCGGGTGATGTGCGGGCGATCGGGTGATGTGCGGGCGATGTGTGGGCGATCGTGTGATGTGCGGGCGATTGGGTGATGTGCGGGCGATGTGTGGGCGAGCGGGTGATGTGTGGGCGAGCGGGTGATGTGTGGGCGATCGGGTGATGTGCGGGCGATCGGGTGATGTGCGGGCGATCGGGTGATGTGCGGGCGATCGGGTGATGTGCGGGCGATTGGGTGATGTGCGGGCGATGTGTGGGCGAGCGGGTGATGTGTGGGCGAGCGGGTGATGTGTGGGCGATCGTGTGATGTGCGGGCGATCGGGTGATGTGCGGGCGATCGGGCGATTGGGTGATGTGCGGGCGATCGGGTGATGTGCGGGCGATCGGGTGATGTGCGGGCGATCGGGTGATTGGGTGATGTGTGGGCGATTGGGTGATGTGCGGGTGATGTGTGGGCGATCGGGTGATGTGCGGGCGATCGGGTGATGTGCGGGCGATCGGGTGATGTGCGGGCGATCGTGTGATGTGAGGGCGATCGTGTGATGTGCGGGCGATCGGGTGATGTGCGGGCAATCGGGCGATTGGGTGATGTGCGGGCGATCGGGTGATGTGCGGGCGATCGGGTGATGTGCGGGCGATCGGGTGATGTGCGGGCGATGTGTGGGCGATCGGGTGATGTATGGGCGATCGGGTGATGTGCGGACGATCGTGTGATGTGCGGGCGATCGTGTAATGTGCGGGCGATCGTGTAATGTGCGGGCGATCGTGTGATGTGCGGGCGATCGGGTGATGTGCGGGCGATCGGGTGATGTGCGGGCGATCGGGTGATGTGCGGGCGATCGGGTGATGTGCGGGCGATTGGGTGATGTGCGGGCGATGTGTGGGCGAGCGGGTGATGTGCGGGCGAGCGGGTGATGTGCGGGCGATCGGGTGATGTGCGGGCGATCGGGTGATGTGCGGGCGATGTGTGGGCGATCGTGTGATGTGCGGGCGATTGGGTGATGTGCGGGCGATGTGTGGGCGAGCGGGTGATGTGTGGGCGAGCGGGTGATGTGTGGGCGATCGGGTGATGTGCGGGCGATCGGGTGATGTGCGGGCGATCGGGTGATGTGCGGGCGATCGGGTGATGTGCGGGCGATCGGGTGATGTGCGGGCGATTGGGTGATGTGCGGGCGATGTGTGGGCGAGCGGGTGATGTGTGGGCGAGCGGGTGATGTGTGGGCGATCGTGTGATGTGCGGGCGATCGGGTGATGTGCGGGCGATCGGGCGATTGGGTGATGTGCGGGCGATCGGGTGATGTGCGGGCGATCGGGTGATGTGCGGGCGATCGGGTGATTGGGTGATGTGTGGGCGATTGGGTGATGTGTGGGTGATGTGTGGGCGATCGGGTGATGTGCGGGCGATCGGGTGATGTGCGGGCGATCGGGTGATGTGCGAGCGATCGGGTGATCTGCGGGCGATCGGGTGATGTGCGGGCGATGTGTGGGCGATCGGGTGATGTATGGGCGATCGGGTGATGTGCGGACGATCGTGTGATGTGCGGGCGATCGTGTAATGTGCGGGCGATCGTGTGATGTGCGGGCGATCGTGTGATGTCCGGGCGATCGGGTGATGTGCGGGCGATCGGGTGATGTGCGGGCAATCGGGTGATGTGCGGGCGATTGGGTGATGTGCGGGCGATGTGTGGGCGAGCGGGTGATGTGCGGGCGAGCGGGTGATGTGCGGGCGATCGGGTGATGTGCGGGCGATCGGGTGATGTGCGGGCGATGTGTGGGCGATCGTGTGATGTGCGGGCGATTGGGTGATGTGCGGGCGATGTGTGGGCGAGCGGGTGATGTGTGGGCGAGCGGGTGATGTGTGGGCGATCGGGTGATGTGCGGGCGATCGGGTGATGTGCGGGCGATCGGGTGATGTGCGGGCGATTGGGTGATGTGCGGGCGATGTGTGGGCGAGCGGGTGATGTGTGGGCGAGCGGGTGATGTGTGGGCGATCGGGTGATGTGCAGGCGATCGGGTGATGTGCGGGCGATCGGCAGGGCCGTATTTGCCTTATGGCAATTCTAGGCCGGTGCCTAGGGCGGCAAAACTGCCAAGGGGGCGGGTCTTCATGGTAGCAGACGAAAAAATCTTTTTTTTTTAAAATATTTTTATATTACAATGTCCGGACGAGCGACCGAAGCCAGCTGAGCAGCGGGGGGGGGGGGGGGGGGGGTGGTCTTGGTGGTGGTGCTGGTGTATTTCTCCTGCCCGCGGATCCCCTGGAAAAATCCTCCGGCTGGAAAGTGCCTTCCTGCAGCAGGGCGGATCGCTCAGCGCCCCCCTCCCGCCCCCATCGGGTAGTGTGATCCGATGATCCGCTCAGCGCCCCCGGCCCGCGGATCATCCACTGGCTGGAAAGTGCCTTCCTGCACCTGCAGCAGGGCGGATCGCTCAGCGCCCCCCTCCTCCCGCCCCCATCGGGTAGTGTGCTGGAAAGTGCCTTCCTCGCGGGCAGCGCGCGATGCGCGTGTGCCCGCAGCTCACAGGTGTGCCCGGCGATGCAGCAGGGCCGACGGCTCTGCGCCCCCCTCCTCCTCCTTTCCCGCCCCCACCGGGTAGTGTGCACGCCGATCGGCTGCTGCTCTTTACCCACCCTCACTGATCACCTGTCAAGGCAGGGGCTCCAATCCACTGCTTCGGTGGCCGCCCCCTCCAGGAAGCAATGCAGGCGCGGGACTATAGCGAGGCATCAAGCTCCGCCCACCACTCGTGACTGCAGCAGAGCCAGAGACCTGAGGAGTGAGGACCGCGGAGGAAAAGGTAAGGAGTGAAAAAAAATTTATTGTTTTAATTTAATTTTTCTTCAGTCTGTACTGACTTGGTCCTGTGATGTCACACTAATTAAAGTGGACCAACACCCAGGATTTTGACTATCCTGGGTTTTGGTCCACTTCGGCGGGGCACCCCTGCTGTACGCTGCCAGACCTCAGGCTTTGGGAAGGTGTGCAGTAGGGCATCCCAACTTGTGATGATTCTGTAATTAAAAGGTGAGTACAGCTCCAGGCTATTTTGCTGTGAGGCCCTCTTTAACACCGTGAAGGGGAGGGGCGCATGGTCAAAAAGTGCCTAGGGCAGCATGAATCCTAAATACAGCCCTGGCGATCGGGTGATGTGCGGGCGATCGGGTGATGTGCGGGCGATCGGGTGATATGCGGGCGATGTGTGGGCGATCGTGTGATGTGCGGGCGATCGGGTGATGTGCGGGCGATCGGGTGATGTGCGGGCGATGTGCGGGCGATCGGGTGATGTGCGGGCGATCGGGTGATGTGCGGGCGATCGAGTGATGTGCGGGCGATCGGGTGATGTGCGGGCGATTGGGTGATGTGCCACCTGGCCAGATCTCGGGCTACTGGCGGACATTACTATCAGTCACATTAGCATCGATTCAGCACTCTGCACCATTTCCACTGACCCTTGTGCAATCTATGTTGCTAGGCAGAAATTTGCTCTTTGGCACGATTCAGACACGAGACACAATTCCACATGTAAATATAAATAAATGAATCTTAAATTACATTTACTTGGAATGTACGTGCTCTTATCAATATACTGTCACAAATCTTAATCTGAATTTTTTTTGAATAGCTTGTGATGTGCGGGCGAGCGGGCGATGTGTGGGCGATGTGCGGGTGATGTGCGGGCGATGTGTGGGTGATGTGTGGGTGATGTGTGGGCGATGTGTGGGTGATGTGCGGGCGATGTGTGGGTGATGTGTGGGCGATGTGCGGGCGATGTGTGGGCGATGTGCGGGTGATGTGCGGGCGAGCGGGCGATGTGTGGGCGATGTGCGGGTGATGTGCGGGCGATGTGTGGGTGATGTGTGGGTGATGTGTGGGCGATGTGTGGGCGATGTGTGGGTGATGTGTGGGCGATGTGTGGGCGATGTGTGGGTGATGTGCGGGCGATGTGCGGGTGATGTGCGGGCGATGTGCGGGTGATGTGTGGGCGATGTGCGGGTGATGTGTGGGCAATGTGCGGGTGATGTGTGGGCAATGTGCGGGTGATGTGTGGGCGATGTGCGGGTGATGTGTGGGCGATCGGGTGATGTGTGGGCGATCGGGTGATGTGCGGGTGATGTGCGGGCGAGCGGGTGATGTGCGGGTGATGTGCGGTGATCGGGCTGTGAGCTTGTCCCCCCTCATGGCTGGGTCCCATAGTTCCAGCATGGGATACTGTGGCAATAGTTAGGCCTGTGAGTAATAATGATATTATTAGTGAGTAATAATGACAGATTTGGAGACACAGATCATTTGGTGGCAGATCAGATTTGGAGACACAGGAGACTCCAAATCTGATCTGCCACCAAATGATCTGTGTCTCCAAATCTGATCTGCCACCAAATGATCTGTGTCTCCAAATCTGATCTGCCACCAAATGATCTGTGTCTCCAAATCTGATCTGCCACCAAATGATCTGTGTCTCCAAATCTGATCTGCCACCAAATGATCTGTGTCTCCAAATCTGATCTGCCACCAAATGATCTGTGTCTCCAAATCTGATCTGCTCCCCGACCAATCTGTCTCCAAATCTGATCTGCTCCCCGACCAGTCTGTCTCCAAATCTGATCTGCTCCCTGACCAATTTGTCTCAATCTATAAGATTCCCGGGCCAATCAGAACCCTTCCCGTGGGGCATCCAAAATTGGGATGCCCCACTGTGTGAAACCCCCCAGGACGCCCCATTCACCTTACCTTACTCCTGTTCCAACGGCGCATGCGTGGGCCGCATCTCGCTTCTCTCTAGCAGTGCCCACGCCAGCCGTTTGTGAATGGTTGGTGCGGGCGCGCTCCCTGTTAGAGGGAAGCGGGAGATGCGTCCGTCAACGTGCTCAGAGCCGTTGTGGTTGTCCATCCCTTGGACGTGCATACCACAGCGGCTCTGAGGGTGCTGATTGGACGAGCGTCCGCACATGCGCCGTAGGAGCGGGGTGAGCAGTTTTTTATGCCATGCTGGGTGGTTTGCCGGGTGCTGGTGCCAGCCCTGCCTGGTCCCCCTAGCCACATCTATATCCCCAATCTGATCACGTGGCCGTCGGCGATGTGAGTTAAGTGGCTGTGTGGGGAAGGTGATCGGGGTGGGTGGCCGTAGGAGACCATAGTAATGAGATTCATTCACCAAAAACGGTGGTCTACCTGAGATCGCTATTTTTTGTGAATGGATCTCATTACTATGAGATGTACTACTGTGTTCTGTTTTGCAGAGTAACTTGCCGCCTCCATTTTATGCTGTTACATTTTTTTAAAATTTATGATTTTATGCTGTTATAAATGTGTTTTGGCCCTGATGTGTTCTAATTAATAATATAAATGAGTATTTATCGGGGGGGGGGCGATGGCAGTTGTGCGCCGGGCCCAGCTCTCTCCTGGGTGCAGCCAGCGATGGTGGTGGGTGAGGAGGCAGAAATGGGGGGGGTGTCGAGCTGATTTCTGGTTGCCATGTATTTGGTGATCATGAGCTTGCACCACCCCATGGTCACCTCCATTCCCCCTCATTAGCGGCTCCCCTATCACTCCCCCCGTCTACACACAGGTGTTCACTGGGTGAGCCAGGCCTGGTGCGCACCTGCCACCCATGTACCCATGTACCAATTCAATGGCACATGCTGGCTAAAAGTATAGCGTAGTGTGGCTGTTACCAGTGTATGCACAGGATCGGGCATAAGGTAGTTGTTAGAGTGGATTCAGGGTTTTTTTTTACCTACGCTTCTTAATCTATACTTCTGTTAAATAAACTTTCTTCAGGCGTGTTGGTTGGTTTTCGGGCTGAAGACTTTTTCAGTTTCAGTTGGACCTTCGCTGGACCTTCGTTCTCCGTTTTGGGACTCTCCCTACTAGGACCTCTCCAATTGTTTGACTGTTTATTGTGTAGTTTTATATTTTGTATTTTGTTATAGTTGTAGGTTATAGTTGTAGGTTATAGTTGTAGGTTATAGTTGTAGGTTATAGTTGTAGGTTATAGTTAGTACAGTCATGTCTCCTCCCTGACCAATTTGTCTCAATCTATAAGATTCCCGGGCCAATCAGAACCCTTCCCGTGGGGCATCCAAAATTGGGATGCCCCACTGTGTGAAACCCCCCAGGACGCCCCATTCACCTTACCTTACTCCTGTTCCAACGGCGCATGCGTGGGCCGCATCTCGCTTCTCTCTAGCAGTGCCCACGCCAGCCGTTTGTGAATGGTTGGTGCGGGCGCGCTCCCTGTTAGAGGGAAGCGGGAGATGCGTCCGTCAACGTGCTCAGAGCCGTTGTGGTTGTCCATCCCTTGGACGTGCATACCACAGCGGCTCTGAGGGTGCTGATTGGACGAGCGTCCGCACATGCGCCGTAGGAGCGGGGTGAGCAGTTTTTTATGCCATGCTGGGTGGTTTGCCGGGTGCTGGTGCCAGCCCTGCCTGGTCCCCCTAGCCACATCTATATCCCCAATCTGATCACGTGGCCGTCGGCGATGTGAGTTAAGTGGCTGTGTGGGGAAGGTGATCGGGGTGGGTGGCCGTAGGAGACCATAGTAATGAGATTCATTCACCAAAAACGGTGGTCTACCTGAGATCGCTATTTTTTGTGAATGGATCTCATTACTATGAGATGTACTACTGTGTTCTGTTTTGCAGAGTAACTTGCCGCCTCCATTTTATGCTGTTACATTTTTTTAAAATTTATGATTTTATGCTGTTATAAATGTGTTTTGGCCCTGATGTGTTCTAATTAATAATATAAATGAGTATTTATCGGGGGGGGGGCGATGGCAGTTGTGCGCCGGGCCCAGCTCTCTCCTGGGTGCAGCCGGCGATGGTGGTGGGTGAGGAGGCAGAAATGGGGGGGGTGTCGAGCTGATTTCTGGTTGCCATGTATTTGGTGATCATGAGCTTGCACCACCCCATGGTCACCTCCATTCCCCCTCATTAGCGGCTCCCCTATCACTCCCCCCGTCTACACACAGGTGTTCACTGGGTGAGCCAGGCCTGGTGCGCACCTGCCACCCATGTACCCATGTACCAATTCAATGGCACATGCTGGCTAAAAGTATAGCGTAGTGTGGCTGTTACCAGTGTATGCACAGGATCGGGCATAAGGTAGTTGTTAGAGTGGATTCAGGGTTTTTTTTTACCTACGCTTCTTAATCTATACTTCTGTTAAATAAACTTTCTTCAGGCGTGTTGGTTGGTTTTCGGGCTGAAGACTTTTTCAGTTTCAGTTGGACCTTCGCTGGACCTTCGTTCTCCGTTTTGGGACTCTCCCTACTAGGACCTCTCCAATTGTTTGACTGTTTATTGTGTAGTTTTATATTTTGTATTTTGTTATAGTTGTAGGTTATAGTTGTAGGTTATAGTTGTAGGTTATAGTTGTAGGTTATAGTTGTAGGTTATAGTTAGTACAGTCATCCCCCATAGGGTTTTGATTTTGTAACTTTTTTGATTATCAGATTTAAAAATGGCTGGGAGAAGGTACACTGCTCAGGAAGCAGCGGCTTATCTGATGGAGTCGGACTCAGAAGAATTTAGCGAGTCAGGGTCAGAGTATATGCCCTCAGGTAGCGAGTCCGACTCCTCTAGTGAGGAGGTACAGCCGCGCAGTAGTACCAGTGCTAGGCATCCTAGAAGGGATGGTACCGCACAAGAAGAGGCCATGCTGGAGGAAAGTGTAGGGCAGGGTGGGAGTGCTGTAGCTGAAGGAGAGCCTGCGTGGAGGCCTCCTAATAATTATTCCCCTGAAATTCCCCCATTTGATTCGGTCCCCGGGGTCAATGTTGACACCACAAACTTCCGTCTCATTGACTTCCTCAATTTATTTGTTTCAGAGGCCATCCTACTGGATATGGTCCATTATACGAATCTCTATGCTGAGCAGGTCCTCACCCAAAATCCCCCACAGAGGCACGCCCGAGCTCATGCATGGCAACCAACAAATTTGAGTGAGATGAAAAAATTTTGGGGGCTAACTCTAGCAATGGGTATCGTCAAAAAATTTAGCATTGAGTCCTACTGGGATACCCAATCCATATTGGCAACCCCATTGTTTCCGGCCATAATGTCCAGAAACCGTTACGAAATCTTACTGCGGTTTCTGCACTTCAACGATAATACCACTGCTATTCCCCGTGGTCAGCCCGGTCACGACAGGCTGCATAAATTAAGACCCCTGATAAATAGCCTGTCAGAGCGCTTTGCGGAAGTGTACACCCCCTCACAAAATTTAAGCATTGACGAGTCACTTCTGCTGTTTAAAGGGCGCATTATATTTAGTCAGTATATCCCTAGCAAGCGTGCCCGCTATGGGATTACATTTTACAAATTGTGTGACAGTGTGACCGGCTATACCAAATTTTTCCGGATTTATGAAGGAAGGGACACACATCTGGACCCCCCTGGTTGTCCCCTTAATTTGACCATCAGTGGAAAAATCGTTTGGGAGCTCATGACTCCTCTACTGGGAAGAGGTTACCACTTATATGTGGACAACTTCTACAGCAGCATCCCATTATTTAGAGCCCTTTATTCATTGGACACACCGGCCTGTGGCACCATCAACCGCAATCGAAAAGGCTTGCCCAGGTCAATGCTGCAAAAAAAACTGAATCGTGGAGAGTCCTATGCTTTAAGAAGCAATGAGCTCCTGGCCGTGAAATATATGGACAAGAAAAATGTAATCATGCTGACGACAATCCACGATGAGTCAGTCATGACTGTACGACAACGTGGTCCCCGACCCCCCTACCAAAAGCCACGTTGTATAAAGGACTATAATAAATTCATGGGTGGCGTTGATAAGACGGACCAAATACTAACCTACTACAACGCCGCCCGCAAATCCAGAGCCTGGTACAAAAAAGTTGCGATTCATTTGGTCCAGCTGGCAACTTTTAACTCCTTTGTTGTCAGCAACAGCTACTTCCTGCTCTGTTGTTTGGGGATACCGAGGAGGCCCCAGAAATGTCAGCTAATGACAACCAGGCTAGGTTAGTGGGGAAGCACTTTATAAAGTGCATTCCCAACATGGGTGGTAAAAGGTATCCCCAGAAGGCTTGTAGGGTATGTAGAAGCCATGGCATTAGAAAGGATGTGCGGTACTACTGCCCGACTTGCCCCAGCCAACCTGGTTTATGCTTCGAACATTGCTTTGAAGCATACCACACCCAGTTAAACTACTAATTAGTACTGGGTTAATTTTTCTTTAAGTTTAGACTGTAGGTAGACCCCTTTATTGTTAATGTGTTTTCTTTTCCTTTCATTTCTTTTAAAATGCTTACAGGTGCGATGGGATGTACTGGAGGAGGAGCAGTCGGTTACTTGTGGCACATGATGATTAAAACGTGAGCCCCCATTTTCAGCATTGTAATACCTGACCCGGTTCACTGATCTTATAATCTGATGCCACAGCTAATGTAGCCTATCTGCACCTCACAAGTCTAATCCTTATTGCAGCTGTTTGTACCATTAAGAAATGTAAAGGTCTGTTTTGTGCACTTTCATAGCGCATGCTGTACTTTGAGTTGTTCTTTTGGGTATCGTCCGGTTCGGCGGTCCCTGCTTTTAATTCCTGTTTGCATATAGATTTTTTTAGTAAAATGTGGAAACACGTGAAACCCGTTAATGTGTTGAAAACTTTGGCCACTGGAACAAGCCTGGTACGCCTAGAATGCTTGAGGTGTGTATGGTTTGTGGGGGGTATTTTAATTGAAAAGTGGTGTTTTAGTTGAAAATGCGCAAGAAAATGCGCAAGGTCCCCACTTTGTCCGCAGAGCAGGAAATGGCCGTTATGCATACGCTTTGGGGTAATTGGCAACCCTACCCTTGGTGGTAGTTATGCATGTTGGGTATTGTTCCGTTCAGAAGACCTTGCAGTTTCAGATTTGGTTATTTTTTGGGGGGTTAGCGTATGTTTTTAGAGAAAAATTTGGTCTTTTTTTAGGGAAATCCGGTACAACAAGTGACTTTCGGGAAGTCTGGCGTCCGAAAAGCTGCAGCTATAACACCAAACCTGGTACGCCTAGAACGCTTGAGGTGTGTAATTTCAGGGAACATATGGTTTGTGGGGGGTATTTTAATTGAAAAGTGGTGTTTTAGTTGAAAATGCGCAAGGTGCACACTTTGTCTGCAGAGCAGGAAATTTTAAGTGAAATGGCCGTTATGCATACGCTTTGCTTTGGGGTAATTGGCAACCCTACCCTTGGAGGTAGCTATGCATGTTGGGTATTGTTCCGTTCAGAAGACCTTGCAGTTTCAGATTTGGTTAGTTTTTTTTTGGTTAGCATATGTTTTTAGAGAAAACTTTGGTGTTAATGCTGCATTTTTTATATTTTTTTAGGGAAATCCCGTACAACAAGTGACTTTCGGGAAGTCTGGCGTCCGAAAAGCTGCAGCTACAACACCAACCCTGGTACGCCTAGAACGCTTGAGGTGTGTACTTTCAGGGAACATATGGTTTGTGGGGGGTATTTTAATTGAAAAGTGGTGTTTTAGTTGAAAATGCGCAAGGTGCACACTTTGTCTGCAGAGCAGGAAATTTTAAGTTAAATGGCCGTTATGCATACGCTTTGCTTTGGGGTAATTGGCAACCCTACCCTTGGAGGTAGCTATGCATGTTGGGTATTGTTCCGTTCAGAAGACATTGCCGTTTCAGATTTGGTTAGATTTTTTTGGTTAGCGTATGTTTTTAGAGAAAAATTTGGTGTTAATTCTGCATTTTTGATATTTTTTTAGGGAAATCCCGTACAACAAGTGACTTTCGGGAAGTCTGGCGTCCGAAAAGCTGCAGCTACAACACCAACCCTGGTACGCCTAGAACGCTTGAGGTGTGTACTTTCAGGGAACATATGGTTTGTGGGGGGTATTTTAATTGAAAAGTGGTGTTTTAGTTGAAAATGCGCAAGGTGCACACTTTGTCTGCAGAGCAGGAAATTTTAAGTGAAATGGCCGTTATGCATACGCTTTGCTTTGGGGTAATTGGCAACCCTACCCTTGGAGGTAGCTATGCATGTTGGGTATTGTTCCGTTCAGAAGACATTGCCGTTTCAGATTTGGTTAGATTTTTTTGGTTAGCGTATGTTTTTAGAGAAAAATTTGGTGTTAATGCTGCATTTTTGATATTTTTTTAGGGAAATCCGGTACAACAAGTGACTTTCGGGAAGTCTGGCGTCCGAAAAGCTGCAGCTACAACACCAAACCTGGTACGCCTAGAACGTTTGAGGTGTGTACTTTCAGGGAACATATGGTTTGTGGGGGGTATTTTAATTGAAAAGTGGTGTTTTAGTTGAAAATGCGCAAGGTGCACACTTTGTCTGCAGAGCAGGAAATTTTAAGTGAAATGGCCGTTATGCATACGCTTTGCTTTGGGGTAATTGGCAACCCTACCCTTGGAGGTAGCTATGCATGTTGGGTATTGTTCCGTTCAGAAGACATTGCCGTTTCAGATTTGGTTAGTTTTTTTTGGTTAGCGTATGTTTTTAGAGAAAAATTTGGTGTTAATGCTGCATTTTTGATATTTTTTTAGGGAAATCCCGTACAACAAGTGACTTTCGGGAAGTCTGGCGTCCGAAAAGCTGCAGCTACAACACCAACCCTGGTACGCCTAGAACGCTTGAGGTGTGTACTTTCAGGGAACATATGGTTTGTGGGGGGTATTTTAATTGAAAAGTGGTGTTTTCGTTGAAAATGCGCAAGCTGCACACTTTGCCTGCAGAGCAGGAAATTTTAAGTGAAATGGCCATTATGCGTACGCTTTGCTTTGGGGTAATTGGCAACCCTACCCTTGGAGGTAGCTATGCATGTTGGGTATTGTTCCGTTCAGAAGACCTTGCCGTTTCAGATTTGGTTAGTTTTTTTTGGTTAGCGTATGTTTTTAGAGAAAAATTTGGTGTTAATGCTGCATTTTTGATATTTTTTTAGGGAAATCCCGTACAACAAGTGACTTTCGGGAAGTCTGGCGTCCTAAAAGCTGCAGCTACAACACCAACCCTGGTACGCCTAGAACGCTTGAGGTGTGTACTTTCAGGGAACATATGGTTTGTGGGGGGTATTTTAATTGAAAAGTGGTGTTTTAGTTGAAAATGCGCAAGGTGCACACTTTGTCTGCAGAGCAGGAAATTTTAAGTGAAATGGCCGTTATGCATACGCTTTGCTTTGGGGTAACTGGCAACCCTACCCTTGGAGGTAGCTATGCATGTTGGGTATTATTCCGTTCAGAAGACCTTGCCGTTTCAGATTTGGTTAGTTTTTTTTGGTTAGCATATGTTTTTAGAGAAAAATTTGGTGTTAATGCTGCATTTTTGATATTTTTTTAGGGAAATCCCGTACAACAAGTGAATTTCGGGAAGTCTGGCGTCCGAAAAGCTGCAGCTACAACACCAACCCTGGTACGCCTAGAACGCTTGAGGTGTGTACTTTCAGGGAACATATGGTTTGTAGGGGGTATTTTAATTGAAAAGTGGTGTTTTAGTTGAAAATGCGCAAGGTGCACACTTTGTCTGCAGAGCAGGAAATTTTAAGTGAAATGGCCGTTATGCGTACGCTTTGCTTTGGGGTAATTGGCAACCCTACCCTTGGAGGTAGCTATGCATGTTGGGTATTGTTCCGTTAAGAAGACCTTGCCGTTTCAGATTTGGTTAGTTTTTTTTGGTTAGCGTATGTTTTTAGAGAAAAATTTGGTGTTAATGCTGCATTTTTGATAATTTTTTTAGGGAAATCCGGTACAACAAGTGACTTTCGGGAAGTCTGGCGTCCGAAAAGCTGCAGCTACAACACCAACCCTGGTACGCCTAGAACGCTTGAGGTGTGTAATTTCAGGGAACATATGGTTTGTGGGGGGTATTTTAATTGAAAAGTGGTGTTTTAGTTGAAAATGCGCAAGGTGCACACTTTGTCTGCAGAGCAGGAAATTTTAAGTGAAATGGCCGTTATGCATACGCTTTGCTTTGGGGTAATTGGCAACCCTACCCTTGGAGGTAGCTATGCATGTTGGGTATTGTTCCGTTCAGAAGACCTTGCAGTTTCAGATTTGGTTAGTTTTTTTTAGTTAGCGCATGTTTTTAGCGAAAAATTTGGTGTTAATGCTGCATTTTTGATTTTTTTTAGGGAAATCCCGTACAACAAGTGACTTTCGGGAAGTCTGGCGTCCAAAAAGCTGCAGCTACAACACCAACACTGGTACGCCTAGAACGCATGAGGTGTGTACTTTCAGGGAACATATGGTTTGTAGGGGGTATTTTAATTGAAAAGTGGTGTTTTAGTTGAAAATGCGCAAGGTGCACACTTTGTCTGCAGAGCAGGAAATTTTAAGTGAAATGGCCGTTATGCATACGCTTTGCTTTGGGGTAATTGGCAACCCTACCCTTGGAGGTAGCTATGCATGTTGGGTATTGTTCCGTTCAGAAGACCTTGCCGTTTCAGATTTAGTTAGTTTTTTTTAGTTAGCGCATGTTTTTAGCGAAAAATTTGGTGTTAATGCTGCATTTTTGATATTTTTTTAGGGAAATCCGGTACAACAAGTGACTTTCGGGAAGTCTGGCGTCCGAAAAGCTGCAGCTACAACACCAACCCTGGTACGCTTAGAACGCTTGAGGTGTGTACTTTCAGGGAACATATGGTTTGTGGGGGGTATTTAAATTGAAAAGTGGTGTTTTGGTTGAAAAAACGCAAGGAGAGCAAAATGGTTGTATTTTCTTTGAAAATTGGCTCAGTCACTCTTTTCAGATTTACGTGTCTCCTGGGCAGGAAAGGATGTCTACCAATACATATGTGGTACTGTTGCAATCGGGAGGAATAGGGCTTTTACACACAATATGATTTTCTGGAACAAGCATGTTTTATTAAGAAAACGCACAACAAATTGTAAAAAAAAAATTTTTTTGTGTTTTTTTTACATATTTTCCACAAAAATATTTAAAAAACACTGACAATCTTACTAACAAGACACTTCATGTTAAAGCCCAGACTGTGCTGAAAAAAATAATATATAATTTTCCAGGGAAATACTGGGAAATCCCTTCAAAAATCACCGTTGAACATGTGGAGCGCAAAATAGTGCAAAATGGTCTGGCAACAAAGGGTGACAAAATCTCAAGGTAGGCTGGCGGTTAAAGGGTTAATAGCGCCAGGTAGCGACAGATGAGCGCCAGTAGCGTGATTTTCACAGCGCCGGCTAGTATTCGCTGTGCTTGGCCGGGGTTTGCTTGTTGACAGCGACTCAGTCGGTGTGCGGTAATGTTGAATACGGGGTTAGGGGTCGCTGTTTCACAGGTTCCGCGTTGTATGGGTGCGCCTGACAGCGAATGGCCAGAGCGAACGGCTTGCTGCAGATTCATTAACAAATCACGCTCAAAAATTTCTCGCGCTGTGAATTCCTTGTTTAAACCCCAGAGCGCTGGCGGCGATGTGTGTAAAGTAGTTTTTAACCCCCAAACAACCATTTTTTTTTTATGTAAAAATTATACAAGTTTTTCTAAACATTTTGTAATATGAATGCATGAATATCAGACCTGTAATATCAATTCTGCACAATTTTATTTTTTTTTTTTTTACTTTAAAAAAAATCCTAACATTGCAGAAGTGGTCACAGAATTTTTGACATTAAAGAAAAAAAAAACATTAATAGCAATTAATTATGATTATTTAAAGATTGCTCCATTGAAATGCATTGGACAACGCCAGGGAGCGCCAGGTCATACCTGTCGCTGTGATGGGATTATCAGCGGCGCTGTTCGTTGCAGTCGGCTACATGATGAATCCCGCGCTAGCTGACGCTCTCGCCAGCGCTAGCCTCATTTAGCGTGATAAATGCGTCATTGTGACCGCCGCCGGGCGTACTTGATTCGGTAGCCGCCATTAGCTGGCGGTACCTGGCGCTCGTCAGACACTACCTGGCGCTAGCCTTTGATAAATAAGGCCGTCAATATCTGTGTATAGGATCACTCTAACTGCTACAGCAGCTTGAGTGACAGCAATGTCCCTCATGTCCACCAGTGGCCTGGCAGTTTGGACCTCAGCACAGAAATCCCACGGGAGTGGGGTGGAAGCAATGGACAAGGGGAAGGCTTTGATCTACTATGGCTAATGCGCCCCAGCCAAAGATAAGGAACAGGAAAGGAGTCAGCTCCTGCCTTTATTGTAGCCATTGTCACAGTATCATGATCCAAACTAAAACTCACAATAGACTAGATAAAATCTTATCAGGAAGGGTACACACACACACACACACACACACACACACACACACACACATATATATTAAAAAAATGTAATCTAAAATGAAGTAGAAATTTACTATATATGTAACAGAATATTAATTACATTAAATAAATATATGTAATTATATATGTAATAGAATATTTTTCTCTAGAGCACAGAGTTATGGGTACAAAATCCACTAAGCATGCAAAGCCCCCCCCCCCCCCTCAGGAAATGTGTAATCCCTATTCTTATGTTGTACAGATAAAATATACGGGTTTGATAAATGCTCCCTGCCTAGGAATAAATTATGTGTTTTAGAGTCCATGTTGGCTTTAAACTAAATGGATGCCTGATGCTTTTAAATATCCATTTTTCAGGTAAATCTTACAACAATGACAGAAAGTGCGAACAGTTTTATGGAAGCCACAGTTTAAATGTAACATTTAAAATCTTTTGAAGTTTATCATTTTGCATTAGTTTTCCTTAAGGAGAATATCGTATTTTGGTGTAATGGGAAAGGGATTGGCAAGTAGAAGGACACAACTGGAGAGGGGAATAAAAATTACACTCTCACCTTCTCCAAATCTGTTTTGACAGTTAAACTAAAAATTACTTTTTTGGTCCCCTTCATCATCTTGCTACGCTGCCAGAAGCCAGAGACAGTCATGTAATAAACATTTTGTCAGAGGTAGTTCTAATTTGAATCTATTTGTAGCATTGCAGCGTGGTTGCAAGGAACAATTGTATGGTGATCTGGCTGGGCCCCTGACATCTCTGCTCCCCATTGCAGGGAGTGGCATTTACACTGGGAGTGAGCTGTGACATCAACTGTTAACAGATCACAAGCTGCTGCCTCTAAACTGACCCGTAGTGGTGGTTTAGTGGTTGCATGATATTGAAGTAACTGTGCCAGTTGTGAGGCAATATAATTTTGTGAAAAGTCCGGAACCTCCTTGTACGGGAATAGCAATTCACTGTTCGACCCCAAATGAAAGACTGGACTGTTGATTGTGCTAAGCCAAAAAATGAAGGTACTGGTATTGGGAGGGTTTTAAATAAATACAGAAGTTTAGGCAGAACAGTCATTTTGACTGCTGCATGCGTCCCAGCCAGAAAATATGGTATCTGCTCAGAGATTCCAACATGCTTCGAATAGATCTAGTTTGTGGATAGTTTTGAACAAGCTCCATAGACAGCATTGATGAAAGCACCAAAATACTTAACCATAATCACTTTATTTGGCAAGTATATATATGCATAAATACAAGGAATTTGCTTAGGCGTGAGGCAGTAGGCACAATTACACAGTTAAGCAATTAAAAAAAAAGTTGCACTAGAGTTTAACTGCAGAAATACAATTCAACATACACAAGGTTACCCAGTTACACTCCTCAGATAACATAACTGTTCTGTTCATTCACTAGTGCATGCATTTGTTTGCATACAAACTGAATTCTTAATTGTTCAGAAAATGAATAGCTCTTGGGAAAAAAAGCTATTTTTGAACCTTGCAGTTCTGGCTGAGAGGACTTTGAACCTACGTCCAGATAAGAATAAACCAAACAATGTATAACAAAGATGGGATGGCTCCTTTAAAATTCTTTCTGCTCTGCTCCTAACTCAATTCATATACAGAACCTGACATTTACAGATTCATATACAGAATCTTAGAAGCCTCCCAATGATATTGAAAAAAACTCTCAATAATTCTGCAGGCAAGGAGACATTTATTGCCTTGGATTTTGAAGCACTGACCACCAACCCTGAGGCCAACCCAAAATGATCTGGTTAAATTAGAAAGCAACACGAATGGGTTAGTAAGAAGTAAAAGAACATCATCCTCGAATAGGCGCAGGTCATGGTGGTGACCAGCTACCTCAGTGTCCAAGATATCAGGATGTCCCCTTATCTTAATAGCTAAAGGCTCTATTGCCAATATAAAAAGTTTTGGTGATAGAGGACAACACCCTGGCGAAGTGTCTGCACGACACGTAACGCGTAGGTGGCGGCTGCTACGGGGGACCCTCGGTGACATGGTGAAGTAGTATTGTCTTTACTGTTTTTATTTTGTTATCTCATCGCTGAATGACCCAATTGCGCATGTGTTGTTTTGCTTTTGTTACACATTGGCACTTATGGTTACAGTTCAAGGTTATAAATAGAGTCTAGTTTTTATTGCTATTTTGTACACACCACATGTTTTGTGTATATTGCACATGCACTCAGCACTTTAGTGTTTTTTCCTCACAGGCAGACTGTTTTGCACTCACATTTTTTCCATATGAATTTTATTTAACACATTTAATTATTTCATCTTCAGTATTTTGGGTTCATTCATAGCGTGGTTTATCTAAATTCATTGCATATGTATATATAATGCGACAGAATTGATATTTACATGCAATAGTCACCTTGTTTGGGATTCCCCTGTTTGTGTTTTGTGTTTTTTAACTCTGTGTATGTCTTGTAAGGTGTCTTTTTGATACATATGGTATCTATTAAAATCATTTATATATTCTTTTACATTCAGTGTGCGGCCTTGTGTGGGGGTTGGAGAGAGCAGTCTAGGTTCCCTCACTTTGTAGTTGTATAGAGGACAACTCTGTCTTGTACCCCTGGAAACAGAAAAAAGAGGAGAAGAAAATCCAGTGTATTGATCATACGCCTCCAGGGCCTGATAAAAGGCCCTAACCCACAAGGTCAGGATTATGCCAAATCCCCATTTTTCAAGTGCTATATAAAGATAAGGCCATGTCAAATGCCTTCCTGATGTCCAAAGAAAGGAGCATTCTCTGGATCTTTAGCCACTGAGATTCATGGATTATTGAGAGAGGCGCCTAACACTGTCTCCACTCTTTTGGAAGGGTATGAAACCCACCTGATTCAGACCAATGAACCTGGACAAATCATTATTAATTCTATCGGCCAAGATATTTGGCCCAGTTAGCCCAGTTCAGGTTGTCCAAGCCAGGTTTGAATCATGCAAATTGCAGCAGGTAATATTTCAGCAGAAAATGTATCAATATTTAACCGATAATTAAATAAACCAAGCAGATGTGAAGCCTATAGGTCAAAAAACTTTTGATAATAGATGGATGGAAACCCATGTGGACCCAGTTTCTTGTTTAATTTTAAAGATTTTATGGCCATTTGTACCTCATTAAAGTGGATCAAAACCCAGGATTTTGACTATCATGTGTTTTGATCCTTTCCCCTATCGCTGAGCGCAACTCATCTCTTCCCAATCCTACAGCGCATGCGCGTCTGCTCGTTCAATCGGCTGATCGCGCTGGGTTTTGGTCCACTTTAGGCGTAATTTCTCAGACAAAAAATCATGTGCATATCACTCTAGTGAGTCTTTCATAAATTTGGATATAATATGGTTGATTCATGGTCGAGTAAACACTTTTTCTTTTGACTTCCTCCCTTTTTAACAAATTGCACATCTTAATATGGTGCTGAATTACACTCTAATTTAGTAATTAATCTAATTTTAGTAATTTAGTAATTGTGCCAGCTAGTGTCTTTAGTCTTATTGGCTTGGAAGAGTTAAATGTATCATTTAATTTATTAGCTAAAAGAGACCTATGTTTATTTGCATAGAGATAATAATGCCCTTAGTCCATATAATTCTTTTTTCAGCATTGGTAGCCAAACATAAATTTTGATGTAATCTATTTGCATACAAATGCTTCTTAATTTCAGGGGTGGGTGTGGCAATATGCTGTTTGGTCAGCATCTCAAAATCCAGCTCAGCAACACGTTTCATTCTGGTGCGCCTAAATAGTGAACTACACTGAATAAGTCCCCTTAAGATTGCTTTACGGTCTTCCCACAGGGATACTGGGGGGGTCCACACTGCTCTCATTTTCTATAAAATAAGGTTGGAGTCCCATGTTTGAGAGCAGAGGTCTGAGTTAGAGAGCAATGATTTGTTTAAGGACCAGCAGATTGATTTGCCCCTCAGGACAAGGGTATAAACTGTAATAATATTGGCATGTCGATCAGACCATGAAATCAGATTTATAGGTTAAGGCTGTGTTTGGGACAAAATTATTCTAGGGTAAGAATTATGTGGATGAGAAAAAAAAAACCTTGCTGAAGACACATAAAGGGAAAATACATAAACAGGACCAACACCATAAAACACAAAAAGCCAAGGCATACAAAAAACACAATTGGCTTGATGCAGAGCCTCCCCGTTCAGCTATCCCGTGCATTTCCCCGTTGGTTTTGGGCTTTGATCGGGTCAGGAAAGGGTGCTACGTTGATTTTAGTGTGCGTTTATGCGCTCAGGTGTGCGCTCAGCCGCCTTTCCGATTGTCGGCTCGCACGAGGCTGTTTCCCGGGAAAACGGACGCCTCGTTAATTGGCCCGTTTTTTTCAGTGATGCAGAGCCTTGGTTTCCGATTGAAATCAGCCTAATAAAACGGGGCCGCCGAGCCTTCACTTACGGCAAGTCTGACCAGCCGTATTGGAGCTCCGTGCTATTTGGGAATGCATTCCTCTGTGGGCCAACATCAAAGGCGCCAGCTACGCCGTCTGGTAGTTCTGAGTATGGCAGAAACCAGGCTGCAGCGCACGCCTTTGGACATCGATGGCATGAGTGACGTTGACCTATTCGAGCTCACCCGCCTTAACCGTGTTTCTCTCCATGCCTTGTATAGCGAGCTGCGGCCATGGTTAGCCCCGACCACAAGAAAGGGGCATGCAATTGCAGGTATGACCAAATTGGTTGGCTGCCTGCAATTTTTGGCGAACGGCTCGTTCCAGAGACTGGGTGCCTTCTCCCTGGGGATGTCCCAGTCTACGCTGAGCCGCAGCCTAACCAAGTTTTTGGATGGCATGGCTACCCTGGCACAGAATTACATTTTTTTCCCTCAAACAGGGGAAGCCTGGAATGCGGTTAAGTTGGGCTTTTATAACATAGCCGACATGCCCAACGTCCTTGGTGCAATCGATTGCACACATGTCTCGCTCATCCCCCCTGCGGACCAGGAATATCTGTTCAGGTATGTGGTTTGGGTCTGCTTTTTTTCTGGTTATCACACATTTTTTATGGCTCACACTAATTACACTTGTGTTTTGCTTGGTGCAGGAACAGGAAGATGGGCCATTCCATCAATGTTCAGGCAGTGGCGGGCCCTGATCTTCAATTTTTCAGTCTGTTTGCTGGCTTTCCTGGGTCCACGCATGATGCGCACATTTTGAGGAACTCCAGCCTCTATCAACGGTTTCAATCTGGAGATATTTCTGGAGGATGGTTACTGGTATGTGTATTAAAGTTGTATTTCTTGGCCCCCAGGTTTGAATGTGGATTTGCCACTACCCCACTAATCTGTGAGACCTTTCCTGGAAACTTGAAAAGGTTTTTGGTTTAATTAATGGGTGAAAGTATTCTCCACTATTGGCTTATGTTCTGGCCCTCTTATCTCAGTAGCATTACGCAGACATTTTTAAGGAGTGTACAGGTTGCATGTGTTTGTAGGCTCAGTAAACATGTCAATTCCTCCCACCATACCTAGCTCACTTATTTGTCCCTGTGTACTAATGTTTCTATGCACACCTAAACCTTTTTTTAGGCATCCACCTTATGTTTGTCTTTTGTATTTTTGCAGGTGACTCAGGCTATCCCTTGTTACCATGGCTGCTCACACCCATCCTGCACCCATCTTCCCAGGCACAGGAGCGCTACAACACAGCCCATAGGAGGTCTCGCTCTGTGGTGGAACGTGCCTTTGGGTTGTGGAAGATGCGTTTCCGATGTCTGGATCACAGTGGGGGTTCTCTTCAGTATCAGCCTGGCAAGGTTATCAAAATAATTATTGCTTGTGGGGTCCTGCACAACCTTGCCATTAGAAGCAGGATTGCTCGATATACTGACCTGGGTGCAGAACCTTTCCCTATTTCTGACGAGCAGACCCCTCCTTACACTGGTACACCAAGTGGGCCAGCACACACAATCCGTGCTGACCTTGTGGCCAATGTATTTTCTTGAAACCACCCCCTGTCTGCAGGCTGGGGAAGATTAAATCACACCTAATAAGTGTTACATGCTGGTCACAAAGCGACTCTAAATGCATTTGGGCTTTACCTCTGCTGCCGGCGCATGTCCATTTTTGGCCAACTATATGATTTCATGTCCACAACTGTCCGCTTGATTTGTTCAGTATCTCGATGGACAGAACACCATAATGTACCCAAACAGCATTGGCAACAGCCATGCTTTGTGCTTATCCAAAACGGCCTGTTAGGGACCCACGGCGTGGTTATCGCCCACATGGGTGTGTGTTGTCCCCTGCATCACTTGAAATAGATGGTTGGCTATCTGGGGAGTCGTGTGTGGTTTTTGGGCCGGTGGTTGAGAATGGGTTAATGTCTCCTTGCTCCTGCGTTTTGGGGCATGTGCCTGTGTCTGTGGAGTCCCCACCGTTTTAGTTGGTGCATGTTCTACATGTGTCTTGTGCCTGCTTTTGTGTTTTATTTAGGATGAGGCAGGTGTGAGGCAGGTGTGCGGCTGGCTCTTTGTGCTCCCTTTAGGTCTGCCCATATTGATATGGTATCCCACACCAAGCGGAGTGCCTTGAACTTTAAATATTTTTACAACTGCGGTTGCGCGCCTGCGCACGCACGCACGTCACCGCGGGGGAACGTCAGAGCTAGAATTTGAAAAAGAAGCCAAGATGTCCCCCGCCGTCTTTACAACAGAGCAGGACGAGCTCATCATGGATGTGAGTATGCGAGCGAGCGAGCGTGCGTTTATGTGCGCGCACACATTCCTTGTAATAAAAAAAGAAAAAAACGCAAGAATAGTCTGAAACAACTTAGTTTGTCACGTTACAGACCAGCCCACCTTAGTTTACATAGACACATAAAGGGAAAATACATAAACAGGACCAACACCATAAAACACAAAAAGCCAAGGCATACAAAAAACACAATTGGCTTGATGCAGAGCCTCCCCGTTCAGCTATCCCGTGCATTTCCCCGTTGGTTTTGGGCTTTGATCGGGTCAGGAAAGGGTGCTACGTTGATTTTAGTGTGCGTTTATGCGCTCAGGTGTGCGCTCAGCCGCCTTTCCGATTGTCGGCTCGCACGAGGCTGTTTCCCGGGAAAACGGACGCCTCGTTAATTGGCCCGTTTTTTTCAGTGATGCAGAGCCTTGGTTTCCGATTGAAATCAGCCTAATAAAACGGGGCCGCCGAGCCTTCACTTACGGCAAGTCTGACCAGCCGTATTGGAGCTCCGTGCTATTTGGGAATGCATTCCTCTGTGGGCCAACATCAAAGGCGCCAGCTACGCCGTCTGGTAGTTCTGAGTATGGCAGAAACCAGGCTGCAGCGCACGCCTTTGGACATCGATGGCATGAGTGACGTTGACCTATTCGAGCTCACCCGCCTTAACCGTGTTTCTCTCCATGCCTTGTATAGCGAGCTGCGGCCATGGTTAGCCCCGACCACAAGAAAGGGGCATGCAATTGCAGGTATGACCAAATTGGTTGGCTGCCTGCAATTTTTGGCGAACGGCTCGTTCCAGAGACTGGGTGCCTTCTCCCTGGGGATGTCCCAGTCTACGCTGAGCCGCAGCCTAACCAAGTTTTTGGATGGCATGGCTACCCTGGCACAGAATTACATTTTTTTCCCTCAAACAGGGGAAGCCTGGAATGCGGTTAAGTTGGGCTTTTATAACATAGCCGACATGCCCAACGTCCTTGGTGCAATCGATTGCACACATGTCTCGCTCATCCCCCCTGCGGATCAGGAATATCTGTTCAGGTATGTGGTTTGGGTCTGCTTTTTTTCTGGTTATCACACATTTTTTATGGCTCACACTAATTACACTTGTGTTTTGCTTGGTGCAGGAACAGGAAGATGGGCCATTCCATCAATGTTCAGGCAGTGGCGGGCCCTGATCTTCAATTTTTCAGTCTGTTTGCTGGCTTTCCTGGGTCCACGCATGATGCGCACATTTTGAGGAACTCCAGCCTCTATCAACGGTTTCAATCTGGAGATATTTCTGGAGGATGGTTACTGGTATGTGTATTAAAGTTGTATTTCTTGGCCCCCAGGTTTGAATGTGGATTTGCCACTACCCCACTAATCTGTGAGACCTTTCCTGGAAACTTGAAAAGGTTTTTGGTTTAATTAATGGGTGAAAGTATTCTCCACTATTGGCTTATGTTCTGGCCCTCTTATCTCAGTAGCATTACGCAGACATTTTTAAGGAGTGTACAGGTTGCATGTGTTTGTAGGCTCAGTAAACATGTCAATTCCTCCCACCATACCTAGCTCACTTATTTGTCCCTGTGTACTAATGTTTCTATGCACACCTAAACCTTTTTTTAGGCATCCACCTTATGTTTGTCTTTTGTATTTTTGCAGGTGACTCAGGCTATCCCTTGTTACCATGGCTGCTCACACCCATCCTGCACCCATCTTCCCAGGCACAGGAGCGCTACAACACAGCCCATAGGAGGTCTCGCTCTGTGGTGGAACGTGCCTTTGGGTTGTGGAAGATGCGTTTCCGATGTCTGGATCACAGTGGGGGTTCTCTTCAGTATCAGCCTGGCAAGGTTATCAAAATAATTATTGCTTGTGGGGTCCTGCACAACCTTGCCATTAGAAGCAGGATTGCTCGATATACTGACCTGGGTGCAGAACCTTTCCCTATTTCTGACGAGCAGACCCCTCCTTACACTGGTACACCAAGTGGGCCAGCACACACAATCCGTGCTGACCTTGTGGCCAATGTATTTTCTTGAAACCACCCCCTGTCTGCAGGCTGGGGAAGATTAAATCACACCTAATAAGTGTTACATGCTGGTCACAAAGCGACTCTAAATGCATTTGGGCTTTACCTCTGCTGCCGGCGCATGTCCATTTTTGGCCAACTATATGATTTCATGTCCACAACTGTCCGCTTGATTTGTTCAGTATCTCGATGGACAGAACACCATAATGTACCCAAACAGCATTGGCAACAGCCATGCTTTGTGCTTATCCAAAACGGCCTGTTAGGGACCCACGGCGTGGTTATCGCCCACATGGGTGTGTGTTGTCCCCTGCATCACTTGAAATAGATGGTTGGCTATCTGGGGAGTCGTGTGTGGTTTTTGGGCCGGTGGTTGAGAATGGGTTAATGTCTCCTTGCTCCTGCGTTTTGGGGCATGTGCCTGTGTCTGTGGAGTCCCCACCGTTTTAGTTGGTGCATGTTCTACATGTGTCTTGTGCCTGCTTTTGTGTTTTATTTAGGATGAGGCAGGTGTGAGGCAGGTGTGCGGCTGGCTCTTTGTGCTCCCTTTAGGTCTGCCCATATTGATATGGTATCCCACACCAAGCGGAGTGCCTTGAACTTTAAATATTTTTACAACTGCGGTTGCGCGCCTGCGCACGCACGCACGTCACCGCGGGGGAACGTCAGAGCTAGAATTTGAAAAAGAAGCCAAGATGTCCCCCGCCGTCTTTACAACAGAGCAGGACGAGCTCATCATGGATGTGAGTATGCGAGCGAGCGAGCGTGCGTTTATGTGCGCGCACACATTCCTTGTAATAAAAAAAGAAAAAAACGCAAGAATAGTCTGAAACAACTTAGTTTGTCACGTTACAGACCAGCCCACCTTAGTTTAACCCATGTACGCAGCTACAAACTAGCCTACATGCAGATAGCAGAACTAGGGCAATGTGAGGCAGCAAGAGGTTAATAAAGTGACTTGATTTAGGCCAGGAAACTTGTTAATGTATTTTGTGGATTAATGGTGTGTCCTTGTCTCTTTTTCTAACAGATGATGCTGAGGAATCGCTACGACTTCCTGCCGTCAGATTATGACAAGCGGACGTTGGCCCTGGCGGTGGTGGACGCGATTGAAAGAAGATCCCAAACCACCTATACCTTCACTCAGATCGCCCAACACTGGTCTGATTTAAAAAGAAGACATAAGCCCCGGGTGAGGCGGTACTTCGCAACACATTTCCCATGTAAGTGTAGAAAATGTCAATGCACCTCTAACCCTGGCATCGCCTGGGCGTGGTTTAATGATTGTGTTTGTATTTCAGCCCATGAATGGAATTTGCGGTTCCGCCCCGCCCGGACCAGGACACGCAGCCCAGTGTTGGGCGAAACAGGTGAAGGTGTAGGTGGCCCACCGCCAGGGTCAACGGCCACCCCCTTCTCTGTAAGTGACTCGGAGGAGCCGCTGGACCTCAGCAGGCAGGGAAGGGGGCAATCTGACGGCAGGGAGTCGAGCAGAACAGAGCCTCAACCTGACTCCGGTAAGGGAAATATAGTTAGATATGTGGTAAGACATGCATTAAATACAGATACTCATGTGCCCTATTGTTGTAGATTCAGACGTCGCTGGAACATCCCAAGGGATGAGTGAGGAAGGGGGCGAGGAGGAAGAGGTTGCTGGGGAAGGTGAGTAGATTGATACCTAGAAGCCTAACATAATATTATATTAATGAAAGAACAACAGTCTCTAATATCAGTGTGTTTGTCATTCATACAGATTCCCAACTGCCACAGAGGGAGTATGAAGGGAGACTCCGCCCCCGACGCAATGTGCGGCCTAAACCTTGTAAGTGGTGTTTATTTAAACTAAAGTAAATGAGCAAACATTTCCATTTTAAACATAAAAAACTTTAACAGTTCCCTCAAAATGTATCCAAAAAAGCCCTTAAAGCGGACCTTAACTATGAATAAGAGGCTAGCTTAGATAGTTCCCACATCCTGTACATACAGATTGTCCACCTTACAAATCATGTTACCAACCTTTTCCATAGCACATCTCGGCTCTGTGTGAGCAAAGCACAGCTATAACCCACCCCCTGTACCTTATCCCACTCTCCTCTCCTCAGTAAGTGTGATGCTTCAGAGTCAACATGGCGTTGCACGTATCCTAAATTCCTGAACTGAGTTGCAGCCCAGTGGGGGAAAGAATAATAATTGATTGACTAAAAAATTAATATATATTAGTTTAAGATGCTGTGGAAAATTTTTTAAAGAGTTTGGGCTTTTCATTAAATCACGCAGAAGGTCCGGGTTAAAAAGTGCCAAAAAAAAAACCAAAAAAAAAAAACCACAATAAACAATGCTAAAGTAATGTTGTTTTTCATTCACAGATCAAAGAAAACAACAGGCTACAGACCCCGAGGCCTAATGTATTTTTTATGACTTTAAAAATGTAAACTTTTTTTTGTATGTTTAAACACAAATTTTAACAAAAAAACAAAACTAAAGCAAAACCCAAAAAGTTTAATAATAAATAATTATTAATATTTCGAGAGTTGTCTTTCCTGCAAAAGTACCATCACACAACATCAGCACACATTTACATGACACACAAAAGGTTTAGATATGGGACAATAAAACAGAAAAAAACACAAACAATTAAGGTATGCATTAAAGCCAAGAAAGAAGGAACTACAAGATAATTAAGGTATGCATTAAGGACAAGGAAGAAGGAACTACTAGATGATTAAGGTATGCATTAAGGACAAGGAAGAAGGAACTACTAGATGATTAAGGTATGCATTAAGGACAAGGAAGAAGGAACTACTAGATGATTAAGGTATGCATTAAGGACAAGGAAACCCCCACAAAAAAGCAAAAAGAAAAAAAAGATGTGTGTCAAATTTGCATTTGTGGCCATATGCATATTCCAAGGGAGTTTGAGGGATGTGCGCTTGCGTGTAGCCAGATTGGCAACTGAAGAGCCATGGAGATGTAAGTATACTTGCTAAAACCACCAAAATGGAAGGTCAAATACGACGGAAACCAAGCAGGTACGTTCAAAATGCAAGGAAAAATCAGGGAAAAACGGGCCGCCCGTGTGAACGTGAACGGGAGCCCCGATCAAATTGAAGGCACCCGAGAGAGCAAAAAAAGCTTTCTGAGTAAAGTGAAATTGACGCATCACATTTGAGCCACGATTCAAACAGGAGACCCGGACAATCGGAAGGTTTTAAGGGCAGTTCAGAGGAGGCTCTGCATCAGGCCCATTGTGCGAACAACACACAACAAAAATATCCTCCAATGCGGCTAACCCATAGGAGGGTAAGTGATAAGCCAACAGTAGCCTCTGACCAGGAGCAGAAACTTTTGTCTGTTAAAAAAGCTGACTGACCAATGGAATGATCTTGTCACATACCGTTCTGGAGACCAGGCCGATATGAATACAGACAGCTGCCAGCAATACAGCCTGCCCCAGAGAGTGGGGACTGGGGAAACTCAGCAAAGGGGAGAGCCAGAGTGTCAAGAATCAAGAACACCAGGCAAAAACAGAGGAAGATCTGCAAGACAATAGAGAATTAAAGCTGACTGTAACTGAGGGAAGCCAGCAGGAAGTTATTGGTAAAGTGCTACGCCTTCTGCAAGGAAGGTCGGACTGCACTGATGAAATGTCAGGGTCCTGCTACTGTTGCCAATGGCTAGTGAGCCCAAATATGGGAAAAGTCCAGTCCAAGTTTTCAGGGAAGCTGATGCATGGAAGCCAGAGAGTCCAAAGCTAGGGAATGCTGTAAACCAGTGCCAAAGCTCAGAGAGCCAAAATAGGTAGTCATCCAAGTTGAGGCATATATTGAGAGCCAGAAAGAGGTCGATGTCCAAAGCCAAGGTGCTGTCCTGTCAGGATGGCCGCGACTGACCTTTCAAACAAGTGAGGGAGCATGGATGTTTCTTGCAGGTTCCCAATAATTCTCCTCTTTACCATAACCTGACCCCTTCACAAGATATTGAAATCATTGGCCACTCTTCTTCGTACTGCCATGCCTTCAACCTCTACAGGCTCTGGGGCAGGGGAAATGGAGGCAGGTTGAGAAACTTTCAACAGGGAGATGGGGAGCACCAGATGGATTCTGTATGAACTTGGTAACTAAAGTTCAAAAGTCCCATTAACCTTTTTCCTTTTGATTTGGAAAGGACCGATCTGTGAAGGTCTTCCCAAGTTTACCGAAGATAGCAGGACCCAGTCCCCAACTGTGAATGATGGATCAGGTTTTTTGCAGGTGTCTGAAAAAGGAAAAAAAGACTAGTCTACCAGAACCGGGAAAACTTTTGTTTTATATCACAGTTACTCCACCAAATCATTCTTTCCCAATGCCATGGGTGTGATCCACTATATGCACGTGGCGCTGGTGACACTGGTTGCAGATAAATATCTTTTTAGGTATGTGTTTGCTTTCCCTTTGCATCCTTAATTTCATGTTATTTATATTGACAGCTTTTTTTAGTCTAGCTCTCCCATATTCCCATACTGCCAGTGTGTGTTGGCCATTGCATTGTATTGCCTCCTGTAAAGTGGACCTTAAACTCCACTTTTCACTAGTTGCCCTGTAGCCGCTTCACTCTCTAAGTAAGCCAATGTTAATGAGCAGCTCATTTTCCTTTTTTTTACAGGAGTTATGGCCTCCCACCTTACACAATCTGCCAAGTCCCTTTATTTTAATCACCCAAAGAAGGCAGTCTTACCAGTGGTTGTCCCTTTCTGCTTAGCATATGATCTGTGAGTGTTTGAATGCTGCTGTGCTCTTGACCTGTGTGCTGTGTGTCTTTTGTGCCGGAACCGTAAGATGGGCAATTCCAGCAATGTGCAGTGTGTGGTGGGTCCTGACCAATGTTCCCTCTAAGCCGGAGCAGCTGCCGTGCGGAGCAGCGAGGGAGCTGGGCAATGCCCGAGTGCACTGGCGGCCGCATCCTCCGCTACCCTCTAACAGGGACAGTGCCTGCGCAGGCCATTCACAAATGCCTGGCATGGGTACGCACCCTGTACGCATCCAATTCTGGATGCCCGGGGGGGAGAGGGAATCAAGCGGCCTGAAATCCCAGTCGCACACATCAGCATTGGGTGGCATCGCTTGCATTCTTTAGCTGTGCGTTGGTCCAGAGAAACATGCCCTAAAAGCCAGCCGGCTGACTTACAACCCAAGAGGGCATCCCAATTTGGTGTCAGGGTGGGAGATGCTGGGGATGCAGCTGCATTGTTTACACCGTCCTTGGAGCCAGAGTACAGGAGAGTTTAGTGGAAACCGGGGGGCGGGGCATCCCAAATCAGGCAGCACCTGAGGATGGGGGAAACCAGCCTTCCTAAATATACAGGCATTAAGCCCTCCCCACAAACATACACATCAGTAACCCCCCACCCCATAAACCCGCAGACATACACATCAGTAATCCCCCACCTCATAAACCCCCAAACATACACATCAGTTAGCCCCAGACACCCATTAAAGCAGATCACCAGGATTTTCACTATTGTTGTCCCTGGGGCATCTCAATTCTGGAGTGAAACCCTCCAGCAGACCTCTGGGAGGGGGGGGGGGGGCTCACACAATGAGGCATCCCAAATTGCCCCAGATACCCCAGGAGCACTAATTCACCCAGCACACATGTAGGCCCACTTTAACTCCCATACACCCCATAACCCGTTATCCACAGCCATGGAAGAGCTTACTTTTTCCTTTGGGGACTTCTCACCTATTATGGAGCCAGATGGCCAAACTGAGGGCATGGGGGAGCCCGGCTTCCTCTTATCACAGGAGCAGTGCAGGCATCTGGGTCCGGCCGGGACACATGATGGGGGGGCAGGCCATGCCATTGGCCTCTGCGGTGCCTGGCTCCTTCTTATGACAGGAGCTGTGCCGGCACCTGCTTGGGGTCGGTTGTCCGGAGGGTAGGTGTCTGGGTGGGTAGGTAAACGTCAGGGCGGAGGAAGAGGGAGATCGGTGGTGGGGAGGGATTGGCCTCCAAGTAGATGATTGGGGATAAGTGTATGGGCCCATGCAGTCAGTTCTCCCGTCGGCGGGAGAGATACTTAGTCCTGCCCCCTTTTTCAATCAGCATCTAGGACACCTATGTGCAGCACATATAGCCTCATCTTATAGGCTGTGCTGCCTGCCAGTAAGTCTCAGTCCCAGTGATCAAAATCATTGTGGCATGCATGGTGCTCCCCAACTTTCCCCCCTGGAGAAGGTTCCACAATATTGGAATGTGTCCCCCCTCTGCAGCTATTATGGATCTTCCTGCAGACCTTTATT
Source organism: Gastrophryne carolinensis (assembly GCA_027917425.1). NCBI lineage: Eukaryota > Metazoa > Chordata > Amphibia > Anura > Microhylidae > Gastrophryne > Gastrophryne carolinensis. The sequence continues at coordinate 111,574,023 of CM051235.1, forward strand.
GGGGCACACGGGGAGGCCGATTCATTAATAGCGCCAGGTAGTGACAAATGAGCGACTGTAGCAGTATTTTTAGAGCGCCCGCTAGTAGTCGCTGTGCTTGGCCGTTGTTCTTCTGTTGACAGCGACTCAGTCGGTGTGCGGTAATGTTGAATACAGGGTTAGGAGTCGCTGTTTGTCAGGTTCCGCGCTGTATGGGTGCGCATGACAGCAAATGGCCATAGCAAACGGCTCCCAGCATATTCATTAACAAATCACGCTCAAAAAATTCTCGCGCTGTGAAATGCTTGTTTAAACCCCAGAGCGCTGGCGGCGATGGGTTAAAAGTAGTTTTTTAACCGCCAAACAACCATATTTTTGGGGAAAAAAAAAAACATGTTTTTACAAACATTTTGTAATATGAATACATTAATATCAGACCTGTAATATCAATTCTGCACAAATTTTTTTTTTTTTTACCTTAAAAAAAAAATCTAACATTGCATAAGTGGTCACAGAATTTTTGCCATTTAAAAAAAAAAAAAAAAAACATTAATAGCAATTATTTAAGAATATTTAAAGATTGCTCCATTGAAATGCATTGGAGAGCGCCAGGTAGCGAGAGGTCATACCTGTCGCTGTTCAAGGTCGCTCGCTGGCGCTGTGGGGTGAGGCTGGAATAATGATGAATGCTTCGCTATCTGGCGGTCTGTCAGTCGCTAAGCAGGATCGGCTTGATAAATGTGTGATTGCGGAGGGGAGCCGGCATTCTCGTGGCGGTGAGCGTCATTACCGTTCGCTACCTGGCGCTATCCCTTGTTAAATAAGGCCAAGAGTGTTCATCTGATCTGAGGTGTGATTTATTTAAGATTTATTTTAAAAAAGTTTCTATGGGGCATCCCCCAGTGTAAAACCCCCAACTGGCCCCTTTCCCAGACCCCACACATTACACACTATGCTATTAGATGAGACACATTCTAAACAACCCAGGCATGTCCCCAGCTATAGGCGAGCAGGGAGCAGTGTAATGTGGTGTGGACTCTGGGAAACGGGGTAATTGGGGAAGTTTACACAGGGGCACCCCAAATTGGGGGGTTTACACAGGGGGCATCCCAACTTGGGGGAGTTTACACAGGGGGCACCCCAACTTGGGATGCCCTACTGGGTTTTGTTCCCTGCATCAGGGGCAGCAAAATGGAATGCCCCCCTGTCTGAATCCCCCGTTTGGCCTTTTTCCCAGACTCCACACCACATTACACTGCGGCCACATTCCTGCTCGCCTTTAGTTGGGACCTGTGCTGGCTATTCAGAATGCGTCCAATCTAAAGGCATAGTAGGGATGTGGCTGCAGTGTAATGTGGTTTGGGCTCTGGGAAAAGGGCCAGTTGGGGGGTTTCACACAGTAGAGGAAACCCAATTTGTCATGCCCCTGGAGTAGGGAACAAACCCACTGGGGCATTCCAATTCGGGATGCCCCACTGTAAAACGCTCCCTATTGGCCCTATTCCCAGAGCCAACACCACATTACCCTGCAGCTGCATCCCTACTATGCCTTTAGCTGGGACACATTCTGAATAGCCAGCACAGGCACGTCCCCAACTAAAGGCGAGCAGGGATGCAGCTGCAGTGTAATCTGATGTGCGCTCTGGGAAAAAGGCCAGTCGGGGGTATTTCACACAGTGGGGCTTCCAAATTTGGGAGGCCCCACTGGGTTTTGTTTCCTACTCCAGGGGTATCCCAAATTGTGATCCTTCACTGTGTGAAACCCCCCGTCTGGCCCTTTTCCCAGAGCCCAAACCACATTATACTGCAGCTGCATCCATACTATGCCTTTAGCTGGGACGCATTCTGAATAGCCAGTGTGGGCACATCCCAAACTAAAGGTGAGCAGGGATGCGGCTGCAGTGTAATCTGATGTTCTTTTACGTTTTATTCGGTGTGCGGAAGAGGGAGTAGTCTTATACGGCGAGTATACAACAAACTCTATATTCTGAGTGGAAATGTTGGTGGGTCGTCTTATACGCCCAGTCGTCTTATACGCCGGCAAATACGTTTTTTTTTTTTTATGTTTGTATTACTGTTTTAGCAAAAATAACAGAAGCATAACCCAATGCACCAGACATAGGGACTGATATTTCCGATCTTGGAAACCAAACTTATCAGTACTCTATAAATGTCAAATGTAAAAACATCTCCTTTACTTTATAAAAAGTCATCAGCAAGCTCTTTGTTTATAGAAGTCTTCTTTCCCTTGATTACAGCCATCTAGTGGCTTCAATAGAAGGTCTTTCTGGTGTATTCTGCCTTGTCCCTGGGTCTTTTGTCTAGATTAAAGTTGCTGATCACCACTGATCTTTGCTGTTTATTCTTAGGGGAGTCCAGTCTCCCTGTCCTTCAACTCGGGGAGGCCAATTCATTAATAGCGCCAGGTAGCGACAGATGAGCGACAGTAGCGTTATTTTCACAGCGCCCGCTAGTATTCGCTGTACTTGGGCGTTGTTCGGCTGTTGACAGCGACTCAGTCGGTGTGCGGTAATGTTGAATACGGGGTTAGGAGTCGCTGTTTGACAGGTTCCGCGCTGTATGGGAGCGCATGACAGAGAACGGCCATAACGAACGGCTCCCAGCATATTCATTAACAAATCACGCTCCAAAAATTCTCGCGCTGTGAAATGCTTGTTTAGACCCCAGAGCGCTGGCGGCGATGAGTTAAAAGTAGTTTTTTAACCCCCAAACAACCATATTTAAAAAAAAAAAAAAAAACATGTTTTTCAAAACATTTTGTAATATGAATACATTAATATCAGACCTGTAATATCAATTCTGCACAATTTTTTTTTTTTGTTTTTACCTTAAAAAAAAAATCTAACATTGCAGAAGTGGTCACAGAATTTTTGACATAAAAAAAAAAAAAAAATTAATAGCAATTAATTATGAATATTTAAAGATTGCTCCATTGAAATGCATTGGAGAGCGCCAGGTAGCGAGAGGTCATACCTGTCGCTGTTCAAGGTCGCTCGCTGGCGCTGTGGGGTGAGGCTGGAATAATGATGAATGATTCGCTATCTGGCGCTCTGTCAGTCGCTAAGCAGGATCGGCTTGATAAATGTGTGATTGCGGAGGTGAGCCGGCGTTCTCGTGGCGGTGAGCGTCATTACCGTTCGCTCACCATTCGCTACCTGGCGCTATCCCTTGTTAAATAAGGGCCTTAATCTTTTCTGGCAGGGGAATGGTGGTACTACCTCAGCAAAAGGCAAGTTAAAACTCTGAAATATGGCTTCCTATTAGTCCATTAGCATCATGGTGCATCACTTTGGTGTTCCAGGAAATCCTAGAAGCCCATGTCTCAAAGGTTTAAATTCCTGTCCCTGGGGTGGTAATGCCATTTCAAACAGCAGCAATCATTGGTGACCAGCAGCTTCAATCAATCCAAAAAGTGTGTACATTATGTTGTTCCCTGAGAGTTTCATAAACATATATCCCTGTACATATGTTTAGCACTATATTGTTAGTCCTTTCTGTAGCTAATTAGAACTGCATAGTTGACAGGTTCGGCACTGCAAAGTTTAAATTAGAAGCCATTTGTCTGTGCATGCATTTATCCCTTTATGCTATGAATCACTGGCGGCTGATTGGTTGAACGGGGTATTATGGGAAAGCCAGCCAAAAGTCTCTATAATAGCACTCAATTCTCTTCTGAGCTCAAAAAAATAAAGGGAACCCTTTAAACATCAGGCATGTAAATTCTAAGTGTCTGGCTTTCGCTCCTGCTAGCGGCCAAAAATAATTCACTTATCTGACCCCTCAATGGATCCAGCCGGGTCTCCTCTTCACCCAGGGACCTCCAGGCTCCTCCAGCTTTGGGATAGGGCCCAAAATAGGGTCCCCTCTTCCACCTCCACAGAAAAAAGCTGTAAAAAAATAAAACAAAAAGGACATTTACTCACATCCGTGCTGCATCCTCCTTCACTGCACTGCCACCTTTAGCCACACCTTCTTGGGGGTGGGACAGAGTGGAGGATGCCATTCAGCTGATGTCATCCAGCTCCAGTCTGACAGTCTATCAGATGGGGTGATCGCTGGAGAGAGGGGGGGCATGAGATCCTCTGATCCACTGCCTCCACATCCCCCTCCAAAGATCACTGCATCTGTCATCTGATCAGTGAGGGACACAGGAGCTGACGATTGGAGGTGAGTAAAGAAAAAACATTTTTTAAATAAATGATATTCTTTCTTTAAAGTGTGTTTTTTTTTTACTTTTAACCCTTTGTGAACTGGTAAGGGATCCACGAGACCCTTATACCAGTCCACAAGGCTCGGGGTCAGGCAAGTCAACTTCGGCTAGTGGGTGCTTGCCATTTAGCCCGGGGGGGCAGTCCAGGGTCATTAATGCTGTGCGGGCTTGTAGCCTGCAAGGTGAGGGCCATCTAAGCTGGTCACTGTGCCCTGTTTTGCAAGCCCTGCATAGCTGGAATCTGGGCTGGTTATGTAGGGTAGGGGGGACCCTATGTCCTTTTTTTAAACTAACCCTTTATATCCCATTACTCAGCAGGTATAAAAATCTTTCAGCAGCAGCAGAACAAAAACCAGAGAGATTGGCGTGGGATACAATGTTTGGGGATGGATCGATGGTAGGTAAGTATTAAAAAATAAAATGTTTCCTGTGTCTTTTTTCACATATAGCCCTTTGTGAACTGGTGAGGGATCAACAAGACCCCTATAGGAGTTCACACAACTCAGGGCCTAGAAAGTCACCTGCAGCTAGTGGGTGACTTGCCCCCGGCCCCCATTACCTGCCTCGTCACAGCCCAGGGGGGCATGAGAGCTTGAGGCTACTCTGGCTTGTAGCTTCCTGGCTTTCCCTCCTGTTAGTGGCCTCCGATCCCCCCCCCCCCCCGGGCTCTTCCAGCTTTAGGAGAGGGCCTGGAATAGGGCTTCTGCAGCCAATGCTTACAGTATAAAAAAAATACATTTGCTTACCTCCATGTGTGGCCTCTCCCGTCTGGTCTTCTCTTTACTGGGGAGGCTCCAATCACCCCCCGAGCTCCTTAGTTCTCAGGAGAGGGCCCGACAGGCACCGCCTCTCACTTCGGTCATCACAATTGATGCCACTATCCCCACTAGTGATGTCATCCCGTTTCCGAGCTGACAGTCTGTCAGATGTGGCGTTTGCCGGAGAAAGGAGTGGAGGGTCATGGGATCCTCTGATCCTCTGCCTCCCCACCCTCCTCAAGCAATCACTGCATCTGTCATCAAGATCAGCGAGGGATAGAGAAGCTGACAACCAAAGGTAAGTAAAGAAAAAGACCATTAACCCCCAGCCCCACCATTACCTGCCTCCCCAAAGCCCGGGGGGACAGAAGAGCCTGGGGCCACAAGGCTATACGGGCTTGTGGCCTTGTAGGGCAGGGGGCCACAGATGCTGCGCCTTGTGCTACAAGCCCCCATATCTGTCCCCTGGGCTGGTTATGCTGGGTAGAGTGCCATTTTTTGGGGATTTTTAAGGGTTAAATAGCTAAGAATAAATGCCCCCCCCCCAGGAAGCGGGGCTATTTCATTTGTTTAATTAACCCTTTATGTCTCATCACTCAGCAGGTATAAAAGGCTTCCAGCAGCAGCAGGAGAGCAGAAGCTCAGGGATGGATCGATCGGAGGTAAGTGTAAAAAATAAAATAGTTTATTCTAATGTGTGCGTGTCTTTTTATTACATTTAACTTTTTGTGATCTGATAAGGAATCTATGAGACTTGGTGGCTATGAGGTTCAGGGGCAAGCAAGTCACCTGTGGCTAGCGGGTGACTTGCTGTTATCCTCCAGGGAAAGGGGGTTTCCCTGCCTTCCCAAAGCCCAGGGGGCAGAACAGCCAGGGGCTCTATTCCCATGCAATATGTTTTTCTTTATCAAATAAACATTTTATTTAAAATAAATGAGCTATCGGATTAAAAAATGCTGTTCTAGTTTTTTTACTCAAAAATATTTAAAAAACTGTAAAGATGACAAACAAGACATTTCATGTTAGAGCCTAAACTTTGCCTCAAGAATGAAAAATGTAATTTTCTTGGAAATTCCCGCAAAAATCACAGTTAAACAGCGCACAATGGTGAAAAATTACCCGTTGTCACAAAGTGACAGAATCTCACATTGGCTGCCAATTTAAAGGGTTAAAAGTAGCTATGCATGTTGGGTATCGTTCTGCTTGGGGAACCTTTTGCTTTCAGATTTAACTTGTTTTTTCTTGTTTGCATATTGATATTTTAGGAAAATGTGTCTACCAATCTACCAATGTGTCTACCAATACATATGTGGTAATGTTGTAATGGGGAGAAAAGGGGGTTGTATAACATGATTTTATTGACAAATTGAAAAAAAATAGATTTTTACATTTTTTTTCAAACAAAAATATTGAGAATACACTAAAACAAGGCCAAACTGAAAAAAAACAATATATAGTTTTCCTGGGAAATCCCTTCAAAAATCACAGTTGAACATGTATAGGGTGACAAAATATCCAGGTAGGCTGACAGTTAAAGGGTTAAAGCCCAGAAAATGAATAGCTAGCTACCCAGTATTATTTTTGTAGAGGCTGTTCGAAAACTAATTGTATTCCTAGTTATAAAATGGACTGCTGGCAATTTGTGTGACACCTGAAAAAGGGATTAGCTAACTCTCTGTAATATTTTTATGCAGAAAACTCTGTGTTGCCAGATGAAAAAAGCAGCATGTCCAAGCACGTTAGGTCTGCAGGCAGAAAAAAATGGTCATGACTATTTAGGAATTTTAGGAATCCTTATGCACATGAGGTTATAGTACCTTCTCAAATGCCAAAATCGAAATGGTCAGCAGTGTGAGCAAGGCTTAAGGAGCCAGGGCACATTCACAAATAGTATGTGGTTGTTATTGTCATCATTGTCATCATCATGTTCTGCCTCTCCTAATCCTACCATATCTCTGCCTCTTCCACCCCAATGGAATGAGTTGGCAGGACAAAGAAATACACACCCAGTCATTTACCAATGTACCAACTAAGCTACCTGGCCAGGCACTGGCGATGCAATCACTGCCATACCCTGTAGTGGTTTACACTGCCTTTGGCAAACTGATGGTGTGTGCTCAGAATTGATGAATGAAAGAACTTTAGCTGCCATTATTACTTTATTACTTAAAAAAAATCAACCTCTGCCTTGTACTCTCAGATGGTGAAGAACATACACTGTAGTGTTTATGGCCACTGTTATTCAGGACTGGTTCACACAACTGGTACTTACCCACCTGCTTAATTGACACAGGAAAAGGGTACATTTTATGAAGCCCCTTCAAAAAGATTTGTGAGTAGGCATCAATGAGATTACCCCCCTGAAAAGTATATAGCAAAGCAAATGTTCACACAAATGTAGTCACCATATTGTTGTCAGAGAGGGGATCCAGTGCTGCAGCCAGTTTAAACAAACTGCTTGAAGACACAACTGTTGCCAGCTAGTAGCTTTATCCAAGACTTTTGCTACTAAAATCCTCAGCCTGATTGGCATGTAATTCCCATCCAGGACCAACCCTGCTGACTGCTTACAATACATTAAATATCTTTTAATTGAATGCTATATTTGAAGACTCCAGAGTCCAATAAACAACATTTTCTGGGTAATTGAATCACTTGCATTTCCATGCAAATATATGTGGACCAAAGTGTATGATATGACTCCTTCAACCAAACTGGGCCTAGAATAAATCTCTTCACTATTCTTTATGTGACCATATTGAATATATAGGCCCCATTTAGTAAACTTACCTTAAAAGCAAATATTTAATTTGCTTTTTAAATGATGATGATGACGCGCCCTCAGATGACAGCTGAGAGCGGCGCCGGCCTCCACGCTCCGGACCTGCAGGTAAGTGTTTGCCTTTTTTTTAAAATGCCGGCATGGTGGGAGCGGCCCGGCCGGTTCCGCTGACAGCGGAGCCGGCCGGCCCGCTCCCACCATGCCGGCAAAAATGCTTTTTTTTTTTTTAAATGCCGGCATGGTGGGAGCCGGCCGGCCCGCTCCCACCATACCGGCATTTTTTCTTTTTTTTTTTTTCTTTGTTTTTTAAATGCCGGCATGGTGGGAGCGGGCCGGCCGGCTTTACCGGCCCGCCGGCCGGCTCCGCTGTCAGCGGAACCGGCCGGCCCGCTCCCACCATGCCGGCATTTTTTTTTTTTAATTTCAGGAAAAATTTGATCGGCACGAACCACAAAATATTCGGGTTCGTGCCGAATCGAATATTTCCTGAAATTCGGAGCGAATTCCGGTTCGTCCGAACCGGTTCGCTCATCTCTAATAGCCATATTGCTTGCATAAGCACCATTCCTCTGTTACAACAGTACCACATACTTATATGTAGACACCCGTTTTTGCCCAGAAGACAAACCAAACTAAGCTCTTTATTACATTTTCAAATAAAATACAACTACTATGTCCACTATCAAGGGTTAAATGCTTAAAAAAATGAGCTTGTTGTGTGATCGAGCTAGCCAAACGTAATTTTTGACAAATTACGCTTTCTTAATATTTTATCCAAAATTTTCATGTATTATAGGCTCGATTCAGAGAGACAAAAAAATACTTCTGTTTTAGTGCCGATCTGTTTTTTTTTCTTAAATGTTTCTGCTCTCGTATAAGTGTGCGAGCGATTCTATGCATGCATTGCAATCCTTCTGTAAAGTTTCAGTCCGTTCGTACAACGTAGGCTTTTGTTTTTGCCCTTTTCCCATCGTATCCTCCAACAAATCCTTAACGTTTCCCGTTAGTTTCTGTTTCCCCTTTTCAATAAATAATCGTCCAAATGGAAATCCATACGATCTTGCGCCTGCGCACTACAAACTTAACTCATTAAAGTGCTCGCCTACATATTTGACACCCTCACTTCTACTACAATGTTTAGCTAAATCACTTAGCACTATCCTCCATCTTCCCTTTTGGACCCTTAAAACTCACCCAAACCACTTCGCGGTTAGGTTCTTCTTCCATTTTAGCCCCCTAAAACTTACCCAAATCACTTCTCGGGCATGTGAATATTCATCTTTAAATGTTTCTGGGCCCATTAGTTTTGTGTTAATGTATTTTGTAAATGAAATGACACTGAAACATTTTTTTTTTATTCTATCATAAAATATAAAATCTTAAAAAATTTAGAAAATTTAAAATTTTTACAACTATAAAAAACTAAATACATAGCAATGGCAGGCCACAGAATATTATTCTTCATCTGTGGTCCCCAACGAGTTGTGCAGCTCCTGCATCTCGCCCACCAACTGAAGGACCCTGACACTCAGTTGTGCCACTCTGGCACGTGTGGTCCCTGTTAAAAAACGTAAATTAAAATATTGGTATAACCTTGTTGGGGTCATACTGCAGTGCCCCCCCCCCCCCGTATGGTCCAAACACCTAAATCTGGACTTCAAAAGCCAGAGGGCCCTCGCCACCACGGGCCGGGTTTTGCATAGTGCCCGATTAGAGAACCCCTGGCCCGCATCCTGCAGGCAAAAAACGGGCATCAGGAGCAAGGGCAGGAGTGGATATCCAGAATCCCCTGAAAGAATTTAAAAATACTAACATAAAATGCACATTCTAAGCTACAATATTGTTTAACATGTCATCAAGTGCTAAAAACAGCCATAGGTTAAGACATGAGTCATCAACTATATTCATTGCCATACAGTGAAAATGGATTGATGGCATGTGAGCAAACTTACCCAGGAGCCATCCACCAGATAATTCACCTGACTCAAACTGACGAAATAAGCCGGAGCTCTGCAATATATAAGCATCATGGGACGACCCTGGATGCCCTGCAAGAACACTGAGGAATCGCATAGCTGGACCAAACACTGCTTGTATGTTGCACATCTTGCGGTTCCTGCAACCAAATATAAAATAATTACACAAAGCAAAGGTAACCGACTAAAACAAGAACTCCTACAACAAATTAAGATTCAAGTTCAACAATCCAAATATAATTCACAAAGGACATAAGTCTAAAAAAATATAGCAATTATATGGATGTGTGGGAAAATAAATGTTTACATGCTAAGGACTAATTAAGGTCAGCATTAAAATGCTTCTATAAGGCATACATGAAATGTATTGATTCAGGTATGCATTGCTATACAATTTATGGCCTCGGTAATACATGCAATGCCTTGGTGCTAAAGGTGCGCAGACTCCTCCACATAGCCGCAAAACATGTTCAACAATAGCAATCCGAGCCCTCAAAGGTCCAGTAAGTGGATCGGAAATGAAACGGATTTATAGGGTAGTGGTCCGTCGGAAATCAGCTCTCTGAATCAGACGCAAGCCCATCCCAACAACGTAAGTTATCTGAACGAACGAAAAATATCAGATTTTGTTTGGAAAATGATCCGAACTAACGCAAATGATCCGATTTGCTTTTGTTCATCGAAAGCGCATATACGCATTTTCCCGAACGTTCGTACGAAAAAAAGCAAAAAAATGACAAACACCCACTAAAACTTTCACAGACAGCTACGGAAGTCCAGACAAATGTGCCTCTGAATCGAGCCTTATGTTTATGCAAACTCCAAAGGCTCTATGGCAACCTGCTGGAGAGCCAAAGTGCATAAATTACTTTTATTTGGTTTATTTTTTCCTTAAAAAAACAGCTTTACAGTCAAATAATGAGCATTAGGTATAGTGCATACTGAACTATAGTAGACCTCTGCTGATTAGAATTTATTGAAAGGAGACCAGAATATGCTGCTGGGCAACTACAGCATAATAAGTCTGGATAACACACAAACCTTATGCTTCTGTTTGACCCTAAATGTTATGTGCTATTAGCTCTGGAACATTGACTGATTGCTTTACATGTTGAGGAGCAGATTTACAAAACTGTATTACTTTCTTATAATCTCATATTTTTTTAACCATTTTTTGCATGGATAGATTTGTTTTTAAATTAATACATATAATATTTAGTGTATAGATTATACAGCATATGTTGATTGTTATTTGGTTACATCTTACATTATTAGTATTTTTATTTATTTATTTATAAAGCACCATTGCCTTCCATAGTGCTGCACAAAGTAGACAGGGAAGATCATCCAGTACATAGACTGTTCACAATGAATATTATGAATACAAGTTACAATAGGAGAGAGAGCCCTGTCCTTGCAAGCTTACAGTCTAAATGATAAGGGGTGCAGACAAGGGGGAAGGATCACAAATAGATTTTATGGCACAAATAGATTTTATGGCATGAGTTCTTTGGAGAATTGCTTAAGCCAGGTTGTATGCTTGTCTGATTTTATGTCCAGGTTTTGAAAGCCAAGTGAGTGTTTAAGGCCTCACACCTAGCCAAAAATGTACACCTCTTCCGTTTGTAGAAAAACCTTGTTTTAAAGCTTGCTGTAGTGCATTTAACTGGCTGTTACTGGGGGCATCCCATTTAAGGGCATCTGAGAATTTTTGCATTTGGTTTTATGTTCAAGTGCTGATGGGCTAGTTAGCGTGAAAGGCCAGACATAGTTACATACCTGCTGCTGTTGTCCAAAAATACTGTTTTAAGCCTACCGGAGTGCATTGACCTGCCCTTATCAGTGCACACCACATATGTACATCTGAGAGTTGTGCCATTCCGTTCCTGTTAAAGTCTTCAGAGCCTAGTTACTGTGAAAGGGCAGACACATTTTTCATTGACAGACGAGTTCTCCTTGGGTTTACTATGGCCTCTGCCATGCTAAACACCTGCTCTGATGGTACACTACTGGCAGGGTAGGACAGCTTTTCCAGGGCAAACTCTGCTAATCATTAGCGACTGTAGACTCTGGCTGCTGCTGATGGAGCTGGTACTGCTCCTGCCATCCCACCCCACCCCTCCCCAGCAACTGGCAATGGAAAGTGAGTGCTGAGGGCCGCCCAAGTCAGACTTGCGAGAAGATGGACGATGGCGCAGATAGGCATCAGCCAACTCACTACGTAGGATGTCTCTGTAGTAGCTCAGTTTGATCTCCCTCTCATTGGGTGTTAAAAAAGCCCCCATTTTGTGCCGGTAGTGAGGGTCCATTAAGGTGGAGAGCCAGAAGTCATCCCGCTGGCGACTGACAATTCGACAGTCACTTACCAAGCACGTGAGCATGCATGGTGCCATTTGTGCAGGAGACTCGGAGGGACTACCTGCCTCCATCTCCACTGCATACTTTGTCTGTGTGCCTGGCTCCTCTGTCTGACCTTCCTTACAACCCACTGGCTCCTCTGGCTGCTCCTCCTTTCCTGTCAGATGACTAGAAAACCACCCATTTTGCGAAACCTAAACTGTGCTCCACTGTGCCCCCCCCCTTTCCTTCTCCAGTTCAGCCCCCACAGGGTTCATGTGGCCGTGAGATGTAGGCACCACATCTCCAGTGCCCTGACCAGCCATAGTTTCCAACACGTGTTGTAGCAGATGAAACAGTGGAATTACATAGTTCATCCCATAATCCTGGCCACTGACTAATAAGGTGGCTTCCTCAAAGGGCTTGAGCAAATGGCAGGTGTCACGTATGAGCTGCCACTGGTTTACATTGAAGTTACACAGGGGAGTCCTCCTATTCACTTGGATCATCAAGAAATCAGTGACGGCTTTTTTCTGTTCGTATAGTCGGTCCAACACATGGAGGGTGGCATTCCAACGGGTGAAAACGCTGCAAATCAGACTATGTTGGGCGATACCGTTCTGATGCTGCAGCTCAGGGAGGGTGTGCTTTGGGCTGAAGTGCATGCAAAGTTTCCTTCCCATTGTTAGGATGTCTTGCAGATGGGGGGAGGACTTCAGGAATGCTTGACAACCAGATTGAACACATGTGACATACAGGGCGCATGGCTCAGCCCTCCTTGTTGCAGCACAAGTTCTTCCCGTTGTCCATCACCATAGTTCCCATTTGCTGTATTCGTGGAGTAAGCCATGATTTTATTTCTTGATGAATTTTAGCAGTACCTCCCCTGTGTGACTCAGTTCGCCAAGGCACGTCTTGTCTGTGGAGTAGAGGCTGAGAAAATGGTGGAGGATGAGGAGATGGAGTCGCACACTGTCACAGGAACAAAGGCCTCAGAGTGTGGAGGTTGAAGTGGCGCGACTTGTCCAAGATGCTGTTGTGACTGTGCAGACACCAAATTCACCCAGTGGCCCATAAAGGACATGTATTGTCCCTGACGGCAGTTACAGCTCCACACGTCAGTGCTGCAGTGCACTATGCTACATTCTGACAGTCTCAAGCACTGGCCAACCTTCTGTTCAACAAAATTGTGCAGGACTGGTACTGCCTCTTTTGCAAAGAAATTACGGTTTGGGACCCTTGGGACCCACCTTGTATCGGCACAAGCCATCAGTTCTCTGAAAGGTGCAGAGCCCACTACCTGAAAAGGGAGAGAGTGCAGCACCAGCAACTTGGACAGGAGCACATTTAACTTCTGCACGTTGAATGAGTGGGCGAATACTGTTGTCTTTTGGCCATGACTTGGATGAATTGCTGGTTAAATGGCTGAGGAGCAGAAGCATCTGGAGCGACACAGGATGGGTATGACACACAATTCCTTTTGGCTGAGGTGGTGGAGCATAGGCTGGCTGGAACAAGGAGTGGTGTGCCACTGGGTGATGTAGCAGGCTGGACCGCCAATTTGGATCCATGGTTCTCCTAGGCCGCTTTATGGTGACACTGCATATGTTGACACAGGGACCCTGGCTACACTTCGCCTTCTGTCTACACATCTTGCATGTGGCCATGTTAACCTCCTGCGGATTCTTGATGAAAAACTGCCACACTGCCGAGTAGCTGATTTTCCCACCAACAGTCCACATGTAATTCACTGCTACTGCCGCCGACTCCAGGAACCCCTGTTCCACTACCTCCCAGGAAGGTAGCCTGTCACGCAGCAGGTGGTATACCCCGGCCAAGAGCATGTTTGCCTCCAGACTTTCCCCTTCTGCCTATTGTCTCCTGTGCTCACAACACTTGGTTTGAAACTTGTAGCATCTAGTTTTGTATTGTTCTCTGTACTATATGTTTTACCTTGTTTGTAATCACACCTTGTAAAGTGCTACAGAAGATGATTGCGCTATATAAATAAAATTAATAATAATAATCATCATCATCGAGTTGTGCCTGCACATCACTGATGTCCTCCTTAGGTTCCTCAACAGTGTCTGCTTCAGGAGCCGGAACGCTTGCAACGCCACCTCCCATGCCACTCTCCTCATCACTACTTTCCTACCTAGTAGAGGAAGCGGCGAGTGTCTCCTCCACTTTTTGGCTGGCCATGAGCTGCTGATTGTTTTCTATCAGAGCGTCCTCACTGAATAGTGGAGCTAAATCCAAAACATAAAATACTTTGCTGGCGGAGGGAACAGCATAGGGCAGAGGAAATGGTCAGGGACAGGGACTGCTCCTGGGCCATGCCAAGTAAGGGTTGTGTCTGAGGATGCCACTGACAATTGACTAGGGTGTCAGTTGTCACTTGTGTTGAAGTGGATGACCGCGTTAACCAAACAATGATGGCAGATGGGTTGCTGGTCGGGACACGACTGCTAGCTGATAACGGGAGATCAGGCCTCTTACTACGACTCCTTCTGCCACTCACTGCTAGCCTGCTGCGACCTCTGCTTGATGAATTTAGACCTCTGGCACTCCTCTGTGCCTATTCTGGAACTTCTCTGCCTGACATACTTAGTGCGTATATGAGGGGAGGACAAAATGCTACACTATGCTTAAAACAGTATTTGCCGACAACAGCAGCAAGTTTGTAACTATGTCTGGCCTTTCACAGTAACTAGGCCCTGAAGACTTTAACAGGAAAAAATTGGTACAACTCTTAGATGTGTGTATGTGGTATTCACTGATGAGGGCAGTTCAATGTGCTCCAGTATGCTTTAAAACTCTATAGGTGTGTAACTATAGAGAGATTGACCTGTGTGAAGATAAATCAGGCATAGATCAGCCAAGCTTTCCACACACCAATGCCTTATGCATCAGAGTAGATTGCTCATGGTGCCATACCAACACTTCATAAATATGGATAGTGCAAAACAGATTTAAGGTGCTCCTCTCCAGTTACAGACATTCCTCCATATCAGACCACAAGTAATTATTGAGGAAATGCATTAGGTAAATCTTCAATTTTAATAATATTCTTAGGATAACATATATGTGCCCAACATTTTTATATGTTCTCTTCATGGTGCTTTAAACTCCAGGGTGTGTCTTTCAGTACATAAATGGGTTCCTCAAGTGGCTGCCAACTCCAGGGTGTGTCTTTCAGGAAATATATGGGCTCCTTGTGTTGCTGTCAAGTCTAGGGTGTGTCTTTCAGGCAATATATGGGCTCATCATGCTTCTGCCAACTACAGTGTGTCTTTCAGTCAAAATATGGGCTCCTCATGCTGCTGCCATCTCCAGAGGCCCTGTCATTGTGCTACTCTGTGGCAGAGATTCTAATAGCAATGCCTCTGATCTGCATGTCATACTTCTTTACAGTATTATTTCACTAACCCAGCATGCATCCTATGCGTGTTACAGCAAGGCAGACTGTTCGACAACCCTATTGAGGCTCTCGGTAGACCAGATATAGCCATTTTTAATAGTGATTCACCACAAAAAATTCGGACTGAAACAAATTTTTTCAGAATATTCGTTGAATCGGTCGAAACGAATTTTTCAAAAATTCACTCATCTCTAATTACACATATTGGAATATAATTTACAACTTTATCTAATAACAAACAATATTTGTTTTAATCCCCCTTGGTACATTATATCATTGTGAAATGAATGGGGAAATTCATGGGTAATAAAAGAAATAACTAGTTATTGGGTATATTAACTAGGTTTTAGGAAGCATCTACAGTCTCCCACACAAGTAACTGCATCCCTCACATTTTTATAAATATGTTATTATACATTTTCATGGGGCACTGAACACTGAATACGACACTTTGATGCAATATAAAGTAGTCAACATTAGCCACTTTCTCTCATACTGCTGACTGGAAGTTCACATGGAACATGGAAACTCGTGAACTTTCTGAGGATCTGAAAAAAAGAATTGTTGCACCAGAAGTAAGCCTCTTCTAAAAATGATGCACAAGAAAGCAAGCAAACTGTTTACTGAAGAAAAATAAGAGCATAGATTACTGGAACCATATTCTGTGATATAATCAGATCAAGATAAACTTATTCGGTTCACATGGTGTCAAACATTTGTTGTGGTAACCAGGTGAACAGTACAAAGGTGTCTTCCCTACATGGTCTTGCCAAGCATTGGGATGGACGTGTCATGGTTTGGGGCTACATGAGTGCTGTGGGTAGCTATAATACATTGAGGGAGTGATGAATACCAACATGTACTGTGATGTACTGAAACAGACCTTCAGAAACTGGGTCACAGGGCAGTATTCCAACTTAAGAACCACAAACACACAATTACCCACTACCTTGCTAAAAACAAGTTAAAGGTGCTGGGCTGGTCAAGCATGTCTCTAGACCTTTTAAAGAGGAACCTTGCAGGCCCTGGAGTCTAAAAGACTCTATGGTCGTTTAAGTTTCACTCCCTGGGGCATCCCGAATTGGGATGATAATTTGTTGACCACATTTTCACTGGGTTATTGAACAAATAGGAGAAAATGAAAAGTTCAGTGAATATTTTGTTCACAAATAGTTACTGGCTGTCACAGAGAACGTTAAAGATTACAGGGGCGGCTGCTGGGCTTCCTCCAGGGCCTCCCAAATTGGGATGTCTTGTTGTGTGAAACACACAAGGGTGCCGGTAATAACTCACCTTTCCATGATCCAATGGCACATGGCAATTTGCCATTTGGAGAAGTGAGTTTACTGGGTGAACTGTGTGTTTTCACGTGGCAGGCCATCCCAATTTGGTAAGCCCCTGGGGGCATGGAACAAAACTGAGGCTAGTCAAAATCCCATGCTTTGTTAGGCTTTTGTTGTTCTGCCTTGTTCTGCCACTTTCAGAATGTAAAATAAGCATTTGTGTTAGGATTGTGCCCTCATACCTGTGATTTGCTTATAAGCATGCTGTTTCCAAGTTTCGTATATTCCTGTAGCCATGTGTTGCTAAAGTGGTATTCATGGCCTTGTGTAGAAACTACATGTCACGTGGTCCTTCGACTGTAACAGGTGAGAACTCTGCCAGTAACCCTTTGACACCTGGAACACATGAATAAGCTGAATTGCAGCCAGGAGGGGTAAATCCTATGATCTGAGGAATGTGGAGCATCATTTCTGCCTTCTTCTCAGCCAATCAGATGATTACCAAGCCAGAGTAAGGAAGTTTCTGCCCTTTACACCACATAAACCAGTTGGTGTACAAAGTTAAGATGCTAAGGTAAACAGATTGTTGCTAGAGAATACTGTTGTCACAAGCTACTCACCCAGCCTTCGGTCCCGCGCCATCTGCGGGCAGTCAGTCGGAGGTCTGGCAGGGCGGCTGTTCGGCGGCTTCCACCACAGACGGCGGCTCGGCTGTTTCCGCCGCGAGCGGCGGCTCGGGCTGTTCCGCCGCGAGCGGCGTCTAGAGTGGCTGTTTTCCCGGCATCGCGGCGTGCTCCTGGCACCCAGTGTCGTTGCCGGCGCACGCGCGCGAGCACATAGGATTTATGCCCTCCGGCGGCGCTGCACACAGCGCGCCCGCCAGAGGTAATCAGCGCAGGGCCAATGAGCCCAGGGGAATGCGGGGTCATACGCCCCTCTATGCTTCTGGTCCAATCTGGACCAGGATCCTGGGTTCTGGTTATGCACCAATCATGCACACACATCTAGCCCAATCCCGTGTAACCTGGCCCCATAAAGGTTTCCCTCCTTCAGTCTGTCATTGCCCGTGATAGCGTGCTGCTGGGTGTGATTTGGTGTCTGCTCTGTCTTCGATTTATCCTGCTGTGTATGACCATCCTTGATTGCTGCCTGGACCGACCTTTGCCTGTTTTCCTGACTACGATTGCCTGCCCCATTGTACCGCGTACCCGTGATCTCCCGGTTTGACCCTTGGCTCGACTCTGACTATTCTTCCGTCTCATCCTCTGGTGCCGCGTTTCATTGGATTGATCTTCCGTGTATGACCCCTGCTTGTTTGACCTTGCCCAGTCTCGTTCCTGGTTCATCTGCCTTCCCCCCCCATAAGTCTGCATCCTTTGTGCTATAAAGTCCTGGGGGCAACCGTGCCCGGTGAGGCGTGTAAAGCGTCCCGGCAGACGGGGGCTTGTCTATAGGTGAAGCTAGCAGCAGAGATTGGGGGTTGCAGACTTATTTCGAAGGTGGGTGTCCCACGGAACCTGACAACTGTTTTCTTTTAAAACACAGGTTTGCAAACAAATAAAAAATAAAATATAAAATAAAATTTAAAAAAAGTCATTTTGGCACACAGTTAATGAAAACTTTTAAAGATGCCACTGTAATTGGAATTATCATTTAAGGCAAAGTTTTTCACCATTTTACTCTCCGTGTGTTTAACAGTAATTTTTTCAGGAATTTCCTGGGAATTCCAGGAAAATTAAATATTGTTAAGTTTTGGCTTTAACATTAAATGTCTTGTTTGTAATTCTTTTCAGTGCTTTCATAATTTTGGGTGTAATATGTGAAAAAAAATTAAATTTAAATTGTGGCATTTTTTAAATACAAATTGTACGTTTTTCAAGAAAATTATATTGTGTGCAAAAGCCCCATTCCGCCCATTTACAACGATACCACATAATTATCAGTAGACACTTGTGCCTGCCCCAAACTAAAAAGAGCCTTTTATGAGATTTTCAAATAACATACTGCGTATATACACACATCTAGGTTAAACCCTTAAACATTTTTTTAAAAATGGTTTGGGGCTGCCCTTCTTCAGTAAAACCAGCCCAGGCACCAGCTAGGGGTGCTGTTAGACCAGGGCATGGAGGACGAACGGCCAGACCCTGTCCTGAAGGCTACCACCCCGCATAGCCCATATAGGACCCGGGCTCTTCTGCTGGGCTTAGGAGATGCAGGGAATGGGGGGTTATGGCAAGTCACCCAAATGCTGCAGGTGATTTTCCAGCCCCTACTGCTCTGTGAACTGGTATTGGAGAGAGAAAAAAAGTAATTAATTTTTTTACTCACCTCCTTCCAACAGCGATCATTGCTATCCCACGCCAGCCCTATCACCGCTGTCTGAAAGCCAGAAGTGATTGACGGAAGTCAGGAGCAGAGTAAAGGATCTGGGTCCCTGCCCCAAAACCAGCTTCCGTAGATCTCTCCCAGCTACTGCACGCACTCCCTCCACTGGGTATTAAAGGTTCTTCCCTGCAGTGGTGAGCGAGCTGTCACAATGCAGTTAGCATTAGTGTAGGCAAAAAACAGCCTGCAAAAGATAAAGAACAATATAAATAAAATGTTTAAAATTAATACATTTCTTGAATCATCAGAAACATTTTGCCTAAACATTGGCTGCTTGCAAAACCTTGCAACCTAAAACAATGTCAGCAGACAACTTATCTATCTTATAAAACCTTGTAAAAGTATTTATAGAGGAACAAAGGGCCTCCTTACAAAATTGCTGCACTGTGGCTTGACGTCTAATGGCCCAAGGCCAAGCTCCAGTACTGACCTGGTAGAATAAGCAATAACCTTAAAAGGAGTAAATATTTTCTCCTCTTTTCTCCGTCTCGTTCATAAACGGCCAATATTTAGTACTACATTTACTGTAATAAAATGATAACATCAGACTTTTTTCACACTTAAATAAGCAATAGGGTGACCTATATAGAACTTAAAGCACATTTATTGGAATACAATTGTTTAACAACTAAAATCCACCCTGGAGTCTATGAGACTCCAGAGCAGGCATACCTGCTCCACTGGGGCATCCAGATTCAGGATGCCCCACTGTGTCAAACCCCCAGGTCCCAAAAAATCACCTTCTTTACTGGTCCAACAGCGCATGCTCAAGCAGCAGCGGCATCCCCGCTATTCCTTTAGTAGGGCGCATGCCTGCGCCAGGCATTTGTGAATGGTCCGCGCGGGCATGCTCTCTGTTAAAGGGTAGAGGGGGATCTGGTGCACTGACTGTACAAGAGGCTGTGCATGCGCCGTAGGACCGAGGAACGGTCATCCTCAATTGGGGTGCCCAGGGGCAAAGATCAAAACCCAGGGTAGTCAAAATCCTGGGTTTCGGTCCACTTTAAAGCAGGGATGTGTAACATTTTTGGGTCTGAGGGATGCATTGTATTGTTCATTTCAAGGGGCTGCAATAAAATGTAAGAGGCGATAACACCAACAGTTTCCTGCAGACAAGCTTTAAACTTAAAGCATTGTATATGCTTTTGTGTATATGCATATGTGGGCAGAAGTGAGGCAGAGCTGGGTAGAGGTGATGTGAGCAGATGTTAGGTGGTGAAGAAATAGACAGGGATGAAGTAGGAAAACGTGAGTTGAGCAGAGGTGGGTAGCGGTAGGCAGAGGTGAGACAGGCAAAGGTGAGGTGGGAAGAAGTGGGTATGTGTAAGGAACAATAGTTGAGATGAGTAGAGGCAGGAAGAGGTAAGCAGAGGTTAGGTTGGTAGAGGTGAGATGGCAAGAAGTGGTGAGTGGAGCACAACTAGATTTTACCACTATGCCTGTAACCACCTGTTGGTGTTTTAATAAGTACTTAAATCTTCTGTCAGTTGGGTCCATTAAAGTACCATGTTCCCCAGTATGTAAAAAACCATTAACCCTTTAAGTGCCAGCCTACCTGCAGCTTTTGTCCCCCTATGTTGCCAGACCATGTTTCACTATTTTGCACTACACATGCTCTACTGTGATTTTTGAAAGGATTTCCAGGGATTTCCCAGGAAAATTATATATTGTTTTTTTTAAGAGAGTCTGGGCTTCAACTTGAAATCTCTTGTTTGGACTTTTTTTTAGTGTATTCTCAAAACTTTTTGGTGAAATATGTGCCCAAAAATTTTTAAAAAAATCTATTTTACTTGACAATTTCAGCTCTGCAGACAAAATGCGCACCTTGCAATTTTTCAACCAAAACAACCCTTTACATTTGGAATATCCCCATAAACCATATATTCCCTGAAAGTACACATGTTAAGATTTCTAAGAGTACCCAGCTTGTTGTAGTAGGCTCACCTTTCTGGAAGTAATCCCTCAAAGAATTCTTAGGTTGCACAGGGTTTCCCTAAAAAAATGAATAAAAAAAATGAATAAATAACATGTTTTCCTAAAATATAAATATGCAAACAAGAAAAAACAGCAATGTCCCCCGAGCAGAACAATACCCAACATGCATAGGTACTATTAACCCTTTTAATTGCCAACCTACTTGAAGTTTTGTCACCCTCTGTTGACAGGTCATTTTTCCCCATTCTGAGCCATGTTTACCCGTGATTTTTGCCGGAATTTCCAGGAAAATTATAGATATATATTTTGCAGCAGAGTTTAGGGTTATGTATGAAATGTCTTGTTTGTAATTTTTCTACTGCTTTTTTTTATATATTTTTGTGTAAAAATAAATAAATAAATATTTTTTAGACAATCGTCTCCTTTATTTTAAATAAAACATTTACTTTATTAGAGAAAACCATATTACATGTGAAAGCCCAATTTCTCCCGATTACAACGGTACCACATATGTATTGGTAGCCCCCCATTCTTGCCCAGGAGACCCCCCAAACTGAAAATAGCACTTTATAACATTTACAAATAAAATACTACTACTATCCCCACTATAAACATAAGGGGTTTATTTTTAAAAAATGACATAGGGTCCCCCCTCCCGAGGGGGGACACCATTTTTTGGGAATTTTAATTGTTAAAACCCTTAAAAATCAAAAAAATAAATTGAAATGGGGTCCCCCTTACCCAGCATTACCAGCCCGGGACCAGCTATGGGGGCTTGTAGGAACAGAGTGGGGGGGCCAGCTTTTGTGGCCCCCCACCCTGCAGCCTGTGTGGGCCTGGGCTCTTCTGCCCCGCCTGGGCTTTGGGGAGGCAGGTAATGGGGGTGCCGGGGGTTAATGGCAAGTCACCCGCTGCGGCTAGTGGGTGACTTGCCATCCCCCAGGCATGTGAACTGGTATAATGGGTCTCATGGACCCCTTACCAGTTCACAAGGAGTTAAATGTTAAATAAAAAAGACACAGACACATAAGAAAAAAAATAATCTTTATTTATTTTTATTTTTTTTTACTTTACTCACCTCTGATCCTCTGTCCCCCGGCGATCTGCGATGACAGTCTGTTCGGCTGTATGGAAGAGAGAGCCTGGGAAGGGGGGGTGATCTTAGCCCTCTCCTCCTCCCCACCTCTCTCCTCCAACCACCCGAGCAGACTGATTTTCTGTCTCGGGTGTCGGCAATAAGAGGCGGCTGCTGGTGACATCACAACGATGTCACCCGGCCCCGCCTCCAGGGGGGACCCATTCCAGAAAGGGGGGGAGGGCAATTTCTGCCCTCTCCTCGCCACGGAAGAGGCTGGGGGTGGCCCCCCCAGTGAAGAGGAGACCCATCGGGAGACAGCGCGGCCTCAGGTAAGTAAATGTCATTTTTAATTTTTTTTTTTACAGTTAGCAGCTGCTGCTGCCGAAGCGGCCCTATTCCGGGGGCTCTTCTGGAGCAATCCGAGCCCCCACGGGGGATCGGATGGCACCAAATTAAACAGGGGACCCGGTCGGATCCAACGAGGGGGCAGGTGAGTATTTTTTATTTTTATTTTTTTAACTAGCAGGGGGGAAAGTCAGGCACGTAGATTCTACGTGCTTGCCACTTAAGTGGAGTAGAAGCGAGCATGTAGAATCTACGTGCTTGGCACTGAAAGGGTTAAAGTGGACCAAAACCCAGGATTTTGACTATCCTGGGTTTTGGTCCTTTCCCCAGAGGCAGTTAACAGTAACTGTTAGAGGGAAAGGGAGGATACGGCCGCCAAAACTGCTGCTCTTAGACGCGCCGTCGGACCGGGAAGTGGGGAGTCGGTCACGGTGTCCTTGGGGGTTTCACACAGTGGGGCACCCCCGATCCAGGTGCCCCCAGGTAAAGGACCAAAACCCATGATAGTCCAAATCCTGGGTTTTGGTCCACTTTGGCAATGGAGTGGTCCACCTTAGCTAGCATGGACCATTTTTGACAAAATTCTTCAGAGAAAAGATGACATCACACTTTTCAGGAACTTACCCATTATATCAGGATTTAGCCATTCTGCCTGTGCATGTTTTATCAGCATTTGAAGGATTAGGAAAAACAACCTCAGGTTGATATTTTATTATCAATACAGGTTCCCCTTGTGAAGTCTCAAAAGAACCCTTTTCCTCAGGAAACTTCTTGCACTCCATTTTAGAAAAAGATCTGTGACTATGGGGTCAGAAATAGGCATATGTTCAGACATTTCATCATCCTCTGATAAGATTATCTGCTAACCTTGGATGATGGAACAGTTTTACTATCAGAATCCTCCCAAAGAGTTGAGGATCTGCTCCTTTTCCTAATAGATTTTCCCATGGCCTTTGTAGGAAAAGGCAATTCCCCTTTGCTGGATTCATGTAACCCAGTTGAACCAAAGTATTGGTATTAATAGAAGAAGGGCTGACTAAGTTTTGAATCATGAAAGCAGTCATATTTATGACTAGAGATGAGCGAATCGATCAGGACGAACCCGGATTCGTTCCGAATTTCATGAAAAATTCAATTATGAACGAATCCGAATTTCCCCGTGATTCGATCGATCGAAGTTTTCCTTTAAACTCCATTTACTTCAATTACAGGCATTGTAAAATGGTGGATGGACATGTCTGGACATATCCCCTGGGGCAAGTTATCATGGGAAGGTCACATGCAGCCTATCAGCAGCCAGGAGCCCCGGTGATGTCACAGCGCTATATAAAGCGGCGGCCATCTTGCTTGTGCGCATTTGAGACTTGCATTCGTGAGAGAAATGTGGCTGCTGCAGCTAGGGAGAGAGAGTGAGACAGGCAGGAGACAGGCAGAAAGACTCAGCAAGTCAGGGAGAGGCAGGGAGAGCCAGGGAAAGGTAGGAAAAAATCGGAGGCAGTGACAGGGAAAGTTTTTTTTTTTTTCTTTTCATACAGCCTGAGTTTCACTAATTGCTTTGGATGTGCATTGAATTCTGTCTGCTGAAATTACACCCTCCGCTGCCTGGGCTGCCTGGGGTATACCAAAATCTCAGCTACCCACCCCGCCAGTTATACTAAGCAGGCCTGTGTCAGCCTGAGTTTTACTAATTGCTTTAGGTGTGCATTGAATTCTGTCTGTTCAATTTACACTGGGGACTGGGGTAACCCAAAATCTCAACTTCCCACCCCGCAAGTTATATTAAGGAGGCCTGTTTCAGTCTGTTTTTTGCTAATTGCTTTAGGTGTGCATTGAATTCTGTCTGTTCAAATTTCACCCACCGCTGCCTGGGGTATCCCAAAATCTCAACTACCCACCCCGCAAGTTATACTAAGCAGGCCTGTTTCAGCCTGTTTTTTACTAATTGCTTTAGGTGTGCATTGAATTCTGTCTGTTCAAATTACACTGGGGACTGGGGTATCCCAAAATCTCAGCTACCCACCCCGCCAGATATACTAAACAGGCCTGTTTCAGCCTGAGTTTTACTAATTGCTTTAGGTGTGCATTGAATTCTGTCTGTTCAAATTACACCCACCGCTGCCTGGGGTATCCCAAAATCTCAGCTACCCACCCCGCCAGTTATACTAAGCAGGCCTGTGTCAGCCTGAGTTTTACTAATTGCTTTAGGTGTGCATTGAATTCTGTCTGTTCGAATTACACTGGGGACTGGGGTATCCCAAAATCTCAACTACCCACCCCGCCAGTTAAACTAAGCAGGCCTGTTTCAGCCTGTTTTTTGCTAATTGCTTTAGGTGTGCATTGAATTCTGTCTGTTCAAATTACACCCACCCCTGCCTGGGGTATCCCAAAATCTCAACTACCCACCCCGCAAGTTATACTAAGCAGGCCTGTGTCAGCCTGAGTTTTACTAATTGCTTTAGGTGTGCATTGAATTCTGTCTGTTCAAATTACACCCACCGCTGCCTGGGGTATCCCAAAATCTCAGCTACCCACCCCGCCAGTTATACTAAGCAGGCCTGTGTCAGCCTGAGTTTTACTAATTGCTTTAGGTGTGCATTGAATTCTGTCTGTTCGAATTACACTGGGGACTGGGGTATCCCAAAATCTCAACTACCCACCCCGCCAGTTAAACTAAGCAGGCCTGTTTCAGCCTGTTTTTTGCTAATTGCTTTAGGTGTGCATTGAATTCTGTCTGTTCAAATTACACCCACCCCTGCCTGGGGTATCCCAAAATCTCAACTACCCACCCCGCAAGTTATACTAAGCAGGCCTGTGTCAGCCTGAGTTTTACTAATTGCTTTAGGTGTGCATTGAATTCTGTCTGTTCAAATTACACCCACCCCTGCCTGGGGTATCCTAAAATCTCAGCTGCCCACCCCGCCAGTTATACTAAGCAGGCCTGTGTCAGCCTGAGTTTTGCTAATTGCTTTAGGTGTGCATTGAATTCTGTCTGTTCAAATTACACTGGGGACTGGGGTATCCCAAAATCTCAGCTACCCACCCCGCCAGATATACTAAACAGGCCTGTGTCAGCCTGAGTTTTACTAATTGCTTTAGGTGTGCATTGAATTCTGTCTGTTCAAATTACACTCACCGCTGCCTGGGGTATCCCAAAATCTCAGCTACCCACCCCGCCAGTTATACTAAGGAGGCCTGTGTCAGCCTGAGTTTTACTAATTGCTTTAGGTGTGCATTGAATTCTGTCTGTTCGAATTACACTGGGGACTGGGGTATCCCAAAATCTCAACTACCCACCCCGCCAGTTAAACTAAGCAGGCCTGTTTCAGCCTGTTTTTTGCTAATTGCTTTAGGTGTGCATTGAATTCTGTCTGTTCAAATTACACCCACCCCTGCCTGGGGTATCCCAAAATCTCAACTACCCACCCCGCAAGTTATACTAAGCAGGCCTGTGTCAGCCTGAGTTTTACTAATTGCTTTAGGTGTGCATTGAATTCTGTCTGTTCAAATTACACCCACCCCTGCCTGGGGTATCCTAAAATCTCAGCTACCCACCCCGCCAGTTATACTAAGCAGGCCTGTGTCAGCCTGAGTTTTGCTAATTGCTTTAGGTGTGCATTGAATTCTGTCTGTTCGAATTACACTGGGGACTGGGGTATCCCAAAATCTCAACTACCCACCCCGCCAGTTAAACTAAGCAGGCCTGTTTCAGCCTGTTTTTTGCTAATTGCTTTAGGTGTGCATTGAATTCTGTCTGTTCAAATTACACCCACCCCTGCCTGGGGTATCCTAAAATCTCAGCTACCCACCCCGCCAGTTATACTAAGCAGGCCTGTGTCAGCCTGAGTTTTGCTAATTGCTTTAGGTGTGCATTGAATTCTGTCTGTTCGAATTACACTGGGGACTGGGGTATCCCAAAATCTCAGCTACCCACCCCGCCAGATATACTAAACAGGCCTGTGTCAGCCTGAGTTTTACTAATTGCTTTAGGTGTGCATTGAATTCTGTCTGTTCAAATTACACCCACCGCTGCCTGGGGTATCCCAAAATCTCAGCTACCCACCCTGCCAGTTATACTAAGCAGGCCTGTGTCAGGCTGAGTTTTACTAATTGCGTTAGGTGTGCATTGAATTCTGTCTGTTCGAATTACACTGGGGACTGGAGTATCCCAAAATCTCAACTACCCACCCCGGCAGTTAAACTAAGCAGGCCTGGTTCAGCCTGTTTTTTACTAATTGCTTTAGGTGTGCATTGAATTCTGTCTGTTCAAATTACACCCACCGCTGCCTGGGGTATCCCAAAATCTCAGCTACCCACCCCGCCAGTTATACTAAGCAGGCCTGTGTCAGCCTGAGTTTTACTAATTGCTTTAGGTGTGCATTGAATTCTGTCTGTTCGAATTACACTGGGGACTGGGGTATCCCAAAATCTCAATTACCCACCCCGCCAGTTAAACTAAGCAGGCCTGTTTCAGCCTATTTTTTGCTAATTGCTTTAGGTGTGTATTGAATTCTGTCTGTTCAAATTACACCCACCCCTGCCTGGGGTATCCCAAAATCTCAGCTACCCACCCCGCAAGTTATACTAAGCAGGCCTGTTTCAGCCTGTTTTTTGCTAATTGCTTTAGGTGTGCATTGAATTCTGTCTGTTCAAATTACACTGGGGACTGGGGTATCCCAAAATTTCAACTACCCACCCCGCCAGTTATACTAAGCAGGCCTGTGTCAGCCTGAGTTTTACTAATTGCTTTAGGTGTGCATTGAATTCTGTCTGTTCAAATTACACCCACCGCTGCCTGGGGTATCCCAAAATCTCAGCTACCCACCCTGCCAGTTATACTAAGCAGGCCTGTGTCAGGCTGAGTTTTACTAATTGCTTTAGGTGTGCATTGAATTCTGTCTGTTCGAATTACACTGGGGACTGGAGTATCCCAAAATCTCAACTACCCACCCCGGCGGTTAAACTAAGCAGGCCTGGTTCAGCCTGTTTTTTACTAATTGCTTTAGGTGTGCATTGAATTCTGTCTGTTCAAATTACACCCACCGCTGCCTGGGGTATCCCAAAATCTCAGCTACCCACCCCGCCAGTTATACTAAACAGGCCTGTGTCAGCCTGAGTTTTACTAATTTCTTTAGGTGTGCATTGAATTCTGTCTGTTCAAATTACACCCACCCCTGCCTGGGGTATCCCAAAATCTCAACTACCCACCCCGCAAGTTATACTAAGCAGGCCTGTTTCAGCCTGTTTTTTGCTAATTGCTTTAGGTGTGCATTGAATTCTGTCTGTTCAAATTACACTGGGGACTGGGGTATCCCAAAATTTCAACTACCCACCCCGCCAGTTATACTAAGCAGGCCTGTGTCAGCCTGAGTTTTACTAATTGCTTTAGGTGTGCATTGAATTCTGTCTGTTCAAATTACACCCACCCCTGCCTGGGGTATCCTAAAATCTCAGCTGCCCACCCCGCCAGTTATGCTAAGCAGGCCTGTGTCAGCCTGAGTTTTGCTAATTGCTTTAGGTGTGCATTGAATTCTGTCTGTTCACATTACACTGGGGACTGGGGTATCCCAAAATCTCAGCTACCCACCCCGCCAGATATACTAAACAGGCCTGTGTCAGCCTGAGTTTTACTAATTGCTTTAGGTGTGCATTGAATTCTGTCTGTTCAAATTACACCCACCGCTGCCTGGGGTATCCCAAAATCTCAGCTACCCACCCTGCCAGTTATACTAAGCAGGCCTGTGTCAGCCTGAGTTTTACTAATTGCTTTAGGTGTGCATTGAATTCTGTCTGTTCGAATTACACTGGGGACTGGAGTATCCCAAAATCTCAACTACCCACCCCGGCGGTTAAACTAAGCAGGCCTGTTTCAGCCTGTTTTTTGCTAATTGCTTTAGGTTTGCATTGAATTCTGTCTGCTGAAATAACACTGGGGACTGGGGTATCCCAAAATCTCAACTACCCACCCCGCCAGTTAAACTAAGCAGGCTGGTGTCAGCCTGAGTTTTACTAATTGCTTTAGGTGTGCATTGAATTCTGTCTGTTCAAATTACACCCACCGCTACCTGGGGTATCCCAAAATCTCAGCTACCCACCCCGCCAGTTAGACTAAGCAGGCCTGTGTCAGCCTGTTTTTTGCTAATTGCTTTAGGTGTGCATTGAATTCTGTCTGTTCAAATTACACTGGGGACTGGGGTATGCCAAAATCTCAATTACCCACTCTGCAAGTTATACTAAGCAGGCCTGCTTCAGCCTGTTTTTTGCTAATTGCTTTAGGTGTGCATTGAATTCTGTCTGCTGAAATTAAACCCACCGCTGCCTGGGGTATCCCAAAATCTCAGCTACCCATCCCGCCAGATATACTAAACAGGCCTGTGTCAGCCTGAGTTTTACTAATTGCTTTAGGTGTGTATTGAATTCTGTCTGTTCAAATTACACTGGGGACTGGGGTATCCCAAAATCTCAACTACCCACCCCGCAAGTTATACTAAGCAGGCCTGTTTCAGCCTGTTTTTTGATAATTGCTTTAGGTGTGCATTGAATTCTGTCTGCTGAAATTACACTGGGGACTGGGGTATCCCAAAATCTCAACTACCCACTCCGCCAGTTATACTAAGCAGGCTTGTGTCAGCCTGAGTTTTACTAATTGCTTTAGGTGTGCATTTAATTCTGTCTGTTCAAATTGCACCCACCGCTGCCTGGGGTATCCCAAAATCTCAGCTACCCACCCCGCCAGTTATACTAAGCAGGCCTGTTTCAGCCTGTTTTTTGCTAATTGCTTTAGTTGTGCATTGAATTCTGTCTGTTCAAATTACACTGGGGACTGGGGTATCCCAAAATCTCAAATACCCACCCCGCCAGTTATACTAAGCAGGCCTGTGTCAGCCTGAGTTTTACTAATTGCTTTAGGTGTGCATTGAATTCTGTCTGTTGAAATTACACTGGGGACTGGAGTATCCCAAAATCTCAGCTACCCACCCCGCAAGTTATACTAAGGAGGCCTGTTTCAGCCTGTTTTTTGCTAATTGCTTTAGGTGTGCATTGAATTCTATCTGTTCAAATTACACTGGGGACTGGGGTATCCCAAAATCTCAACTACCCACCCCGCCAGTTAAACTAAGCAGGCCTGTTTCAGCCTGTTTTTTGCTAATTGCTTTAGGTGTGCATTGAATTCTGTCTGTTCAAATTACACCCACCCCTGCCTGGGGTATCCCAAAATCTCAGCTACCCACCCCGCCAGTTATACTAAGCAGGCCTGTGTCAGCCTGAGTTTTACTAATTGCTTTTGGTGTGCATTGAATTCTGTCTGCTGGCATTACCCCCACCGCTGCCTGGGGTATTCCAAAATCTCACCTACCACCCCGCCAGTTAGACTAAATAAGCAAATACATAAGAATGTCAGACAGACAAGTGCCTGGAAGTTCAAAGAGGAGTGGCAGAGGCCAATATTCTGCAGGCAGAGGTCGCAGCAGACTAGGGGCGAGTAGCAGCAGGTGTCGCGGTGAGAGACCTGATCTGCCAGTATCTGCTAGCGGTCGTGTCTCCACCAGTAACGCATCTGCCGTGGTAGATTGGTTAACGCGCTCATCAACATCATCACAAGTTACGTCTGAGACCCCCAGTCTAGGGTCGGTAGGTTCCTCTGACACAACCCTGAGTTGGCATGCCCCGAGAGCAGTCCCTGTCCTCCCATTGCCTCTGTCCTACGCCATTCCCTCCCCCAGCGACGTATCCTATGCTTTGGGTTCAGCTCCACTGTTTAGTGAGGAGAACGATCAGATAGAGGACAGTCAGCAGCTACTGCCCAGCCATGAAATGGAGGTGGCTTCTTTAGCTCGGCAGACCAATAGTGATGTGGACAGTGTCGTGGGTGTTGCGAGCTTTCCAGCTCCTGCGCCAGACACTGTTGATGAAACCGAGAAGATGAGTGAGGTACAGCCAGAACTTGGTGATGATGATGATGATGATGATGAAGCCGATTGCACTTGGGAGCTGGGTGATGAAGGGGCTTCATCGTCATCATCAGGAGAAGAGGGGCGCAGGTTGCCCCGGAGTCAGCAGCTGAGGCAGCAAGGTGTTAGCAGCGTGGTTGGCACGCTTGTAAAGGCTGGAGCCAAACGGGGCCGGGGTAGAGCACCTGCTGTGCGGCAGCCTACCTTATCGGGAGGTAGTGGAGCAGGGGTTCCTGGAGTTGGCGACAGTAGCAGTGAATCAGTGAGGCCTGTTGGTGGGAAAAGTAGCTACTCGGCAGTGTGGCAGTTTTTCCTGAAGCATCCGCAGGAGGGTAACATGGCCACATGCAAGATATGTAGGCAGAAGGTGAAGCGTGGTCAGGGTCCAAATGTTGGCACCACGGCCCTGCGTCAACATATGATGCGTCACCATAAAGCGGCCTGGGAGAACCGAGGCTTCCAAGGGGTGGTCCAGCCTGCTTCCTCACCAAGTGGCACGCCGCTCACAATTTCTGCCAGCCAAGGCTCCAGCACCTCAGCCGAAGGCAGCTGTGCATCATACCCATCCTCTGTCACTCCTGTTCCTGCTCCTCCTCCTCCTCCAAGCCATGCATCCCGCCAGCAATCCCTCAGCGAAGCCATGTCCAAGAGACAGCAGTATGCGCCCACTCATCCCACGGCGCAGAAGCTGAATGTGCTGCTGTCCAAGTTGCTGGTGCTGCAGTCGCTCCCTTTTCAGGTGGTGGACTCTGCACCTTTCAGAGAACTGATGGCTTGTGCCGAGCCGAGGTGGAGAGTCCCAAGCCGCCATTTCTTTGCCAAGAAGGCAGTACCAGCGCTGCACACTTTTGTTGAACAGAAGGTGGGCCAGTCCTTGAGCCTGTCGGTGTGTAGCAAAGTGCATGGCAGCGCTGACATCTGGAGCTGTAACTACGGTCAGGGACAGTACATGTCGTTTACGGCCCACTGGGTGACTGTGGTCCCTTTGCAGCAGCAGCATCAACTTGGACAGGTCACGCCGCTTCGACCTCCGCGCTCCCTGCCCGTTGAGCATGTGACAACGTGTGACTCGGCCTCCTCATCCTCCGCCATCTCCTCACCCTCCACTGTAGGCTCTAGTCTAGGTTCCCCTCCAGTCTACCATGTGTGCAGGGCACGGAGGTGTCACGCAGTGCTTCACATGGTTTGTCTTGGCGAACGGAGTCACACAGGGGAGGAACAGCTTAAATTTATTCATCAGGAAATCCAAACATGGCTTACTCCAAGAAAACTTAAACTGGGAATCATGGTTACTGACAATGGCAAGAACATTTTTCTGCGCCAAGGAAGGCTGACCCATGCCCCCTGCATGGGTCACGTCTTCAATCTGGTTGTCAAGCGGTTTCTGAAGTGTTCCCCCCATATGCAAGACATCCTTACAACTTCAAGGAAACTTTGCATGCACTTCAGCCACTCATACACCACCAAACACACCCTTCTTGAGCTACAGCGTCAGAATGGTATCCCCCCAACATAGTCTGATTTGCGATGTTTCCACCCGTTGGAATTCCACCCTTCACATGTTGGACCGATTATATGAACAGAGAAAAGCCATCACGGATTTCCTGATGTTCCAAGCGGATAGGGGGACTCCCCTGTGCATCTTCAATGTCAACCAGTGGCAGCTCATACGTGACACCTGCCGTTTGCTCAGGCCCTTTGAGGAAGCCCCTTTATTTGTCAGTCGGTAGGATTACGGGATGAACGACGTGATTCCACTGCTTCATGTACTACAGCACATGTTGGAAACCATGGCTGGTCAGGGCACTGGAGACATGGCGTCTACACCTTACGGCCACATGGACCCCGTTGGAGCTGAACTGGAGGAGGAGGAGGAAGAGGAGTGGCCCAGTGAAGCACAGTTTAGGCTTGGCGAAATGGCTGGTTTATCTAGTCAGCGGACAGGAGAGGAGGAGCAGGGGCAGCCAGAGGAGCTAGAGGGTTTTGAGGAAGGCGAGACAGAGGACCCGGACACACCGTGTCAGTATGCAGTGGAGATGGAGACAGGTAGTCCCTCCGAGTCACTTGCGCAAATGGCAGTAAGCATGCTCACGTGCTTGCATAGTGACGTCAGAATTGTTTCCATTTGTCAGCGGGATGACTTCTTATTGGACCCTCGCTTCCGGCACAAAATGGGGGCATTTTTTAAACCCGCCGAGAGGGAGGAGAGACTGAACTACTACAAAGACATTCTGCGTAGTCAGTTGGCCAATGCCTATCTGCGCCATGGTCCATACTCTCGCAGGCCTGACTCGGGGAGACCTCTGTGCTCACCTTCCACTGCCATGCCTGCTTTGGGGGTTGGCAGGAGCAGCAGCAGCAGCTCCATCAGCAGCCGCCTCAGTTTTCAGTCGCTAATGAGTAGCTTTCTACACCCGCATAGTGAGGCTACACATGAGCAGCAGGAAGACCTGGAGCAGGAACTCAACCAGCAGGTCATGTCATACCTTGACATGACCTTGACAACACACCTTGAGGATCCGCTGGACTTCTGGGCAGCCAAACTTGGCTTGTGGCCGCAACTAGCAGAGTTTGCCCTGGAAAAGCTGTCCTGCCCGGCAAGTAGCGCGCCATCTGAGCGGGTGTTTAGTGCGGCGGGGGCCATAGTTATGGCAAACTCGTCTACCAACTAAAAATGTGGAGAGACTCACCTTTGTCAAAATGAATCAGAGATGGATCAGCCAGGATTTCCACCCACCAATGGCTTATGCATGCGACTAGATTCAGCATGGTGCCACGTTTTACACTTTCTAAATGGTGTAAAACATATTTATGTCTTTAGATCAATTTCTGGGTTCCTGCTGCTGCTAACTTCAGGGTGTGCCTTACAGCCAATTTCTGGGTTCCTGCTGCTGATGCCAACTTCTGGGTGTGCCTTCCAGCTAATGTTTGTGCTCCTGCTGCTGCCAACTTCAGGGTGTGCCTACCCGCCAATTTTTGGCCTACTGCTGATGCCAACTTCAGGGTGTGCCTTCCAGACAATATCTGGGTTCCTCCTGCTGCTGCTACCAACTCCGGGGTGTCCCTTCCAGTCAATTTTTGGGCTCCTGCTGATGCCAACTTCAGGGTGTGCCTTCCAGCCAATTTTTGGCCTACTGCTGATGCCAACTTCTGGGTGTGCCTTCCAGCTAATGTTTGTGCTCCTGCTGCTGCCAACTTCAGGGTGTGCCTTCCAGCCAATTTCTGGGTTCCTCCTGCTGCTGCTGCTGCCAACTCTGGGGTGTGCCTTCCAGTCAATTTTTGGGCTCCTGCTGATGCCAACTTCAGGGTGTGCTTTCCAGCCAATTTCTGGGTTCCTGCTGCTGCTGATGCCAACTTCAGGGTGTGCCTTCCAGACAATTTTTGGCCTACTGCTGCTGCCAACTCCGGGGTGTCCCTTCCAGTCAATTTTTGGGCTCCTGCTCATGCCAACTTCAGGGTGTGCCTTCCAGCCAATTTTTGGCCTAGTGCTAATGCCACCTTCTGGGTGTGTCTTCCAGCTAATGTTTGTGCTCCTGCTGCTGCCAACTTCAGGGTGTGCCTTCCCGCCAATTTTTGGCCTACTGCTGATGCCAACTTCAGGGTGTGCCTTCCAGACAATTTCTGGGTTCCTCCTGCTGCTGCTACCAACTCCGGGGTGTCCCTTCCAGTCAATTTTTGGGCTCCTGCTGATGCCAACTTCAGGGTGTGCCTTCCAGCCAATTTTTGGCCTACTGCTGATGCCAACTTCTGGGTGTGCCTTCCAGCTAATGTTTGTGCTCCTGCTGCTGCCAACTTCAGGGTGTGCCTTCCAGCCAATTTCTGGGTTCCTCCTGCTGCTGCTGCTGCCAACTCTGGGGTGTGCCTTCCAGTCAATTTTTGGGCTCCTGCTGATGCCAACTTCAGGGTGTGCTTTCCAGCCAATTTCTGGGTTCCTGCTGCTGCTGATGCCAACTTCAGGGTGTGCCTTCCAGCCAATTTTTGGCCTAGTGCTAATGCCACCTTCTGGGTGTGTCTTCCAGCTAATGTTTGTGCTCCTGCTGCTGCCAACTTCAGGGTGTGCCTTCCCGCCAATTTTTGGCCTACTGCTGATGCCAACTTCAGGGTGTGCCTTCCAGACAATTTCTGGGTTCCTCCTGCTGCTGCTACCAACTCCGGGGTGTCCCTTCCAGTCAATTTTTGGGCTCCTGCTGATGCCAACTTCAGGGTGTGCCTTCCAGCCAATTTTTGGCCTACTGCTGATGCCAACTTCTGGGTGTGCCTTCCAGCTAATGTTTGTGCTCCTGCTGCTGCCAACTTCAGGGTGTGCCTTCCAGCCAATTTCTGGGTTCCTCCTGCTGCTGCTGCTGCCAACTCTGGGGTGTGCCTTCCAGTCAATTTTTGGGCTCCTGCTGATGCCAACTTCAGGGTGTGCTTTCCAGCCAATTTCTGGGTTCCTGCTGCTGCTGATGCCAACTTCAGGGTGTGTCTTCCAGACAATTTTTGGCCTACTGCTGCTGCCAACTCCAGGGTGTCCCTTCCAGTCAATTTTTGGGCTCCTGCTCATGCCAACTTCAGGGTGTGCCTTCCAGCCAATTTTTGGCCTAGTGCTAATGCCACCTTCTGGGTGTGTCTTCCAGCTAATGTTTGTGCTCCTGCTGCTGCCAACTTCAGGGTGTGCCTTCCCGCCAATTTTTGGCCTACTGCTGATGCCAACTTCAGGGTGTGCCTTCCAGACAATTTCTGGGTTCCTCCTGCTGCTGCTGCCAACTCCAGGGTGTCCCTTCCAGCCAATTTTTGGCCTACTGCTGATGCCAACTTCTGGGTGTGCCTTCCAGCTAATGTTTGTGCTCCTGCTGCTGCCAACTTCAGGGTGTGCCTTCCAGCCAATTTCTGGGTTCCTCCTGCTGCTGCTGCCAGCTCCGGGGTGGGCCTTTCAGTCAATTTTTGGGCTCCTGCTCATGCCAACTTCAGGGTGTGCCTTCCAGCCAGTTTTTGGGCTCCTGCTGATGCCAACTTCAGGGTGTGCCTTCCAGCTAATGTTTGTGCTCCTGCTGCTGCCAACTTCAGGGTGTGCCTTCCAGCCAATATCTGGGTTCCTCCTGCTGCTGCTGCCAACTCCAGGGTGTCCCTTCCAGCCAATTTTTGGCCTACTGCTGATGCCAACTTCTGGGTGTGCCTTCCAGCTAATGTTTGTGCTCCTGCTGCTGCCAACTTCAGGGTGTGCCTTCCAGCCAATTTCTGGGTTCCTCCTGCTGCTGCTGCCAACTCCGGGGTGTGCCTTCCAGTCAATTTTTGGGCTCCTACTGCTGCTAACTTCAGGGTGTGGCTTCCAGCCAATTTCTGGGTTCCTCCTGCTGCTGCTGCCAACTCCGGGGTGTGCCTTCCAGTCAATTTTTGGGCTCCTGATGATGCCAACTTCAGGGTGTGGCTTCCAGCCAATTTCTGGGTTCCTGCTGCTGCTGATGCCAACTTCAGGGTGTGCCTTCCAGACAATTTTTGGCCTACTGCTGCTGCCAACTTCAGGGTGTGCCTTCCAAACAATTTTTGGCCTACTGCTGATGCCAACTTCACGGTGTGCCTTCCAGCCAATTTTTGGGCTCCTGCTGATGCCAACTTCAGGGTGTGCCTTCCAGCCAATTTTTGGGCTCCTGCAGCCAACTCCAGTGTCTCTTTCACGCAATGTTTGGGCTCCTGCTGCTGCTGCTGCTGCTTGCATCTCCAGGGTGTGATTCATCCAATTTTTGGGCTCCTGCAGTCAACTCCAGTGTCTCTTTAAAGTAATGTTTGGGTTCCTGCTGCTGCTTGCAACTCCAGGGTGTGATTCATCCAATTTTTGGGCTCCTGCTGCCAACTCCAGTGTCTCTTTCAGCCAATGTTTGGGCGGCTCCTGCTGCTGCTTGCAACTCCAGGGTGTGATTCATCCAATTGTTGGCCTCCTGCAGCCAACTCCAGTGTCTCTTTAAAGCAATGTTTGGGCTCCTGCTGCTGCTTGCAACTCCAGGGTGTGATTCATCCAATTTTTGCGCTCCTGCAGCCAACTCCAGTGTCTCTTTCACGCAATGTTTGGGCTCCTGCTGCTGCTTGCAACTCCAGGGTGTGATTCATCCAAATTTTGGGCTCCTGCAGCCAACTCCAGTGTCTCTTTCATGCAATGTTTGGGCTCCTGCTGCTGCTTGCAACTCCAGGGTGTGAGTCATCCAATTTTTGGGCTCCTGCTGCCGACTCCAGTGTATATTTAAAGCAATGTTTGGGCTTCTGCTGCTGCTTGCAACTCCAGGGTGTGATTCATCCAAATTTTGGGCTCCTGCAGCCAACTCCAGTGTCTCTTTAAAGCTATGTTTGGGCTCCTGCTGCTGCTTGCAACTCCAGGGTGTGATTCATCCAATTTTTGGGCTCCTGCTGCCAACTCCAGTGTCTCTTTCAGCCAATGTTTGGGCGGCTCCTGCTGCTGCTTGCAACTGCAGGGTGTGATTCATCCAATTTTTGGGCTCCTGCTGCAAACTCCAGTGTCTTTCAAGCAATGTTTGGGCTGCTGCTGCTTGCAACTCCAGGGTGTGATTCAGCTAATTTTTGGGCTCCTGCCGCTGCCAGCTCCAGGGTGTGTTTTTCAGGCACTATAGGGGCCCCTCATAGTGATGCCACTTCAACTCTCTGCAATTGTGCCGCTCTGCAATTCTATTAGCGATGCCTCTGATCTGCATGTCCTAATTATTTAAAGTATTATTTGACTAACCCAGCATGCATCCTATGCATGTTACAGCAAGGCAGAATGGTTTACAACTCTATTGAGGCTCTAGGAGGCTCAGAAATAGCCGTTTTTAATAGCGATTCGTCGCGAATAAAATCGGGTCGAAACGAATTTTGTTGGAAAATTGCGCGAATCGGTCGAATCGAACTTTTCAAAAGTTTGCTCATCTCTATTCATGACCTACTGTCAGCAAGAAATGTCTCCTAAATTTGGTATAGGCAAGTTAGCCACTGTGCTTATAGATGGGTGCTTGTTTCCACTCCTAGAGCATGCTGAGCATGATCATGGGATTAAATTAGATATTACAGTCAATACATTTTGAGCTGAATCTGTCATTTTTGGATCGCTCACTATATGTGTTTTTGTGACATGCTCTAGTGGGTATAATAAGTAATCATATTGCAACATTAACAAATATATTAATATATTATGAGAGAATAAATTTCACTGCTCTTTTGTTACAGAGAAAAAGACAATGTGGCAAGGTGTTTGTACCCAAAAGGGCAAAATATTGTACAGGCCTATAAAAGCAGAAGAACTCTGTAAGACCTAATTTATGTCAATATGTATCATTAAAAAATATATAGATTGTGAGCCATCTGGCATAAAACAGGCAGGCAGTGGACAGAATCCCTGTGCAAACACAAGATTTTTATTCTCTTATTCCAATTTCAGCATTGCATCAAAAGTCCATCAAACTAATAATGCTTTCTTCAGCAAAAAAGGTTAAACACATAATTCCAGTGCTCATCCAGTAACAAGCTTTCAGGCAGACACTGGCTCTCTCCAGCTTCCAGCAGAGCAGCGGGGTTAGCTCCCTTCTGCTACTAGTGCCCTTATTCATCAAGCGATAGCGCCAGGTAGTGTCTGACGAGCGCCAGGTCCCGTCAGCTAACGGCGGCTACCGACTCAAGTACGCCCGGCGTCGGCCACAATGACGCATTTATCAAGCTAAATGAGGCTAGCGCCGGCGAGAGCGACAGCTACCGCGGGATTCATCATGTAGCCGACTGCAACGAACATTTCCATTTCAATGGAGCAATCTTTAATTAATCATAATTAATTGCTATTAATGTTTTTTTTTTTTTTAATGTCAAAAATTCTGTGACCACTTCTGCAATGTTAGGATTTTTTTTGAAGGTAAAAAAAAAAAAAATGATTTTGTGCAGAATTGATATTACAGGTCTGATATTAATGTATTCATATTACAAAATGTTTATAAAAACTTGTATAATTTTACAATCAAAAAATATGGTTGTTTGGGGGTTAAAAACTATTTTAAATCCATCGCCGCCAGCGCTCTGGGGTTTAAACAAGGAATTCACAGCGCGAAAAAATTCGGAGCGTGATTTGTTAATGAATCTGCAGCAAGCCGTTCGCTCTGGCCATTCGCTGTCAGGCGCACCCATACAACGCTGAACCTGTGAAACAGCGACCCCTAAGCCCGTATTCAACATTACCGCACACCGACTGAGTTGCTGTCAACAAGCAAACCCCGGCCAAGCACAGCGAATACTAGCTGGCGCTGTGAAAATCACGCTACTGGCGCTCATCTGTCGCTACCTGGCGCTATTAATGAATCGGCCTCTAGGTTCACATCCCCTCTGTCTCTCTGACATACAGCAGCTTATTCCCTAAGATCAACTCAGAGTGTTCAGCCAGCAGTTTGTGAATCCTGGACTGGAATACAGGAGAGGCAATCCCACCCAGACTCTACAGCCACTCCTAAATCCCGAACCCAGAAATCCAGTTTAAACAAACCGCTTGACAACCTAGCTGTTGCCAGTAGCTTTACCCGGGACTTATGCCACTGAAAGCCTCGGCCTCAGTGGTACATATCTCCAATCCAGAACCAACTCTGCTGACTGCTTACAAAATGTACACTGGTTCCCCTATGAAAAAGTTGTGCAAGTCTGAATAAAATAAATAAAATAAGAAACAAATAATCTCTGTAAGTAACGCTGAATACTATTATTTGTTTACATTCAGCCTACATACATGAAAGTGATACAAAATAATCACTTACAAGAAAAACACCACTTTGCCCGGGAACAGCATGTCTCCACACTCAGGCTTGTGATGCCACATAGAATTAGCTGGCCATACATGCACAGAAGACGCTAAGCGGTGACAGGGGAAAAGAGTGAAGGGGAAAAGAAAGGTGGCTCCTGTGCAGTAACAGCCAAAGCCACTCTACTAGTAACAGAGTGACACGTGCAGAAGCTAAAAGCCATTAAACTGCCAACAGTGCAGCTCGGACTCCCATGGATGAAATAGGGCCCACTCTGGAATCCAGACACAGAGCGGCAAAACACAAAAGAAAAAAAAAAGTAAACAATGCCGGTTTCCCAAGGGCAAACTTACCAGTGTATGTGTCTGCTACTCAAGCTCCCCTAATATAAAGTACATTAAATGCCTCTCTCAGCCAAATCATGTACTCGCAGAAGCTTTTATGCCCACGCAAGAGTCTCAACATATGCATTGACCTTCCTCAATGGGGGCATGAGGGAAGCATCTCTAGATAATATCTGTATCAGTAGTGAAAACAACTTTATTGACAAGTCTGTATCCTGGAAATGCTGTACAACAACCCATCATTAGAATTAAGAAATTTGAAGCAGAAGAAATAAATAACTGCATACCTATATTACAATTTATTTTCATGAGTACAAATAAATACGCTGCATACAAGAAAGTTACAACCACTAATTCCTGAAATGTTATTATAAAAATCTCTTCAATGAATATAGTCTCGGTGAGGGAATGTTTGCAAGATATTCCATGTACATGGAGAGCCCTTTAACAGAAAAATACACTGTATTAGCTGTTAATCCTCAGGGGGTGGGGGTGGTCCATTGATAATGTATTGTAAAGGCACAACTTGAAGCCCACATCAAAGGTCAATTTAAAAAGTCAGTAGGGAGTAAAATGCCACACATCATTGTATAATGCAAATGCAAAATATACTATTAATGATTCAGCAAGAAGTGGGTTTTTTGTTCTATCTTAATGGTCACATTTTTGTTTCAGTAATGTTCTGCAGCCTGCTGTGAAAGTGTTACTTTTAATGGAATATGCTCCCTTAAGGCTTTCTGACATTCACTTCAAACTGAGCCTACAAAGATTAACCAAATCTAGATTTTTTTTTATCTTTGGTACAAAACGGTTAAGATGTTTTCTGGTTGTTTGCATTACAATTTGAGAATTACCTATGGACTAGATATGTAGCTAAACTTGAATCTGGCAAAAATATTTATCTTCAGTTACAAAGTTTTATTAACCCTTCTAGTGCCAGCTACGTGGGTCTCACTTAGCAGCCTCTACTCCACCTAAATGCCAGCTACATGAGACTCATGTAGCTGACTTTAAACCCCCACAGTAAAAAAAATATAAAAGTAAAATACTCACCTGACCCCTCCAGGAGAGCCCCCGGAATAGTGCCCTCCCCGCTTCGGCAGCAGCAGCTGCTAACTGTAAAAAAAAAAAATAAATAATAAAAAATGACATTTACTTACCTGCAGTCGCGCTGCCTCCCTCCGGGTCTCCTCTTCACTGGGGGGGCATCCGATCGCCCCCCCCCCAGGCTCTTCAGCTTCAGGGGAGAGCCTGAAAGGGCTCTCCCCCTCCTCTCCCGACAGGAGCCGCCATCTTGACGTCAAGCTCCACCCCTTTGGGGCCGGGCTTATGACGTCACTCACTGGGTGTCGTCCTGGCTCCCTGCTGCTGCTCTTTCAGATGCGATCATGCTGGCCACAGGCCACTCTGCTACTGTAGCCAGCATGATCACATCTGTCATCACATCGCGGGACAAAGGAGCTGAAGATCGGAGGTAAGTAAAGTAAAAAAAAGTTTTTATTTTTTAATAAAAGTATTTTTTTCTTATGTGTCAGTGTGTTTTTTTAATGTTAACCCTTTGTGAACTGGTAAGGGGTCCATGGGACCCCTGTACCAGTTCACAAGGCTGGGGGCTGGCAAGTCACCTTCAACTAGCGGGTGACTTGCCATTAACCCCCGCACCCCCAATTACCTGCCTCCCCAAAGCCCGGGGGGGGCAGAAGAGCCCGGGCCCACATAGGCTATGTGGGCTTGTAGGCTGCAGGGTGGGGGGCCACAAAAGCTAGCCCCTCCACTCTGTTCCTACAAGCCCCCATAGCTGGTCCCGGGCTGGTTATGACGGGTAAGGGGGTAAGCCTAACCCTAACCCTTAAAATTCCCAAAAAATAGGGTCGGCCCTATGTCATTTTTGGGGGGATTTTAAGGGTTATGCTAAGGGTTAGCCTAACCATAACCCTGTAAAACCCCCCAAAAATGTCATAGGGTCCCCCCTCCCTAACCCTAACCCTTAAAATTTCCCCAAAAAATAGGGTCCCCCCCCCCCCCCCCTGGGAGGTGGGAGGGGGACCATATGTCATTTTTTTATAATTAACCCCTTATGTTTATAGTGTGGATAGTAGCTGAATTTTATTTGTAAATGTTATAAAGTGCTCTTTTCAGTTTGGGGGGTCTCCAGGACAAGAATGCGGGGGCTACCGATACATATGTGGTACCGTTGTAATAGGGAGAAATGGGCCTATCACATGCAATATGGTTTTCATTAATAAAACAAACGTTTTATTTAAAATAAAGGGGACAATTGTCTAAAAAATATATATATTTTTTTTTGTTTTTTTTCACAAAAATATTCAAAAACATGTAGAAAAATTACAAACAAGACATTTCACGTTAAAGCCTAAACTCTGCTTCAAAAAAATATGTATATAATTTTTCTGGTAATTCCAGCAAAAATCACGGTTAAACATGGCGCAAAATGGGGAAAAT
The DNA here is from genome assembly GCA_027917425.1 of Gastrophryne carolinensis. Lineage (NCBI taxonomy): Eukaryota > Metazoa > Chordata > Amphibia > Anura > Microhylidae > Gastrophryne > Gastrophryne carolinensis. The sequence goes on from CM051235.1 coordinate 111,616,027, forward strand.
GACCTGTCAACAGAGGGTGACAAAACTTCAAGTAGGCTGGCAATTAAAAGGGTTAATAGTACCTATGCATGTTGGGTATTGTGCTGTTCGGGGGACTTTGCGCTTTTAGATTTAGCTTGTTTTTTCTTGTTTACGTATTGATATTTTAGGAAAACATGGTTTTTATTCTGCTTTTTTATAATTTTTCTTAGGGAAACCCTGTGCAACCTAAGAATTCTATGGATTACTTCCAGAAAGATGAGCCCACTACAACAAGCTCAGTACGCTTAGAAAGCTTATCATGTGTACTTTCAGGGAATATATGGTTTTGGGGGGATATTCCAAATGTAAAGGGTTGTTTTGGTTGAAAAATTTCAAGGTGCGCACTTTGCAGAGCTGAAAATTTCAAGTACAATTACTGTTATGCGCATGCTTTACTTTGGGGTGTTTGGCAACTCTTCCCTTGACACTACCTATGCATGTTGGGTATCGTTCTGTTCGGGGGATGTTGCTTTTTCAGATTTTACTTGTTTTTTCTTGTTTGCATACAGTTTTTTTTTGGAAAATGTGGCTTTGTTTCTTCTTTTTTATTCTTTTTAGGGAAACTCTGTGCAACCAAAGAATTGATTGAGGGATTACTTCTAGAATACTGCGCCCATGTCAACAAGCCTGATATGCCTAGAAAGCTTGAGGTGTGTACTTCCAGAGAATATAACATTTGTGGGGGATATTTCAAATTTAAAGGGTTGTTTTTCTGGAAAAACTGCAAGGTGAGCTTAGCGCGTAGCATAGTAGCATTTTATCTGAAAATCTCCTAAAGCGCTGTTTCAGTTTGGGGGAGTCTCCTGGGCAGGAAAGGGTGTCTACCAATACACATGTGGTACCTCTGTGAGTGGAAAAAATTGGGGTTTCGCACGCAATAAAATTTTATTGACAAACTTACATTTTTTATTACAAAAAACACTACAAATTGCAAAAAGTGCAGTACTGAGCACTCACTAACTGCTCAATAATGTTAGAGCTGCTGAGAAAATCGGTCTAGCTAATAGAGCTGCTCACTATTATTTTGGGTGCACAGCAGAAGTTGTTGACTTCACCATTTAAGTCTTACCTAAAAACCTTATCACCTGTTAACCCATCGCCTGATTGTAGTGTCACACAGCCCTTTCACCCACAGAAACAGTAGGGGTGGAGGCTGTTTTTCACTTCTGGTCATTTGTGCAGAGACTGCCAGGTTCTTAAAACAATTGTCTAAGATGAAATAAAATAAAAAGTTTTTACATATCTTTTGCCCCTGCAGATTATTGCTTCTAGTCCAGCACTTGGTACCTAAGCTGATTGGCAGATACGAGTCCCACTCCACCCTGCCTGATGCTGGCACACTGACTAACCACCTCATCTCAGTCAATGGATAGGGTGTGGTGTCATCATTGTGAGTGATGACAAAGGACCTCACATCTGCCAATCAGTTAAAGCATCCAGACCCAGACTAGGAATGAATATCTGTGGGGGACAATATTTTTTTTATTTTAGACTGGACAATCACAATTTAAAGGGCATGTCCATTTCTGAACTCAAGCCACAAGGCATTCTGCCTGCTATGGGGGGAAGATGGGGGGTCTGTCACAGCCTGCTATGGGGTGATGGGGGATTCTGTCACAGTTTGCTATGGGGGATGATGGGGGTTGTCCTGTTCCACAGTCTGCTATGTGGATGATAGAGCTCTGTCACACTGTCTGCTATGGGCATGATGGGGGATTCTGACACACTGCCTGTTGTAAGGTTATGGGGGGATTCTTATAATTTTTTTAATAAAGGATAAATAATATTAACACTGTCCCTACCCCATTTTGTACAGGATCAATCACACTGGTGTGTCCCCCCTCCTTCCAATTTGGCCTCAGAACAAGTAAAACAATTAATATTTCATGTATGTATTTAATTTTTTTGTTTTGTGTGATTATTTGGAGTACTTTCTGTACCCCATTTTGTGCAGAGCAATCACCCATGTGTTACCCCCTGATTTGGGTTCTGACATCCGTAAAAAAATGTATATTTAGTATCTGTTTTGTATCTATTTTTTATGTGTTTATTATTTTTTTCTTTTTTTGTTATTATTTTGAGCACTTTCCCTAACCCATTTTGAGCAGGTCAATTGCCCCAGTGTTCCGCTCAATTTGAAGCCCTCTTGCCCTTTCTCCCCCCATTTTAATGTCATTTTTGGGGCCTTAAGTTCAGGTCCCCATTGATTTCAATAGTGTTCGGATTCTGGTTGCGGGTCTGGTTCAGGTACCGGAACCAAACTTTGTGGTAATTTTGGCTGAATTTGGCAAACCCAAACTTTTACGGTTTGCCCATCACTATTTTTGACACAGTGCAGTAAAAATGTTAGCTCCAGTTTAAAAAGACATTTTTACAGATGAGGTAAAGCTATTGTTTTATTTTTTTGGCAATAACAACACCCTATGGGCTAGAAAGGAACATGTGGCATTTTTTGGGGTGTTTTTTTTTTCTGGATAGTTCTTATAGGGCGCTGTAATATGTAAATTCTTTGAAAAAATATCCTAACCACACTGAAAAATGATAAACTTCACTGCTATAAGTACCCCATTGTGCCAGAAGGTGATTTTCTGGAAAACTAAAATATTTTTTATTGCTGTTTTTTGTGTGTTCAAATTAAAAATCTAATTCAGTTGCAGGTTGCAATTAACAGCGCAAAGCACACCCAAGTTTAACTTGTGTAACCAAATACCCCCAGTTTAGATCGTCTTTATGCAGGTAGTTCTTGTTAAATGGGAGTCGCTCAGAAAACAATTTTCGCTTATGGAGCTGGTAAGCGACAAGTGACCCCAGCATATAAAAGGCACAGTCCACATCTCCCTGATCTAAGAGCGCTCTGCATTGGCTAGTGGAGACGTTGGAGTTCCTGTCATGATTAGAGATGAGCGAACTTTTGAAAAGTTCGATTCGGCCGATTCGCCAAATTTCACAAAGAAATTCGGGTTCGGCCGAATCGAACTTTTACGAAGTTCCCCATCAAAAATGCCGGCATGGTGGGAGTGGGACGCGCCCTCAGATGACAGCTGAGAGCGGCGCCGGCCTCCACGCTCCGGACCTGCAGGTAAGTGTTTGCCTTTTTTTTTAAATGCCGGCATGGTGGGAGCGGGCCGGCCGGTTCCACTGACAGCGGAGCCGGCCGGCCCGCTCCCACCATGCCGGCAAAAATGCTTTTTTTTTTTTTCTTTGTTTTTTAAATGCCGGCATGGTGGGAGCCGGCCGGCTCTGCTGTCAGCTGCCCCTCTACCACCATGCTGGCATTTTTTTTTTTTAATTTCAGGAAAAATTTGATCGGCATGAACCACAAAATATTCGGGTTCGTGTCGAATCGAATATTTCCTGAAATTCGGAGCGAATTCCGGTTCGTCCGAACCGGTTCGCTCATCTCTAGTCATGATGATGCTGCCTCGTAGCCAGCTGTATCCATGTTGACTTGGCAAATTTAACATCAGTGTAGTGCTACAGACACATTTTTTCATATTGTTGTATTGGTTTGATTTATTATAAAAAATATGTATAAAATTGTTCAAATAATTTGTCATTTTACAAAATGTGAAACCCTGTGTCTTGTTTCCTTTTTGTATATGTTGATCTGGGATTGGATAGTAGGATAAAATAGGTTGAATACAAGTCAATCACCCATTGGATGATGATTTTGGGGTCCTTTGAAAGGTGTGGTCTTATGTTGGACAAAAGCTGCTTTGTGAAGACACTTTCCTTCTCCCCCTCAAACTGGAAACACTTCATGGACTTTTCACCCTGCTGCTGAAACCTGAAGAACCTTAATGATCATGGAACCAAGATCACTTTACTAAGATAAGTTTGTTTCCTGCATTTCTTACAAACCACTGAGAACTGTATTTTTGTAACTTAATATTTATTTTGGCTTTTTTGGCTTTTTTGCATCCTTTCCTTTCTCACCTTATAAAGTAACCTTACAACTGTTCTTGCAAACTAGTCAGACCAGTTTTCTTTGTCTGGGGTCTTTCTTGCTTGCTTGTGGAGTGCTAAATTGACCCCTTTTGTAGTGCATTTGTCCTCAGAACTCCTTAAGAATGTAGCAAGGCAATGTGGTGTAATTAGAGGCATTTATATATATTTGAGCTTTTGCCTTATTTACATTTACCTTATGCATTTAAGGGCTGCAAATATACTGCAAATTGTTAGCAGAATTACACCAAAGCAAAACAATTGGCAATTGGCTGTTCTAAAAAATGCTGGGTGACATGACAAGCCCCCTGGCCTCTAGTCATGCCCAGCGTTCCTCTAGTCTGAGGGGATCTCCCATCCCAGTCCATTTGAATGGCTGGCCACTGGAATACATCTCAGCTAAATGGAAGCACAAAAATTCCATGGTATTCTGTTGTACATGCACTACAAATAAGGGGATGGACTGGTCCCCAGAAAGAAAAAAGGCCCTGTCCCCAAAACCTTGCTCTAGACAACGATATTAGAAAAATATATCCATATATTTATTTAAAAACAATTCACTATGAAATATGTTGACCACCGCATACAGCCCTGGTCCAACAGCTTCCATTTCTCGTGAAGGACACAAGGCATGTCCTCCAGATACCGGAGGACATGAAGGCACCACCTGATTCATTCCTGGTGACCCTGGACACGGAGGCCTATAATCGAGTATACCCCACTCTGCAGGCATTAAAGAGTTCTTTTTGAATGAACTAGACATCAATTTACAAAATCATAACCTTTCAGTTGAGAATATTACATTTCATCCTCACCCACAATCTCTGTTGCTGGAGGTGGATGTGACGTGGATGAACTCCAGAAGATGGAGTGCATTTAAATTGTGGAAGCAAGTCTTGCCTGACGCTATAGCAGACGCAAAGGAGTATGGGGCGGAGGACGACAGGACTGATAAACCCGCAAACCTGCCAGTTCTCAGACAGAAGCGCGGTGAATGGAGCAAGGTATTTCCACACAGCGGCGCCCAGGGTTAGCACCCGCTGAAATATTTCCCTGCCTGTTTCGTGGAACCACAGCAGACCTAAAAAGACTACTGCTCATGCTAAGTCCTGACATTTAGATATTCATATATATGTTTACATAGATAGATCAACAAAATCAAATATAGGAATTTGAATAACGTTAATGTACCTATATAGGTGAGAAACAGATAATAATCAGTGCAAGCCCACCTGGATACCTGTAGGAAACCTAAAAACTTCATGCTAATGTATGATGTATATCTAGTATAGAAAAAAATTATACTGTTTTATTAATATTCATCATACAAAATGAAAAGTATATGCTTACTTACTGTTTCATAGGCCATGAAAGGACATTGAAAAAGCCAGTCCAAACATGTTGGCCCATACCCATATGAAAACAACAGTGGCATTCTAGTTATTTTAACAGATATGTTATGTATTAGTGGCATGTCCAATCATGAGATGAGTGAATATTTTTTTATAGTAATTTATAGTATGCATTAAACAAATATATGGATATATTTTTTTATTTTTATTATTGTCGACAAGGCCTTTTTTTTTACTGTGGCCTGGATGGCCCCTGGTCCACAAATGGTGTATATATCATACACCATTTGTGGACCAGGGGCCATCCAGGCCATGACCATTATCTAGCATATCAGGTACTTATTACGATTTAATCTGATCAAATCTGATAACGGCACATTACTTTGTTACATACATTTACCTATATGGTTTATGTTTTTGTCTTGTACATATATAAAGTGTTCAATAGGGCGCTGAGGAAGCCTACTCAAAGGCGAAACTCCGCCCCAAGAAGGATGACCACCCATATGTAAACAATGAAAAAGTGTATACCCCATGTGTAATAGTGTATTCTTCATGTAACATATGGATCTGTTGTACATCTTTACTGTGATGTTTATGTCTTTACCTAACCACTATCATAGTGTGCTAAGGTGCATGTGTGCGTTTAAGGCTTTTTAACTTAAATATATTGAATAAAACAGTATTGCATTTTAATGTTGTTTAGTAAATGATTGTGGGCGAGGTAGGGTCATGCTGAGCTCTTAAAAATGGGGGGGCCCAATAACACCAGTATTCTTTGAATAGGAACTGCTACACAGAGAGCCCGTTACCAAACCAGCCTTACTGTCATGCTACCTGGTGATTCACACATAGTGTAGCCTTTTTTTTTTCTATAACAGTACCTTGCATGGAAGGGTTGTATACACTCGGGTTCTAACGAACCCACCTTTGTTTGTAAATAAGGTAATACCTTTTAAGTGGGACAAAACACACAAGAAGCTCCTCTGTGATGACCCTGCTGGGATGCCCTAACCGGCCCTGGAGTCTTTTACGCTGCTTGGCTTTTGTGCTGCTTTAAAACTAAGAGAGCATATTTAAAGGGTATTTCCTCTTTCGATGGAATTTTTAAAAAAGTGATGTGCTCAAGGTTAAGCTGATGTAGGATGTTTTATTTATTCCTATGTTAGTAAATGTGTGTTTTATGGAACCAGTTTCACTACCTGCAGTTGGTTGCTATTGGCAGTACACCAAGGAGAGAAAAGTGAGTTACTGCTGCTATGGCCACTGTTGAGGTGAGTGAGATCACTTAACCTTACACATGCCCAGCACTAGTGTTCTGTGCAACTACTTGCATTTTGCTGCTATTGGCAGCTTACAATAACTCTTTGGTGTATGTTGCAACAGATTGCAGATAGTAAAAACTGCTTCAATAAAACACATATTTGCTAACATTAGAAAAAATAAGGGACTGTAAGGTAATCTTTCAAGAAAATTCAGTTCTGTTAGTCAGACGTGATTATCATGCAGAACAACAGAAACAACAAAAATATCACTGTTTTTTGTACACAGAGAACAATGAACATAAAAAGGTCTTAAATTAACTTTTAAAAAACAGGCCAGTTGCAGAGATATGCAAATGTGTGTGTTAATTACACTAAGCTAAGCCATAAACTGCAAATTTTTAAAGCATGACAAGGCTGCATCTAGTTTTCTTATCAGTACCCTGTTCGAGTAACAATTTACAAAAATTCACACATGCAGGCTGATTAATGACTAGCGCCAGGTATCAGCAGATGAGCATCTTTACAGAGGCACTTAGAGCGACCACTAGTAGACGCTGTGATTGGCTATTGGGTGCTGTTAAAGAGCACCTCAGTCGCTGTAGTAACCTGTCCGGCATTGATGAATGAGATGTATATTGAGCGTAGTACAGTTACAGTGCAGTTTTGCAGGGAGTGAACGGCAGCGACCGCTCAGTGCAACTCACTCTCAGCGACACACCATATTCAACAAAAATCCACACTCACAGAACGCCGGTGCTTTAAAATTGCGTCGCTGTAGCCCATAGCGCCAGACGCTGTGTGATTAAAGTCTGTTTTATAACTTATATCCACTAGTAACCAAGCGAAAACATATGGAATGACATTGTTATAACATTGTGACATTAACACTTTAATGCCAGACCTGTAATGACAATTCTGCATAAAAATATTAAAAAATCAATAAAGTTCTCAAAAAAGACTTTTAATAGGCCAGGAGAGGTGACACAATTATTTGATTTTAAAAAAATGACATAGAAGAAAACCCTGTTCAAAGAGAAAAAAAGTAACGTCCATTGAAATGTATGGGAGAGCGACAGGTAGCGACAGGTAATACCAAGCACTCTGGAAGCTAGAGCTCCGGCACTATATGCTAAGCTACCTGTAATGATGAATCGTACGCTACATGGTGCTGTTAGAGTCGCTCACTGGAATCGATTTGATAAATGTGGTTTTGCGTACAGTGCCCAGCGTTCACCAGACGCTGCCTGCTGCTTACAAGGCACTACCTGCCGCAAACCTTTGATGAATAAACCCCTTACAATCCAACACAATTCACACATAAGACTTCATAAAACTGGCATTTATGTTGAGCCACTTTGTAGCATTTTACACACATTTATATTCCCAAATATTTCTCTCTGTTTGTGTTTTGAAACCAGCCATCAAAACTGTAACTTTCAAATGGTCTATTGTGTGGTCAGGAAAGGTGAGTTTTGGGGCAATCCCCTAGGAGTTATGACATCAGGGCACCCTAAATTGGGATGGCATGGGGGTAGGCATAAGTAGGGCCTGGGGGAATCGAGGGCCGGGTTGTAAGGGTTTTGGACCACTTAAAAGAGATTGTCCAGTCTAAAACGAAAAAAAAAAAACTGTCACTTACCTTTAGTCCCCCACAGCTCTTCCACACAGGTTCAATGTGCGCTTGCAGCTTCTCAATCCAGCAGCAGCATCTTCATACATGAGGGCGGGGATTTAGTGATTCCATCTTCTAGCACCTGCAGCCTTTCATCGTAGCATCCTTGGCACCTTGGTTCTGCCTCCACAGGTATGCTCCATTCATTTCAATTAAGGGGGATTGCTAGGGCAGGTTCAGCACACACCCTCTATTGAATGGAGTAGGCGTGTTAGGGAGCGTGAAACCAGTCTGAAGGACACCGCCATGTCTGCTCAGCCCTGGAGGAATGGAATGTCTCACTCTTGCCTTTATTTTCACCTTCCAAGCTTATCTCTTACACTTTTCTCCACTTATCTTTGACTTTTCCACATTCCCTTCTTCCAGTGTAGTACTGGGGAGTCTGAGGCCCGCCAGGAGAACAGACTCTGGGGGTCCACTATACAGTTACATGCTTTATGGTTGTGCTATGCTTACTTGCTTTATTTATAGGCTTTATACAGACAGGCATTAAAATAGACCAAAACACTCCCCCCATGCCCTTCCATCCCACACTCAAACTCAAAAACCCAAAGGCAATCTTTCTTCCTCCAGGTAGCCCTGTTTTTGAATAATCTGGCTTGTTTGCCCATTCTAGTCATGCCCGCCCAGCAAATTAGATTAACAGGCTCACTGTAGTCTAAGATGCATTCGCATCCCCAACCTGTCTAAATGGATGGGCGCCAGAGTGCGTCTCAGCTCAGAAATAGTCTGTGGGAGTTTCACACAGCCAGGCATGTCCCAGAGAGAAGCAGTCAGCTGGTCATGCAGGCCGGCTTTAAGCCTTATATTGTGGGAGAGTGGGTAACCTGTGCTCTTCTGTCATAGAACAGCTTCATCCAGCATTACCTATTACTTCTATCACAGAATTATTGAACAGGATGATAGTCATTATCGCATTGTTCAACATCCCAATTAGAGATTGGGGCCCCGAAGGGTCCTCTCAGTTCCTGGGTCAATCGAGGAGATACCCTGGTAACCTGGTGGCACAGCCCAACCTGTTTTCTTCTCTTTCAAATGTCAACATTTTCTATTGCTTTCCCACTTTTCCATATTTACTCCTTCTTTCATTTCTACATTCCCTTATTCTCTCTCTTTTACATTTCATACTTTCTCTACCCCCTCTCTTTACTCTCTCCATGAACTCCTTCTCTTCTTTCCATCTCCATCCACCCACATCTCTCTTTAACATTCTCCCTCTCTCTCTCCCTCCCTCACTCACTTTCTCTCTCACTTTCTCCCCTATCTCTGTCTGAGTGTGAATGGATGTATTTGTGTGTTTGAAGGGGATCGTTCTAAAATCCTGCACAGGGTTCCTTGTAAACCTGTGGGCCAGCACTGCCCCTATATGTTACGTTTTTTTTTGTTTATATGAGGACGGTATTTCTTATATGTATGTAAATGTCCCCTGTCCATGTAGTGTCTTATAGTGTTATGTGTGTCAGTGAAGCCTTGTTTATTTTCTTACAATATTAGCGGTACACTTTTAGTGGTCCTCTGTCTCTCTCTTAATTAGGAAAGCACTACATTTTGAAACCCCTGTGATCGAAATTTTCATACTTTGCAACTTGGCCCCTCTAAGCCCCCCTCCCCTCGGGGGCATCAGGATTTAGTATGCTCTGCTTTCTAATCTTGCTTCTCTTCCTAACAATGCATGCCTGGGCCTCTATAGATGCCTACTTTTCTCAAAATGGTAAAGTATGTCCTTATATTCTTCATGAAAACAAACTTAATAGCCAGTTGGGACTGCACCAAATAAATTGCCACTGTGAAGGATACACTGAGTTGTAAATGATGCCATTCAGTAACATTATAATTTGGAATTCTCAATTCCTTCATTAGCCCCCCACTGTCCCATAGAAATTGAGAAAGTGGTCCCTAAAAATGTATAATTGTATAATTTTTATTGCATATCTGAAATATCATGTGAATAAAGTTGGTGCATAACTCAGGTTTTCTAAATGCTTTTAAATCCCTTAATAATGCACCTACATTTATCCCCAAGGATCAGTCAACTTTTGTCTCTCTTTGTACCCCAGCAGTTAGGCAGGCAGATAGGAAGATGGGTGAGCAGGTAGGGGGACAGGTGGATGGATGGTCAGGCAGGTAAGTGGGTAGCTTGAAAATTGATGGATGTACTGGTAGGTAGCTGAGCAGTCAGGCAGGCAGGTAGGTGGACAGACTGGTAGGTGGCTGGGAGGTCAGACAGGTAGGTAGATGGGTAGGCAGGCAGTTAGCTTGGTGGTTGGATGGGTGGCTGAGCAGTTAGGCAAGTAGGTAGGTGGGTGCAGGCTGGTAGGAGGGCGTATGGATGGGTGGGTGGGTGGAACAGTGAGTCGGGTAGGCAGGCAGGTAGCTGAGTGTGCAGGCAGGGTTGTGGATAAGTGGGCATGCAGGTAGATAGGTGAATGGGTGGGCAGGCAGGTGAGTGAGCAGGCAGGTCAGTGTGCAGATAGCCATGGGCACCAGCTGGCTTGTAAGCTATAACAGCATGTCGGCAGGGATTGGGAAAGGGGGGCTGTAGTAGCCCAGCCCCGGGACACTCCCCTGCTGCACTAAGCTCTTCATGGACTCAGGAAACCCCCCTTTGTCCATGATATACCTAGCATGATTAATGCACATGTGTTAGGTGAGTCATGGGCAGTTGGGGGGTTAAACCATGAATGTCATGGCAATAAACAAATCCACCCATCAGTTTGAAAGTACTGCAGAGGTAACTTTCTCTTGATTGAAAGTAGGATACCTTTTTCAAACAAGTTTTTCTCATGCAGTCTTGGTGATAATTTCAAATCATTCACATCATGCTGATCAAATCCCTTAAAAACAGGGAAGGACGATTCATTAATAGCGCCAGGTAGCGACAGATGGGCGACTGAAGTATGGCGCTATGAGCACCGCTAGCGTACACTGCGGGCGGTAGCGATTCGCTATAGCAGGCCTCCTCAGTCGCTACCTACATTGCTGAATATGATGTTTGAGCTCAGCTTTGTAGGCACTGTCATTTTGACCACGCTATTCAACACAGCGCCTGCGCTTTGCTTTGCTGTGGGCTTGAAATCAATGTTAGTACCTTCAGAAGTAAACACATTGCAACATGTTTCTTTTTATATTTTTTATTTTGGTTTTCAATGTTTTGCTAATTAACGTAAAATTATGAAAAAAAACAAAAGGAATTTTCATGAAGATTCTCGGGGTGCCTGAAATAGAATAAAAAGTGCAGTTAGTACTTATATTTAATGTGGCTTTTTCGCTGTAAAAAAATAATGCATTAATTTGTTACAAACATTTGGGTCCAACTTGCACAACAACCCTAATTGTTATGTTGTTCAGCTTCCACCCCCCCCTTATAGTGGTTTTGGTCATCTTACACCCCCCTTATAGTGGTTTTGGTCATCTTACTCCCCCCTTATAGTGGTTTTGGTCATCTTACACCCCCCCTTATAGTGGTTTTGGTCATCTTACACCCCCCTTATAGTGGTTTTGGTCATCTTACACCCCCCTTATAGTGGTTTTGGTCATCTTACACCCCCCCTTATAGTGGTTTGGGTCATCTTACACCCCCCCTATAGTGGTTTGGGTCATCTTACACCCCCCTTATAGTGGTTTGGGTCATCTTACATCCCCCTTATAGTGGTTTTGGTCATCTTACACCCCCCTTATAGTGGTTTGGGTCATCTTACACCCCCCTTATAGTGGTTTTGGTCATCTTACACCCCCCTTATAGTGGTTTTGGTCATCTTACACCCCCCTTATAGTGGTTTTGGTCATCTTACTCCCCTCTTATAGTGGTTTGGGTCATCTTACACCCCCCTTATAGTGGTTTTGGTCATCTTACTCCCCCCTTATAGTGGTTTTGGTCATCTTACACCCCCCTTATAGTGGTTTTGGTCATCTTACACCCCCCTTATAGTGGTTTTGGTCATCTTACACCCCCCTTATAGTGGTTTTGGTCATCTTACACCCCCCTTATAGTGGTTTTGGTCATCTTACACCCCCCTTATAGTGGTTTTGGTCATCTTACACCCCCCTTATAGTGGTTTTGGTCATCTTACACCCCCCTTATAGTGGTTTTGATCATCTTACACCCCCCCCTTATAGTGGTTTTGGTCATCTTACACCCCCCTTATAGTGGTTTTGGTCATCTTACACCCCCCTTATAGTGGTTTTGGTCATCTTACACCCCCCTTATAGTGGTTTTGATCATCTTACACCCCCCCTATAGTGGTTTTGGTCATCTTACACCCCCCTTATAGTGTTTTTGGTCATCTTACACCCCCCTTATAGTGGTTTTGGTCATCTTACACCCCCCTTATAGTGGTTTTGGTCATCTTACACCCCCCTTATAGTGGTTTGGGTCATCTTACACCCCCCTTATAGTGCTTTTGGTCATCTTACACCCCCCCCTTATAGTGGTTTGGGTCATCTTACATCCCCCTTATAGTGGTTTGGGACAAATTATGATTGGAGCCAAAAAATATTTGCCCTGTAGTGCAGTACTTGGATTAGAGTGAAGGGTAGTTAGCTTACCGCAAAAAATGAAGTGATCACGCTTTCCCTTAGCTCATTGCCAGTCTGGGTGTCCTCACTTCTTTCTGTGGGCAAGTTGGGGATTTCGGGCACCAGTGCTGTCTCTTCAGGGGATTGGATTCTGTGGCATATGCAAATGTTGTGGAGCACACAGCAGGCGAGGATGATCTTGGAGACCTTTTGTGGACTGTACAGTATCTCTCCTCCTGGGCGTGCCTAACATAGAAAGCATGCTTTCAGCAGGCTGATGGTTCGTTCCACAATGCTTCGGGTTTTGCGGTGTGCTGCATTGTAGCCTTCATGGGCAGAGGTCTGTGGGCTTCTGACTGGAGTCATCACCCACGTTCTCTGCCCATATCCATTATCCACTGTAGAAAAAACACAAGGAGAGAGACAGCAATTAGTACTAGTACATGTTTTGGTTTTCATTGTTACTAATTTCGCTTACTAGGCCACATATTTTAGGCCAAATACTTTGACATGGTTAATTATTTACCCAGTAGCCAGCCAGCTGGCATTTCGTTGTTCTCAAACTTCCGGCACAGGACTGTTCTCTGCAGGACGTAAGAATCGTGGCATGAGCCGGGGAACCCCGATCTCACCGCCCGCAGCTTCATTTCGTGGTCACAGACCACCATGATGTTAATAGAATGGAATTGCTTCCGGTTTCGGAAATACAGCTCCTGTGCACGGGGAGGGCGGAAAGGGATATGTGTACCATCAACGCACCCTAGCACATTCGGGATCCCTCCCATTAGATAGAAGGCATGTTTTATTTTGGCAACCTCATCCTCATCCTCAGGAAACTTGATGTAAATAGGGATCAAATCACAAATCGCCAGAACTACCTGGATTAATATGCGGCTCATAGTAGCCTGGCTGATCCCGCTGAGGAGGGCAGAGGTTGCCTGGAAGGTCCCTCGTGCCAAAATGTTCAAAGTGGCACACAGGCGTACTATGCCTGGAATGGATCGAGTGCGTTTGGTGGATGGCTCGATTTTGTGCTTAATCTGATCATATAGGGACTGTAGTGCAGCACGATTCAGACGGAAGCGGCTCCTGATCTGCTAGTCACTTAAGTCCCGTACTGAAAGGCGGATTCCAAAGGAGCGGGGTGCCCTAAGCCTCACAGCACCCCCCTGCCTGTCCTCCTGCTCTTCCAGCATACGCATACATCCATCCACCCATACCCCATACATCACCCTCTTATCCATCACACACTCAACAGATATACCAAATCAGCCAAACAAAACCAAAAACCACAAACACACCCCACACACAAACAATCACACTCCTCACACACTCACTACAATGCAGCTCAGTTAGGCACAACCAAGAGGGGAGTTGCTGCACAGCCCACAAAAGGCCCCAAAATCAAGCCTCACTTGCTGTATGCTCCACAATATTTGCATATGCCAACAAAATCAATCTCCTAAAGAAACAGCACTGATGTCAGAAATCACCCAACAAGCCACAGAGAGTGAGGACCAAACCCAGCCAGACACTCAAATGAGCTAAGGGAAACAAGCACCACACCACAGCCTTTGCCACAGTGTAACAATACCAGAAGCTTGCCAAATCCAGCCATTTATACTTCACTTTCAAAAAGGACAGGTCCGCTTTGCCGCCTTTTGCGTTGCTCTGCTATTTCCGGTCTCCAATTAGCTGACCCAGGTGTGCGTGAAATGGAGTGCGCACGCGCACGCTAGTAGCGCTACTAGCGTACGTGAGCCTAAACTTGCGTGCATTAACGGACATGGCAGAAAATTCTGTGGTGGGCCAATGAAAGGTAAGCTGCTGTTTATTTAAATAGCCGTTAGTATAGCCACATGTCACAAGTGTTTAATATACATGAGTACATTGTTGTATTTGGTTGTGTGGTTGTGTGTGGTTATGTGGTTAATGAGGTCTGTAATTAGTTAATTGCCTAACACACATGCTTCAGTCACTGCAGTGGAGGTGTTGCTACAAGCACCTGGCCAGTATGTGTGAATCTATTAAGTGGACCTGTTTGTGATTGGCTGTTAGAGCACATAAAACCTGCCCAACCCAAAGAGAGGGCGATGCCATTCTGTAGTCTGCATGCGTGCTTGTTGGTTGTGTATTGGTGTGTGTGTGCAGCTACAGGATGGAGCCAAATTCAGGACATCTGCCGGCCACAGCAGGCCCAAGTAGGAGTGTGGTGGGTGCTGTGCGCAGACCTCCCTTAAGGAAAAGGGCCCAGCCTGAAGGTGGTGCAGCACCCCAGGCTAAGCGCCCAGGTGCCAAGAGGGAGCCTGAATTTAATTTGGCGGGGAATAATAATCTTGTGCGCCTTACCCTTGCTAAATGGGAGCTGCTCTTTGGCTCCCAAAGCAAGTCAATAGGCAAACAAGAAAGAAGCAAACTGTGGGATGCCATTGGTGTTGAGCTTACTAGCAGTGCTCAACACCCACGTAGTGGCCCATCCTGCAGGAAACGCTTCTACACTTTGAGAGGGGCCCTTATCAAAAGATGAATCACGATCTGGATGTCGAGAGTGGGACCATCCAGGCTCCAAAGAGTACCTACAGGCCGTATGAGGAGATGCTGAAGGGCAAAATTCCACTTGCTCGGCTGCAGGGTGTGGATCCTGGGGATGACACCACAGGTTGGACTGAAGGTACATATTTTCTGTCTATTTTGTGATGGTAATGTTAATGTATGTGATTTGCTTGGTCTCTTTCTGGCCAACTAACAGTAGGACCTGTGAAGTAGTACATTATACCTCATAAATGTTTTACTTTCCTGTGTGTTGCTTTCTGCATAGGTGCACATGGTGCTGTCCATGAGTCGGGGGAGGAGGAGGACACCCAAAATCCTGCCCTTCAACCAACCTCCAGCCTAACCCAGTCTGCCATTGAAGGTATTTCACACTAATTTAGGGGCTGGTTGTTTTTGCCCAAAATGGCTGTGGGAGCACCTCAAACAATAGCTTGTACCACTGTTGAGGATTACTAATATGGACCTGCGGACTAATTTCACGCCCACTTTAACCCTCACAGCAACTAACTAACAAGGCCCTAACATGTGTAGCTATGTGGGAAGGCAGAGATGTGTGGCCATATATCTGCATATACATGTGTAAGCCACACTGGCCTTGATTAGTGAATATTATTGAATGAGCTGCTCACACACACCTAAATGCATGTTTTATTTTGTGCGGCACATTACCAATGGCTAAATGTTTGCTTTGTTTTTGCCTAGCTGCCCCGCCATTGGCACCAGCATCTCCTCAGGAGCCAAGCTACTCTTTGGATGCCGGTAAGTGCATGTGTCAACCTTGCTTTAACACAAGTGCATGTCTATCATTCCTCTTTTTGATTTGTAGGCCAAGTGACTGGTTCATCTTTGGACCCCACTTCCGATGTTGCAGGTCAACAGGACCCTGTTGGTGTGTATTGCAATAAATAATGTATCCTTTATGCTGTTTATGTTACACTGGTTCAATTGGGTTAGTCTAATAATCTACATGTTTGCTCTGTCAACTTGAAGATGCCTATTTTGAGTGCTTTTTCCATCCCCAGGGTCAGTCTCATAGTTTTTTGAGTGATTGCAATGCATTTTTTGTGTATATTTAAAGACAAACATTCACCCAAGTAGTTGGAGGAATATTTAGAGACATTAATTGTGTCTTTTAGTTGGCCAGAATATCGGAAGTGGCTGTCCGGAAAGGGCCCTTCACGTTGAGGCTGCCAGAGATGAGGGTAAGTTGTTTTGGCTTGATGATCTAGTATGTATTTTTGCTCTACTTTTGTTGCACTTTATTCGGCCAACTTGTGTTTAAACATGTATTTTCCAGGGCAAAGCTCGAGTGAGGTCCCCACTCCAGACATCTGGGAGATGGCGGGTATGTGTAATTTTAGCAATGTGTCTGATCTTATTTGGCCCAATTATTGCCTCATATTCCTCTAACATACATGTTAGCAATCTGAGTTTCCAATATACCTTTTGGCTAGTGTGTAATCTTGCACTTTGTGGAGGTATGGCCTCGAAAGGCTATCCATGTTACATTTGAGTTTGGTCCACTGACCTACTAACCTGACTTTCCTGTTTAGCATATGCCAACTTGCCGGAGCTCTCGGATGTTGATTTGCCCCTCTCTGGCAGCGATACCCCGCTCCTACCTGTGCCGGACGACACGGAGGTAACATGGCTGATTTAGAGGACCAATAACCACATTGCCATGTTCGTGGGTAGGCGATGAACCAACATGTCACATTTCCTTTCTTGGTTGTTTTGGCAGGAGGCGGGACCAGAACCCCAAGCTGGGACCTCTTCCCAAGTGCCATGCGGCCAAGCTTCAGAGGCTCAAACAAGGGTAAGTTGTATTGTTACAGTTTGGGCAAATGATTTTGAGGGGCATAGCTGCATTGGTTCTGTTTGACTAAAATGTTGTTTTCTATTTTGTTAGCCTCAAACCAGAGCAAGAGGAGGTGTGGCACCAACCAGTCATGATTTTTATGAGCTAGGGGTCCGGATGCTGGAGGACTACAGTCGCCAACAGCCGCGTGATGGAACTAATGAGCGCATTGCGGCGTTGGAACATCAGGTGCTGATGTGTCAGCAACAAAATGAGGCCCAGCAGCGCAAGATAGACCAGTTGCTCCAAAACCAACAACAACAACATAACCAGGAACTTGGTCGCCTCGCCAATCTGATGGAGCAATCTCTCCAGCGCCAGGAAGAATGTCTCCAGCGGCAGGAACAAAGTTTGTTGTTGACACAACAGCTCATACAACAGCAGTCTATTTTTTTTACTGCACTGTTGGCCCCCAACACCGCCCCTAGCAATGACTCCCAACCTCCCCGCCCACCCAGCCAAGAATATTAATTTGTTTGTGGTTGTAATTTTTTTTTGGAAATAGATTTGATTAACCCACCTCTAAATTGTGTTTTTCCTAAGACATAGCTAAGAACACAGTCAGGGATGAGTATCTTGATCTACATATGTAAATGTAGGCCAAAATTAATGCCACACATTTGTGACCATAGCTTACTATGGTTTACACATTAAATGGCTACAAAGGTATGGCAAAATTTACACACAAATGGGTTTGTAGACACTTAAACTATGCTTGGCAAGGCACAACACACTGTAATTAGCAAAATAGAAAAATTTTAATAAGAAAGGTGGGCAACAGGCCCAACATTTGCCCACAAAGTGGCTAAAACAAGGGGCCAGTCATCACCCCACCCTAACGATGCCTCTTCTTGGCCAGCAGCATAAGGCGAAGATGCCGGATCGACCGCCACAGTCTGCGATGCTGGTTTTCACAAGCTGTAGAGAGTAAAAAAAAAAACAGATTTAATAAATGGAATGTGACCTCAACAGACACAGATGTAGCAATGTAATGTCAGGGGGTCCAATTAGCTGACGCTCACATTAACATTGTTGCCCACTGTGCCCTTAGGTGTTACCATTATATGAGTACTAGTGGCTGGCTTAAATGTGGCCACCACATCCCAAGCATACATTTACTCTTAACTCTTGGTAATCAAAGAAGGTATAAGTCCCAGTGTGGACATTTATGTGTTTAGTCACAGCCAAACTTCAGGGCCTAAGTCCTAACGAGTAAACAAGTTTGGCCAAGAATCTTACAGGTCATGACCTAAGCAGGCCCATTTGGTTGGGTAGAAACCACAAATTGTCTCTATGTGGCAAACTCAAGAATGTGAGGCAACAATCAAGCATGCAGACATGCATGTAGGATTGTTGGCCAAACACATGTAACCTAGATGTGTGTTGCTTAAACACATAGGTACATTGTAAATGTCTGCAGAATTGACTATAAGACATAGGGTTCACAAGTCTTTAGGCATATGAAGTGGGATGTACTCACCATCGCAGCTGTGGCGGGGGCCCATGCTGCTGGCCGTCCCGGGAGGTGTGGTGGGGAGGATGGTCACCGGCTCCGTCTGCGTGGCAACATCTGTCATGAGAAAGCAAAAGAGAAAAGCAAAATTAGTGGGCCAATGACACATGACTATTTGTCATCCATCTGGTTAGGGAGTCTGCAAAAACAAATGCTTGCATGGTTACACACATGTTGTCCAACATTAGCATATTTCCTGGTCCATGAGTTCAGGTAAATTATTTATGGTTGCAACATGGACACATAAAGATAATGTGCCAATAACCTTGACAGTGCAATGCTAAGGACTAATTTGCAGTTGATTGTAGAATGTTACTAGTGTGCAACATGTGTTAGCCGGAGCAACTTAACCAAATAACACATTTGCTAGCCCCCATCATGGTGTGGGCAGAAACATAGGGGTGGTTGCCATTTGGATTGCACGGTAGTGGGGTTTGTGATGTTAATGTACATTATCAAACCAGCTTGTACTATGGACCAGGAAACATGTGTCTGTTAAAAGTGGGCCAATACCCAGGATTGATACTATTCTGTGTTTTGGTCCGCTTTGGCAGAGCACAACAATTTGAGTGAGACACCGTCCGCCGCCGCTGCCTTCCGCACATCACTCCTCCAGTGGGTGCGCACGCGCAGCCCATTAGGAAACAGAGAGCGCAGGCGCACACACATCTAGAGGGGCACGCAGGAGGCTGCGGCGGTGGCTTCTGCCACCCCCAATGAGGTAAGGAGTTTGTGGGCTTTTTGGGGGGGGGGCCCTGGGTGAGGGAGGTGATTGGGCATGGAAGCTTAGAGATTCCAAGCACAATCAACAATGGGTGTTGGTCCACTTTAAGGAATGTCATAACATATGGAATGTGAGGGATAACAACAAACACTTACCACGACTATGCCCGTGGAGAAGGCGTTGCCAAAAGGCCATGGAGGTGCCGCCTATATGATGCCCTGCAAATTAGAGAGGAATGGCAAGGGCTAAGTACAAATGGCCAGATGAAACCTGTCACAGACTAACAATGACAAAATGTGCACTCACCAGGGGATGATCCGCCACTTGAAGCCCAGGGAGGGCTCTGAGGAGGAGGCGGGGAGCCTCGGCTCCTCACACTCTGCTCCGAAGATCCCCCAGGCAAAGGGCCACCCTCCTCCCTCTCACTCCCTGCTCCTTCAGGGAGTGTGGGAGAGTCCATTCCTTCCACCCCACTTGGACTCCCCACTTGAGAGTGGCCCCTTGTCTGGTGAGACTCCTCAGAGTCAGAGTGTGAGGAGCTGAGGCTTGATCCTGCCAGCCCCCCAGCAGCACACTCCTCTGGGGCGTCATCCCCTTCCTCCCCTGGGTCCTCTAAATAGGAGCCGCGAGAGGGACCCTCCCCCGATGACTCCCCCGAGTCCGCCTGTCTGGTTCGGGGGAGGAATCCCTTCCCACGTTTCCCCAGGGGAGGACGCTTATCTGTGTTGAGGGGGTGAATGAAAATAATTAATATTAATACCCCAAATGGACACAGCTTAGCAGATTATTTAACCAAAAGTATAAACATAGCATAAGCTTAAACTTACCTGATGCGCAGGCATCATATAGGCGGTACACGCCTTCAGGGTCCCGGCGCTTGAAGTCTGACCACTTCTGCTGGATAGCTCGGACAGTGAGGTGGGTGTCAAAGCGCCGGGACACTGTTGCCTTCACCTCCATGGCAATTCTCTTCTTGCCCCCACGGGCATAGTCATATTGGTGGATGCAGAAATCCTATGAGCAATGAAAAACAAACACAAATCAATACATGACATCAGAACAATGGCATAAACAGTTATACTGAGAACAGATTAAAGTGGACCAACACCCTGGATTTTGACTATTCTGGGTTGGGGTCCACTTTGGTGGGGCACACCAATCGGGGGTGGGCCGCTGTCTGAAACCCCCTGGGAAGCCCAGAAATACACCACTGACCACGCTCCCACGTGACTGCGCCAGGCTAGCACAGCGCTCTGCGCCGCTGTGGTATGCGCGTCCAAGCCCGCTTGGACGTGCATACCAGCTCAGCTGCCTCTGAGCGCTGTAGGACGCGTGTGGCGTTTCACTCTAACAGGGAGGGCGCCTGCGCAGGCCATTAACAAATGTCTGGCGCAGGGGCCCACCCTGCTAGAGGGAAGCGCAAGACGCATCCGCGGCTTACGCATGCAGAGATGGGACGGGGCTGAGGTAAGGTTTTTGGGCCTCCAGGGGGATTCATCCCCGCAGGACATCCAGATTTGGGATGCCCCGCGGGGAGTGATCAGATTGGTCCTGAAAACTAAGAGATTTCAGGGCCAATCCCCCCTGTGTGTTGGTCCAATTTAAACATAAAATCCAAGATAAACATACTCACTTTGACCACCTGGCTGTTTACACGGCTATCCACCCTCTGACGTTTAGATTTTGCTGGCCCAGGAGGGGAAGGGGTGGGAGGGGGGTTAGGTGGGGGAGGTGAGGTAGGTGGGGGAGGTGGGGGAGGTGAGGTAGGTGGGGGAGGTGGGGGAGGGGTGGTGGGGTCAGAATCAGAGGAGGAGCTGGGGAGGCGCAGAATCCGTCTCCTGGGCAGCATGGTGGAAACGCAAAGGAGGAAACAGGAACCGGATATGACCAAAGCGACGGGCAAAAAAAAAAACGCTCCTCGCAAAAGGAACAAGCTAATATCCGCTATGTGTAAGCTAAGTGGCGGAACTAGTTTATTTACGCATTCCAAAAAGCTATTGGACTAAGCGCTAGTAATTTTTAGCTTTATGTGGCTTTGAAACGCAAAGGAGGAAACGGGAAATGGATATGACCAAAGCAACTGGGAAAAAAAAAATAAAACAAACGCTCCGCGCACCAGGAACAAGCTAATATCAGCTATGTGCAAGCTAAGTGGCGGAAAAACACAATTTACACATTAACACAAGCTATTGGACAAAGCGCCAGAAAGTTAAAGCTTTATGGGGCTTTGAAACGCAAAGGAGGAAACAGGAACCGGATATGACCAAAGCAACTGGGAAAAAAATTCAAAAAAAAAAAACCTCCGCGCACCAGGAACAAGCTAATATCAGCTATGTGCAAGCTAAGTGGCGGAAAAAGTAAATTTACGCATTACAACAAGCTATTGGCAAAGACGCCATTAATTATTAGCTTGATTTAGCAGGGGGTTCAAGATCCTGTAATGCATAGGTCCTTGAAAACCAAAAAGCTTGGTGCTTAAAAATAAAAATCTTATTCCTTCATAAAATAATAACACAATAAAACTATCCAACTACATGATAATGTGGTTGTTATGAGCTTGTACGCCTGAAGAAATCCTGCAGAATGTGGACATGCACGCTCACAACTACAGTGTATTCATTAAGAACGACTGGGGTCGCGGGAAGTGAATTCCTGGAAAATGGCAGAAGGGCACATGTATGAACAGCACAGCGTAGCACAGCGCCGCTCGCGCCGCCACATAGCGAATCAAAGCAGCGACTGCACAAACTCTGACCACCACAGATTCATCAAGGACAGGGCTGCCGAATAGCTTGGGCGCTGACAATTTCGATGAGCGAACGTGAGCGCCAAACATCACTGACTAAAAAGTTGCTTTACAAGCCCCGTGTGTTGTGAAAACAAGCTATTTGGAGCCCAATGAGTTTGGTGGGAGGAGATGCATTTTAGATGTCACTCACAACATTACAGTGTAAAAATTACAACTTGACAATGATGAATCCCGCGCTAGCTTACGCTCTCGCCGGCGCTAGCCTCATTTAGCTTGATAAATGCGTCATTGTGGCCGACGCCCTGCGTACTTGAGTCGGTAGCCGCCGTTAGCTGGCGGGACCTGGCGCTCGTCGCTTGATGAATAAGGGCCTAAGTCTAAATCTTCAATTTCAAAAATCTTCATCCTTGCTGTCACTTAGTTCTTCCTACAAACAACAAATGCAAAAATGAACACCCAAATGTAGCTATGCAAGTAAAAAAAGTGATTAAATGCTGATAGTGAACATAATATATTTCATAGTATTAGCAGTAGATACAATATATACAATCTTTAACCTGGGCAGGATAAGATGGACTGCTGAATCGCATTCTGTAAAAGTATTTCACCGTGCAGGGGAAACAAAGTCCTTGACTTGCACCTTAGTGGGTAATGCAAGTACAGATAATAGTTAAAAAATCATAACAGGCATATTAAACCGGACCTTCACCATGATTTATTGAAAAGCCAGTTTAAAAAACGATTCCCCGGCATCTAAAATTAATATATTTTAAGTTTTTAGTCACTTACTTATTATTCTTTCCCCCACTGGCCTGCAACTCTGTTAAGGAGTTTAGGATATGGGCGCCACCATCTTGACTTAGAAGCATTACACTTACTGAGGAGAGTGGGATAAAGACAGAGCAGAGCTGGGGTCAGGAAAAGGTCAGCAGTCCCAGAATGCAGAGCAGCACAGTCAGAAGGCACTTCCTGTTTGCAGGCTGCCTGATGTTCCATGAGCCACCATCTTGGATGTTTAAAGGCTCATAACATGCAGTAGATGCAGGTAGGATGATTTTTTTTTTAATATTCTTTATTTAAGAAAATGTAAACACATTACAATGAAAAGAGAATTGAGAAAAGTCCAGAAAGGCAAAATCCACACAGATACAGTTTCTCTGTAGATGTGTACAGGCAGGACTCTGATAATCTTATCTTCTAACACAAACAGCAGACACCAGTTCAATGCTTAAGATCCTAATATTCTCCTAAACCTCTACAATGTTAGGTGGAGCTGCTGACTATAAGCCTACGGTCCTCTGGCAGAGTATTGTGATCTGGCTTCATTCTCTTAACCTGTATCTCGGGGGGGGGGGGGGCATTGCATGTGTCTTTCATTAGGCTCATCATCCCCTTGGACCTTTCATTTCCCCCCCTGGGTCATATTGTTTCTGTATCCATAAAGCACTGTGCATGGAAATGCTGGACTTCTAGAAAGAGAGGGTAATAAAGAGGGGTATAACCAGAATTATGAGGGGGAAGGTCAGGTCTGAGGGGTGGGGCTTGGTATAAGGGGGTGTTGGGGAGGGTGGCTCAGGGTCCGGACTGTCTTGTCTGCTTTGTCATCTCTTGCGTGACCTGTTCGTTGGCCGACCCTTCCTGATGGGCCAAAGCCTCGCTCAAATCCGAGATCTCAAGGGTCAAAATGATCCCTGAACTCCCCAGATTCCTGAAAAAGTAGCCAAGGGAGCCAGGTGTTTCTAAACTGCTCATCCCTATCTTGGAGGGCGAGAGTCATGTCCTCCATCTCTCTGATGGCTATGACTTCACCAATCCAGTCCCTTATCAATGGTATCTGCTCTGTTTTCCAGTAGCGGGGGACAACTTGCTTGGCGGCATTAAGCAGGTGCGCCAGTAGAGACCCCCTGTATGTCCCCAGTGACATGTCCGATAGATGTAATAGGATTAGCGCCGGGTCTTCTGGTATCCGCATGCTTGTGACCTTCGATATAATGGGAATGACCTTCGTCCAATAAACCTGGACTATGGGGCATGCCCAAAATATGTGGAACAACGTCCCCCTTTCCTTATTACATCTCCAGCAGTGTGGGGCAGTGCTAGGGAACATCTTACTAAGCCTGTCTGGAGTGTAATACCACCTGATCATCAATTTGTAGTTGGTCTCCTGCACCCTTGTGGAGATTGAGGTCTTATACGCTAGGGCCGCAATCTTTTCTCTCTGTTCTTCCGTAAGGGGTCTTCCAAAGTCAGCTTCCCAAGCCCCTCAAGGAGGTTGCACCAACCCCTGTCCCGCCATTAGGAGGGTGTAAATGTTTGAAATTAGATGGGAGGGGGGGTCACTGTCTACGCAGATTTTTTCAAATTCAGTGAGTTTCCGACACCGCACTCTCCTGAACCCCAGTAGAGAAAGGAAGGATTGGAGCTGTAGTAGAATCCAGGAATCAACTTTGGCATTGAGCCACTTAGCTCTCAGCTCCTCTAGAGGGGTCCACCCATTTTCAGAAATTAGATCCCTGCTTAATGAGCATATGCCCCCCCCATCCTTTAGTGCTTTGTCTAGCTTGGCTCATGGGTAGGAGGGGGTTGTTTATCAGTGACGTCAATGGGGACGGCCAGGGGGAAATCCCATTCTGATTCTTGAATCTTTGGAAGGTAGCTAGGGTCGCTGTTATCGTTGGGTGTGCTCCCGTGCGGAGTCCGGGTATGTCCCTGTTCCATGGCACGACATCCAGGGGCATCAGGGCTAGATTGTGCAATTGGACCCACCGCTTTGACTCCCGGCACCTCAGCCACTCTCAAATCCGCTGCAGGTGAACTGCCGCCCAGTACAATCTAATGTCTGGTAGTGCCATGCCTCCCTGTCCCTTGGGCCTGCAAATTAGCCGAAGCTTAAGCCTGGGTGGCTTTTTTTTGCCTCACAAACCTCACAAAAGCCTTATTCAGGTCTTTAACCCTTTAAATGCCAGCCACGTAAAATTTACGTGGTTGCCTCTCCATCACTTAAGTGCCAGCCACGTAAAATTTACGTGCCTGGCATTTACCCCTGCTAGCGGGCAAAAAAAAAAAAAATTAACCCTTAAAAATCTCCCCCCAAAAAAATGGGCCCCCCTCCCGGGGTGGGACCCTATGTCATTTTTTTTTCTCGATTTAACCCTTTGTAGTGTGGATGGTAGTTGTATTTTAATTGTAAATGTTAAAAATTACTTGTTTCAGTTAGGGGGGTCTCCTGGGCAGGAACGGGGGCTACCGATAAATATGTGGTACCGTTCTAATCGGTAGGAATGGGGCTTTCACGTGCAATATGGTTTTCCCTAATACAATACATTTTTTATTTAAAATAAAGGAGGCAATTTTCTAAAAAAAATTTGTATTTATTTATTTTTTTTTTACTTAATAATAAATAAAATTAATAATAAATAAAATTTACAAACAATACATTTCATGTTAAAGCCTAAACTCTGCTGCAAAAAAATATATATATAATTTTCCTGAAAATTCCAGCAAAAATGTCCCAAAACATGGCGCAAAATGGGGAAAAATGACCTGTCAACAGAGGGTGACAAAATCTCAAGTAGGCTGGCAATTAAAAGGGTTACCTCTGCATGTTGGGTATTGTTCTGTTAGGGGGACCTTGCGCTTTCAGACTTAGCTTGTTTCTTCTGGTTTGCATATTTATATTTTAGGCAAAGGTGTTTTTTGTTCAGCTTTTTTATACATTTTTTAGGGAAACCCTGCGCAACCAAAGAATTCTTTGAGGGATCAATTCCAGAAACATGAGCCCACTACAACAAGCTGGGTACGCTTAGAAAGCTAAACATGTGTACTTTCAGGGAATATATGGTTTATGGGGGATATTCAAAATGTAAAGGGTTGTTTTGGTAGAAAAATCGCAAGGTGCGCACTTTGTCTGCACAGCTGAAATTTTCAAGAAAAATTACCGTTATGCTCATGCTTTACTTTGGGGTGTTTGGCAACTCTTCCCTTGACAGAACCTATGCATGTTGGGTATTGTTCTGATCGGGGGATGTTGCTTTTTCAGATTATATTTGTTTTTTCTTGTTTGTATATAGTTTTTTAGGAAAATGTGGCTTTGATTCTGCTTTTTTATCCTTTTTTTAGGGAAACTCTTTGCAACCAAAGAATACATTGAGGGATTACTTCCAGAAAACTGTGGCCACATCAACAAGCCTGGTACAAATAGAAAGCCTGAGGTGTGTACTTCCAGAGAATATATAGTTTGGGGGGGGGGGGGGTATTTCAAATGTAAAGGGTTGTTTTTCTGGAAAAACTGCAAGGTGCGCATAGCGCACATCTCAGTTGTATTTTTTCTGAAAATCCCCTAAAGCTCTGTTTCAGAGTCTCCTGGACAGGAAAGGGTGTCTACCTATACAAATGTGGTACCGCTGTGACTGGAAGAAATTGGGGTTTCACACGCAATAAGATTTTATTGCCAACCTCACATTTTTTATTACAAAAAAACACTACAAATTGTAAAAAATAGATTTTTTTTTTTTATTTTTTTGCACATATTTCGCCAAAAAATATTGAGAATGCACCTAAAAATGACAAACAAGACATTTCATGTTAAAGCTCAGACTATACTGAAAAAATCAATATATCATTTTCCTGGGAAATCCCTTCAAAAATCACATTTGAACATGGGGAGTGCAAAATAGTGCAAAATGGTCTGGCAACAGAGTGTGACAAAAACTCCAGGTAACATAGTAACATAGTATGTAAGGCTGAATAAAGACTTTAGTCCATCCAGTTCAGCCTGTTTAACTCCTTCCAGTGGTCTAGTAGCCATAGCCGGAAATGTTATTACATGCCAGGAAGGCATCAAGGCCACTTTTGAACATTTTTAATGTATCCCTCATTACTACCTCCTCTGGCAGCGAGTTCCATAGTCTCACTGCTCTTACAGAGAAGAATCCCCTCCTATGTCGGTGGAGAAAGCACCTTTCCTCTAACCTTAGTGGATGCCCCCGGGTTGTGGTTACACTCCGGGGTATAAATAGATTGTGGGACAGATCCTTGTATTGACCCCGAATATATTTATACATAGTTATTAGATCACCCCTCAATCGTCTTTTTTCTAGACTAAATAAGCCTAACTTGGACAATCTTTCCGGGTACTCTAGCCCCCGCACTCCTTTTATTAACTTTGTTGCCCTTCTTTGAACGTGCTCCAGTTCTGATATGTCCTTCTTAAGCACAGGTGCCCAGAACTGTACACAGTATTCCATATGGGGTCTGACCAGTGACTTGTACAGGGGTAAAATTATGCTCTGGTCATGAGCACCCATGCCCCTCCTGATGCACCCCATGATCCTGTTTGCCTTGGCAGCAGCTGCCTGGCATTGATTACTACAGTTGAGCTTATTGTCAACTAAAACCCCTAGGTCCTTTTCCATTGTTGTTTTACCAAGTGTTTCTTTATTTAGTGTGTAATCATGACACAGATTTCTCCTTCCCATGTGCATAACCTTACATTTATCTGTGTTAAACTTCATTTGCCATTTAACTGCCCATACTTCCAATTTATCTAAATCTGTTTGTAGTTGCCTGTTGTCCTCCTTTGTTTTAATTACTTTACTCAGCTTAGTATCATCTGCAAAGATTGAGACTTTACTGTTTAATCCATACCCAATGTCATTTATATATATAGGTAGGTTGGCACTTAAAGAGTTAAAGAATTGCATGGGGATGTGGATCGGGAGTGCCTGGAACAGGAACAGGAGTCTGGGCAGGATTGACATTTTGATTATGCTGACTCTGCCCATCCATGAAAACATGCGGAGATCCCAGCTCTCCAGGTCAGCTTTAATCTTCCGGGCTAAGGGCAGGAAGTTCAATGCATATATGTTCGGCAGGCAGCTGGGAAGCTGCGTGCCGAGGTAGGCTATAGAGGTCTTAGCCCATCGGAACGGAAAGGATTGTTGAAGGTTCCTGCCCACATCCTGGGATAGGGAAACATTTAGGGCTTCTGATTTGTCAAAGTTTATTTTAAAGAGAGAGAGTCTGCCAAAGGTCTCAAACTCCTTCATCTGGACTGGGAGAGAAATCAAGGGGTTTGTTATGAAAAAGAGGAGGTCATCTGCATACACGGCCACCTTATGTGTCCCATCTACGGATTCCAGGCCCCCTATGTCTACGCTTTCTCTCACTCTGCATAGAAGGGGTTCCATCGAAAGGGCAAACAGCAGGCCGAAAGCGGGCATTCCTGGCGAGCGCCGTTTTGGATGGGCAGTGGGTCTGACAGGAGGCCATTGACCCAGCAGTTGGGATAGTGTACAGTGCACCTATAAACTTAAGCATGGTTTCCCCAAGGCCCACGTGTTGGAGTGTTTTCTTCATAAATGACCTTTTCATGCGTCAAAGGTCTTTTATGCGTCGGTTGACAGTATCATCAATGGGGTGTTAGCTAATTTGGCCTTGTGCATAATGTTAATAGCCCGGAGCTAGTCTATTGGCTAGGACCTTGGCAAATAATTTCAGGTCCGCATTAAGTCAGGAGATGGGCCGATAATTTTTACAGGAGAGTGGATCCTTCCCAGTCTTGTGTATGACTGTGATATGGGCTTCTAAATCCCTAAGCGACAAGGTTCCCCTTTCCAACTCCTCTAGACTTATGGGGACCTCTAGTGTTGCCGCCACTTTCTCTGAGATCGTTGGCATGCCTGAGCTCCTTATGTAATCTCCTCTGCCTGCCGAGAGCGCACGTGTCGACGCTCCCGACGGCAGGTTGTAGAGATTCGCGTAATAGGATCTGAAAGTATCCGCTATCTTGTCAGTAGCGTGTATCCGAGTGTATCGCTGGTGCTCGTCGAGCAGCCCCGCTAAAAAGTTGTGCTGTCTCAGAGTGCACGCGAGGAAAGAGCTGCACTTATTCCCAAACTCAAAATATGTGCGCCTGCACTTTTTGAGCAGGTATTTTGCTCTATGCAAAAGTAGAGTATTGAGTGTCTCCCTCGCTTGAGTTAACTCGCCGAGCACCCGCACCGCCCCCGACTGTTTGTGGGACAATTCCAGATGCTTGACTTTTTCCATGAGGTCCACAATTTGGGCCAGCCTTTCTCTTTTTATTCTGGACACGTGGCTAATCAGCGCCCCCTAATCACACTCTTGTGTGCCTTCCAGAGAATCAGTGGTGTGACTTCCCCATTGTCATTGTTATTGAAGTAGGACTTTATGCCCTCCCGTGTGTCTTTTGCCACCACTGCATTCCTGAGGAGGGATTCGTTCAACCTCCAATTTAGTGGGGTGGGGGGCCTATTTGTTATGGCTAACTCCAAGTAAATCGGGGCATGGTCCGAGAAGGTAATCGGATAAATTCCTCCATCTCCAGTCTGGCTTAACAGGCTATGTGAGATCCACAAATAATCAATTCTAGAGTACGTTCCATGTACTTTTGAGAAAAAGGAGTAGTCTCTAGCGGTTGGATTGCTAATCCGCCATGCATCCACCAGCTGCAGGGCATGGAGTTTTTTCCTGACTGCTCTAAGGGCCACTTGGGACACAGAGGACCTCCCCGTTGATGAGTCTAGCATGGGTTAAAGTCCTCGCCCAGTATGATCTCGCCCTCAGCAAACCCAGCAAGTCTGTCTAGGGTCTGTATAAGAAACCTGGTCTGCCCCTGATTTGGAGTATATATGGAGGCCAACGTGTACATTTTCAGCCCGATGAGACCCTTGGTCATAACTATCCTGCCCGCCTCGTCGCTCCACACATCTCACAGGGTGAACAGGACATCTTTTGCCAGCATAATTGCCACCCCTTTTTCTTTTGTCTCTGCCGTGCAGCTGGTGAAGACCCGTGGGAAATTCTAATTGTGTAGGCGTGGGACTTCCTGCACAAATACAATCTTGGCCCTCTGGCTTCTCAACTCCTGCCAGAGGATCATTCTCTTCTCCGGGGAGTTGAGCTCTTTTACATTTAAGGAGATTACTTTTACCGGATTCATCCTGAGCCTAGGGGGTAGGGACTAGGGTGTGGGTAATACTAGACAGGAAGTGTCAGCCAGAAAGTAGGGGTTGGTGTTTGGAAACACAGACTATCATATAGTCAGCTGGTTCCCAGCAGAGTGCTGGGACCAGCAAGAGTGCACAGTAGTAAGGGGGAGCCACCCAGAGACCTGCAGGGCGCTTCCTCTTTTCCGTTAAGGCTTATCCGCCTCCCCGGTTAAGTACACTAAGTGGAGGGGGTGGAGAGGACCTGTCACGCCTTCTGTGGGCGGGAGCCGCACTGCAACTGATCGCTAGTGTAAAGCCGGGTGTCACCGTTACCCCACAGTAGTTGGCTTCACTGATTCCAGGTGGAAAGGTCTAGGGAGTGAGAAATGAGGTAGGGGCGTGCAACATCTTACTTAACAATCTGCTGAAACAATGGAGGAACAGAACCATTTAACGAATTGAACACATGAATAACTCACCAAACAGGGATGGGACAAGTGGGGCCAGGGCGCGGCGTGCTCGCAACAGAGGCAAGGGCAGGACAGATTTATCGCCTACGACCCCGCCCACCTGGTAATTGCCAGCTCTGGCGCTGTCCAGTCTGGTATGTAGATTACTTCCGTCTCAAGAAAGTTAAACAGGTCCGGCAGCTGGCTTGGTGATCTGAGGGTGAAGAACCCACCATCCTTTCTGACAATGAGCTGAAATGGGTGTCCCTATCTGTATGTCGCTCCCTTCCGTTGCACTGCCTCCAGCAGTGGTTTCAACAGCTTGTGCATCTGGAGAGTTCTCCACGATAAGTCCTGGAGGATGATCACTTGTGAGCCCTTGTATGGCACAGGGCCCCTTTCCCATGCTCGCCGAATCAGCTCTTCTTTGATCTTAAAGAAGTGGACCCTGCAAATGATATCTCTTGGTCTGTCATTCTCCTGCGGGCGAGGACCCAACGCCCTGTGAACTCGATCCAACTCTATCTGGTTAGTGCTTGGCAGGTCTAGGAGCGAGTTAAAGATGGATGCAACCGCGGCTGCCAGATCCTGGGTTCCCACTGACTCTGGCACACCTCGAAGGCGAAGATTGTTCCTCCGGCCCCTGTTCTCTGTGTCATCCTGAGATAGTGAGAGGTTGGAGAGTATATGCTTGTTACTTTCCTGCTGCTGTTCAAGCGTCTGGAGTCGACCCTCAAAAGATCTATACGAGTCTTCCACTCTGTCCATCCTCTGGGACACTTCCGCCACCATCCCCTGCAGCGTAGCCAGCTCCCTCTTGATGGTGCCCTCCATTCTAGAGACATACCCAATGAAGTCGCCGTGCGTCGGTAAGCCCTGAAGGACCTCCCTGATATTGACTTGTACCGCCTCGGCTATGGAGTCTGAGAGGAAATCCAGCGGTATCATGAGATGCGAGCTCTGCAGTTGGTTATGCCCTTGAATGGGAGAGCAAGGGGCTCTGTAGAGGGGATTGCTGGGGGATAGTTGGCATTTGGGATTCATGTCGGTGCATCCCTCGTGATGTCTCCCCGGGGTCAAGCATCTGGTTCAGCGAGTCGTCCCATGGTTTATGTGCGTTGCTGCACTCCATTGACTGCAGGGGCTCCTCAGCAGGATATTCTGGGGCCACTGCCTCTCCAGTGTGCCATATTTGGTCGGGGCTCAGAAGGGGTGACTGGATGACAGGGGATTCACTGCTCACTGAGGGCCCAGGTGACATTTCAAGATGGGGTTGGGGTTGGTGACACTCCTCTATCTCCTCATCTGTTCTGGGCTGGGGTTTGATGGGGGAATCTGGGCTGGGGGGGTGCATCTCTTTGATTGCGGAAAGTAGTGTGGGGCTTACCTCCCGCTCAGTTGTCTTCTGCCCACCAGGGAGTCTGCTGCACCAGTCTAGACCAGTCCTGCTCCTCTGCAATATCCCCGCTCCCTCTCTCCCATTGTTTCTGTCAGCTGAGGGTGTTAAACCCTCTCGTGGAAGAGGGGGGGCACTGTGTCTGCCGGAGGCGCATGGCTGCACATTATCCACCCGTCTCCCCTGGCCGTCAGGCGCACAGTGTACCAGTGTCACACAGAATGGACCTGCGCTGCTGCTCCCCGCCTCCGCCGCCTCTACAGCTCATCTGTCACCTGCGGCTTTCTCTTCCGGGCTGCCACCTCCGATTGCTGCTCCTCACTGCGAGGAGACCACTGAGCGTCTTGCAGCGTCTCCTCTCTCTGCTTCCTCCGGCCGCCGCGACGCCATCTTGGATCCGTCAGGCAGGGATCCCCTCGTTGCTGTGGCAGAGAAGAAAGTTGTGATGCGCTGGTCTTTTCTTTTCTGGGGTGTTCCTCGGCGCTTCCCCCGTCTGGACATCTGCTGCCACGCTCCAGGTATCGCTCCGACCGGTTAATTTCACTGTCTGTGTGCAGAGCTCCCACCAAACACGCATCTACGCTGCCATGTCAAGCTCCGCCCCCCGGTAGGATGATTTTTTATGTGGGCAATCTGTATGTACAGGGTGTGGGAAACATATAAGATAGACTCTTATTTAGAGTGAAGGGCCGCTTTAAGAAGATAATTCTCTGCTCAGCCACAGACAAGTCCACATAACAAGCATAGCAAAAGACATAAATCAGATCAATGGATTTCAGGCATAAGAAAAGAGAGCTTACAGGCTGAAACCCCAGGATGATAACACCTCTTGAGAAAGGTCTAGTACCGAAACATTGAGGTTTTATGTGTTATCATCCTGGTGTTTCAGCCTGTAAGCTCTCTTTTCTTATTATCTGTACTTGCACTTGAATGATCTCTAGCACTCAAATTTTCATGTGTCCTCATTCTCCCCATCCAAAAATTCTTGACACACTGTTTGCACATGTGAAGGGGCCAAGAGTTTTCTTGATCACCAAGTTTTATGCTGACGCTGATGTGTGTCCTTTGATCGGGAGTGGTGAAACTTCCACAGCTATAACAAAACAAATCAGGATTGTTTAATCACTTAAAGGAAGTGTATGGCAAAAATGTGCAATATTAAAAATACATATTAGCATGTTGTCTAATGAGAGGAGGGGCCACTTATACACCTGAAAGTATATAAAACTCTCACCAAGCTTATGGTTTTCTGCTTTTGGTAGAAATAAAATCCAGGTGTGCCAGGTTTGAAAGTATTGGGGGTGACACAGGATAGTTCTTGATAAAGTGACCCCCCCCCCCGCCTTCCAGCATATTTATATGGATTTTATTAATGGACGATTTATTTGTAATATTCCTCCTTTAAGACGAGAAATAGCAGTGGCAGACCTGATATGAGGGAAAGGAAATAAGTATATACTGTACGTAAATAAAAAAATAAATCTGCTAACTGTATACAGACACACTTCAAAAAATGATTCACTATAAAGAGCGTCACGCAATCTCTCACCAGACTGGCTCATGAGTAATTGAATAGCCTAGACAAATACTTGGATTTGAAGGGGGTGTTGTTGAAATAAAGAAACGCATTGGCACTCTCAAAAGATGCAGGCATGTGTAAAGAATGTTTTTCTAGGGCCATATAAATGTAGTAAGAAAAAAACACACTCCTTACGGTTGTTAACATTCTTTTATTGTTTGCCTTGACATGGTATTTCCCATAATATAACAGTGGGAATTTAACCGCAAGACCTGCTGTTGCAAAAATAAATAAAATGAAAAGGTTTTGTTGGAAAAGTTTATGTAATTCCCATTGTAATATTTGATTAAAACATATATTATTACAGATACACCTTGATTTGTTTATATGATTTTGTAACTCATTTTATTTTATTAACTCATTATCTTTTTACTAAACATTGCAACAAAATGAATTACTGCATTGATCCCTGCTTTAATAGATGTGTTTCTGTTCATTACTCATTTTCTTGTAATCAAACACAAATGGTTACTGCCCTGCAAATTTACTTAGCATGCCTGTATATTTTTATAGAGCCACTTTATTTGATTTATACATCACTTGCAGTTATACTGAGTAATACTTATACAATGGCAGCATCAAACAAAGGTTTTTAGCTTTAAAGGGTAATTCCACTTGAGATTATGTTTTTTAAAGTTTCCAGGAATATAGGATCTTGGAAACAGCATGTTTATAAGTGTGTTTGGTAACACAAATGTTTATTTTACATCCCAGAAGAGGAAAACAATAAGGCCGAACACCAAAATCTTGACAAAAAGGGAGTTGTAAATTGAAAAGCATATTTTGCTTTTTTGCATGAGGATATATATATATATATATATATATATATATATAAAGTTTTTTGGTTTGAAGTAAACTAGACACTTGATGAAATATTGTAGGTGTAAATGCACCAAAATATGGTCCAATCTTTTAGCAAGTGTTTATTAGTGTTGGGTGAACCCAGAAGTCCATTTTTGGGTTCTGCTTTTAGGCCCCCTCAGCCAATCAGCTTAGCAGACAATCTTACTGCCCCTGCCCCACCCAGACCCACCCCCAAGCCAATCATTAAGGAGAGCAGGTGAGGCATAGATGGGTTAGAGCCAGAGCGGCAGATGCCCACAAGCTAATGCAGATTACAGCGCCCCGCTTGCAGCCAGTGAGTCTGTCACACAGCCTGGTGGGGTGTTCTGCCACACAGCAAATTAAGGGGGTGATTCTGTCACACAGCCTCCTATGGGGTGATGGGGTTTCTGTCACACAGTCTGCTATGGGGGTAATGGGGGGCTGTGTTGCACAGTCTGCTATGGGGGTAATGGTGGGCTCTTTTACACAGTTTACTATGGGCTGATGGGAGAATTCTGTCACACAGCCTGCTATGGGGGTTATGGTAGGTTCTGTCACACAGTCTTCTATGGGGGTAATGGGGGTCTCTGTCACACAGCACGCTATGCAGGAGGATGTGGGGCTCTACCACACAGTTTGCTATGGGGGTGATGGGGGGGCTTTGTCACACAGCCTGCTATGAGGGAGGATGTGGGGCTCTGCCACACAGTCTGCTATGGGGGTGATGGGGGGCATTGTCACACAGTCTGCAATGGGGAGATGGTTTTTTTTCACACACTCTGCTATGGTTGTGATGGGGGTTCTGTCACACAGCCTGTATGTGGGTGATGGCGAGCTCTGTCACACAGTCTGCTATGGGGGTCATGGGGGCTATTTCACACAATCTGCTATTGTCAGTCTCCTCACCTTTCTCGCTCTTCTATGAGCCGCAGACGTGCACACTTGGGTGTTTGTACTAGATCTGGCTCTTCATCTGTGGCACTGCTCAACAGCACCACCTAGTGTTCAGCTCACTGCAAGTTCACAAAGCCTAGTGGTAAGCTCTTGGGCTTGCTTTCTTTTTCCAGGTTTTCCTTGGCCAGTGGACAGGAAGTGACTTCCGTCTTGCTCTGAGATGCCCTTCCCAGCTTTATTGACAGTACTATTTAAATGGACAGCTGGCCTGTTTCCTGCAATTCCTGACTGTCAAACTGGATTCCCCTGGCCTGCTTTCGGATCAGCTCTTGGATTAACCCTTGGACGGATTACATGGTTAGAACTTTGAATTGCTTACTGGACTTTGCCTGTTTGCTGCCAGCCCCTGAACTCAGATTGTTTACTGGACTTTACCTATTTGCTGCCAGCCTCTGAACCCGGATTTTCTATTAGACTGTGCCTGTTTGCCGCCAGCCCTGGAATTTGTATTTGTTTTTCAGACTTTGCCAGTCCTTGAACTCTGTTTTGTGTCATTGAACTTTATTTCCTTGCTGCACCCCACATCTGGAGCTCTGCCCAGCCCTCACTTCTTGCCAGAAGTCTACCTTTCCATGGTTGTAGCCAGGAACCTGACAGCTATGGAGTGATGAGGGTTCTATCACACAGTCTGCTATCAGGGTGATGGAGGGTGGGCTCTGTCACACAGTCTACTATAGGGGTGAGGGGGGCTCTGTCACAAACTCTGCTGGTTGTGATGGGGGAGTCTGTCACACAGTCTGCTATGGGGGTGATAGAGGGCTCTGTCACACAGTCTGCTATGTCACAGTCTGCTATGAATGTGGTGGGGGGGATCTGTCACACGGCCTGCTATGGGGTGATGAAGGGGATTTTGTTACAGTCTACAATAGGGTGATAGGGGGTGTTCTGACACACAGTCTGCTATGGGTGCGATTGTGGGATTCAGTCACTCTGCTTGCTATGGGGTGAGGGGGGGGTTCTGTCACACAGCCTGCTATGTGGGTGATGGGGGCTCTGTCACACAGTCTGCTATGTGGGTGATGGGGGCTCTGTCACACAGTCTGCTATGTGGGTAATGGTGGGCTCTGTCACACAGACTGCCATGGGGGTGATGGGGGGATTCTGTCACACAGTTCGTTATGGGGGCCTGTCACACAGCCTGCTATGAGGGAGATGGGGGGCTCTGCCACACAGTCTGGTATGAGGTAATGGGCGGCTCTGCCACACAGTCTGATATGTGGCGATGGGGGTTCTGTCACACAGTCTGCTATGGTGTGATAGGGGGCTCTGTCACAAAGTCTGCTATGGGAATGATGGGGAGCTCTGTCACACAGTCGGCTATGGGGATGCTGGGGAGCTCTGTCACACAGTCTGCTATGTTTGTGGTGTGGAGATTCTGTCACACAGCCTGCTGGGGGGGCTCTGTCATACCACCTGCTATGGGGTGATGGGGGGCTCTGTCACACAATCTGCTATGGAGTGATGGAGGAATTCTGTGACATAGTCTGCTATGGTGTAATGGGGGGCTCTTTCACACAGTCTGCTATGTGGTGATAGAAGGATTTTGCCACACAGCCTGTTATAGGGTTATGGGAGGATTCTTCTTATTTTTTTAATATAGTATACATAATATTAGTACTGTCCCTACCCCATTTTGTGCAGGGCAATCACCCTGGTGTTACCCCCAAATTTGAGCTCTATACCTCTTACTACCCCCTCCAAGTTCGGGTTCCTATGGACTTCAATGGGGTTTGGGTCTAGTTTGGGTTACTGAACTGAACATTTGTTCAAAGTTCGGCCGAACTTGCCGAACCCCAACGTCTATGGATTTGTTCATCACTAGTGTCTATTAGATGTGCTTAGTTTCATTTATATTATATATTAACCTTTTAGTTAAACTAAAGACTGTAACAAAATCAATAGGTAACTATATAGACCAGAAGAGTTATCTAAACAAAAGGTTACCAATTACCACATCTAGTTAGATTACACAGGCAGCATTCCTTGGTACAGATTACAATCAATTAAGGTTCATTGACCTAAATTGCATTGAACATGAAGTGCTTGTCAACAAGCGACTGGAGTTAAAGAGTTAAACACTCTGCTGCTATTGACATCAACTGGAAATACACTCGGGCCTCTGTGACTGATCATAGACATTTTGAAACAAGAGTCTCCTACAGAGCAAGATCTTCAGTAGTTTGTTGAAGTGATTTATCTAATTGCATCAAGATGAAGCCCTTTGCAACTGATTACATACACAATCAACCTGTGATTTCCTGTCATACAGCATTTGTTTTTCTGATTTATTACATCTGCTATTCTTTATTATGATAATCCCTATCATGATTGCTCCCACAGATAGAAGTGTGGCGGGGATACGGTCACGGCACAGAGATGCAGCAAGGGTGATGCAGCAATTCGGGATGCCCCATAATGAAGGAGACCACTGCTCCTTTAGACTCAAAAGGGGTGGTTGTTCTGCTTTAAGTGGTTAAACTGCTGGTAGCAAGATCTAAAATCACCAATTCCCAAAAGAAATCTGGACTTGTCCAATTTGAACTTTAAACAAATCACAGTTAAAGTTCCAGTGCCAGATGAGGTCCTCATCGCCCGACGGGCCTCTGCATCTCCAGTGGGAGGGCAGTAATATTCACCCTGCACTAGGCTTTTGCTGCTCACACCCTGCAGCAGGAAGGGGCTATTTGTAGGCAAGGAGAGAGCCAACTGTAAAAGATTTTGTCCATGCCAGTAAGCAATTGTCCAGGACTGTTTCCCAGGCTATTAATGGGGGTGGGAACCTCAGTCAATGCTGGTATTTTATGACCAGTGTGCGTCCCTGAGGGGACAGGGCATGCCACCTTTTATCGGTTCTCTGATTCATTCTCGTCTTGATTACTGTAACTCATTATTAACCAGTTGTCCTCTTACTAAACTCTCTCCCCTCTCTAAACCATCTTGAATGCAGTAGCCAGGCTCATTTATTTGTCTAATATAATCTAAACTCTAACGCCTCCCCTCCCTGTCAATCAAAGTCCTCATGTTCGGGGTTTGGAGATAGCTGGTTTAAAGCACAAATGTTGATGTTGTTTGCAAATGACCTCTTTATGTGTGTTACGTCTCTGGTAACATCACATCCTAATTTATTTAACCCTTTAACTGCCAGCCTACCTTGAGATTTTGTCACCCTTTGTTGCCAGACCATTT
This sequence comes from Gastrophryne carolinensis, assembly GCA_027917425.1. NCBI lineage: Eukaryota > Metazoa > Chordata > Amphibia > Anura > Microhylidae > Gastrophryne > Gastrophryne carolinensis. The sequence goes on from CM051235.1 coordinate 111,654,535, forward strand.
TGCACTATTTTGCGCTCCCCTTGTTCAACTGTGATTTTTGAAGGGATTTCCAGGGATTTCCCAGGAAAGTGATATATTGTTTTTTTCAGCAGAGTCTGGGCTTTAACATGAAATGTCGTGTTTGTCATTTTTTAGGTGTATTCTCAATATTTTTGGATGAAATATGTGCAAAAAAAAAAACCCAAAAAACAATTTTTTACAATTTGTAGTGTTTTTTTTGTAATAAAAAATGTAAGTTTGTCAATAAAATCTTATTGCTCGTGAAGCCCCAATTTCTCCCGGTTACAGCAATACCACATATGTATAGGTAGACACCCTTTCCTGCCCAGGAGACTCCCCCAAACTGAAACAACGCTTTAGGAGATTTTCAGATAAAATACAACTATGCTACGTGGTAAGCGCACCTTGCAATTTTTCAAGAAAAACAACCCTTTACATTTGAAATACCCCTGACAAACTATATATTCTTGGGAAGTACACACCTCAGGCTTTCTAGGCGTACCAGACTTGTTGACATGGGTGCAGTTTTCTGGAAGTAATCCCTCAATATATTCTTTGGGTGCACAGGGTTTCCCTAAAAAAAGTATAAAAAAGCAGAATCAAAACCACATTTTCCTAAAAAAAACTATATGCAAACAAGAAAAAAACTGAAAATCTGAAAAAGCAACATGCCCCGAACAGAACAATACCCAGCATGCATAGCTAATGTCAAGGGAAGAGTTGCCAAACACACCAAAGTAAAGCATGTGCGTAACGGTAATTTTACTTCAAAATTTCAGCTCTGCAGACAAAGTGCGCACCTTATGCTTTTTCTACCAAAACAACCCTTTACATTTGGAATATCCCCCATAAACCATATATTCCCTGAAAGTACACATTTTAAGCTTTCTAAATGTACCCAGCTTGTTGTTGTGGGCTCATCTTTCTGGAAGTAATCCCTTGAAGAATTCTTAGGTTGCACAGGGTTTCACAAAAAAATGTATAAAAAAGCAGAATAAAAAACACCTTTTCCTAAAATATCAATATGCAAATATGAAAAAAACAAGCTAAATCTGAAAGCGCAAGGTCCCCCGAGCAGAACAATACCCAACATGCATACGTACTATTAACCCTTTTAATTGCCAGCCTACTTGAACTATTGTCACCCTCAGTTGGTCATTTTTCCCCATTTTGAGGCATGTTTAACCGTGATTTTTGTCAGAGTTTCTTGGAAAATATATATATATATATATATTTTTTTTTTGTTTTTTTGCAGCAGAATTTAGGTTTTAACATTAAATGTCTTGTTTGTAATTTTTCTACTGTTTTTTTAATATTTTTGCGTTAAAAAAACAAAAAAATAAATAAAATAATATTTTTTAAAAAATTGTCTCCTTTATTTTAAATAAAACATTTTTTTAGTAATAAAAACCATATTGCATGTGATAGCCCAATTTCTCCCGATTACAACGGTACCACATATGTATCGATAGCCCCTCCATTCTTGCCCAGGAGACCCCCCAAACTGAAAAGAGCATTTTATAACATTTACAAATAAAATACTACTATCCACACTATAAACATAAGGGGTTAATTTAAAATGACATAGGGACCCCCCTCCCAGGGGGGGGACCCCAATTTTTTTTGGAATTTTTGGCTAAGCCTAACCCTAACCCTTAAAATTAAAAAAAAAATAGTGGGGTCCCCCCCCCCCCCGGGAGGGTGGTCCCTATGTCGTTTTCTTTTTAATTTTAATCCTTTAAAATTTTAATTTTTTTAAATTTTTTCTTTTTAATCCCAGGGGGTGGGGGGACCCCATTTTTGGGGGGGGAATTTTAAGGTTTAGGGTTAGCCTAACCCTAACCCTAACCTGTAAAGTGGACCAACACCCAGGATTTTCACTATCCTGGGTTTTGATCCACTTCCGGGGGGGTGCCCCGCTGTGTAAAACCCCCGAGAAAGGTATAAAAAACTCACCTCAGCCCGCTCCTACGGCGCATGCGCGAGCGCTCGTCCAATCAGAGCGCTCAGAGCCGCTGTGGTATGCACGGACAAGGGACGGACAACCACAGCGGCTCTGAGCACGCTGTCGGCCGCATCTCGCGCTTCCCTCTAACAGGGAGCGTGCCCACATCGGCCATTCACAAACGACCGGCGCGTGTGCGCCCTGCGCAGCCTGGGTGTTGGTCCACTTAAAAAAAAAAAAAAAAAAGTAGGGGGGGACCCCAATTTTTGGGGGAATTTTAAGGGTTAGGGTTAGGCTAAACCTAACCCTTAAATTTTTTTTTTTAAAATGACGTAGGGTCCCCCCTCCCAGGGGGGGGGGGACCTAATTTTGTTTTTTAATTTTAAGGGTTAGGGTTAGGGTTAGGCTAACCCTAACCCTAACCCTTAAAATTAAAAAAAAATGACGTAGGGTCCCCCCTACCCATCATAACCAGCCCGGAACCAGCTATGGGGGCTTGTAGGAACAGAGTGGGGGGGGCAGCTTTTGTGGCCCCCCACCCTGCAGCCTACGAGCCCACATAGCCTATGTGGGCCCGGGCTCTTCTGCCCCCCCCGGCTTTGGGGAGGCAGGTAATTGGGGGTTCAGGGGTTAATGGCAAGTCACCCGCTAGGGCAGGTGACTTGCCAGACCCCAGCCTTGTGAACTGCTACAGGGGTCTCATGGACCCCTTACCAGTTCCCAAAGGGTTAACAGTTAAATAAAACACACACAGTAAAAATTATTTTATAAAAAAAAAAAAAATTACTCTTTACTCACCTTCGATCGTCAGCTCCTGTGTCCCTCGCTGATCTGCTGTCAGATGCCGGAGATCGGCAGCCAGAGGAGGAGGGGAGGCAGGAGATCAGAGGATCTCCTGTCCCCTCCTTCTCTCACCGCCGATCACTGGCATCTGACAGCTGAGAGGCCTGGAGCTGTCAAGACGCCGGCCGAGTGACGTCATAAGCCCCACCCCAAAATGGGCGGGGCTTCACGGCAAAATGGCGGCGCCCGTCGGAGGAAGAGGGGAGAGAGCCTGAAAGGCTCTCTCCTGAAGATAGAAAGCCCTAGGGGGGGGAGATCAGAGGCCCCCCAGGTGAAGAGGAGGGCCGGCAAGATCGAGCGCACATGGAGGTGAGTCACTTTTATTTTTTTTTTTTTTTTACAGGAAAAGCCAGCGGCCGCAAAACACGGGGGGGGGGCTACTCCGGCTCTCCCCTTCCTCCGGAGGAGCCCCGACGGGGGATCAGAGCCCCCCAGGGTGAAGAGGAGACCTGGCCGGTTCAAATGAGGGGTCAGGCAAGTGTTTTCTTTTTAATTTTCCAGGCGCTAGCAGGGGGCAAAGCCAGCCACGTAAATTTTACGTGGCTGGCATTTAACGGTTGGAGAGGCAGCCACGTAAAATTTACGTGGCTGGCAATAGAAGGCTTAATATTATCAGTAAATTCAGTAAAATCTCTAGTTTAGAGGTCAATCATAAGAAATCCAAAGCTTTAAATGTAACTCTGCCACCAGAAACTCAGGCAATGGTGCAGACTAGCTTCTTCCTTCAACCGGTATCAACTCGGTCATATCTGGGCATTAAACTGATCTCTAATTTTAATTCTCTACATCAAGCAAATTATAAGCCTTTTTTGGGTTCTTTGACACATTATTACATCAATGGACAATAGTCCTCATTTCATGGAAAGACAGAGTACATGTTGTAAAAATGTCCTACCTTCCAAAATTGTTATACCTTGTTTGGGCCCTTCATATCTCTATAACCTCACTGGTCCTGAGAGCTCAGCTGATGAAAGTTAATACATTTATCTGGGGGAGGGGGGCATGAGACCCAGGTTCAACTAATCTACTTTACACAGGCCCAAGTCACATTAAGGTCTGAGACTTACAAATTACAAGCTTCAAGCTTAATCTGCAGATACACAATTTGCACCTTCTGTTCACCTGGCAAAAATATACCTTTGTGGGTAGTTCTAGATTTTGTAGAGGTACACCCCTTTGACTGGAACACACTGCTTTGGTTGGCCAAAAATCTCCGACCAAATACTATTTGTGAGACAGTGGCAGGAAATGTGGTTGGGGATTGCTATATTTCCCTGCACTGTGCAGCAGTGTATGCCTCATCAAGGTTTAGTCTCGGAAGGGACCCCTTTAAAAGGTGGGAGGAAATGAAAGAGCTCCTGGGGCTGTTATAGGCAGAGAGAGTGAGACCTTCCATGTGACAGCAGCCATGTGACAGCAGCTAGAGTTGCTGCTGAACAAAGAGAGCTGACCCTGCTTGGAGTAAGAGGGCTATTGTGAAGCCTAAATTCTGACTACTAGTATTTGGGAAGTTGAATGCCTGCAATATAGCCTGTGCTGCTAATGCTTTAAGTCTTTACTCAAGATAAGCAGCCAATGTGTTAATTTTGATGCACTGTCTGATGAATAATAAAGCCCTGGGACTAATCAGTGATCAAATCCTGTGTAAAGGATATTTATTTCTATAAATTGAGCTTATGTTGTCTCTGACTGCTGTGACCCTCCTTCTGACTACCTCTACAGATCTACTTTCCACACTTTCTTCAACCTTTGCATCTCTCTTTGGGAATTTGGGACTCGGATAGATATTCAGGTACATTTTTGTTCCTGCACACGCCATTTATTAGATTAGCAGGCAATCCCCATTTCAATGGTGGGTCTTACTTATATTTAGCATGGCCCACCCTTTTTATGTCTGTGGTTAGAACTTTTCAAAATATAAAAAAAAAAGTAGTTCCTTTCACTTCCTTCACTTCCTTCCAGTACTGCAGCAGAAGCATTATGTGAGATCTTTGGGGCAAGATTTTGTGGGTTTGATGTCCCTGACTTTTGAGCTCAGATGTTTGGAGACCCCTTTTGTGCCAAGTTTGTTGTCATCATTATATAATTCTTTAATACTTTCCACTCCCTAAGCCAAATTGTTTTATAAAACAAAATGGGAAGATGACTTGAGGGAGATGCTAGATCGTGAGGAGTGGCCAGAAATGGCATCATCTATGGCTGGATGCTCTATTAATGTTTTAACCCTAGAAACAAATGTTTTAGGTGGTTTCTTGCACCAGATAGAACTGCTCATTATGGCCCTGACTCATTATCTAAATGCATCAGAGGCTGACGAGGACTGGGGATGTTGCTTCCCATCTTCTGAAATTGCCATGGAGTTGGATGGGGCTGGAAGGGGCTGGAGTAGGTAGCGTTCTGAGAGCTCCAGTGCTCTTTGTCTCCCTGCCTGCCGACCTAAAATGATGAGCCGACAGCCCGGGCTTTGAAGGGGGCTGAGAGAGCGGTGCTGGCCTCCCTTGTACCGTGTACACACCAGGGGAGCCAAGGCACCCCCGAAAGATGGGGAAATCCAGGAGACTTGTGGCGGAGCCCAAAAGCGGTCATTCCCGGACTTTGCTTTCTCCAGAGAAGCTTCTGGGCCTGTTTCGCCAGTGGGGTGAAAAGAAGCAGCCTAACGCTGAAGAGGGGCCCAGTTCTCTCCGTCTAAGCTGCAGCCTGACGGAAAATAATTGTGCTCGAGACCCGAAAATGGATAAATCTGTAACCTCAGAAAAAAAACTCTGATTTTTGTGTTAAAATCACTGAGGTAAGCCCCATAATAGGCAGGGTCCCCTACATTTAGGTGCACAAGAGGGATCAAGATTAGAACAGTGTGCCTCTTCAGATGATTTTATTGAGTTCTATCGATTACATAACACAGTGGGTACACATAATGACTAGAGATGAGCGAACTTTTGAAAAATTCGATTCGACTGATTCACCGAATTTTCTGGGAAAAATCGCTTCGGTCCGAATTTATTCGCGACGAATCGCTATTAAAAACGGCTATTTCTGGGCGTCCGAGAGCCTCCATAGGGTTGCAGAACATTTTGCTTGGCTTTAACATGCATAGGATGCATGCTGGGTTAGTGAAATACTATTGTAAAGAAGTATGACATGCAGATCATGGTAAGCCCCATAATAGGCAGGGTCCCCTACATTTAGGTGCGCAAGAGGGATCAAGATTAGAACAGTGTGCCTCTTCAGATGATTTTATTGAGGGACATGATCAGGAGCTTATGCATTACATTCAAGCATTGTCCACTAAAGAGGACCTTAATAAGCTTTACATTGCTGAAATTACTTGTTCTTTTCAAAAAAGCATGAATACACTGAAGCAAGATCTTAAGGCAGTATTGGTCAAAATAAGTTCTATCGATGAAGACATTCCGCTGACCAATAAAGCATTTAACAAGTTACATAACACAGTGGGTACACATAATGACTAGAGATGAGCGAACTTTTGAAAAATTCGATTCGACTGATTCACCGAATTTTCTGGGAAAAATCGCTTCGGTCCGAATTTATTCGCGACGAATCGCTATTAAAAATGGCTATTTCTGGGCGTCCGAGAGCCTCCATAGGGTTGCAGAACATTTTGCTTGGCTTTAACATGCATAGGATGCATGCTGGGTTAGTGAAATACTATTGTAAAGAAGTATGACATGCAGATCAGAGGCATCGCTATTAGATTCGCTTACAGAGCCTTGAGGTGGCATCAGCATGATGAGCCCATATATTGCCTGAAAGACACACAGTGGAGTTGGCAGCAGCATAGGGAGCCCAAATATTGCCTGAAAGACACACTCTGGACTTGGCAGCAGCATAGGGAGCCCATATATTGCCTGAAAAACATATTGTAGTTGGCAGCAGCATATGGAGCTCATATATTGCCTGAAAGACACGCCCAGGAGTTGGCGGCAACAGCATCAGCAGCATTAGGAAACCATATATTGCCTGAAAAACACATTGGAGTTGGCAGCAGCATTAGGAGCCCATATATTGCCTGAAAGACACAATCAGCAGTTGGCAGAAGCATAGGGAGCTTATATATTGCCTGAAAAACACATTGGAGTTGGCAGCAGCATTAAAAGCCCATATATTGCCTGAAAGACACACATTGGAGTGGCAGCAGCATTAGGAGCCCATAAATTGCCTGAAAGACACACCCAGGAGTTGGCAAAATCAGCAGCAGCAGCAGAATAGGGAGCTCATATATTGCCTGAAAGACACACATTGGAGTTGGCAGCAGCAGCATTAGGAGCCCATATATTGCCTGAAAGACACACTCTGGACTTGGCAGCAGCATAGGGAGCACATATATTGCATGAAAGACACACCCAGGAGTTGGCAGCAGCATATATTGCCTGAAAAACACATTGAAGTTGGCAGCAGCATTAGGAGCCTATATATTGCCTGAAAGACACACCCAGGAGTTGGCAGCAGCATAGGAAGCCCATGTATTGCCTGAAAAACACATTGGAGTTGGCAGCAGAATAGGGAGCTCATATATTGCCTGAAAGACACAACCAGGAGATGGCAGCAGCAGAAGGAGCTACCATGCATCAGCTACTCGCATGCATCAGCTATTGGTGGGTGGAAATCCTGGCTGATCCATGCCTGATTGATCTTCACAAAGGTGAGTCTCTCCACATTTTTCGTGGACAGACGAGTTCTCCTTGGCGTTACTGTGGCCCCCTCAGCACTAAAGACCCGCTCAGATGGCACACTACTGGCCAGGCAGGACAGCTTTCCCAGGGCAAACTCTGCCAGTTGCAGCCACAAGTCAAGTTTGGCTGCCCAGAAGTCCAGCGGATCCTCAAGGTGCGTTGGCATGGTCATTTCAAGGTATGACACGATCTGCTGGTTCAGGCCCTGCTCCAGGTCTTCCTGCTGCTCATGGGTAGCCTCAATATGCGGGTGCAGAAAGCTACTTATTAGCGACTGAAGACTGAGTCTGCTGCTGATGGAGCTGCTGCTCCTGCCACAACCCCCGGCAGCCATGGCAGGGGAAGGTGAGCGCAGAGGCCCCCCCCCAGTCAGACCTGCGAGAGTATGGACCATGTCGCAGATAGGCATCGCCCAACTGACTACGTAGAATTTCTTTGTAGTAGATCAGTTTGTCCTCCCTCTCGGCGGGTTTAAAAAATGCCCCCATTTTGTGCCGGAAGCGAGGGTCCAATAAGGTGGAGAGCCAGTAGTCATCCCGCAGAAAAATGGAGACAATTCTGCGGTCACTACGCAAGCACGTGAGCATGCATTGTATTATTTGTGCAAGTGACTCGGAGGGACTACCTGTCTCCATCTCCACTGCATACTGCCACAGTGTGTCTGGGTCCTCTGTCTCGCCTTCCTCACAACCCTCTAGCTCCACTGGCTGCTCCTGCTCCTCCTCTCCTGTCAGATGACTAGGTAAACCACCCATTTCGCCAAAACTAAACTTCGCTTCACTGTGCTGCTCCTCCTCCTCCTCAGCTCCCACGGGGTTTATGTGGCCGTGAAATGTATGCGACATGTCTCCAGTGCCCTGACCAGCCAAGGTTTCCAACATGTGTTGTATTACATGAAACAGCGGAATCATGTCGTTCATGCCATAATCCTGGTGACTGACAAATAAAGTGGCTTCCTCAAAGGGCCTAAGCAAACTGCAGGTGTCACGTATGAGCTGCCACTGGTTCACATTAAAGTTACACAGGGGAGACCCCCTATCTGCTTGGATCATCCAGAAATCTGTGATGGCTTTTCTCTGTTCGTATAGTCGATCTAACATATGTAGGGTGGAATTCCAAGGGGTGGGAACATCGCAAATCAGACTTGGGAGATACCGTTCTGATGCTGTAGCTCAAGAAGGGTGTGCTTGGCGGTGTAGGAGTGGCTGAAGTGCATATAAAGTTTCCTTCCCGTTGTTAGGATGTCTTGCAGATGGGGGGAAGACTTCAGAAAACGCTTAACAACTAGGTTGAATACGTGTGCCATACAGGGCGCATGGCTCAGGCCTCCGTGTCTCAGCGCAGACAAGATGTTACTCCCATTGTCAGTCACCATGGTACCCATTTCCAATTTTCGCGGAGTAAGCCATGTTTTGATTTCTTGATGAATGAATTTCAGGAGCTCCTCCCCTGTGTGACTCCAAGGCCAAGGCAAACCATGTGAAGCACAGTGTGACACCGCTGTGCCCTGCACACATGGTAGGCTGAAGGGGCATTGAGAATTGACCGTACAGTGGAGGCTGAGGAGATGGCGGAGGATGAGGAGGCAGAGTCGCACACTGTGACAGCCAAAACAGCCTGGGAGCATGGAGGCCGAAGCGGTGTGACCTGTCCAAGTTGCTGTGCAGGAACCACATTCACCCAGTGGGCCGTAAAGGACATGTATTGTCCCTGACCGTAGTTACAGCTCCAGATGTCGGCGCTGCCATGCACTTTGGTGCACACCGACAGGCTCAAGTACTGGCCCACCTTCTGCTCAACAAATTTGTGCAGGGCTGGTACTGCCTTCTTTGCAAAGAAATGATGGCTTGGAACTATCCACCTCGGCTCGGCACAAGCCATCAGCTCTCTGAAAGGCGCAGAGTCCACCACCTGAAAAGGGAGGGACTGCAGCACTAGCAATTGGACAGGAGCACATTTAGCTTCTGCGCCGTAGGATGAGTGGGCGCATACTGTTGTCTCTTGGACATGGCTTGGCTGATGGATTGCTGGTGGGATGAGTGAATTTTAGTAGGAGGAGCAGGAGCATCTGGAGCGGCAGAGGATGGGTATGACGCACAGCTACCTTCTTCTGAGGTGCTGGAGCCTTGGCTGGGTGAAATTGGAAGCGGTGTGGCACTGGCTGATGCAGCAGCCTGGACCCCCACTTCGGAGCCTCGGTTCTCCCAGGCCGCTTTATGGTGACGCTGCATGTGTTGCCACAGAGCCGTGGTACCAACATTGGGGCCCTGGCCACGCTTCACCTTCTGTCTACACATCTTGCATGTGGCCAGGTTACCCTCCTGCGGATGCTTGAGGAAAAAGTGCCACACTGCCGAGTAGCTAATTTTCCCTCCAACAGTCCGCACTAATTCACTGCTACTGCTGCCAACTCCAGGAACCCCTGCTCCACTACCTCCCGGGAAGGCAGCCTGCCGCGCAGAAGGTGGTCTACCCCTCCCCCGGCCACATGTGGCTCCAGACATCCCAATTCTGCCACCATGCTGACTGCCAACCTTACTGCCACCATGATGACTGCCAACCCTACTGCCACCTTGCTGCCTCAGCTGCTGACTCTGGGGCAACCTGGGACCCTCTTCTCCTGATGATGATGAAGCCCCTTCTGCACCGGGCTCCCAAGTGCGATCGGCTTCATCATCATCATCATCATCATCGAGTTGTGCCTGCACGTCACTGATGTCCTCCTCGGTTTCCACAAGAGCGTGTGCTGCAGGAGATGGAATGCTCACCACACCACCTCCCATGCCACTCTCCTCCTCAGTGTTTGTCTGCCTAGTGGAAGAAGCGGCGGATGTCTCCTCCATTTCTTGGCTGGGCAGTAGCTGCTGACTGTCCTCTAACACATCGTCCTCACTGAATAGTGTAGCTGAACCCAAAGCATAATATACGGCGGCTGGAGGGGGGGGGCATAGGACAGAGGCAATGGAAGGACGGGGGCTGCTCCCGGGCTATGACAACTCAGTGTCAGATGTCACTTGTGATGAGGTTGATGAACGCGTTGACCAGTTGATGACGGCAGATGCGTTGCTGGTCGAGACACGACTGCTGGCAGATACCAGGAGATCAGGCCTCTCACCGCTACTCATGCTGCCACTCGCCCCTAGTCTGCTGTGACCTCTGCCAGATGAATCTAGGCCTCTCCTCGATGCACATCCTGGCACATCTCTGCCTGACATTTTTACTGCGTTTAGGAGGAGAAAACAATATACTACACTACACCTACAACAGTATTTTTGTAACAGCAGGTGTGTAGAAAAGTTAGATCAAAAAAGGCAGACACTGTAGCTAAAAGCTAATGAAAAAAGACACTGTTAGATGGTGTTACACAGGATGCCCCTGGTCAGAGTTAAATGCACCACAGGCAGTTTTAAAACGTGGTTTTTGTACAAAATGTAAAAAAAAGGTAAAGATGCAGGTACTATTAAAAGCTAAGTACTAGTATTCAGGATGCCCCCCGGGGAAAGGCAACGGATGCTTTAAACTTTAAAACCAGACTTTTTTATACAAAAGGCAAAAGGTTAGTAGGCAGGTACGCCTAAAAGATAAGTGCTAGCACTGACAATGGACCCCGGTGAAAGGCAATGGGTGCTTTAAACTTGTAAACCAGACTTGTTTTATACAAAAGGCAAAAGGTTAGTAGGCAGGTACTCTTAAAAGATAAGTGCTAGCACTGACAATGGCCTTGGTGAAAGGCAATGGGTGCTTTAAACTTGTAAACCAGACTTTTTTATACAAAAGGCAAAAGGTTAGGAGGCAGGTACTCTTAAAAGACACGTGCAGCACTGACAATGGCCCCCGGTGAAAGGCAATGGGTGCTTTAAACATGAAAACCAGACTTTTTTTATACAAAAGGCAAAAGGTTAGTAGGCAGGTACACTTAAAAGATAAGTGCTAGCACTGACAATGGCCCCCGGTGAAAGGCAATGGGTGTTTTAAACTTGTAAACCAGACTTTTTTATACAAAAGGCAAAAGGTTAGGAGGCAGGTACACTTAAAGGATAAGTGCTAGCACCGACAATGGCCCCCGGTGAAAGGCAATGGGTGCTTTAAACTTGTAAACCAGACTTGTTTTATACAAAAGGCAAAAGGTTAGTAGGCAGGTACTCTTAAAAGATAAGTGCTAGCACTGACAATAGGCTTGATTCAAAGAAACATTCGTCAGGACTTTCGTAGCTGCCTGTGAAAGTTTTGGTGGGTGTTTGTCATTTTTTTGCTTTTTTTCGTACATTTTTCACTCGCACGAACGTTCGGGAGAATGCGTATATGCGCTTTCGATTAGCGAAAGCAATTCGGAACATTTCCAAACAAAATTGGAAAATTTTCGTTCCTTCAGAAAACTTCCGTTGCTGGGATGGTTTACGTCACATTCAGAGAGCTGTTTGCCGACGGCTCACCACCCTATAAATTCGTATAATTGTAAAACCACTTCCGACACCTCTGAGGACTCGGATTGCTATTTTTGAACATGTTTTGCGGCTATGTGGAGGAGTCTGCGCGCCTTTAGCACCAAGGCATTGCATGTATCAGCATGGCCGAGGCCATAAATTGTATAGCAATGCATACCTGAATCAATACATTTCATGTATGCCTTATAGATGCATTTTAATGCTGACCTAAATTAGTCTTTAGCATGTAAAAATGTATTTTTCCACACATCCACATAATTGCTATATTTTTTAAGACTTATGTCCTTTGTGAATTATATTTGAATTGTTGAACTTGAATCTTAATGTGTTGTAGGAGTTAGTGTTTTAGTCGGTTACCTTTGCTTTGTGTAATTATTTTATATTTGGTTGCAGGAACTGCAAGATGTGCTGCTCGCCCTTGCTCCTGATGCCCGTTCTTTGCCTGCAGAATGCGGGCCAGGGGTTCTCTAATCGGGCACTATGCAAAACCCGGGCCGTGGTGGCGAGGGCCCTCTGGCTTATGAAGTCCAGATTTAGGTGTTTGGACCATACGGGGGGGGGGGGGGGGGCACTGCAGTATGACCCCAACAAGGTTATCCCAAAATTGTAATTTACAGGGACCACACGTGCCAGAGTGGCACAACTGAGTGTCAGGGTCCTTCAGTTGGTGGGCGAGATGCAGGAGCTGTGCAACTCGTTGGGGACCACAGATGAAGAATAATGTTCAGTGGCCTGCCATTGCTATGTATTTAATTATTTATAGTTGTAAAAAGTTGAAATTTAACACATTTTTTAAAACTGCATATTTGATGCTGGTAATTATTTTTAAAAAGTTACATTGTCATTTCATTAACAAACTACATTAACACAAAACTAATAGGCACAGAAATATTTAAAGATGAATATTCACATGACCGATAAGTGGTTTGGGTGTGCTTTAAGGGTCCAAAAGGGAAGATGGAGGATAGTGATAAGTGGTTTGGGTGAGCTTTAAGGGTCCAAAAGGGAAGATGGAGGATGGAGTGCTAAGTGGTTTAGCTAAACATTGTAGTAGAAGTGAGGGTGGCAAATATGTAGGCGAGCACTTTCATGACTTAAGTTTGTAGTGCGCAGGCGCAAGATCGTAAGGATTCCGTCTGGACATTTATTTTTGGTAAAATGGAAACAGAATCTATCGGGAAACGTAAAGGATTCGTTGGAGGATACGATGGGAAAAGGGCAAAAACGAAAGCCTACGTTGTAACATGTGGAAATGAAACGGAAAAGTCTGGATGGAAAATGACATCCGCGTAATTCGTAATCTGCCGTACGAACGGACGGAAACTTTACACAAGGTTTTCAATGCATGCATAGAATCGCTCGAACGCTCATACGAGAGCGGGAAATTTTGAAAATGTTACGACGTCGGCACCAAACCGAAAGTTTTTTTGTGTCTCTCTGAATCGAGCCTAATGGCCCCCGGTGAAAGGCAATGGGTGCTTTAAACTTGTAAACCAGACTTGTTTTATACAAAAGGCAAAAGGTTAGTAGCCAGGTACTCTTAAAAGACACATGCTAGTATTTGGGATGCCCCCTTCTCACGTACAGAGGTGGCCTCCTTTGATTGTGGAAAAGTGACTTTGCTTATAAAATGCAAGCAGTTATTAGACAGGTAGTCTTGAAATATTTATGCTAGTGTTTGGGATGCCCCCTCCTTACATACAGAGCAGGCCTCCCTTGATTGTGGAAAAGTGACGTTAATTATAAAATGCAAGCAGTTATTAGACAGGTAGTCTTGAAATATTTATGCTAGTTTTTGGGATGCCCCCTCCTCACATACAGAGCAGGCCTCCCTTGATTGTGGAAAAGTGACGTTAATTTTAAAATGCAAGCAGTTATTACACACGTAGTCTTGAAATATTAATGCTAGCACGCTTTTTAAAGAATGACACCAGGTAAAGGAAAAGCTAAATAGGCAGGAGTGTTATTAACACTAAATAGGCTTGAAAGCTAATGCAAACAGTTTAAACTGTCCCTGTCTTATCTGTCACTGTCACAGGCTCTCTCCTTCTCTAGCTGTCCCGCGCTTCTTCTGTTCCATCAATATATCTATCTATCTATCTATTTATCTAGTTATCTATCTATATGTCTGTCCCTCGCTCTCTCCCTGCCTGATCTGCTCTGGCCGCAATACAGTGTCAGAATTATCTTCCGCAAGATGGCCGCCGTTTATATGGGGCTGTAACATCATCGGTAAGCCTGTCTGCTGATAGGTAGCATGTGACACCTACCCAGCATTCCTTGTCCCATGGGACATATCCTGACACGTGGATCCACCATTTTAGATGGACTGTATAGCAGTATAGCAGTATAGCAGCAGTATAGCAGAGTTTTAAGGAAGTGATTCGAGGGATCGAATTGCGGCGATATTCGGAATCGTAACGAATATTTCATGAAATTCGAAATGAATTCGGGATCGTCAGAATCGATTCGCTCATCTTTAATAATGACCATCTGATATACATGTACCGAAAACTGGGAGAATCACTGCAAGAAATGTTTAAAGGCATACTAAAAGTCCTCCAGGGTCTGAGGTAGAACTTATTTGGACACATACAGTAGATCTCTACTAATAGGACGACCTAATAGTGGTATGGAGCTATAAATTAAAACAGGAGTTTCGTCTGTGATGTGCAGTTTGGGTCAAATCGTGTTTATGCGTCAGGCAATCAGCAATCACACTACGTCAACAAAGAGCGTTGAAGAACTCAGCTCAGCTCAGGATTGCTGGCATTCAGTGGCATTCAATACAGCAGGAGACTGCCCATGGGGTTATTAGCTAAATTAATTATAAAATATATATATATATATATATATATATATATATGCTCAGGGTCTGAATGTTCCTGGAAAAAGACATATAATTCTGGAGACATAGAGATATCCAGACAGATATTTGGTAACAAATGGTATTCGCCCCACTTTCCCTCGGGGGCCACAAACAACAGGTTGAAGCAGGTATCCCTTTTGAAAGATAGGAGGTTACATTTTTTGCCTGAAAAACACACCCTGAAGCTGGAGGCAGGAGGAGCCCAAAAATTGGCTGAATGTAACCCTGGAGTTGCAAGCAGCAGCAGCAGGAGCCCAAATATAGCTTGAAAGAGACACTGGAGTTGGCAGCAGGAGCCGAAACATTGCCTGAATGGCACCCTGGAGTTGCAAGCAGCAGGAGCCCAAACATAGCTTGAAAGAGACACTGGAGTTGGCAGAAGGAGCCCAAAAATTGTCTGAATGATACCCTGGAGTTGCAAGCAGCAGCAGCAGCCTAAACATAGCTTGAAAGAAACACTGGTGTTGGCAGCAGGAGCCCAAAAATTGGCTGAATGACACCCTGAAGTTGCAAGCAGCAGCAGCAGGAGCCCAAACATAGCTTGAAAGACACACTGGAGTTGGCAGCAGGACCCCAAAAATTGGCTGAATGACACCCTGGAGTGGGAAGCAGCAGCAGCAGCCAAAACATAGCTTGAAAGAGACACTGGAGTTGGCAGCAGGAGCCCCAAAATTGGCTGAATGACACCCTGGAGTTGCAAGCAGCAGCAGGGGCCCAAACATAGCTTGAAAGAGACACTGGAGTTGGCAGCAGGAGCCCAAAAATTTGCTGAATGCAACCCTGGAGTTGCAAGCTGCAGCAGCAGCCCAAACATAGCTTGAAAGACACACTGGAGTTGGCAGCAGGAACCCAAAAATTGGCCTAAAGACACAGTGCAGTTGGCAGCAGCAGTAGGCCAAACATAGCTTGAAAGAGACACTGTAGTTGGCAGCAGGAGCCAAAACATTGGCTGAATGACACCCTGGAGTTGCAAGCAGCAGCAGCAGGAGGCCGAACATAGCTTGAAAGAGACACTGGAGTTGGCAGCAGGAACCCAACAATTGGCCTAAAGACACACTTCAGTTGGCAGCTGCAGCAGTAGGAGGCAAAATATAGCTTGAAAAAGACACTGGAGTTGGCAGCAGGAGCCCAATAGTTGGCTGAATGGCACCCTGGAGTTGCAAGCAGCAGCAGCAGCAGGAGCCCGAACATAGCTTGAAAGAGACACTGGAGTTGGCAGCAGGAGCCCAATAATTGGCTAAATGACACCCTGGGGTTGCAAGCAGCAGCAGCAGCCCAAACCTAGCTTGAAAGAGACACTGGAGTTGGCAGCAGGAGCCCAAAAATAGACTGCATGACACCCTGGAGTTGCAAGCAGCAGCAGCAGCCCAAGCATAGCTTGAAAGAGACAATGGAGTTGGCAGCAGGAGACACTGGAGTTGGCAGCAGGAGCCCAAAAATAGACTGCATGACACCCTGGAGTTGCAAGCAGCAGCAGCAGCCCAAGCATAGCTTGAAAGAGACAATGGAGTTGGCAGCAGGAGCCCAAAAATTGGCTGAATGACACCCTGGAGTTGCAAGCAGCAGCAGCAGCCCAAGCATAGCTTGATAGAGACTCTGGAGTTGGCAGCAGGAGCCCAAGAATTGGCTGAATGACACCCTGGGGTTGCAAGCAGCAGCAGCAGCCCAAACCTAGCTTGAAAGACACACTGGAGTTGGCAGCAGGAGCCCAAACATTGGCTGAATGACACCCTGGAGTTGCAAGCCAAACCATGGCTTGAAAGAGACACTGGAGTTTGCAGCAGGAGCTCAAAAATTGGCTGAATGAGACCCTGAAATTGCGAGCAGCAGCAGCAGGAGCCCAAACATAGCTTGAAAGAGACACTGCAGTTGGCAGCAGGAGCCCAAAAATTGGCTGAATGACACCCTGGAGTTGCAAGCAGCAGCAGGAGCCGAAACATAGCTTGAAAGAGACACTGGAGTTGGCAGCAGGAGCCCAAAAATTGGCTGCATGACACCCTAGAGTAGCAAGCAGCAGCAGCAGACCAAACATAGCTTGAAAGACACACTGGAGTTGGCAGCAGGAGCCCAAACATTGGCTGAATGACACCTGGGGTTGCAAGCAGCAGTAGGCCAAACATAGCTTGAAAGAGATACTGGAGTTGGCAGCAGGAGCCCAAAAATTGGCTGAATGACACCCTGGAGTCGCAAGCAGCAGCAGCCCAAACATAGCTTGAAAGAGACACTGGACTTGGCAGCAGGAGCCAAAAAATTGGCTGAATGACACCCTGGAGTTGCAAGCAGCAGCAGCAGCAGCAGCAGCAGCAGCCCAGACATAGCTTGAAAGAGACACTGGAGTTGGCAGCAGGAGCTCAAAAATTGGCTGAATGACACCCTGGAGTTGCAAGCAGCAGCAGCAAGAACCCAAACATAGCTTGAAAGACACTGGAGTTGGCAGCAGGAGCCCAAAAATTGGATGAATGACACCCTGGAGTTGCAAGCAGCAGCAGGAGCCCAAACATAGCTTGAAAGAGACACTGGAGTCGGCAGCAGGAGCCCAAAAATTGGCTGAACGACACCCTGGAGTTGCAAGCAGCAGCAGGAGCCCAAACATAGCTTGAAAGAGACACTGGAGTTGGCAGCAGGAGCCCAAAAATTGGCTGAATGACACACTGGAGTCGCAAGCAGCAGCATCCCAAACATAGCTTGAAAAAGACACTGGTCTTGGCAGCAGGAGCCCAACAATTGGCTGAATGACACCCTGGAGTTGCAAGCAGCAGCAGGAGCCCAAACATAGCTTGAAAGAGACACTGGAGTTGGCAGCAGGAGCCCAAAAATTGGCTGAATGACACCCTGGAGTTGCAAGCAGCAGCAGCCCAAACATAGCTTGAAAGAGACACTGGAGTTGGCAGCAGGAGCTCAAAAATTGGCTGAATGACACTCTGGAGTTGCAAGCAGCAGCAGCAGCAGAAGCCCAAGCATAGCTTGAAAGAGACACTGGAGTTGGCAGCAGGCGCCCAAAAATTGGCTGAATGACACCCTGGAGTTGCAAGCAGCAGCAGGAGCCCAAACATAGCTTGAAAGAGACACTGGAGTTGGCAGCAGGAGCCCAAAAATTGGCTGAATGACACCCTGGAGTTGCAAGCAGCAGCAGCCCAAACATAGCTTGAAAGAGACACTGGAGTTGGCAGCAGGAGCCCAAAAATTGGATGAATGACACCCTGGAGTTGCAAGCAGCAGCAGGAGCCCAAACATAGCTTGAAAGAGACACTGGAGTCGGCAGCAGGAGCCCAAAAATTGGCTGAATGACACCCTGGAGTTGCAAGCAGCAGCAGGAGCCCAAACATAGCTTGAAAGAGACACTGGAGTTGGCAGCAGGAGCCCAAAAATTGGCTGAATGACACCCTGGGTAGCAAGCAGCAGCAGCCCAAACCTAGCTTGAAAGACACACTGGAGTTGGCAGCAGGAGCCCAAAAATTGGCTGAATGGCATCCTGGAGTTGCAAGCAGCAGCAGCAGGAGCCCAAACATAGCTTGAAAGAGACACTGCAGTTGGCAGCAGGAACCCAAAAATGGGCCTAAAGACACAGTTCAGTTGGCAGCAGCAGGAGGCCAAACATAGCTTGAAAGAGACACTGTAGTTGGCAGCAGGAGCCCATAAATTGGCTGAATGACACCCTGGAGTTGCAAGCAGCAGCAGCAGGAGGCCAAACATGGCTTGAAAGAGACACTGGAGTTGGCAGCAGGAACCCCACAGTTGGCCTAAAGACACACTGCAGTTGGCAGCAGCAGCAGTAGGAGGCAAAATATAGCTTGAAAAAGACACTGGAGTTGGTAGCAGGAGCCCAATAATTAGATGAATGACACCCTGGAGTTTCAAGCAGCAGCAGCAGGACCCCAAACATAGCTTGAAAGAGACACTGGAGTTGGCAGCAGGAGCCCAAAAAATGTCTGAATGACACCCTGGAGCTGCATGCAGCAGCAGTCGTAGCCCAAACATAGCTTGAAGGACACACTGGAGTTAGTAGCAGAAGCCCAAAAATTGGCTGAATGACACCCTGGGGTTGCAAACAGCAGCAGCAGACCAAACATAGCTTGAAAGACACACTGGAGTTGGCAGCAGGAGCCCAAACATTGGCTGAATGACACCTGGGGTTGCAAGCAGCAGTAGGCCAAACATAGCTTGAAAGAGATACTGGAGTTGGCAGCAGGAGCCCAAAAATTGGCTGAATGACACCCTGGAGTCGCAAGCAGCAGCAGCCCAAACATAGCTTGAAAGAGACACTGGACTTGGCAGCAGGAGCCAAAAAATTGGCTGAATGACACCCTGGAGTTGCAAGCAGCAGCAGCAGCAGCAGCAGCAGCAGCCCAGACATAGCTTGAAAGAGACACTGGAGTTGGCAGCAGGAGCTCAAAAATTGGCTGAATGACACCCTGGAGTTGCAAGCAGCAGCAGCAAGAACCCAAACATAGCTTGAAAGACACTGGAGTTGGCAGCAGGAGCCCAAAAATTGGATGAATGACACCCTGGAGTTGCAAGCAGCAGCAGGAGCCCAAACATAGCTTGAAAGAGACACTGGAGTCGGCAGCAGGAGCCCAAAAATTGGCTGAACGACACCCTGGAGTTGCAAGCAGCAGCAGGAGCCCAAACATAGCTTGAAAGAGACACTGGAGTTGGCAGAAGGAGCCCAAAAATTGGCTGAATGACACACTGGAGTCGCAAGCAGCAGCATCCCAAACATAGCTTGAAAAAGACACTGGTCTTGGCAGCAGGAGCCCAACAATTGGCTGAATGACACCCTGGAGTTGCAAGCAGCAGCAGGAGCCCAAACATAGCTTGAAAGAGACACTGGAGTTGGCAGCAGGAGCCCAAAAATTGGCTGAATGACACCCTGGAGTTGCAAGCAGCAGCAGCCCAAACATAGCTTGAAAGAGACACTGGAGTTGGCAGCAGGAGCTCAAAAATTGGCTGAATGACACTCTGGAGTTGCAAGCAGCAGCAGCAGCAGAAGCCCAAGCATAGCTTGAAAGAGACACTGGAGTTGGCAGCAGGCGCCCAAAAATTGGCTGAATGACACCCTGGAGTTGCAAGCAGCAGCAGGAGCCCAAACATAGCTTGAAAGAGACACTGGAGTTGGCAGCAGGAGCCCAAAAATTGGCTGAATGACACCCTGGAGTTGCAAGCAGCAGCAGCCCAAACATAGCTTGAAAGAGACACTGGAGTTGGCAGCAGGAGCCCAAAAATTGGATGAATGACACCCTGGAGTTGCAAGCAGCAGCAGGAGCCCAAACATAGCTTGAAAGAGACACTGGAGTCGGCAGCAGGAGCCCAAAAATTGGCTGAATGACACCCTGGAGTTGCAAGCAGCAGCAGGAGCCCAAACATAGCTTGAAAGAGACACTGGAGTTGGCAGCAGGAGCCCAAAAATTGGCTGAATGACACCCTGGGTAGCAAGCAGCAGCAGAACATAACCTAGCTTGAAAGACACACTGGAGTTGGCAGCAGGAGCCCAAAAATTGGCTGAATGGCATCCTGGAGTTGCAAGCAGCAGCAGCAGGAGCCCAAACATAGCTTGAAAGAGACACTGCAGTTGGCAGCAGGAACCCAAAAATGGGCCTAAAGACACAGTTCAGTTGGCAGCAGCAGGAGGCCAAACATAGCTTGAAAGAGACACTGTAGTTGGCAGCAGGAGCCCATAAATTGGCTGAATGACACCCTGGAGTTGCAAGCAGCAGCAGCAGGAGGCCAAACATGGCTTGAAAGAGACACTGGAGTTGGCAGCAGGAACCCCACAGTTGGCCTAAAGACACACTGCAGTTGGCAGCAGCAGCAGTAGGAGGCAAAATATAGCTTGAAAAAGACACTGGAGTTGGTAGCAGGAGCCCAATAATTAGATGAATGACACCCTGGAGTTTCAAGCAGCAGCAGCAGGACCCCAAACATAGCTTGAAAGAGACACTGGAGTTGGCAGCAGGAGCCCAAAAAATGTCTGAATGACACCCTGGAGCTGCATGCAGCAGCAGTCGTAGCCCAAACATAGCTTGAAGGACACACTGGAGTTAGTAGCAGAAGCCCAAAAATTGGCTGAATGACACCCTGGGGTTGCAAACAGCAGCAGCCGCCCAAACATAGCTTGAAAGAGATACTGGAGTTGGCCGCAGGAGCCCAAAAATTGGCTGAATGACACCCTGAAGTTGTAAGCAGCAGCAGCCCAAACATAGCTTGAAAGAGACACTGGAGTTGGCAGCAGGCGCCCAAAAATTGGCTGAATGACACCCTGGAGTTGCAAGCAGCAGCAGCAGGAGCCCAAGCATAGCTTGAAAGAGACACTGGAGTTGGCAGCAGGAGCCCAAAAAGTGGCTGCATGACACCCTGGAGTTGCAAGCAGCAGCAGCAGCCCAAAAAAAGCTTGAAAGACACACTGGAGTTGGCAGCAGGGGCCCAAACATTGGCTGAATGACACCCTGGAGTTGCAAGCAGCAGCAAGCAGCAGCAGCCCAAACATAGCTTGAAAGAGACACTGGAGTTGGCAGCAGGAGCCCAAAAATTGGCTGAATGACACACTGGAGTCACAAGCAGCAGCATCCCAAACATAGCTTGAAAAAGACACTGGTCTTGGCAGCAGGAGCCCAACAATTGGCTGAATGACACCCTGGAGATGCAAGCAGCAGCAGGAGCCCAAACATAGCTTGAAAGAGACACTGGAGTTGGCAGCAGGAGCCCAAAAATTGGCTGAATGACACCCTGGAGTTGCAAGCAGCAGCAGCCCAAACATAGCTTGAAAGAGACACTGGAGTTGGCAGCAGGAGCTCAAAAATTGGCTGAATGACACCCTGGAGTTGCAAGCAGCAGCAGCAGCAGAAGCCCAAGCATAGCTTGAAAGAGACACTGGAGTTGGCAGTAGAAGCCCAAAAATTGGTTGCATGACACCCTGGAGTTGCAAGCATCAGCAGCAGCCCAAACAAAGTATGAAAGACACACTGGAGTTGGCAGCAGGAGCCCAAACAATGGCTGAATGACACCCTGGAGTTGCAAGCAGCAGCAGCCGCCCAATCATAGCTTGAAAGTGACACTGGAGTTGACAGCAGGAGCCCAAAAATTGGCTGAATGACACCCTGGAGACGCAAGCAGCAGCAGCCCAAACATAGCTTGAAAGAGACACTGGAGTTTGCAGCAGGAGCCCAAAAATTGGCTGAATGACACCCTGGAGTTGCAAACAGCAGCAGCAGCAGCCCAAACATAGCTTGAAAGAGACACTGGAGTTTGCAGCAGGAGGTCAAAAATTGGCTGAATGACACCCTGGAGTTGCAAGCAGCAGCAGCAGGAGCCCAAACATAGCTTGAAAGAGACACTGGAGTTGGCAGCAGGAGCCCAAAAATTGGCTGAATGACACCATGGAGTTGCAAGCAGCAGCAGCAGCAGCCCAAACATAGCTTGAAAGAGACACTGGAGTTGGCAGCAGGAGCCCAAAAATTGGCTGAATGACACCCTGGAGTTGCAAGCAGCAGCAGCAGGAGCCCAAACATAGCTTAAAGGGGCACTGGAGTTGGCAGCAGGAGCCCAAAAATTGGCTGAATGACACCCTGGAGTTGCAAGCAGCAGCAGCAGCAGAAGCCCAAGCATAGCTTGAAAGAGACACTGGAGTTGGCAGTAGAAGCCCAAAAATTGGTTGCATGACACCCTGGAGTTGCAAGCATCAGCAGCAGCCCAAACAAAGTATGAAAGACACACTGGAGTTGGCAGCAGGAGCCCAAACAATGGCTGAATGACACCCTGGAGTTGAAAGCAGCAGCAGCCGCCCAATCATAGCTTGAAAGTGACACTGGAGTTGACAGCAGGAGCCCAAAAATTGGCTGAATGACACCCTGGAGACGCAAGCAGCAGCAGCCCAAACATAGCTTGAAAGAGACACTGGAGTTTGCAGCAGGAGCCCAAAAATTGGCTGAATGACACCCTGGAGTTGCAAACAGCAGCAGCAGCAGCCCAAACATAGCTTGAAAGAGACACTGGAGTTTGCAGCAGGAGGTCAAAAATTGGCTGAATGACACCCTGGAGTTGCAAGCAGCAGCAGCAGGAGCCCAAACATAGCTTGAAAGAGACACTGGAGTTGGCAGCAGGAGCCCAAAAATTGGCTGAATGACACCCTGGAGTTGCAAGCAGCAGCAGCAGCAGCCCAAACATAGCTTGAAAGAGACACTGGAGTTGGCAGCAGGAGCCCAAAAATTGGCTGAATGACACCCTGGAGTTGCAAGCAGCAGCAGCAGGAGCCCAAACATAGCTTAAAGGGGCACTGGAGTTGGCAGCAGGAGCCCAAAAATTGGCTGAATGACACCCTGGAGTCGCAAGCAGCAGCAGCCAAAACATAGCTTGAAACAGACACTGGACTTGGCAGCAGGAGCCCAAAAATTGGCTGAATGACATCCTGGAGTTGCAAGCAGCAGCAGCAGCCCAAACATAGCTTGAAAGAGACACTGGAGTAGGCAGCAGGAGCTCAAAAATTGGCTGAATGACACCCTGGAGTTGCAAGCAGCAGCAGCAGGAGCCCAAACATAGCCTGAAAGAGACACTGGAGTTGGCAGCAGGAGCCCAAAAATTGGCTGAATGACACCCTGGAGTTGCAAGCAGCAGGAGCCCAAACATAGCTTGAAAGAGACACTGGAGTTTGCAGCAGGACCCCAAAAATTGGCTGAATGACACCCTGGAGTTGCAAGCAGCAGCAGCAGGAGCCCAAACATAGCTTGAAAGAGACACTGGAGTTGGCAGCAGGAGCCCAAACATTGGCTGAATGACACCCTGGAGTTGCAAGCAGCAGCAGCAGGCCAAACATAGCTTGAAAGAGACACTGGAGTTGGCAGCAGGAGCCCAAAAATTGGCTGAATGACACCCTGGAGTCGCAAGCAGCAGCAGCCCAAACATAGCTTGAAAGACAATTCCAAGCACTTCAATAGGAGCGGCCGTGAAAGACACACCTCCCTCCCTATTAAGGAGCACCAAACTATATCCAAAGCTTGAAAGACACACTGGAGTTGGCAGCAGGAGCCCAAAAATTGGCTGAATGACACCCTGGAGTATCAAGCAGCAGCAGCAGCCGATACATAGCTTGAAAGAGACACTGGAGTTGGCAGCAGGAGCTAAAAAATTGGCTGAATGACACCCTGGAGTTGCAAGCAGCAGCAGCAGCAGGAGCCCAAACATAGCTTGAAAGAGACACTGGAATTTGCCACAGGAGCCCAAAAATTGGCTGAATGACACCCTGGAGTTGCAAGCAGCAGCAGTAGCAGCAGCTAAAACATAGCTTAAAAGAGACACTGGAGTAGGCAGCAGGAGCCCAAAAATTGGCTGAATGACACCCTGGAGTTGCAAGCAGCAGCAGCCCAAACATAGCTTGAAAGAGACACTGGAGTTGGCAGCAGGAGCTCAAAAATTGGCTGAAAGACACCCTGGAGTTGCAAGCAGCAGCAGCAGCAGAAGCCCAAGCATAGCTTGAAAGAGACACTGGAGTTGGCAGTAGAAGCCCAAAAATTGGTTGCATGACACCCTGGAGTTGCAAGCAGCAGCAGCAGCACAAACAAAGCTTGAAAGACACACTGGAGTTGGCAGCAGGAGCCCAAACAATGGCTGAATGACACCCTGGAGTTGCAAGCAGCAGCAGCAGCCCAATCATAGCTTGAAAGAGACACTGGAGTTGACAGCAGGAGCCCAAAAATTGGCTGAATGACACCCTGGAGTCGCAAGCAGCAGCAGCCCAAACATAGCTTGAAAGAGACACTGGACTTTGCAGCAGGAGCCCAAAAATTGGCTGAATGACACCCTGGAGTTGCAAACAGCAGCAGCAGCAGCCCAAACATAGCTTGAAAGAGACACTGGAGTTTGCAGCAGGAGGTCAAAAATTGGCTGAATGACACCCTGGAGTGGCAAGCAGCAGTAGCAGGAGCCCAAACATAGCTTGAAAGAGACACTGGAGTTGGCAGCAGGAGCCCAAAAATTGGCTGAATGACACCCTGGAGTTGCAAGCAGCAGCAGCAGCCCACACATAGCTTGAAAGAGACACTGGAGTTGGCAGCAGGAGCCCAAAAATTGGCTGAATGACAACCTGGAGTTGCAAGCAGCAGCAGCAGGAGCCCAAACATAGCTTAAAAAAAGAGACACTGGAGTTGGCAGCAGGAGCCCGAAAATTGGCTGAATGACACCCTGGAGTCGCAAGCAGCAGCAGCAGCCCAAACATAGCTTGAAAGAGACACTGGAGTTGGCAGCAGGAGCTCAAAAATTGGCTGAATGACACTCCTGGAGTTGCAAGCAGCAGCAGCAGGAGCCCAAACATAGCCTGAAAGAGACACTGGATTTGGCAGCAGGAGCCCAAAAATTGGCTGAATGACACCCTGGGGTTGCAAGCAGCAGCAGCAGGAGCCCAAACATAGCTTGAAAGACACACTGGAGTTGGCAGCAGGAGCCCAAACATTGGCTGAATGACACCCTGGAGTTGCAAGCAGCAGCAGCAGGCCAAACATAGCTTGAAAGAGACACTGGAGTTGGCAGCAGGAGCCCAAAAATTGGCTGAATGACACCCTGGATTCGCAAGCAGCAGCAGCCCAAACATAGCTTGAAAGAGACACTGGAGTTGGCAGCAGAAGCCCAAAAATTGGCTGCATGACACCCTGGATTTGCAAGCATCAGCAGGAGCCCAAACAAAGCTTGAAAGACACACTGGAGTTGGCAGCAGGAGCCCAAACATTGGCTGAATGACACCCTGGAGTTGTAAGCAGCAGCAGCAGGCCAAACATAGCTTGAAAGAGACACTGGAGTAGGCAGCAGAAGCCCACAAAATTGGCTGAATGACACCCTGGAGTCGCAAGCAGCAGCAGCCCAAACATAGCTTGAAAGACAATTGTCAAGCACTTCAATGGGAGCGGCCGTGAAAGACACACCTCCCTCCCTATTAAGGAGCACCAAACTATATCCAAAGCTTGAAAGACACACTGGAGTTGGCAGCAGGCGCCCAAAAATTGGCTGAATGACACCCTGGAGTTGCAAGCAGCAGCAGCAGCCCAAACATAGCTTGAAAGAGACACTGGAATTTGCCACAGGAGCCCAAAAATTGGCTGAATGACACCCTGGAGTTGCAAGCAGCAGCAGCAGCAGGAGCCCAATCATAGCTTGAAAGAGACACTGGAGTTTGCAGCAGGAGCCCAAGAATTGGCTGAATGACACCCTGGAGTTGCAAGCAGCAGCAGTAGCAGCAGCTGAAACATAGCTTGCAAGAGACACTGGAGTTAGCAGCAGGAGCCCAAAAATTGGCTGAATGACACCCTGGAGTTGCAAGCAGCAGCAGCAGCAGCCCAAACATAGCTTGGAAGACACACTGGAGTTGGCAGCAGGAGCCCAAAAATTGGCTGAATGACACCCTGGAGTCGCAAGCAGCAGCAGCAGGAGCCCAAACATAGCTTGAAAGAGACACTGAAGCTGGTAGCAGGAGCCCAAAAATTGGCTGAATGACACCCTGGAGTTGCAAGCAGCAGCAGCAGGAGCCCAAACATAGCTTGAAAGACACACTGGAGATGGCAACAGGAGGACAAAAATTGGCCTAAAGACACACTGCAGTTGGCAGCAGCAGCAGCAGGAGGCCAAACATAGCTTGAAAGAAACACTGGAGTTGGCAGCAGGAGCTCAAAAATTGGCTGAATGACACCCTGGAGTTGCAAGCAGCAGCAGCAGGAGCCCAATCATAGCTTGAAAGAGATTCTGGAGTTGGCAGCAGGAGCCCAAAAATTGGCTGAATGACACCCTGGAGTTGCAAGCAGCAGCAGCAGGATCCCAAACATAGCTTGAAAATGACACTGGAGTTGGCAGCAGGAGCCCAAAAAGTGTCTGAATGACACACTGGAGTTGCAAGCAGCAGCAGCAGCAGCAGGAGCCCAAACATAGCTTTAAAGAGACACTGGAGTTGGCAGCAGGAACCCAAAAATTGGCCTAAAGACACACTGCAGTTGGCAGCAGCAGGAGGCCAAAATTTGGCTGAAAGGCACACCCTGAAGTTGGCATCAGCAGGAGCCCAAAAATTGGCCTAAAGACATAAATATGTTTTGCACCATTTGGAAAGTGTAAAACGTGGCACCATGCTGAATCTAGTCGTATGCATCAGCCATTGGTGGGTGGAAATCCTGGTTGATCCATCCCTGATTCATTTTCACAAAGGTGAGTCTCTCCACATTTTTAGTTGAATGACACCCTGGAGTTGCAAGCAGCAGCAGCAGGAGCCCAAACATAGCTTGAAAGAGACACTGGAGTTGGCAGCAGGAGCCCAAAAAATGTCTGAATGACACCCTGGAGCTGCATGCAGAAGCAGTCGCAGCCCAAACATAGCTTGGAAGACACACTGGAGTTAGTAGCAGAAGCCCAAAAATTGGCTGAATGACACCCTGGGGTTGCAAACAGCAGCAGCAGCCCAAACCTAGCTTGAAAGACACACTGGAGTTGGCAGCAGGAGCCCAAAAATTGGCTGAATGACACCCTGAAGTTGTAAGCAGCAGCAGCCCAAACATAGCTTGAAAGAGACACTGGAGTTGGCAGCAGGCGCCCAAAATTGGCTGAATGACACCCTGGAGTTGAAAGCAGCAGCAGCAGGAGCCCAAACATAGCTTGAAAGAGACACTGGAGTTGGCAGCAGGAGCCCAAAAATTGGCTGAATGACACCCTGGAGTTGCAAGCAGCAGCAGCAGCCCAAACATAGCTTGAAAGAGACACTGGAGTTGGCAGCAGGAGCCCAAAAATTGGCTGAATGACACACTGGAGTCGCAAGCAGCAGGAGCCCAAACATAGCTTGAAAAAGACACTGGACTTGGCAGCAGGAGCCCAAAAATTGTCTGAATGACACCCTGGAGTTGCAAGCAGCAGCAGCAGACCAAACATAGCTTGAAAGAGACACTGGAGTTGGCAGCAGGAGCTCAAAAATTGGCTGAATGACACCCTGGAGTTGCAAGCAGCAGCAGCAGCAGAAGCCCAAGCATAGCTTGAAAGAGACACTGGAGTTGGTAGTAGAAGCCCAAAAATTGGTTGCATGACACCCTGGAGTTGCAAGCATCAGCAGCAGCCCAAACAAAGCTTGAAAGACACACTGGAGTTGGCAGCAGGAGCCCAAACAATGGCTGAATGACACCCTGGAGTTGCAAGCAGCAGCAGCAGCCCAATCATAGCTTGAAAGAGACACTGGAGTTGACAGCAGGAGCCCAAAAATTGGCTGAATGACACCCTGGAGTCGCAAGCAGCAGCAGCCCAAACATAGCTTGAAAGAGACACTGGACTTTGCAGCAGGAGCCCAAAAATTGGCTGAATGACACCCTGGAGTTGCAAACAGCAGCAGCAGCAGCCCAAACATAGCTTGAAAGAGACACTGGAGTTTGCAGCAGGAGCTCAAAAATTGGCTGAATGACACCCTGGAGTTGCAAGCAGCAGCAGCAGGAGCCCAAACATAGCTTGAAAGAGACACTGGAGTTGGCAGCAGGAGCCCAAAAATTGGCTGAATGACACCCTGGAGTTGCAAGCAGCAGCAGCAGCAGCCCAAACATAGCTTGAAAGAGACACTGGAGTTTGCAGCAGGAGGTCAAAAATTGGCTGAATGACACCCTGGAGTGGCAAGCAGCAGTAGCAGGAGCCCAAACATAGCTTGAAAGAGACACTGGAGTTGGCAGCAGGAGCCCAAAAATTGGCTGAATGACACCCTGGAGTTGCAAGCAGCAGCAGCAGCCCACACATAGCTTGAAAGAGACACTGGAGTTGGCAGCAGGAGCCCAAAAATTGGCTGAATGACAACCTGGAGTTGCAAGCAGCAGCAGCAGGAGCCCAAACATAGCTTAAAAAAAGAGACACTGGAGTTGGCAGCAGGAGCCCGAAAATTGGCTGAATGACACCCTGGAGTCGCAAGCAGCAGCAGCAGCCCAAACATAGCTTGAAAGAGACACTGGAGTTGGCAGCAGGAGCTCAAAAATTGGCTGAATGACACTCCTGGAGTTGCAAGCAGCAGCAGCAGGAGCCCAAACATAGCCTGAAAGAGACACTGGATTTGGCAGCAGGAGCCCAAAAATTGGCTGAATGACACCCTGGGGTTGCAAGCAGCAGCAGCAGGAGCCCAAACATAGCTTGAAAGACACACTGGAGTTGGCAGCAGGAGCCCAAACATTGGCTGAATGACACCCTGGAGTTGCAAGCAGCAGCAGCAGGCCAAACATAGCTTGAAAGAGACACTGGAGTTGGCAGCAGGAGCCCAAAAATTGGCTGAATGACACCCTGGATTCGCAAGCAGCAGCAGCCCAAACATAGCTTGAAAGAGACACTGGAGTTGGCAGCAGAAGCCCAAAAATTGGCTGCATGACACCCTGGATTTGCAAGCATCAGCAGGAGCCCAAACAAAGCTTGAAAGACACACTGGAGTTGGCAGCAGGAGCCCAAACATTGGCTGAATGACACCCTGGAGTTGTAAGCAGCAGCAGCAGGCCAAACATAGCTTGAAAGAGACACTGGAGTAGGCAGCAGAAGCCCACAAAATTGGCTGAATGACACCCTGGAGTCGCAAGCAGCAGCAGCCCAAACATAGCTTGAAAGACAATTGTCAAGCACTTCAATGGGAGCGGCCGTGAAAGACACACCTCCCTCCCTATTAAGGAGCACCAAACTATATCCAAAGCTTGAAAGACACACTGGAGTTGGCAGCAGGAGCCCAAAAATTGGCTGAATGACACCCTGGAGTTGCAAGCAGCAGCAGCAGCCCAAACATAGCTTGAAAGAGACACTGGAATTTGCCACAGGAGCCCAAAAATTGGCTGAATGACACCCTGGAGTTGCAAGCAGCAGCAGCAGCAGGAGCCCAATCATAGCTTGAAAGAGACACTGGAGTTTGCAGCAGGAGCCCAAGAATTGGCTGAATGACACCCTGGAGTTGCAAGCAGCAGCAGTAGCAGCAGCTGAAACATAGCTTGCAAGAGACACTGGAGTTAGCAGCAGGAGCCCAAAAATTGGCTGAATGACACCCTGGAGTTGCAAGCAGCAGCAGCAGCAGCCCAAACATAGCTTGGAAGACACACTGGAGTTGGCAGCAGGAGCCCAAAAATTGGCTGAATGACACCCTGGAGTCGCAAGCAGCAGCAGCAGGAGCCCAAACATAGCTTGAAAGAGACACTGAAGCTGGTAGCAGGAGCCCAAAAATTGGCTGAATGACACCCTGGAGTTGCAAGCAGCAGCAGCAGGAGCCCAAACATAGCTTGAAAGACACACTGGAGATGGCAACAGGAGGACAAAAATTGGCCTAAAGACACACTGCAGTTGGCAGCAGCAGCAGCAGGAGGCCAAACATAGCTTGAAAGAAACACTGGAGTTGGCAGCAGGAGCTCAAAAATTGGCTGAATGACACCCTGGAGTTGCAAGCAGCAGCAGCAGGAGCCCAATCATAGCTTGAAAGAGATTCTGGAGTTGGCAGCAGGAGCCCAAAAATTGGCTGAATGACACCCTGGAGTTGCAAGCAGCAGCAGCAGGATCCCAAACAT
Organism: Gastrophryne carolinensis; assembly: GCA_027917425.1. Lineage (NCBI taxonomy): Eukaryota > Metazoa > Chordata > Amphibia > Anura > Microhylidae > Gastrophryne > Gastrophryne carolinensis. The sequence continues at coordinate 111,684,840 of CM051235.1, forward strand.
AGCTTGAAAATGACACTGGAGTTGGCAGCAGGAGCCCAAAAAGTGTCTGAATGACACACTGGAGTTGCAAGCAGCAGCAGCAGCAGCAGGAGCCCAAACATAGCTTTAAAGAGACACTGGAGTTGGCAGCAGGAACCCAAAAATTGGCCTAAAGACACACTGCAGTTGGCAGCAGCAGGAGGCCAAAATTTGGCTGAAAGGCACACCCTGAAGTTGGCATCAGCAGGAGCCCAAAAATTGGCCTAAAGACATAAATATGTTTTGCACCATTTGGAAAGTGTAAAACGTGGCACCATGCTGAATCTAGTCGTATGCATCAGCCATTGGTGGGTGGAAATCCTGGTTGATCCATCCCTGATTCATTTTCACAAAGGTGAGTCTCTCCACATTTTTAGTTGAATGACACCCTGGAGTTGCAAGCAGCAGCAGCAGGATCCCAAACATAGCTTGAAAATGACACTGGAGTTGGCAGCAGGAGCCCAAAAAATGTCTGAATGACACCCTGGAGCTGCATGCAGAAGCAGTCGCAGCCCAAACATAGCTTGGAAGACACACTGGAGTTAGTAGCAGAAGCCCAAAAATTGGCTGAATGACACCCTGGGGTTGCAAACAGCAGCAGCAGCCCAAACCTAGCTTGAAAGACACACTGGAGTTGGCAGCAGGAGCCCAAAAATTGGCTGAATGACACCCTGAAGTTGTAAGCAGCAGCAGCCCAAACATAGCTTGAAAGAGACACTGGAGTTGGCAGCAGGCGCCCAAAATTGGCTGAATGACACCCTGGAGTTGAAAGCAGCAGCAGCAGGAGCCCAAACATAGCTTGAAAGAGACACTGGAGTTGGCAGCAGGAGCCCAAAAATTGGCTGAATGACACCCTGGAGTTGCAAGCAGCAGCAGCAGCCCAAACATAGCTTGAAAGAGACACTGGAGTTGGCAGCAGGAGCCCAAAAATTGGCTGAATGACACACTGGAGTCGCAAGCAGCAGGAGCCCAAACATAGCTTGAAAAAGACACTGGACTTGGCAGCAGGAGCCCAAAAATTGTCTGAATGACACCCTGGAGTTGCAAGCAGCAGCAGCAGACCAAACATAGCTTGAAAGAGACACTGGAGTTGGCAGCAGGAGCTCAAAAATTGGCTGAATGACACCCTGGAGTTGCAAGCAGCAGCAGCAGCAGAAGCCCAAGCATAGCTTGAAAGAGACACTGGAGTTGGTAGTAGAAGCCCAAAAATTGGTTGCATGACACCCTGGAGTTGCAAGCATCAGCAGCAGCCCAAACAAAGCTTGAAAGACACACTGGAGTTGGCAGCAGGAGCCCAAACAATGGCTGAATGACACCCTGGAGTTGCAAGCAGCAGCAGCAGCCCAATCATAGCTTGAAAGAGACACTGGAGTTGACAGCAGGAGCCCAAAAATTGGCTGAATGACACCCTGGAGTCGCAAGCAGCAGCAGCCCACACATAGCTTGAAAGAGACACTGGACTTTGCAGCAGGAGCCCAAAAATTGGCTGAATGACACCCTGGAGTTGCAAACAGCAGCAGCAGCAGCCCAAACATAGCTTGAAAGAGACACTGGAGTTTGCAGCAGGAGCTCAAAAATTGGCTGAATGACACCCTGGAGTTGCAAGCAGCAGCAGCAGGAGCCCAAACATAGCTTGAAAGAGACACTGGAGTTGGCAGCAGGAGCCCAAAAATTGGCTGAATGACACCCTGGAGTTGCAAGCAGCAGCAGCAGCAGCCCAAACATAGCTTGAAAGAGACACTGGAGTTGGCAGCAGGAGCCCAAAAATTGGCTGAATGACACCCTGGAGTCGCAAGCAGCAGCAGCCAAAACATAGCTTGAAACAGAAACTGGACTTGGCAGCAGGAGCCCAAAAATTGGCTGAATGACACCCTGGAGTTGCAAGCAGCAGCAGCAGCCCAAGCATAGCTTGAAAGAGACACTGGAGTGGGCAGCAGGAGCTCAAAAATTGGCTGAATGACACCCTGGAGTTGCAAGCAGCAGCAGCAGCAGCAGCCCAAACATAGCTTGAAAGAGACACTGGAGTTGGCAGCAGGAGCTCAACAATTGGCTGAATGACACCCTGGAGTTGCAAGCAGCAGCAGAAGCCCAAGCATAGCTTGAAAGAGACACTGGAGTTGGTAGTAGAAGCTCAAAAATTGGTTGCATGACACCCTGGAGTTGCAAGCATCAGCAGCAGCCCAAACAAAGCTTTAAAGACACACTGGAGTTGGCAGCAGGAGCCCAAACAATGGCTGAATGACACCCTGGAGTTGCAAGCAGCAGCAGCAGCCCAATCATAGCTTGAAAGAGACACTGGAGTTGACAGCAGGAGCCCAAAAATTGGCTGAATGACACCCTGGAGTCGCAAGCAGCAGCAGCCCAAACATAGCTTGAAAGAGACACTGGACTTTGCAGCAGGAGCCCAAAAATTGGCTGAATGACACCCTGGATTTGCAAACAGCAGCAGCAGCAGCCCAAACATAGCTTGAAAGAGACACTGGAGTTTGCAGCAGGAGCTCAAAAATTGGCTGAATGACACCCTGGAGTTGCAAGCAGCAGCAGCCCACACATAGCTTGAAAGAGACACTGGAGTTGGCAGCAGGAGCCCAAAAATTGGCTGAATGACACCCTGGAGTTGCAAGCAGCAGCAGCAGCAGCCCAAACATAGCTTGAAAGAGACACTGGAGTTGGCAGCAGGAGCCCAAAAATTGGCTGAATGACACCCTGGAGTTGCAAGCAGCAGCAGCAGGAGCCCAAACATAGCTTGAAAGAGACACTGGAGTTGGCAGCAGGAGCCCAAAAATTGGCTGAATGACACCCTGGATTCGCAAGCAGCAGCAGCCAAAACATAGCTTGAAACAGAAACTGGACTTGGCAGCAGGAGCCCAAAAATTGGCTGAATGACACCCTGGAGTTGCAAGCAGCAGCAGCAGCCCAAACATAGCTTGAAAGAGACACTGGAGTTGGCAGCAGGAGCCCAAAAATTGGATGAATGACACCCTGGAGTTGCAAGCAGCAGCAGGAGCCCAAACATAGCTTGAAAGAGACACTGGAGTCGGCAGCAGGAGCCCAAAAATTGGCTGAATGACACCCTGGAGTTGCAAGCAGCAGCAGGAGCCCAAACATAGCTTGAAAGAGACACTGGAGTTGGCAGCAGGAGCCCAAAAATTGGCTGAATGACACCCTGGGTAGCAAGCAGCAGCAGAACATAACCTAGCTTGAAAGACACACTGGAGTTGGCAGCAGGAGCCCAAAAATTGGCTGAATGGCATCCTGGAGTTGCAAGCAGCAGCAGCAGGAGCCCAAACATAGCTTGAAAGAGACACTGCAGTTGGCAGCAGGAACCCAAAAATGGGCCTAAAGACACAGTTCAGTTGGCAGCAGCAGGAGGCCAAACATAGCTTGAAAGAGACACTGTAGTTGGCAGCAGGAGCCCATAAATTGGCTGAATGACACCCTGGAGTTGCAAGCAGCAGCAGCAGGAGGCCAAACATGGCTTGAAAGAGACACTGGAGTTGGCAGCAGGAACCCCACAGTTGGCCTAAAGACACACTGCAGTTGGCAGCAGCAGCAGTAGGAGGCAAAATATAGCTTGAAAAAGACACTGGAGTTGGTAGCAGGAGCCCAATAATTAGATGAATGACACCCTGGAGTTTCAAGCAGCAGCAGCAGGACCCCAAACATAGCTTGAAAGAGACACTGGAGTTGGCAGCAGGAGCCCAAAAAATGTCTGAATGACACCCTGGAGCTGCATGCAGCAGCAGTCGTAGCCCAAACATAGCTTGAAGGACACACTGGAGTTAGTAGCAGAAGCCCAAAAATTGGCTGAATGACACCCTGGGGTTGCAAACAGCAGCAGCCGCCCAAACATAGCTTGAAAGAGATACTGGAGTTGGCCGCAGGAGCCCAAAAATTGGCTGAATGACACCCTGAAGTTGTAAGCAGCAGCAGCCCAAACATAGCTTGAAAGAGACACTGGAGTTGGCAGCAGGCGCCCAAAAATTGGCTGAATGACACCCTGGAGTTGCAAGCAGCAGCAGCAGGAGCCCAAGCATAGCTTGAAAGAGACACTGGAGTTGGCAGCAGGAGCCCAAAAAGTGGCTGCATGACACCCTGGAGTTGCAAGCAGCAGCAGCAGCCCAAAAAAAGCTTGAAAGACACACTGGAGTTGGCAGCAGGGGCCCAAACATTGGCTGAATGACACCCTGGAGTTGCAAGCAGCAGCAAGCAGCAGCAGCCCAAACATAGCTTGAAAGAGACACTGGAGTTGGCAGCAGGAGCCCAAAAATTGGCTGAATGACACACTGGAGTCACAAGCAGCAGCATCCCAAACATAGCTTGAAAAAGACACTGGTCTTGGCAGCAGGAGCCCAACAATTGGCTGAATGACACCCTGGAGATGCAAGCAGCAGCAGGAGCCCAAACATAGCTTGAAAGAGACACTGGAGTTGGCAGCAGGAGCCCAAAAATTGGCTGAATGACACCCTGGAGTTGCAAGCAGCAGCAGCCCAAACATAGCTTGAAAGAGACACTGGAGTTGGCAGCAGGAGCTCAAAAATTGGCTGAATGACACCCTGGAGTTGCAAGCAGCAGCAGCAGCAGAAGCCCAAGCATAGCTTGAAAGAGACACTGGAGTTGGCAGTAGAAGCCCAAAAATTGGTTGCATGACACCCTGGAGTTGCAAGCATCAGCAGCAGCCCAAACAAAGTATGAAAGACACACTGGAGTTGGCAGCAGGAGCCCAAACAATGGCTGAATGACACCCTGGAGTTGCAAGCAGCAGCAGCCGCCCAATCATAGCTTGAAAGTGACACTGGAGTTGACAGCAGGAGCCCAAAAATTGGCTGAATGACACCCTGGAGACGCAAGCAGCAGCAGCCCAAACATAGCTTGAAAGAGACACTGGAGTTTGCAGCAGGAGCCCAAAAATTGGCTGAATGACACCCTGGAGTTGCAAACAGCAGCAGCAGCAGCCCAAACATAGCTTGAAAGAGACACTGGAGTTTGCAGCAGGAGGTCAAAAATTGGCTGAATGACACCCTGGAGTTGCAAGCAGCAGCAGCAGGAGCCCAAACATAGCTTGAAAGAGACACTGGAGTTGGCAGCAGGAGCCCAAAAATTGGCTGAATGACACCATGGAGTTGCAAGCAGCAGCAGCAGCAGCCCAAACATAGCTTGAAAGAGACACTGGAGTTGGCAGCAGGAGCCCAAAAATTGGCTGAATGACACCCTGGAGTTGCAAGCAGCAGCAGCAGGAGCCCAAACATAGCTTAAAGGGGCACTGGAGTTGGCAGCAGGAGCCCAAAAATTGGCTGAATGACACCCTGGAGTTGCAAGCAGCAGCAGCAGCAGAAGCCCAAGCATAGCTTGAAAGAGACACTGGAGTTGGCAGTAGAAGCCCAAAAATTGGTTGCATGACACCCTGGAGTTGCAAGCATCAGCAGCAGCCCAAACAAAGTATGAAAGACACACTGGAGTTGGCAGCAGGAGCCCAAACAATGGCTGAATGACACCCTGGAGTTGAAAGCAGCAGCAGCCGCCCAATCATAGCTTGAAAGTGACACTGGAGTTGACAGCAGGAGCCCAAAAATTGGCTGAATGACACCCTGGAGACGCAAGCAGCAGCAGCCCAAACATAGCTTGAAAGAGACACTGGAGTTTGCAGCAGGAGCCCAAAAATTGGCTGAATGACACCCTGGAGTTGCAAACAGCAGCAGCAGCAGCCCAAACATAGCTTGAAAGAGACACTGGAGTTTGCAGCAGGAGGTCAAAAATTGGCTGAATGACACCCTGGAGTTGCAAGCAGCAGCAGCAGGAGCCCAAACATAGCTTGAAAGAGACACTGGAGTTGGCAGCAGGAGCCCAAAAATTGGCTGAATGACACCCTGGAGTTGCAAGCAGCAGCAGCAGCAGCCCAAACATAGCTTGAAAGAGACACTGGAGTTGGCAGCAGGAGCCCAAAAATTGGCTGAATGACACCCTGGAGTTGCAAGCAGCAGCAGCAGGAGCCCAAACATAGCTTAAAGGGGCACTGGAGTTGGCAGCAGGAGCCCAAAAATTGGCTGAATGACACCCTGGAGTCGCAAGCAGCAGCAGCCAAAACATAGCTTGAAACAGACACTGGACTTGGCAGCAGGAGCCCAAAAATTGGCTGAATGACATCCTGGAGTTGCAAGCAGCAGCAGCAGCCCAAACATAGCTTGAAAGAGACACTGGAGTAGGCAGCAGGAGCTCAAAAATTGGCTGAATGACACCCTGGAGTTGCAAGCAGCAGCAGCAGGAGCCCAAACATAGCCTGAAAGAGACACTGGAGTTGGCAGCAGGAGCCCAAAAATTGGCTGAATGACACCCTGGAGTTGCAAGCAGCAGGAGCCCAAACATAGCTTGAAAGAGACACTGGAGTTTGCAGCAGGACCCCAAAAATTGGCTGAATGACACCCTGGAGTTGCAAGCAGCAGCAGCAGGAGCCCAAACATAGCTTGAAAGAGACACTGGAGTTGGCAGCAGGAGCCCAAACATTGGCTGAATGACACCCTGGAGTTGCAAGCAGCAGCAGCAGGCCAAACATAGCTTGAAAGAGACACTGGAGTTGGCAGCAGGAGCCCAAAAATTGGCTGAATGACACCCTGGAGTCGCAAGCAGCAGCAGCCCAAACATAGCTTGAAAGACAATTCCAAGCACTTCAATAGGAGCGGCCGTGAAAGACACACCTCCCTCCCTATTAAGGAGCACCAAACTATATCCAAAGCTTGAAAGACACACTGGAGTTGGCAGCAGGAGCCCAAAAATTGGCTGAATGACACCCTGGAGTATCAAGCAGCAGCAGCAGCCGATACATAGCTTGAAAGAGACACTGGAGTTGGCAGCAGGAGCTAAAAAATTGGCTGAATGACACCCTGGAGTTGCAAGCAGCAGCAGCAGCAGGAGCCCAAACATAGCTTGAAAGAGACACTGGAATTTGCCACAGGAGCCCAAAAATTGGCTGAATGACACCCTGGAGTTGCAAGCAGCAGCAGTAGCAGCAGCTAAAACATAGCTTAAAAGAGACACTGGAGTAGGCAGCAGGAGCCCAAAAATTGGCTGAATGACACCCTGGAGTTGCAAGCAGCAGCAGCCCAAACATAGCTTGAAAGAGACACTGGAGTTGGCAGCAGGAGCTCAAAAATTGGCTGAAAGACACCCTGGAGTTGCAAGCAGCAGCAGCAGCAGAAGCCCAAGCATAGCTTGAAAGAGACACTGGAGTTGGCAGTAGAAGCCCAAAAATTGGTTGCATGACACCCTGGAGTTGCAAGCAGCAGCAGCAGCACAAACAAAGCTTGAAAGACACACTGGAGTTGGCAGCAGGAGCCCAAACAATGGCTGAATGACACCCTGGAGTTGCAAGCAGCAGCAGCAGCCCAATCATAGCTTGAAAGAGACACTGGAGTTGACAGCAGGAGCCCAAAAATTGGCTGAATGACACCCTGGAGTCGCAAGCAGCAGCAGCCCAAACATAGCTTGAAAGAGACACTGGACTTTGCAGCAGGAGCCCAAAAATTGGCTGAATGACACCCTGGAGTTGCAAACAGCAGCAGCAGCAGCCCAAACATAGCTTGAAAGAGACACTGGAGTTTGCAGCAGGAGGTCAAAAATTGGCTGAATGACACCCTGGAGTGGCAAGCAGCAGTAGCAGGAGCCCAAACATAGCTTGAAAGAGACACTGGAGTTGGCAGCAGGAGCCCAAAAATTGGCTGAATGACACCCTGGAGTTGCAAGCAGCAGCAGCAGCCCACACATAGCTTGAAAGAGACACTGGAGTTGGCAGCAGGAGCCCAAAAATTGGCTGAATGACAACCTGGAGTTGCAAGCAGCAGCAGCAGGAGCCCAAACATAGCTTAAAAAAAGAGACACTGGAGTTGGCAGCAGGAGCCCGAAAATTGGCTGAATGACACCCTGGAGTCGCAAGCAGCAGCAGCAGCCCAAACATAGCTTGAAAGAGACACTGGAGTTGGCAGCAGGAGCTCAAAAATTGGCTGAATGACACTCCTGGAGTTGCAAGCAGCAGCAGCAGGAGCCCAAACATAGCCTGAAAGAGACACTGGATTTGGCAGCAGGAGCCCAAAAATTGGCTGAATGACACCCTGGGGTTGCAAGCAGCAGCAGCAGGAGCCCAAACATAGCTTGAAAGACACACTGGAGTTGGCAGCAGGAGCCCAAACATTGGCTGAATGACACCCTGGAGTTGCAAGCAGCAGCAGCAGGCCAAACATAGCTTGAAAGAGACACTGGAGTTGGCAGCAGGAGCCCAAAAATTGGCTGAATGACACCCTGGATTCGCAAGCAGCAGCAGCCCAAACATAGCTTGAAAGAGACACTGGAGTTGGCAGCAGAAGCCCAAAAATTGGCTGCATGACACCCTGGATTTGCAAGCATCAGCAGGAGCCCAAACAAAGCTTGAAAGACACACTGGAGTTGGCAGCAGGAGCCCAAACATTGGCTGAATGACACCCTGGAGTTGTAAGCAGCAGCAGCAGGCCAAACATAGCTTGAAAGAGACACTGGAGTAGGCAGCAGAAGCCCACAAAATTGGCTGAATGACACCCTGGAGTCGCAAGCAGCAGCAGCCCAAACATAGCTTGAAAGACAATTGTCAAGCACTTCAATGGGAGCGGCCGTGAAAGACACACCTCCCTCCCTATTAAGGAGCACCAAACTATATCCAAAGCTTGAAAGACACACTGGAGTTGGCAGCAGGCGCCCAAAAATTGGCTGAATGACACCCTGGAGTTGCAAGCAGCAGCAGCAGCCCAAACATAGCTTGAAAGAGACACTGGAATTTGCCACAGGAGCCCAAAAATTGGCTGAATGACACCCTGGAGTTGCAAGCAGCAGCAGCAGCAGGAGCCCAATCATAGCTTGAAAGAGACACTGGAGTTTGCAGCAGGAGCCCAAGAATTGGCTGAATGACACCCTGGAGTTGCAAGCAGCAGCAGTAGCAGCAGCTGAAACATAGCTTGCAAGAGACACTGGAGTTAGCAGCAGGAGCCCAAAAATTGGCTGAATGACACCCTGGAGTTGCAAGCAGCAGCAGCAGCAGCCCAAACATAGCTTGGAAGACACACTGGAGTTGGCAGCAGGAGCCCAAAAATTGGCTGAATGACACCCTGGAGTCGCAAGCAGCAGCAGCAGGAGCCCAAACATAGCTTGAAAGAGACACTGAAGCTGGTAGCAGGAGCCCAAAAATTGGCTGAATGACACCCTGGAGTTGCAAGCAGCAGCAGCAGGAGCCCAAACATAGCTTGAAAGACACACTGGAGATGGCAACAGGAGGACAAAAATTGGCCTAAAGACACACTGCAGTTGGCAGCAGCAGCAGCAGGAGGCCAAACATAGCTTGAAAGAAACACTGGAGTTGGCAGCAGGAGCTCAAAAATTGGCTGAATGACACCCTGGAGTTGCAAGCAGCAGCAGCAGGAGCCCAATCATAGCTTGAAAGAGATTCTGGAGTTGGCAGCAGGAGCCCAAAAATTGGCTGAATGACACCCTGGAGTTGCAAGCAGCAGCAGCAGGATCCCAAACATAGCTTGAAAATGACACTGGAGTTGGCAGCAGGAGCCCAAAAAGTGTCTGAATGACACACTGGAGTTGCAAGCAGCAGCAGCAGCAGCAGGAGCCCAAACATAGCTTTAAAGAGACACTGGAGTTGGCAGCAGGAACCCAAAAATTGGCCTAAAGACACACTGCAGTTGGCAGCAGCAGGAGGCCAAAATTTGGCTGAAAGGCACACCCTGAAGTTGGCATCAGCAGGAGCCCAAAAATTGGCCTAAAGACATAAATATGTTTTGCACCATTTGGAAAGTGTAAAACGTGGCACCATGCTGAATCTAGTCGTATGCATCAGCCATTGGTGGGTGGAAATCCTGGTTGATCCATCCCTGATTCATTTTCACAAAGGTGAGTCTCTCCACATTTTTAGTTGAATGACACCCTGGAGTTGCAAGCAGCAGCAGCAGGAGCCCAAACATAGCTTGAAAGAGACACTGGAGTTGGCAGCAGGAGCCCAAAAAATGTCTGAATGACACCCTGGAGCTGCATGCAGAAGCAGTCGCAGCCCAAACATAGCTTGGAAGACACACTGGAGTTAGTAGCAGAAGCCCAAAAATTGGCTGAATGACACCCTGGGGTTGCAAACAGCAGCAGCAGCCCAAACCTAGCTTGAAAGACACACTGGAGTTGGCAGCAGGAGCCCAAAAATTGGCTGAATGACACCCTGAAGTTGTAAGCAGCAGCAGCCCAAACATAGCTTGAAAGAGACACTGGAGTTGGCAGCAGGCGCCCAAAATTGGCTGAATGACACCCTGGAGTTGAAAGCAGCAGCAGCAGGAGCCCAAACATAGCTTGAAAGAGACACTGGAGTTGGCAGCAGGAGCCCAAAAATTGGCTGAATGACACCCTGGAGTTGCAAGCAGCAGCAGCAGCCCAAACATAGCTTGAAAGAGACACTGGAGTTGGCAGCAGGAGCCCAAAAATTGGCTGAATGACACACTGGAGTCGCAAGCAGCAGGAGCCCAAACATAGCTTGAAAAAGACACTGGACTTGGCAGCAGGAGCCCAAAAATTGTCTGAATGACACCCTGGAGTTGCAAGCAGCAGCAGCAGACCAAACATAGCTTGAAAGAGACACTGGAGTTGGCAGCAGGAGCTCAAAAATTGGCTGAATGACACCCTGGAGTTGCAAGCAGCAGCAGCAGCAGAAGCCCAAGCATAGCTTGAAAGAGACACTGGAGTTGGTAGTAGAAGCCCAAAAATTGGTTGCATGACACCCTGGAGTTGCAAGCATCAGCAGCAGCCCAAACAAAGCTTGAAAGACACACTGGAGTTGGCAGCAGGAGCCCAAACAATGGCTGAATGACACCCTGGAGTTGCAAGCAGCAGCAGCAGCCCAATCATAGCTTGAAAGAGACACTGGAGTTGACAGCAGGAGCCCAAAAATTGGCTGAATGACACCCTGGAGTCGCAAGCAGCAGCAGCCCAAACATAGCTTGAAAGAGACACTGGACTTTGCAGCAGGAGCCCAAAAATTGGCTGAATGACACCCTGGAGTTGCAAACAGCAGCAGCAGCAGCCCAAACATAGCTTGAAAGAGACACTGGAGTTTGCAGCAGGAGCTCAAAAATTGGCTGAATGACACCCTGGAGTTGCAAGCAGCAGCAGCAGGAGCCCAAACATAGCTTGAAAGAGACACTGGAGTTGGCAGCAGGAGCCCAAAAATTGGCTGAATGACACCCTGGAGTTGCAAGCAGCAGCAGCAGCAGCCCAAACATAGCTTGAAAGAGACACTGGAGTTTGCAGCAGGAGGTCAAAAATTGGCTGAATGACACCCTGGAGTGGCAAGCAGCAGTAGCAGGAGCCCAAACATAGCTTGAAAGAGACACTGGAGTTGGCAGCAGGAGCCCAAAAATTGGCTGAATGACACCCTGGAGTTGCAAGCAGCAGCAGCAGCCCACACATAGCTTGAAAGAGACACTGGAGTTGGCAGCAGGAGCCCAAAAATTGGCTGAATGACAACCTGGAGTTGCAAGCAGCAGCAGCAGGAGCCCAAACATAGCTTAAAAAAAGAGACACTGGAGTTGGCAGCAGGAGCCCGAAAATTGGCTGAATGACACCCTGGAGTCGCAAGCAGCAGCAGCAGCCCAAACATAGCTTGAAAGAGACACTGGAGTTGGCAGCAGGAGCTCAAAAATTGGCTGAATGACACTCCTGGAGTTGCAAGCAGCAGCAGCAGGAGCCCAAACATAGCCTGAAAGAGACACTGGATTTGGCAGCAGGAGCCCAAAAATTGGCTGAATGACACCCTGGGGTTGCAAGCAGCAGCAGCAGGAGCCCAAACATAGCTTGAAAGACACACTGGAGTTGGCAGCAGGAGCCCAAACATTGGCTGAATGACACCCTGGAGTTGCAAGCAGCAGCAGCAGGCCAAACATAGCTTGAAAGAGACACTGGAGTTGGCAGCAGGAGCCCAAAAATTGGCTGAATGACACCCTGGATTCGCAAGCAGCAGCAGCCCAAACATAGCTTGAAAGAGACACTGGAGTTGGCAGCAGAAGCCCAAAAATTGGCTGCATGACACCCTGGATTTGCAAGCATCAGCAGGAGCCCAAACAAAGCTTGAAAGACACACTGGAGTTGGCAGCAGGAGCCCAAACATTGGCTGAATGACACCCTGGAGTTGTAAGCAGCAGCAGCAGGCCAAACATAGCTTGAAAGAGACACTGGAGTAGGCAGCAGAAGCCCACAAAATTGGCTGAATGACACCCTGGAGTCGCAAGCAGCAGCAGCCCAAACATAGCTTGAAAGACAATTGTCAAGCACTTCAATGGGAGCGGCCGTGAAAGACACACCTCCCTCCCTATTAAGGAGCACCAAACTATATCCAAAGCTTGAAAGACACACTGGAGTTGGCAGCAGGAGCCCAAAAATTGGCTGAATGACACCCTGGAGTTGCAAGCAGCAGCAGCAGCCCAAACATAGCTTGAAAGAGACACTGGAATTTGCCACAGGAGCCCAAAAATTGGCTGAATGACACCCTGGAGTTGCAAGCAGCAGCAGCAGCAGGAGCCCAATCATAGCTTGAAAGAGACACTGGAGTTTGCAGCAGGAGCCCAAGAATTGGCTGAATGACACCCTGGAGTTGCAAGCAGCAGCAGTAGCAGCAGCTGAAACATAGCTTGCAAGAGACACTGGAGTTAGCAGCAGGAGCCCAAAAATTGGCTGAATGACACCCTGGAGTTGCAAGCAGCAGCAGCAGCAGCCCAAACATAGCTTGGAAGACACACTGGAGTTGGCAGCAGGAGCCCAAAAATTGGCTGAATGACACCCTGGAGTCGCAAGCAGCAGCAGCAGGAGCCCAAACATAGCTTGAAAGAGACACTGAAGCTGGTAGCAGGAGCCCAAAAATTGGCTGAATGACACCCTGGAGTTGCAAGCAGCAGCAGCAGGAGCCCAAACATAGCTTGAAAGACACACTGGAGATGGCAACAGGAGGACAAAAATTGGCCTAAAGACACACTGCAGTTGGCAGCAGCAGCAGCAGGAGGCCAAACATAGCTTGAAAGAAACACTGGAGTTGGCAGCAGGAGCTCAAAAATTGGCTGAATGACACCCTGGAGTTGCAAGCAGCAGCAGCAGGAGCCCAATCATAGCTTGAAAGAGATTCTGGAGTTGGCAGCAGGAGCCCAAAAATTGGCTGAATGACACCCTGGAGTTGCAAGCAGCAGCAGCAGGATCCCAAACATAGCTTGAAAATGACACTGGAGTTGGCAGCAGGAGCCCAAAAAGTGTCTGAATGACACACTGGAGTTGCAAGCAGCAGCAGCAGCAGCAGGAGCCCAAACATAGCTTTAAAGAGACACTGGAGTTGGCAGCAGGAACCCAAAAATTGGCCTAAAGACACACTGCAGTTGGCAGCAGCAGGAGGCCAAAATTTGGCTGAAAGGCACACCCTGAAGTTGGCATCAGCAGGAGCCCAAAAATTGGCCTAAAGACATAAATATGTTTTGCACCATTTGGAAAGTGTAAAACGTGGCACCATGCTGAATCTAGTCGTATGCATCAGCCATTGGTGGGTGGAAATCCTGGTTGATCCATCCCTGATTCATTTTCACAAAGGTGAGTCTCTCCACATTTTTAGTTGAATGACACCCTGGAGTTGCAAGCAGCAGCAGCAGGATCCCAAACATAGCTTGAAAATGACACTGGAGTTGGCAGCAGGAGCCCAAAAAATGTCTGAATGACACCCTGGAGCTGCATGCAGAAGCAGTCGCAGCCCAAACATAGCTTGGAAGACACACTGGAGTTAGTAGCAGAAGCCCAAAAATTGGCTGAATGACACCCTGGGGTTGCAAACAGCAGCAGCAGCCCAAACCTAGCTTGAAAGACACACTGGAGTTGGCAGCAGGAGCCCAAAAATTGGCTGAATGACACCCTGAAGTTGTAAGCAGCAGCAGCCCAAACATAGCTTGAAAGAGACACTGGAGTTGGCAGCAGGCGCCCAAAATTGGCTGAATGACACCCTGGAGTTGAAAGCAGCAGCAGCAGGAGCCCAAACATAGCTTGAAAGAGACACTGGAGTTGGCAGCAGGAGCCCAAAAATTGGCTGAATGACACCCTGGAGTTGCAAGCAGCAGCAGCAGCCCAAACATAGCTTGAAAGAGACACTGGAGTTGGCAGCAGGAGCCCAAAAATTGGCTGAATGACACACTGGAGTCGCAAGCAGCAGGAGCCCAAACATAGCTTGAAAAAGACACTGGACTTGGCAGCAGGAGCCCAAAAATTGTCTGAATGACACCCTGGAGTTGCAAGCAGCAGCAGCAGACCAAACATAGCTTGAAAGAGACACTGGAGTTGGCAGCAGGAGCTCAAAAATTGGCTGAATGACACCCTGGAGTTGCAAGCAGCAGCAGCAGCAGAAGCCCAAGCATAGCTTGAAAGAGACACTGGAGTTGGTAGTAGAAGCCCAAAAATTGGTTGCATGACACCCTGGAGTTGCAAGCATCAGCAGCAGCCCAAACAAAGCTTGAAAGACACACTGGAGTTGGCAGCAGGAGCCCAAACAATGGCTGAATGACACCCTGGAGTTGCAAGCAGCAGCAGCAGCCCAATCATAGCTTGAAAGAGACACTGGAGTTGACAGCAGGAGCCCAAAAATTGGCTGAATGACACCCTGGAGTCGCAAGCAGCAGCAGCCCAAACATAGCTTGAAAGAGACACTGGACTTTGCAGCAGGAGCCCAAAAATTGGCTGAATGACACCCTGGAGTTGCAAACAGCAGCAGCAGCAGCCCAAACATAGCTTGAAAGAGACACTGGAGTTTGCAGCAGGAGCTCAAAAATTGGCTGAATGACACCCTGGAGTTGCAAGCAGCAGCAGCAGGAGCCCAAACATAGCTTGAAAGAGACACTGGAGTTGGCAGCAGGAGCCCAAAAATTGGCTGAATGACACCCTGGAGTTGCAAGCAGCAGCAGCAGCAGCCCAAACATAGCTTGAAAGAGACACTGGAGTTGGCAGCAGGAGCCCAAAAATTGGCTGAATGACACCCTGGAGTCGCAAGCAGCAGCAGCCAAAACATAGCTTGAAACAGAAACTGGACTTGGCAGCAGGAGCCCAAAAATTGGCTGAATGACACCCTGGAGTTGCAAGCAGCAGCAGCAGCCCAAGCATAGCTTGAAAGAGACACTGGAGTGGGCAGCAGGAGCTCAAAAATTGGCTGAATGACACCCTGGAGTTGCAAGCAGCAGCAGCAGCAGCAGCCCAAACATAGCTTGAAAGAGACACTGGAGTTGGCAGCAGGAGCTCAACAATTGGCTGAATGACACCCTGGAGTTGCAAGCAGCAGCAGAAGCCCAAGCATAGCTTGAAAGAGACACTGGAGTTGGTAGTAGAAGCTCAAAAATTGGTTGCATGACACCCTGGAGTTGCAAGCATCAGCAGCAGCCCAAACAAAGCTTTAAAGACACACTGGAGTTGGCAGCAGGAGCCCAAACAATGGCTGAATGACACCCTGGAGTTGCAAGCAGCAGCAGCAGCCCAATCATAGCTTGAAAGAGACACTGGAGTTGACAGCAGGAGCCCAAAAATTGGCTGAATGACACCCTGGAGTCGCAAGCAGCAGCAGCCCAAACATAGCTTGAAAGAGACACTGGACTTTGCAGCAGGAGCCCAAAAATTGGCTGAATGACACCCTGGATTTGCAAACAGCAGCAGCAGCAGCCCAAACATAGCTTGAAAGAGACACTGGAGTTTGCAGCAGGAGCTCAAAAATTGGCTGAATGACACCCTGGAGTTGCAAGCAGCAGCAGCCCACACATAGCTTGAAAGAGACACTGGAGTTGGCAGCAGGAGCCCAAAAATTGGCTGAATGACACCCTGGAGTTGCAAGCAGCAGCAGCAGCAGCCCAAACATAGCTTGAAAGAGACACTGGAGTTGGCAGCAGGAGCCCAAAAATTGGCTGAATGACACCCTGGAGTTGCAAGCAGCAGCAGCAGGAGCCCAAACATAGCTTGAAAGAGACACTGGAGTTGGCAGCAGGAGCCCAAAAATTGGCTGAATGACACCCTGGATTCGCAAGCAGCAGCAGCCAAAACATAGCTTGAAACAGAAACTGGACTTGGCAGCAGGAGCCCAAAAATTGGCTGAATGACACCCTGGAGTTGCAAGCAGCAGCAGCAGCCCAAACATAGCTTGAAAGAGACACTGGAGTTGGCAGCAGGAGCCCAAAATTTGGCTGAATGACACCCTGGAGTTGCAAGCAGCAGCAGCAGGAGCCCAAACATAGCTTGAAAGAGACACTGGAATTGGCAGCAGGAGCCCAAAAATTGGCTGAATGACACCCTGGAGTTGCAAGCAGCAGGAGCCCAAACATAGCTTGAAAGAGACACTGGAGTTGGCAGCAGAAGCCCAAAAATTGGCTGCATGACACCCTGGATTTGCAAGCATCAGCAGGAGCCCAAACAAAGCTTGAAAGACACACTGGAGTTGGCAGCAGGAGCCCAAACATTGGCTGAATGACACCCTGGAGTTGCAAGCAGCAGCAGCAGCAGGCCAAACATAGCTTGAAAGAGACACTGGAGTTGGCAGCAGGAGCCCAAAAATTGGCTGAATGACACCCTGGAGTCGCAAGCAGCAGCAGCCCAAACATAGCTTGAAAGACACACTGGAGTTGGCAGCAAGAGCCCAAAAATTGGCTGAATGACACCCTGGAGTTGCCAGCAGCAGCAGGAGCCCAATCATAGCTTGAAAGAGACACTGGAGTTGGCAGCAGGAGCTCAAAAATTGGCTGAATGACACCCTGGAGTTGCAAGCAGCAGCAGCAGCAGGAGCCCACACATAGCTTGAAAGAGACACTGGAATTTGCCACAGGAGCCCAAAAATTGGCTGAATGACACCCTGGAGTTGCAAGCAGCAGCAGCAGCGGGAGCCCAATCATAGCTTGAAAGAGACACTGGAGTTTGCAGCAGGAGCCCAAGAATTGGCTGAATGACACCCTGGAGTTGCAAGCAGCAGCAGTAGCAGCAGCTGAAACATAGCTTGAAAGAGACACTGGAGTTGGCAGCAGGAGCCCAAAAATTGGCTGAATGACACCCTGGAGTTGCAAGCAGCAGCAGCCCAAACATAGCTTGAAAGACACACTGGAGTTGGCAGCAGGAGCCCAAAAATTGGCTGAATGACACCCTGGAGTCGCAAGCAGCAGGAGCCCAAATATAGCTTGAAAGAGACACTGGAGCTGGTAGCAGGAGCCCAAAAATTGGCTGAATGACACCCTGGAGTTGCAAGCAGCAGCAGGAGCCCAAACATAGCTTGAAAGACACACTGGAGTTGGCAACAGGAGGCCAAAAATTGGCCTAAACACACACTAGAGTTGGCAGCAGCAGCAGCAGGAGGCCAAACATAGCTTGAAAGAAACACTGGAGTTGGCAGCAGGAGCTCAAAAATTGGCTGAATGACACCCTGGAGTTGCAAGCAGCAGCAGCAGGAGCCCAATCATAGCTTGAAAGAGATACTGGAGTTGGCAGCAGGAGCCCAAAAATTGGCTGAATGACACCCTGGAGTTGCAAGCAGCAGCAGCAGGAGCCCAAACATAGCTTGAAAATGACACTGGAGTTGGCAGCAGGAGCCCAAAAAGTGTCTGAATGACACACTGGAGTTGCAAGCAGCAGCAGCAGGAGCCCAAACATAGCTTTAAAGAGACACTGGAGTTGGCAGCAGGAACCCAAAAATTGGCCTAAAGACACACTGCAGTTGGCAGCAGCAGTAGCAGGAGGCCAAAATTTGGCTGAAAGGCACACCCTGAAGTTGGCATCAGCAGGAGCCCAAAAATTGGCCTACAGACATAAATAAGTTTTGCTCCATTTGGAAAGTGTAAAACGTGGCACCATGCTGAATCTAGTCGTATGCATCAGCCATTGGTGGATGGAAATCCTGGCTGATCCATCCCTGATTCATTTTCACAAAGGTGAGTCTCTCCACATTTTTAGTTGACAGACGAGTTCTCCTCGCCGTAACTATGGCCCCCGCCGCACTAAACACTCGCTCAGATGGCATGCTACTTACCGGGCAGGACAGCTTTTCCAGGGCTAACTTAGCTAGCTGCGGCCACAAGTCAAGTTTTGCTGCCCAGAAGTCCAGCGGATCCTCAAGGTGTGTTGGCATGGTCATGTCAAGGTATGACATGACCTGCTGGTTCAGGTTCTGCTCCAGGTCTTCCTGCTGCTCATGAGTAGACTCACTATGCGGGTGTAGAAAGCTACTCATTAGCGACTGAAGACTGAGGCTGCTGCTGATGGAGCTGCTGCTGCTGCTCCTGCCAACCCCCAAAGCAGGCATGGCAGTGGAAGGTGAGCGCAGAGTATGGACCATGGCGCAGATAGGCATCGGCCAACTGACTTTGTAGAATGTCTTTGTAGTAGGTCAGTTTGTCCTCCCTCTCGGTGGGTTTAAAAAATGCCCCCATTTTGTGCCGAAGTGAGGGTCCAATAAGGTGGAGAGCCAGAAGTCATCCCACTGACAAATGGAAACAATTCTGGGGTCACTACGCAAGCACGTGAGCATGCTTCCTGCCATTTGCGCAAGTGACTCAGAGGGACTACCTGTCTCAATCTCCACTGCATACTGCCACGGTGTGTCTGGGTCCTCTGTCTCGCCTTCCTCACAACCCTCTAGCTCCTCTGGCTGCTCCTGCTCCTCCTCTTCTGTCCGCTGACTAGATAAACCAGCCATTTTGCCAAGCCTAAACTGTGCACTGTGCCACTCCTCCTCCTCTCCTCCTCCGCCACCATGTCTCTAGTGCCCTGACCAGCCATGGTTTCCAACATGTGCTGTAGTGCATGAAGCAGTGGAATCACGTCGTTCATCCCGTAATCCTGGCGACTCACAAATAAAGTGGCTTCCTCAAAGGGCCTGAGCAAACGGCAGGTGTCACTTATGAGCTGCCACTGGTTGACATTGAAATTACACAGGGGAGTCCCCCTATCCGCTTGGATCATCAAAAAAATCCATGATGGCTTTTCTCTGTTCGTATAGTCTGTCCAACATATGCAGGGTGGAATTCCAACGGGTGGAAACATCGCAAATCAGACTATGTTGGGGGCTACCGTTCTGATGCTGTAGCTCAAGAAGGGTGTGCTTGGCGGTGTATGAGTGGCTGAAGTGCATACAAAGTTTCCTTGAAGTTGTTAGGATGTCTTGCAGATGGGGGGATGACAGAAACCGCTTCACAACCAGATTGAAGACGTGAGCCATGCAGGGCGCATGAGTCAGCCTTCCTTGTCGCAGCACAGACAAAATGTTCTTCCCATTGTCAGTAACCATGGTTCCCATTTTCAGTTTTCTTGGAGTAAGCCATGTTTGGATTTCTTGATAAATAAATTTAAGCAGTTCCTCCCCTGTGTGACTCCGTTCACCAAGACAAACCATGTGAAGCACAGCGTGACACCTCTGTGCCCTGCACACATGGTAGGCTGGAGGGGCACTGAGACTTGAGCCTACAGTGGAGGGTGAGGAGATGGCGGAGGATGAGGAGGCCGAGTCGCACGGTGTCACAGGCACAACGGCCAGGGAGCGCGGAGGCCGAAGCGGCGTGACCTGTTTAAGTTGCTGCTGCTGCAAAGGGACCACATTCACCCAGTGGGCCATAAACGACATGTACTGTCCCTGACCGTAGTTACAGCTCCAGACGTGGGCGCTGCCAAGGACTGGCCCACCTTCTGTTCAACAAAAGTGTGCAGCGCTGGTACTGCCTTCTTGGCAAAGAAATGACGGCTTGGGACTCTCCACCTCGGCACGGCACAAGCCATCAGTTCTCTGAAAGGTGCAGAGTTCACCACCTGAAAAGGGAGCGACTGCAGCACCAGCAACTTGGACAGGATCACATTTAGCTTCTGCGCCGTAGGATGAGTGTCTCTTGGACATGGCTTCGCTGATGGATTGCTGGCGGGATGCATGACTTGGAGGAGGAGCAGGAGCATCTGGAGCGACAGAGGATGGGTATGACGCACAGCTGCCTGCAGCTGAGGTGCTGGAGCCTTGGCTGGCAGAAATTGGGAGCGAAGTGCCACTTGGTGTGGAAGCAGCCTGGACCACCTCTTAGGAGCCTTGGTTCTCCCAGGCTGCTTTATGGTGACGCATCATATGTTGATGCAGGGCCCTGGCCACGCTTCAGCTTCTGCCTACATATCTTGCATGTGGCCATGTTACCCTCGTGCGGATGCTTGAGAAAAAAACTGCCACACTGCCGAGTAGCTACTTTTCCCACTAACAGCCCCGCACTGACTCACTGCTACTGTCGCCAACTCCAGGAACCCCTGCTCCACTACCTCCCGAGAAGGCAGCCTGCCACGCAGCAGGTGCTCTACCCCGGCCCCGTTTTTCTCCAGGCTTTACATTTGTCCCCCTTGCTGACCAACCATGCTGCTAACACCTTGCTGCCTCAGCTGCTGACTCCGGGGCAACCTGCGCCCCTCTTCTCCTGATGATGAGGATGAATCCCCTTCTGCACCCGGCTCCCAAGTGCAATCGGCTTCATCATCATCATCATCACCGAGTTGTGGCTGTACGTCACTGATGTTCTCGGTTTCCTCAACAGTGTCTGGCGCAGGAGCTGGAACGCTCACAACAACACCCACGCCACTCTCCACATCACTATTTGTCTGCCTAGCGAAGGATGCCACCTCCATTTCTTGGCTGGGCAGTAGCTGCTGACTGTCCTCTATCTGATCGTCCTCCTCACTAAAGAGTAGAGCTGAAACCAAAGCATAGGATACGTCGCTGGGGGAGGTAACTGCGTAGAACAGAGGCAATGGGAGGACAGGGACTGCTCTCGGGCCATGCCAACTCAGGGTTGTGTCAGAGGAACCTACCGACCCTAGACTGGGGGTATCAGATGTAACTTGTGATGATGTGGATGGCCAATCTACCAAGGCAGATGCGTTACTGGTGGAGACACGACCGCTAGCAGATACTGGCAGATCAGGTCTCTCACCGCGACTCCTGCTGCCACTCACCCCTAAGTCTGCTGCGACCTCTGCCTGCTGAATCTTGGCCTCTGCCACTCCTCTTTGAACATCCTGGCACTTGTCTGTCTGACATTCTTATGTATTTGGAATGCGCAATAGGCACTTAAAAAAATGTGTTTACTTTAAAAAGCAGAAGCTAAATAAAGTGAGATACTGCTTCTCTGCACCAGATACTATGAAAATTGGCAATATGGGATACCCTGCGGGCTGGTGTTTTTACAAGACACAAAAAAAAATTCAAAATGAAATATATTAATAAAACAGAGCCTGTAGAAGCTGATTTAGTATAACAGATAGGGTGAAATGTGCTGGTTTGCGATGCCCATGTGGCCTGGTGTTTTTACAGGACGCACAAAACCATTTCAAAATGCAATATATTAATAAAACAGAGCCTGTAGAAGCTGATTTAGTATAACAGATAGGGTGAAATGTGCCAGTTTGGGATACCCTGCGGCCTGGTGTTTTTACAAGACGCACAAAACCAATTCAAAATGCAATATATTACTAAAACAGAGCCTGTAGAAGCTGCTTTAGTAAAACAGATAGGGTGAAATGTGCCAGTTTGGGATACCCTGCGGCCTGGTGTTTTTACAGGATGCACAAAACCAATTCAAAATGCCATATTTTAATAAAACAGAGCCTGTAGAAGCTGCTTTAGTATAACAGGGTGAAATGTGCCTGTTTGGGATACCCTACGGCCTGGGGTTTTTACAGGACGCACAAAACCAATTCAAAATGCAATATATTAATAAAACAGAGCCTGTAGAAGCTGCTTTAGTATAACAGATAGGGTGAAATGTGCCGGTTTGGGATACCCTGCGGCCTGGTGTTTTTAAAGGACGCACAAAACCAATTCAAAATGCAATATATTAATAAAACAGAGCCTTTAGAACCTGAATTAGTATAACAGATAGGGTGAAATGTGCTGGTTTGGGATTCCCATACGGCCTGGTGTTTTTACAGGATGCAAAAAAACAATTCAAAATGCAATATATTAATAAAACAGAGCATGTAGAAGCTGCTTTAGTATAACAGATAGGGTGAAATGTGCCGGTTTGGGATACCCTGCGGCCTGGTGTTTTTACAGGATGCAAAAAAAATTCCAAATGCAATATATTAATAAAACAGAGCCTTTAGAAGCTGATTTAGTATAACAGATTGGGTGAAATGTGTCGGTTTGGGATACCCTGCGGCCTGATGTTTTTACAGGATGCACAAAACCAATTAAAAATGCAACATATTAATAAAACAGAGCCTGTAGAAGCTGCTTTAGTATAACAGATAGGGTGAAATGTGCTGGTTTGGGATACCCTGCGGCCTGGTGTTTTTAAAAGGATGCACAAAAACAATTCAAAAAGCAATATATTAATAAAACAGAGCCTGTAGAAGCTGATTTAGTATAACAGATAAGGTGAAATGTGCCGGTTTGGGATACCCTGTGGCCTGATGTTTTTACAGGACGCACAAAACCAATTCAAAATGCAATATATTGATAAAACAGAGCCTGTAGAAGCTGCTTTAGTATAACAGATAGGGTCAAATGTGCTGTTTTGGGATGCCCATGTGGCCTGGTGATTTTACAGGACGCACAAAACCAATTCAAAAAGCAATATATTAATAAAACAGAGCCTTTAGAAGCTGATTTAGTATAACAGATAGGGTGAAATGTGCTGTTTTGGGATGCCCATGTGGCCTGGTGTTTTTACAGGACGCACAAAACCAATTCAAAATGCAATATATTAATAAAACAGAGTCTTTAGAAGCTGCTTTAGTATAACAGATAGGGTGAAATGTGCTGAAATAGTATGCCCATGTGGGCTGGGGTTTTTACAGCATACAAAAAAAATTTAAACCAATCGAGTTATAAGAAACGCTTGTGTGTAACAGATAGGGTTAAATATGCCACTGCCAAGATGGGATGCACAGTGGCCAGGAATATTTACACCACAAAAAAAAGCAATTTTAAACTGATCTGGCAAATAAAGTGAAAACAAAAAAAAAGTTTCCCTGTCACTTTCTCTGCTGTCCCTCCCTGGATCGTTCAGATTTTTCCCTATCTTTCCCTGGCTCTCCCTGGCACTGTGTGGGTCTCGCTGGGTCTCCCTGACTCTCCCTGCCTGTCTGTTAGTCTCTCCCTGTCTGCAGCAACCTCCGTTCTGTCTGCAATGCAAGGCTGAAATGCGCACAAGCAAGATGGCGGACGTTTATATAGCACTGACGTCACCTGGCTGCTGATAGGCTGCATGTGACCTTCCCATGATAACTTGCCCCAGGGGATATGTCCAGACATGTGCATCCACCATTTTACAATGGCTGTAATTTAAATAAATGGAGTTTAGAGGAAAACTTCGATCGATCGAATCACTGGGAAATTCGGATTCGTTCAGAATCAAATTGTTCCTGAAATTCGGAACGAATTCGGGGTCGTCCGAATCGATTTGCTCATCTCTAATGAGGAAGGACATTTTGTTGCAATAAAAGGCAGACTAGGTAATCAGTAACTTTTCAAACTGTGTAATAAAATAGAGTTTATGGAAAGTGCTGGAAACAGGGTTTTTGCAAAGCTGCTGCCTGAATTGAGAGGCTAAACTCAAAGAAAACAATGTAAAGAAAATAGAGTATTTCCTCTACACTGTGTTATTCATAAAAACACTGAAGATAATTTTCAAAAGGACACATACCACCATGGCCTGGGGGTACAAAACTTGCCCTGGGCCTCTGTAGAATGTGAGCTCCGAATGGGTTCCCCGTGATCAAATCCCTCTATTGGTCACTACGTTGTTTCTTGCTGGCTGCTGCTCTCCTTTGTTGTCCAGCTGGGAAAGGGATAAATGCACTGAAGCTCACAAGATTATTATATAAAAACACAATTTATTTATAATAAATTGTATTTTACATATAAAACAAAACAAACACTTAAACTTAAACTAAAGTAAAGTTTGTTAGTTCAAATAGTGTCCTCTCAGTTCCTTGGGGTGTCCGTAGATTATTTCATTAGAAATGGATAAAACGTATCAAGATGGTCAGCGCCTCTGCTGTAAATACCGCCTTGATTTTTCTTTTCCTTCTGAGCATTTGTCACAATTGAATCGATCTCTAATGCTCATTCAGATTAGCAAGTTAATCGATGGGCAGGCTTATTCATTGCTAGCGCAAGCTATCGGCAGATGAGCGTCTGTACAGAGGCGCTAAGAGCAACCTCTAGTATAATCAGTGATCGGCTATCGGACGCTGTAACAGTCTCATTCGCTGTAGTAACCTGGCCGGCATTGATAAATGCGTTGTATGTTTGGAGTTCTCACACCAGTACAGCGTTGTAGGGAGCGAAAGGTAGCGCCAGGTCATTGCGACCGTCTCTCAGCGACTCACACCATATTCAACAAAAAAACAGACACACAGAGCGTCAGCGCTCAGTTAAAACAGAAGAAAAGGAACGTCCATTGAAATGTATGGGAGAGTGAAAGGTAGCGACAGGTAATACTAGAGTAATGGAAGCTAGAGCCACCTGTAACGATGAATCGTACGCTACATGGAGCTGTTAGAGTCGCTCACCAGAATTGCCTTCATAAATGTGGTATGGCCTACAGCGCCCACCAGACGCTTCCAGCCGCTACAAGGCACTACCTGCCGCTATCCCTTGATGAATAAACCCCTCAGAAGAAGAACAGAGAAGAAAATCATTGCAGATTTTTTGTATTGAACAACATAAATGAATAATAATAAATAGTAAATGATATTAAATACTAAGTAATAGGTAATGGATTAGAAATTAATATCTGTTAAAACTATTTTATGTCTGGAACAAATGGGGTAATGTGGAATTTGTTACAAATTATATGTATAATGTCTTTTTTATACATATAAAAGAATGTAAAAAAAATGTAATAAATTAAAATGTAAGAATATACAAATATATTTAAGTTCCGGTATCAAAAATTAAAAGATTAAAAGGTGTGATCAAATCATCGGATATAATGGAGCTTCATGGTTAAGTGCAGGTATGTATCTTTCCCACAATATTATATAATTGTTTTCTAGGTAACAAGTATATCTCAATGTTTAAACCATTTGGTGTTAGTGTTAAGATGCTATGGTCTCCCTTTTTGAGAGTTGTTTACATCCTGTGTAGAGCCCGAAGTGAGGCCAAAATCTTCTAACCTGAGCACCACCTGCGTGACAAGGCATCTGGCTGAAAAGTACGAGCTGCAGTGGAGTACACACCTGAAAAACTAGGGAAGATTTAAGGCTCTTAATGCTCCATATTCTGCACCCTCATCCTCTTCTACCCTCTCCTGAGCAACAGGGCCACCTGGCTCCCTGTAAGGAGAGGATGTGACAGCCGCAGCACCACCATCAGTGTTACCAAGCAATTCCACACCATCCCATGAGAGCATTCAGCTGTCCATCCCCCAAGATTTCCATACTCCCTGTATAATTTCAACGTCATTTCACCAAGATTACAAGACTCAGAACACACAAGTTATAAAATTGTATTTGTTTAATAACACATAAAAGAGCCCAAAATAGGTTTCACATTTATCCTTGGAATACGAATACAGTATACAGTATAATCTATTTTCATAAGTACCAATATAATTATCTTTAAGCTGTACAAATGTTTGTACTGTCCAGGTAAAAAATGAATAACATACACTCATGTTTTGCCCCATGCAGCTGTCTATCTGTTCTATTTGGATAGAAAGAAAATTACAACCCTCCGAGATCCATACATGATCCGCCACTTGCTTGACAACATCCATGTCAGGAATCATTAACTGTGACTGGCTATGCCTGCTCTATTTATTTCAATTGAGAAGGCATGCTGGAGACTAGCCCACCCCCTTCATTGGCTTGAAAAGCGCAGGTGTGGCAAGTCACTGTGACTGATGATGTGGGAGAGCCATTCACCATGGAGGTGCAAGGATGCAGGAACTGAATCTTGGGCAGTGGTGTCAGACTACAGCACTAGGGAGGATCAGCGGGGAAGGACTAACATTGATTATATATGTTTTTCATATTTCACACATACAGGGACTTCAAAGACCCTTTCCAGGCAAAAATAACACAAAAATCCTATAATCATGCTGCAGGTTCTCTATAACAGTTACTTTTATTAGTGTCTGTTGTTTTTTATTGGACAATCCCTTTCAAAACTAAAACATGTCGACTTAAAAATATCACAGCCAACTACAATTGTAATAATATGCTTCATAAGCTTTCAATTATGTTTTATGGAACTAAGCATCCTGGTATCAATACACAGTAGCACATATTTTCTTTTCTTCATTGGTGATTGGATGAAGGAGAACAAAACTAGCCAATACCTATATGCAGTTATCTGCCATAGGTTGGCAAAGATTTGCAAAGCAGGTTGCCCTGTGGGAAAAATGGTAAGTATGGATAAAGCCAAATTCTCAGCTTGTATTTTGTAGGGACCCTAGGAAGCCTGCAGCCTACAGCTAGAATTTACCCAAAGAGCTATGTAGGGCATTTTAAAATTGTATTTATATCAAAACAGTGGGGGGCTCTTTTTATCTATAAAATACCAACTCTGCTAACACTGGGGGCAATGATAATTATTTGGTGAAGCATTACGTGGTGAATTGCAACCGCCATCTCAGTGACCTTTTTAGTGTTTTTCTAAACCTTTTTGTTTCCCTAAAAATGACCTGTTACTATCATGGGGCAGTTTTACAGGTGAGGTACATTCCTATGAGGTAAGGATGTTTTTTAAGTTTGGAAACAACAGCACCCTATGTATTCTTACAATATTTGTACCTCAAAAATGATGCACCTCACCAATGAAAATGTCCCATTACAGGAACAGGTCATTTTTGGAGAAAAAGGTTTAGAAAACATTTTTGTTGCACTTTTTTGAGATGCAGGTTGCAATCCCCACCACATTGCACAGTGTAAGTCACACTGGCTTCACCAAATAATACAAAAAGGACAAAAGAAAGCCAGCTCACCGACTATCCAAATCAGCACAGACATGAAGCTCCCAGGCAGCTCTCCATCAAACCAGATAGCATTCAATGTTGTGTCCAGCCGATCAACGGTTAAAATTTAACTTTTAATTGTTCCTTATTAAAAAATCACACCAAAGTAGCAGCATCTATAGTATAAAGATCACAGGCAGCACCCCGGGGAAGAGGGCTAGCTGGCACGTGTGACGCGTTTCGAGCCCAAAAAGCTCTTAGTCATAGTGTATGACTAAAAGCTTTTTGGGCTCGAAACGCATCACACGTGCCAGCTAGCTGCTAGATGATGCTACTTTGGTGTGATTTTTTAATAAGGAACAATTAAAATTAAAATTTTAACCGTTGATCGGCTGGACGCAACATTGAATGTTCACCAAATAATTGACATGACCCCCATTGATTTTGACTTTTACAATACAAATATACCTACCTGCTCTCTGCAGGTAATACCACATACTCGGTGGCCAAAGTTGGGACCATGCTAGGGAACCCTGAGGATATTTTCTTATCCCAATCACTGTAGTAGTCATGACAAGTATCAGTTTCCCAGCAATGTCAAAGTTGTTGTGACCTCTACCGGTGACCGGGCTGATTTCAAAGACCAGGTACTGTATGTTTTTCTTTATATTGAAATATCCAAATTAGGTTAGTAGTAATCGTTTTAAGCGTATCATTCTGCATTATAGAGAACAGAGGGAAGCTAAATAATCCTTAGAAATGTATACAGTACTGTAGTTTATATTAATGCATTTCTAGGCTCTGGCTTACTTTATTTTAAATATCTTAGCTAGGAATAAAAAACACATTTAATCATTTTTTAGAAATGTCTAAAAATGACAGCCTATTCATTCTGTACAATGGGTTATAGAAAGTAGATTATAATTGTCTAAAGCGGCTTTTAGCGCTGTCTGTGTGTTTCTTTGAGTGATCATAATGTTGGCAGCTGCCATGTTGAAGACCTGCCTCATGGGCTTACATAGAGGCTTTATACAATGTTGAGAAACAGACTTGTCCATTTAGATAAGGAAACTTATTAAGCATCCTTCTCCCCAATGTCCACATGGATAGACTATGTTCTTGTCACAAGGCCTTGTGAATAATTTCAGAGCAAAAAAAAAGAAAAAAGGCTAAAAGCTAATATTTCCTTTCCAAGTTATTAAAATTATTTCTGGTGTCAGTTATTACTACAGTGTTATACGATTATCTGCATCATAAATGAGCATTTTTATTTTGACATATAATAAGTTAGAAAACGACTACTGGTATTTTAAGATAGTACATTATATTCAGTAAATAAAGTATATAGCTTACTTAAAGAGTTCAATGAGTTCATGCTTCTTTTCAGAATTCTAAATGTACTAAACGTATACTAGCTGCCTGCTGGTCCCCCCCCCAAACACACACACACATGTACAGACACATACATACTAAATGGCATAACTTAGTGGCTTCCGGGAGCCTGATCATATTCTTAGTTTCAGGTAGTGGACGTGGCATCTGAGAATGGACTCCGGTTGTTCATAGACCATGGCCACTCCCACATGGGGAATGCTGCACACTGCTTGTAATGAGGGATGCTGCTTGCTGCCTGTACTGAGGGATGCCACTTTCTGCATGTAATGGAATATGCTGCACACTGCCTCTAATGGGGTGATTGGGGAGTATTTTCATACACCATTTGGTTCAGAATATTTTTTCCTTCTCTGGGTGCATCTTATGGAAAAATGGAAAACAATAATTCAGAATAAATGAAGGATTGTAAAATTGTACAATTTTAGGGCAGAGTACAAGGTCATCATCATAAACATATAGATCCAATTAGGGTTTAAGGTAGGCACACTATAAATTAAAAGATAGCAAGGAATAATATATGGGTGCTATCTGAACTGAGGGACCTTCTCCCACGGGTCCCTTTTACTACATATTTCTGTATGGTTTCTGTTCATTTCTTTCTGTAGATGATTATTACTACATTCTATTATACTTGATGTGTATCAGATATAGCCATGGGCGAACCCACTGAAGTTCAGGTTCACTGAGCTCGGATGCACTTGCTTATAAAGTTTGGTTCGTGTCCCCGGACTCGATCCGAACCCAAGCCACATTGAAGTTAATGGGGACCTGAATTTGAGGGACCGTAAAATGGGGGTAGCAAGGGCTAGAGGGCTTCAAATCGTGGGGAACACCAGGGGGTTGCCTTGCACAAAATCGGCTGGGAAAAGTACTCAAAATTACTCAGCATAAACAGCCTGTGCACCAGCTATGGGGACTTCTAGAGCAGGGTGTGGGAGCTAGTTTCTGTGGCCCCTGGCCATGAAAGCTACTAGCCTGCACAGCCTCATGGACCATGTATTTCTGTATGTGTTCTGATCATTTCTTTCTGTGGATGATTATTACTGCATTATCATTTATTTGATGTATATCAGATATCTTGCCAAATTACAGCCCACTGGAGAACCTACTCCACCCATTATTTCCTGTGGTCCATTAGACCATGTATCATTATATCTAGCATACTCTAGTATATCATTACAGATTCAGGCTAATTGATAATATTTTCTTTTTTTTCTAGTATATATAGTATAGTATATATATAGGTGACTCCATGTGGTGTTCTCTTATGAGTCATGGTTCCTTGTATCCTTTTTGTGCACAACCCTGTTTGTTATGTTCTAGATGTGATCTTTGTATAATATACTTTTTTTTACCTTGCACCAAATCCTGTAATTTATTGGTTCAGAGTTAAATGTAAAAAAAGGATATATACATTTACAAAAAATATAGGAGCCATTGCTAACATCATTCTACTTGGAGAAAAGTAAAGCCAAGTTGCCATTTTTTGAACTGTTAAAATGACAATTGTAGCATAAATTAGAAATTTGTACTGCTGTTGCATTGCATTTTACCCATATTTTGGAAATAATCCTGCTTAAATTCAGTTTTCCCCTGAAGATTGAAGAGCTTGGGGGTGATCGGAGACCGCCGGTGAAGAAAAGACCCAGTGGGGGGGACTGCCCACGGTGGTAAGCAAATGTAATTTTTTTTAAACTCTCAGCGGAAGAGCCGGGGGGGGGGGTCAGATGCCCACCAGGTGAAGATGAGATGAGACCCAGCAGGATTTAATGAAGGGTCAGGTGAGTGGCTTTTCTTTTTTTGCCGCTAGGAGGATGGAAAGCCAGGTATGTAAAATTAGCCATGCATTTTTCTCTTCTCTAGAAAAGCTAAATTTGGCCCTGGACTTTACTGGCCATGTTGACCCTGTAGTACTGGACCTAGCAAAGTGCAATGAGTTTATAATATGAGCCAGACACTTAAAAAAACAAGTATATTTTACTGCCAGTGTGTTACTATGATGCAAAATCACACAAAATCAGCTAAATAACAGTCTTTTCATATCTGACCACTGAAGTATAACAGTGGTCAGGGATATAAAAGTAAAAACAGTGGTTCACATACAGCCAGATGCACTTAACTGTTGCCTGTACCACATTTTTTGTTGTGCTGGTGAATGTATGGCATATTGCCATAAACGTTGCAATGCACCAAAGGCCCAGTACAAGGCTATTTGGTAGTACTTTCACATGCCCTGCCCATAAACTTGTACTCAACAAAATGTAGGAACTACACATCCAAAATTCAACATGCAAAATTGTGCAGATGTGTACGGCCTTATTATCTGAAAATGGTTGGGTTTCTTATCCATTTTGTCTGCAGAAGAGCACAGCTCTGTTCCAAAGCCAAAATGCATAGCTGTGGCCAGATCCTAAATGTGATGAACCACATCAGGATCAGTTCAGCTCCAAACAAGAGTGCAGACTCAGAAAGTCGACTAAGGGGATTATTTAAGAAACACTAGCGCCAGGTAGTGCCATGTAGCGGAAAGTAGCGTTGGGTAAATGCGGGGCGCTTATTGTGAAAACCACATTTAAGAAAGTGAATCTAGTGAGAGCCTCTAACAGCGCCATGTAGCATCACATGTATTGTATGAGGTGGCTCAGCATATAAGGCTCGATTCAGAGAGTCAAAAAAAGACTTTCGTTTTTGTGCCGATTTCATATTATTTTCAAATTTTCCGGCCCTCGTATGAGTGTGCGAGCGATTCTATGCATGCATTGCAAACCTTCTGTAAAGTTTCCGTCCGTTCGTATGCCAGAGTACGAGTACGAGGATGTCATTTTCCATCTTGACTTTTCTGTTTAATTTTCTCAAGTTACAACGTCAGATTTTGATTTTGTCCTTTTTCCATTGTCTCCTTGCACGAATCCTTTACGTTTCCCGATAAATTCTGTTTTCCTTTTTCACTAAATAATCCTCCGGACGAAAATCCTTACAATTTTGCGCCTGCGCACTACAAACTTATTAAAGTGCTCGGAATATTTGACACCCTCACTTCTACTTCAATGTTTAGCTAAACCACTTAGCCCTATCCTCCATCTTCCCTTTTGGACCCTTAAAGCACACCACAACCACTTAGCCCTATCCTCCATCTTCCCTTTTGGACCCTTACAACTTACCCAAACCACTTTGCGGTTAGTTTCTTCTTCATTTTCATCACCCTAAAACTTACCCAAACCACTTCGCGGTTAGTTTCTTCTTCATTTTCATCACCCTAAAACTTACCCAAACCACTTCGCGGTTAGTTTCTTCTTCATTTTCATCACCCTAAAACTTACCCAAACCACTTCGTGGTTAGTTTCTTCTTCATTTTCATCACCCTAAAACTTACCCAAACCACTTCGCGGTTAGTTTCTTCTTCATTTTCATCACCCTAAAACTTACCCAAACCATTTCACGGACATCTGAATCTTGATCTAAAAATATCATAATCTTTGTCCCTTTGTTTTGTGTAAATGTATGTGTTTAAATAAATGACAATGAAACTTTGTTTGCTTTTGGTTTTTTTATCTATAAATTTTTGTTGATAAAAAATGAATTAAAACTGGGATTATGTACATTTTTGGGATCTATTTTTTTTTTTAAATAGGGGTAAAAATGTTTAACTTTGTTAAAAATTTAAAAACTAAACAGGGACAGGACCAAGGACTCTAATCTTCTTCTTACTCTGTTGTCCCCAACGAGGCAACCACCACCTTCATATCGGCCACCAACTCAAGGACCCTCCTATTCAGTTCCAAAACTGCTTGGCGTGTGGTCCCTGTAACAAATTGAGAATAAAACATTAGTTGGAGACCAATACATGTTTGTCACCTGTGGATTGAATGTTTGTTAGTTAGCTAATTAAATAAAGGCCACATATGTCATTTTGCCAAGTCATTAAGCTAAGGAAGTGGCCAGAGGGGATTCAGCCAAGTCATTAAGCTAAGGAAGTGGCCAGAGGTCATTCTTAGAATGCCATTGACTATGGCTTGATGTATCTGTGTGTTCATGTCAATTACCTGTGTTATTCAACAGTAATAAAATGTCTATTTAAATGTCTGGGTCACATCAATCACCTTCTCCATGTTCCTCGTGTGGCCGATCTGCCGCTTCCTCCACAACTTCACCCGCTCCCGAAGCATCTATAAAAACAGATGAAGGGAATCAGCTTGGTAGTAAATAGAATGTATATGTGTGTGCGTATACATGAAGAGTCACATACCAGAGGCTCCAGCATGTGTAGCAGGGTACGACTGCCTGCCCACGCCGTGCCGCCCCTCCTCTGGGGGGTAGGACCGTTGCCCTGGAGATCGACCACCTTCACTTCCAGTTGCAGCTTCATGCAGCACTGGTCGGCCTGTGCGCCTCCGGGTGCGGTGGATACGGTAATCCATATCCAACACTACCAAAGAAAAGGCATTAGAAATAAAGGCCTACCTTCTGCCTTAGTTACATCTGGCATGCAATCACTATGTACTTACTAGGGAAATGGATGCTGAAAAACCTCCGCATCCGGGGCATGTGCAGCCGCTTCAGTTCCGACCAATGCTGCATGATCTGAGTGTGGGTAAAGGTGGTGTCGGTCTGTTGCTGGATTTTCACGATGATCTCCAGGGCGACGGTGCGTTTCTCAAAAGAGTTGGGCAGGTAGTCGTACCTGCGCGCCAGCATGGTCTACAAAACATAAAGAAAACATAGCATTTAGTTCCAACTGGCTACCAATATCTGTCAACAATAGATCCTTTGACTAAATGACATTAACCCTTTAAATGCCAGCCACGTAAAATTTATGTGGTTGCCTCTCCGCCACTTAAGTGCCAGCGACGTAAATTTTACGTGCCTGGCATTCCCCAATCACAGTAAAAAAAGTAAAAAAAAGTCACTTACCTGACCCCTTGCTTGATCCGGCCGGGTCTCCTCTTCAGCCAGCGGGGCTCCGATCGCCGATCGGGGCTCCTCCGGCTGCAGGGGAGGGCCCGGAATAGGGTGCCCCCCCCCCGGTTTCAGCAGCCACCGGGATTGCCTGTTAAAAAAAAAAAAAAAATAAGAAATGACAATGACAATGACAATGACTCACCTCCGCTCCCGCCGGCTCCCGCCGCCTCTCCTCTTCATGGGGGGGGTTCCGATCACCCCCCCCCGGCTCTTCTGTCTTCTGGAGGGGGGCATAACAGCCCTCCCTCTGCCACAGATTCCGATGGCGGCCGCCATCTTTGATTTTAGCCCCTCCCCTTCGGGTGTCATCGGGGCACCGGCAGTTCTCCTGTCAGATGCCGGTGACGGCTGGGCAGAGAAGGAGGGAGGTAGGCGATCCTCCGATCGCCTGCCTCCCCTCTTCTCTGCCCAGCTGTCACCTGCATCAGATCGCCGCGGGACACTGCTTCTGAAGATCGGAGGTGAGTAAAGGTAAAATGTTTTTTTTTTTTTTTTTAATAAAGTTTTACAAAAACCTGTGTGTCTTTTTTTAAATACTGTTAACCCTTTGTGAACTGGTAAGGGGTCCATGAGACCCCTTATACCAGTTCACAGGGCTCGGGGGTCTGGCAAGTCACCTGCGGCAAGCGGGTGACTTGCCATTAACCCCTGGCCCCCCAAATTACCTGCCTCCCCAAAGCCCAGGGGGGGGCAGAAGAGCTGTGGCCCTAGGCTATGACGGCTTGTAGCCGCAGGGCCAGGGGCCACTAAAGCTGGCCCCTGCGTCCTGTTCTACAAGCCCCCATAGCTGGTCACAGGCTGGTTACGTTGGGTAGGGGGGACCTCACGCCATTTTTCTGGGGGGATTTTTAAGGGTTTTAACCCTTAAATATCCCCCCAAAAAATGGGGTCTCCCTCCCTTCGAGGGGGGACCCTATGTCATTTTTTTTTAATTAACCCTTTGTTACCTGTAACCCAGTAGGTATAAAAGGCTTCCAGCAACAGCAGGAGAGCAGAAGCCTAAGTGATCAGCGTGGGACACAGGGATGGATGGGAGGTAAGTATTAAAAAAAAATATTAAAAAACATTTATTTTTTTTAATAAAGATTTTTTTTTAAAAAGTGTGTCTGTGTCTTTTAACCCTTTGTGAACTGGTAAGGGGTCCATGTGACCCCTATACCAGTTCACAAGGCTCAGGGGTCTGGCAAGTCACCTGCGGCTAGTGGGTGACTTGCCATTAACCCCTGGCCCCCCAAATTACCTGCCTCCCCAAAGCCCAGGGGGGGGGGGGCAGAAGAGCCGTGGCCCTAGGCTATGACGGCTTGTAGCCGCAGGGCCAGGGGCCACTAAAGCTGGCCCCTGCGCCCTGTTCTACAAGCCCCCATAGCTGGTCACAGGCTGGTTACGCTGGGTAGAGGGGACCTCACACCATTTTTTGGGGGGATTTTTAAGGGTTTTAACTCCCTTCGAGGGGGGACCCTATGTCATTTTTTTTTAATTAACCCTTTGTTACCTGTAACCCAGTAGGTATAAAAGGCTTCCAGCAGCAGCAGGAGAGCAGAAGCCTAAGTGATCAGCGTGGGACACAGGGATGGATGGGAGGTAAGTATTTAAAAAAAAATAATAAAAAAAAATATTTTTGTTAATAAAGTTATTTTGAAAAAAGTGTGTCTGTGTGTTTTTTTTTACTTTTAACCCCTTGTGAACTGGTAAGGGGTCCATGTGACCCCTATACCAGTTCACAAGGCTCGGGGGTCTGGCAAGTCACCTGCGGCCAGTGGGTGACTAGCCATTAACCCCGAGGCCCCCCATTACCTGCCTCCCAAAAAAACCCTTATATTCCCCCAAGAAATGGTGCCCCCCCCCCCCGTGAAGGGGGACCCCACACCAATTTTTTTTATTTAACCCTTTATTATGTGGATAGTAGTTGTATTTTATTTGTAAATGTTATAAAGTGCTCTTCTAAGTTTAGGGGATCTCCTGGACAGGAACGGGGGGCTACCAATACATATGTGGTATCATTGTAATCGGGAGAAATGGGGATTTCACGTGCAATATGGTTTTCTTTAAGAAAATAAATGTTTTTGTTAAAATAAAGGAGACAATTTAAAAAATATATATATTTTTTTTATTTTTTTTTACTTATTTACTTAAAAATATATAAAAAAAGTAGAAAAAATATATAAAAAAAAGTAGAAAAAATACAAACAAGACATTTCATGTTAAAGTCTAAACTCTGCCACAAAAAGAAAATTTGCAATTTTCTTGGAAATTCCTGCAAAAATCACACTTAAGCATGGCGCAAAATGGTGAAAAATTACCTGTCAGCAGAGGGTGACAAAATCTCAAGTAGGCTGGCAGTAAAAAGGTTACAGGTACCTATGCATGTTGGGTATTGTTCTGCTCGGGGGACCTTGCGCTTTCAGATTTAGCTTGTTTTTTCTTATTTGCATATTGATATTTTAGGAAAAGGTGTTTTTTATTCTGCTTTTTTATACAATTTTTTGTGAAACCCTGTGCAACCTAAGAATTCTTCGAGATATTACTCCCAGAAAGATAAGCCCACTACAACAAGCTGGGTACGATTAGAAAGCTTAACATGTGTACTTTCAGGGAATATATGGTTCATCAGGGATAAAGGGTCTTGGTCCACTTCGGTGGGGCACCCCCGATCGGGGTGCCCCGCTGTGTGAAACCCCCCCGAACCCCCCGAAAAACTCACCTCTCCCTGCTCCCAGCGCCGACGGACAAGCGTTTTGACAGGCGCGGACAAGCGGCTCCTCCGCCGCCGCCTCCCGCGCGTCACTCTTGACGCGCGCGCGCCCGCGCCGGCCATTCACAGACGGCCGGCGCGGGGTGCACGCACGTCTAGAGGGGCGCGAGGGAGGCGGCGGCGGCCGGCCGCCGGCGAAGACGAGGTAAGGGGATTTGGGGTGTTTGGGGGGGTTTCACCCCGCGGGACATCCCGATCTCGGATGTCCTGCAGGGAGGGAGGTGATCGGCCTGGGCCGATCACCCCTGGGTTACGGTCCACTTTAAGGGGTAGACATGAATTTAGCTGGCAAATCAAACTGATAAAACGACACTTACAAGCATGATGAGCTCTTCTTGTTGGCGGTGAAGATTGTGGGCGCCATCTTTGTTCTTCTCCGCAGCAGATAAGTAATGCCCCAGCGGTTTCCGGGTTCCGCATGGCCTGGTAACCTGGTAAGAGGGTGCAAAGCCCCAGCCCCCCCGGGCCCACACCCCCCCACGTGGCACCAAAGCACAGAGCAAATCCCAAACCCACCGAGAAAGAAGCCCAAGCTGCCAAAGAAGCCCCCGACGGCCCAGAAGCCACAGCAGGACCCGAAGCCCCCGACGGCCCAGAAGCCGCAGCAGGGCCAGAAGCCCCTGACGGCCCAGAAGCAACAGCAGGGCCCAAAGCCCCCGACGGCCCAGAAGCCACAGCAGGACCAGAAGCCCCCGAAGGCCCAGAAGCCACAGCAGGGCCAAAAGCCCCCGACGGCCCAGAAGCCACAGCATGGCCAAAAGCCCCCAATGGCCCAGAAGCCCTAAAAGGCAGAGAATCCAAAGCTCCCCATCCCCACCCACACGGGGCTACCAATCCACGGACAAGAGTGGCAGAACAACAAGCTCTGGCTCACCCCTGGACTGTCCAAGTACCTCCAAGGGCCATGCTCGTTCCAAGGGCCCACAGAGCCACAGGGCCCCAAGCACAACTTCCAGTTCATCCAGACCCCCTCTTCCTCGGCCACATTCTCCACCGGCACAGGTGGCCAGCAAATCACCCTATGCCACATCAACCCCTGCAAATTTTGGGGCCACCCAGCCACGAACACCCAGTCCCTTTCCCAGTCCAGTTAGATCAGCAGCCAGCCTGCAGTCCTTAAATTCTCCCACACACACCCAGGCCAGAATGTCACCCCATTTGCCTGGAAACAATGAGGAGCCACAACCCCAACCAACAGGGTGCACATTGCGCAGAGGCCACTTGAGTGGCCGTTT
The DNA here is from genome assembly GCA_027917425.1 of Gastrophryne carolinensis. Lineage (NCBI taxonomy): Eukaryota > Metazoa > Chordata > Amphibia > Anura > Microhylidae > Gastrophryne > Gastrophryne carolinensis. Next base: position 111,722,168 of record CM051235.1, read on the forward strand.
TGGTGTGGCCCAAACTCTGGCATTGGCTAGTGGGCTCACATTATATTATGATGAGCTATATGGGAGCAAATCAAAAGCAACAAGCAAGCAACGCAAAGCTGAGATTTTGGCAGAACTCACCAGACAAGTCAATGCAGCGGGGGACGAGCTCAAAGATGTAGAACAGATTCAACTGAAAATATCGGACCTCAAATATGCCGCATGGAAGAAACACAATAAAAGGCGGCATTAAAGGTACATATCTTATTTTTGTTTTTTGTTCTTCTTGTATAGACATCATTGAACTAAATTTGTGTAACTATGTTTTTCAGCTTACAAACTGGCGAAGGATTCCCCACTAAATTGAAATTTACCCAGGCTGAGGAGATGGTGCTGGGCCTGCTACATCCTGTTGCGTTAGAGGGACACTCGGCACAACAGGACACGGACAACCCGCCTATTCCTGCAGGTTAGTAATGTTTTAATTTCCCCCAAAAAATTGCAACCTGTGAAATTAGCCAGCAAGGCATATCTAAACACATGCCCCTAGGGTGTGCCTTGTAGTTGGAGTGAACAATTTGATCAGGGTGTGTCATGTGTGTGGACAGATAATTTGATAATTTTCTTGCCCATACATGACATTTCTGAACATTTAGGAAGAGTAGTAAAGTATTGAGGTTAGCAAAGGACTGCCTGATATGTATTTCTATTCAATCACATCCAACACTTACATCTTTATCTGTTGCCCACTTGGGTTTGAGCTAAGGCTTAAGATGGGGTGATTGCAATGTTTTCATAGATACAAAGGTAACGAGCAGAATCATATTGTAACTGCTATTTGCAAGCTGAGTGTGTTCACTTAATGGCCTATAAGGAATTTTTAAGCACACACAACAGGCAGTACTTGCATGTTTGGTTGGCTTCAGGTGACCAATGTGTATGTACTTGTTTCATAATCCATTTTCAAGATAATGGCATTCATAGTGAAGGTCAAGTTGTGGGAGTGGCCATTCCAGCTTTGCCACGTGTTTGATTTAAGCATATGTGTTATTAAGCATCACAATGCATAGTTGTGTGTTTACATTGTTTGTTTTCTTCTAATGCAGCCCAGCCTCATCCCTCAGCTAGTGTGGAATCTTCTGCCAGTTTTACAATGCCGTCTACTTCCGTGCTGCCTCAGACCTAGGATCCGATATCTACGGTAAGTGTCTTTTTATGATGTTGCTTATGCATGTGCCTTGCTATGTTTATTTGGGCTGAATTACATATGTATTCCCCAAACTGAACCTTTTTTATTTACATGTCCCAACAGACCCACACACTGATGGAGGAAATCCAGGAGTTGGAGGAGGATGGAACCTGCATAGGACCTTATGAAGATCTCCCCCTGGGCCAGAATCTGCAACTGTTCCAACATGTTTCTCCGACAAATCCTCAGCAGCAGAGGGAAGCTGGCTGCATGCTGCCTGCACATCGTGGGCAGCATGCAGAGACTGACCCTCCAGTCCCCAGTTTTAGATCTGCTGCTGAGGATTTGCCCAGCATACCTGCGGCTGTTGGGGGTCCTAGAGCCCCATCATCGGCACGCCCCACAACCCGGGGAATTGGGAGGCGTAGTCGAGTACGTCGCCCAGTTTCCCAGGGGAGGGGCACGCAGATGATGGAGTCAGCATGGCACCATGAGAGGCGGCTATTTCGCCGCCAAAATCAACAAAACCGCGAGCATCTACATGCCCAATTTGAGAACCTCAATAATAACTTAAGTGCCATACTGACTGAATTTAGGACCCATAACAGCCACATGGCCAACTTTACAACTGAATTCAGGGCCAGCATGGCTGAATTGCAAACTAACCAAAGAAACATTTTGAAACAGTTGCAGATTCTGAATGCCACACAGGCCCAGGTTAGGGCCCACCACCAAGGGCCACAACCTGGGTTCAATGGGCATCCCCCATATTAAGGTGTATTTGGCCTGAATCTGTTCTACATCTTTGCTCTACATCCCAACTGTATTGACTTGTCTGGAGAGCCCTACCAATATCCCTTTCAGTGCCAAGCACGTAGATTCTACGTGCTTGCTTACACTCCACTTAAGTGCCAAGCACATAGAATCTACGTGCCTGACTTTCCCCCCTGCTAGTTAAAAAAAAAAAAAATATATAAAATACTCAACTGACCCCTCGTTGGATCCGGCTGGGTCTCCTCTTTAATCTGGTGCCATCCGATCCCCCATGGGGTGACTTGCCATTAACCCCTGGCACCCCCATAACCTGCCTCCCCAAAGCCCAGGGGGGGGCAGAAGAGCCCGGGCCCACACATGCTATGTGGGCTTGTAGGCTGCAGGGTGGGGGGGGCACAAAAGCTGCCCCCCCACTCTGTGCCTACAAGCCCCCATAGCTGGTCCAGGGCTGGAAATGCTGGGTAAGGGGGACCCCATTTCATTTTTTGGGGGATTTTTAAGGGTTTTTAACCCTTAAAATTCCAAAAAAAAACTGCCCCCCCCGCGGGAGGGTCCCAAGCCAGATTGATCAGCTTGGGACACAGGGATGGATGGGAGGTAAGTATTAAGAAGTTTAAAAAAATATATATTTTTTTTCTTATGTGTCAGTGTCTTTTTTTTACACTTAACCCCTTGTGAACTGGTAAGGGGTCCCCTTATATTGAAAAAAACAATATATCCTTTCAAAAATTACAGTTGAACATGTGTAGCGCAAAATAGTGAAACATGGTCTGGCAACAGAGGGGGACAAAAGCTGCAGGTAGGCTGGCAGCGAAAGGGTTATACCATTTTGGTATGGCTTTGCTTGTATGCTTTTGATTTGCGCCCATATAGCTCACTATAGTGCTGAGGTAGCCCACTAGCCAATGCCAGAGGTCAAGCCTCACTGAACCAGCCACTTAAGCTGTTGTGCTGCAGCCTTGGCCTTAATTACATTGGTTGTGGCTCCTCCTGTTTGTAGGCATGATTGTGTGACATTCTGGAGTTGAAAACTACTACCTTGGCCCCTGGCTGAGATTTTACTGGACTTGGATTGGGACTGGGTGTTCTTGTTTGGGTGGGCCACTGAGTAACAGGTGTAAATGTGGCATAGGTATGTCTGCTTTCAACCTGTGCCTGTGGCAAATGTGGCCAAGCAGGAGAGGGTGTGTTTTTGTCCCTATTTGTAACATGTTAAATCTCTGAATTATCAACTTGATAATGCTTGGCACATACATGTTTCTATGTTATTTTTAAGGTTAACTTTGTCCTGGAGTGCGTTACTTTGTAAATCCAGGCTGTGGGCAATTGCTATGTGGCATGATTTGGCATAAATGTAATATCCATGTGTTCCCCATAACTATGGGAGTGACCATCAACTACATTTTTTTTGTTAAAAAGTAAACAAACAAAAAATAAAATACACGTGTTTATGGCTAAGTTGCTGTCTTTCGGTTTTTGGATACTAAAGATGACTTAAAGTAGCCACTGAGTCTAAAATCATTGTTGATGGCTTTTGTAGTTTATTCATTACTGTTTTGTCCAAAAAAAAAAAAAGGCAAAAACTAATGGCACAAAGCAATAACAACAAACCAGAAAAAAACAAAACAAACAAAGGAGAAAACAATTAAGCAAAATGTGTTGCTATTAGATTAGCACGGACGGCTTGGCGAGCACTGTGCTGGCCAACATAGGTGTCCTCTGGCTCATCGGCGGGTGGAGAGGGGGGCAAATCCATGTACCGGGGGACCCGCTGCAAGATAGCAAAATTATGCAGCGCAGCACAGGCCATGATGATATCTATGACCTTTTTTGGGTCATACTGAAGGGATCCCCCGGTATGGTCCAAACATCGAAATCGGGTCTTCAATAGGCCAAGCGCCCTCTCCACCACTGCCCTGGTTTTGCAGTGCGCCCTATTATAGGCTTCTTGGGCGGCATTCTGTGGATGGAGTACAGGCGTCAACTACCACGGGAGGAGTGGATATCCCGAATCTCCTGGAAAAATGTAAGAAAAATAAAATTAAAAACATTACTCCATAAATTGTAGCCAAAAAATGCTCAAGCTACCTGAATAAGAGGCTAGGTGACATTGGCCAAAAAACATGAGCATACATATTGCACAGGGCAAATCGACAAAGAAACATATCTAATAGATGGGGGCTAAAATTAGAGATCCAATATTGCGGATGCTGGCCAATCAGCCAGACTGCTTTTGGTTTAGGTCTGTGCTGCTCAGCAATCTTGGATGGGTTCAGTTTTCATGACTCATTATCTGCTTTGTCTGAGGCCAAAACAGGTCTAACACGGCCCCTGCACTTTATCCCGCTCTCCTCTACTCAGTAAGTGTAATGCATCTAAGCAAAGATGGCGCAGACCCTATGATAAAGTCAAGAACAGAACAGACAAGTGTGGGGAAGACTGATTGCTAATTTTGCTCAAATTATTATTTTGAATTTTCACAATGCAGGACAAACATTTTGCAAGGCTTGGTTGTTTTGCTAATCTAATGGGTACAGTCGTGTTTCACATGTTACCAAGGTGAGGAAAAGGCATAGTTTAATAAATGGGACCAAAACACAAATCATAGTTATACCTAGAAAAGAAAATGACGTTATTGGACTCAACTTACCAAGGAGCCATGCACAGGAAAATTCCCCAGACTCAAACCGACTGAATAATCCAGATCTTCTAAGGATGTAGGCGTCATGGGATGAGCCTGGGTAGCCTGCGAGGACGCTAAGGAACCGCATGTCCTGGGCCACCACTGCTTGCACATTCAGTGAGTGGCCCATTTTGCGGTTCCTGGGAAAAAAGAAAAAAACATCAGTGAGGCTTGGCAAACTATTGAAACACTAACTTATAACACCCTAAGTAAAACGTGGATGCCAATACACATAACACAAAACAACTTCATAATAATTTTGTCCCCACAAAAAGGATATGTATGTTAGACCCTTTAAATTTTATATTTACTTGTTCAATTTCAAGTCCACTTTAAAATGTTTGCCTTTGCACCACATGATAAATTTGGTTAGGCAAAAATACGGACCATTGGTTCTCACGCACTCTTTGCAAGGAGGGACTCTTTGCAAGGAGGGACTGTTTGCAAGAATAGAAAAATTCCAAGGAGGGAATAATTACAATAAATTAATATTTACCATGAGGGAATAATTACTAGGAGCGAATAATTTCAAGGAGGGAATAATAACAAGGAGGGAATAATTACAAGGAGGGAATATTTTCAAGGAGGGACTATTTACAATGAGGGAATATTTACAAGGAGGGACTAGTTATAATAATGAAATATTTACAAGGAGGGAATAATTACTAGGAGGGAATAATTACAAGGAGGGAATAATAACAAAGAGGGAATAATTACAAGGAGGGAATGTTTTCAAGGAGGGACTGTTTACAATGAGGGAATATTTACAAGGAGGGAATAATTACAAGGAGGGACTAGTTACAATGATGGAATATTTACAAGGAGGGAATAATTACTAGGAGGGAATAATTACAAGGAGGGAATAATTACAAGGAGGGATTATTTCCAAGGAGGGACTAAAAAATGAAAGTACACCATAAAATAAGGAAAAGTTAATTTCAACATGACAGATTGTACTTGCTTGTAGATGTACTCGTCGGCAGCCGGAGGCACCAGGGCAACGTGGGTACAGTCAATGGCACCCATGACGTTGGGCATATCGGCGATATTAACAAACTGCCAGCTTAATCGTGTTTCTGGCTACCAAATCCTCAGGAAAACAAATATATTTCCGAGTTATGGTAGCCATGCCTTCCAAAAACTTGGATAGGGCGCGGCTCAGCGTAGGCTGGGAGATCCCCACGAAGAGGGCACCCAGCCCCTGGAATGAGCCATTCGCCAAAAATTGCAGGCAGCCAAGCATCTTGGTCATACCTGAAATTGCATGCCCCTTCCTTGTGGTGTGGGCTAACCATGGCCGAAGCTCACTATACAACTTATGGAGGGAAGCGCGATTAAGCCGGGTGAGCTCGAACAGCTCAACGTCATGCATGCCATTGATGTCCATGCGTCGCCGCCGGTGCAATCTGGACTCTGACTTACGGACCATCTCAATGCCAAGGAGCAAAAGATCTTGATGATCCTCAAAGTCACTGGAGCCGTCCATAACGCTAGGCTGCTTGTTCCGTGGTCAAAATGGTCTCGTAAGGGGATCGCAAAGGAACGGGTTTATTGGGTGTTGGCCCATCGGCAATCAGCTCTCTGAATTAATCGCAAGCCCATTGCAATAACGTAAGTGTTCTGAACGATCGCAACATTTCAGATTTTGATGGGAAAAGGTCCCGAACTTCCGCAAAACTTCCGATATACTTTGGATCATCGAAAGAGCATATACGCATTAGTACGAACGTTCGTGCGAGTACAAAATGGACGAAAAAAAGCAAAAAAAAGACTAACACCCACCAAAACTTTCACAGACAGCTACGGAAGTCCAAACGAATGTGTCTCTGAATCGAGCCTATAGTGCCGACGCTCCGGCATACAATTCAATGGTGTTTCATTTGGTTGTGTTTAGATAGCGCTTTGCTATAGTAAACTTATTTTTTTTTGTCTCAAATTGTGTGGCCTCTCCTGCCCTGCAAACAAACACTTTTATTGTTTTTGTCTTTTTTTTAAATTTATTTATGCAGAATTGTATGTGCAGGTCTGACATTGTGGATGTACATATTCTCAGCAGGAGGCGATCACATTTGCACTGAGGTATTTGATGTTTAATTGTGTATGGGATCATATGTTGCACTGGCCACTTTATATAGCACTTTAAATTGATACTTGATATTGCACTGGTCACTTTATTTAGCACTTTAAATTGAGACTACAATGTGCTTGCTTTTGGGGGATAGTAGGCATATAATGGGGTACATAGGGAACTCCTGCTGAGTTTAGTCATTTATATGTTTTTAAATGTATGTTGTGAAGACTTAATGTGTGTGTTGTTTTAAGTGATTATTATGAATAAAATCTAAATAATGAATATTTTTGATTGATCTTTGATTGATCTTTGGGGTGAGGGTGGTGCGGCCTGCTTAACCTAATTTATCTGTGGATTACTGGTACCACAGGGTTCTTTTCTTTTGTGTTTGGTTGTACCAATTAAAGGTTTGGAGGCCATTTTGCACACATCTCCCCCTATAATTTGATCAGATTGAGTGGTGCTTAACAGGGGCTCTTTTGTATACAGGTCTGACATTGCAGTGTCATTGTTACAGTTTTAAAACAATGTCATTCCATATGTTTTCTCTCTGGTGCTGGTGTATATGTGTTGGGAAACGACTTTTTTCACACAGCGTCTAGCACTCTATGCTAGAGCGCCCAGCTTTAGAGCTTTGGCGCTGCTTGTGTGTCGTTTCTTCATGAATACGGGCTTCAGCGCAGAGTGCTGGATGCACTAAACTGGCGCTACCTATAGCTTGCTGCAGCTTTGTCCTGTTGTTAGATGTAGCGTAGCCTTGGGCACTATGACCTTGGAACACCACCTAGCATTCGCGATTGGCTCTGCAGTGAACCAGGGAGAGTGCTTCTACAGCGCCCACCAGACATCACATTTATCAATTCTAGATGGAAAAGTACAGCACCACTTGTTTGCCTGCTAAGCTAGGTTATAGCGCCCGACACTCGTTTACAGCGTCTACTAACAGTCACTCTAAGCATCGCTATTACAAACACTCACATGGTGATACGTGGCACTAGTGTTAAATCAGCCTCCACATGCTCTTTACCGATTTAGCAGACCAAATGCAAATATAATTTATAAAAAGCTCTCCTGAAAAGCTCTTAGTGATATATAGATAGATGATTCAAGTATATTGTTATATTTTTGTTTTCGAACGGATTTTTGCATGCAGTATGCATCACAATCTTGCATTTTTATTTTCAATGAAAAAGTCCTGCTGTAAATGCCAGCATGTTTTTCTTTATGAAAAGACATGCAGGAGTGTAACACCAAACAGCCTTAATACCAGGAAAAGGTGCATTTTGGTGCATCTGCCAGTTCACCAATTTGCACCTGCTTCCTTCTGTCCCCCTTTGAGTGGCATCCTCTTTCTGGTCCACCGGGTCTCCTAGTCTGCAAACGAAACTTTTTTGACTTTTTATATTTTTATGCAGAATTGTCTTTACAGGTTTGGCACTAAAGTGTTAATGTCACAGTGTTAAAACAATGCAATTCCATGGCCCTTATTTATCACGGGCTAGCGCCAGGTAGTGTCTGACGAGCGCCAGGTAGGGGCAGCTAACGGCGACTACCGACTCAAGTACGCCCGGCGGCGCTCACAATGACGCATTTATCAAGCAAAATGAGGCTAGCGCCGGCGAGAGCGGCGGCTAGTGCGGCATTCATCATGAAGCCGCCTGGACCGAACAGCGCCGCTGCAAATTCCCTCACAGCGCCAGGTATGAGCTGTCGCTCCCTGGCGATGTCCAATGCATTTCAATGGAGCAATCTATAATTAATCATAATTAATTGGTATAAATTTTTTTTTTTTTTTTTTTAATGTAAAAAATTCGGAGACCACTTCTGCAACGTTAGGATTTATTTTTAAGTAAAAAAAAATTTTTTAAAAAATTTGTGCAGAATTGATCTAACAGGTCTGAGATTAATGTATTCATATTACAAAATGATTCTAAAAACATGTATAATGTTACATTAAAAAAATATGGTTGTTTAGGGGTTAAAAACTAGTTAATACCCATCGCCGCCAGCGCTCTGGGGTTTAAACAAGGAATGGACAGCGACAGCACATTCGGAGCGTGATTTGTTAATGAATATGAAGCTAGCCATTCGCTCTGGCCATTCTTGTCAGGCGCGCACATACAACGCTGAACCTGTGAAACAGCGACCCCCCAGCCAGTATTCAACATTACCGCACACCGACTGAGTCGCTGTCATCAAGCTAACGCCGGCCAAGCACAGCGAATACTGGCTGGCGCTGAAAAAATCACTCTACAGTCGCTCATCTGTCGCTACCTGGCGCTATTAATGAATCGGCCTCCCCGTGTTTTTGCTTTGTTACAGGTGTATATGTGTACAAAAACAGACTTTAATCACACATCGTCTGGCGCTCTATGCTATAGCGACCAGATTTAGAGCGGCGACGCTGTGTGTGTGTCCTTTTTTGATAATTATGGTGCCAAGAGTCGGTTGCACGGAGCTGACGCTACCTTTCACTCCCTGCAGCATTGTACTGGTGTTAGAGCGCCCAACATACATCACATTCATCAATGCGGGCCAGGTTACTAGAGCGACTGAGGCACTCTGTTACAGCTCTCGATTCCCACTTACAGCATCTACTAGCGGTCCCTCTAAGCACCGCTATACAGACGCTCATCTGCCGATAGTAGTGAATCAGCCTCCACGTAGACTTGCACTTGCAGACAGCAAAGGCTTGTGTGGTTGTATACTGTAAGCAACATCAGATTAAAGTGCTGCTGAAGTTTAAGATGCCATAAAGTACAGTAGCACAGAAAATGATACAGCGCTAGGCGTTCTGGTTGAAGATGAAACCTGATGCTGTAGCTCAAGATCCCGTGGGGTACAATGGGCAGAACTGGATTCCAGTGTTTAATGCTTATTATTTATATTACACACAGTTTTTGTACAGAACTTGCATTGGGACTTGTCAATAATTGAAACACAGGACCTAGATGGGCCAAAATGTTTTTGGGGTGTTATTATTTGATATTAATGGCTTCTTTTGCTTAAAAATGCTCCCAACTAAAATGCTCCCTAAACACACTGTAAAGTTTGTCCCCTTTGTCCCCAGCAGTGATTTCTTGTAACTGTAATGAAAACTGACCAGCACCAGAAAAATACAGTGTCAAAGGGTACAAGGAGGAAAAAAAAAATCATAAATATGCTGGGGAGTGCCAGAAAAACAGCAGTACACGCGCTCACTGGTGCTCGGATAATCGGGCAAAGGGTCCAACAGGCACTAACATAAGCTGGCCAATACCTTAGTGCAACAGTCAAAATTAGTAGCGTTCTGCTCTGTGACTGCTAGCACCAATGCAGTACACAGCACAGCGCCAGATAAAACGGAAATGCCGGCACTCCAGCAGTTGGCACTATAGCTACAATAATGATGCTAAAAGGAGCACATAAATTAGGCCCATAGACTTTTTCCTCCTGATTTTCAGACCAATGCTTTCATCTCTCCTGAATAACTAAAATGGGAATGAAATGCTCTATACATTTTTAATGCAACAGTGTTTTCAGATAACTTTAATGATATTATGGCCAGAGTGCCCATATAAACCTCTAATCCATTTATTTCTGCGCTGTTAACCTGACTGGTTTGGCCACATACAGGTAATATTTTTGGCAGCAGGGCATTGATAGAATTTGGTCATCTATAAATACTATTATATATTTGATCTTATTTTGTCTTTATGTACTTTTTGAATACATTTGATGTGGCTATTTTCCCATGGGACTAGAAGTTGCTCTCCCAGCTTGCTTTGCAAGCTTCTGCATGGCACCAGTATGGCTAGAACAGTTGATGCTAGGGCAGGCGTTGTACACAGCATAAAGAGATGCAAGTACATCTCCATTGCTATGCACTGGAAGGGAAAGCCTCAATGGGCTTTCCACTTGGAAATCTGAGAGCCAAGTTGATTGGCTCTCAGGCTAGTCATGCCCAATCAGGCTCTCTATTGACGCTTGGTACATTTCATTCCATGGTATAAGCTTTCTTTCGCTGACTTGCGCTGACTATTTAAGAAACAGAGACCTGTTCTTGTCTCTAGTAACTAGGTGTAAACTAGGTGCAAATATTAGTGGAGATGTGTACCTAAAAGAACATCTCATACTCTGATCTCTTTAAAACAATATGAACCTACATTTATATTAGCACTTGATAAATCAGGCCCCTGGTCTGCCTTGTGCAGTGGTAAATTATTGGGTGTGGCTTGGGCATTAGCAAAACAGTGCTCCCACATGAAGGAATTGCTCAACGCTTGCAAAGAAGCAGGGGAACTTGCAGGAGGGAAACCAGGAAGCAGGCAGGGAACAAAGATGTTGCAGGATTTTGAACCTATATCCAGAGCTGAAACAAAGCTCAAAAAGCAGGTATGTAATGCTTTTTAACACTCAGTCAATGTGAAAGAGCGCCTATAGGTGCATTTTTTTTTTAGAAGGGCTAGGGTGTGGGATCACTCTATAACCGTATCCAAAAACTTGGGGCTTGATATGGTGATTTTAGTGCTACTACAATTTTACTGTGCTACTAAAATTGTGAGTAACCTGGATCAATCAATGGATAGCAGCCATTCAAGGAAGTACTATATATTCTCTTTACATGCATACAGAGTGATTGTTGTTGGCACAGACTTACAGTACATGATGTTATTTCATTCTTAAGTATATCTTTGGAAAAAATGGTCTAATAATGTGTTGTTTCTTTTCTGATTATTATTGTCATTATAATTAATATTACCATTAGCAGCCATATTGATAATAGTTTTGCCATTTAACTGTCGCGGAGTAGAAAATTAAATTAACAAAATTGTGCTCATTTGATTCTTTCATTCCTGCTTGGGGCATTATATCTTTCATGTTATTTTCCATCATAATTAACTAAAAGGAAAATTGAATAATTAGGCAAATTACCATAAATGAAAAAAGCATGCTTTTTTTCTGAAAATAAAGCAATGTTTCCAGAAATAGTGACTTTGCATCATACAAAAAAAGTATTGATTTAAATGTATGCCAATAGCATCATCAACTGCAACAATTTTGTCATTTATTTCATTATATTAAATTCAATTTTACAATTGTTAGACAAAACTCATATCATTTTAAAATATAAATAAACAAATTGATGGTTAATGATGTTGCAACTATATTTAACCTGTAAATCGGGTAATTTTTTGTCACTGGCACAGGAACCCGAACTTGTATTGGCCAACATTTTATGTTCGCAATGAGGGCCATGCTAATTTTTTGGTGAAGCAAGAGTAACTTTAGGTGTTCTTTTGGTTGTGGACTGAAAATTACCCAGAGTGAGCATTTTCACCTGAATACACAAAAAAGTGCAAAAACATTTTTGTCATTGTTCCCCCCCGCCCACAAAAAAAACACTTGAAATATGGTGAGGTACATATTATTAAGTTAAGAAACAACAGAATCCTATGGGCTATTCAGTAGTGCTGAGCTTCAGATTTGGGTCAAGGTAAGTTCATCCAGAATTTCGTAAATTTTATCTATTCCAATTTGATCCAATTTGACAGAAACTGAATATAACCATAATTCAGGTCCAATTCTGTCAGCTCTGTTTTTTGGTAGAAAAACACCAGTAATGTGTCTGTAGATAATGGCCACCATTATGGAGGTCACCATTAGCCAACTAATGTATTTAACATTCAAAATAGAAGAAAGAAATCCCCATTACTAACTTTAAACTTCAGAATTTGAAACAGGATATGACCACTGATGGGAGTTACCGAACCACAAAGAAGACAGAAGTCCGTATTCAAGTTTGACATCTGTCTTAACATGGAAAAGCTGCTTCAACCTGCTTCACCTGAGCCTGTGATCCGCTTCCTCTCAGCAGCGGAGGAGGGGCAGTAGCATTTGAACTTGGCCCCAGTCGGGGGCTACAGAAAGATGACCGCCGGCTCCCATGAGTAAGTACACGTCTAAAGCCAGGACTGCCAGCTGGCACTAGAAGTGTCCTCACTCATGTAAGTTGGCGGCCATCTTTCTGTAGCCCTGGCTGAGAGGAAGGAGATTGCAGACCGAGGTGAGTTACAGCAGTGCGCTTCTCTGCTTCACACTCTGCACCCCCCACCACAACCATCCACCAAAGATTTCAGTGGAGACTGGGTTCGGGTCCCCAAACCTAACATTTAATCAAAGTTTGTCCGAACTTGACAGATCTGAAGGTTGGGGGTTTGTTATCTCTAGATATGACCAATTTTAGCCAGGCAACTGACAGCTTTTGAAAAAGTGTGTCTCAAGGCTGATCATACCGATTACCTGCCCTCTTGGTGCTACAAGCTGCTGGAGGAAAAAAGTGTCAGACCACATTGAGGTTCTTGGAAAAGTAAATGGGAGAGAGACCTGGGCTAAGATTCGCTAGCTTGCGCAGAGGGGCTCTGTAAGTGACTCAATGCAAGAAGCTAGCTACAAATTGCTATTTCCGTGGTGTAGAACACCCTCCACACTACACAAATGTTAGGTAACCGAGCACCTATAAAGTTAAAAAAATATAAGCACACCATAAGTATATATGTAAAACCTTTATGAATATTCACCTTGTTACTGTCACAAAGTCAGTTATACCTAGACACTGGTAAACATGAGTACTGTTCCACATGAGAATGGTACGCACAGATTAATTTCATTGAATAAATCGAGGAGATCTTGCACTCGCAGAAAGATAATATAAGGAAACTCTGTCACAGTTGGTGTCCTTGGAAAGCCTTCTTATTTTTTTTTCAGCTTTGCTGCTCTTTTATAATATTTTCCTCTGCTCTCTGTCTTTTCCCCTTCTGTTAATCTCTATCTGCCTCATCCTCTCTTTCCCACTTCTCCCTTTTCCCCGTCCCACTCTCTGCACTTTATCTACCTCTTTCTGCTCCCTTACTTCCACCCCTCTCCATGTTCTCCTGCCCCATCCCTTTTCTGCCCCTTCTTCTAGTTTTCCTTCTTCCTCTCCCCATTAGCCTCAAAATTCTTCTCAAAACCTCATACCCTCTTTTTGTATACTACAATACCCCCCATTTTCTTTTGGTTGTTATTCACATTTCATACAACATGATTTTTATAATGCATAACCTTGAGCCTTGCAGAACCAGTCTAAAGTTTTAGTTATTTGACCTGAGCTCTATATTTGATTCAATGAGCTGCATGCATTATTATTAGATGTTATAATTGTATCAACAAAGAAAGGAATCTTTGGATGGGTAAATAAGGTGATAGTTATTAAAGTTTACTCATAAGGAGAGCTCTAGCTTTATATACATATTGTCAGGATCTGGGGCCAACGGCAATGACTCTGAAGACAACTCTTAGGCCCTTATTCATCAAGCAATAGCGCCAGGTAGTGTCTGACGAGCTCCAGGTAGCGGCAGCTAACGGCGACTACCGACTCAAGTACGCCCGGCGGCGGTCACAATGACGCATTTATCAAGCAAAATGAGGCTAGCGCCGGCGACAGCGACGGCTAGCGCGGCATTCATCATGAAGCCGGCTGGACCGAACAGCGCCGCTGCAAATTCCTTCACAGCGACACGTATTACCTGGCGCTACCTGCCGCTCTCCCATACATTTCAATGGCAGACGCTGCAATGATTGTTTTTAGTGGTTTGGGGGTTTTTTGCTTTGGGACAAAATTCAACACATGTTTATATTGATATGTTTTATTAATCTAGCTGGTTATTTATCTTTTTTTTTTTTTTTTTTTTTTTTCACAATGTAATGTTGTGAGTGACATGGGAATTGCATCTCCTCCACCCAAACTCATTGGCCTCAAAATCGCTGGTTTTCCACACAAACGGGGCTTGTCAAGCTATTTTGTAGCCTGTCAGGTTGGGCGGTCACGTTCGCTCTTAGAAATTGTCAGCGCCCAAGCTATTCGGCAGCCCTGTCCTTGATGAATCTGTGTTGGTCAGTGTTTGTGCAGTCGCTGTTTGAATTCGCTATGTGGCGGCGCGAGCGTCGCTGTGCCTCGGTGCGCTGCGTTGTGCGGCGCTGTGCTGTTCATACATGTGCCCTTCTGCCATTTGCAAGGAATTCACTTCCCGCGACCCCAGTCGTTGTTAATGAATACACTGTAGTTGTGAGCGTGCCTGGCCCCATATTGCAGGATTAACATTCAGTCGTACCAGCTCATAACAACCCGTTATGCATTCTCATGTGTGCCACATTTTCAGGTAGTTGTCTAGTTAGATTGTGTGATGACTTTGTGAAGCAATAAGCTCTGTATATTTAAGCACAACGGTGTATGCTTTAGAAGGACCTATGCATTACAGTATGTAGAATCCCCAGCTAAATCAAGCTAATAATTCGTTGCGCCTTTGCCCCTAGCTTGTTTTTCAGCGTCATTTTAATGTTTTTCCGCCACTTAGCTTGCACATAGCTGATATTAGCTTGTCCCTGCTGCGCGCATTTTTTTTTTTGAATTTTGAAGCACAGTTGCTTGCGTCATATCCGGTTCCGGGATCCTCCTTTGCGTTTCAACGCCACCTTAAGGTAAAACTGTCTTGCGCTTATGCCAATAGCTTGTTTTTCAGCGTCATTTTAATGTTTTTCCGCCACTTAGCTTGCACATAGCTGATATTAGCTTGTCCCTGCTGCACGCATGTTTTTTTTTTTAGTTTTGCAGCACAGTTGCTTGCGTCATATCCGGTTCCTGGATCCTCCTTTGCGTTTCAACGCCACCTTAAGGTAAAACTGTCTTGCGCTTATGCCACTAGCTTGTTTTCAAGCGTCATTTTAGTTTTTCCGCCACTTAGCTTGCACATAGCTGAGAATAGCTTGTTGCTGGGGCGCGGTGCGTATTTTTGTTATGTTTTGTTTTTTATTTGTCTCATGTCGCTAGCGTCATTTCCGGTTCCTGTTTCCTCCTTAGCGTTTCCAATATGGCTCCCAAACGGCGAGTAATGCGCCTCCCCAGCTCCTCCTCAGATTCCGGACCCACCACCCCTCCCCCACATCCCCCACCTACCTCACCTTCCCCAAATACCACCCCTCCCACCCATTCCCCTCCTGGGCCCAAGAAACAAAGGCGCACCCGGGTGGATAGCCGTGTAAATGGCCAGGTTGTGAAAGTGAGTATTTTAGTTATGTATTTTTAGCGTAAAAATTGATAAACACACAGGGGGGATAGGGGCAGAATTGTTATTGTTTTGAGGCCAAAATTTAACACTCCACATGGGGCATCCCCATTGTGGATGTCCTGCTTGGATGGCCCCCCCCCCCCCTGGAGGGCCCTAAAAATTACCTCTGCCCCGTCCCATCTGTGCATGCGTGAGTTGCGGATGCCTATTGCGCTTACCTCTAGCAGGGTGTACCCCTGCGCCATACATATTTTCATTTGGTGTGCAGGCGCACTCCCTGTTAGAGTCAAACGCCACATGCGTACTTTGCCGTGCAGACACAGCTGAGCTGGTATGCACCTCCCAAGGCCCTTGGATGCGCATACCACACCGGCGTGGAGCGCTGTGTTTGGCTTGCGGAGTGACGTGGGAGTGTCCTCAGCGGTGTATTTGGGCCCTTCAAAGGGGGTTGCAGACAGTGGGCCACCCACAATAGTTGTGGCCCACAAAAGTGCACCCAAACCCAGAATAATGTAAATCCTGGGTGTGGGTCCACTTTGATCTTGTCTCTGTATAACTGTTTATGACATTGTTCTGAGGTCATGTATTTATATATTTTTTTTTTTTTTCCTAGGACTTCTGCCTGGCCGAATACGACTATGCCCGAGGAGCGAAAAAACGCCTTGCCATGGAGGTGAAGGCCACTGTGTCCCGGCGCTTCCAGACCGACCTGACCATCCGGGCGATTCAACAAAAATGGTCAGATTTTAAGCGCCGGGACCCAGAAGGCGTGTACCGCCTATATGATGCCTACGCATCAGGTAAGTTAAAGCTTATGTTCTTTTTTGCCTTTGTGCAGAATCATCTGCTAAGCTGTGTCCTTTTTTGCTCTTTATATTAATTATTTGCTTTCACCCCCTCCACACAGATAAGCGTCCTCCCCTGGGGAAACGTGGGAAGGGATTCCTCCCCCGAACCAGGCAGGCGGACTCGGGGGAGTCATCGGGGGAGGGTCCCTCCCGCGGGTCCTATTTAGAGGACCCAGGGGAGGAAGGGGATGACGCCCCAGAGGAGTGTGCTGCTGGGGGGCAGGCTGGATCAAGCCTCAGCTCCTCACACTCTGAGTCTGAGGACTCTCACCAGGCAAGGGGCCACTCTCAAGCAGGGAGTGAGAGGGAGGAGGGTGGCCCTTTGCCTGGTGGATCTTCTGAGCAGAGTGTGAGGAGCCGAGGCTCCCCGCCTCCTCCTCAGAGCCCTCCCTGGGCTTCAAGTGGCGCTTCATCCCCTGGTGAGTTTACATGTTTTAATTGTTAGTCTGTGACAGGTTTCATCTGACCATTTGTGCTTAGCCCTTGCAATTCCTCTGTAATTTGCAGGGCATCATATAGGCGGCACCTCCATGGATTTTTGGCGTCAAATCCTCCTCGGGCATAGTCGTGGTAAGTGTATGTTTTAAGCTAGTTCATTTTGGAATTTATGTCATTCCTTAAAGTGGACCCACAAACATTGATGATATTGCTTGGATTATGGCGCCTTCCCTGCCAAATCACATCCCTCACCCAGGGCCCCCCCCCAACCAAACACCACAAACTACTTCCCTCTTTGGGGGTGGCAGAAGCCATTGTCCCTGCCTCCTGTGTTGCACTCGAGATGTGTGTGCGCCTGCGCTCTGTTTCATACTGGCATGCGCGTGCGCACACACTGGCGGAGTGATGTGCGGAAGGCAGGGGCGGTGGCGGACTAAAATTGTGTTGCTCTGCCAAAGTAGACTAATACACTGAATATTCACAATCCTGGGTCTTGGGCCACTTTTAACAGACACGTTTCCTGGTCCATTGTCTCAGCTGGTTTGCTAATGTACATTAACATCACAAACCACACTACAGTGCTAGCCAACTGGAAACCAACCCTATGTTTCTGGCCACACCATGATGTGTGCTAGCAATAGTTAATTTACGTGAAGTAGTTAGGGCAAACACATGTTGCACGCTGGTAACATTATCCATTAAATTGGTAATGAGTCATTTACATTGCAATGTAAAGGTTAGTGCCAGATTTTCATAATGGATACATGTGGCAACCATAAACACTTCACATTAACTAATGGGCCAGGAATATAGCAAATATCGTTTAACATGTATGTAAAGAAGTGTTTGTTTTTGGAGGTAAGACTCAATAACCAGATTGATGTCCAAACTTCGGGTGTCATAGCTCCACTAAATGTTGTTTTGTATTTTGTTTTTTTATGGACAGATGTCGCTACGCAGACGGAGGCAGAATTCCTCCTCCCCACACCAGCTCCAGGGACGGCCAGCAGCATGGGCCACCGCCACAGCTGCGATGGTGAGTACATCCAAATTAATATGGGTAAATACTTTGTAAACATTTCGCTTCTAGTTACATTTGTAGAAATTGGTAATTTACCAATGTGTGAATATCACACACATCTAGGTTAAATGTGTTTGGTCAATAATCCAACATGCCAGTCACCATCCTTGATAGTTGCCTCACATTCTTGTTACGGACACATACGGACTATTTGTGGCGTATAGACAACCAAATGGGGCTGATTAGGTGTTTACCCATAACATTATAGAGCAAACTTCCATCATCCTTAGGCACTGATGTTTGGCTTGGACTAAAGACATAAATGTCCTTACTTGGCCATAAACATTATTACATTTGCAAGAGTTAACCTGGCCCAACACCAAGGGTGTTTAATGTGCATTAAACATTTAATTTGCCAACAACTAACAACTAACACCCCGCGGAACATACGATAAGTGCAGGTACCGCGGGTCCAACCCACCAAGCAAACCCCTAATTATCGGAACTTATCTTCCGCTGGCTCCAGCGCAACACTCCAGACGTGCATTTTTCCCCCCTGGGCCTCTGTGAATGGCCGCCGGGTCCCCATGAGCAGCCAGAGAGTGACATGCGTGAAGAGGGGGTGGAAGAGGAGTGTACATTCCTGTTCCCTGCATAGACGTTAGCGTGCGTTTTTGGTGCCAAGCACGTTGGAGCATGGAGAGGTGAGTGGCTATGGATTACTGTGTGTATACACACATCAGGGGAAAAACAGATCTGTGAGCAACAACAAAGTGGGCCAAAACCCATGATAAACTATATTGTGGGTGTTGGTCCACTTTAAGATTAAAGGTATGTGGTCCTAACATGTTTTCAAGCCAATATTAAAACTTTAATTTAAAATGTTAGGGGCACATTGTTCACCAATGTTAATGTGAGTGTTAGCAAGTTAGAAACACTGACATTACATTGCTACATCTGTGTATGTTGAGTTCCCAATCAAATTCTAATATATTATTTTTAATCACATCTCTACAGCTTGTATACGCCAGCATCGCAGACTGTGGCGGGCCTTCCGACAGATGAAAGGGATGCTGCTGGCCATGAAGAGGCGTCGGAGACGTTAGGGTGGGGGGGATGGCTGCCCTGGCCATGTTTTAGTGGCTTTGTTGGCCTATGTTGGCCGTGTTGGCCCAATTTGTAGAAATACATTTATATTTACCAATAACTGTGTTGTTCCTTGACCAGCATAGGTTTAGATTCCAAAAAAACATTATGTCTAAAATTAGGCAGCCATTTTGAGCCAGTACATGTTTACACCATAGTAAGCAATGTTAACTAATGTGGCACATAAATGGTGGCATAATATTAGAGATGATTGAGCAAATCAGCCATGACTGTGTATTTAGCTTTCACATGTATGGATAAACACAAATTAGAGGTGGTTTTCAAAAATATATTTACATAAATAATAAGAAAAAGGTTTACAAATTAATATTCTTGGCTGGGTGGCCGGGGAGGTTGGGAGTCATTGCTAGGGGCGGTGTTGGGGGACAACAGTGCAGTAAAAAATATAGACTGCTGTTGTATGAGCTGTTGTAGCAACAACAAAGTTTGGTCCTGCCGCTGTATTGCTTCTGCCTGGCGCTGTATTGCTTCTTCCTGGCGCTGTACAGATTGCTCGATAACATTTGCAAGGCGACCAAGGTCCTGGTTCTGTTGTAGGTTTTGCCGTAACTGGTCCACCTGGCGCTGCAGGCCCTCATTTTGTTGCTGACACATCAGCACCTGATTTTCCAACGCCGCAATGCGCTCATTAGTTCCATCACGCGGCTGTTGGCGACTGTAGTCCTCCAGCATCCGGACCCCTAGTTGGTAGAAATCGGCACTGGTTGGTGCCACACCTCCTCTTGCTGTGGTTGGAGGCTAAACAAATAGTAAACCACATTTTAGTCAAACGGAACAAATGCAGTTATGCCCCTCCAAAAAGTTACCATAAACACTCACTAGACAACTTACCCTTGTCTGAGCCTCTGAAGCTTGGCCACATGGGACTTGGGAAGAGGTCCCAGCTTGGGGTTCTGGTTCCGCCTCCTGCCAAAACAACAATGAAAGGAAATGTTACATGTTGCTTCTTCCACTACCCACGAATATGCCAATGGGTTTCGAGGTCGTCTACATCAGCCATGTTACCTGCGTGTCCTCCGGCCCAGGTAGGCTCGAGGTATCGCTGCCAGAGAGTCGCAATTCAACATCCGAGATGTCGGGCAAGTTGGCATATGCTAAACAGGAAAATCAGGTTAGTAGGTCTGTGGGCCAAACTCTAATGTAACCTGGTTAGGCTATCGAGGCCATACCTCTAAAAAGTTTTAAAATACACACTAGACCAAAGGTCTCGGTTAAACTCAGATTGTTAACATGTATGTTACAGGACTAAGACGCACTAATTTCTGCAAATCTCATCATAAACATTGCTTAAATTAAACATACCACCAATATCCCAGATGTCTGGAGTGGGGTCCTCACTCGAGCTTGGACCTTGAAAATACATGTGGACACACAAGTTGCCAGAAGCAAGTGGCACAACATTAGAGCCAAAATACAGACTAGAGCAAGGCAAAACCACTTACCCTCATCTCTGGCAGCTGGAACTTGAGGGGCCCTTTCTGGACAGCCACTTCCGATATTCGGGTCAACTACAAAAAAAAAAAAATGTCTCTAAATAATCAGCAAACTACTACAGGGAATGTTTGGCTAAAAATATGTCCGCAAATATACATTGCTATCACTCAAATAACTAAGAGACTGACCCTGGGGAGGCAACCAGCACTCCCAAGAGGCATCTTCAAGTTTACCAAGCAAACATGTAGCTTAGTAGACTAACCAAATTGAACCAGTGTAACCTAAACAGCAGAAAGGATACATTATGTATTGCTCTACACACCAACAGGGTCCTGTTGACCGGCAACATCGGAAGTGGGGTCCAAAGATGAACCAGTCACTTGGCCTACCAAGAAAAAAGACAAATGAGACACATGCACTTGAGTCAAAGTGGATCAAGCAAGGTGAACACATGCACTTACCGACATCCAAAGAGTAGGTGGGATCCGGAGGAGATGCTGGGGCCAAGGGCATGGGAGCTAGGCCAAAATAAAACCAACATTGAGCCATAGCTAATGTGCGTAGCAAAATACAACATGCATTAAGGTGTGTGAGCAGCTCTTTCACTAATATTGACTAATCAAGCCAAGTGTGGCTCACACATTGATATGCCGATATATGGCTACACATCTCTGGCATCCTACATATCTACACATGTTAGGGCCTTGTTAGTTACTTGCTGTGAGTGTTACAGTGGGCGTGCAATTAGGGCGCACGCACATATTATTAATAGTCAACAGGGCAAACCTTTATTGTTTGAGCTGCTCCCACACCCATTTGTTTTGAAAAAAACCAGCAAACAAATTATGGGTAAATACCTTCAATGGCAGACTGGGGTAGCCTTGAGGTTGCTGGAAGGGCAGGAGCTTGGGTGTCCGGAGCCACATCCCGGACAGCAGCATGTGCACCTATGCATAAAGCAACAGACAGAAAAGTTACAAATGTTTGAGCTATAATGTAATACTTCACAGGTCCTACAGTTAGTTGGTCAGAATGTAAAAATGCTAATCACAGACATTAACATTAGGTTATTGTAAAAGCCAGAAAATATGTACCTTCAGCCCAACCGGTGGTGTCATCCCCAGGATCCACACCCTGCAGCCGAGCCAGTGGGATTTTGGCCTTCAGCATCTCCTCATACGGCCTGTAGGTACTCTTTGGAGCCTGGATGAACCCACTGTCCACATCAAGATCGTGATTCATCTTTTTCATAAGGGCCCCTCGCAAAGTGTAGAAGCGTTTCCTGCAGGATGGGCCACTACGTGGGTGTTGAGCTGTGCTACTAAGCTCCACACCAATGGCATCCCACAGTTTGCTTCTTTCTTGTTTGCCTATGGACTTGCTTTGGGAGCCAAAGATCAGCTCCCATTTCGCAAGTGTCAGGCGCACAAGATGATTATTCTCAGCCAAATTAAATTCAGGCTCCCTCTTGGCACCTGGGCGCTTAGCCTGGGGTGCTGCCCCACCTTCAGGCTGTGCCCTTTTCCGTAAGGGAGGTCTGCGCACAGCACCCACCAAACTCCTACTCGGGCCTGCTGTGGCCGGCAGATGTCCTGTATTTGGCTCCATCCTGTAGCTGCACACACACACAAATCAACACCCCACAAGCACGCATGCACACTACAGAATGGCATCGCAATCTCTTAGGCTTGGGCAGGTTTTATGTGCTCTAACAGCCAATCCAAAAGAAGCCCACTTAATTGATTCACACATACAGCCCAGTTCCTTCTAGGCACACCTCCACTGCACTGACAGAAGCATGTGTGTTAGCCAATTAACTCATTACAGACCTCATTAAACAAACAACACACACCCAAATCCAACAATGGACTGATGTATCTGCAACCCTTGTGACATGTGCTTAGCCTAACGGCTATTTAAAAAAACAACAGCTTCACTTTCATTGGTCCCCACCTGATTTTTGGCCCATGTCCGTTAATGCACGCAAGTTACGGCTCAAGTACGCTAGTAGCGCTACTAGCGTGCGCGTGCGCACTCTGTTTTACGCACACCTGGGTCGGCTAATTGGCGCCCGGAAATAGCAGAGCGACGCAAAAGGCGGCAAAGCGGACCAGTCACTTTAGAAAATGAAGTATAAAAGGAAGGAATGTTCTAGCTTCTGCTATTCTTACACTGTGGCAAAGGCTGTGGTGTGGTGCTGTGCTCGCTTCCCTTAGCTCATTTGAGCCTCTGTCTGGTTTCTGTCCTCACTCTCTGTGGCTTGTTGGGTGATTTCTGACATCAGTGCTGTTTCTTTAGGAGCTTGGTTTGGGTGGCATCTGCAAATATTGTGTAGCATACAGCAAGTGAGGCTTGATTTTGGGGCCTTTTGTGGGCTGTGCAGCAACTCCCCTCGTGGTTGTGCTTAACTTAGAAAGCTGGTTTTCAGCAGGCTGGTGGTTTGGACCACTATAGTTCTGGTTTTGTGGTGAGCTGCATTGTAGCGTGTGTGTGTGTAGTGTGATTGTTTGTGTGTGTGTTGTGTGTTAGTGTTTTTTTTTGTTTATTTTTGTTTTTGTATATATCTTTAGTGTGTGTGATGGATAAGAGGGTGATGTATGGTGTCTGGGTGGATGGATGTATGTGTATGCTGAAAGAGCAGGAGGAAAGGGAGCGGGGTGTTGTGAGGCTTAGGGCACCCCGCTCCTTTGCAATCCGCCTTTCAGTATGGGACTTAAGTGACGAGCAGATCAGGAGCCGCTTCCGTCTGAATCGTGCTGCACTACAGTCCCTATATGATCAGATTAAGACCAAAATCGAGCCATCCACCAAACGCACTCACTCCATTCCAGGCATAGTACGCCTGTGTGCCACTCTTAATGTTTTGGCACGAGGGACCTTCCAGGCAACCTCAGCCCTCCTCAGCGGGATAAGCCAGGCTACTATGAGCCGCATCCTAATCCAGGTAGTTCTGGCAATTTGTGATTTAATCCCAATTTACATCAAGTTTCCTGAGGATGAGGAAGAGGTTGCCAAAATAAAACATGCTTTCTATCTGATGGGAGGGATCCCGAATGTGCTAGGGTGCGTTGATGGTACACATATCCCTTTCCGCCCTCCCCGTGCACAGGAGCTGTCCTACAGAAACAGGAAGCAGTTCCATTCATTTAATATCATGGTGGTCTGTGACCCAGACATGAGGCTGCGGGCGGTGAGATCGGGGTTCCCCGGCTCATGCCACGATTCTTACGTCTTGCAGCGGACAGTCCTGTGCCGGAAGTTTGATAACAACGAAATGCCAGCTGGCTGGCTACTGGGTAATAAATTAACCATGTCTATGTATTTTGCTAATATGTGGCCTAGTAAGGCAATTTTAACCAAACTACCACCAAAAAACATGTACTAGTACTAATTGCTGTCTCTCTCCTTGTGTTTTTTCTACAGCGGACAAGGGATATGGGCAGAGAACGTGGGTCATGACTCCGGTCAGGAACCCACGGACCTCTGCCCATGAACGCTACAATGCAGCGCATCGCAAGACCAGAAGCATTGTGGAAAGAACCATCGGCCTGCTGAAAGCACGCTTTCTCTGTTTGGCACGGCCAGGAGGAGAGATGCTCTACAGCCCACAGAAGGTTTCCAAAATCATCCTTGCCTGCTGTGTGTTACACAATATCTGTATATGCCACCGAATCCAAGCCCCCGAGGAGACAGCACTGGTGCCAGAAATCCCCAACCTGCCCGCAGATAGAAGTGAGGACACCCAGACTGGCGATGAGCTAAGGGAAAGGCTGATCACTTCTTATTTTGCGGTAAGCTAACTACCCTTCACTCTAATGCAAGTACTGCACTACTGTTTAAATGTATTTGACCTCCCATCCAAAAGAGCAAACAAACGCACTAAGGGGGGTTTAAGATGACCCAAACCACTCTAAGGGGGGTTTAAGATGACCCAAACCACTCTAAGGGGGGTTTAAGATGACCCAAACCACTCTAAGGGGGGTTTAAGAAGACCAAAACCACTCTAAGGGGGGTTTAAGAAGACCAAAACCACTCTAAGGGGGGTTTAAGATGACCCAAACCACTCTAAGGGGGGTTTAAGATGACCCAAACCACTCTAAGGGGGGTTTAAGATGACCCAAACCACTCTAAGGGGGGTTTAAGATGACCCAACCCACTCTAAGGGGGGTTTAAGAAGACCAAAACCACTCTAAGGGGGGTTTAAGATGACCAAAACCACTCTAAGGGGGGTTTAAGATGACCCAAACCACTCTAAGGGGGGTTTAAGATGACCCAAACCACTCTAAGGGGGGTTTAAGAAGGCCAAAACCACTCTAAGGGGGGTTTAAGATGACCAAAACCACTCTAAGGGGGGTGTAAGATGACCAAAACCACTCTAAGGGGGGGTGTAAGATGACCCAAACCACTCTAAGGGGGGGTGTAAGATGACCCAAACCACTCTAAGGGGGGTTTAAGATGACCAAAACCACTCTAAGGGGGGGTGTAAGATGACCCAAACCACTCTAAGGGGGGGTGTAAGATGACCCAAACCACTCTAAGGGGGGTTTAAGATGACCCAAACCACTCTAAGGGGGGTTTAAGATGACCAAAACCACTCTAAGGGGGGGTGTAAGATGACCCAAACCACTCTAAGGGGGGGTGTAAGATGACCCAAACCACTCTAAGGGGGGGTGTAAGATGACCCAAACCACTCTAAGGGGGGTTTAAGATGACCAAAACCACTCTAAGGGGGGGTGTAAGATGACCCAAACCACTCTAAGGGGGGGTGTAAGATGACCCAAACCACTCTAAGGGGGGGTGTAAGATGACCCAAACCACTCTAAGGGGGGTTTAAGATGACCAAAACCACTCTAAGGGGGGGTGTAAGATGACCCAAACCACTCTAAGGGGGGGTGTAAGATGACCCAAACCACTCTAAGGGGGGTTTAAGATGACCAAAACCACTCTAAGGGGGGGTGTAAGATG
The DNA here is from genome assembly GCA_027917425.1 of Gastrophryne carolinensis. Lineage (NCBI taxonomy): Eukaryota > Metazoa > Chordata > Amphibia > Anura > Microhylidae > Gastrophryne > Gastrophryne carolinensis. Next base: position 111,747,823 of record CM051235.1, read on the forward strand.
ACCCAAACCACTCTAAGGGGGGTGTAAGACGCCAATGTTGGTTATCAAGTTATGCATTTTTTTTTAAGAAAACACAAAACAACTATAAAGATATATACTAACTGCACTTTTCTTATTTTTTCAGGCACAAAGAGATGCACCATGATCCCTAAATTCCTTTTCCAACCCTTTCCTGGACTTTACTTTTCTTTTGAATTTCTGCTGGACTTTTCATTTTCTATTTCATTTCTGTTTTATTATTAATTTTTGGTTAGAGTAAAAATAAAAAAAAAATTATATATATACATGTGGCTATGTGTTTAATTCTGTTGTAAGTTTCCTTTTCATTCTAATTCCTATTTTCATTTTCCTTTTTTTTCTCTGTTCTGTTTTTATTTTCCTTTTCTATTTTCCTTTTCTTTCTCTGTTCTGTTTTTATTTTCCTTTTCTTTCTCTGTTCTGTTTTTATTTTCCTTTTCTTTCTCTGTTCTGTTTTTATTTTCCTTTTCTTTCTCTGTTCTGTTTTTATTTTCCTTTTCTATTTTCCTTTTCTTTCTCTGTTCTGTTTTTATTTTCCTTTTCTATTTTCCTTTTCTTTCTCTGTTCTGTTTTTATTTTCCTTTTCTTTCTCTGTTCTGTTTTTATTTTCCTTTTCTTTCTCTGTTCTGTTTTTATTTTCCTTTTCTTTCTCTGTTCTGTTTTTATTTTCCTTTTCTATTTTCCTTTTCTTTCTCTGTTCTGTTTTTATTTTCCTTTTCTATTTTCCTTTTCTTTCTCTGTTCTGTTTTTATTTTCCTTTTCTTTCTCTGTTCTGTTTTTATTTTCCTTTTCTTTCTCTGTTCTGTTTTTATTTTCCTTTTCTTTCTCATTGGTGGTTTAATTGTATTTCCTTTTTATGTAACAAATAAAAAAAAAAAAAAAATGTGGCTATGTGTTTAATTATGTTTTATTTTCCATTTATATTCGAAGATCTGGTAGAATTTAATTTCCTTTTCAACACAAAATAAAAAATTTGTAAATTTTAAAACAAATGTGGCAATGTGTTTTATTCAGAAGGTACTGGATGGCCAGGACACAGCAAAGCTAACAGGCGCTGTGTAGAATAGCGTGGTCACACTGACTGACAGCGCCTACAAAGCTGAGGGCCAACATCATATTCAGCAATGTAGGCGTTGTTCGCAACAACGCCAGGTAGCGACTGAGGAGGCCTGCTATAGCGAATCGCTAACGCCCGCGGCTGACGCTAGCGGCGCTCATAGCGCCATACTTCAGTCGCTCATCTGTCGCTACCTGGCGCTATTGATGAATCGGCCTCCCCGTCAAATAATAAGCAATTTATTGAAAATAAAGTCCAAAAGGCAAAATCTCTAAACTTCAGACTATGGTACAGGATACAATGCAGTACAACAAGCTGTTACCTCACCAAGTCCAGGCTGTTAATCCACAGGTTCCAAGAACAGATAACACATAAAGTCCTTCGGCTGCAATTCAGCACTGTCATTATTGGGAGCAGCAAGGCACGGGCTCCTCATCCCAGCCTGTCCAACACCACACTGGAGGCCTCAGCAACTCCTTTTATAGGGCTTCCTTCAATTAGTCTCATCACCTTGGAAGACCTGTGAGTAGGGGAAAAACCCATAGAGGACCCGGGATGTGGATTGGATCTCTGATATTCCGGCATGCCTGCAAAACTCATGGGAAATATAGACCTCATCCACCACTTTTCCATACACTTTACCACAATATGTTGTACATTATATTATAAGTATATTATTAAATAAATATATTAGTAAATAAATATTATTAAGTATAAGTTATATTATTCTAATTTTTACCTATTTCAAATATATTTGGCTAAGGAGGCTTTAATATTTTTTTCAATTAAAACAATGTGCCCCAGATTTTGTGGTCTTCTCATCATACAGTCTGCAGGCATGGCAGCATTTAATTGCTTTCCAAAGAACCAAAGTGCGTCCTAAATTTTCCCCCAATAGACTTTAATGTGATTTGGGTTATGTAGAACCAAAATATTGCAAACTATTTGGCAGAATTGCACCAGAGCAGAATTAATATTTAGCACAAATTGGTGATTTGTTTCTGCATGCCCCATAAGGGTTGCTGTTTTAAAAATCAAAAACATATATTGTTACCTCATTTGAAAAATTATGCACCTCATCTGTAAAAATGTCCCATCCCTCCACCTTTTCCAATCTTGCTGGGTACTCTCCCTAGGGCCTGTTCCAGCCCCTGCCTTCCTAACCCTCACCCCAATATACTTCAATGGGATTTTACTTTATCAACCATGCTCTGCAGTCCCATCACATCCTTTCCACATGCTCTACTCTTTTTTTGCTCCAACCGTTCTTTATTACCCCAAGACATGAACCCCCTTCCGACACAAGCCCTCTGTGGGCTCACTGTGGCCTATCTTGAGTGTGACTCCCCTGCCACTCAAGTTTTATTTTTTACCCACTTAAAAATGGGCCCAGTGGAATTAACTTTTCTGTTTGGAATATAATGGCTGCCTCGGTAGCAGGTTCCTACATGTTTGAAGAGGCTAATTTGTGATGTGTTTACATTTCCTATGGGCTGCTGTTTTGGAAAAAAGTTAGCCTCACCTGTAGAACTTGTCTATCACAGGTGCAGTCGATTTTTATTAAAAAAAAGGTCTCTCAAAACTCAGCCGCTCCAAAAACAGCAGAGGATCTTAAAATCATTAGGATAACCCTATTTATGTATAAAGTTCAAAAAAAGTTTAAAAATGAGGAATTTTGGTTATATACTGTATTAGGACAAGGATTAGACACATAGGTTAGTCTCTTACCATTATCTTCCCATCCCTGTAAAATAAAACAGAAAGCTGCTCCCTCATTCCACTTACAGTTAGTATTAATACCAAAAACAGTAATTCCTCATTTTATAAAATAAGCTTATGACTATGCTATGAACAGGTTCTGCGTTACCACTTGCTTGATAAAAAAGCAAGGGGGGTAGATACTTTATTTTTCCAGAGAATGTTATATTTTACAATTAAAAATCCACATTCCTCTGCAAAACATAATTGCTCTTTTGTTTTTTCAAATACCTCAAGAAAAGTACAACACATTTTATCACTCTGCTGGGAAACATTAAGGAGGTTGCCTGTGTGTTCATTTATAAAAACATACTGAACAATGCTAAGAGCTTATTTTAATCATTTGTATTCTGATTTATCGTCTTCATTAACAGTGTAAGCATAGTGGATGCTTTAGTCTCATTGTTTACCACCGATTTAAAGCACAAAACTACAGGAGTGCACAGATTGGCATTTTATGCCGCTCTGCTTCAAAATGCTGGATGTGAAATGGATTTGAGTCTCGCTGGGTGTACCATTACTGGTGTGATTAAGGGCCACTTGAGTCTTAAGCAGGATTTCCACATTGTGAGAACTAACATTAGTAGAGTACTGCAGTTTTCTTCTTTCTTATTTTTTGCATGTGCTGTTGTTGTCATATTTCTTTTAAATGAGAAACTTTTACTAGTCATAAAAAATAAACTGTGATGCTCGTTACATGAACAAGAGTCCTTTACCCATAAGCCTGTCACACCCTACCTTTACAGCTTCTTATGGGGTGATTTTGTTTTGAATGCCTCTATACAGTACTTCGGTGTGATATTACAGTCATGGATGATCCTAGCTGCAAAATCACATATTAGTTAAAGAACAACAACAATAGAATATGAAAAGAGGTTGGCTAAAGTGTAGCGAGCCTCAGGTACTTTGATCTTCACTATACTCGTTAAAGCTCCCACTCAGTATATCTTTCCAGGTCCAGCCGCATGGCTGTTGGAGTCCAACCATGACACTACTGCTGCTGTTCCTACCGTATAATTATTGGAGTACTGAACTTCTGCTATGACAATGGCCACTTGGACACCTTTACCAGTTTACAAAACAAGTAAAAAATAAAAAATACATTCCCTGTCAATGCCCCACAATCTCTCCTTGATGGCTTGCCAGGGCTTATGGTGGGCTGCTGTGGAGGAAAAACAGATGATGATATATAATGTTTCACTTAAAGGTATAAAACCTTCCCTCCCTGTCATCCTGCCATTAGCCTTAGTGGTTTACAAAGGAGGGAGAAAGGGGGGCCTGTGGCCTTTTTCACTACAAATGCTGGTGACACGGCTGCAAGCGCCTTCAAGCAGCAAAGGATGGCAGCCCTGATCAGGTGGACCAGCAAAAGGGATGCAGCCCTATTTTCTTTTTTTCTTTATGTTTCCTTCATCTCCCTCTTTTCCATGTTCTCTCTGTCAGGTTTTAAATGTGCGCCTATGCATCTGTGTTTTTTTTTTTGGGGGGGGGGCACCATCTTGAAATCTTGCACTTTAACCCCCTGGCATTTACCCTGACAATAAACAAGTGCAATCTAATTCAAGACTCTCAGTAAATTTACCAAAATGTTGTTGAAAGTATTCCTATAGTCTACTGAGTGCCACTGAACATACACAATTACATTTTACTTTGATATTTTTCATGAGTAGAATAAAATTTATGAGCCCCTATGCACTTTGTAAATCATTCTCAAGTACAAAGTACTACCAGTCTCTTGGGCAATTGTTTAATATATAATAAAACATGAGGTATTATTTATCAATAAAAACATTTAATGGACTTCTTGTATTTTCTCATTGAAAAGCCAGCATGCCTGGGTTAGTTTACCTTATAAAAGAATAATGAGTCACTTTTCATGTTGGAACATCATGGAAAGATTTAAAAAAATAATAGACTGTGAAAATATATTAGACTGCTTTAACAAGCTCTTTGTACAGTATTTATGTGTAGCAAGAAAACAATGACAGCCTATAAAATATAATATTTAAATTAGTCTGTGGCAGCCAAACAAATTATCTGATATCAGTGTCATTAACCGCGGGTGTGCAGACACACACTGTGAGGCTGATTCACCATTAACACCACTTATTACCAGATGAGTGTCTGTATAGCGGCACTTAGAGCGACCGCTAGTAGACGTTTTAAGCGGGTTTCCGGCACTGTAACAGAGCGCCCTCAGTCGCTCTAGTAACCTGGCTGGCTGAATATAATGTGTGTTGGGCGCTGTAACAACAGTAGAGCGCTGCAGTGAGCCGTAGCACCCCCTCAGTGTGTCCAGCACTCAGCGCTCCACACCATATTTAGCAAAACACTACACAAACACAGCATCGGCGCTCTAAAGCTGGGTGCTCTAGCATAGACATGCTTGGACACAGGCACCATCAGGGAGCCCAGTCCCTATAACCTGGTCTCCTCTGTAGAAGTGCTGAGAGGAGAAGATCACAGGCAACCAATGAAACATGGGATACACAAAACTCCACCAGCATACTCTCCCCTGGGTCCTCCTTGCCTTCCTCCCCAGATGCATAGGGAGACACAAGCCCAACTCTCTCACCCCTCTCTTTAGTACCCCCCTTTAACTCTTACATAGGCACCCAATCTCCCCAGCTATCTCCACCTCTAACTGGCATTCTACCCCAGGTGCAGGCAGACCCTATCTCATCAAATATGTCCACCAGACCACAATCGACAACTTTGCCAACCAGTGAAATCAATATACATAAAGACACTATTGCGGTCCTAAGAGCCATCCCTTTAAGATCTGAAACAGAAACCCTAATTTCGAGATATGAAATAGCCTATAAAAGTGATAGAGTGAGAGGTTAAGTCTCCGCCGTCACATCAGAAGACTCCACAACAGAATCCACACAAGAGCCTATCCTGGCCTGGCTAGCACCTCTAGAAGCCCAGCAAGAGGCCCATAACAGACAACTCAAAAATGTTCAACTGCTGCCTGATGACCTTGAAAACAGACACCGATGTAACAACGTAATGCTTCGCCGCATCCCAGGAGCTACTACGGGACAAGACCTCTAACAAGTTGTCACATATTCAACTCAGAAAGGGCATGAGGTGCAGGCCACATAGACTTTGATCGTTCCAGGCTCATTATCCTGTCTGACCTTTTTAGACGTACCATCCAAATGAGAAGAATCCTCCACCCTTGATGCCATATGTAAAGCTGGGGCCACATACAGATGGGGTTTCCCCTTCCATCTCATCATAAGGAAAGGACAGAACTCATACATCCTTAAAACCCATTGGCACCTCAGGGTACTTTTCGCTTTCCTAGGCTGCAACCCCATAGAGATCCCAGACTGGCTACGATATTCACCCTTGCCACAATGCCCATTTAAGGTAGGGGATAGGTCCAACATGCGTAGGAGTAGACAAGAGCCTCCCCGCAGATCACAGGACAATGAAATCTGATTTTCAGGCTCAGCCATCTCAACCTCATGGTCATGGCATACAAGGTCTTCTAGCATTGGCAGGATACCTTATAAAGCAACAAGATGTTGGCCTTATCATACCTCTGTCTGTCCCTATTGTCTATACCCCCCCCCCCTGCAGACCAAGGTATAGCGTTTGAATGTTACTGTTTCTATTAACTCCTTTTTCCGTTCCACGTTTAATCTCCTCATTTTTACCGACTAATTTTTACGGAGCTATCATTTGTTGTCATTTAGAGTGATAATACACAATATACACAATATGACTTAGCTAGCTTATCCTTGCTAGCTAATCCTAAGCTAGCTACGACCCCCTCTCCTCACATGTGGATGCACACTTAAGGGATACTACTACTACTTAGTTATCAACCCCTGTTCTTGCCAATTCACTTCTTATTTTCTTGCTAACTTTCTCTACTTCTCTCCCTCCTACCTCCCAAACTTACATCCTTTACCCCCCTTCCCCTACCTGCCCTCCCCACACACACAATAGCGGGACCTAAAACAGTCCCCCTCAATGTCAAAGGTCTGAAGGAGCAAATAGTCTTCCTCCAAGAGACAAATTTTAACTAGGACACCTACACTTAAAAAAAGACTTCTCCTCATCTTATCCGATGATCCGATCATCTGATTCTAAATCAAGATGCGCGAGTGTCCTGATCTCCAAATCAGTGCCTTGGGTGGAGGTTGAGGTGCGGAGTGGTGGAGATGGTAGATGGCTACTCATTAAAGGTAAGATCTCTTCGGAGACCTACACACTGGTCAACATTTATCCACCAAATGTGAGACAGGACATCTTTCTAGAAAATGTTCTAGAACAGATCTCCGAATTTGCAGAAGGCAAATTTATTATAGGTGGTCACTTCAATGTGGCTTTTAGATTCCTCATAGGGTGCATCTCATCTGTCATTTGCAAAACTTAAACCCATGAAGAAAGTTTTACATACCTTTCAGCTTGTAGACCCCTAGAGAATACTAAATCCTTCCACTAGGGACTATAGTTTCTACTCTCCCTCGCACAACAAATTTTCAAAGATCAATCTTTTTCTCATCCCACATTATATGCTTCCACCAATCTGCAAATATAGGAAATATCACTCTCTCTTCACTTACTTACTTCGGACATTCAAAATTACTTTGATACAAATGCCACACATGACTCTAGGAGTTCCTTCATAAAATATAGATCCTGTATAAAAAAAAAAAAAAAACAAGGCACGGATTCAACTGTTTAATTACTACAGAATTTTTTATAAATCAGTCAACAAATGCGGACTACTACTGGCCAGAGCCTTGACAGCAGAAACCTTAATTTCTAAAATTCAAACACATAGGGGCAAATTGCCTACAATCTACTACCTATTGCTGAAGCTTTCCATAAATTCTACAGAACAGAGGTGAACATAGCACCCACTGGACACAATTAATTGTGCACTTCCAGCAAGTTGAATTTTGGTCTACTTTGGACAGTGAGAGGGCATCCCTCACTGTCCAAAGTGCATACATATCTACACCCAGGATCACATGCTGCTCAAATGCAGTACCAAGCAGAATGGCTTTGCTGTGTAGTGGCACCCCCACTGCTCTGGTGGGGTTACTGTTGCAAAGCCTAGTCTCTCTACTCTGTACTGCATTTGAACAGCATTAGATCCTAGAAGAAAATACATGTGAAGGCTGATTCTCTACTAACGCCACGTATTGCCAGATGAGCACCTGTATAACGGCGCTTAGAGTGAGTAGACACTGTAAGCGAATATCGAGCACTGTAACAGAGCGTCTTGGTCGCTCTAGTAACCTGGATGGAATTGATGAATGTGATGTGTGTTGGGCGCTGTAACAACAGTACAGCGCTGCAGCGAGCAACAGGTAGCGCCAGCTCAGTGCATCCGGCACTCGGTGCTCCACACCATATTTAACAAAAAACTACACATACAGAGTGTTGGTGCTCTAAAGCTGGGTGCTCTAGCATAGAGCACCAGACGCTGTGTGATCAAAGTCTGTTTTTGAACACATATACACCAGTAACAAAGCGTAAACACATGGAATTACATTGGTTTAACACTGTGACAATACCTCTTTAGTGCCAGACCTGTAAATATAATGCTGCATAAAAATATAAAAAGTCTCAAAAATGTATATATATGTTTGTTTGCAGCCAGGAGAGGTCACACAATGATTTAAGCAAAAAAAATATCTAAATGGTCAAACACAACTAATGAAAGTCCACTGAAATGTATTGGAGAGAGTGCTACAGAGCAACAGGTATTACATAGCGCTTCTGAGCCTAGAGCACCGGCACTATACGCTGAGTCACCTGTATTAATACATGTGACACTACATGCCGCTGTTAGAGTCGCTCACCAGATTCGCTTGTTTAAAAGTGGTTTTGTGTACAACGCCTGGCTTTCACCAGACGCTGCCTGCCGCGATGTAGCACTACCTGGCGCTATCCATTCTTAAATAACCCCCATAGAGTTAAGGGTGTGGGGGTATTTAGGGGTTTACCTTGTGGTCATCAGGATGCTTACTAGAGCAACAGGTGAGTAGTGTTGTCTTCAAAGGTTGGGTGTACGTAAAGTGTTTTTTTAGCGTGTTTTAACAAGATTGTAAGTCCGCTTTAATAGTATGTAAAGTGTCCCCTAATTCTGAATGATTGCAGGATGTCTGGGATGTGGGGGACAAAGCTGAAGGCCATTCATGTGCTGAGGCATATACCCAGTCAAAGCAGTGCTGGAGGAGAAGTTCAGCTGTGTTTAGGTGATTTATTTAAAACTGGTGCTTCATACAATAGGAGCCATTTTATGAGTGCTCTTATACTATATTAAACATTTTTTAGGGGGGGGGGGGGTGCAGATCAGATTATACCAAACTAAATACCAAATGTTAAATATACATAAATACCAATGTTCTATATGCTAACAGAAGTATGTATGTATGGAGAAGCCTGTTCAAAAATGATTCCTGATTTTATGGACCATTACCGAGGTGACAAAACTGAGAAGGAGAAATGCAAAGGAGGTGGAAAGTGAACAGAAAGAAAAAAGGGACAAAGGAAAGATAGAAATAAAAATCAAGAGGGAGACAAGATCACTTACAGTGTCCTTCCTCTCCACCTCTATACCTCTGCGCATGCCGGGTATAGGGGGCGTCTGGGTAAATGAATACACACAGTTATTATTAAAAAGTCCGAGCATGGAACCGGGCAGGACAGCAGACACTAGAAAGCAGGGAAAGAGCAGCGGGCAGCAACAGCTTTCACTTTCTTTTGCTGTAAGGGAAAGGCTGCCTTCAATATATGTATGCTACTGCTGTACAGCCTTGTGGCAAACCAGTTAAGAATGTTAGTCTTCCTATAACTAATATTTTTAACTGGGAAGCCATGAGGCTGCACATAACTTTCATATGGGACTGGCTGCTAAGACGCAAGTGAAAATCCACATGCCACAAATATCACACACCCCAAAGGCCGGCCCTGTACATAATTACAAGGACTCTGAACCTGACCGCAATAACAGGCCATCAAGCAGCTGACCTGATGCCTGCCCCATGTGCCACTCCTACATTAGTACAGTGGCACAGGGTAGAAGCCGTAACAGGACCCCAAAGTTTGCCCTTTCTTTTAAATGTACACCCCCAGCTACTCTGTCCCTTTGTGCTCTCAGCGTGAGAAAACATAGCAAACCACAGTGGTCCCACAGCTTTCTCTGACCACAGTAGAGCATGCTTAAGACTCATTAAGCTGCAACCTGACATGTCCTTTCCAGTTCAGCCATGACCTAGAAATCAAAGCAAAATAATCAGTTTCGACTGTATTAACTGAACTGCTACATGATTTTGGTACTGTTACTTTAAATAGAATGTAATAATAATAATAATAATAATAATTACATATATACCTGAGTTTTTAAACTATTTACAAACTACATAGGATACATGGGGGTTACTTAATAATGTTGCTTTAAAGAGGCAGTGATAACCAAATAGTTTTCCCTCACTTATCAGACAATAAAGTGAGATGCAGATTATTGGTAATTGTAATGAGGTAGAAGTTTGGGAATAACAGCAATCAATTTAGTTTGACTTACGATAGGCTGCTGTTTTTTTTTCAAGCATCTGAAATAAAATATCAAAATTTTTCAAACGAAGCTCCAAGTATAGCATAGTAGAACACAACACTAAATTAAGGCAACACACATTGCTGAAAGTCAAAAAAAGAAAGTTTTGTAAATTGCTCCCCTAAAGCCCTCATCTGGCAAAAATATTTGAGAGGGCTTAACATGCACATGTTCTGGACTAATAGGCCAATTCTTTGCTGCAGAAGTGTATGGGAGCGGCCATCTTGCTCTGCTAGCAGCAGTCCACGCCAAACTGAGAGATAAATGCCTCAGAAACATGCTAAACATGCTATGCTATTCCATAACATCTGCATGCCTCCAAAATAGTTCGTCACTGATTGCCAGAGTGTGGCTTTAGGAGTGCAATTTACTGAACTTCCTTTTTTTCGACTTCTGGTCTGCTTTAAGGATGGTTTGCAGGACAGCTAAAATCATTGTGTCACCTCTCCTGCCCTGCAAACAAACACGTTTATACATTTTTTTTATTTTTTTATATTTTTATGCTGAATTGTATTTACAGGTCATTCCATGGGTTTTCACTTTATTACTGGTGGATATGTGTTCAAAAACAGACTTTGATTACACAGCGTCTGGCGCTTTATGCTATGCTTTGTGTGTGTATTTCTTTGTTAAATATGGTGAGGAGGACCGAGTGGCGGAAGCACTGAGTTGGCGCTACCTCTCGCTCGCTGCAGCGTTATACTGTTGTTAGAGCGCCCAACACATTACACATCATCATGCTTACAGCATCTACTAGCGGACGCTCTAAGCACCGCTATACAGATGCTTATCTGGCAATACGTGGCGCTAGTAGTGTATCAGCCTCAAAATTAGTGAGTGCAGAGGGAAAGGAGTAGAGGAGACTTTTGAATTTACATCCACTTTAAGCCCCATATTTGGGTATAATATTGCCCATATAAGCCTTACAAATCAAATTAATTGGGTTTTTGTGCTTATACCACTGCAAACTTTTTACAGCATAAATCCTAAAGTAGATAACCTCATTAGGACAAATATACTTGACATGATTAACACAATTTATCACTTCACTAAATGATTACATGTGCTAATTGAAAATTTGGTAATGCTACTGTCTGATTAGTAAATAATTGAAAAGTTCATCTGAATGATCTAACTACTATATTATAATCTGACCATGAAATAGAATAAAGTTCTCTCTACATAAAGTAACTTAAACACAAAAAAAGCAAGCAAGGATTAAAGGATTTACAGACCACATAAGTAGGTGTAGCTGCTTTCGGTCCCCAGTCAGATGAAGATAGTCTAGAAACGGCAATTATCACACTCCATGGGGCTGGGTGGGGGGTCCAAATCTTCAAAGGTGTAAGCCAGGTGTCTGCCTTAATTGCTACTGAATGTTAGGTCTGTGGAAAGGAAATTAAAAATGTATAGTAAAATATTTCACGTAGAATAAAAGAACCCACTTTAATTGGTTAAATGGTCTGTAAAACCCACCCCAGCAATAATAAGGCAGCAAATAAGTTACCTGATTCCTGTCCCATGTACATCTCCTCCATTTTCTGTTGCACTGGGTGGAAGCAGGGCTCAATGGTTAGCCCCTCCTTTCAATTTCCCTTCTCCAGCACCAACTAAAATTGATCTAACAACCCTCTGTCCCTTGGTGCTCTCCGCATAAGTGAGCCTAGCAAGCCACAGTGGCTCCACAGCTGTCTCCGACCAAATCAGATCATGCTCAAGACTCAAAATTGATCTAACAACCACTGTGTCCCTTGGTGCTCTCCGCATACGTGCGCATAGCAAGCCACAGTGGCCCCACAGCTGTCTCTGATCAAAGCAGATCATGCTCAAGACTCATAAGTTTGCACCATCAAAAGCCCTTCTCATCCCAGCTTTGAGAAATTGAGCCAAATAAAGTGGTGTGACTTAGAATATATAATGTTTTAACATTTAATCATACATTTTTAGATGCCTTGAAATGGTGGATTTTACACTGTTCCCAAAAGGGTAACAGTGGGAGAAAGTTAATGTGCGTCTGGACGGGGAATTTTAAAGGGGAATCCTTTGATTATATTCAGATATTTGATTATTTTACTAGTAAAATGGAATTCCTATTTTACACAAAAATACATTGATGGAATGGTGAGCAGGTAGCTTGCTGATCCATCTTCCCAAATCTAACCCCCTCCGGGGCATGGAGGTGTGCACACACCTAATACTTGGAAGTATTGGACCAGTTTTTTTGGAGAATCTTTGAAAATTCTCCTCTCCCCAATCTAAAGAGCCTAAAGACTAGTTTCTGTCCTGTCGATGTCCATTGCCACAGCTATGTGGATTTCAACATGTGCACTTGGATCGCTGGGCCACTAGTGCCAGGATTAACATGACATTTTCCCAAATCATTTCCATTATTTGTCTTACATGTATTTGGTATAGAACATCAAGTGATGAAGGAAGATACTAAACGTGTAAAGTATGACTGGCACACACAGAGCTAACAAACTAAACAGGTCATTTTGTACATTTGCAAATTACATGGCTTAGGGTGGCCAGGTGCTCTCTAGGATTTTTTTTTCATTCTATCTTATTTTACTTAATGTTTATTTCTAGCCTAAAGCGTAATTCCACTTTCAATGGCATTTTTAAAAGTTTCCATGATTATGTGCCAAAGGGCCCTCAAGGTGCTAAACTTATGTGTTATGTCTTATGTGTTATGCTAAACAGTATCCATCAAAGTCGCCAGAGTATCATTTCTGGGCTCAGGGTTTGTGCTCCACTAAGCAACGGCATAACACGTCATATATGGAGACAGACCGTGTATTGAGCAGACTGACCCATCTGCACATTTGCCTGTCAACAGAGCCGGCGCACGGTGCTGCCATATGGCGCAGGCGTCCCAGAAGTTGTGGTTCAGACCAATTGCCTGGGCCAGCATATTTTTGTCTAGCTGCACAGGAAAATATCACTGTGATCCCAGGTCCACGACACAGATGGTGGCCTCAGAAAACACTTGCACTACATTCTGTCAAAGTGGGAGGATCATGGGCGGGATTACTCATCCCCACCTCAGTCCAGGCACGTGCCACCCAGATGGACTGGGTCCAGGATAGAAATCTAGCCATCACCCAACAATCACTCGTCTCACCACAGTGTCTAGAACACGTGGGCATAGCCAATGATATATTATTTAAGCCTTCTACTATATTCAACTGCATATTCTTACACTTCATCAAATGTCGGCATACATAGATCGCTCAAAAGAGCCTATGTATCTCCCAGCTTCACCTTATGTCATTAACACAAGTCACATGGGTACATTATGGACCAGTATTTACTGTACTGAATGTCCCCCATTATTTTACTTATTAAATTACATTTAATGTGTCACAGAGTCTGAAAAGTACCATTTCCAGATGTATTATTATAATTCACAGGATGAAAAAATGTTACAGATTTGATGTAAACAGTGTTCTTTCATTATTACCATAAGTGCAGGACATGTTACCAGATATCATGTTTTCACAATTCCCCTGCATTATGATTTCCTAACCTCATTTTTATGCAGAAAGGGGGTAAAGCTACGGGTCTCATCTAGACCAGGAGGTTTATGTCCTTATATAGTATAGATCCATTGAGGTTTTTTTTCCTTAGGGTGACTTTCTTCACATTACCCCCCCATGCACCGCTGACAGTGGACTTTGCTCTGCAGGGGGCAGCTAAGAGTAATCAGGAGCTGGTCAGCCTTACTGGCCAGAGCTGACTAGCCCCTGGGAATAGTATGGCTAATTCAGCCAGGTATCCTGCTCTGGCCAATCACTCCCCACCAACAGTCTGACCACCCATAGCTCCCTATTGGCCAGTTTCCTCTTAAATAAGACCATCCCTGTCTTCTGCTGGAACCGGCCTCTGTTCCGTCTGACTACAATTCTGCTTAACCCCCTTGGATATCTTGTGATCTCTGACTCCCTGTTTGTTCTTTGGCTTTCCCTGATCATCCATCTGCTTCACCCCTGTGCTGTGATATTATCCCATGTATGATGGTTTCTTAACCATCCTCCTCTGTGTCTCCCAGGTCCTGCCTTCACCTATAAGCTGGCATCCTTTGTCATGGGGACAACTGTGTCCGGTGAGGCATATCCAGCTTCCTGGAAAATGGTTGCTTGTCTATAGGCAGAAGCAGCGGTGGAGATTGGGGGTTGCCAGCTCACCTGAAGGTGGGTGTTCCGCGAGGCATTTATAGACAATTGCGATCAGCCGTACCTGTTAAAAATCATAGTCCTTGATATTAACAATCACGAAGATGGCACGGCCGTGAGCGCTCCTCCCATAACAACCTGATGTAGCAAAGACACCAGCCAATTTATGATTAAAAGGATACTCGATCCACTTTTATTGTCCAATCAATTTAAAAGAATTTTCATCCATATAGTAAAGCCGGTGTAAAGCATCAGGAGACTAGCAGATTGCCAACGCGTTTCGGGCAAACACTCAACCCTTACTCATGACATGACTGCCAGCTTCCATAAAAAACATTTAAATAGTGACTGATCGTGAGCGGTAACCGCCGGAGACGCCCCGGGATAATTGAAAGATTGGCTAATAGTCATGTACACAAAGGGGAGACAAAATTAGGGCAGATTAAGACACTCACCTTCTGTTAAATGTGCCGTCCTCATCCTCTCTATAGCCGTCGGGGGAGGAAGAATCACTGCACATAGCGGCGATCGCCCCCGCCAATCCAAAACCGGAAATGACATGTACGGGAGGTCAAAAACCCTATCCAAGGAGGATGAAGTGAGGGCGGAAACAACATTAGGTGAGGGAAACTGCCTATAGGAAATAAACAGGCAAAACCCTGAGGCGTCTGGTGCAGACACCGCTAAGCTGTCAGTCACATTCGTATTGTAACAATACATTTATAAATACAGAGAGAGTACACATTTACATTTAGATTTACCGATAAATTATAAACTCGTTATCTTAGATGTAGACTTCCTTATATCCAACTATATATCATCTTTCTATTTTGCACATCTATAAACATCAGAAAAAATGATCCACTTAACAGAAAATAGCAGAGGAAAAAGACAACCTACAAAAATTAAGAAAATTTACATAATAAAGATGATGCCGTTATAAATATCATTTGATTAATTGATATATCCTACATAGTAAATATCATCTATTAGAATATATACATGAATTAATTTGTGGATATTAAATATAGATTTTACAACTGCATGGCCCCATCTAAACTCTCTATTTGGAAAAATGTATCAAACTCTATGCAATTTATATTTAATAAGCTGTATAATAAGTCTGTGTGGTTCTTTTCTTACTTAGGGAACCTAAACACCTATTTATAAGACTATATATATTTTTTTATTTTTTATTTTTTATTTTGCCATAGCCATACTTTCCTTAGAGATGATAAAGATGAATTTAAAAGGGGGTACCCCAATTGTAAATTGGTAACTACACCTTCCTTAAAAATAAAGAGAATAATTTTGAGGGGAAACCCACATTGATTATTATTATAATCAATTACGTTATTAGAAAGAAAAGAAACATCTGTAACAGAACATAGATAAAGAGAATTATTCCACTATCCTAATTGCGGAGGTAGAGATCAACATCCCAACGATAATTTAAACCTCCGGGGGCCCGTGTGCCTAATTTAAAAATCCAGAAAACTTCTCGTTGGAAAAGTTTAGCTTGTAGATCTCCTCCTCTTGGTCCTAATCCCACTTTTTCTATTGCGGTGCATCTAAAACTTGATAAGTCTCCTCCATGTGTGTCCCTAAAATGACGTCCGACATTTGATACTTGACTAGAACGATCAGAGGATGCCGCCGCTACATGCTCAGCGATTCTCTTTTTTAGCAATCTTGTAGTACATCCTACGTATTGTTTCTGGCATAAATCACATGTAATCAGGTATATTACGTTGGAAGAATTACAGTTTGTTTACTGCAGATTGAAACTTATTGCCTGTAGACACATATTTACATAGACCGCATCGATGGCCGGCACATTTATTAAATCCCCTACATGAGAGCCATGTATCAGAATGATCTTTACTCTTATTGAACAAACTGGGAGATAACTTCTGGCCTAAAGTAGGCGGTATTCTACTAACAATTCTGATCCCTTCTTTTAATACTTCTTTTAATTGTGGATCCCCATTAAGAATGGGCAAGTGTCTATATATAATTCTTTTAATAGCATAGAACTCCTCACTGTAAGTAGTGACAAGAGTAAGTCCACTCATTTTACCATTATCTGATTAGAGTTTCTTGTCTTTTTTATATGACTATTTTGCCACAACATTGTATCTCTGTCCCTTTTTCTTGCAATATCTTCTGCTCTTTCTAGCAGTTTATCAGAGTAGCCTCTGGATCTTAGTCTGTTTTTTATTAAGATAATTTCCTCCCTTAAACTCTATTGGATCAGAGCAATTCCGGCAGGCCCGCACTATTTCACCAACCGGAATTGCCGAAATTATGTGTGAGGGATGACAACTTTCAGCCCTTAATGTGGTGTTACCCGCAGTTTTTTTTCTAAACGTTCTAGTACTGATACTGGTTCTATCAGGTGCTACCTTAAGATTCAGATCAAGGAATGGAATGGTATCTCTATGGCTCTCAGAGGTAAACCTGAAATTACAATCATTATTATTTAAATATTCTACAAAATGTATGATGGTGTCCTCATCACCATCCCAGACAAAGAGCAAATCATCGATATAACGCCCAAAATACTATCAGAGTCATAAATGGTATCCCTCTCCCACCAACCCATATAAAGGTTTGCAAGAGAGGGAGAAAAGGGGGCCCCCATGGACACCCCACATAACTGAAGATAGTATTCCCCTCCAAAAAGGAAAAAGTTGTGCTTTAAAAGGAATTCAATAGAAAGAATAATGAAAGTAATCAGATCCTGAGAATAGTTGGAATACATTTGGAGATGAAAATCCACTGCCTTTAACCCTAAATCATGTGGTATAGCAGAATATAAGGAGGCCACGTCACATGTAAGCCACCTATAGCTAGTATGCCACTCAAATTTTGAAAGGGATCGCATAACATCCCTGGAATCCTGCAGGAATCCAGGTAATCTACGTACAAGGGGCAGTAAATGTGAGTCCACCCATTGCCCCAGTCTCTCACACATCCCCCCGATCCCTGCCACAATGGGCCTCCCAGCCGGGGGGCGCTGTGGTTTATGGATCTTGGGGAGATGGTGAAAGACCGGGGCAATGGGGGAAGCCACAAACAAATTATCCACATCCTCCTCTGTCAGGACATTAAGAGCTTTTCCCTCCAATAATAATTGTTTTAGATCCTCCTGAAATTTATTAGTGGGATCATAACCTAATTTCTGATAAGTGATCCTATCATTTAATTGTCTCAAAGCTTCTGCCTCATAGTCAGTAGCATTTAAGACTACCACACTACCGCATTTATCAGCTGAACGTATCACTATCTCTTTATTTTGGGCTAGATTTAACATTGCTTTTTTTCCTCTAACGAAATATTGTTGCACCTCCTACTTTTATTTGATCTATCCTCTAATCTTGTTAAATCAGCCTCAACTGCCTCTTGAAAGGCATCTAGCACATGTGTACGTGAATTAATGGGATAAAAGTTTTTATCAGTTATTCTAAACTTTGGTGGTGGACATATTTTATCAGGACCTAATTCAGAGAGATCCTCTAGCCATAATGCAGCAGCCTGATCTTGAAAAGAAAAACAATAATTAATATCTCCATCTGTAATATTCGCGGGCTGGGAGGGTGCGTCGAGGATCCCAGCACCCCCCCGGGACGAGGCCAGGGGAGGCGCTGGAAGCCAGGGCGCCACCCCAAAGGCCGCGACATCAGAACCAGAGAAATGTCTGCGCAGTGTGAGATTCCTTACAAATCTATTTAGATCTAAAACTGTATCAAAAAGATTGAAATGATAAGTTGGAGCAAACGATAAGCCTCTCACTAGCAGACATTCCTCCTGCATGGATAGAGGGTAGGACGACAAATTAATCACACTATTTGGACATATCATGTCCGACGACCTCTCAGAACATAGCGATTGGCGTCGTTTATGTTTACTCCCCGATCTGTAGGGTCTCTTGTTCCTCTTTTTCTTCTGGTTTTTGAGTGCTGAGGTTCCAAAAAATCCTGTCTAGTGTCCACCTCCGTATCTGACCGATCACTAGTGGAAGACCAGTCAGAAGAATCTGATATATTAAAAGTAACCGATTTCTTCCCTGTGCTGCCTTTCAGAATCGACCTAGGTCGAAACGATCTATAAGATGACCTTTTCCATGTGTAAATTCTATCAAGACGATAGTCTTCAGTGTCTCTTTGAAATTTGTTCCGCTTTACCTCCATAATTTGAGACTCCATGACATCCAAAGATTTCCGCAGGCGTTCCATACTAATATCAAAGTGAGCAATAGTTTCAAACTGTTTCATGGAATTCTCTAATTCAACTATATTACATTGAATTTCTTTCAACTTTTCTTCCTCGTGTGTTATTATAAGGTGCATTAGATCTGTTGATGCTTGAGTGAGGATAGTATTCCACTCATTTTGAAATTTATCCAAATAGACAGTAGTGGGAATCGTTCTTATTCTCAAACCTCTGGGAATCACGGCATTTTGCACATATTTGGTGAGTGAACTCAAATCCCACCATGTCTTAAGTTCCTTTTTCATAACATTCTCATATTGTTTCAAAATATTTTTAAAATCTGACGATTGAGATGGTGCTTCTTTAGTTGAGTCAGATAAAAAGACAGAATCAAATTTATCTTGGCTTTTTGTAGTATCGCCATATTGAGATCTGACTCTCTCCATTTCAAATCAAACAGCTTTCACCAGCAAAATCAATATTTCATGGAAGGAATAATATTTAGTCACCAAAGCGACTCCAAGTATTTGCATCAAGATATTCCAGAAGTATGGGCCTGATGCAGAGCCTCCTCTGAACTGCCCTTAAAACCCTCCGATTGTCCGGGGCTCCCGTTTGAATCGTGGCTCAAATGTGATGCAGAGCCTCCGTCGGAATGGCTCCCTAACTGATCCGTCAATTTCACTTTACTCGGAAAGCTTTTTTTGCTCTCTCGGGTGCCTTCAATTTGATCGGGGCTCCCGGTCACGTTCACACGGGCGGCCCGTTTTTCCCTGATTTTTCCTGGCTTTTTGAACGTACCTGCTTGGTTTCCGTCGTATTTGACCTTCCATTTTGGTGGTTTGAGCAAGTATACTTACATCTCCATGGCTCTTCAGTTGCCAATCTGGCTACACACAAGCGCACATCCCTCAAACTCCATTGGAATATACATATGGCAACCACTGCCAATTTGACACATATTTTTTTGGGAACCATAAATTTGGGTTCTTCCTTTTTCCTTGCCATTAATGCATACCTTAATCTCCTTTGTGTTCCTTTTTCCTTGCCATTAATGCATACCTTAATTCTTTCTGATTCTTTTGGATTTATTGTACCATATCTAAACTTTTTGTGTCATGGAAATGTGTGATGATGTTGTGTGATTGTACATTTGCAGGAAACACAACTTTCTTGTTTTTTTTTTTTTTTTTTTTATTTTATTCCAGCGTTTGAAATTGAATTTTTTACACAAAGTTTTTTACAAATATTTGAATCTAAATGTTTTAACAAATAAACTATTTGCTTTTTAAGCCAAATTAAAATTCTTTAGGCCTCGGTGTCTTGTGCCTGTGATTTTCTTGTATCTGTGAATGAAAAACAACATTAGTTTAGCATTGTTTATTTGGTTTGGTTGTGCGTGGTTTTTTTGGGGCCCTTTTTAAACCGGACCTTCTGCGTTTTTTACTGAAAAGGCCAAACTCTTAACCAAAGATTCCGCAGCATCTCCAAATAATAGATAGTAATTTTTTAGTCAATCAATAATTTTTATATGACTATTTTGCCACAACATTGTATCTCTGTCCCTTTTTCTTGCAATATCTTCTGCTCTTTCTAGCAGTTTATCAGAGTAGCCTCTGGATCTTAGTCTGTTTTTTATTAAGATAATTTCCTCCTCAAACTCTATTGGATCAGAGCAATTCCGGCAGGCCTGCACTATTTCACCAACCGGAATTGCCGAAATTATGTGTGAGGGATGACAACTTTCAGCCCTTAATGTGGTGTTACCCGCAGTTTTTTTTCTAAAAGTTCTAGTACTGATACTGGTTCTATCAGGTGCTACCTTAAGATTCAGATCAAGGAATGGAATGGTATCTCTATGGCTCTCAGAGGTAAACCTGAAATTACAATCATTATTATTTAAATATTCTACAAAATGTATGATGGTGTCCTCATCACCATCCCAGACAAAGAGCAAATCATCGATATAACGCCCAAAATACTATCAGAGTCATAAATGGTATCCCTCTCCCACCAACCCATATAAAGGTTTGCAAGAGAGGGAGAAAAGGGGGCCCCCATGGACACCCCACCTAACTGAAGATAGTATTCCCCTCCAAAAAGGAAACAGGAAACACAACTTTCTTGTTTTTTTTTTCTTTTTTTTTTTTATTCCAGCGTTTGAAATTGAATTTTTTACACAAAGTTTTTTACAAATAATTGAATCTAAATGTTTTAACAAATAAACTATTTGCTTTTTAAGCCAAATTAAAATTCTTTAGGCCTCGGTGTCTTGTGCCTGTGATTTTCTTGTATCTGTGAATGAAAAACAACATTAGTTTAGCATTGTTTATTTGGTTTGGTTGTGCGTGGTTTTTTGGGGGCCCTTTTTAAACCGGACCTTCTGCGTTTTTTACTGAAAAGGCCAAACTCTTAACCAAAGATTCCGCAGCATCTCCAAATAATAGATAGTAATTTTTTAGTCAATCAATAATTATTCTGTCCACCACTGGGCTGCAACTCAGTTCAGGAATTTAGTATACGGCCGCCGCCATCTTGACTCAGAAGCATCACACTTACTGAGGAGAGGAGAGTGGGATAAGGTACAGGGGGTGGGTTATAGCTGTGCTTTGCTCACACAGAGCAGAGACCTCTTGAAAAGGTCAGCAATCCCAGAATGCAGAGCAGCACAGTTAGAAGGCACTTCCTGTTTGCAGGCTGCCTGATAAGATGGCGGCTTCCATAATCCGCCATCTTGGATGTTGAAAGCCTCATAACATGCACTAGGTGTAGGTAGGATGATTTTGAAGGTGGGCAAACTTTATGTACAGGGTGTGGGAAACATATAAGATAGACTTATTCTGAGTGAAGGTCCGCTTTAAGGGCTTTTTAGACAAAGTCTTTGGGTTTTTTTTTTGGTTTGTACATTTTGTGGCCAATGGAATTGTTGGTTCATTTACTTTGGTCCCCAAAAACGCCACTTACCATGTTTTAGGCGCATATTGCGTCAGGGGCGGAGGCTCCATTCTTGCTCACTTGGTTGCTGCTGTGAATCTGTTTGCATGACAAAGACACAGATATTAGAGACTGTTGTTGTCTCATGTACACAAAAAGCATTAACAAGTTTGCTGGGCTAACTAAAGTCACTTTTTGAACTTCTTGCTGCCTCACATTGCCCTAGTTCTTCTATCTGCATGTAGCCTAGTTTTGAGCTGCGTACATGTGTTAAACTAAGGTGGGCTTGTATGGAACGTGAAAAACGAAGTTGTTTCAGACTATTCTGGTGGTTTTTTTTTTTTTATTACAAGGAATGTGTGCACGCACATAAACGCACGCGCGCATACTCACATCCATGATGATGTCATCCTGCTCCAAGGTAAAGATTGCGGGCGCGCACCCGCTGTTGACCACGCCCACATGGAAAACATATTTAAAGCACAAGGCACTCAGCTCTGTGTTGGATACCATATCAATATGGGCAGACCTAAAGGGAGCAAAAAGAGCCAACCAAGGGCCGAGGCACATAGCAGCCGCACACATGCCTCATCCTCCACAAGACAGAAGAGCAGGCACCAGACACATGCCGAACATGCCCCCACTAAAACGGTGGATACTCCACACAAACAGGCACATTCCAAAAAACGCAGGACCAAGGGTACATTAACCCATTCACCACCACCTGCAAAAAAACCATGCACACACAAGGGTACCCCATCTAGTCAGACCATGCAGCATCCTCCACCTCCACACACCAAGCATACCCACAAATCCAAACACATAAGCAAGGGTAAGCGCATTGCCAAAACCACCACCCCACCCAGGTCACCCACCCCTCCACCTCCACCCTCTGGTTCCCCCAATTCCAGTACCTCAGATTCCACATGCAGCTCCACATCTGATAGCTCAACAGGAACCCAGACATTAAGCCAGAGAAGCACACACACAACATCCCCCTCCCCCATAAGCCAAAGAAGCACACACGACTCCCCAGATACCCAACAATCAATTTCCTCAGAGGCAGGGGAGACCACACACCCATGTGGCAGACAACTACGGCGTGGCTCACTAACTGCCCGATTTTGCGATGCTCAAAGCATGGCGGTGGCAAATGCAGTTTGCGAACATTATGATGCCCTATTTGGCCGCACCTCCAAAACAACCACAAAGCAGGCTAAGATGGAAATCTGGACTAATATTTGCAGGCAGGTCAATAGTGTGGGATCAGTCCGGAGAGATATTCAGCAAATAAAAAGGAAATTTGGGGACCTGAAATACTACAGCAAAAAAAAAATGGACATGCGCCGTCAGCAGAGGTAATGGACAATTTTTAGTCACATTCTTAAAAGGATGTAACACTTATTAGGTGTAATTTAATCTTCCCCAACCAACAGACAGGGGGTGGAGCAGAAGTAAAGGAAAAAGTAAAATGCATTTTTTGTAACATTGTTAAAAGGATGTAACACTTATTAGGTGTGATTTAATCTTCCCCAGCCAACAGACAGGGGGTGGCTTACCCACTAAAATTATCCTTACGCCTGCCGAGGAACATGTATATACATTCATACACCCGGCCAGCATCCAGGGACTGGCAGAGGCACAAGACACAGACCGGAATGTAAGGTCCCAAGGTGAGTCTGATTTTGCCATGACCTAGTACCAAAAGTTCAAGAAGGCAGTGTTATGCTACACAACACACTGTACTTGGCCATTTACCTAATCTTCCTATCTACATACTAAGGACCAAGTCAACAGGACACACCAGGAGGCCCCCAAACCCCTGCGTTAGCACCGAGGCCAAGGGCACACCAGGCTTCTACACCACAAACCCAAATTGTGGATTGCGATGAGGTAAGTCAATGGGCCTTGATGTGTACTTTTAACATTGATATTTGCGAGCTTGTGTGGACAGAAATAAACTAAAAGGATGCTATATTTCTTAACAGACCACAGGAAGCCCACCCATCATCGACCATATACGAGATTTGGAGGAGGACACCCCACATATGTCACTAACCACTACTGCACCAGTGGCAGCAACGCAGGCAACCCCGGCACAGCCACCACATCCACAACCACCTTCGGAACCAGAACCAACCACCCGTCCCACTGCTCCTACCCAGTCTAGACGCCATATTTCCCAAAGAAGGCAACTTCAAATTTTGGAGGAAACATGGAGGCAGGAAAATATTGCCTTTGCTGCGACAACACAGCAATTCAATGAGACTGTGTGCACCCAACTCACAAACCTCAACGCCCAAGTAGAGGTATTAAACAGCAATATCTGTGCCCTAACCAGCCATATGGCTGAGATTAATCAAAGCCTGGCCCACATTGCAGCCCATTTGCAGGCACAACATCATTCCTCGTCACCATGCAACCCAACATACCACTAATTTGTGGGGAATACATTTTCTCTGCCCACGTGTAATTTTTCTTTTGGGCCCAAAAAAACAAATGACAAAACAAAATTTGTTTGAAAAATAAAAAAAAAATAAAACAAAATTGTGGTCTCTGAAAAAACACTAAACACTAGTTGTGCACGTATGGTTTGCTCGGTGCCACTTTGGGTGCAAGAAAAAGGAGGGGTGGGGAGGGCTGAAACTAAAGGTGGTGGAGTAGCCCACAAGCCAGGATTAGGTTTAGGACCGTTGCAGGCGTCTATTGTAGTGCCCCCCCAGTCACATCAAGACAACGGAACCTCATCTTCAAGAGAACAAAGCCTGGCTCCAACACAGAGCGAGTCCTCCTGGGGGCAGTATTGTAGCACTCCTCTGCCTGTGAAGATCGGTGCAGGATGGGGGTCTTCATCCAGGGGACCAAAGGATAGGCAGAGTCTCCTGCCCTAAAACCAAAAAACAAAAAAAATTAAAAAAAGGTGTGCATTGCAACAATAGAAAAGAGGGACAAATAGGTGAGCGGGGTAGGGTGGGAGGAAAGGACATTTGTAATGAGACTACATGCACATCCAACCTGTACTCTGATTACAAAAGTCTGGGGAATACTACTTACATAAGAGGGCAAGAACATGACGCAATAGGGTACAATCACTTAACCCATTTAATTTGTAGATCAATAATTGGGCTCCAAATATACTACGCCAAAAGTTACCAAATAGTGTGTTACGGGAACAAACACAGTCAGAGAGGGTGGGCAACCAATACAAGTTTCAGACACATACCCAGTAGCCAGCCACCAAATAGATCGGCAGATTTGAATCGCTCAGGTAGGCAGGAATTCCTAGGCAGGGAAAGCCAGAAAAACGACTCCCAAAAACCAAATCAGGGCCAGCCAGTGCCTGCACATTTATCCTATGTCCCATCTTCAAATGCCTGCACACAAACAATAAAATAAAAATGAGGGAGACCCTGTAAAAAGGATACCCAAAAAAAAACAATAAAAAATATCAAATACTCATGCCATCGATGTCCAAAGGCGTGCGGTGCAGCCTGGTTTCTGCCATACTCAGCAGGACAAGACCGCGGAGCTGGCGCCGCTGATGTGCTCCAACAGAGGACTGCATATTATTGCCCGAGTGCAAATACGGCTGCTCTGACTTGCCGTAAGTGAAGGCTCGGCGGCCCCGTTTTATTAGGGTGATTTCAATAGGAAATCAAGGCTCTGCATCACTGAAAAAAACGGACCAATGAACGAGGCGTACGTTTTCCCGGGAAACAGCCTCGTGCGAGCCGACAATCGGAAAGGCGGCTGAGCGCACACCTGAGCGCATAAACGCACACTAAAATCAACGTAGCACCCTTTCCTGACCCGATCAAAGGCCAAAACCAACGGGGAAACGCACGGGGGAGCTGAACGGGGAGGCTCTGCATCAAGCCATATTGGCTTGATGCAGAGCCTCCCCGTTCAGCTCCCCCGTTCGTTTAAGTTGCGGTTAAGTTGGGCTTTTATAACATAGCCGACATGCCCAACGTCCTTGGTGCAATCGATTGCACACATGTCTCGCTCATCCCCCCTGCGGACCAGGAATATCTGTTCAGGTATGTGGTTTGGGTCTGCTTTTTTTCTGGTTATCACACATTTTTTATGGCTCACACTAATTACACTTGTGTTTTGCTTGGTGCAGGAACAGGAAGATGGGCCATTCCATCAATGTTCAGGCAGTGGCGGGCCCTGATCTTCAATTTTTCAGTCTGTTTGCTGGCTTTCCTGGGTCCACGCATGATGCGCACATTTTGAGGAACTCCAGCCTCTATCAACGGTTTCAATCTGGAGATATTTCTGGAGGACGGTTACTGGGTATGTGTATTAAAGTTGTATTTCTTGGCCCCCAGGTTTGAATGTGGATTTGCCACTACCCCACTAATCTGTGAGACCTTTCCTGGAAACTTGAAAAGGTTTTTGGTTTAATTAATGGGTGAACGTATTCTCCACTATTGGCTTATGTTCTGGCCCTCTTATCTCAGTAGCATTAGGCAGACATTTTTAAGGAGTGTACAGGTTGCATGTGTTTGTAGGCTCAGTAAAAATGTCAATTCCTCCCACCATACCTAGCTCACCTATTTGTCCCTGTGTACTAATGTTTCTATGCACACCTAAACCTTTTTTTAGGCATCCACCTTATGTTTGTCTTTTGTATTTTGGCAGGTGACTCAGGCTATCCCTTGTTACCATGGCTGCTCACACCCATCCTGCACCCATCTTCCCAGGCACAGGAGCGCTACAACACAGCCCATAGGAGGTCTCGCTCTGTGGTGGAACGTGCCTTTGGGTTGTGGAAGATGCGTTTCCGATGTCTGGATCACAGTGGGGGTTCTCTTCAGTATCAGCCTGGCAAGGTTATCAAAATAATTATTGCTTGTGGGGTCCTGCACAACCTTGCCATTAGAAGCAGGATTGCTCGATATACTGACCTGGGTGCAGAACCTTTCCCTATTTCTGACGAGCAGACCCCTCCTTACACTGGTACACCAAGTGGGCCAGCACACACAATCCGTGTTGACCTTGTGGCCAATGTATTTTCTTGAAACCACCCCCTGTCTGCAGGCTGGGGAAGATTAAATCACACCTAATAAGTGTTACATGCTGGTCACAAAGCGACTCTAAATGCATTTGGCCTTTACCTCTGCTGCCGGCGCATGTCCATTTTTGGCCAACTATATGATTTCAGGTCCACAACTGTCCGCTTGATTTGTTCAGTATCTCGATGGACAGAACACCATAATGTACCCAAACAGCATTGGCAACAGCCATGCTTTGTGCTTATCAAAAACGGCCTGTTAGGGACCCACGGCGTGGTTATCGCCCACATGGGTGTGTGTTGTCCCCTGCATCACTTGAAATAGATGGTTGGCTATCTGGGGAGTCGTGTGTGGTTTTTGGGCCGGTGGTTGAGAATGGGTTAATGTCTCCTTGCTCCTGCGTTTTGGGGAATGTGCCTGTGTCTGTGGAGTCCCCACCGTTTTAGATGGTGCATGTTCTACATGTGTCTTGTGCCTGCTTTTGTGTTTTATTTAGGATGAGGCATGTGTGCGGCTGGCTCTTGGGGCTCCCTTTAGGTCTGCCCATATTGATATGGTATCCCACACCAAGCGGAGTGCCTTGAACTTTAAATATTTTTACAACTGCGGTTGCGCGCCTGCGCGCACGCACGCACGTCACCGCGGGGGAACGTCAGATCTAGAATTTGAAAAAGAAGGCAAGATGTCCCCCGCCGTCTTTACAACGGAGCAGGACGAGCTCATCATGGATGTGAGTATGCGAGCGAGCGAGCGTGCGTTTATGTGCGCGCACACATTCCTTGTAATAAAAAAATAAAAAAACGCAAGAATAGTTTGTCACCTTACAGACCAGGCCACCTTAGTTTAACCCATGTACGCAGCTCCAAACTAGCCTACATGCAGATAGCAGAACTAGGGCAATGTGAGGCAGCAAGAGGTTAATAAAGTGACTTGATTTAGGCCAGGAAACTTGTTAATGTATTTTGTGGATTAATGGTGTGTCCTTGTCTCTTTTTCTAACAGATGATGCTGAGGAATCGCTACGACTTCCTGCCGTCTGATTATGCCAAACGGACGTTGGCCCTGGAGGTGGTGGAGGCGATAGAACGCCGAACCCAAACCACCTATACCTTCACCCAGATCGCCCAACACTGGTCTGATTTAAAAAGAAGGCATAAGCCCCGGGTGAGGCGGTACTTCAACCAACATTTTCCATGTAAGTGTAGAAAATGTAAATGCACCTATAACCCTGGCATCGCCTGGGCGTGGTTTAATGATTGTGTTTGTATTTCAGCCCATGAATGGAAACTACGGTTCCGCCCCACCCGGACCAGGACACGCAGCCCAGTGTTGGGCGAAACAGGTGAAGGTGTAGGTGGCCCACCGCCAGGGTCAACGGCCACCCCCTCCTCTGTAAGTGACTCGGAGGAGCCGCTGGACCTCAGCATGCAGGGGAGGGGGGGATCTGACGGCAGGGAGTCGAGCAGAACAGAGGCTGAACCTGACTCCGGTAAGGGAAATATAGTTAGATATGTTGAAATACATGCATTAAATACAGATACTCATGTGCCCTATTGTTGTAGATTCAGACGTCGCTGGAACATCCCAAGGGATGAGTGAGGAAGGGGGCGAGGAGGAAGAGGTTGCTGGGGAAGGTGAGTAGATTGATACCTAGAAGCCTAACTTAATATTCTATTCATGAAAGAACAACAGTCTCTAATATCAGTGTGTTTGTCATCCATACAGATTCACAACAGCAACAGAGGGAGGCTGAAGGGAGACTCCGCCCGTGACGCAATGTGCGGCCCAAACCTTGTAAGTGGTGTTTATTTAAACTAAAGAAAATGAGCAAACAATTACATTTGAAAACTAAAATTCAGAAACATTTCCAAATTATTTTTTATAAAAAAAGCACTTAAAGCGGACCTTAACTCTGAATAAGAGTCTATCTTAAATATTTCCCACACCCTGTACATACAGGTTGTCCACCTTACAAATCATCTTACCAACCTTTTCCAGAGCACAGCTCTGCTCTGTGTGAGCAAAGCACAGCTATAACCCACCCCCTGTACCTTATCCCACTCTCCTCTCCTCAGTAAGTGTGATGCTTCAGAGTCAAGATGGCGGCGCACGTATCCTAAATTCCTGAACTGAGTTGCAGCCCAGTGGGGGAAATAATAATAATTAATTGACTAAAAACTTACTATATAGTATTTTAAGATGCTGCGGAATCTTTTAAAAATAGTTTGTGCTTTTCATGAAATCACGCAGAAGGTCCGGTTGGATATGGGCCCCAAAAAAACCACGCCCAACCAAACCAAAAAAACAATGCTAAACTAATGTTGTTTTTCATTCACAGATCAAAGAAGACATCCCGAAGACCCCGAGGCATAATTTTAAAAAATAAAAAAAAATTGTAAATATTGGTTAATGTTTTACCCCCGCCCCCCAAAAAAACCTTAAAAATAACAACAAAACAAGAAAAAACTTTGTATAATAAAAAACATTAACATATTTTGAGAGTTGGCTTTCCTGCAAAAGTACAATCACACAACATCAGCACACATTTCCATGACACCAAAGGTTTAGATATGGAACAATAATTCAGAAAAACGCACAAACAATTATGGTATGCATTAAGGACAAGAAAGAAGGAACAAGCAAGGAGATTAAGGTATGCATTAAGGACAAGGAAGAAGGATCTACTAGATGATTAAGGTATGCATTAAGGACAAGGAAGAAGGAACAAGCAAGGAGATTAAGGTATGCATTAAGGACAAGGAAGAAGGATCTACTAGATGATTAAGGTATGCATTAAGGACAAGGAAACACCCACAAACAAACCAAAAAAAAAAAAATGTGTGTCACATTTGCATTTGTGGCCATATGCATATTCCAAGGGAGTTTGAGGGATGTGCGCTTGCGTGTAGCCAGATTGGCAGCTGAAGAGCCATGGAGATGTAAGTATACTTGCTAAAACCACCAAAATGGAAGGTCAAATACGACGGAAACCAAGCAGGTACGTTCAAAAAGGCAGGAAAAATCAGGGAAAAATGGGCCACCCGTGTGAACGTGACCGGGAGCCCCGATCAAATTGAAGGCACCCGAGAGAGCAAAAAAAGCTTTCCGAGTAAAGTGAAATTGACGGATCAGTTAGGGAGCCATTCCGACGGAGGCTCTGCATCACATTTGAGCCACGATTCAAACGGGAGACCCGGACAATTGGAGGGTTTTAAGGGCAGTTCAGAGGAGGCTCTGCATCAGGCCCTTAGACAATTGCGATCAGGCAGGATCCGCGAGGTATTACTTTATGAAGGAACAGATTAAAGATGGACCAAATCGTAGAAAATGGTGCAGGTCTTGACAGCAGCCATGGAATACATGGCAGTAAGTGGTTGTCCAGGAGAACCGTCCACCTCCTACATCCACCCCATCCCAGGGAATGGTAGCACCTATTCAGAAGATCAAAAGATCCCCCTCCCAGAAAAATTACCAGGGACCGTAGCAAGCTTGCTAATTTTTGGGACTCTTGCAAGCTCTATTTTCAGTTATGCCCACTAACTTCTGGCTCACATGAACAGCGTGTGGGCCTCATTATTTCCCTTCTGCATGGTGATCCCCAAACCTTGGCCTTCAGGCTATTACCTCAGGACCCTACTAGGCAGACTGTGGAGAGCTTTTTTAAAGCTATGTAAATTCTTTATGGTGATCCCGATCGTGGTTCAACTGCTGACGCAAAAAATTACAATCCCTGAGACAGGGTTGGCGCATGGCGAAAGAATATTGTACTGAGTTCCGACACTGGTCAGTAGACTCAGATTTATGTCGGCAGTTCCAATTAGGTTAGGCGGAGGCTATCAAAGATGCTATGGTTAATACCCCTCTGTCTGCCACCCTGGACAGAACTATGCAGCTTTCCTTCATATTGATCGTCGCATTCAGGAGCAACGCCCAAAGAAAGGAGCTCTTTCTGAGACTTCTGTGAACACTGAAGCCATGGCTGCTGTCTCTTCAGAAGAACCAATGAAAACTGGGGCCTCCAAGCTTACTGAATCTGAAAGACAGAGGCAGATGACCTATGTCTTTATTGTGGTGCTGCTGGTCATTTGGTCAAAACGTGCCCTACGAAACAGTCTTTGGGAATCTCCAGAGTCTAGATGGGATTGGGGAGACCAGTCTAGGGTGTAAGGAAATTCCTCCTAACTGTTCTCGGGTCACACTTCCAGTGGAACTAAAGTCTGGCTCAGGGTGTAGGTCAGTGAGCACATTTTCAGATTGTGGTGCCGCAGGGAATTTCATGGATTTGTGTTTAGCCAAGTCCATAGGGATTCCACTGCAATTCTTACTTCATAGTACTCTGCCTGTCCATCTTCGAGATAGGGCTAGTTACTCTGAGTACTCTACCTGTGCATCTTTGGGCTGGGGCTAGTTACTCTGAGTGGGTTAGTTTCCTGTTACTAAAGATGCCACTTACCCAATAGTCCTGGGTCCACCGTGGTTACAAAAACACAATCCTCAGAATGATTGGGTCACGGGGCAGGTGGTCAGGTGGAAGGCACAATGTTTTCAGTCTTGTTTAGAATTACCTATCTCTAGAAGCAGTTCCTTCCCCTTATGATGTCATCTGCCATAAGACCCCCACATCTCCCCCTGTGGGATCCTTAGTACCACTGTCTATTCCATCCCAGCCATGGACCCTCCTGGCGATGGATTTTATTACTGATCTGCTATTGTCTCAGGGGTTTACTGTCATCTGGGTAGTGGTAGATTGGTTCAGTAAGATGGCTAATTTTATTCCATTAAAGAAAGTGTTCACTGCTCAGAAACTGGTGCAGATCTTCTTGGATCATCTTCTGTCTCCATGGTATTCGGGAGAATGTGGTCTCAGTTAAGGAGTTCAGTTTGTTTCACATTTCTGGAGAGCCTTCTGCAGCTGACTGTGCCTCTTTGTCTCCTTTTCATCGGTCTTCCATCCTCAGTCAAATGGTCAGACAGAGAGGACCAATCAGTCACTAGAAAATTTGTTTCATTGTTTTGTCTCTGATGCCCTAACTGAATGGTCTAAGTATATTCTTTTTGCTGGGTTTGCTTTTAATAATGCAATCAATTCTTCCATGGGTGTATCACCCTTTTGTTGTGTGTTTGGTAAGGATCTTACATTTTTGTCTCTCTCTGGTCCGTCTTCAGGGTTATCCCAATGGGTGGATTTATAGGCTCAGGTTCAGTAGTGTTTGGCCCTCAGGCGTCTGATCGACAAGAGATTGCAGATCCTCATCATTCCAACAGACCTGATTATGAAATTGGAGACCTTGTTTGGCTCTCTACTAGAAATCTGGTCTTAAGCCAACCTTCGGCCAAAGTGGCCCCACGGTACTTTGGTCGCTTTCCCGTTTTGCAAAAAGTTAATCAGGTCACTTTCAAACTTAAACTCCCGTAGTCTTTGAGAATGTGTTATTCTTTTCATGTTTCCCACTTGAAAACAGCATCTGGAGTGAAATCTGACACTTCTCCTCTGGCTGTATTGGTTGATGGTCAACCGGGGTTTGAGGTCAGTCACATTTTAGATTTGTTTTCTCCAAAATTCTCTCCAATATTTAGTGGATTGGAAGGAATATGGTCCTGAAGAAAGGAGTTGGGTCTCTGCTAGGGACGTTCATGCCAAGAGGTTAGTTAATAAATTTCCTAGGGAAAATCCTCTTTTGCCCAGGATGTAGGGTCCAGTGGTCCCTTCTCAGGGGTAGGGTAATGTAAGAATGAAACCTAGTCTGGACTGCCCTTGGTGAATGTCCTTGGGTCCCTCTGGGTGGCGTGGCAATCCCTGGTGGGCTGACTCAGGGCAATCGTCTTCCCCACACTGGTTGGAATGTGTGGTGGCACCTCCCACACTCCTCTTCTTCTGTGCAAGCCGTGTACAACCCTGGCTTCCTGACCATACTTCTGTGTTCCCTAGGTACACCTGCCTTTGTCTGTAAGCTGGCTTCCTTTGCGCTACCTATGTCCTGGGGGCAACAGTGTCTGGTGAAGCACTTCCAGTGTCCTGGCCAATGGGGGCTTGTCTATAGCAGAAGCAGTGGCTGAGATTGGGGGTTGCCAGCTCACCCAAAGGTGGATGTTCCACAGGGTATTACAGCACCACTCCCTATTTCTCCCTCACCCTTCATGTGCATAAAACAAAAGGAAGTATGTAAGCAAAAGTTGTCAACCTTCCTAGTAGTATTCATAGGCAAACAGATTAATCAGTAGCAGTACACATGCTATCAACACATCTCTTTCATAAATGATAGCAAGTGGCACAAAGTGAGACAAGCTTACATGCAATGGCAGAGGTTCGCTAGCACCTCGGGTGTTGAATTCACACACCCTTCACATGGAGAATGAGCAGAAGCTGTTTCAACTAAATTCAGTGCTGTTTAAGTAGTGTAAAAGTGTACCAGCAGTGATCAGCAGTTGAGCGACATCAGCAGGCGTGTCCTTAGGTCATGCAGTGCCAATGTGATTGCGTTGGTTGGCAAAGTCCCTATCGTCTCTTATACTGAGGTGGAAGTCGCCAACCAGGTGTGTGGCGGGGCATGAGGTGGCTTCTATCAGCTAGGCAAGAAAACCAGAGTGCTAACTGAATGTCAGAGTCCATCTGCGCACATGTGCAGTAGTGCAGAAACCATTGGAGCCTGGGATCTCGACAGCTAAGTATAGTGTCAATCTATATCTGTCCTCTATTGACAGACACATCCTCTAATAAAAGACAATACAAGAGTAATTCCAAAGAAGATATTCAATACCATCTACTCTCACAGACAGGAACTCTGTTGGAATGTATACCAAGGGGTGTTAAACACAAACTGGAAACTGAAAACTAGAAGATTCCCTACTTACTACTGATGACAATTTACCTTAGAACGCTAACAAATATCGAAAAGAGATGCCATAGACTATTTGGAGAATCAAGAGAACATTTCAGGAGCTGCCGCAATCCCCAAAGACCTGACAATAACCCATCAGACTCTGATACAGGCTCCTCCTCCTCTATTCCCAATAGAGACAGTTTTTAGGGACACACCAACAATCCCACAGAGTAGGAAAACATGAAGGGGCCAACGCAAACACTCCATCAACATGAGGGGCTAGGGCCAGACAACAGAACTACAGACAGATCAGCAAATGGGGACACAAGCCAGACAGCAGAAACAACTACAGACAGCTCAGGGTCATTAGTGGTCAAACTATCCTCCAGGATGTTAAGATACAAGTGCTTACAAAAGGATTGGGCTTTGTCCCAACCCACCAAGGCACCAATGTGACAAGCTTGACGCCAACATCAAGTCTTAATACCTTTTTTCACACATTGAGATAGTACTGACCTGTCCCCCGTAGGAAGAAAAGTAACTGGACATTTCCTTCCACCTCCAGCGCAGTTAAGACCGTTAATATCGGTCTGGTACAAAAGGATATCAGTCATATGAGGCAGCCACAGAATGGACAGAGAAATAGGAAGTTTAACCTTACATAAGCTGAAAGACTTGTGTTGTGGAGGCTCTCACCTTGGCCAGTTCCTAATTAATTTATTGTTACAAAGTCAGGAGTCAATAAACACAATGGTAGTCAACTTATAAACCTCAGAGAGTGCTTCTGCCCCTCCTCTAGGTAAAGCTTTATTTATACAAACATAGAAAATAGAGGCTTATGTAATAATGACGTTGCAACAGTCTGATTGGTTACAAGAATGATGCATAATTTCTATAAAAGAGACTGGATTGGTCCATCCTTATATGGATAGCACATTCCACACATGCGCAGTAGGCAGTTAATTACACAGCACTGGATGTCTTCTATGTCAGTTAGGGTGTGGTACTTTTCTTCAGACGCCATCTTGAATTCATATTGTAAACTTACATTTTATTACATATATATTTGTGGTGGTGGGAGCATTTACACTGAACTCATCGTGCCAGGGTCCCTCTCCACCACAGTCCCCCCGTATGATCCTCAGATGACTTGCCAGACCCCAAGCCATGTGAACTTGTATAGGGGTCTCATGGATCCCTTACCAGTTTACAAAAAGTTAAGAAGGAAAAATACATACATGACAGATGCGGGGATCGCTGGGGGAGTCAGGGGATTGAAGGATCTCATGCCCCTCCACCCCTCTTTACAACGACTACCAAATCTGGCAACTTTCAGGCCAGAAGCGGGATGACGTCAGCAGGATGATGTAATCCTCCCTGCTCCCAAAGTGGCAAAGATGGCAGCAACAGTGGAAGCAGAGGGATGCCCTCGCCTGAAAACTAAAACTAAAAAGCCTGGAAGGGGGATCAGAGCCCCCCCCCCCCCCCCCCAGTGAAGAGGAGGACGATGAAGAGGGATCACGCACAGATTATATTTTTCATAGTAAATGCCCGCAATGGCTAAAGTGGGGGGCAGATTCCGGGCCCTCTCCTGAAGCCAGAGGACCCTGGTGGGGGAACGGAAGCTCCCCGGGGTGAAGAGGAAACCCGGATCAATTAAGGGATCAGGTGAGTGGCTTTTTTTGGCCACTAACAGGAGGGAAAGTCGGGCATGTAAAATTTAAGTGGCTGGCGTTTAATGGGAGGAGAGGCAGCCATGTAAATTTTACGTGACTGGCAGTCAAAGGGTTAAAGGAACCATCCCCAGGTGAGGGCGTGCGGCAGCACACACATAACAGTTGGACCTGTTATGACTGTTGGCTGTATACTTCACCCATTGCACCCACATATTGGTTGAGACATCGGATTGTATGTTGTGGGTCAATTCTGCAGAGCTGAGTGTCAGGACCAGGGAGGAGAGAGAAAACTCGGGAGTGTATATTAGCCAGCCTTTTGTTCAAAGCAATTACAAAAAGAGTTGAGGAAATAATGTACCAGATTAGGTGGGTACCAAACAATATCTCATGAGGGGGCAGTTTATCCACCCCCCAAGGAGTATGTCTTACACTGAACAGGGCTATAGGCAGAATATCTACCCAGGGTTTCCCACATTCCTGCTGGGTCTTCAAGATCCTATTCTTTATCACCCCATTTAACCTCTCTACCTTCCCTGAACTCTGAGGATGGTATGGCGTATTTCACTGAGTAGCCCTCAAGCCATCATGAGAACATGTCAATTACCACCACCAACCAAGCTAAATGTGGTTCGCAGGAGGTTTCATCAGGTGCACACAGCAGCAGATCATCTACATAGGCCAGGAGAACTAACAAGTTCTCTTCAGACCTCATGCTCACCCTGCCACCTGTCCAAAAGGACTGTCATGACCCTGGAATAGGGAATAGTTCCAACAGGTCAGCACAAGGCAGATCATGCAATTTTGTAGCAGGCAATGCTGTCTTTGCAGCTTCAGGAGGGCGATCCTCGCACAATACAACTAGCTAAAATGCATGCAACTTGTGTGATATTTTTAGCAACTGCTTAAGTCAACTGAGGGATGTTAGGAACCTGTTTACAATAAAATCAAAACCATGCATCATGTATGGTGTAGGGGGCAGCCCTCTCCACTGCAGTACCAACACAAAGTTTCTCCTGTTGTCAGTAACAATGGCTCCGACGTCCAGTTTGTAAGGGGTCTGCCTGGTGTATGCAGTCGAACAGTTTCTGCTCAGTGTGGCTGTATTTGCGCAAGTGCAGGGTAGCATGACAACTATGGGCCTGGCTTTGGTAGTATGAAACCAGAACATGGTGAATGCTAGATGGATGGGAGAGTGAGGACAAGGTGGAGAAGGTGTGATTGCTGTCCTAATAGAGTAGATTGAGATGAAGAGTAAATGTATTGCAGGAAACTGGGTGGATGTTGTTAGGGGGTAACTCGGACCCAGATAAGTCTATATGGCCTCTCTCGCCCAACCTCTGTATCGTTCTTCCTTAGCAACCGGTTGGAGAATCATGTGATTGAATCAAGAGACATATACAGCAAGACAGTTCAACACATGACTCTGCTTTATTCAAAACCAGCTTGCATTTTTATACAAAATGACACACAAAAAAGGAGTACTTAGCCCCCACCTTTGTAACATAACTAAAAACCTTCAGACAAGGTTGGAAATAAATCTCATGGTTCCTATGTGAAATATTTTCCTATACATTTGCTGATAATGAAGTTCAAGAGATTCCCGTGACCTACATTTAGATAAATCACTGAGAGAAGGACAT
Source organism: Gastrophryne carolinensis (assembly GCA_027917425.1). NCBI lineage: Eukaryota > Metazoa > Chordata > Amphibia > Anura > Microhylidae > Gastrophryne > Gastrophryne carolinensis. The sequence continues at coordinate 111,784,723 of CM051235.1, forward strand.
TCCTACACACTAAAACGTCTGTTAGCTTTATACCCAGAACTTAACATATTACATGTATATCTATATAGCTAAGTTTAATATCAGATTATAGAATACAAAATGGAGTCTTCTTTTCAACATGGCCGCCATTAGGCTAAGTATTTCACCCTTCAGATGGGACTGCTACTTTCTTCAGAGGCTGGGGAGCCCTGACTGCTGCTGAAAGTGTGCTGCACGGTGGGAGGTGCAGAGGTTGGTGGATCTCCAAAGCAGTTCTCCAAAGCAGTCCTGTGGGGTTTCATGTGTGCATGCATGGAACTAGTGCCCACATTAGGACCCCGTCCACGATTCATATGTTCATAACAGAGCATGCACACTGGCTCAGAACTGGGAGATGGAACAAAGAAAAACTGCCACACTTCTGAGTAACTTTTCCACAAGCACCTTGTACTACTGGCTGGTTCCTGCTGCTGCTTGTGACTGCACGTCTGCTGCCAGTGCATCTCTGCAATCTAGTCTGCTGAATAGCAGATGTGTACCCCTCCCACATATTCAGGTCAGGAAAGTGCCCAGAGGAATGTGGCTACACTTGCCACTGAATGGTGGTGTCTGAGAAACCACCCGATACCTGGCTGTGCGGTTTCCTTCTACTGTGTCAACATTATTTCGTTATTACTGTTACAGAACCCCAGAACCAGTAGTAATATTGTAACTAGTTGTAAGAATGATTGACTGATTGATTGATGTGGGATATTTGTGAATTGGAGACAACGGGAGGTGACTGAATGTGCAGTGTGAATAATAGAGAGGAGTCCAGCATAACACCAAGACACCATGGTTGGGGAGCAGCAGCTCTGTTCATGTTCAGCTTGAGGGAGCGAGATGAAAAGAATGAAGAAAATGCATAAACAAATAAATACAATGTTCAATGCTTCAATGCTTAAAATATGATGGTACAGAGTGGTGTTCACTGACCTTGTTATAATTGGCATAAGGGTCCAACAGGCACTGACACAGGCCGGCAAATATCTAGTGCACCAGTCCTAGTTGATTATTTACCATTGTTGTTATGACTTACAGTGCCATTTTGTACAAATAGCGGCAAAATTTAAATACAAGCTGGTGCTCAAAAATGGTCAGTATGCCAGCAAAATGGAGCTAAATTGCTAAATGGCGCTTCTTAAATAAGGCCCAGAGCGCCAGTTCTGTGTGTACATGCTGTTCTATAAGTTTAGATGAGATGGAGAGTAGTGAGATCAGCTGGTAGCTGGTGAGGGAACATGTGACGAGGGTTTTTATTAATAGTAGTGATTTAGCTTAAATAGCCAACCGATGCTGGCTGAGGATGAGCTAAAACACTGTACAGTAAATATAACCAAGTGTTATAGGGACATCAAAAATGTTAAAGCTGAACATTGCTACATTTAAAATAGATTAATAGAGATCGCATTCAATTACTATTGGTAACCAACAAGAAGCTACTGTATTTAGAGATACCCTTTTCAAAAACTCATATGTGGTATCTAGTCAGTTTGAATTCTTACTAACTTCCATGCTGAAATAGTTTTGCTTGGGCAACATTGTTTTTAAGGATGTTGGATTTTGGCATATCCATTATCATCTGGCCTTGACATTTTTTAAGAATTACTCAACAAAATTATTTCACAAATAACATACTTTTAGCATGTGAATGTATACATTTTGTTAATGACCAATGCAAATAGAATATTAGAAAACAAGTATAAATCAGAAATATAAATGTCAGAAGGGCTAAAAGAATAAAGGCAATTATAGAAGAAAGGAAGAATTACTTAAAAGGACATTTGCTTTGTTTACAATGCTATTTGTTCAGGTAAAATGAAAAGTGCATTGAAAGCAAAGGAATGTCCTATTCATTGAACAGTTAAATGAAGCTTGGGTGATGTGTTAGAAAAAGTGGTGTCTTGACTGCTACTCTATTACCTTGTGATATCCTCCATGGTTAATAGACTATCACCGACATCTACTGTCAAATCCAGTTTCTAGCCAGGAGTCCTTACCCCCTACATAGATATAAATGCATCCGTTTAGAGATTATCAATTTATTTTATATGTAAAATCAAATAGAAATAGACAGATTGTGAGAAGTAATTTCTTTCACAGCCAGTGACCGACAACAGATGTATGGTAAAGCACCTTATGCAAACAGTTTAGGAATTTACACAAAATGTTTTCCTATGATCCTGGCTATATAAACAATAGGGAGAGCTTTTAACTACATGGGGGGCTAAAACATCTTTGATACACCATCACAGCTGAGTGAATAATTTTCTGAACAACTGTGATTGAATGTCAGTGTCTAAATTACTCCATAAGCCCAGGCCTATAACTTGACTTTCATCTCCATTGCTTGAAAGATGTTTTCCTTTTTTCTGACAGGTTGCAAGAAAGAAAAAAAATTTAAATAGTTCAAAACGGTGTTAGCACAATGTAAAATGGCATACTATTAGGCCCAATAGAATAATATGACTGCCATCAGAAAAGCCTGGGCCACATATAACCCAAATCACAGTGCTCCCTTCTGTGGATCCTCCTTCTGATGGGCGACCCAGAAATGGCTGCAAAATGCAGTGCTGCACACTGTACAACTTCTATTGGTAGGGATGTGGGTGTGTCTGGGTTCCCTGTCAGATGCAGTTCACAAGCAGAAGTTAAATATCTCTTATATTCATGGTTTAAAATTGAAATGGATGCTACTGTTTAACACTTGATTGGAGCTAGGGTCAAGCTGGGGAGCAGACTAGTGGTGCTAAGGTCTGAGTGGGTGATAAGAGAAGTGGGGCACAAAAGAGGCATAGATGAGCTTGCATGTGGTGAGTGGATGAGTGGAGATGGGTACAGGTCAGTGCTTGGCCCTAGGTGGGTGGATGTTGGTGAGATGGATAAGCGAAGCTGGGTGGTGGCCAGATAGAGAAACATGGGGGATGTATGGGTGGAGTAAGGATAACTGAGTGGATCTGAGCAGGTGAGGGGCACTGGGTGGGGATCACGAGTGTTGCAAGTTTGTGGGATCAGTGAGTAAGCACTGGAGGGGATATACATGTAAAAATGCACCTCCTGTGGCAGTGGAGGGAGGAGGACAAGGATGGGTAACAATATTATGGCAGAGCTTGCAACTACACTGAAGCTATACTCACTGGATTTCCGCAGATAGCTGTCTGTAGACCCCTCTAAACACAGCCCTTAAAAGTATGTGGCTTTTGTTTATGCACCTCCTGGTCAATTGCTGCCACCTTCGATTACTCACCACTGGTCTACTGGACCATATGGTTCTTAGTCCCACACTGTTTAGAATTAAAACTGAATAGCAATATATGTGCTTTAAATGATTCCTATAATTAATTAAAGCAGCAGAGTACAGCCTGTGGTCCAGCAGGCTAACGTACACTAAACGTATACATATACTGAGCTGTAAACAATAAATATGATCTCTGCACTAAAAATATCCACAGATGTATCCCATGAATTTCAATCCAAGTATTGATATATTTCTTATAGCATCATTAAGCTGTAAGGCAAGCGCGCGATACCAGCCACCAGTGAGGATGGAAAGCCTGCTACATGTTACTGTGTGTTTTGCTATTTGGGTAAGCTGCCCTAAATTAAGCAGATATATACATAAGAGATATACATAATAGAAAATATCAAAGGGTTGGTTGACTTGTTCTGGGCCCCCTAATCCACAGGGAGTCCCAGACCTTCCACACAAAGCCTTTGGTAAAATCCCTTTGTCCTGCCAGTCAACCCTCTGGTGCTTTAAATGGCCGTTTAACCAGTCTGTGTCCCGCCGCAATCAGGCTATGTATGTAAGGCAAACACTGCCCAGAATCATTGGTACTCCACTAACATATCTCTTTAATATAAATGGAGGTAAAAAATAAATAAATACATTCCAAAGAAGCTTGCATCAAAGTTCAAATGCAATTTGTAAAAAAGTCAACAGAGCCTCCAGTCGGTATGGCCAACGAGCATATATTCCCCTCCAGGGTGACATCAATAGAGCCTCCCCGCCCATGTGCATCACATCACTTTGTTGTCTTCCGGACCACTATGCAAATCATTAGACTGCCTTAGGAATCATAGGGTCCCTGCTCTGTGTGCACTTCATGGGGGTATATTACTTATACCCGAGGTTTCTCCATTTATTATACTTTATACACAACATATTTGTAACTCTAATATCTTGTTTAGAAAAAATGTATTTCTCTCCATAATGCAATTTTTTCAAAAGTATATAAAGCATATAAAAGCAAGGTTACCGTATTTTTCGCCCTATAAGACGCACCTGCCCATAAGACGTACCTAAGATTTGGAGGAGGAAAATAAGAAAAAAAAATATTTAAACCAAAAACACACCATTACAAACAGTGTGGCATTCCCCCTATTCCATTCCCATAGGCAGTGTGGCATCCCCCCATCCCATGCTCCATATATGCAGCGTGGCATCCCCCCTATTCCCATAGACCGCGTGGGATACCCCAATGGCATAGGCAGTGTGGCATTCCCCCTCCCATTCCCCATATAGGCAGTGTGGCATCCCATTCCCCATATAGGCAGTGTGCCCCCCAATTATCATAGGCATTGTGGCATCCCCCCTCCCATTCCAAGAGGCAGTGTGGCATTCCCCCCTCCCATTCCCCATATAGGCAGCTTGCCCCCCCATTCCCATAGGTAGTGTGGCATTCCCCCTCCCCCTATTTCCATAGGTAGTGTGGCATCCCCCCCCATTTCCATAAGTAGTGTGGCAATCCCCTCCCCCATTTCCATAGGTAGTGTGGCATTCCCCCTCCCCCATTTCCATAGGTAGTGTGGCGATCCCCTCCCCCCATTTCCATAGGTAGTGTGAGGATCCCCTCCCCCCATTTCCATAGGTAGTGTGGCATTTCCCCTCCCCCCATTTCCATAGGTAGTGTGGCATTCCCTCTCCCCCATTTCCATAAGTAGTGTGGCATTCCCCCTCCCCCCATTTCCATAGGTAGTGTGGCATTCCCCTAAAAGTAAAAAAAAAAATAAAAAGTAAAACTCACCTCTCTGCTGAACGGCCGGCTCCGTGAATCGGGTGGACGTGGCCTGCACCGTCGCAGTCCATGCCCACCCAATTCACGGAGCCGGCCAGTAAGAAGCAGCTGCGGGCTCTGTCCCTGTACCCGCCGCTGCGATTGCTATCTTTTACCAGCAGCGATGGCAGTGGCGGGGCCAGAGACAGCGCCCGCCGCTCCTCCATCTGCTGCCTCTTCCTAGGCACAGGTGAACACCCAGGTCAGGGCAGTGGGTGGGTGTGGCCAGCTGGTGCAGGCCACGCCCATCTGCTACACTGACCTGGGTGCTCGCGTGTGCCCAGCCAGAAGAGGCAGCAGATGGAGGAGCGGCGGGCGCTGTCTCTGGCCCCACCACTGCCATCGCTGCCGGTAAAAGACAGCAGCGGGGACAGGCACACTGACATTTCCCCCCCATGTGTGCGTCTTATAGGGCGAAAAATACTGTACTTTTCTGTTATCTTGGGTCTAGATCAAAGAATTGCAACTCACCACATCACATGGAACCAACCCCACCCTGCTTGACCAGATCACCATGTACACACACATGAGGTCTCCTCATATTCACAGGATGAAAAGCTTAAAAAAGGCAAATATCCTAACCAATTCTACAACACATCAAGAAGTAAATTATTTTGTTTTTACAATACATTAAATAATACATCTGAATTAGATATGTTATTGGAGGATGTAACCTATAATTAATAATAGAATATTGTACATCCTTAATTAAACAATTCTGATTAGTGTCAGTAGTTGTTGAAAAGAAGTTATTATTAATCATCAATAATAAAACAATTCAAATGTCAATATTTAACCCCCTTGGTTCAAGGCTATCCAAAGTCAAAATCTAGAATGTTTATTTGTTGGATATTTCAACTGATACATTAGATCCTCTCCAATGTTCCTTGGGAGGCCCATGGGGTTTTGGCCATGGACTTTTTTAAAATGAGCTGATACACTATGGGTTAGAATTCTCTTCTTGATGTTACATACATGTTCTGCAAATCTGAGCATGTCCTTGTCCTTCCCACATATTGTAGCCCACAGGGGCATTCCAAAATTGACACTACACCAGCGCTATTTGTGTATGTAGGGAACTCTTCAATACGATATTCTTTTCCTGTATTCTTAAAAGTAAACTTCCCCCTCTTTTCCATGATTTGGCACATTTTACATCTGGTACACATCTTGCAAGTCTCCTATTAATGTTCTATCATTCTGTTGGTCGTTCTCCTTTCTAGGTGGATCAGTGTAACTATTGGTGGTCAATGATCTCAAATTCATTGGTCTTCTATAAATAAACTTAGGTTTCCCCGGAAGAACATTTTTTAATGTAACATCAGAGGTCGGAACATTCTAATATCTCCTATAAATGTTCTCCACTTGTACTAGCCGGTGGGACAAAGGGATTTTACCAAAGGCCTTGTGTGGAATGTCTGGGGTTCCCTGTGGATTAGAGGACCCAGAGGTCGTCCAATTCTTTTGATATTTTCTCTTCTGTATGGATCTTGCAAAACTCTTTGCCCAGGTAACCCAGCAGGTATCCACCCTTGTGCCAGCCATGAAAAAATTGCACCTCTGAGTCACTACCCTAGAGGGTGCACCACCACATTTGATCAATATTCTACAGTCAGTGAGAATTGTATACCACATTTGATCTACATCCTACAAATATTGGGAATTGTACAATATATTTGACCTACATTCTATAGCCAGTGGGAAATATATACCACATTTAATCTACTTTCAACAGTCAGTGGGAATTGTATACCACATTTGATCTACAACCTACAGTTAGTGGGAAATGTAAACTGCATTTGATCTACATCATACAATTAGTGGAAATTGTATACCTCATTTGATCTACATCCTACAGTAAGTAGGAATTGTATACCACTTTTGATCTGCATTCTACCATCAGTGCCAATTATATACCGCATTTGATCTACATCCTTCAGTTAGTAGGAATTGCATACCACATTTTATCTACATCCTAAAGTTAGTGGGAATTGTATACCAATTTTGATCTACACCCTAAAGTTAGTGGAAATGATATACCACGTTTGATTTACATTCTACAGCTAGTGGGAATTGTATACCACATTTCATCGTCATTCTACAATAAGTGGGACATGTATACCACATTATATATACATTGTACAGTCAGGGGGAATTGTATATCACATTTGATGTACATTCTACAGTCAGTGCAAATTGTATATCACATTTGATGTACATTGTACAATCAGTGGGAATTGTATGCCACATTTGATCTACATTCTACAGTCAGTGAGAATCGTATACCACATTTGATCTACAGTCTACCATCAGTGGGATTTGTATACCACAGTTGATCAACATCCTACAGTTAGTGGGAATTGTATACCGCATATGATGTACATTGTACAATCAGCGGAGATTGTATACTACATTTGATGTACATTGTACAGTCAGGGTGAATTGTATACCACATTTGATCTACATTCTACAGTCAGTGGGAAATGTATACCACATTTAATCTACATTGTACAATCAGGGGAAATAGTATACCACACTTGATCTATGTCATACAGTTAGTGGCGGTTGTTTTCCACACTTGATCTACATCCTACAGAGCGTGGGAATAGTAAACAAACCACATTTTATGAACATCCTACAGGTAGTGCGAATTGTATATCAAATTTGATCTACAGCCTATAGTTCAAAACAAGACTGAGAGTCCCACACTCCCTAATCCACCCCCTATAGTGAATGGCACCACTCAGATTATAATTGCAAATTATTACTTTATTTAAAACATTTTTTACTATGTACACACATATTAAAAAGTTAATTAAAATACATATATATATATATATACACAATTCCCCAAAGAGGGGGGGGGGGAACAGAATGGACGGAGGGGGGCAGGACAACACTATATAGAGTGTCCAGATAAAAATGTTTTATGGCTATACTAATCAATCAATTGTATCTATCAATCTACTACTGCTCTAACTCCCTATACTGCCTATCTAAAAGTGACTAATTCATAAAGCCAAATATTATTAATATACCAAAACGTGCAAAAACTATATAATTTATATACATAAAGTGCTATGTGCCGTGTGTTGAACCAACCTACACACATCTATCATAAGGACAGCCATGGGGAGATAAAAGCAGACACATATATAATATGCACAGTAACTTACATAATTCCAGTGACCAGCCAAGCACACCCCCTCCTCTCCCAACCGACGCGTTGCGTGACGTCCCGCGTCACTTCTCCAGGGCAAGGCAAAGGTAAGGTCGCCCTCATCCCCACATCCCTCAAATAATCACCACCGCCCGTTCCCCCGTCAATCACTGGCCACCTTGAGGGTCCCGGACAACGCGCGCCGGCCGGAAGTGCGTCACCCGACACCCGCTCACGTGACGCACGCCGGCCGGACGTGCGTCACTGAGCTTGCGTACCAGGCACCCGGAAATGCATATCCCGGTGTCTGTTACACACAGATGGAAGGCACAGTCAGCGGGGGCCAGAGGGCGGTACAGGTGAGTATCCAAGGTGTTAACAAAAACCGCATAATGACCGACTATAATGCGGAACAACACTAATCACAAACACCTACAGTATGTACAGTAATATTTAAATTTACAATACTAAATAAGTCCTATTTCCTAAGTGTCTAACTTAACATGCCCTAAAATAATAGCTGTGTAATATTACATTATTTGAGCACCATATACTTCCCCCAGCCTATTTATATACATGGGGGCACATCTTCTCCCCTATCTTACTTTAAAGATCCCCAAAGGTTCATGCACCCATGCCTACACTCCCTACTGCAACTTTGGGCTATATACCTTGATCAGCCTTATATCCTTATATACACCTCACTATATATATCATATCCATAGTATACTGAAAAAAAGCCCTTTGATGTCTTGATAACCGCCATGCCTCCTCACTCCCATGTGGACCTTAATTCAAATAACCTGGTATTCACTCATATAAAGGGCGGCCACACTAAAACCCTGTGCATAGAAATGCCTGTACAGGGGCATCCCACCCTGTATACAAAATGATGATTCCAACTGGCAGTGAGACTATCCCTTACCACCGATGGGGCTCTCCACATCCTAGGTGCTTGAAACATATGTGGACCTGGATACACCTTACAACTTAAGGGTCACGGGTTGTAGGGTTAACACAATTTCACAAATTTGATCTACATCCTATAGTTTGTATACCACATTTAATCTACATTGTACAATCCGTAGGAATTATATACCACATCTGATCTAAATCCTTCAGTTAGTGGAGATTGTATACCACATTTGATCTACATTGTACAATCAGTGGGCATTGTTTACCTCATTTGATATACATCATACAGTAAGTAGGAATTGTATACCCCATTTGATCTGCATTCTACCATCAGTGGGAATTGTATACCACATCTGAACAACATTGTACAATCAGTGGGAATTGTATACCTCATTTGATATACATCCTACAGTAAGTGGGAATTGTATACCACATTTAATCTACATTCTACAGTTAGCGGGAATAGTATACCACATTTGATCTACATCCTACAGAAAGTGGGAATTGTAAACCACATTTGATGTACATCCTACAGATAGTGGGAATTGTATACCACATGTGATCTACATCCTATATTTTGTTTAAAATGTATACCACATTTGATCTATATTGTACAATCAGTAGGAATTGTATACCACATCTGATCTAAATCCTTCAGTTAGTGGAAATTGTATACCACATTTGATCTACATTGTACAATCAGTGTGAATTGTATACTCCATATTATCTGCATTCTACCATCAGTGGGAATTGTAAACCACATTTGATCTACATCCTACAGATAGTGGGGATTGTATACCAAATTTGATCTACATCCTATAATTTGTTTAAAATGTACACCACATTTGATCTACATTGTACAATCAGTGGGAATTGTATACCCCATTTGATATACATCCTACAGTAAGTAGGAATTGTATACCCCATATGATCTGCATTTTATCATCAGTGGGAATTGTATACCACATTTGAACTACATTGTACAATCAGTGGGTATTGTATACCACATTTGATCTACATCCTATCATCCTATAGAAAGTGGGAATTTGGTGTACATCTTACAGGTAGTGGAAATTGTATACCAGATTTCTAAATTTCTAAACATCCTATAGTTTGTTTAAAATGTATACGACATTGGATGTACATTTTAAAATCAGTAAGAATTGTATACTACATCTGATCTAAATCCTTCAGTTAGTGGAGATTGAATAGCATATTTGATCTACACACGCATAAGGGCTCTTACATGCTCATATATTGTCCAATCCAATATTAAAAACATCCAGAAATATTTCAAATATAAAAGCTTCTCAATTCAATCCATTTGAGTCATTGTCCATAAAAGAGAAGAATATGTTCATAGCGTAACCCTGCATAAACAATAAAATGACATTTTTTGAAACAGATTTACACACAACTTCTGCCAATATAAAGTAAGCGTATATCAAAACCACAGAACCTTCAGCTCTCATCCTCTATACAACCACCAAGGTCAGGGTAAGGGAATTTCACCGCCACCGGGTTCAGGATCAAGAACGTCTCACAGGAGCTCCATCACCACTCAGCCACCGCTAACACATTTTGTTGATACAATAAGGTTGATTCAGAGAGACATTAAAAGAATTTCCTTTTTGTATCGATCTGTTTCTTTTTTTTTTCCGCTTGCGTATGAGTGTATGAGTGATTCTAAGCATGCATCGCAAGCCTTCTGTAAAGTGTTCATCCGTTCGTATGCCAACAAGAACATTTTTCAGCTTTTGTTTTTCGTTTAGGTTGCTCATGAAACAACGTAGGCTTCAGTTTTTTCCCTTTTTCCAACGTCGCCTCAAACTAATGATTTACTTTTCCCGTTACATTCTAAATTCCTTTTTCTAAAAATAAACGCCCAGACGGAAATCTTTACGACCTTACGCCTGCGCACCTCAATCACATCGCGGTTTGTATCTTCTTCCCTTTGCACACTTAATGCTTACCTCAATCACATCGCGGTCTGTATCTTCTTCCCTTTGCGCACTTAATGCTTACCTCAATCACATCGCGGTCTGTATCTTCTTCCCTTTGCGCACTTAATGCTTACCTCAATCACATTGCGGTCTGTATCTTCTTCCCTTTGCGCACTTAATGCTTACCTCAATCACATCACGGTTTGATTCTTCTTCCCTTTGTGCACTTAATGCTTACCTCAATCACATCGTGGTCTGTATCTTCTTCCCTTTGCACACTTAATGCTTACCTTAATCACATTGCGGTTTCATTCTTCCTCCCTTTACGCACTTAATGCTTACCTCAATCACATCGCGGTTTGATTCTTCTTCCCTTTGCGCACTTAATGCTTACCTCAATCACATCGCGGTCTGTATCTTCTTCCCTTTGTGCACTTAATGTTTACCTAAATCACATCGCGGTTTCATTCTTCTTCCCTTTGCGCATTTAATGCTTACCTCAATCACATCGCGGTTTCATTTTTCTTTCCTTTGTGCACTTAATGCTTACCTCAATCACATCACAGTCTGGATAATCTTAATTTTTCAGTTTTTTGTTGTTCCTACGTTTTGTAAACAACCCTTAATGAATGTATTTTGCAAAGAAAATGACACAGAAAGTGTTTATGTTTTTTTTTTTAATCGGAACTGGCATTTTTTGTAGCCTTTTTTGGGGGGTTTATAAAAATGTAAAAACTTTAAAACTATTTACAGATTTTAAAAAAATAATAAAACATTAAAACGATATACAAAGCAATGGCAGGCCCCAGATAATTAGTCTTCATCTGTGGTCCCCAACGAATCGCGCAGCTCCTGCATCTTGCCCACCAACCGAAACACCGTGGCAGTCTCGCACGTGCGGTGTCTGTAAAAAAAAAAAAAAAAAATTATTGTTCTGAAAATACATGTTAAACAGCTGTGGATAGAATGATTATTAGGTTGCAAGCTAACTCATGAGGGCATATGTCATTATGCTAAGGCATTTCTTAAAGGAAGAGGCCATATGTCATTATGCTAAGGACATTGACAATGGAAAAACAGATAATTTCCCATCTAAAAATTAATGACCTATTGGACCCAAAACAGCACGGCTTTACTGAGGGCAGATCATGCCAGACCAATCTTATTGATTTCTTTGACAATGTCACTAAAGTGTTAGATGAAGGAGGTGCTGTGGATATCGCCTATCTGGATTTTAGCAAAGCCTTTGACACTGTACCACATAAGGAGCTCATAGATAAGTTATTGAAGGTAGGACTCCATCCCTGGATAGTTCAGTGGATTTCCAGTTGGCTGAGGGATCAGTATCAGAGCGTTGTTGTAAATGGTGTGCAATCTGAACAAAGGCGAGTTACAAGTGGTGTGCCGCAAGGCTCTGTCCTGGGCCCCATTCTTTTTAATATATTTGTAAGTGACATAGGAGAAGGCTTGGTAGGAAAAGTTTGTCTGTTTGCTGATGATACAAGGGTTAGTAATAGGGTGGACATTCCTGGAGGTGTCTGCAACATGGAAAATGATTTAGTTTTACTGGATAGATGGTCAAAACTGTGGAAACTAGAGTTTAATGTCTCTAAATGTAAAATCATGCACTTGGGTAGAAGGAATCCCTGCTCTGAGTACCGTATGGGCAGCACTGTGTTAGCCAGGACCTCGGAGGAGAGAGATTTAGGGGTACTGATTACTGATAGCTGCAAGATGAGTGGACAGTGTAGCCAGGCAGTGGGAAAAGCACGCAGGATGCTCGTCTGCATAGCTCGAGGCATCACCAGTAGGAAGAGGGAGGTTGTGATGCCGCTGTATAGAGCCCTGGTAAGGCCACAGCTAGAATACTGTGTGCAGTTCTGGAGACCTTACCTGCAAAGGTAAGAAAATAGAACGTGTCCAAAGGCGGGCAACGAAAATGGTGCAAGGACTTAAACTTAAAACTTATCAGGAGAGACTTAAAGAACTTAATTTGTACAGTCTGGAGGAAAGAAGGGAGAGGGGGGACATGATTGAGACCTTTAAATATGTGAAAGGATTGAATAAGGTTCAGGAGGGAAGTGTTTTTAAGAAGAAGCTTAATGATAGAACAAGGGGACACAACCTGAAGCTAGTCGGGGGGAAGATCAGGAGCAATGTTAGAAAATATTATTTTACAGAAAGAGTAGTAGATGCTTGGAACAAACTTCCAGCAGAGGTAGTTGAAAAATCAACAGTCACTGAATTTAAACATGCCTGGGATAAGCACACATCTATCCTAAGATAAAGAGTACATACAGTATACACATAAGGGCAGACTAGATGGACCGTATGGTCTCCTTCTGCCGTCAACCTTCTATGTTTCTATGTTTCTAATATGAGGCTGTAGAGACATTTAAAATAGGCTTACTTATAATGTCTGATTCAAGAGTAAGCAAATGACACTTAGAATGTGTGTGTGACATCACCCACCATCTCCATGTTCCTCCAGGGCATGATCTGCTGCAGTCTCTGGCCCAGATCCTTCACCCGCTACATATTCATCTATAAAAAGAGATTAATGGAATCAGCTTTGGTTTAATTAGCATGTATGTGTGTGCGGTTACATTAAGAGTCACATACCAGTTGCTAATGGCTCAGTCGTTTGGTACGACTCCCTGCCCACGCCGTGACGCCCCTCCTCTGTAGAAAGGTCCAGGGGCTGGTCTGATGCAGCTACAGAGGAGGGGTAGGGAATTTGCCCTGAAGATCCACCACCTTCACTTGCTGCTGCAGATTCATGCCGCACTGGCCGGACTGCGCGCCTCCGGGTGGGTCTAATGTGGTACTCCATTTCCAACCCTATCAAAGAAAAGCATTTTTAAATAAAGGCCTACCTTCTGTATTTGTTACATCTAGCATGCAATCGGTATGTACTTACTTAGGAAACGGAGCGCCAAAAATCGCCGCACCCGGGGCATGTGCAGTCGCTTTAGGTCCGACCAGTGCTGCATGATCTGCGTATAAGTGAAGGTGGTGTCCGTTATCTGCTGGATCCGGGCCACGATCTCCAGGACCACATTCCTCTTCTCGAATGCGTTGGGCAGGTAATCGTACCTGCGCTGAAGCATAGTCTAAAAAACCCAAAAAAACAAATAGTTGCTAGATCAAACAGCATACAAATATTATTTTCAATTAGATCAGTTGACTAAATGACATTCCACCACACATTTTTAGACTTAACCTATCCTTCTAGATGCAATTGAGTTGGTTCGCATATGTGCGCACTAACTTCTGTTTGGCATGGAGTTTAAATCATTTTTTAAAACAACCGTTCGTTCCTGCGCTTCCTTAAGGCCTAGGCATGCACTTAGATAGCAAATCAATGTCCTTACAATACACTTACGAGCATAATGAGCTCTTGTTGTTGGCGAGTGAAGATCGGTGCCATCTTTCTTCTTGTCCGCAGCAGATAGGTAATGCCCCTGCGGTTTCCGGGTTCCGCACAGCCAGACGAACGGCTGTACGCGCGCGTACGCGTAAGCGTTATAGCCAGTCAATAGTATTTAAAGGGTCATGGACACACAGCTCACTCTCTTTGAGCTTGTCATCATGGCACCCAAAAATGCGAGCGCAAAACAAGCAGCAGCAAAGGAGGCCAAGACCAAAGGGCCACAGCGGCATGACGACACTTCATCCTCCAGACCGAGCACTCGGTTGCACAAATCGACTACAAAGGTTCCTGAAACGAGGAGCAAAAGTGGCCACCACAAGGCTACATTGGCCACAAATCCCGGCCCATCAAAAACAGCACACACAAGCAAGGAAGGACCCTCCAAGAAGAAGGCACCCACATCCGAAACGCAAGGTACGACCATGTCCAAAGGGAAAAGTAAGCAGAGGGCCCGAAGCCCCAGCCCCCCAAGCACACCCTCTCCTGCTCCCCACCCTACCACATCCAAAGGAAAAGGGAGCACAAGTTCCAAGGCCTAAAAGAAGCAGAGGGCCCGAAGCCCCAGCACCCCAAGAACACGTCTCCTGCTCCCCGCGCAACCACATCCCATGATAAACGGAGCACAAGTTCCAAGGACCCAAAGAGGCAGAGGCCCAGAAGCCCCAGCCCCCCGAGCACACCCTCTCCTCCTCTGCACCATTTGCCACCGGCACAGGTGGAAACCTGTTTAATGTCTGAGGAATGTCATTCATGATGGACACTCTCCCAGGGTGCAGTAGTTAATGGTCCTTAAAAAGGTTTGCAGGCCATACACCACCTTTGACAGTATTCCTGGTCAATATTAAACAATTTCTCTTACCAAAGCCTTGTATGTGATGTGAATCTAGTCAATAATAGACAACACTTACTTCTTTGTGTTTCTACCACTGGGGTTGTAGGTGTGCTTTGGTCAGACAAACTGGGGTCAGGGAAAGGTCAACATTGCAAGAATGCACAGCAGCATATTCTGAAGCCAAATGCTATTTGCAAGCTGACTGTTGGCCCCTAAAGTGCCATTTTTGATCTGTTAAGCCTCCTAACATGTGGTACATGCATGTTTGGATTATTTAATGTGACCAATCTGTATGTACAGGGTGAGGCACACATATAAGATTCATTGTGAAGGGCAACTTTGGCCGTTGGTGGAGTTGGCATTCCTGCTTGGCCACGTGTTTGCTAAAGCATATGTATTCATCATGCTCATCAAGGGATGTTTGTGTGTTTACGTGCCTTTTACTTTTTAACACAGCCCAGCATCAAGCCTCTGGAAGTGTGGAAGCCTCCTCCACTTTGAGCATGCCGTCTACTTCCCTGCTGCCTAGGACATGGGACCAGATATCTAGGGTAAGTGGACTTTGTTGAAACTGGTGATGCATGTGAATGCACATGACTAATTTTGTTCTTAAAGATATTTAGTGCCCAATCTGACACACTTTTTTACATGTCCCAACAGACTCTCACACTAATGGATGTCATCCAGGAGATGGAGCAGGAGGATTCCAGCCGTATTGAACATTCGCAAATTACACCCCTGGAACCTAATCTGCCACTGCCCCAGCATCCTACTGCCCCAAATCCTTTGCAGCAGAGTGTAGCTGGACGCATGCTGCCAGGCCATCGTGGGCAGCAGGCTAAGACTGAGCCTACAGTCCCCAGTGATAGCTCTGCTGCAAAGGTTTTGGCAAGCACATCTGGTACTGTTGCTCGCCCTAGAACTCCAGCATCTGCAGGCGCTCAAACCCGGGGAAGTGGAAGACGCAGTCAACAACGCTGACCAGTTTCCCAGGGAAGGTGTGTGCTGATCATGAAGTTGCTCGCCCTAGAACTCCAGCATCAGCAGGCGCTCAAACCCGGGGAAGTGGAAGACGCAGTCAACAATGTCGACCAGTTTCCCAGGGAAGGCGCGTGCCGATCATGGAGTCAGCATGGCGCCATGACAGCCGTTACTTTAGGTAGGTGACTCAACGATTAACAGAGCAGCTTACTGCACAATTAGAAAACTTCAATACTACATTCACCACCATGCTGACTGATTTTAGGACGAGCAACAGCCAGATGGCTGAACAAATGGTCACCTTAAACAGACAGATGGCAGAACAAACGGCCACCTTCTTTGCCATGCTAGATGGATTTCGAACTAGAAACAAACAGATGCTGGAGCAGTGGCAGATTATGAATGCCACACATGCCCAGGTGTTGGGCCACCTCCAAGGCCCACCACAACCTTATTATGGGCAACATAAATTTTAAGATCTATTTGACCTGGATCTGCTCCACATCTTTCCTCAACATCCCAACTATATTTACCTGTGTGATGAGCGTTTTTTTTCTGACTTTGCTGGTTTGTTTAAGAATTCTGCCAAATTGCTCATTAGAGTGCTCCCATACCCCACTAGCCAATGGCTGAGCTTAAGCCTCACTGAGCCTCACTGAGACTCACTCAAGCACCCACGCTACAGGCTTGGGCCGAAAATGCTGGCTGGCTCATCATGTTTGTTGGTAATATTGGGGGACATTTTTGGCTGGCCAAAAACAACATTTGGCAATGGAAAAGATTGGACTGTACTGGCATTAGGACTGGGGGTCATTGGCTGGGTGGCCACCGAACTTACAGGCGTGGATGTGGCATAGGTATGGCTGGTTTCCACATGTGCCGATGGCAAATGTGGCTGAGCAGGAGAGGGTGTGTATGTGGCCTTATGTATTCCTAGCCGACTATTCCCCTGGAAATTGTTGCTCCCTATGAATCTTGATGTTGGTGTGCGGGGAAACTTCGCCCTGTAGTCAGTTTAGAACTCCTGGATGTGGCCAATTGCTAGGGGCGAGGAGTCTGTCACAATTTATAGTTTGGTTTGAAAATGTATGTACATGGAGTCTGCGAGTGCCCTTCAAATATAAATTTACATATTTCAATAAAATAGATTGAATGTTACTTTACCTGTTCTTGCCTAAGTTAATGCATCAATGTTTGTGTTGTTTGGAAATTAATGAAGATTTTTAAGGACAAACATGAGAAAATAAACTGCATGAGGCTCAAATCAGGTGTAACATTTTTAGTAATTAACTCATTACTATATTTTTGTGCAAAAAGAAAAAGGCCTTCACAGAGGCAAATAATATTTAAAACACACAACATAAACAAACAAACAAAACAAATGATATGAAAAATATGAGGCAATCAGATGTGCCCACACAGATTGCCCAGAGGCACTAGGGGTGCCATCATAAATGTCATCTGCCTCCTGGCTGGGTGGAGATGGGGGCAGATCGACATACCGGGGGACATGCTGCATGATGGCAAAATTATGCAGCACGCAGCATGCAAGTATTATTTGGATGACCTTGTTGGGGTCATATTGCAGTGGCCCCCCTGTATGGTCCAAACATCGAAATCTGGACTTCAGGAGTCCAAAGGCCCTCTCCACAAGGGCCGGGTTTTCCAGTGGGCCCGATTGTACGACTCCTGGGCCTCATTCCGCGCCCGAAGAACAGGCGTCAGGAGCCAGGACATGAGTAGATATCCAGAATCCCCTGAAAGAATCCAAAAACACTTACATAAATTACACAGTCTAAGCAACATTGTTTAACATGTCATCAAGGGAAATAAACAGCCATAGGTTAAGACATGGGTCATCAACTATATTCATAGGCATACAGTGAAAAGGGATTGATGGAATTTGAGGAAACTTACCAAGGAGCCATCCACCAGAGTATTCTCCAGACTCAAACCGACGGAATAATCCGGAGCTCCGCAAGATAAGAGATGAGCCTGGATACCCAGCAAGTACACTAAGGAATCGCATGTCCCGGCCAACCACTGCTTGGACATTCAGTGAGTGGCCCATCTTGCAGTTCCTGAAAAAAAAATATATATATATTACAGCAAGCAAAGGTAAACAACTCAAACACTGACTCCGAACAACCTAAAAAAAACCCTGTTCTACCATCCTAATAACACTAACAAAGTGCATAAGTATTTTAAATAACAAATATTATATGGATGTGGTATAAAATAAAGATCAACATGATAATGACTAATTAAGTTCAGCATTAAAATGGTTTGATAAGGCCTACATGAAAAAAATGGATTAAGGTATACATTGTAAACTGTTTCACAGGGACACTTTAGAAGGAGTGATTACGGTATACATTGTAAACTGTTTCACAGGGACACTTTAGAAGGAGGGATTATGGTATACATTGTAAACTGTTTAACAGGGACACTTTAGTAGGAGGGATTAAGGTATACATTGTAAACTGTTTCACAGGGACACTTTAAAAGGAGGGATTAAGGTATATATTGTAAAATGTTTCACAGGGACACTTTAGAAGGAAGGATTAATATATAGTTAGAATACAGTTTGCCTTAACAATATATACAAAAGGACATAATTTACTTACCTATAGATGTACTCGTCAGCTGTGGGAGGGACCAATGCAACGTGGGTGCAATCAATCGCACCCATGACGTTGGGCATGTCGGCGATATTAAAAAAAGCAACTTAAGTGCGTTCCAGGCTACCATGTCATCCAGAAAAGAAAATATATTTGGGACTAATGGTATCCATGCCATCCAGAAACTTTGATAGTGCGTGGCTCAGCGTAGGCTGGGACATCCCCATGGAAAGGGCACCCAGCCTCTGGAACGAGCCATTCGCCAAAAATTGCAGGCAGCCAAGCATCTTGGTCATACCTGAAACTGCTTGCCCCTTCCTTGTGGTGCGGGCTAACCATGGCTGCAGCTCACTATACAACAGCTCAACGTCATGCATGCGATCGATATTCATGCATCGCCGGTGCAATCTGGCCTCGGCCATGCTGATACATGCAATGCCTTGGAGCTGAAGGCGCTCATACTCCTCCACAAAGCCGCAAAACATGTTCAAGTAATCCGAGTCCCGAAAGTGGAGCGGAAATGAAAACGTTTTATAGGGCGGTGGGCCCTCGGCAATCAGGTCTCAGAATCAGATGCATGCCCATCCCAATAACGTAACTTATCTGAACTAACGCAAATTATCAGATTTAGATCCGTAGATCGAAAGCGCATATACGCGTTAGCTTGAACGAACATACACATGGAAAAAGTAACGTAAAAACCCAAAAAAAATATACACAGACACATGCAAAAGTCCATGTGTATCTGTCTCTGAATCAACCCTAATGACTTTAACCAAGGCGCAATGAGCAAGAAAGTAACCTAACTGCGCCTCTCTGCTATTGGACAAATGTGGCCCCGTGATGTAAGGGAGCGTAACCACCTAGATGGGTCCAGTACACATCTTTAGGTGGCAATATTTACTGCACCAACTTTAATAAGTCTTATAACATTATTTGCAATGCAGTTTGTGGGTCACTTGTCCATGGAAGTGCAATGAAATGGACAATTAGCTTTGAAAATGGACTCTACCCCGCCTCCCCTTCTTACTTATCCAATCACCAGAATGAAAAGTTTTTTTTTTATGTGAAACAAGATGTATATCTGAATATAGAATAAGAAAAAATATCTATTCTCTAAATTTTTAGTTTTATGCTATTATTTTGAGTACCCCATTTTGTGTCGCCTACTGATTTGCAGCCCTCTAACGTTTACTACCCCCATATTACAGCAATTTTTGTGGGCTCAAACTTCATTAACTTTAATGGGGTTTAAGTTTGGGTCGAGTTTGGGAACCGAACCGAACTTTAGGAGCAAGTTCAGCTTACCAATTCCGAATTTCCATAGGCTCGCTCATCACTATTAGTGACCACAAAATAAAACATTTTGACTCCGTATAATGATTTTAAACTGCCATCTTGGAGCTGACTCTGTTAAGTGCTGCTTGGTAAGTGGTGAGTTAAAGCAGGAACTCCTGTGGTAAGCTTTGGGAAACTGGGCTAATTTGGTAAGTAAAACATTACAAACTATAGTTAGTTTATTCTTGTGAATCAGTGTGTTAATGCTGGCACAAATTTAAACAAAAAAAAGAATGTTTTTTCTCTCTCTCCTGGATTCCTGCTGTGGCCTAATTGAAACAGGTGAGTTTATAAAGCAGTATACAGCTCTTGGAGCTTGCTCTTGGAGCTGACTCAGTTAAGTGCTGCTTGGTAAGTGGTGAGTTAAAGCAGGAACTCCTGTGGTAAGCTTTGGGAAACTGTGCTCATTTGGTAAGTAAAATATTACAAACTATAGTTAGTTTATTTTTGTGAATCAGTGTGTTAATGCTGGCACAAAATTTAAACAAGAAAATTCTGACTCTGTTAAGTGCTGCTTGATAAGTGGTGAGTTAAAGCAGGAGTTACAAGCAGAAGCGCTGAAGCTGTAAGTATCTACCTTTGAATTCAGAGTGTTATTTAAGTGTTGTAAATTATTCACTTAATAAAGGTATTGGTGTTCCAACAAATTGATACAATGGGTTCCATGCCTAACAATTCAGTCCAGTGTACATCTTGTGCTATGTATGCACTTTTTGATCAATCGGTCGATGGTGGATACTTATGCAGGAAAATGAGGCAGCTAGCTGGATAACAGTTAGAAGGTGGTTTAAGGGTGGTAAAAATTACAGGGAGGCTAGCTCTGAACAGGCACCTCCAAACAAGTTTGCCCGGTTGGCAGATGAGGAGGATGTTAGCTCAGGGATAGCACAGCTACACATCTGTCTGCTCCAGTAAGAAAGGGAAGTGGGAGAACAGTGCAGACAAGACAGATGCTGGTAGTGGGTGACTCTATTATTAGGGGAACAGACAGGGCAATCTGTCACAAAGACCGAGATTGCCGAACAGTGTGTTGCCCTCCTTGGGCAAGACTACGGTATGTTGCAGAGTGGGCTGACAGATTTTTGGGAGGGGCTGGCATGAACCCATCGATCATGGTGCATATTGGCATGAATGACATAGGAAAAAGTAGGTGGAAGGTCCTTAAAAATGATTTTAGAGACTTAGGCCGTAAGCTTAAGGCAAGGACATCAACTGTAGTATTCTCAGAAATACTACCAGTACCAAGAGCCACACCAGAGAGGCAGCGGGAGATTAGAGGGGTAAACAGGTGGCTCAAAAATTGGAGTGAAAAGGAGGAGTTTGGGTTCTTAGAGAATTGGGGCAACTTCACAGTGGGCTACAGGTTCTTTGGCATCTGTTCTGGGGGAGGGGATAGCTAAAAGGTTGGGGGAGTGTTTCAACTAAGTACTGGGGGTAAAGTAAAAGCAGTTACCAAGGGGAAGGTAGGAAAGACAGTGACAGTTGGTGTAGACATGAAACTAGGGGTGGAGAGGGGGGAGAGGTTAGCACATCTAGCAGGAATAAGGGCAATATACAAAATTATCAAAACTATCATAAGCTTTTGAAATGCATGCTGACAAATGCTAGAAGCTTGACTAATAAAATGGATGAACTACAACTGATAATAACAGAAGAACAATATGATATAGTGGGGGTAACAGAGACCTGGCTGGATGAAAGCTCTGACTGGGCAGTAAATCTACAGGGCTACTGTGTGTTCAGAAGGTACCGTAACAAACGCAAAGGGGTTGGAGTCTGCTTAGGATATATATGAGGGGAATGACCATGTGGAGTCTGTATGGGTAGAAATACATGTAGGGAGAAACAAAAATAAAATACTGATGGGGGTTTGCTACAAACATCCAGATATATCTGAATCCACAGAAAATATGATACTAAGGCAAATAGATATAGCCGCTAAACTAAATGAAGTAGTGATTACGGGAGACTTTGACTACCCAGATATAGATTGGGATGCTGAAACATGTGGTTCCCATAAAAGTAATAGTGTTTTATCTAGAACAAACTGGCTACCTTTCCCAACAAGTACAAGCTCCAACAAGGGGGAGAGCCTTGTTGGACCTAATACTAACCAATGTACCAGTCAAAGTAATAAAGGTACAGGTTGGGAGACACCTTGGAAACAGTGATCATAATATCGTTAATTTCCACTTAGCAGTCACTAGGGTGCCTTATCAAGGAGCAACAAAAACGCAGAACTTCAAAAAGGCAAGCTTGACCATCTTAGAGATGCCCTAAACTGCATTGACTGGGAAAATGGCCTTAAAAACAAAAGCATAGACAGTAAATGGGATACTTTCAAAGAAATCCTTAAATTTCATTGTGATAGATATATACCTTACAGGAATAAAACTGTTAGTCACACGTGTAAACCGATGTGTCTAAACAAAAAGGTTAAGAGGGCAATAAACAACAAAAGAAAGGCATTTAAACGTTTAAAGCAGGAAGAAACAGAGGAAGCGTTAAAAAATTATAAAGAAGAAAATAAACAATGTAAACAACAGATAAGGGCATCTAAGCTGGAGACAGAAAGACTGATTGCCAAAGAGAGTAAAACTAACCCCAAATTATTCTTTAGCTACATAAACCGTAAAAGGTACAAACCTGAGGGTGTGGGCCCCCTAAAAAGCAAGGAGGGGACACCTATAGAGGGAAATTAGGAGAAAACAAATTTACTAAACAACTTCTTTGCATCTATATTCACAAAAGAATGTGACATACTGAGTGAAATGCAGGGGAATAACCGAAACCCTCAATTATATGTCACTGGTCTAACCAAGGAAGAAGTCCAGCACCGTCTCAAGCAGATAAAAATCACCGGGACCAGATGACATACATCTTCATGTTTTAAGGGAGTTATGTACAGTAATAGACAAGCCGTTATTTCTAATATTTGTGAATTCAATAACTACAGGGGCTGTCCGAGGGATTGGCGCTTGGCAAATGTGGTGCCAATATGCAAAAAGGGCTCTAGGGAGGAACCTGGGAACTACAGACCAGTAAGCTTAATCTGTGGTGGGAAAGCTGTTTGAAGGTTCCTTAAGGGATAATATCCTGGAGCATCTTGGGGAAAATGACCTTATTACTCCATATCAGCATGGATTTATGAGAAATCGCTCCTGCCAGGCAAACCTAATCATTTTAACCCTGTACAAGTCACTGGTCAGACCCCATATGGAGTACTGTGTACAGTTCTGGGTACCTGTGCTTAAAAAAACATATCAAAACTGGAGCGCGTTCAAAGAAGGGAAACAATGTTAATAATAGGAGTGTGGGGGCTAGAGTACCCTGAAAGATTGTCAAAGTTAGGTTTATTTAGTTTAGAGAAAAGACGCCTGAGGGGTGATCTAATTACTATGTATAAATATATTTGGGTCCATGCAAAGACCTGTCCCACAATCTATTTATACCCCGGAGTGTAACTATAACCCGAGGGCATCCACTAAGGTTAGAGGAAAGGTGCTTTCTCCACCGACATAAGAGGGGATTCTTTTCTGTAAGAGCAGTGAGACTATGGAACTCGCTGCCAGAGGAGGTAGTAATGATGGATACAGTAAAAACGTTCAAAAAGTGGCCTGGATGCCTTCCTGGCATGTAATAACATTTCCAGCTATGGCTACTAGACCACTGGAATGAGATAAATAGGCTGAATTGAATGGAATAAAGTCTTTATTCAGCCTTACATACTATGTTACTATGTTATATATTTATATGTGTTTGCCAGTCATTGTCAGAGGTCATGGTGCAGCTTTTGTTATACAAAAGCCTTTATAAGCATGTGATGTGCAGTGATCTGCAACAGTGTGAGCTTATAGTCTGCTTCATTAGTGCTAACACCCTAGGGGTGATTTACGCTTGTGCAATGTCGAGTACACACACTGGCCATAACAGCACTCTGTGCTGCTTGATTAATGCCTTGTTCAGATACTCGCAAACATTGGAAATCAGTCCCCAAATGCTTTCAAACACTATTTAATTGGGGATCATATGCATCAAAGATTACATCAGTATTAGATGAAAATTTACAGTTAAAGTGGACCAAAATCTAGGATTTTAACTTTTTCAAGTTTTAACCTGTGCCCCCAGGTGACCTGATCTGGGATGTCCCTGCAGTTTGAAACCCCCAGTTCACCAAGTTTACTTATATCCCACGGTGCATGTGTGAACTGTCCTGAACTCAATGTTCTATGCCATGCATTTGAATGAATGGCATAGAACACTGCTAGAATACAACAAAATAGGGCGGCACACTAGTATCAATACTAGTACAAAAACATATTATTGCTCTTGACACAAGTTAATCACTACATCTTGCCGCCTCTTCGGATCTGCGCCCCGGACTCGAGGTGAGCAGCGGAGGCTGTCTGAGGTGCCGTGACCTGGGCACCTGCTCAGGAGACCCCCCCATTAGCGGTGACCTGCCCCCCGGTCTCGCAGTTATCTGCGCAGCAGCCGGAGGAGCGGCCGCCATCTTGCCGCCTCTGCACAGAAGAGCAGAGCTCCGCTTGGGAGCTGGGGAGTTCTGCGGGGCCTGCACCAGGCGTGGTTACATGGGTGCTTGTCCCGGGGTTCCCCCCCCTGTCAGCATCGTGCCTCCTCGCCTCGGGGTGCAGAGCAGAATTCTGAAGCGTCGGCCCGGACGCCATCTTGGGGACCCTGTCCACCCCTCCCTTACCTTGCCAGAGAGAGAGGCATACAGAGTGCGGGTTCTGCCTGTCGGGACCCCTGGGTTTGTTTGGAAAGCCCCCCGCTTCAGTTGTACCACAGGGACTTTTGTTTCTTCTTTAGCTGCCTGGGCAACTGCTGCACACTAAGAGTTCTGTTGCCTTGACCTGCAGCATTAGCAGCTCTGATGCCATTGCCCTGTAACACTCCAGCAGGTTAACCCTGCTTCTTGCGCCTGGACCCTGCCTTCTACCCGCTTTGCTTGAATACAGTTTCTTCTGAAGAGAAGCAGTAGTTTTTGTGCAATATTGTTCCAATCTGGGCATAGATTTGCTATAATCTAAGTCTGTCCAGCTCTGCATTTTATACCATAATCGTTGTGCCCAAGGTGAGCATCACCTAATCCATTCCAGTCAATAAAGAAACACCTTGGAAGGAGTGCCACAGCGCTTTGGGATGCCCCAGCATTTATAGAGCTGAGTAGAAAAGCAGACCTCGAACGTAATGGGAGGGCTCAGCAAAAACAAAGATTCCAAGAGCCAAACCAGGGGCTCACTGGTGGCTAACTAGAGTGACCTCAACCGATACATCTCAAAGCCCGCAGAGATCTCCCGAGACCCGGGCCCGTCAGGAAGCCCACCCCGAGGGGTTACAGGGGCAGAACCTGACCGGGAGAATGTGGGCGCATCAAGGTCATCCCCATTAGACCGTACGTTATCAGAGATCTGGGCCCACCTGCGCTCCATGCCTACTAAAGAGGACCTGTCTATGATCACACACTTAATTAGCAAAAAGTTATCTGAAAAAGTCGGCCCCATGAGAGGAGATCTACGCAACAGGAGCGGAAGATCTAATGCCTACATTACAGGGCATCTTCTCTGCGCTACTTGGAGAACAAATGGACAGAGACTCTAAAATCGAGATTGATCGTGTGCACAGGGCCATTGCTACTCCTCCCCTACAGGGAGACCCCCCCCCCCCCCCCCCAAGGGACGTCATTTGCAGAATTAACTTTTTTCAGGAGAAGGAGGCAATTAAGGCGGCGGCGAGGAGGAGGGAAACCATGGATTTTGATGGTGCGGAACTGCACTTTTACTCTGACCTCTCAAGATCCATGCTAGCGAGGAGGAGAACCATGCACCCACTGTTAGAGATGCTCAAACAAAACATGGGGCCTACCGGTGGGTCTACCCTTTTTCACTGATCGCTTTAAAGGGGGGCAAAACCATTGCACTCTGCAAGCATGAGGACTTACCAGTCTTCCTTAAACAGTTTGGCCTTCGACCTCTCCAGATCCCGAACTGGCTGGGCACCACCCCGGACCTATATCCCTCACAGGTCAGAGGAAGACAAACTCTCCAGCCTCCTGACACGTGATCCTGGCTGGATGGGACCGATGCATCCATATCCACTGTGCCGTAAAGGGCATCGTTCTACATGCAGGACCTCTCCCCCCCTTTACCCCCGATTGGGGCGCTCGGACTTCCTTCTGACAGGTCGTATGCACGCATTTATAATTTGCCATGAAACGTTTATATTTGTCTGATCACATTACCTTAATTGTAGGTTATAATATGTCTCACAGAAGATCTAGCACTGCATTTTCATGGTCGGCGCTCTTCCTTGGGCTGCGGGCTTGGTGGGGGGGCCACAGCCCCGGCGGTGGCTGACGGGAGTGGTGCCTGGGAGGTGGTCTACGTCCCCGGGCTCGGGGGCCGGGGGCGATGCCGACCATTTGAGGGGGGGTTGGACAGTGGGCCCTGATTGGCCTGACTCATAGCCCATTTGATTGTTTCTTTCCCTTTTAGCGGATAGATACACATTTTGGATTCAATTATTCTGTTATTGGTTTAAATTCAGGACTGTAGATGCAATGTTATAATAAGGTTGCTATAATTTGGTGGCGGCCGGGAGTGGGGAGACGTCACTGCAACCACCTCCCCGCTTGCCCCTTTCGGTCAGGGGGGGGGGTGCTTTTGGAACCTCGTAGTTTGATACTGTTTAGAGTTTAAGTTTTTGAAGAACTAAAACCTGATCTAAGGTTTGGGACGGTTCCCAAACACTACTTTTCTTCTCTTTCGCTGTCTCAATCTTTTCTTTCTTTCTCTCCTTTCCTCCCTACCACTAACCCACTTTCCCCTTCCCTTGCTACCCACCCACCCTTTTTTTTTTCCCTCAGCCCCCACACTTATACACCCTCTCTCTAGCAAGGGCTCAGGCGCTGGGTTGGGCACCGACCCCTCAGCGTCCTCCAGGTGGTTTCCTCGAACCAAGGCTATAGTAAACCCAGGGGTATTATCAGTGACCAAGGACCGCAGTAATATGCAGAGCTCTTGTTCTAATGATGTGCCTAGCCCTCCTTTCACCAAAAAACTCAGAGTGATTTCAATAAACGCCAGAGGACTAAACACCCCGATTAAGAGATCCAAACTAGCTCAGGAACTATCCTGACATAAAGCAAATTTTGCATTTATACAAGAGACGCATTTTAAGGGTGATAGAGCCCCTATGCTGTCCTCCAGGTCCTTCTCCCAGTCCTACACAAGTAACGCACCAGATATTAAGACTAGGGGGTGGCGATTCTGATTGCTAAGAATACTCCTTTTCGGGTCTCAGACAAAATAACGGAAGATATTTGATTCTCAAGGGCTACTTGTTTAACAAAAAGTATATGTTGGCAGTCGCTTATGCCCCTAACTCTGGACAGGTAGCTTTCCTAGAATCTTTTATAGACAAGCTCATGGCAGTGCAGGAGGGACCCATTATTCTCAGGGGGAGACCTGAACGTAGCGTTGGATCCCTTATTGGATTCATCCACAGGACGGTCGGCCCTGGCATACGCGGCATTGAGGAAAATAAAGAGGATCTTTCAGAAAGCTCAGCTCTGTGACCCGTGGCGAATTAGCCACCCCACCACTAAAGATTACTCCTTTTACTCTGCGGTCCATGCCTCGTATTCCAGAATCGATTATGTCCTAGTATCCCATTGCCTTTTACCACAAACAACAGACGCCAAAATAGAACCTACAATTATATCAGATCATGCTCCGGTAGCCCTATCAATTTAGTGAGGGGATCTAGGGGGGAGTGGACGTGGAGGCTGAATGAGTCCCTTCTGCAGAATGAACTGTTGGTCCTTAACCCTTCAAAATGCCATCAAAGAATACTTTGAGCTTAACAAATGCATAGATACCTCTCCATTTAATAATTGGCAAGCTCACAAAGCAGTCATTAGGGGCATACTCATCAGACACGCCACTCAGATGAAGAGGGACAGGGAGCAGGAGCTGCAGAAACGACTGGAAAGGGTTCAGGAGCTGGAGAGATCGTATAAAGCCTCATTAGCCAAAAGCAATCTCCTAGAGCTCTCCGAAGCAGAACGGCCCTGAACTCTCTCCTGTCCTCAAGAGCGGCTTATATTATTAAACGATGTAAGAGAATGTATTTTGAATGGGGGAAAAAACAGTGCACTCAGGCACACATAAGATCTCAGCCTATGCGGATGATCTGCTCTTCTTCCTCACAAACCCGACAGTAGGCATCCCAGTGTTACTAAAGGAGTTTAAGAGGTTTGGTAGGCTTTCCATCTTGAAAATAAATTATGACAAATCGGAAGCTATGGGGGTGAATCAGAAGCCCTTCTCAAAACTTCCTTCCCATTTAGATGGCCTCCCTCGGTCATCACATATCTGGGTACCAAAATTACAAAAACAGTATATGGGATATATAAAGCAAACTTTGGCCCCCTCCTCTCCAGAATTAAAAAGGATTTGGCGAACTGGGACTTCTTGTGGTTGGGCAGAATAAACATTATCAAAATGACGATCTTACCATAAATTCTTTACTTGCTCCAAAGCCTCCCTATACAAATCCCTAGAGCATACTTTAAATCCCTGAATTCAATTTTCATTAAATTTATCGGGCAGGGACGAAAACCAAGAGTGAAACTGCGACTCCTCTTTAAACCAAAACAGGCTGTGGATTAGCTTCCCCTGACCTGTTTCACTATTGGCGCGTGGCGCGTGGTCCATCTCAAACGCATATTAGATTGGCACCACCAAGCAATGAGGAAGAAGTGGGTGAGCCTAAAGGCGACCTGGCTGCACACCCCACTGAGGGACGCGGCTTGGGTGGCCGGAACGGGGAAGACCTTTGGTAAAGATCATCCGCTCATAGCAACCTCCCTTGGAGTTCTAGACAGAATCAGAGGCAGGGCGGAGATTTTCCCTTGGCCAACACCCCAGGTCCCGCTGGTGCGCAACCCATCCCTCCCAATTGGCATTCTCCCTCGCTTCCGAGGGGTCTTTGACGAGAAAGGTATCCCGAGAGGGATGGATATCAAATCGCCTTCTGGTTGGACACGACTAGAGGATCTCAGAGAGAGATGGGATATGCATCTGATCGATCAGTGGCTCTTGTTCACATTTCAGAGCTTTCTCCTGAGTCTGGGACCCAAACAGGTGCTGATCAGGCCTCTTACCCCCTTCGAACCACTGGCTAACCCGCGGGACCCCCCTCCAAAACTGGTGTCCCAATTATATGCCCTGCTGGGGAATTCGGAGGACAGAGATTTTGCGCCGACCATCTCTGCCGTGTGTTGGAGGTGCCGACGAGCGGTGGGGAGCTTCTTCCATATATTTTGGGATTGCTCTAAGATTGTTCCCTTCTGGCAATCTGTAGCCAGAATCTCTGGGGAGATTGTGGGTCGCCCAGTACCCCGTGACCCCTCTCTGCTCCTCCTGCACTTAGCAGATGTCCCTCTGAAGACTTATAAAAAGTCGCTTCTGAGGCATCTCATTACCGCAGCAAAGGCTATCATCCCGAGGTTATGGAGATCTGAGACGGTCGGTGGTGGACTGGGTGGGGGAAATCAACCGTGTTATGGAGATGGAGGAGCTCACCGCCTCTATCCATGAGAGCACGCAGCAATTCTTGCAGATGTGGACGCCATGGTTCCTTTTTAGGGAGACAGACAGATTCAAGCAGCTTATAGTGGTCGGCCCCCAGGTAGGCCCTTAGTTCAATTTGCAATCATGCTTACCACGAGCCACTACCAGCTTTTATGCAATGTGAACCAGAGAGCTGGGGGGGCCTGGATAGCGCTCCGTGATGCATCCTGTCGAGTTGACTGCCCTGGTTTCCTCTCCCTTCCTTCTCCCCCTGTCCCCCTTCCCCCTCTCCTCTCCTTTTCTACTCTCTTTAGTTTTCCCCCTTTCTTTCTCTTTTCTATTTCTATGACTCTTGCCGGACTGGGCCAGTTCACCTCAGAGCAAGAAAATTGAAATTGGACTTGCTGTGGCTTTCCCCCCGTGTCAGGTCGGGCGGACAGTCAATTACAGACGCAATATGCACAACTTGTGAGCATATGTCAGCAAACTTTAAACTAGTGCACATGTATGTTAAATGGCTGTGTATATGCTGGCTGACTCTATATGTCCACAATATTGTACTTATTCCTTTATCTCTGTACTGACTTGTTATAATTTTTAAAATAATTTTGAAAATAAAGAATTACAACAAAAAAAAAGATAAAAAAACTAATACAACTAAATGCCTATATAACAATCACAAATAACAGTATCCAAATCAATCCCACATAATCATCATAACCAAAGTGTACTAATGTCCTATGATGTGAACCAAAGTATAGGTCACAAAATGAAACCAAAATACAACCAAAATAAACCGAATTATGCCAAGAAGGTCTCCCCACCGCCTACCACCCCAAGAGCCACGCGTTCCGTGGCCACTTCCTCATTATTTGCACATGCACTTTACAGCACATATACATTTTTATGATCCAGATCATAGGCAGTTTTTGCACAGTATATGCACATGGTTTCATGTTGTAAGAAACTTGTAAGCCTTTGTAAGCTTTGGGAGTGGCACCTGTATTAATTAGAAGAGTTTGGTGCAGGTCCCCTTTGTTTGTCCCACTGCTAGAATATAGACCAGCACTGTGATGGGAGCAGGTCAGAATTCCTTTTGACTGTTCATCTTGGGCTATGTATGAATAAGAAAGCTGTGGATGCAAGTTTCAGCCAACAGGAATGTCATATATGCCCCTATGATCTGCAATGTGTGCTGTGCAGTCACCAAAAACCTTTTTTTTATGAAGGTTTTACGAAGATCCTGTGAAACTGCAGGGATTGGGTGGCACTGGGTTTGTATAAAAGCTGGTGCCAGCTGTTCAGGTTTTTGGTTCAATTTAAAATTAGGGAGATGAGGAACATTAAGAGTTACCAGTGCCCTATCCTCAGCACTAAAAGGGATACAGGGTGTGCTGACTCTCTGGAGAAATCCCCCCAAGTGTTAACACAAGTTGACTGTAAACTGAGCAGAGAATCCACGACGACAGTCATGTGTTCTCTCTCAGCACTACGGAGACCTGTGCAAACCTGCCTGCAGCCCAGTGGCGTGGAGGATTGATGGAGGAGAAGTGATGATGACAGAGGGTTAATCTTTTTCCTTCTCCATCTTCATTCAACTGCAATGCAAAAGGGAAATATGCTGAGCACCTCCTCAGGCAAGAACAGCCATAATCCACCTGTCATGACCTACAGGGAATGTGACTAAGGGCTGTGTGATCAGGGCTGCATTGCAGTCAAACTAGTGGGTGGACCCGGCCCAATTACAGAGAAAGAGCCTCTAAACAGGGAGGGTCAGCAGAGCTAATTTAAATCTCTGCAATGGGTGCCAGCTCCCCCATGATCATCAGCCCAGACGACAGAGACCATAGGGCTGATTCAGAGGCTTCTATAATAGTTTTTGTGTGCAAGAGCATTTGCAGCACATAAGTTACATTTGTATGTGCGTTCACATGATTCAGAGCCTCCATCGAGGGCACTTTGTTCTGTCCTCATTGTTACATAAGCCAGCAAAAGCGATGTGTGTGCGGCTTTCGCTGCTTAGGCAATGCGCGACATTTAGGTTTGCGTGCAGCGAACAACCCAACCTCCAGCGTTTTTAGGGTGTTTTTCAACATACCTTACTGTTTAAAGTTTCAGTGTTCAGCAAGGTCCTACTAGTTTCCTTCGGAAAAGAGCTGTTTTTTTCCCTTAATTTAGTTTGTGAAATCCATTTTTTGTACGTTTATCCGTAATGTGTATGCATACACAGGCTTTTATACATATGCAAGCCTCTCATTTTTAGTGTTTTCCATTCTTCATCCCCTGGCCCTGGTATTCCAATCCTTATTGTTGTGCCAATCTTTTCGGCTCCAAAGTGCTTAGCCATCCTTCTCTCCAGTGTTGCTCCTTCTACTTGCTTAGTCTTAGTTTAGGATATCCCATGCATTGTACTATTCTTTCTAATGCTTATGTTTACAACTTTCTGGCTTGGCATTCAATGTTCTTTTATTCTTCCTAATGCCATTTTCTGGCTTGGCATGCATTGTTCTTCTATTCTTCCTAATGTTTACCTTTACCACTTTCCAGCTTGGCATGCATTGTTCTACTATTCTTCCTATTGCTTACATTTACCACTTTCCCGCTTGGTATGCATTGCTCTTCTATTCTTCCTAATGCTTACTTTTACCACTTTCCAGCTTGGCATGTATTGTTCTTCTATTCTTCCTAATCTTACATTTACCACTTTCCGGCTTGGAATGCATTGTTCTAATGCCTACCTTTACCACTTTACCAGGAGCCCCTGTGCAACAAACTTTCAGTGGGCCCCTTGTGTCACGTCACATGCCCTGCTCTGTAAAACCCCCTGGGATTGCCATCATTCTCATCTCACATACTAATGTGGACCAAAATCTGGGATTTCTGTGAAACCCCCTGGGCAGTAATGTGGATCCTGGAGACAGCTTCACCTTTTCTGTGTGTGTCTGTATTGGATGTGTTCTTACTCCATAAAGGTTGTCAGATAGGTTACTTGGCTGATGAGGCACAAGGAAGATTTCTGAAGAGCTTTATTTTCAGTGCAGAATCCTGTAATGTACACCCCATACAGCAGGTAAAAATACTGTTTGTAAGTTGCCAGGGGGGAGAGGCACTATTGCACTGCATTAGATACAGTAAGAGAATGGCTGAGGGGAGAGAGCAAGAAGGGAGGACCTGCTTGCATCACGGCTAGACTACAGGAGATTAGGAGGGGCAAAAAAAAAAACAGTAAAAGGCACATTGCTAAATAAACTCTATAGCAGACATTTAAACCAGTAACATGGTCTTGGCATATGACACTAACAGAAAGCACTGCCTGTGGTGCTCCCCCCCAATACAAAGGGGGTTTTAGGAAGAAAGAACATACATAAACAATACAAAGGGTGGAAACATTTACATAGCTCGGAAGGAGGCTCAGAAGCAAGTGAAAATTTAGTAATCAAGGCACAACAATGAGAACATAGAGGGACAGGAATTGTAGAGGTAACTTCAGACTGCCAACCCTGTTTTGCATCTCTCTCCTTTAATACCACCAGCATATCATCTTTTTTGGCAATGCACATGGACAGATTTATAATACTGTCAACGCACTATAACTGAATAAACTGAACATATATGTTCAGAGTGTAATAACATGGCCTGTAGAAGGTGCACATCACACCTAAGCACAAGACAGCTTTTCTCTTCCCAGAATATGTGCTTTAAGAAGCCTGCTAAAGAATCCCTGTGCCAACTTGTATACCCATGAAAACCATTGTAAACCGCGCTTTGGTGTACAGAGGTGCACAGGCAGAGGATGCACTGGCGTGCAAAATTAGAATTTCATTCATAGTAATGTTATACATAACATTTGTGTTGGTTTCAAGCATTAATGCAGCTAGCACTCTCCAGTAAACCAAAACATGGTAGTAAATGGGGAGCCTTATTTAAGAAGCTTCAGCATCACACAGTACCACTTTTTTGGCAGCAGCGGCACTCTGCTGAAAAAAAAAACGATTTTGGTACCGATGTGGCTACCAGCTGGCATCTTATTTAACACTAACCCAGAAAAGGTTGCAGCACCGGGGGCTCTGGTTAAAGCAGCGCCAGCACAAAGGGCAGAACTGGATTGAAGCGGTTAATGCTTATAAAAAATATTAAGAAAAAACACAGAGCTTGACAATCTTAATCCAAAACAATATGAATAATGTCCATTAATTAGGATGACCCTCACCACATAAACAGGTGAATCATAAATGCCACAGTCCACAATATTAAATTTTAACCACGTCCCAAAGTGCATGTGCCGTCCATTTAATCTGTGCTCACATCACCCATTTGTGCAAACCCTTACCAGACTTATGTCTTGATCAATTCATCAAATAGCAAGCCGATATTTCATCAACACGTATCCACTTTAAACCGATAATTCATCAATTTCCACAGGATAACAGGCAGGTTCCAATATTCTCTCAAACCATCAGTTGAGCAATGAGTAGTCAAACCATACATGTAAGGGATGAAAATACAAAACAGACCCAGTGCAATACCGTTTTTCTTAAAACCACCATTTAATAAGAATAAGAATCACACTCACAAAAATAAAAGGTAAATCAGCATATCAGCTCATATGAGCCATATATATATGCGTACAGTGCAGCAGGTCTCACCGCCAGTCTCAGACGTTGCTTCTCAGGTGTGAGAACTACTGGGCTTCTCTCTGATTCCTGAACTGTCACCTCTCACCCCCCTCTCAGTTTTTTACTTTTGGGTTAATGCTTATAATTGATATTAAGCCCATTTAGTTGTACAGCATGTGCATTGGGACTTGTCAAATATTGAAACGCAGGTCTGAGATGTCACAAAACGATTTTTGGGGGGTTATTAAATTTGATTTTAATTACATCTTTTGCTTAACAATGTGTAACAACAGCAACTAAAATGCTGCCTAAATCCTGATTGGAGCCAGGGGTACAGAGGATAGGGCAGAGTGCAGTAGCGTTGCCCAAGCTGGCCCCTGCAACTGATATGTGGGACGGTCGATGGTCGACTCAGCGCACTGCTCGAGGACACCACTGGAGGGAGAACCAGGTGAGTGAGACTATGTGGCCGAATATGAAAACCATAGCTGGAGCTGGCCAACAAAGGAAGCTGGCAGAGGTAGGGTCAAGGATCCCGAGGCCAGCAACAAGTGGGGGTCAATACAGGTAAAAAAAGAGTAGCAAGAGATAACCGCACCACACGACACTCAAAAAGAAAACTATTATGGGCACTGCTGACAGGGGTTGGGACACTTTAATAGGAGATGGTGTGCACGTTAATAGGGGATGAGGTAAGTTAAGGCTCATTGGCTTAGCAATAACACCAGGCTTGATTAGCCCACAATAACCAAGGGCTGGAAGTCCTCAAGGAATGCTGGGGTTCATTGGTCCATTTGAATAAGCCTCCGGGGGATGCGCTGCTTATAGTGCCGATGGAGGCCATAAACATTGCATTATATGCATGTGCACATACACGCTGACTGGGGGCAGCAGGGAGGGAGGAGGCAGAATGTGGCATTGCTCAAGCCAGCACTTGCAGCTGACCCGTCGGCCAGACGATGGTCGGCTCAATGTACCGCCTCAGGACACCAATGGTGCGAGTGCCAGGTGAGTGAGACAATCTGACAGGAGCTTTAAATGGCAGGCATGACATTGTAAAGGATGTGGAAAAACAATAATATCAAAATTATAGGCCAACAAAAATGAAATCAAAAACAAAAAATCTGCCAAACAGACAGAATAAACTAAAAAATGGAAAACACTTTTCAAAGCTTTTGCAAAGAACCTGTGACATTTGACAGTTGCAGTGAACAGACATAAAAACAAACATGCTCTCATACTGCCACAGACACACTAACCTAAATTGGTGTCTTACCATAAAAGTGTTGGCAGGTGCAAATTCATAAAAAAAGATAAAAAAGACTAGATAACGCATACTGTCAACAGAAAGGTTAGTGCATCTGTAGAATCTGTCTGCAGAAGTGAAAATGCTGATAGACTCGTAAGTTACTGGCATGCATGCTTTTAGAAAGGAAAGATGGGATCATGCTAAAGATTGCATTAAGCAAGTTTAGCTTTGGGTGTGCTTTCAGGTGTAAACTGAGTACAACTAGGTGAGCTTTTTAACATGAACACTCTATAAAATTCAGTAGAAAAGATTAGTTTTATTCATAATTTATTTTTTCAGTGGTATAAGGATATTTTTTTTTAGAAGTTTTAGAAAAAGTTTTAGAAGAAAACAACTCCCTATTGGCTATGCTAAAAAAATGTACACACAGGGTGCTATTTTTTCCAAATTTACCTTACCATTGGAAAAATTATGTACCTCACCTGTAAACTTGCGTCACCAGATGGCAATACCACTATTGTATACTTAACTCTGTAAAAGGGGCTTTTAGGTCGGTTTCATCTGTAATTTCCTCAAAAGTTTCTTTTGAATGCAATCATCATCTGGCCTCCAATAGACTGTAACACAGCAGATCAGATACATAGAGGCCGATTCATCAATAGCGCCAGGTAGCGACAGATGAGCGACTGTAGCGTGATTTTTTCAGCGCCAGCCAGTATTCGCTGTGCTTGGCCGGCGTTAGCTTGATGACAGCGACTCAGTCGGTGTGCGGTAATGTTGAATACGGGCTGGGGGGTCGCTGTTTCACAGGTCCAGCGTTGTATGTGAGCGCCTGACAACGAATGGCCAGAGCGAACGGCTAGCTTCATATTCATCAACAAATCACGCTCCGAATGTGCTGTCGCTGTCCATTCCTTGTTTAAACCCCAGAGCGCTGGCGGCGATCTGTATTAACTAGTTTTTAACCCCTAAACAACCATATTTTTTGAATGGAACATTATACATGTTTTTAGAATCATTTTGTAATATGAATACATTAATCTCAGACCTGTTAGATCAATTCTGCACATATTTTTTTTTTTTTTTTTTTTGACTTAAATATAAATCCTAACATTGCCGAAGTGTTCTCCTATTTTTTGACATTAAAAAAATAAAAAAAAAAATTATTACCAATTAATCATGAATTATTATAGATTGCTCCATTGAAATGCATTGGACATCGCCAGGGAGCGACAGCTCATACCTGGCGCTGTGAGGGAATTTGCAGCGGCGCTGTTCGGTCCAGCCGGCTTCATGATGAATGCCGCGCTAGCCGTCGCTCTCGCCGGCGCTAGCCTCATTTTGCTTGATAAATGCGTCATTGTGACCGCCGCGAGCGTACTTGAGTCGGTAGTCGCCGTTAGCTGCCGCTACCTGGCGCTCGTCAGACACTACCTGGCGCTATCGCTTGATGAATAAGGGCAATAGCTTATGACAAAGGGGTCGATTCAGCACTAGGCACAGAAAATGCACTTTTAGGGGAAAAATGAATCAGAAGTGCTATTTTTACAACTGGTTCTGAATCAACCCCCTGACGCTGGCGGTCATGCTAATTATTAAGTGAAACAAGTGTAACTCTGAGTGCACTTTTGATTGGGAATAGCAACCTGCATCTCAGCGAATTTAACAAACAAAAAAGTGCCAAAAAAGTGTTGCTCTCCTTCTTTCAAAAGAAATACCCTGCACATGTGATTTTTACAGCTTTACAGCTTAAGTACGTCACACCCTATGGACCATGTAGGGAAAAACACAAAATCTTTGACATAACCCATACGTTGCTGTTGTTGTTTCCAATGTAAAAAAACATCTGACCTTATGATAGCACCATATTTGGGACTACTTTACCATACAGGGTAGTTTAAATATTGTGTATGTTGTGCTTTCATGCTAGAGTCTAAGCTTCAGCAACTCTCCACTGATTCCAGGTTCACTGGAGCAGCTTTGTCACTCACTGGCCACAGCAGCTCTGAGGTCATAATGAAGTTTAACGTCTGTCTGGCATAGAAGACATAGAAGCTGAAACCTTATTGAATGATACAAGGTGTTTTGCAGTGAGGTTACACATGGCGATCACTGGTCAAAGGGGGCAACAACGACAGCCATGCTTGGTTTCTGGCATTTTGCACTCCTCTTCCTGTGATCACTAAACAGCGCACTTGTCCCTCAGCCATAGTGGTTCATACGCGTCTTCTCTATTGGGGCTGTATGTAGTGCCACACCGAGAAAAGCCCTGTGCAGAGAATAGAAATATTGAAATGTCATGCCCTTTATCTAGTTTTCTTTTTAAGCACAGAATGTCTTTTATTTTTCTGGACATTTATGTATATATATTTATGAATAACATTCCATTTTCTTAAGGGACCTGTATAGTGAATAAAGGGGGGCCGGAGCAGCTCAATCACTATTATTTATACAAAATGATTATTATTATTATTCAGGGCCTGGGAACTAATTTACCGCCCAGTTTAACCCTCTCATCAACTAAATATCAAGCAACAAACATGTCTAACTGTGTGGAAAGACAGAGATTTGGTTGCATATATCTGTAGATACATGTGGAAGCCACGCTGCCCGACAAGGCACTCTGTGTTTAGTGTGGTCCCTACTCTTAATTTTGAGTCCCCAACATTGGGACATGCAATGCAGACAAATATTTGAGAGCTACTCACCTGGGAAGCTGCCAGCCTCCCTTTAGAACACTTCACAGGGAGAAATCCATATTGACTGAATTCCTCCCTGCTTGTGCTCATGGCAATTCAAATGAATAAAGGGGGGTGGGAGCAGCTCAATCACTATTATTTTTACAAAATTATTATTATTATTCAGGGCCTGGGAACTAATTTACTGCCTAGTTTAACCCTCTCATCAACTAAATATCAAGCAACAAACATGTCTAACTGTGTGGAAAGACAGAGATTTGGTTGCATATATCTGTATAGTGAATGTATGAGATAAAGAAATCTTGCAAAGTTCGGTATGAACCCAAACTTTGTGGTTTGGGTTCACCCATCTCTAGTGGCAAACTCTTGGAATGATCTTTCAGAGAATAGGCTCGATTCAGAGACACATTCGTCCGGACTTCCGTAGCTGTCTGTGAAAGTTTTGGTGGGTGTTTGTCATTTTTTGGCTTTTTTTCGTATATTTTTCACTCGCACGAACGTTTGGGAGAATGTGTATATGCGCTTTCGATAAACGGAAGCAATTCGGAACATTTCCAAACAAAATTGAAAAATTTCCGTTCCTTCAGAAAACTTCCGTTGCTGGGATGGTTTCCGTCTGATTCAGAGAGCTGTTTTCCGACGGCTCACCACCCTATAAATCCGTTTATTTGTAAAACCACTTCCGACACCTCTGAGGACTCGGATTGCTATTGTTGAACATGTTTTGCGGCTATGTGGAGGAGTCTGCGCACCTTTACCACCAAGGCATTGCATGTATCAGCATGGCCGAGGCCATAAATTGTATAGCAATGCATACCTGAATCAATACATTTCATGTATGCCTTATAGATGCATTTTAATGCTGACCTAAATTAGTCCTTAGCATGTAAACATTTATTTTTCCACACATCCATATAATTGCTATATTTTTTTAGACTTATGTCCTTTGTGAATTATATTTGGATTGTTGAACTTGAATCTTAATGTGTTGTAGGAGTTAGTGTTTTAGTTGGTTACCTTTGCTTTGTGTAATTATTTTATATTTGGTTGCAGGAACCGCAAGATGTGCCGCTCGCCCTTGCTCCTGATGCCCGTTCTTTGCCTGCAGAATGCGGGCCAGGGGTTCTCTAATCGGGCACTATTCAAAACCCGGCCCGTGGTGGCGAGGGCCCTCTGGCCTATGAAGTCCAGATTTAGGTGTTTGGACCATATGGGGGGGGGGGGCACTGCAGTATGACCCCAACAAGGTTATACCCAAATTTTAATTTACAGGGACCACACCTGCCAGAGTGGCACAACTGAGTGTCAGGGTCCTTCAGTTGGTGGGCGAGATGCAGGAGCTGCGCAACTCGTTGGGAACCACAGATGAAGAATAATGTTCAGTGGCCTGCCATTGCTATGTATTTATTTTTTATAGTTGTTTAAAGTTGAAATGTAACACATTTTTAAAAAATGCATATTTGATGCTGGTAATTATTTAAAAAAGTTACATTGTCATTTCATTAACAAACTACATTAACACAAAACTAATGGGCACAGAAATATTTAAAGATGAATATTCACATGACCGAGAAGTGATTTGGGTGTGCTTTAAGGGTCCAAAAGGGAAGATGGAGGATAGTGATAAGTGATTTGGGTGTGCTTTAAGGGTCCAAAAGGGAAGATGGAGGATAGTGATAAGTGGTTTGGGTGAGCTTTAAGGGTCCAAAAGGGAAGATGGAGGATGGAGTGCTAAGTGGTTTAGCTAAACATTTTAGTAGAAGTGAGGGTGGCAAATATGTAGGCGAGCACTTTAATGAGTTAAGTTTGTAGTGCGCAGGCGCAAGATCGTAAGGATTCCGTCTGGACGATTATTTTTGGTAAAATGGAAACAGAATCTATCGGGAAACGTAAAGGATTCGTTGGAGGATACGATGGGAAAAGGGCAAAAACGAAAGCCTACGTTGTAACATGTGGAAATGAAACGGAAAAGTCTGGATGGAAAATGACATCCGCGTAATTCGTAATCTGCCGTACGAACGGACGGAAACTTTACACAAGGTTTTCAATGCATGCATAGAATCGCTCGAACGCTCATACGAGAGCGGGAACATTTGAAAAAAATACGACATCGGCACCGTTTTGAAAGTTTTTTTGTGTCTCTCTGAATCGAGCCTAATGTGTTCAAAGAAAAAAGAAAATTCTGTGAGTATTATTACTTCAGGACATCAGAAGAATTCAGAAACGAATGGGTTAACCTTTCCCGAAGGGTGTGGTCTGCAAGAACAAAGGTGGGTCTCCACCCCCTGGGCCTATAACCACCTGGCTGACTTGATGCACTTCAGTTTCATTGAAAAGCAGTAGAACCAGCCGCCCGTGAGGCATACCTATCCTGTTGGAAACAAAAGTCTGGAGACAAAATACAAGACTCCTCTCTCCGTTTTATTTTAGTTTTTTTAAATGCTGATTATTTACAGAAACTATTTACATATTTACCACTCCACTAAAAACTAGGCATCCAAGACATGGACATAATAACCTAGCAGACAGGGAGGGTCTGATGTCCTGAAGTAATAATGGAAGAGAAATTAATTCTACAGGTGAGTACTTACAGAATTTTCTTTTCTCTTCCATTTTACTTCAGGCCATCAGAAGAATTCAGAAACGAATAGGACCTAATTCGGGTGGAATCCCCAAAGACCTTATTCCTTCAGGAATAAGACATTCCAAAAACCCTTATTCCTTTCAGGAATAAGACATTCCAAAAACCCTTATTCCTTTCAGGAATAAGACATTTCAAAACCATCTTATTACCACTGTATGTAATTCCTTCCTA
The DNA here is from genome assembly GCA_027917425.1 of Gastrophryne carolinensis. NCBI lineage: Eukaryota > Metazoa > Chordata > Amphibia > Anura > Microhylidae > Gastrophryne > Gastrophryne carolinensis. The sequence continues at coordinate 111,825,996 of CM051235.1, forward strand.
CCAAAGGCTCTACCTTATAGAATTTGGTAAATGGATGAGCTGAAAACCAAGTAGCGGCTTTGCATACTATTGAAGCTTGATGCTAAAAAGCCCAAGAAGCTCCAATAGCTCTTGTCAAACGAGCAGTAGTCCTAAAAGAAGAATCCTTCCCCTTAGGGAACATAGGCTCTTACCACTGCCTCTCTAATCCATCGCTAAAGGTAGACTTAGATGGTGGAAGACCTTTCCGTGGACCCTCAGGTATGACAAAATAAGGAGTCTGACCTACGGAAACATTGTGTAGCAGTGAGATAATATCTTAGTGCTTTTCACTACATCCAGCAATGAAGAATCATTTCTTTAGCGGACACTGGAGTAGGACATAAGGAAGGCAATTCACCTCTTCATTAAGATGGAAACCACCTTAGGAAGAACATCCTGTTTAAAAAAAGCAGAAGATGACCTAGTCCTTATGTAACACTAACTAAGGAGACTTAACTGATAAGCTGCTTATTCATAAACCTTCCTTACTGAAGTTATTGCCACTAAAAAAGATAACCTTAAGAGTCAATAAACTGATGCATGTGCCAATAGTTCAAAAGGAGGACGCTGATAAAGAGCTAATAAAACTAAGTTCAGGCAGAAGTAGCTTACAAGGAGGCCGCACATGAGCGACTTGATACAGTTTTGATACATTTATTCACAGCAATGGGTTTCTGAATAAAAAGATAGATAAAGCAGATAACTTCCCTTTAAAGTACTAAATTGAAAACCTTCATCAAGACCTTTCTGCCCAAAAATCAAATATTCTGGGAACAGAAAAAATTCTACCAGCGAACCTTGGATTCGCACTAAGCGGTAATGCTTGCCAGACTCTATAATAGATCATTGATGAAGGCTTCTTCCTGGCCTGAATCATAGTTTGCATGACTATGTCAGAAGAACCCCCTTTCTGCCAAGATAAAGGATTCAATAGCCAGGCTGTCCAAGCCAGAACATGTGAATTGGGATGCCTTAGAGGCGCCTGTGTGAGAAGATCTGGATTGTCGGGTAACCTCCACGAGTTGCCCTCTGACATCCTTACTATGTCTGAGAACCAGCTTCTTCTTGGCCACCGAGGAGCCACCAGAATGGTTGGGACTCCCTTGTGAGCTAACCTTTCTTCGTACTTGACCCAGAAGTGGAAACAGAGGGAATGCATAAAGAAGCTTGAATGCTGACCCCTGAAGAGTCAGGACATCTGTTGCTATAGTTAGAGGATCCCTGGACCGAGACACAAACTTTGTAACCTTCCGATTGTGTTGTGATGCACAAGAGATCTATGTCTGGAATCCCCCAGCGCATGCATAGGGATTGAAAAAACCCTATGACTAAGAGACCATTCCCTCTGATGCAGAACCGTTCTGCTGAGATGATTGGTCTGCAAGTTGTCCACTCCAGGTATGTGTAATGCATGAAAATTGTTTCTCGGCCCAAAGTAATAACCAGCTCACTTCCATGAGGGCTTCACTGCTTCAGGTGCCCCCATGGTGGTTGATTTATACCACCGCCATCCGATTGTCTGTTTGAATCCAGAGGGGATGCCTCTTCAGATGGTATGTCCAATGACTGAGATACAATAAAATCGCTCTCAGTTCCAGGATATTTATGGAGAGTCTGCTCTCCTTCACACTCCACTGTCCCTGGAGCGTTGGTGACTCCATGACACTCCCCCAACCCGATAGACTGGCATCCATGCTGATGATCTTCCACTGTACTGGAAGGAAGGATTTGCCAGTCTGAAGAGGCTGAGGACCAGGCTAGAGACTGCCTTGTTGACGGTGTCATGCAAAAAGAGTGATCCAGAGTGTGTGGGTCTTGATCACAGATTGTGAGCAATTCCATCTGCAGGGGTCTTGTGTGAACAGTGCAAAAAGGTACTGACTCAAAACAAGATACCATCAGGCCCAACAGACATATTCCTTGAGGAATCGTCGGGTGAAAGCAAGACAAGAGACCCTGTACTCTGGCCTAAAGCAAGAGTCACTTCTGTGTTGGAAAAAACCCTTTTGCCTGAGACGTGTCTAATGACAGTCCCAGAAAAGAATAACTCTTGAAGCTATGATATGATATTTGACTTAAGAATTCGACTGGATAGTCAATTATCCAATGTCGATCAGACAGTCTGTGGATTCTTCTGGGCCCCCTGACATGATGGGGCCCATATCAACAGATAGTCTAAGTAAGGGATTATATGTATACCCTTACTTCTTAGAGAAAACATAAGACCTGCCAACACCTTGGTAAACATCCTTGGTGCTGAAGATAGACCAAAGGGTAACACCACAAGCTGAAGATGTAGGCCACCTACAGCAATGTAGGTATGTATCCTTATATATACACTGCCTGGCTGGAGTAACTTCACTGTGGATCAAAACCTCCAATCTCTAAAAAGGCGAGATACAGCAGATCTCAATGCTTCAGCTTTCTGCGGAATTCGGGATACCCCTGACCAAGAGAATCTCCAAGGGAGTCTGGCTCCTAATTTGATCTTGTAACCTGAGGATACAACTTCCTGTATCCAAATATCTGTTACATGAAGCCTCCAAATATGAGCAAAATGCAGAAGCGGTCCCCCACCACCTGCAAGAGCGGGGGCATCTCTTCATGTCTGAGCAGGCTTTGAAGGGGGTCTGGCTTTATTCTGCCAGACACCTTGACTTAATTTGGAACCTTGTCTTATTCAAAAAATCTCTTCCGTATCCCGAAGAGGCCGAACCTCTTTAGATTAGATTAGAGGCCCTGCGGAAGCAGTATTAGACTTCGGCTTCTGTGGCAGATTAGATGATTTACCACTAGTAGCATGCTTTACCATGTCAACCAAGCACTCCCCAAACAGACACCCCACCTTAAAGGGAAGTTCTGTCATTCTTTTTTGGAGGCTATGTCAGCTGGCCATTGCTTAAGCCATAAAGCACGCCTTAAGGCTAACACCAGAGCTAGGCCTCTGGCACTTATCCTGCTCAATCCTCCATAGCCCGTATCATATACCTGTTGTAGCCAAACTGGTCTTGATCACCTGGGAGCACGACTTCCATGAATGACCCCTACGAGTCTTCGAGTCCAGTTGTTTTAACAACCTCCTGTTCCCCAAAAAATGCTATGGATGTAGCCCAGGCCGGCCGCAAGGTCGACCCCATAATAGAATAGGCATGACATGCCATCTGATCCATGCGCTTATTCACTGGATCCTTTGGAGAAGCACTATCCGAGGATGGCATAACCAAAATCTTAAAAAGACCTTGCCCCAGAGCGTCCACCACAGGAGGGTGAGACCATAATTCAATCTGATCTGGAGGGAAGGGATACATAGTATCTAGTACTTTAGAAATGGGCGGAAGACAACCTGACTTCTGCCATTCCCTATTGATCAGATTAGAATAATGTGTATGCTCTGCAACATCCTCCAGAATGGAGGAAATCAAAACCATCCATCTTAACTGAGCACCCCCTTGCGTAGATGACTATGAATACGAGTCCCTACTGGATGAATCCTCCCCAACGGAAAACTTCCTGGGAGCTGGCAGCTACAATATCCTCTTCAAGATAGAGGATAAATCTTTTCTTTAAAAACCTTTTTAGTAGCCAATCCTTCTAAAGGACTTTCTAAAGGTTTAGGACCACTTGAGGGCTGCCGACAAAGTTTAAAGACTCGGAAGGAGGCTATGGCAGCCACAATATCCTCTTCAAAACACAAAGACATTTTTTTTGAAAACCTTTTTAGTAGCCGATATGATTTACTAAAGGTTTTAGGTCCGCTTGAAGGCTGCCATGGCTTTTTTCAAGCTCAGAGGGCATCGGCAACAAAGGTCAGAGGAGACAATTGTCTTCCATATCCAATACTACCGTAGCATAACCCTGCACACCGTGCTTTCCTGGTCTAGTGTCTGTTTGCATACGGACAGGGGGTGAATTTATCTGCTAAAGGACCAGATCTGATTACCCCAGATGCCTCTGTCATGGTGATTAATACTAGATTACCTCCCAGGGGGTCTAAAACCTAGTATATGAACAGTTCCCGATAGTAGCAAGACTATTCTGAGAGCTCAGAGGGTGAATACATCAATATATTGCCAGTCTTATCCCATAATCATATATATATATATATATATATATATATATATATATATATATATATATATATATATATTAATATATATATATATATATATATTTTAAAAACAAGAACAATTAAAAAACATTAATATTTACATATGAATAAAATATCATATTAATACACATAATAATTAAAAAATGACCTACCTAAAGATTTAGGTTTGTTTGAGGGTGGCCGTGCAGTGGCTCAGAAGCAGCCCTTTTTGCCGACCAACAACCCCATTATCAAGAGAGAAGAACCGTGAAGTCGGTAGTACTTTTGTGCTTCCCCCAGCCGAAAATCTTCTTGTGAAGGCGGCTGGAGAAGAACCGCGATCTCAGCGGTACTCAGCGCTTCGTCCAGCCGAAAATCTTCCATTGAAGGTGGCTGGAGAAAAAACGCGATGTTAGCGGTACTTGCCGCTTCGTCCGGCCAAAAATCTTCCAGTGCGAGTAGCCGGAGGAGAACTGCAATGTTAGCGGTACTTGACGCTTAGCCCCGGCCGGAAATGTTGCAGTGCGAGCGGCCGGCGGAGAACCGCGATATTAGCAGTACTTGCTGCTTAGTCCCGGACGAAAATGTTGCAGTGAGAGCGAGGTAAGAAAAGAGCCGCACACCGGTGCTCGCTGCTATGCCGAAAATGTTTCCATAGTGGCGGGCGCAAATTTTGAATTTTTCAACCAGTAAAAACAAATGGGAAGAGCAACTAAGAGGAAATTAATTCCCCTGGTTCCCCTCAATCAGGCTCACCAGACAAAAGCCTTATGGCTGCTTTTTCCTGTGGTGGAATTCTCAGCCAGGAGTGTCACTCTTTTTTAAAAAACAAAAAGGTGACACCCCACAGCGCCCCAAGACCCTGGCGCTTACCTTAGCATCCTAAGCCAAATGCAGCTTAGCTGTGGAGGCAAAGTGGGTCCATTCAGATCCAAGGAGTATAAGGGCCAAGGAACAGTCAGGTTTCCTTTACCCCCACTTCCAAGGCATAATTCCTTTTAAAACAAAAAGTAAATGGGAGAGGAGTTCAGATAAGTCCTTGCAGTTCCACTGCAAGAAAGAAAACTGAAGTGCATCAAGTCAGTCAGTTGGTTATAGGCCCGGGAGGTGGAGACACACCTTTGTTCTTGCAGACCACACCCTTCGGGAAAGGTTAACCCATTCGTTTCTGAATTCTTCTGATGGCCTGGTAAAAATAAGAGAAAGTTACCCCATTTTGGAGGGGACCAACATGACACCTGCAAAGACAAAGAATTAAAAATGAACCCTTGTTTTTAAACATGTGTGCCTGTACATGCATGCACATTTTACATACTTTCCCCAACTGTTGTGAGTATATTTAAGGGGGCCACCCTCCTCCGAGGTGCCATCCCTTCTTGAGGATCTGTGTAAGGAAAGAACCTGAATTAGACTTTCTGTGCATGTGTTGTTTATGTAACACTTGTGTAGTGTTTGGCTTCACTGGATTTAAACCCTCCTGAGTCTTGCGCTGCTTCCGTCTTGGGTAGCCCTGTCACCATGTACCTCAGATTATTCTGTAGGGACTGAGAAGTCCAACACACCAGCACTTAGCAAACATGTAATTTGACTTTCATTGCAACACAACATGTGTTTTTTTGTTGTATTGGCCTACCAGAGCTGTTGAGAGCTGTGGGCGACTCCAAGCCTCCTCTTCAGTGGATTCCATGGCTGTTGTTGGGGAGGCTTGAGAGGAGGAAGAGGACATTGTCAGGGTTTGGGGCCTTCGTCTTACACCCACACCCTGTTATCTGGTCCCCACTGGTTGAACCCTCTTCTCTGGGTGGGCGTGATGTGCACCCAGAACGTTCATACACACATGTAGCCTAAAGGGTGCTGGCATCTGTGCTGACCTGTTAAATAAATTCAGTTGATGTCCAATACACCACCCACTTATGTCTAAAAGAAAACAGATGAGCCTCAGACTTTCAGGCCAGTACTTACTTATGAACACACTATGCCACACCATAGATGACATCACCCAGAGTCTGGAACACAGTGCATGTGCGAGAAACACGCAGCACTTGTCCTAGGTACCACAGCCCCAGGCCCCACTGTTCATCCTGCAGGCACTGACCTGCTGATACCCAGCACTAGCCACTCTGAGTGGGTCACCCACAGCAGTGTAAGCCATCAGCAGAGTCACACAACCAGAGCTCCCGGGGCTCTGTCCACAGCCCATCATGGACCAACCAACAGTCCACCTGCTGGACACCAGAGCCCGGTGCAGACCCCATTGCAGGCCCAGCTGTGGAGTCCACAGGGGAGCCCCCACCTCGCTCTCCAGAGCCTCCATCTGCTGCCACAGCAGCCCTATCAGGCATGACCAGCACTAAGCCATCAGCAATGACATGCCCATCCACCAGGCAACCACCCATGGAGCAGATTGCAGACAGTGATGAGGTAAATTTGCATGCTTAATTTGAAAAGGCCAAGGGGCAGTGTGGAAGAGGAGGGTAGTCCCTTGAAAATAATTAGGCCATGTAGGCTATGTGGTAACATGACAATAGATATTCTAAATTGGTGCGATGGTCGCCACAAAAAAGCTGGACAGGCTGGAGGCCAACCAGGTCACCGCACAAAGGCTGGACAGGTTGGAGGCACAGTAAACAGCCAACAGAGAAAGCCAGGCAACATCGCCCCAAAGGGCCATGCTGGACACTGGGGTATGGGGGGGTCAGCAAACTTTTTGAAAGCTGGACAGGCACATATTCTACCACCCTTAACACTATACAATAGTTTACAGAAAAAAATAACTTGGTTTGGATGTTTTAATCACACCCAGAAAAACAAAAGGTGTAGACTAAATCAAAAATAACATAAGAGAAAAAATAAGTCATTAAGAGAAATAGGAGTCCACCATATGCTGGTAAATGCTTTGGATAGTATGGCTCTGGATTCCCAAATAAAGCTGACCTGGAATCTCCAGAGTAGAAGCAGGGTTTGCCTCTTCCATATATGTTGCCACCATCTATGTCAAGGCAAAATTGTGGCGGGCAATGTAGGCCAAAATTATTTTGATGAACTACTATATTGGAGGACAGCCCCAGACATTAAAATAAAGTCGGCAAATAAAGCTAAAGGTAAGACAGGATGCTGGGACCAAGCATTTGTAAAGGCGACAGGGATGGGCATTAAAAGAAGGGCATGGACACAGAAGAAGTGAGTGAGGGCAGGGAGATAAGTTGGTAACCACACTTAACTTGTGCCAAAACAAAAAAGGGCGCACATATTAGCCATACAAAAAAAACAATTGCTAATACAATAACAGCAATAGACTGGCAGATCAACTAAAAAAATAAACAGACTTACCCAGAAGCCAGCCTTCATTCAGCTTGCCACCCTCAAAACGTGTGTACAAAGTGGAATTCATCAAGATGAATGCACTGTAGGATGAGCCAGGGAAGCCTGCAAAATGCTGAGAAAAATGAATTTCCGGTCCCATGACACATTGGATGTTAAGAGAGTGGCCAACCTGAAAATTATTGCCAAAAATAAAGGGTCACTAGACTTCCAACACAAAATAAACAGGCAAAACCAGGGCCAATTGTGACACAGGAAAGCTAGTTTAGGTTAGGTGAAGCAAGGCTATCCTAAAGAGAGAAAAGTGGACAAGAAGGAGGAGCAATGTGGACCTAAACATACTGGGAACACAGGGAAGCTGGGTTAGGGTAGGTGAAGCAAGGCTAGCCTAAAGAGAGGAGAGTGGGCAAGAAGGAGGAGTAATGTGAACCTAAACATACTAATACATATCCTCCTGAGAACCTGGGAGAACCAGGGCCACATGCGTGAAATCGATGGCGCCCATGAGCACTTGGCATATTTACTATTCGAAAAAAAAACCAACCTCACCATGTTCTAGGTTGTCATGTTGTCAAGAAAATCATGCCATCAAGAAATTTACTGAAGTGAATAAATAGGACCAGCACTCCATTTGAATGGAGTGCCGGTCCTATTTATTCACTTTGGATCTACAGCGGCGCCACCGCGGTCCTGACACCCGCCGAATATGATTGTGTAAGAGTGCACCAGCCATAGAGAAACAAGAAATTTACTGAGGGTGTGAGAAGGCTGGGACATGCCAACAGACCCTAGCCCCTAGCCTATGGCAGGAGCCATTCGCTAAAAATTGGAGGAAGCAAATCAATTTGGTCATACCTCCAATTGCATGCCCCTTTCTTGGGGCGGGAAATAACCATAGCTGCAGATCTGAGTAAAGCTTCTCAAGAGAAAGGAGGTTCAGTTGGGCCACTTCAAACACCTGCTGATCGGTCGTGTGATCTATATCCAGACAACGGTAGGTACGCCTAAGCTCTGGAAGGTACATGGTTAACAGGTCCCACTGCTGCACATGCTCATACTCTTCACAGAACTGCATTGGCCAGTTGCAGCTAGCAAAAAGAGGGCAAAATTTTGAACTGATAATGTATGGATTTTATAGGCCCGAATACGACAATAGGCTCGATTCAGAGGCACATTCGTCGGCACTTCCGTAGCTGTCTGTGAAAGTTTTTGTGGGTGTTTGTAATTTTTTTGCTTTTTTTCGTTCATTTTTCATTCGTACGAACATTCGGGCAAATGCGTATATGCACTTTCGATGAACGAAAGCAAATCGGAACATTTGCGTTAGTTCGGGTCATTTTCCAAATCAAATCTGATATTTTTCGTTCGTTCAGATAACTTATGTTATTGCTATGGGCTTGCGTCTCACTCAGAGAGCTGATTGCCGACGAACCACCACCCTATAAATCCGTTTCCTTTGCGATCCCCTTACGGGACCATTTTGACCTCGAGACTAGCAGCTATGGATGACTCTAGTGTATTTGAGGAGCATGATGATCTGCAGCTCATGGGTAGAGATGAGCGAATTTCTTGAAAGTTTGATTCGGGCGATTCGCCGAATTTCCCCAAGAAATTCGGCGTCAGCGGGCGGCGGAAGCCGGCCCGCTGACAGCGCAGCCGGCCTGCCCGCTCCCACCATGCCGGCATTTTTTTAAAAAGCAAACACTTACCTGCATGGTCGGAGCGTGGAGGCCGGCACCGCTCTCAGCTTTCATCAGAGGACGCGTCATCAGAGGGCGCGTCATCAGAGGGCGCCGCTCTCAGCTGTCATCAGAGGACGCGTCATCAGAGGGCGCGTCATCAGAGGGCACCTGAGAGCGGCGCCGGCGTCCACGCTCCGACCATGCAGGTAAGTGTTTGCTTTTTAAAAAAATGCCGGCATGGTGGGAGCGGGCAGGCCGGCATTTTTTTTTTTTATTTCAGGGGAAATTCGATCGTCACGAACCAAAAAAAATTCGGGTTCGTGGCGAATCGAATTTTCCCTGAAATTCGGAGCGAATTCCAGTTCATCCGAACCGGTTCGCTCATCCCTACTTATGGGCATTGAAATTGTCCGTAGGGCTGAGACCAGATTGCACCGGCGGTGACGCATGCACATCGATGGCATGCATGACGTTGAGCTGTTCGAGCTCACCAGACTTAATCGGGCTTCCCTCCATAAATTGTATAGTGAGCTGCGGCCATGGTTAGCCTGCACCACAAGGAAGGGGCAAGCAATTTCAGGTATGACCAAGATGCTTGGCTGCCTGCAATTTTTGGCGAACGGCTCGCTCCAGAGGCTGGGTGCCCTCTCCGTGGGGATGTCCCAGCCTACACTGAGCCGCGCGCTATCCAAGTTTTTGAAAGGCATGGCTACCATTACTCGGAAATATATTTATTTTCCTGACGACATGGTAGCCAGAAACGCGATTAAGCTGGCATTTTATAACATCGCCGACATGCCCAACGTCATGGGTGCAATTGACTGCACCCACGTTGCCCTGGTCCCTCCGGCAGTCACTTCTTAGAATTAGGCCCCCCTGGTAATTAATCCCTCCTTGTAAGTTATCCATCCTTTCAAATACTTCCCTTATTTTAATTAATCCCTCCGTGTAATGTATCCCTCCTTTTACATAATCACTCCTTGCAATTAATCCCTCCTTGTATTTTTTCCTACTTGTAAATATTCCCTCCTTGGAAGTAATCCCTCCGTGAAATTATTTACTACTTTGAAATATTCCCTCCTTGTAATTTATCCCTCCTTGTAAGTTAGCCCACATTGTAATGTATCCCTCCTTTTAAGTATTCTCTCCTTTTAAAAAGTCCCTGTGGAACCATGGACAGTATTTAGTTGCATATAAATGTCACATGTGTTCACCAAGGAAAATTTTTAATGTGTACCTGAAATAGACCCGGGAAAGTTAATAGAAACATAGAAACATAGAAGGTTGACGGCAGAAGGAGACCATACGGTCCATCTAGTCTGCCCTTATGTAGCTGTTCTCTTTATCTTAGGATAGATGTGTGCTTATCCCAGGCATGTTTAAATTCAGTGACTGTTGATGTTTCAACTACCTCTGCTGGAAGTTTGTTCCAAGCACCTACTACTCTTTCTGTAAAATAATATTTTCTAACATTGCTCCTGATCTTCCCCCCGACTAGCTTCAGGTTGTGCCCCCTTGTTCTATCGTTAAGTTTCTTCTTAAAAACACTTCCCTCCTGAACCTTATTCAATCCTTTCACATATTTAAAGGTCTCAATCATGTCCCCCCTCTCCCTTCTTTCCTCCAGACTGTACAAATTAAGTTCTTTAAGTCTCTCCTGATAAGTTTTAAGTTTAAGTCCTTCCACCATTTTCGTTGCCCGCCTTTGGACACGTTCTATTTGAATAATGTCTTTTTGCAGGTAAGGTCTCCAGAACTGCACACAGTATTCTAGCTGTGGCCTTACCAGGGCTCTATACAGCGGCATCACAACCTCCCTCTTCCTACTGGTGATGCCTCGAGCTATGCAGCCGAGAATCCTGCTTGCTTTTCCCACTGCCTGGCTACACTGTCCACTCATCTTGCAGCTATCAGTAATCAGTACCCCTAAATCTCTCTCCTCCGAGGTCCTGGCTAACACAGTACTGCCCATACGGTACTCAGAGCAGGGATTCCTTCCACCCAAGTGCATGATTTTACATTTAGAGACATTAAACTCTAGTTTCCACAGTTTTGACCATCTATCCAGTAAAGCTAAATCATTTTCCATGTTGCAGACACCTCCAGGAATATCCACCCTATTACTAACCTTTGTATCATCAGCAAACAGACAAACTTTTCCTACCAAGCCTTCTCCTATGTCACTTACAAATATATTAAAAAGAATGGGGCCCAGGACAGAGCCCTGCGGCACACCACTTGTAACTCGCCTTTGTTCAGATTGCACGCCATTTACAACAACGCTCTGATACCGATCCCTCAGCCAACTGGAAATCCACTGAACTATCCAGGGATTGAGTCCTACCTTCAATAACTTATCTATGAGCTCCTTATGTGGTACAGTGTCAAAGGCTTTGCTAAAATCCAGATAGGCGATATCCACAGCACCACCTTCATCTAACACTTTAGTGACATTGTCAAAGAAATCAATAAGATTGGTCTGACATGATCTGCCCTCAATAAAGCCGTGCTGTTTTGGGTCCAATAGGTCATTAATTTTTAGATGGGAAATTATCTGTTTTTTTAAGAGTGTTTCCATTAATTTGACCACTATAGATGTTAAACTAACTGGCCTGTAATTACTGACTTCTTCTCTACTCCCCTTTTTATGGATTGGTACGACATTGGCCATTCTCCAATCATCTGGAACATCACCAGTTGAAAGGGAATGGTTAAGTAAATCAGTTAGAGGGGCTGCAATCACAAACCTAAGTTCCCTTAGAACTCTGGGGTGGATTCCATCTGGACCCATTGCCTTACTTACCTTTAGATGTGCCAGCTCGGCTAAGACATCAGCCTCCAGAAACTCCGGAGCTGTACTCTCCCAGCTGGATGTTGTGCTATGACCATGCCTGCTACTATCTGAAAATACCGAACAAAAGTAGCTATTCAGATGGTCAGCCACAGCCTTATCTCCGTCAATATATTTATTTTCCCTATTTCTAATTTTTGAGACTGCATTGTTTTTCTTCTTTCTGTCACCAATATATCGGAAAAAGGTTTTATCTCCCGTCTTCATAGATTTGGCCATTTATTCCTCTTTTTGCCCTTTAGCAGTCCTTATAATTAGTTTTGCTTCCCTCTGTTTAATTTTATACGCCTTTCTGTCAGCTACACTTCCACTTACTTTATACTTCTTATAGGCAGACTTCTTATCTTTTATGATAGTGCTGACTTCCCTAGTAAACCATAATGGTTTCTTCTTCCTTTTATTCTTGCTAGTTTGTTTCACATATTGCTTAGTTTCCCACTAGATGATGCTGGGCTGCATTGGGGAAAAGAAGGCATGTTAACACACAACTAGGCATTGGTGATGTGTATTAACACATATGGTTCACTAAAACACGGGCCCATGCATGAATGGCAACTCCCCCAACAGACCAAGTTAAACTTGACTATGAATGCCATTATCTGTTAGATGTATTAGTCAACAAGTACATACACATTGATCTCCTTAACCAAAATAAACATGCATGTACTGGCTGTTCAGATGCTTCACACATCCCTAAAAGCCCATTATGGGACCACACTCAGCTTGCAAATAGCATTTGCCATTCGATTAGGCTGTTTGACATTCTTTCTAGGTCAAACTTTCAAGCACTCCAGATCAAGTCTTTCTGAGCAAAGCACAGCTCAACCCCAAATTGGCTACAGATAAAGATGGAAGTGTTGTATGTAATTGACTATATATACATAACAGCCAGTCCTTTGCTAATCTCAATAGTGTTCCTCAAGACTCTCCAAAATAATCTATGAGGAAGGAAAAAAGCAAATAATGGGTCGCCACACATAACACACCCTGTTTAAATTGTTACCTCCACTACAAGGCAAACCCTAGGGGCATGTGTTAATATGTGGGTTTGTGCGTAATTTTACACGTAGATCACATTTCACATACACACTAACATTACTAACCTGCAGGAATAGTAGGGATGTCCGTGTCCTGTCGGGCCGAGTGTCCCTCTAAGGCGACAGGATGTAGCAGGCCCAGCACCATCTCCTCAGCTCGGGTAAATTGCAGTTTGGTGGGGAATCCGCCGCCAGTTTGTAAACTGAAAATGAGAGTTGCACACATTTAGCTAAATGTTTCCAATACAACACAAAGTATATATGTACCTGTAATTACGCCATTTATTTTCTTTCTTCCGTGCTGCATACTTGAGGTCCGATATTTTCCTTTGTATCTGCTCCACATCTTTGAGCTCTTCCCCTGCTGTATTGACCTGTCTGGTGAGCTCCTCCAAAATCTCTGCTTTGCGCTGCTTGCTTGTAGCTTTGGATCTGCGCCCATATAGCTCATCATAATACAAGGTGAGGCCACTAGCCAATGCCAGAGTTTAGGCCTCACCAAACCTGCCACTCAACTGGCCTCGGCACAATGTGTTGCTAGACATTCTGGCTCATCAGTGGTTGGCGGCAAATCGGGGGACATTCTGGACTGGCTGTGTTGGGGAGAAATGTAGGACAGGTGGCTGGCTTCTGATTGAACTGGACTTGGATATGAACTTGAGGTTCTTGGCTGGGTGGCCACTGAACTAGCAGGCGCAGCTGTGGCATATTCAGCCTGCCTTTCCACCTGTGCCGGTGCCAAATGTGGGCGAGGAGGAGAGGGTGTGGTGGATGATGTTGGGCTTCTTGGCCTGTGCCTCTGTGGCCCCTTCACACTTTCATGGCCCTGGGAGGTTGATGCACATGGGTGGGGTGATGGTGAACTGTGGCTGCTGGGGCTTCGGGCCCGGTGGCTTGGCCTCTTTGCATGTGAGCTTTTCCAACGTGGGTGGGGTGATGGTGAACTGTGGCTGCTGGGGCTTCGGGCCCGGTGGCTTGGCCTATTTGCATGTGAGCTTTTCCCACGTGTGTGAGGTGATGGTGACCTTTGGGGGCTGGGGCTTCTCACCCTCTTGGTGTGCTTTTTAGGGGCCGTACCTGTGTGCTTGCTGGGCTGGGCCTTCTTCTTTGGCGCTGGCTCCTTGGTTTTTGTGCTTGTGGGTAACTTTGTGGTTGGCTTCACCTGCCCACTGCGGGTTCCCGGCTGCTTCGCCTTTGGCATTTTTGAGCGAGTGGTGGGGCCTGCTGAAGCCTCCTCACACTTCTCTGCCTTTTTCCTGCTGGCTTCCTTGGCTGCTTTGGCCTTAGCGGCGGATTTTTTTGGTGGCATAATGATGAGACTCTGAAAGAGAATGAGCTGTGGCTCCAGGACCCTTTAAATACTAATGCCGGGGTCTGACGTTTACGCGTTCACGTACGCGTGCGTATGGCCATTCGTCCGGCCGTGCAGAACCCGGAAACCGCAGGGGCATTACTTATCTGCTGCAGACAAGAGGCAAGATGGCACCCACAATCTTCACCCACCAACAAGAATAGATCATCATGCTTGTAAGTGTCTTTTACTGGCTTTGATTTGCCATCTAAATGCATGCCTAGCCCTTAAGGAAGCGCATGGAGAAACGGTTGTTTTAAAAAGTGTATCAAACTCCGTGCCAAACCGAAGTGAGGGCCCACACGAGTGAACCAACACTGAGGCCAGCTTCAAGGATTGTATTAGGCTACAAATGTGTCTGTTAATGTCATTTAGTCAAATGATCGATTGTTCACAGATATTTGTATGCAGTTTTCACTAAAACCTTGCTTTATTTTGTGTTTTGTAGACCATACTGGAGCGCAGGTACGACTACCTGCCCAACTCTTTTGAGAAGCGCACCGTCGCCCTGGAGATCATTGCCAAAATCCAATATCAAACAGACACCACCTTCACCCACACGCAGATCATGTGTAAGTTTTAGGGGCCTAAAATGGAAGAAGAACCTAACCGAGAAGTGGTTTGGGTAAGTTTTAGGGGCATAAAATGGAAGAAGAACCTAACCGGGAAGTGGTTTGGGTAAGTTTTAGGGGCATAAAATGGAAGAAGAACCTAACCGGGAAGTGGTTTGGGTAAGTTTTAGGGGCATAAAATGGAAGAAGAACCTAACCGGGAAGTGGTTTGGGTGAGCTTTAAGGGTCCGAAAGGGAAGATGGAGGATAGCGCTAAGTGGTTGGGGTGG
The DNA here is from genome assembly GCA_027917425.1 of Gastrophryne carolinensis. Taxonomy (NCBI): domain Eukaryota; kingdom Metazoa; phylum Chordata; class Amphibia; order Anura; family Microhylidae; genus Gastrophryne; species Gastrophryne carolinensis. Next base: position 111,841,187 of record CM051235.1, read on the forward strand.
TGAGCTTTAAGGGTCCAAAAGGAAAGATGGAGGATAGTGCTAAGTGGTTGGGGGTGAGCTTTAAGGGTCCAAAAGGGAAGATGGAGGATAGCACTAAGTGGTTTAGCTAAACAATGTAGTAGAAGTGAGGGTGGCAAATATGTAGGCGAGCACTTTAATGAGTTAAGTTTGTAGTGCGCAAGCGCAAGATCGTAAGGATTTCTGTCTGGCCGATTATTTTTTGAAAAAGGGAAACAGAATCTATCGGGAAATGTAAAGGATTCGTGGGAGGAGACGATGGAAAAAGGGCAAAATCGAAAGGCTACTGTTAGGGCGAGCGCGGCGGTTACGCCTCATAGCGCTTCCCGCTGTCCTTCCCCCGGGGCGAGAGCCGCGCTTCTTTCCCGCAGCGTTCCCCGCCGGGTTTCCCCTAGCCCGAGCGCTGCTTGCCTTCCTGGCAGCGCTTCTCCCCTACCTGATTTCCTGCCGTCCGTCCGGCGTGGCGGCCGGGGTCTGCGGGCGGCTCCCTCGCTTCCGCATTCCTCTCTGCCTCTCCTGCGCGCTCGTCCCCGGCCACTAGGGGTCGCGCGCCGCAATGCTGACGAATTTAAAGGGCAGGTGCATCATTAATTGGTGTCCGGTCGTCCAATCCAGCTATGACACTTCCTTTTTATTCTGGCCAGCCCTTCTTCCTCTGCCGGATTATCGGTGTTGTTCCGTGAATGTCAGTTGTTGAATCTGTGGCTTTCTCGTGTATGACCTCGGCTTACCCTTTGACTACGAACCTTCGCTGCCTGCCCCGACCTCGGCCAGTCTCTTCGTCTGTGAATCTTCGCTGCCTGCCCCGACCTCGGCCAGTCTCTTCGTCTGTGAATCATCGCTGCCTGCCCTGAATCTGGCTTCTCTCTGAGACCATCGTTTATCTCTGCTGCACAACGCCTCGGCAAATTGTGGAACTGTGCCGCCGTTGGGGGGTAGCGACCTGGGAGTCATCAGCCGCACAAGACCAACCTGCTTCGCGGCGGGCTCTGGTGAAAACCGGTGGCTCCTTAGACCCCGCTCCCCTGACGCGGTACTCACCAACAGTTTCACAGTTCCAGTGGGTCCACACTTCATTTGTTCCATCCAGTTTGTAACAGTATAATCCGGCCATGGATCCCGCCGAGGTGCCATTGCCAGACGTCTCTGAGCTACCCGCACTAGTCGCCATGCAGTCGCGGCAGATTAATCAACTTACCGCCATGATGCAGCAGCTTCTTTCTATGCAGCAACCGCAGGCTCCACCGCCAGCTCCTGCAGTACCACCACAGCCTTCGGTGGCTTCCTCCGCGAGGATTCGTCTCTCCCTGCCAGCTAAATTTGAAGGGGACGCAAGATTCTGCCGTGGGTTTCTTGCCCAATGTTCTCTACACCTAGAGTTATTGGCTGACCAATTCCCTACTGAGCGCTCCCGGGTGGCCTTTATTATCAGCCTGCTCTCTGGGAAGGCCTTAGCCTGGGCTACCCCATTGTGGGACCGCAACGACCCCGTTACCCTCACGGTTCAAACTTTTGTGGCTGAGTTTCGCCAGGTTTTTGAGGAACCTGCCCGGGCGTCTTCAGCCGAATCCGCCCTACTGAATCTGGTTCAAGGTGAGCTGTCTGTGGGAGAATATGCCATTCGCTTCCGAACCTTGGCAGCCGAGCTAGCTTGGAACAATGAGGCTCTCTGCGCCTGCTTTAAGAAGGGTCTCTCTAGTAAGGTCAAGGACGTTCTTGCTGCCCGGGACCTTCCTACCTCTTTTTCTGAACTAATTCAACTCGCCACACGTATAGACATTCGTTTTATAGAGAGGCGTGATGAATTCCGCCAAGACTCTCTGCGTGCCAAGAGAGCATTCCGTTTGGCCCCTACTTTTCTGAACCCTCAGTCTATGCTTTCGTCTCCGCCTGAAGAAGTCATGCAAGTGGACCATACACGCTTGACTCCCCAGGAAAGGACGCGCCGAAGAATCGAAAGTCTTTGTCTATACTGCGCCAGCCCTGAACATTTTTTGAAGAATTGCCCTATCCGCCCTCCTCGTCAGGGAAACGGGCGCACCTAGAGTCGTTTGGAGAGGCGTCTCTGGGTGTGTGTGCTTCCTCTCCTAGGTTCACTGTGCCGGCACAACTTCACTTTGGCTCCACTTCCGTCCTGAACTTACCGGCCTTCTTGGACTCTGGTTCGGCGGGTAACTTCATCGAGGCCTCCTTGGTAACTAGGCATGATATAGCGGTCTACCGTCTAGCCAAGCCACTATTCGTCGCGGCTGTTAATGGGGACAGATTGAACTGCGTGGTGCGCTACCGCACTAAACCTCTCCTTCTGAAGATCGGCCTCTTCCATCAGGAATTTCTGGAATTTTTCGTATTACCCCACTGTACCTCGCCGCTTCTGTTGGGGCTTCCTTGGCTCCAGCACCATAACCCTACCTTGGATTGGTCCACTGGGGACATCAAGTCCTGGGGCGCAACATGTGTTAAGAACTGCCTTACGTCTTTGCCAGTCCCAATCACAGCTCCCACGACTCCATTACCAGGTCTACCTGAAGTTTATCGGCCTTTTTCCGTCGTATTCTGCAAAAAGCAAGCGGAGGTGCTTCCGCCTCATCGCCCTTACGATTGCCCGATTGATCTTCTACCTGGCACCACTCCTCCTCGCGGACGCATCTATCCGCTGTCTGTCCCTGAGACCCAAGCAATGTCGGAATACATTCAGGAGAATTTACAAAAGGGGTTCATTAGGAAATCCTCTTCACCAGCTGGAGCGGGGTTCTTCTTTGTACAGAAGAAGGACGGATCCCTTCGGCCCTGCATCGATTACCGGGGCCTCAATAAAATTACGGTAAAAAAACGTTACCCCTTGCCCTTGATCTCCGAACTTTTTGATCGTCTTCGCGGAGCTAAGATTTTTTCAAAATTGGATCTGAGAGGCGCCTATAACTTAGTCCGCATACGGGAGGGTGATGAATGGAAGACGGCCTTCAACACGCGAGACGGCCATTTTGAGTATCTCGTTATGCCCTTCGGCCTCTGTAATGCACCTGCAGTTTTTCAGGAGTTTGTTAACGACATCTTTCGGGACCTGTTGTACACCTGTGTTGTGGTCTATCTTGACGACATTCTCATCTTCTCCTCGTCCATCGAAGAACACCATCGGCACGTCAGACAAGTCTTGTCTCGTTTACTGCAACACCATCTTTATGCTAAGCTCGAGAAATGCCTTTTTCACCAAACCGCATGACCTTTCTTGGGGTACATAGTTTCCGCTCATGGCCTCCAGATGGATCCTGGCAAGTTAAAAGCGGTCCTTGAATGGCCTCGGCCAGTCGGTCTTCGTGCAATCCAGCGATTCTTGGGATTCGCGAACTATTACCGCCAGTTCATTCTACACTTTTCCACGACAGTAGCCCCCATCGTGGCCCTCACCAAAAAAGGAGCCAACCCCAAGGCATGGTCTCCGCAGGCTGAAGCAGCCTTTCTTGCATTAAAAAAGGCCTTCGCCTCAGCACCGGTACTTTCCAGACCTGACCCGTCTCGTCCTTTCGCTCTTGAGGTGGATGCCTCTTCCGTCGGAGCTGGTGCAGTACTTACGCAGCGATCTTCGTCCGGCAAAGCTCGAACTTGCGGATTCTTTTCTAAAACCTTCTCTCCTGCCGAGAGGAACTACACCATTGGAGATAGAGAGCTATTAGCCATCAAATTGGCGCTGGAAGAATGGAGACATCTCCTCGAGGGGTCTATCTACCCAATTTCCATTTTTACTGACCACAAGAACCTCTCATATCTGGAATCCGCACAACGCTTAAACCCTCGTCAGGCCCGTTGGTCACTCTTCTTTGCACGCTTTAATTTCCAGATCCACTTCCGTCCAGCTGCAAAAAACATCAGGGCAGACGCTCTCTCCCGTTCCTCAGATGTCTCTGATAAGGTCTCTTCTCCTCAGTTTATAATTCCACCTGATCGTCTGGTTCACTCCGCTCCCGCTGCTCTAGTATTAGCTCCTCCGGGGAGGACCTTCGTACCAGCCTCTCGACGCCTATTAATTCTAAAATGGGGTCATGCCTCCCGTACTGCCGGTCACGCTGGAATCAAGAAGACCTGCGCCATCATCTCCAGATACTACTGGTGGCCCACGTTAGAAAACGATGCCGCAGAATTTTTGCAAGCCTGCACTACGTGCGCGCGCAACAAGACCCCTCGCCAACGTCCCGCAGGTCTTCTCCAACCACTTCCCATTCCGGACATTCCCTGGTCGCACATCGCCATGGATTTTATCACCGACCTCCCGCCTTCTCAGGGCAATACCGTAATCTGGGTAGTGGTGGACCGATTTTCAAAGATGGCACATTTCATTCCGTTGCCGGGATTACCTTCTGCTCCCCTATTGGCAAAGAACTTCCTTAAACACATCTTCCGTCTACATGGGCTCCCAACCCACATTGTCTCCGACAGGGGTGTTCAATTCGTATCGAAATTCTGGAGGGCTCTCTGTAATCAACTAAAGGTGAAATTGGACTTTTCTTCCTCATATCACCCCCAATCCAATGGCCAAGTGGAGAGGGTAAATCAAACCTTGGGGCAGTATCTACGCCATTTTGTTTCCGCTCGCCAGGATGACTGGGTTGACCTGTTGCCCTGGGCAGAATTTTCTTACAACTTTAAGGACTCTGAATCCACGGGAAAATCTCCTTTCTTTATAGTCTATGGTCGTCATCTCCTTCCTCCTCTGCCATTACCAACGCCCTCCTCGGTACCCGCGGTCGATGATCTTACGCACCAGTTTTCTTCCATCTGGCGTGAAACACAGCATTCTCTGGAACAAGCCGTGACTCGTATGAAAATCCAGGCTGACAAGAGAAGAAGGACTCCTCCCTTATACTCACCGGGGGATAGGGTATGGCTTTCGGCCAAGTATATTCGTTTTAAAATCCCCAGTTACAAACTAGGTCCTCGCTTCTTGGGACCCTTTAAGATCCAACAACGTATCAACCCTGCCTGTTACAAGTTGCATCTGCCGCCCTCTCTTCGCATACCCAATTCCTTCCATGTCTCTCTTCTCAAACCAGTGACTATCAATCGTTTTTCCCCCAAATTATTGGAGTCTAAGCCAGTCGCAGGTACAGAAGATACCTTTACGGTCAAAGTAATACTTGCTTCTAAAATCTCCAGAGGAAGACGCTTTTTCTTAGTGGATTGGGAAGGCTGCGGCCCTGAGGAGAGATCCTGGGAACCGGAGGAAAACATCCTTGATCGGTCCCTTATTTCGGACTTCCTTGGTCCTAAGAAGAGGGGGAGACCAAAGGGGGGGGTACTGTTAGGGCGAGCGCGGCGGTTACGCCTCATAGCGCTTCCCGCTGTCCTTCCCCCGGGGCGAGAGCCGCGCTTCCTTCCCGCAGCGTTCCCCGCCGGGTTTCCCCTAGCCCGAGCGCTGCTTGCCTTCCTGGCAGCGCTTCTCCCCTACCTGATTTCCTGCCGTCCGTCCGGCGTGGCGGCCGGGGTCTGCGGGCGGCTCCCTCGCTTCCGCATTCCTCTCTGCCTCTCCTGCGCGCTCGTCCCCGGCCACTAGGGGTCGCGCGCCGCAATGCTGACGAATTTAAAGGGCAGGTGCATCATTAATTGGTGTCCGGTCGTCCAATCCAGCTATGACACTTCCTTTTTATTCTGGCCAGCCCTTCTTCCTCTGCCGGATTATCGGTGTTGTTCCGTGAATGTCAGTTGTTGAATCTGTGGCTTTCTCGTGTATGACCTCGGCTTACCCTTTGACTACGAACCTTCGCTGCCTGCCCCGACCTCGGCCAGTCTCTTCGTCTGTGAATCTTCGCTGCCTGCCCCGACCTCGGCCAGTCTCTTCGTCTGTGAATCATCGCTGCCTGCCCTGAATCTGGCTTCTCTCTGAGACCATCGTTTATCTCTGCTGCACAACGCCTCGGCAAATTGTGGAACTGTGCCGCCGTTGGGGGGTAGCGACCTGGGAGTCATCAGCCGCACAAGACCAACCTGCTTCGCGGCGGGCTCTGGTGAAAACCGGTGGCTCCTTAGACCCCGCTCCCCTGACGCGGTACTCACCAACAGTTTCACAGTTCCAGTGGGTCCACACTTCATTTGTTCCATCCAGTTTGTAACAGCTACGTTGTAACATGAGAAAATGAAACAGAAAAGTCACACTGGAAAATGACATCCTCGTACTCGTACTCTGCCGTACGAACGGACGAAAACTTTACAGAAGGATTGCAATGCATGCATAGAATCGCTCGCACACTCATACGAGAACGGGAAATTAAAAAAAATAAAACAGATCGGCACTAAAACGAAAGTATTCTTAAAACTCTCTGAATCGAGCCTAATATCAGTGCTCAGAATCACAGACAAGTGCAGTCTACACCCATACATTTATGGACATACATACATCTTGAGCCAATATGTTGAATACTCAGTTTGGAGTACACATACTGTATCTTCCCGCCAAAAACGCAAATAAACCCAAAAAACACGGCCCTGAATTGCCGGACATGGATAATAGACCAAATAGAGCCAATGACGTCATTCCCGCTGGTGCGAGAGAGGTTCTGGATCGGGCTTAATAACAAGGTGATACATATATATTACTAAGAGGGTATGATTAGCTCAGAAGCTATGAAAGTGGTGGTCATTATATCTTATTGCACAGTGATTCCTGTGTCCACTATTTCCACATCACGCATTTTCAGCATAGAAATTATGTGAAATCGAGTGAGTTTAGGTCAGGAAATTCTTGACTCCCTTGAGATCATTGGAGTTCTCCTGACATTTAAATATTCATGTCAGGATATATCAATTGTGGTCAAGATTTTTGTGAGCAGAGTAAGAGATACTTGATATCGCAGAAAATCACTTACCTCGTCAGACGCCGTTTGGAGCAACAGCGGCTTAAGTCAGCGCTGCGCACTTCCTCCCCCCTCAAGTGCATGTAAACGAGTACTCAATGCCTCAATGCAGCTGCCAGAGGCTAGTTTAAACGGTCAATGAGCCCTAAGGTTGTTAATTGGGCTACCTAGCCCCTTTGGTTGTTGAGCTAATTAGCCCATCCATTGGCATACCAATCCCTTTACACCTTCCCCTATAAATGTGCCTCAGCCTCTGTCATTAGTGGCCATGATAGTTTGTACTTTGGGTGTTAGTGCTGTGCTCAGTTACTCATGTGAATCAAGTTTGACCCAGATTTGACCCCCCATCTCTTAACCCCCCGTTGTTGACCACTAGATTTCTGACCTTGTCTCTGCCTGCTCCCTTCGGTACCTCGATCCTCCTTCGGCCAGCCCTCTTACCTTGCCTCCAGTTACTTGCTTAAGGCACGTTGGAGTGATTTCCCATGTTTTATCGTTGCTTTGTCTGACCTCCCGTGCACTCCAGAAGCGAACCGGTAGAACCCAGTTTCGAACCGAATTTCAGAAAAAGTTCGGCTTGTCATGAATCAGAACGTCACGTGGTTTGTGGTGAAATGCAGAAGACGAATCTGGAAGGATTTCAAAGGCTCCGCCTCAGAAATCATGGCCAGCAAAGGAGAAGCAAGGTCACATGACGCAGGTTAAGAGGTCAGGGTAGCTGGGACAATCAGGAGGCGCTATTGCAGGAGATAGTCACGTAATGCGCTGACTATCCACCATTATCGAGCTGGCTGTTGCAGAGAAAGCATTCCTCGTACAGCAGGGACAGTTTAGGGGCTGTTTAGGGCATTTTTTAACTACAGCATAGAAGAAAAGAAGGGACAGGAAAGGAAGTGGGCACAGTGGGATTGGGGGTTTGTGCAGCATGGGAGTTTGTGCTGTGCTGAATAGAATGAACAATGCACAGATAATTTAAACTGCAACATAAAAAAATCATATAACATAGACATTCACAGAAATATCACATATATATATATATATATATATATATATATATATATAATATTTCTGTAAAAGACCATATCTTGCAGGTCTTTCACACCAAATTCACCCAATCATGCATTTATGGCCCTCGGTTTTTACAATGGGCACAATAATGCTTGCCAAATGACAAGCTTTTCATTTGTTTTACCATAAGGTGTAAGACTTGCCTTTTGGAATAAAAAAATAGCTAACGGGTTAAACAAGAAGTGCTCTTTTTACATCTGATACTGAATTGAACCCTACGTAGAAAATGAAAGGGAACTACACCTTTTAGTATAAGCATATGTAGTGCATGTTTTGCACTTGATTGAAGAGAAAACAAAGCAAAGAAAATGGGGGTATAAGTTTAGTGGTTACGTTTGTTAGGGTCCACTTGTGTGGACTTTCCCACAGACCACGGATCAGGGTGGTGTCAGAGGGCTTCCTGCTTACATTGTACTTACTCCTGTCACACTGATTGCTCTCAACCAGCGCATGTATGTGAAGTGGCAAACTGTAAATCTACAACCTGCCATGCAGATGAAAGTGGCCTTGTGTATGGTATAGAACAAGCTCAGCCTAGGCACCTTTCGAGAATAAAGGTAAAGAGAAGAGTATCATTCTTACCTTGTACATAGGCCACACACACAATTCACAGAAAGATCAACACATGTCTAATTTTTGCCACAATCACTGCCCAGTTCAATACCTAGTTGTGTTTGGTAGTAACATCAGAAGAAATGTAACCTTAAAGCATGAAACTGTGACTTTAGCATAGCAGCTGCACAAAAGCCTTAAATAAACAAGCAAGTGTTGGTGTGTGTGTGTGTGTGCACATAATTAGACCCTGAAGCAGTAACAAAAATGCTCTAAAATAAGACTTTACCCTTTGGCAGACTGAATGGCAATAAATAAATATAAATGTTTTTTTTTTTTTTAATACGGGTCTGCCGTGGTCTGGGAGACACATCCTATCACCCTTTTGCTGGAATGGTGGGGGTGTCCAACTTCCCTACGATGGTGGTAGGGTGGCAGTGGACTGAATCTCTCATCACTGTTGCTCCTCTGTGGGTTAGGTATCACCGTAGGACTGATGGCAATGGGCTCTTATATGGGTCTGTTATGTAGTGAGGCTAGGGCACCCTACTCTCAAAGCCAGCAGTGGGTGTCATTCCCTTCATCCTTACATGGCCAGATGTGGCACTGTGTGCCTCATTTGGCTCAAGTGTTGTACCTATAAAGCATGGCTGTGTCTTCTATGTGAGCAACATTTTCTCAGGAACCCGCATCTGTACATATCCAGTGGTGCCATTTTCTCGGGTACTCTGTACTAACATAGTTGCGCATCTATGGCTCTCAAGCCGGCCCACCATCTTTTTTCCCACCAGTCACAACAATTTAATGAAGTAGAACCTACACAGCTATCAGTCCTGCTAAATACCTACATTTAACTCTATGATTTTGGTGCCGTTTTGTTGAAGAACAACACAAAGACACCACTGAAGCATTTACTTCAATGGGAGTTAGCGTCTATTAATTTTTTATTCGTTATAATTGCTGTTATTTCTTAGAATATGCGCTGTGGAGGCTAAGCTTCAGTAAATGTATGTGTTAATTCGAGAGAGCCTTCCTTGCTATCAATTTAATACATCTCAGGGAAAGTATTCTAGAATAGGAATATAGCTCTAACCTTCCTTATTTGAATAGAAGCTAAGGCAGACCCAATCATCATTCCTATATATTGGAATGATGAAAAAACCCACCACTATTTGCACTGTACATCCCAGGTGTCCACTACATTGTACACTTTAATTAAAGTCATTTGTAACAGTTGAGTTTGCATATTTAACCTGTGGGTTACATGAAAAATATCTAGAATACAATTTAAAAATAAAGAGAAAGAAAAAATAAATTCTAACAACCAATATTGTCCTAGGTATAGGTTGTTATATATTTATACCCAGATGCCAGTCCAGGGAAAAATCTATGACCATTTATGATAGAAACCATAAATGGTCTGTAGGTGCTCTAAACTGATCTAAACTGATATGTCACTAGGAAGCTCAGTTTTACAAATATAGGGCGCAGCCTGTGATCTTATTTTTAAATCTATTGCAAGGACATGTCAAAACATAGATTATATTTATTCTGTTGCATTTGGAAAAGTGTTTTTCAGATATTGGTGATTATTATAGATGAGCTAATTTTTGACAAATTCAATTCGGCAGATTCACAGAATTTTAGGGAAAAATTTGTTTCGGTCCAAATTTATTCGCGAATCACTATTAAAAACAGCTATTTCTGGCCTACTGAGAGCCACTATAGCTGCGATACTCAACTGGCGAACCGGGGTCGAATGTGAACCTCTGCGCCAGATTTCCGGACCCCTGCCCTGACAGCCCTGCACTCAGTTGCTTCTGTGTTGCCATGCTCAGAGCTGCTCCCTTCATTGGCAATGTAGAGCTTAGTCTCCCTGCCAGTGTCATGGCTCCCTGGTTCCTAGAATTGCAAAATGAAGTACTGCATGAGCAGGAAGTGGCATTGCAAGGTACACAAAAAGTTCCTGTTTTTTCCCAGCACCCAATAGGATTTTGGGGTGGAGTGGGGAGGGGGAAAGCAGCTGTGTGCTGATTTATACCTATCCACCCCCAGTACAGCCTCTGCTGGACCTTCCCCTCTCACTGGATGCCTTTAAATGGACCTTTAAAAGAAGTGGTTGAGTACCCCTGCACTATAGGGTTGTAGAAAATTATGCCTTGTTGTAACATGCATAGGATGCTATAAAGAAGCATGACATGCAGATCAGAGGCATCACTATTCGAATCGCTGTCGCAGAGTGGCACAATGACAGAGCCTTGAGGTGGCATCAACATGAGGAGCCCATTTATTGCCTGAAAGACACACCCTGGAGTTGGCAGCAGCATGAGGAGCCCATATATCACCTGAAAGACACACTGAAGTTAGCAGAAGCATGAGGAAACCACATATTGCCTGAAAGACATGCTCTGGAGTTGGCAGCAACATGAGGAGCCCATACATTTACTGAAAGACACACTGGAGTTGGCAGCAGCATGAGACACCCATATATTGTCTGAAAGAAAGACACTGGAGTTGGCAGCAGCATGAGGACCCCTTTTATCACCAGGAAGACAATCTGGAGTTGGTAGGAGCATGAGGAGACCATATATTGCCTGACAGAGACACTGGAGGTGGCAGCGGCATGAGGAGCCCATATATTGACTGAAACACACACTGGGGATTGCAGCAGCATGAGGAGCCCATTATATTGCCTGAAAGACACCCTGGAGTTGGCAGCAGCATGAGGAGCCCATATATTGACTGAAAGACACACCCTGGAGGTGGAAGCAGAACGATGAGCCCATATATTGCCTGAAAGACACATTGGAGTTGGCAGCAGCATGAGGAGCCCATATATTGCCTGAAACACATACCCTGGAGTTTGCAGCAGCATGAGGAATCCATTATATTGCCTGAAAGACACACTGGAGTTGGCAGCAGCATGAGGAGTCTATGTATCACCTGAAAGACACACCCTGGTGTTAGCAGCAGAATGAGGAGCCCATATATTGCCTGAAACACACACACCAGAGTTATCAGCCGCATAAGGAGCCCATATGTTGACTAAAAGACACACTGGAGTTGGCAGCAGCACAGGAAGACCATATATTGGCTGAAAGGCCCCCCTGGAGTTAGCAGCAGCATGAGGAGCCCATATATTGACTGAAAGACACCCTGGAATTGGCAGCAGCATGAGGAGACCATATAGCAGCATGAGGAGTTGGTAGCAGCATGAGGAGCCTATACATTGCCTGAAAGACAAACTGGACTTGTCAGCAGCATGAGGAGCCCATATATTGCCTGAAAGAAAAACTGGAGTTGGCAGCAGCATGAGGAGAACACATATCAACTGAAAGGCAAACCATGGAGTTGGCAGCATCATGAGTAGACCATATATCACCTGAAAGACACAACCTGGAGAAAGACACAACCTGGAGCCCATATATTGCCTGAAACACACACCCTGGATGTTGCAACAGCACAAGGAGCTCATTATATTGCCTGAGAGACACACTGGAGTTGGCAGTAGCATGAGGAGCCCGCATTTTGACTGAAAAACACACCCTGGAGTTGGCAGCAGCATAAGGAGCCTATATATTGACTGAAAGACAGCATGGAGTTTGCAGCAGCATGATGAGCCCATATTTTGACTGAAAGATACACTCTGGAGTTGGGAGTAACACGAGGAGCCCATATATTGACTGAAAGACACACCCTGGAGTTATTTACGTAATGATTTTCCTTAATAATTACTGGTGGTCTGATGCAGAGGAATGTCTGTAACTGGAGAGCAGCGTCTTAAATCTGTTTTGAACTATCAATATTTGTGAAGTGTTGGTGTGGCACCATGATCAATCTACTCTGATACATCAGGCATTGGTGGGTGGAAATCCTGGCTGATCCATGCATGATTCATCTTCAGACAGGCTAGAATCTCCATATTTATACACCTTCTGCTGTTGTCCAAAAAAAGAAAAAGCGTACTGAAGTGCATTGAACTGCCCTCATCAGTGCATACAATATATGCACATCTAAGAGTTGTTTGTTCTTGTTAGGGCCTAGTTACTGTGAAAGGCCAGACATAGTTACACACCTGCTGCTGTTGTCGACAAATTCTGTACTATGCATAGTGTAGCGTTTTGTGCTCCCCTCATATACGCACGTCAGTATGTCAGGCAGGCAAAGTGTCAAGATGGGCACAGAGGAGTGGCAGGGGCCTAAATTCATCAAGCAGAGGTTGCAGCAAACTAGAGGTGAGTGGCAGCAGGTGTTGCAGTGAGAGGCCTGATCTCCCGGTATCAGTTAGCGGTCGTGTCTCGACCAGCAACCCATCTGCCATCATTGATTGGCACGGTTATCCACTTCATCACAAATTATATCTAACACCCCCAGTCAACAGTCAGTAGGTTCCTCAGACGCAACTCTCAGATGGCATTGCCCAGGAGCAGTTCCTGTCCTCCCATTACCTCTGTCCTATGCCGTTCTGTCCCCCAGCGACGCTTTGGGTTCAGCTCCACAGCTCCAGTGAGGACTATCTGATAGAGGACAGTCAGCAGCTTCTGCCCTACCAAGAAGTGGAGGAGACATCCGCCGCTTCCTACGCTAGGTGGCCAAGTACTGATGAGGAGAGTGGCATGGGACATGGTGTTGCGAGTGTTCCAGCTCCTGTAGCAGACAATGTTGAGGAATTTGAGGAGGACATCAGTGATGTGTAGACACAACTCGATGATGATGAAGCCGATCACAGGGTGCCGGGTGCAGAAAGGGCTCAGCATCATCAGGAGAAGAGCATTGCAGGTTGCCCATGAGTCAGCAGCTGAGGCAGCAAGGTGGTAGCATGGTTGGCAGTCAGCAGGTGGCAGAATTGAAAAGTCTGGAGGCAAACGTCCCGGGGCTGAGGACTGCTACGCGGCAGGCTACTTTCCCAGTATGTAGTGGAACAGGGGTTCCTGGAGTTGACAGCAGTAGCAGTGAATTAGTGTGTACTGTTGGTGGGAAAATCAGCTACTCAGCGGTGTGCAGTTTGTCTTCAAGCATCCGCAGGAGGGTAACATGGCCACATGCAAGATATACTCTGTAGGCAGAAGGTGAAGCAAGGCCAGAGCCCCAATGTTGGCGCCCTGGCCCTGCGGCAACATATGCAGCGTCACCATATAGCGGCCTGGGAAAACCGAGGTTTCAAAGTGATGGTACAACTTGCTGCATCCCAGTGTCACGTCGCTCCCAGTTTCAGCCAGCCAATGCTCCACCACCTCAGCGGAAGGGAGCTGTGTGTCATACCCATCCTCTGTTGATTCCGATGCTCCTGCTCCTCCTACTACTTTTCAACCATGCCACCAGCAATCCATCGGCGAAGCCATGTCCAAGAGGCAACAGCATGCGCCCACTCATCCAGTGCCCAGATGCTAAATGTGCCCCTGTCCAAATTGCTGGTCCAGCCTACCATGTGTGCAGGGCACAGTGGTGTCACGATGTTCTTCACATGGTTTGCCTTGGTGAACACACAGGGGAGGAACTGCTAAAATTCATTAATCAAGAAATCAAATCATGACTTACTCCACTAAAACTGCAAATGGGAACCATGGTGATGGACAAGGGGAAGAACATCTTGTCTGTGCTGTGAAAAGGAAACATAAGCCATGCTCCCTGTATGGCACAAGTTTTCAATCTGGTTGTCAAGCATTTGCTGAAGTCTTCCCCCCATCTGCAAGACATCCTAACAATGGAAAGGAAACTTTGCATGCACTTCAGCCACTCCTACACCGCAAAGCACACCCTTCTTGAGCTGCAGCATCAGAACGGTATCTCCCAGCATAGTCTGATTTGCGATGTTTCCACCAGTTGAAATTCCATCCTCCATATGTTGGACCGACTATATGAACAGAGAAAAGCCATCACTAAAGCGAATAGGGGGACTCCCCTGTGTAACTTCAATGTAAACACTAACTAGGCTTGCAAGACCTGGGCATAAAACCAAATGCGAACACAATGTGGTTTTGGTAGAAAAGCAAGAGCACTATAGGCAGGTGCTCTTGCTAAAAACAAATGCAAACACACTGTCAGATGGCCTTAAATAGGATGCCCCTGGTCAGAGTGAGTTAAATACACTAAAGCAAGATTTAAAACATGGTTCAGGTAAAAAAGCAGGAACACTATAAGCAGGTGCTCTTGCTAAAAAACAATGCAAACACAGTGCCAGATGGCCTTAAATGGGATGCCCCTGGCAAGAGTGATTTAAATGCACTACAGCAAGCTTTAAAACGTGGTTTTGGTAGAAAAGCAAGAGCACTATAGGCAGGTGCTCTTGCTAAAAACAAATGCAAACACACTGTCAGATGCCTTAAATGGGATGCCCCTGGTCAAAGTGAGTTAAATGCACTACAGCAAGCTTTAAAACATGGATCTGGTAGAAAAGCAATAGCACTATAGGCAGGTGTGTGTGACCTGTAACACTAACTAGGCTTTATCTCTCTCTGCCTCTATCTTTCCCTGACCCCTTCTTGGCACAATACACAGCTGAAATGAGCGCCCGCAAGATGGCCGCAGTTTATATAGGGCTGTGACATCACCGGGGTGCCTGGCTGCTTATACGCTGCCTGTGACCTTCCCAGGATACCTTGCCCCATGGGGCATGTCCTGACATGTACATCCACCATTTTAGATGGCCTAGACCGAACTAAATAGAGTTTAAGGAAGCGATGCGCATGATCGAATTGCTGTGATATTTGGATGCGTTTAGAATCTATTTTTCCTGAAATTCGTAACAAATTTGGTTTTGTCAGATTCCATTCGCTCATCCCTAGTGATTATAAAAGCACTGTGTGACAAAAGTTATGTATTTGTCAGATGCATGGGGAGGTTTCTTAGCAAGGACTCAGTAAACTTTGGAGATTGGTCCAATCTCTCACTTTCTAATACATGCAGTAGAGTCAAGCTTTGTACACCTGCCTGTGTGAGCGGATGTGTGGAGGGATACACAAAACGTGGAGGCTGATTCACTACTAGCGCCACATGAGCGCCAGATGAGTATCTGTATAGTGGCACCTGTAAATAGAATTTTGCATGGAAATCTAAAGAGTAAAAAAAAATTATAAAAGTGTTTGTTTGCAGGCCAGGAGAGGTCACACAATGATTTGAGCAAAAATAAAAAATAATAATTTTAATCGCCAAATACACTATTTAAACTAGAGATGAGCGAACTCGATTCGGCTGATCCGCCGAATTTTCCGGGAAAAATCGGTTCGGTCCGAATGTATTCATCGCTATATCGCTAAATCACTAATCGCTAAAAACGGCTATTTCTGGGTGTCCGAGAGCCTCCATAGGGTTGCAGAACATTTGCTTGGGTGTAACATGCATAGAATGCATGATGGGTTAGTAAAATTCTATTGTAAAGAAGTATGACATGCCGATCAAAGGTGTCGCTATTAGATTCGCTGACGCAGAGCGGCACAATTACAGAGCCTTGAGGTGGCATCAGCATGAAGAGCCTATATATTGCCTGAAAGACACACAGTGGAGTTGGCAGCAGCATAGGGAGCCCATATATTGCCTAAAACACACACCCTGAATTTGGCAGCAGCATAGGGAGCCCAAATATTGCTTGAAAGACACACTCTGGAAATGGCAGCAGCATAGGGAGCCCATATATTGCCTGAAAAACACATTGTAGTTGGCAGCAGCATAGGGAGCTCATATATTGCCTGAAAGACACACCCAGGAGTTGGCGGCAGCAGCAACAGCAGCATTAGGAGCCCATATATTGCCTGAAAGACACACATTGGAGTTGGCAGCAGCATTAGGAGCCCATAAATTGCCTGAAAGACGCACCCAGGAGTTGGCAGCAGTAGCATAGGGAGCTCATATATTGCCTGAAAAACACACACTGGAGTTGGCAGCAGTATTAGGAGCCCATATATTGCCTGAAAAACACATTGGAGTTGGCAGCAGCATTAGGAGGCCATATATTGCCTGAATAACACACCCAGGAGTTGGCAGCAGCAGCAGCAGCATTAGGAGCCCATATATTGCCTGAAAAACACATTGGAGTTGGCAGCAGCATTAGGAGCCCATATATTGCCTGAAAAACACCCAGGAGTTGGCAGAAGCATTAGGAACCCTTAAATTGCCTGAAAGACACACCCAGGAGTTGGCAGCAGCTTTAGGAGCCCATATATTGCCTGAAAGACACACCCAGGAGTTGACAGCAGCATAGGAAGCCCATATATTGCCTGAAAAACACATTGGAGTTGGCAGCAGCATAGGGAGCTCATATATTGCCTGAAAGACACACATTGGAGTTGGCAGCAGCATTAGGAGCCCATAAATTGCCTAAAAGACACACCCAGGAGTTGACAGCAGCATAGGAAGCTCATATATTGCCTGGAAAACACATTGGAGTTGGCAGCAACATTAGGAGCCCATATATTGGCCGAAAGACACACATTGGAGTTGGCAGCAGCATTAGGAGCCCATAAATTGCCTAAAAGACACACCCAGGAGTTGGCAGCAGCAGCAGCAGCATAGGGAGCTCATATATTGCCTGAAAGACACACATTGGAGTTGGCAGCAGCATTAGGAGCCCATATATTGCCTGAAAGACACACCCAGGAGTTTGCAGCAGCAGCAGCATTGGAAGCCCATCTATTGCCTGAAAAACACATTGGAGTTGGCAGCAGTATAGGGAACCCATCCAGGAGTTGGCAGCAGCAGCAGCATTAGGGGCCCATATATTGCCTGAAAGACACACTCTGGACTTGGCAGCAGCAAAGGGAGCACATATATTGCATGAAAAACACAACCAGGAGCTGGCAGCAGCATAGGGAACTCATATATTGCCTGAAAAACACATTGGAGTTGGCAGCAGTATTAGGAACCCATATATTGCCTGAAAGACACACATTGGAGTTGGCAGCAGCATTAGGAGCCCATAAATTGCCTTAAAGACACATCCAGGAGTTGGCAGCAGCAGCAGCAGCATAGGGAGCTCATATATTGCCTGAAAGACACACCCAGGATTTGGCTGCAGCATTAGTAGCCCATACATTGCCTGAAAAACATATTGGAGTTGGCAGCAGCATTAGGAGCCCTTATATTGCCTGAAAGACACACCCAGGAGTTGGCAGCAGCAGCAGCATTAGGAGCCCATATATTGCCTGAAATACACACTCTGGACTTGGCAGCAGCATAGGGAGCACATATATTGCCTGAAAAACACACCCAGGAGTCGGCAGCAGCATAGGGAGCTCATATATTGCCTGAAAAACACATTGGAGTTGGCAGCAGCATTAGGAGCCCATATATTGCCTAAAAGACACACATTGGTTTTGGCAGCAGTATTAGGAGCCCATAAATTGCCTTAAAGACACATCCAGGAGTTGGCAGCAGCAGCAGCATTAGGAGCCCATATTTTGCCTGAAAGACACACCCTGGAGTTGACAGCAGCATTAGGAGCCCATATATTGCCTGAAAGACACACCCAGGAGTTGGCAGCAGCAGCAGCATTAGGAGCCCATATATTGCCTGAAAGACACACTCTGGACTTGGCAGCAGCAAAGGGAGCGCATATATTGCGTGAAAAACACACCCAGGAGTTGGCAGCAGCATAGAGAGCTCATATATTGCCTGAAAAACACATTGGAGTTGGCAGCAGCATTAGGAGCCCATATATTGCCTGAAAGACACACATTGGAGTTAGCAGCAGCATTAGGAGCCCATATATTGCTTGAAAGACACACATTGGAGTTGGCAGCAGCATTAGGAGCCCATAAATTGCCCAAAAGACACACCCAGGAGTTGGCAGCAGCAGCATTAGGAGCCCATATATTGCCTGAAAAACACATTGGAGTTGGCAGCAGCATTAGGAGCCCTTATTTTGCCTGAAAGACACACCCAGGAGTTGGAAGCAGCAGCAGCATTAGGAGCCAATATATTGCCTTAAAGACACACTCCAACGGGTGGGAACATCGCAAATGAGACTATGTTGGGGGATACCGTTCTGACGCTGTAGCTCAAGAAGGGTGTGCTTGGTGGTGTAGGAGTGGCTGAAGTGCATACAAAGTTTCATTCCCGTTGTTAGGATGTCTTGCAGATGGGGGGAAGACTTCAGAAAATGCTTAACAACTAGGTTGAACACGTTTGCCATACAGGGCGCATGGCTCAGGCTTCCTTGTCTCAGCACAGACAAGATAAAAAGGAGGGGTGGTAGCCGCTCAGACCATTTTATAACTAACCTGGGAGGTGCACGTTAGCAGGGCAATTAGGATACAAAAGTCCTAAAGGAGCCACAGCACTCAAACCAGTTAGCTTGCTGACCAACCTACAATCGGTCTCTAAACTTGGTTAAAAACAGAGGGCTCGGTCACACACATCTGCAGAAGTATGCTTAAGCTGCACCACCAGCGCCAAGGTGCCCCTGTGAGGTGCAGTCCTAACTCTAATCTCTGAGAGCCCCATTTGGGACATACAATGCAATAGATAAATTGGGAGCAGGCTTACCTGAGGTTGCCCTAAACCTCAAGTGCAAGCCATGGGGTGGAAGGGTCAAAGACCTTGCAATGCAGCCTAGACCCCACACTCCATGTGCTTGCACAAATTCAAAAGAAACAAAGGAGGGGTGGCAGCCGCTCAGACCATTTTATAACTAACCTGGGAGGTGCACGTTAGCAGGACAATTAGGACACAAAAGTCTTAAAGGAGCCACAGCACTCAAACCAGTTAGCTTGCTGACCAACCTACAATCTGTCTCTAAACTTGGTTAAAGACAGAGGGCTCAGTCACACACATCTGCAGAAGTATGCTTAAGCTGCACCACCAGCGCCAAGGTGCCCCTGTGAGGTGCTGTCCTAACTCTAATCTCTGAGAGCCCCATAGGGCAACCTCAGGCAAGCCTGCTCCCAATTTATCTATTGCATTGTATGTCCCAAATGGGGCTCTCAGAGATTAGAGTTAGGACTGCATCTCACAGGGGCACCTTGGCGCTGGTGGTGCAACTTAAGCATACTTCTGCAGATGTGCGTGGCCGAGTCCTCTGTTTTTAACCAAATTTAGAGACAGATTGTAGGTTGGTCAGCAAGCTAACTGGTTTGGGTGCTGTGGCTCCTTTAAGACTTTTGTAGCGCAGACAAGATGTTACTCCCATTGTCAGTCACCATGGTACCCATTTCCAATTTTCGCGGAGTAAGCCATGTTTTGATTTCTTGATGAATGAATTTCAGGAGCTCCTCCCCTGTGTGACTCCGTTCGCCAAGGCAAACCATGTGAAGCACAGTGTGACACCGCCGTGCCCTGAACACATAGTAGACTGGAGGGGCATTGAGAATTGACCATACAGTGGAGGCTGAGGAGATGGCGGAGGATGAGGAGGCATGCTGTGACAGGAAAAACGGCCTGGGAGCGTGGAGGCCGAAGCGGTGTGACCTGTCCAAGTTGCTGTGCAGGAACCATATTCACCCAGTGGGCCATAAAGGACATGTATTGTCCCTGTCGGCGCTGCTGTGCACTTTGGTGCACACCGACAGGCTCAATGACTGGCCCACCTTCTGCTCAACAAATTTGTGCAGGGCTGGTACTGCCTTCTATGCAAAGAAATGACGGCTTGGGACTCTCCACCTCGGCTTGGTACAAGCCATCAGCTCTCTGAAAGGTGCAGAGTCCACCACCTGAAAAGGGAGGGACTGCAGCACTAGCAACTTGGACAGGAGCACATTCAGCTTCTGCGCCGTAGGATGAGTGGGCGCATACTGTTGTCTCTTGGACATGGCTTCGCTGATGGATTGCTGGTGGGATGAGTGCCTTTCAGTAGGAGGAGCAGGAGCATCTGGAGAGGCAGAGGATGGGTATGACGCACAGCTACCTGAGGTGCTGGAGCCTTGGCTGGGTGAAATTGGAAGCGGCGTGGCACTGGCTGACGCAGCAGGCTGGACCCCCACTTCGGAGCCTCGGTTCTCCTAGGCCGCTTTATGGTGATGCTACATGTGTTGCCACAGAGCCGTGGTACCAACATTGGGGCCCTGGCCAACATTGGGGCCCTCCAACAGTCCGCACAAATTCACTGCTACTGCTACCAACTCCAGGAACCCCTGCTCCACTACCTCCTGGAAAGGCAGCCTGCTGCGCAGCAGGTGGTCTACCCCGCCCCCGGCCACGTGTGGCTCCAGATCCCAATTCTGCCACCATGCTGACTGCCAACTCTACTGCCACCATGCTGACTGCCAACCCTACTGCCAACCCTACTGCCACCTTGCTGCCTCAGCTGCTACACTACACCTTCAACAGTATTTTTGTAACAGCAGGTGTGTAGAAAAGTTAGATCAAAATAGGCACACACTGTAGGTAAAAGCTAATGCAAAAAGACACTGTCAGATGGTCTTACACAGGATGCCCCTGGTCAGAGTTAAATGCACCACAGGCAGTTTTAAAACGTGGTTTTTGTTAAAAATGTAAAAAAGGTAAAGATGCAGATACTAATAAAAGCTAAGTGTTAGTATTCGGGATGCCCCCCCGGTGAAAAGCAGTGGATGCTTTAAACTTTAAAACCAGACTTTTTGTACAAAAGGCAAAAGGCTAGTAGGCAGGTATTCTTAAAAGATAAACGCTAGCACTGACAATGGCCCCCGGTGAAAGGCAATGGGTGCTTTAAACTTGTAAACCAGACTTGTTTTGTACAAAAGGCAAAAGGTTAGGAGGCAGGTACTCTTAAAGGATACGTGCTAGCACTGACAATGGCCCCCGGTGAAAGGCAATGGGTGCTTTAAACATGTAAACCAGACTTTATTTATACAAAAGGCAAAAGGTTAGGAGGCAGGTACTCTTAAAAGATAAGTGCTAGCACTGACAGTGGCCCCCGGTGAAAGGCAATGGGTTCTTTAAACTTGTAAACCAGACTTGTTTTATACAAAAGGCAAAAGGTTAGTAGGCAGATACTCTTAAAAGATAAGTACTAGCACTGACAATGGCCCCCGGTGAAAGGCAATGGGTGCTTTAAATTTGTAAACCAGACTTGTTTTATACAAAAGGCAAAAGGTTAAGAGGCAGGTACTCTTAAAGGATAAGTGCTAGCACTGACAATGGCCCCCGGTGAAAGGCAATGGGTGCTTTAAACATGTAAACCAGACTTTTTTTATACAAAAGGCCAAAGTTTAGGAGGCAGGTACTCTTAAAAGATAAGTGCTAGCACTGACAATGGCCCCCGGTGAAAGGCAATGGGTGCTTTAAACTTGTAAACCAGACTTTTTATACAAAAGGCAAAAGGTTAGGAGGCAGGTACTCTTAAAGGATAAGTGTTAGCACTGACAATGGCCCCCGGTGAAGGGCAATGGGTGCTTTAAACATGTAAACCAGACTTTTTTATATACAAAGGGCAAAAGGTTAGGAGGCAGGTACTCTTAAAACATAAGTGCTAGCACTGACAATGGCCCCCGGTGAAAGGCAATGGGTTCTTTAAACTTGTAAACCAGACTTGTTTTATACAAAAGGCAAAAGGTTAGTAGGCAGGTAC
This sequence comes from Gastrophryne carolinensis, assembly GCA_027917425.1. NCBI lineage: Eukaryota > Metazoa > Chordata > Amphibia > Anura > Microhylidae > Gastrophryne > Gastrophryne carolinensis. The sequence goes on from CM051235.1 coordinate 111,863,150, forward strand.
TCTTAAAAGATAAGTGCTAGCACTGACAATGGCCCCCGGTGAAAGGCAGTGGGTGCTTTAAACTTGTAAACCAGACTTTTTTATACAAAAGGCAAAAGGTTAGGAGGCAGGTACTCTTAAAGGATAAGTGCTAGCACTGACAATGCCCCCCGGTGAAAGGCAATGGGTGCTTTAAACATGTAAACCAGACTTTTTTTATTCAAAAGGCCAAAGGTTAGGAGGCAGGTACTCTTAAAAGATAAGTGCAAGCACTGCCAATGGCCCCCGGTAAAAGGCAATGGGTGCTTTAAACTTGTAAACCAGACTTTTTTATACAAAAGGCAAAAAGTTAGGAGGCAGGTACTCTTAAAAGATAAGTGCTGGCACTGACAATGGCCCCCAGTGAAAGGCAATAGGTGCTTTAAACTTGTAAACCAGACTTGTTTTATACAAAAGGCAAAAAGTTAGTAGCAGGTACTATTAAAAGGTAAGTGCTAGCACTGACAATGGCCCACGGTGAAAGGCAATGGGTGCTTTAAACTTGTAAACCAGACTTGTTTTATACAAAAGGCACAAGGTTAGTAGGCAGGTACTCTTAAAAGACAAATGCTAGTATTTGGGATGCCCCTTTCTCACGTACATAGGTGGCCTCCTTTGATTGTGGAAAAGTGACTTTGCTTATGAAATGCAAGCAGTTATTAGACAGGTAGTCTTGAAATATTTATGCTAGTGTTTGGGATGCCCCCTCACATACAGAGCAGGCTTCCCTTGATTGTGGAAAAGTGACTTTGCTTATATAATGCAAGCAGTAATTAGACAGGTAGTAGTCTTGAAATATTTATGCTAGTGTTTGGGATGCCCCCTCCTCACATACAGAGCAGGCCTCCCTTGATTGTGGTAAAGTGACGTTGATTAAAAAATGCAAGCAGTTAATAGACAGGTAGTCTTGAAATATTAATGCTAGTGTTTGGGATGCACCCCCCCCCCCTCACATACAGAGGAAGCCTCCCTTGATTGTGGTAAAGTGACGTTAATTATAAAATGCAAGCAGTTATTACACAGGTAGTCTTGAAATAATAATGCTAGTGTTTGGGATGCCCCCTTCTCACATACAGTGGAGGCCTCCCTTGATTGTGGTAAAGTGACATTGATTATAAAATGCAAGCAGTTATTAGACTGGTAGTCTTGAAATATTAATGCTAGTGTTTGGGATGCCCCCCCCCCTACCTCACATACAGAGGAAGCCTCCCTTGATTGTGGTAAAGTGACGTTGATTATAAAATGCAAGCAGTTATTAGACAGGTAGTCTTGAAATATTAATGCTAGTGTTTGGGATGCCCCCTCCTCAGATACAGAGCAGGCCTCCCTTGATTGTGGAAAAGTGGTGTTAATTATAAAATGCAAGCAGTAATTAGACAGGTAGTCTTGAAATATTTATGCTAGTGTTTGGGATGCCCCCTCCTCACATACAGAGCAGGCCTCCCTTGATTGTGGAAAAGTGACGTTAATTATAAAATGCAAGCATTTATTGGACAGGTAGTCTTGAAATATTTATGCTAGTGTTTGGGATGCCCCCTCTTCACATACAGAGCAGGCCTCCCTTGATTGTGGAAAAGTGACTTTGCTTATATAATGCAAGCAGTTATTAGACAGGTAGTATTCTTGAAATATTTATGCTAGTGTTTGGGATGCCCCCTCCTCACATACAGAGCAGGCCTCCCTTGATTGTGGTAATGTGACGTTGATTATAAAATGCAAGCAGTTAATAGACAGGTAGTCTTGAAATATTAATGCTAGTGTTTGGGATGCACCCCCCTCACATACAGAGGAGGCCTCCCTTGATTGTGAAAAAGTGACGTTAATTAGAAAATGCAAGCAGTTATTAGACAGGTAGTCTTGAAATATTTATGCTAGTGTTTGGGATGCCCCCTCCTCACATACAGAGCAGGCCTCCCTTAATTGTGGAAAAGTGACTTTGCTTATGAAATGCAAGCAGTTATTAGACAGATAGTCTTGAAATATTTATGCTAGTGTTTGGGATGCTCCCTCCTCACAAACAGAGCAGGCCTACCTTGATTGTGGAAAAGTGACTTTGCTTATAAAATGCAAGCAGTTATTAGACAGGTAGTCTTGAAATATTTATGCTAGTGTTTGGGATTCCCTTGATTCGCTCATCTCTAATTTAAACACACACATACATACACAAACGAAAGCCCATTGAAATGTATGGGAGAGCGACACTGAGCGAAAGGTAATAAGTGGCGCCCTTGAACCTAGAGCGCCGGCGATATACCCTGAGCCACCTCTAGTAATACATGTGACGCTACAGAGGCGCTCTCCAGATTCGCTTTCTTAAATGTGGTTTTGCATACAGCGCCCAGCATTCACCAGACGCTACCTGCCGCTACGAAGCACAACCTGGTGCTAGCCTTTCTTAAATAACCCCCTTAGCTTACTTGCAGTGAGGTTTTGTACAGCCCGAAAGCCTTAAATTAAACAGAAATAGTTCTGGTGTTTATTAATATTATTAACATAATTTTAGCTTTAAAGACTAATAAGGTCCGTGTGCTTGTGGTCCTCTTCACATGCTCATACATATACTTGCACTTGTGTTTTGCATCCTGCCTAACAATTACAGAATTGATAAAGCAGCTGTTGTGAAAAACATGCTTATAAAATTCCCAAATGGAAAGATATTATTTGCCCCAATAGTGCAAGGTAAATATTCTGCATTAATTTCAGCAATATATTTGAAATGTCAAATTAATAATCAGCATACAGAACATTTGCAGAGGATATTTTGATTCTTACTCAATAATTGTCTGTCATCTGCACAGTAATAATTAAACATACAAATGAATCCTCTGAAGTGCCTGCGACATAGAATGTCTGCCATGATTTTTGCACAAGTTCAAGTCTGTAAATAAAGGCACAGCTTCTTATTTTGCAGGTCGCAAAAGGTTTTAGAGTGCCAGATGATTCAGTTACTTACTATGAGAAAGCACCAGCAGTTCAATGAAAAAGTCGGGTTTGGTTTTTTTGTGAATTATGTATATGGCACAAATGCATTTGTAAGATGTAATATTTAATTATCAAGTTCAATATAATACCATAACAATATAGTTAATAATAATTATCATCCTCCAATTGTAAAAACCAAAAGAATCATAATTACAGTTAATCCCCTCCCTGGGAGTAGACAAATAAAATGTGATTGCTGTTTATCCTAATATCTTGCAAACTCAGCTTCTGGCATTCTATTACTGGTCTTCTAGGTCAGCAGATTGCGGCCCTGGGCATTTCATACACAATGAAAGCACTGCAAGATTTGAACAATGGCATGTTCAATTCCTGGGCCTTTGGTCATGATGTAATCCAACAATCCCTGGGCCTGCAACTCAACCCCCCTCAATCTGTGACTTCAGGGAATTTGTTTGGAAGTACTTCTGGGAAAGAACAAAAGATAGGATGGCATAACATCCAAAAGGTACTGACTCTGAGGTGAGGGATGTGGGGAATATGAATAAAAAAGATGGGTTTTGGTCCATTTTAATGGGGTAGATATTTTATTTTAGAAAGTTTAAAATAACATGTTACGGTGCTCTACTAAATTTCTAGTTCTCCATAATAAAAATATGTTGCTCAAACAGGAAGGAGGAACCCAATGGTGTCAGTGGGTAAAAAGATCTGATAGATACACTTTACAAAAGCATAGGGATACTACATAAGTTATATTCTTATATACCATTGATTTACAGTATATATATATATATATATATATATATATATATATATATATATATATATATTGCATACTATATCTATATATATTGCATACAATATTTAGAAAACAGCCAATTCAAATCAAAAAAGTCCAACATCTACCTCTGCTTGACTCTTCTAAAAATGTGCCTGGTACTCTACTCAAAAGGGTTCCCATCACATTTACACTCAGACTCTGTTTGGGACTCCAATCGCTTATTACTATCCTCCACATATTTATCACTTTCTCCAAAATCACGCATTATTCCTAATCCATATGTTTTTTTTTTTCTCTCTAAATATTTGTGAATGGTCTGACCAACTTGTGTGGACTTGAATTAGTACTCCAATGTGCATGCCAACAGTGCTCTAAAGGCAGGAACTGAAAGTCCTTTCTGCATGTGCAATCTGGGGCTCACAATTTACACACTGACTAACAGACATGAAGTGTAGGGGTGCCAAGTACTATATTTGTAACTCCAAGTACTATATTTGTAACATTTATAAGTGATTGGAACTCCAATCGCTTATAAATATTCTCCACGTCTTTATCACCTTTGCCAAAAATCATGGGTAATTCATTACTTATTTTTTTCTCTCAGAATATTTGTGAACGGTCTGACCAACATGTGTGGACTTGAATTAGCACTCCAATGTGCGTAGGCACAGTGGTCTAAATGCAGGAACTGAAGGTTTTTGATCTGGGGTTCACAATTGACACACAGACTGATGGTGCCACAAAGCTCTCTGATCTCTTGGTTTGACCATTGGCATGACCTTTGACCTTGCCTGCTTTCTCCCTCGGAGTTCCCAGAACCATGTTACTGTACTTACCTCGGTTACCCAAGTTCGCCTAGTCTTACCTTTGGTTCATCCATGTTCACCCCTGTGAGCTTACATCCTTTGAGCTAATATGTCCTGGGGGCGACCATGTCTGGCGAGGAGTTTAAAGTGGCCCAGCAAACTGGGGCTTGGCTAAAGGTGAAGCTAGATGCGGAGATTGGGGGTTGTAGGCTCACAAAGAAGACGGGTGTCCCCGAGGTTTGACAAAGGGTTTTCTTTCCCTTTGCTTTTTAGTTGTAAATATATATGCATACAGAGATTATTAATACCTTGATTGTATATAAATCTCGTGAGGCCCGAGAGGTGAAGAGTACCGATCCCTAATATTTTGAACTTGTGATTCCAATAAGACTTTATTTTGACAGCTCCCTTTTTTTTTATTACAAACTCGCCAATGAGATGTTATTGTTTCTATGCCCAAAAATGACAATCAAGCTGGGTTGGAATCATGTTGTTTTTTTTAAATTAAACCAGAACTAGATACTGTGTGTCTCTAATCCAGGGCCGATATTTTACATATGTTTCCTGACTCTGACCGTAAGTTTTCTGCTAGTCCTAACCACATATTACAGTCCACAAAGGCAGGGCAGCAGATACACTACATGGACAGAGCAGGAAACAATACATTTTAAATTATAACTTTTCTGCATAATTTTGTATGTAAATGCTGTAAATGTCATAGAGGCTGATTCATTAGTAATGCCAGCTATCGGCAGATGAGTGTCTGTTTAGCAGCGCTTAGAGTGACCGCTAGTACATGCTGTAAGCAGCTATAAGGTGCTGTAACAGAGCGTCTCATTCGCTGACGGCACGCTGTAGTAATCAGTTTACCAATGATAAATGCGCTATGTGAGTCACAGTAGAAGCACTGTAGAGGCACTCACCCTCATTCACTGCAGCCCCTGAGTGTTCCTATGCTGCTCTAACACCACCATTGTTTAGAATGTTATCTTTCACACTTTTATATTCCACCCATTTTTTTTTTCTTTTTTTCTTTTTTTGGTCTTATTTTTTTATTATTTATTTCTTTTTTTGTGTGTGTTTTTTGTGGGTGTGTGTCAGACAATACTATTCTAAATAAAAACCAGACACAAATGTATGTTAAATAATAGAAATAATTTCTATTTACAAAAAAAAGGCCAACATGGCCAATAAAGATAAAAGCTACACAGCCCTATATTTTGTTCTTCATCTCCAGCAGCATTTGGCGTGATTCCCTCACATATTGCCACCGTCTGTGATGCTCGTCAACCAAATAAGGCTTACTTGACCACATGAAGAATGTACTTAATATAGTGGTCATTAACACCTGAGACAATTTGATCTAAATAGAGTGACCTTTTAAATTAAATTAAACTATGTAATCAATACTGAATGGAGAGTTACAATAGTAGCAGGAATGGAAAAGCAGCACATAAAGCACATAACCAACTGATGCCATTATCAGGTAGGGTAAAGTTACATTAGCATGGGCAGGAAACTAGCATGCTTTGATACAATACTGATTGATTATTCTAAAAAGAGGGTCTCCATGTATGAGTGTCAACTCTAGGCTGCCACTAACATGTGTACATGGTCATGGACACATACATACAGTATGCATGTCTACAACCTTATTGTCAAAAATAACATTACTCACCATCACAGGTGTGGCTTGGGCCCATGCTGCTGGAGGCTCCTGGAGATGGAGTGGGGAGAATAACGACGGGGTCTGTGTGTGGAAACATCTGTATAGAGGAAAAACACAACAGATACAATCATAAGAACATTTTATTAGTAAGTTAAATTCTACCCCTCAAATTTTTCTGTAGGGAACAGTTCAATCTGACTAATTATTGGAACACACTTGGCCATGTTAGCTCAAACTAAACTAATTTTGCTAACACATGATCAAGCCACATAATTGCTGCAAGTTGTGGAACACCAGAAGAGACCCTACTGTGCTAGAGGCCACATGGCCACTTCACAACAATATCAAGCCACATTTCCAAAGAAAATGATATAGGCACAAAACACTGGATGCATATAGTTTTATGACTAAATTAATGTAATGATTACCTCGACTATGCCTGAGTGCCAAAACTCCAGCATCTGTGGAGGAGGTGTCAGCTCTATGATACCTTGAAACAGATTTATAGGAAGAAAAAACATATTTAATATACAACTATGTAACAACTGAATGACAAAGCAAAACTAAGAAGTACACTCACCAGGGGATGACCTGTTGCGAGTGGCCTCCACACTGCCCTCACCCCAGCAGCAGACTCCACTGGTGCGTCATCCCCTTCCTCCCCTGGGTCCTCAATTTGGGACCCTCCCCCGCTGACTCATCCAACCCAACCTCTCATCTGCGGGGGAGAATACTCTTCCCGTGCTTACCCGGGGGGGGAACCTTATCTGTGGAGAGGGAAAAAAACACAAAGAAAATAATTTAAGACATCAGTAGTATAATGTGTAGATATGTAAGAATAGTGCATGTGTATGTATGTTAAACTTACCAGAAGCATAGGCATCAAAGAGCCTAAACACTCCCTCATTGTCCCGGCGCTTGAAATCAGACCAACGTTGCATGATGGCTTTAATCTTTAATTCCGTGTTAAAGTGCCGGGACACGGTGGCCTTCACCTCCTCCACAATGCTGGTCTTGGCACTCAAGGCATAGTCATACTCCTTCATAAGTCCTAGATGCACAGAAAGTAAAAAAAAACAAAAAAACATTAAAAACAAATAATATTTAACATTAAATTAAAAATTAATACAAAAATTAACAAAAGCTAAATATTGTACATTTGTTTTTATTTAACTTTCACATAATGTTCTTCAGTCACTGTAATAATAGGCTCCTAACTCTAAAGCATTAATACTGTTTCCCTATTTGCCGTAGCATACGCAAGGCAATATTCCAAACAATAGCGGCCAAGCCTACAACACATCTAACAACAATACAGCGCTAGAGGTAGCGAGAAGTAGCGAATGCTCAATGGTTTTGGCACTTGGCACTCCACACCATATTCAACAGAAAAGCAGACTCATAGAGCGTCGGCACTCAAAATCTGGTCGCTGTAGCATAGAGCTCCAGAGGCTGTGTGATTAAAGTCTGTTTTTGGACATATATCCACCAGTAACAAAGCGAAAACACATGGAATTCTGATAACTATTGCCCATTTTAATTATATTGACTAGCCATTGTTTTATTGAACTTGGAAAAACCAGAAGTACACTTCCTTGGAGCGCAAAGTTCATACGAGATAACATTGGAGAGATAACATTGGACAGAGCGTCGACACTCAAAATCTGGTCGCTGTAGCATAGAGTGCCAGACGCTGTGTGATTAAAGTCTGTTTTTGGACATATATCCACCAGTAACAAAGTGAAAACACATAGAATTCTGATAACAATTGCCCATTTTAATTATATTGAATAGCCATTGTTTTATTAAACTTGGAAAAACCAGAAGTACACTTCCTTGGAGCGCATGTTCATACATAACATTGGAGAGAAAGGGATGGCACTAGTGTGGCTGTTACACACATTATTGTATAGAAAATGTCACCGCATTAGAGAGGATTGGCGTTGTCCCGCTCCCGGTCAATGGACTGCTATTGCGTTTCTGGCGAATAGACGGGGAGGCCGATTCAGTAATAGCGCCAGGTAGCGACAGATGAGCGCCTGAAGTGCGGCGCTATGAGCGCCGCTAGCGTACGCCACGAACGCCTGTGATTCGCTATAGCAGGCCTCCTCAGTCGCTATCTGGCGTTGTTGGGAAGAATGCCTACATTGATGAATATGATGTTTCAGATCTGCTTTATAGGCACTGTAATTTTTTCACACGCTATTCAAGACAGCGCCTGAGCGTTGGTTTGCTGTTGGATTGAAATCAATGTTAGGACCTTCAGTAGTAAACACATTGCACCATGTTTCTTGGTTTATTTTTTTTTGGTGTGTTTTTTGCTTCAAATAAAAATTTAAACAAGTGTGGCTTTCTCTTCATGGTGCCTAAAAAAGAAGAAAAAGTGTAGTTAGTTTTTATTACTAATTTTGGTTTGTAGCATTTAATGACATTGTTTTTTTTTTTTTTTAGGGGCAATTTTTGTCAACTTGCACAACACCCCTAATTGTTATGTGGGTCAACTTTCACACCCCCCCTTATAGTGGTTTGGGTCAACTTTCACACCCCCCTTATAGTGGTTTGGGTCAACTTACACACCTCCCCTTATACTGCTTTGGGTCAACTTTCACACCCCCCCTTATAGTGGTTTGGGTCAACTTACACACCTCCCCTTATACTGCTTTGGGTCAACTTTCACCCCCCCTTATAGTGGTTTGGGTCAACTTTCACACACCCCCTTATAGTGGTTTGGGTCAACTTTCACACTCCCCCTTATAGTGGTTTGGGTCAACTTTCACCCCCCCCCCCTTATACTGGTTTGGGTCAACTTACACACCTCCCCTTATACTGCTTGGGGTCAACTTTCACCCCCCCCCCTTATAGTGGTTTAGGTCAACTTAAACACCTCCCCTTATACTGCTTTGGGTCAACTTTCACCCCCCCCCCCCTTTATAGTGGTTTGGGTCAACTTACACACCTCCCCTTATACTGCTTGGGGTCAACTTTCACACCCCCCCTTATAGTGGTTTGGGTCAACTTACACACCTCCCCTTATACTGCTTATGATTGGATCCAACAAATAGTTCCCCTGTAGTGCAGTACTTGTATTATAGTGAAGGTGAGGTAGCCTACCGATAAAAACAAAGTGATCATGCTTTCCCTTAGATCAAATCCAGTCTGGGTGTCCTCACTGCGGCCATGTTGGGGACTTCTGGCACCAGTGCTGTTTCTTCAGGGGGTTGTATTCTGTGGCATATGCAAATATTGTGTAGCACACAGCATGCGAGGATAATTTTGGAGACCTTTTGTGGACTGTACAACATTTCTCCTCCTGGGCGTGCCAAACACAGAAAGCGTGCTTTCAGCAGTCCAATGGTTCTTTCCACAATGCTTCTGATTTTGCGATGTGCTGCATTGTAGCGTCGTTGGGCAGAAGTCTGTGGGTTTCTGACCGGAGTCATGACCCACGTTCTCTGCCCATATCCCTTATCCGCTGTGGAATAAACACAATGAGAGAGACAGCAATTAGTACTAGTACATGTTATTTTTCGCAAAATTTTATATTTAGCTTACTAGGCCACATATTTGTAACCAAATACTTTGTCATGGTTATTTATTTACCCAGTAGCCAGCCAGGTGGCATTTCATTGTTCTCAAACTTCCGGCACAGGACTGACTGCTGGAGCACGTAAGAGTCGTGGCATGAGCCGGGGAAGCCAGATCTCACGGCCCGCAGCTTCATATCATGGTCACAGACCACCATGACATTCATGGAATGGTATTGCTTCCTATTCCTATAATGCAGCTCCTGTGCACGGGGAGGGCAGAAAGGGATATGTGTACCATCCACGCACCCTAGCACATTCGGAATCCCTCCCATGCGATAGAATGCATGTTTGATTTGGGCAACCTCATCCGCATCCTCAGGAAATTTGATGTAAACAGGGATAAGGTCACAAATAGCCAGTACTACCTGGATAAATATGCGGCTCATTGTAGCCTGGCTGATCCCGCTGAGGAGGGCAGAGGTTGCCTGGAAATTCCCTCGTGCCACAATATTAAGCGTGGCACATAGGCGAACTATGCCTGGAATGGATTGGGTGCGTTTGGTGGATGGCTCGATTTTGGTCTTAATCTGATCATATAGGGACTGTAGTGCTGCACGATTCAGACGAAAGCGGCTTCTGATCTGCTCGTCACTTAAATCCCACACTGAAAGACGGATGCCAAAGGATCGGGGTGCCCTAAGCCTCACAGCACCCTCCTCCCTGGCCTCCTGTTCTTCCAGCATTCTACCACATTCATACACCCAGAAACCATACATCGCCCTCTTATCCATCTCACACTCACTGACCAGATATCCAAATGAAGGCAAAACAAAATAAATCAACAAACACACCACAGACACAAGCACACTCCTCACACAATCACAACAATGCAGCTCACCACAAAACCAGATCTATAGTGGTCAGAACCACCAGACTGCTGAAAGTGTGCTTTCTAAGTTAGGCACAACCAAGAGGGGATGTGCTGCACAACCCACAAATGGCCCCAAAATCAATCCTCACTTGCTGTATGCTACACAATATTAGCATATGCCAACAAAATAAATATCCTAAAGAAACAACACTGATGTCACAAATCACCCAACAAGCCACAGAGAGTAAGGCCCAAACCCAGCCAGACAGTAAAATGAACTAAGGGAACAAAGCACCACACCACAGCCTTTGCTACAGTATAACAATACAAGAAGGTTGTCAAATAAAGCCATTTATACTTAACTTTGGGAAAGGACTGGTCCGCTTTGCCGCCTTTTGCGTTGCTATGCTATTTCCTGCAATTAGGTGACCCAGGTGTGCTAGAAACGGTTTGCGCATGCGTACGCTAAAACATACTAGCGTACGTGAGCAGATACTTGCGTGCTTTAGCGGATATGTTTGAACATTCCGTTTGGGACCAATCAAAGGTAAGCTGCTCTCAAATTAAATAGCCGTTTGTAGAGCCACATTTAACAAGTGTTTAATATACCTACTTACATTGTTGTCTTTGGTTGTGTTGTTTGCATAATGAGGTCTCTAATTAGTTAATTGTCTTCCACACATGCTTCAAACAAACAGCAGTCATTGCAGTGGAGCTGTTGCTACAAGCACCTGGGCAGTATGTGTGAAGCAATTAAGTGGACCTGTTTGTGATTGGTTGTTAGAGCACATAAAACCTGCCACCCCCCAAAAGATCTTGTTGCCATTCTGTAGTTTGTATGCGTGCTTGTGTGTTGTCTAGTGGTGTGTGTGTGCAGCTACAGGATGGAGCCAAATTCTTGACATCTGCCGGCCACAGCTGGCCCAAGTAGGAGTGTGTTGGGTGCTGTGTGCAGACCTCCCTTAAGGAAAAGGGCCCAGGCCGAAGGTGAGCCTGCACCCAAGGCCAGGCGCCCATTTGCCAAGAGGGAGCCAGAATTTAATTTGGCGGATAACAATACTCTTGTGCGTCTTACCCTGGCAAAATGGGAGCTAATCTTTGGCTCCCAAAGCCAGTCTATAGGCAAGCAAGAAAGGAGCAAATTGTGGGATGCCATTGGTGAGGAGCTTACTAGCAGTGCTCAATGCCCACGTAGTGGCCCATCCTGCAAGAAACGCTTCTACACTTTGAAAAGGGCCCTTATGCAAAAGATGAAGCATGATCTTCAGGTCGAGAGTGGGACCATCCAGGGTCCAAAGAGTACCTACAGGCCATATGAGGAGATGCTGAAGTCCAAAATTCCCCTCATTCGGCTGCAGGGTGTGGATGCTGGGGATGACACCACAGGTTGGGCAGAAGGCACATATTTTTTAAATTTTTTTTTCTGGTGATGTTAATGTATGTGATTTGCTTTGTCTCTTTCTGGCAACTAACAGTAGGACATGTGAACTAGTACATTATACCTCATAAATGTTTTACTTTCCTGTCTGTTGCTTTATGCATAGGTGCACATGGTGATGTCCATGATTCGGGGGAGGAGGACACCCCAACTCCTGCCCTTCAACCAACCTCAAGCCTAACCCAGTCTGCCATTGAAGGTATTTATCACGAATTAATGGGATGGTTTGTTTAGAATAAATGGGTGTGGGAGCACCTCAAACAATAGTTTTTAACACATTTTAGGATTAGTAATATGGGCCTGGGAACTAATTTCACGCCCAGTTTACCCCTCTCATCAACTAAATAACAAGGCCCAAACATGTGTAGCTATGTGGGAAGCCAGAGATGTGTTTGCATATATCTGCAGATACATGTGGAAGCCACACTGGCCCGCCAAGGCACTCTGTGTTTTGTGGTTTCCCTACTCTTAAATCTGACTGCACAAAGTTGGGACATGCAATGCTGAATAATGGAATCTCTAGTTGTCAGGCCCGGCGTAATCTGACTTTTGGTGTGTAAATATTAGTGATTGAGCTGCTCACACACACCTTGATTCATGGTTTATTTGGTGCCGCACATTACCAATGCCTAAATCCTTACTTTGCTTTTGGATAGCTGCACCCCCATTGGCACCAGCATCTCCTCAGGAGCCAAGCTACTCTTTGGATGCTGGTAAGTGCATGTGTCAACCTAGCTGTAGCCGCTTTAACACAAGTGCATGTCTTTCATTCATCTTTTTTCTTTGTAGGCCAAGTCACTGCTTCATCTTTGGACACCACTTCCTATGTTGCAGGTCAACAGGACCCTGTTGGTGTGTATTGCCAAAAACACTGTATCCTTTATGCTGGTTATGTTACACTGGGTCTATTTTGTTAGTCTAATAATCTACATGTTTTCAATGTCAACTTGAAGATGGCTATTTAGAGTGGATTTGCCATCCCCATGCTCATAAGCAAACTGTTTTGAGTGATTTCAATGCATTTTTGTGGTATATTAAAAGACAAACATTCACCAGAGTAGTGTTGTGAATATTTATAGACATTCATTGTGTATTTTAGTTGGCCGGAATATAGGAAGTGGCTGTCCGGAAAGGGCCCTTCAACGTGAGGCTGCTAGAGATGAGGGTAAGTTGGGTGTGCTTTATTATCTAGTAAGGATGTTTGCGAACCTATTTTTGGAATTTATTAGTCCAACTTGTGTGTAAACATTGAATTTTCAAGGGCAAAGCTTGAGTGAGAGACTAACTCTGGACATCTGTGATATGGCGGGTATGTGTAATTTGAGCAATGTGTCTGTTAGTGTTTGGCCCAATGATTACCTACTCTTCCTCTTACATACATGTTTGCATTCTGAGTTGCCAAGTTCCATTTTGGCTATTGTGCAATCTGGCACATTGTCGAGGTATGGCCTCGATAGTCTATCCATCTAAAATTTGAAAAATCTCAACTGACCTACTAACATGACTTTCCTGTTTAGCATATGCCAGCTAGCCCCATCTCTCAGATGTGGATTTGCCCCTTTCTGGCAGCCAGACCCCAGAAATACTTAGGGCGGACTACACTGAGGTAACATGGCTGATTTTTGGGAACACTAACCACATTGACATGTTCGTGGTTAGTCCAGGAACCACCATGTAACCTGTTTTTTTGTTTTGGCAGGAGGCCATACCTGAATCCCAAGCTGTGCCGTCTGCCCAAGTGCCATGTGGACAAGCTACAGAGGCTCAAGCAACGGTAAGTTTGAGTTTTACACTTTGGGTAAATGATTGGGAGGGGCATACCTGCATTGTTTAAGCTTTACTACAATCTTTTTTTTTTTTTTAGGCTGAACACCCAAGAAGAGGAGGTCTTGCAACCACAAGTGCTGATTTCTATGAGCTAGGGGTCCGGATGCTGGAGGACTACAGTCACCAACAGCCGCGTGATGGAACTAATGAGTGCATTGCGGCGCTGGAAAATCAGGGGCTGGTGTATCGGCAACAAATTGAGGACCTGCAGCGCCAGCTACATGACCTGCAAAATCAGCAGAAATCAGAAAACAACATGGTACTCCAACGAATGGCACATGCCATGGAGCAGGCTGTACAGCACCAGGACCAAACTTTGTTGTTGATCCATCAGCTGATTCAACAGCAGTCTATATTTTTTACTGCACTGTTGTCCCCCAACACCACCCCTAGCAATGACACACAACCTCCAAGGCCACCGAGCGAAGAATTTTGAATTATTTTGTTTCTTTGAATATTTTTGTGGAATAAATGTTAGTACCCCACCTCAAAATGTGTTTTTCAAAAGACATAGCTACTAACACAGTCAGGGATGAGATCTCTAGATCTAGATATGTACATGTAGCCAGAAATGTATGACACACATTGTTGGCCAGATATTACTATGGTTTACACATTAAATGGCTACAAAGGTACCCCAACATTTCCCAACTAATGGGTTGCTAGACACTTAAACTATGCTTGATAAGGCACAACACACTGTAATTAGAAAAATATAAAACATTTATTGTGGCTCAAGGCGGCCAACATGGCCAACATTCCGCCGCACAGCGGCCAAAACCATACCCCCCACCCTAACGACGCCTCTTCTTGCCCAGAGAAAAAGGCGTGTCCGACGGACATACTGCCACAGTCTGCGATGCTCGGATTCACAAGCTGTAGAGAGTATAAAAAAACCAATATTAAAAACATATAATGTGATCTCAACATACACAGATGTAGCAATGTAATGAAATTGCCTCAATTTAGCTGACCCACACATTCCCATTGTTGTAAACTTTGCCCTTATGTGTTACCATTATATGAGTACTAGTGCCTGCCTTACATGTGGCTACAACATCCCAAGCATACATTTACTCTGAACTATTGGGAATAAATTAAGGGATAAGTCCCAGTGTGGACATTTATTTGGTTATTTACAGCCAAACATCAGAGCCTAAGTCCTAACGATTAAACTGCTTGGCCCAAGCATATTAGAGTTGACCACCTTAGCAGCCCAATTTGTTTGTTCTCAAAACACATTTTAACACTACGTGGAAAAAACAAGAATGTGAGGCAAAAATCAAGCATGCAGACATGCATTTAGGATTGTAGGACAATCACATGTAACCTAGATGTGTGCTTAGAAAAGACATAGGTACATTGTCAATTTCTAAAGAATTTACAATAAGACATAGGTGTCCAAAGTCTTTAGGCATATGAAGTGGGATGTACTCACCATCGCAGCTGTGGCTGGGGCCCATGCTGCTGGACGTCCCGGGAGCTGGGGTGGGGAGTATGGTCACCGGCTCCGTCTGCGTGGCAACATCTGTCAGGAGAAAGCAAAAGAGAAAAAAAATATTAGTTGGGCAATGACACATGAAGATTTGACATCCATCTGTTTAGGGAGTCTGCCAAAAAAAATGCTTGCATGGTTACACACATGTTGTCAGACATTAGCATATTTACTGGTCCATGAGTTAATGTAAATTATTTATGTGGGCAACATGGACACATCAAGATAATGTGCCAATAACCTTTACAGTGCAATGCTAAGGCCTAATTTGAAGTTGAGTGTCGAATCTTACTTTGAGAGTGTGCAACATGTGTTAGCCGGAAAAACAAAAATAACACATTTGCAAGCCCCCATCATGGTGTGGGCTGAAACACAGGGGTGGTTGGCAGTTGGATTGCACTGTAGTGGGGTTTGTGATGTTAATTTAAATTACAAAACCATCTTGTACTATGGACCAGGAAACATGTGTATGTTTAAGGAATGTCATAACATATGGAATGATAACAACAAACACTTACCACGACTATGCCCACGGCCAAGGGCTGGCGCATAGCTGCTGGAGGTGGTGGCTCTATGATGCCCTAAAAACCAGATAACAAGGGCACAGGATTAGTGCTAAGTCACCAGGATCACCTGTAACAGACAAACAAGAATTAGAAATGCACTCACCAGGGGATGACCTGCCGCTGGTTTCCCAGGGAGGACTCTGAGGAGGAGGCGTGGAGCCTCGACTCCTTACAATTGGCCCTGAAGATCCCAAACCACATGGGCCACCCTCCTCCCTCTCACTCCCAGATCCTCGAGGGAGTGTGGGTGAGTCCACTTCCACCTCCCCACTTGAGAGTGGCCCACGGGGTTTGCAGACTCACCAGAGTCTAATTGTGAGGAGCTCAGGCTCCAGACTGCCCGCCCCCCAGCAGCACGCTCCTCTGGGGCGTCATCCCCTTCCTCCCCTGGGTCCTCTAGATTGGACTGGTGAGAGGGCCCCTCCCCCGCAGAGTCATCCGACCCCACCACTCTGCTGTGGGGGAGGAAACCCTTCCCACGTTTGCCCAGGGGAGGACGCTTATCTGTGTAAAAGGGGGCGAAAAAAATGACAACTTTAAAACCCAGAATTTAAAAAATATTAAAAAAATCATACTACATTAGTGGATTGATTTACATGTTGTGAGCTGACACTTACCTGAAGCATAGGCATCATAGAACCTATACACGCCCTCTGGGTCCCGGCGCTTGAAGTCCGACCACTTCTGGACGATAGACCGGACGGTGAGCTTGGTGTGGAAGCGCCGGGACACAGTGGCCTTCACCTCCAACGCTATGCGCCTCTTCGCACCACGGGCATAGTCATATTCCCTCAGCAAAAAATCCTAAAAAAAAAACACATTTAAATAAAAAACAAAAAAAAACAACAAATATATATATAGACTAATATGCATAAATAACAAGCTATATGGTTGCACAGCATAAATGCTGATGTTGCTGTGAAGCTGCGGGTCCGCTCTTCCGGGGGGGGGGCATCTGATCCCCCCCCGTCGTCCTCCGTCTTCAGGAGGGGGCCCGAAACCGCCCTGCATAACCCCCCCCACCCCCGTTTTCCCCACTGACAGTTATCTGCAAAAAAAACCCCAAAAAAAGTGTCTTTAACTCACCTCCTCACCCGATCCGTCCGCAGGTCCGATCCTCCCCCCCGGGCTGCGCAGGCTTCAGGTGAGGACCCTCTTCCGGGTTCTCACCTCTTCTAATGGTGGCGATGGCCGCCACCCCCTAGCCCCACCGATTGTGGGAGGAGCGGGATGAGGTCATCCCGCTCCTCCTATACGCCCTCCAAGCTCCGGCATCTGTTAGATGCCGGTGGTGATCGGAGCAGGGCGGGTATGAGGCGAGGAGGCTCCGATCGCCGATCACCACCGCCATCTGTCAGTGACAGTGGCACAGGACAGCGACGAGGGAGCCAGGATTGGAGGTGAGTACAGTAAAAAAAAAAAAATACAGATCATTTTTTTCTGTGTCAGTGTCTTATTTTTTAAGAGGGGGGACCCTATGTCATTTTTTTTTAATTAACCCTTTATGTTCTGTCATCCAGCAGCTATAAAAGGCTTCCAGCAGGTGAGCAGAAGCCAGTGATTGCCGAGGGACACAGTACTCCAGGATGGATGGGGGGTAAGTATTAAACAAAAAAAAAATGTATAAAATATTTTTTTCTCTTTGTGTGTGTCTGTGTTTTTTTTTACATTTAACCCCTTGTGAACTGGTAAGGGGTCTATGACCCCTATACCAGTTCACAAGCCTAGGGGGATGGCAAGTCACCTGTGACTAGCGGGTGACTTGCCATTAACCCCCGGCACCCCCATTACCTGCCTCCCCAAAGCCCAGGGGGGGAAGAAGAGCCCAGGCCCATGGGTTATGCGGGCTTGTAGCCTGCAGGGCCAGGGGCCACAAAAGCTGGCCCCTGCGCCCTGTTTCTACAAGACCCTGCATAGCTGGTCCCGGGCTGGTTACTTTGGGTAAGGGGGACCCCATGTCCATTGTTTTGGGGATTTTTAAGGGTTTTTAACACTTAAAAATCCCCCCTAAAAATGGGGTCCCCCCCCCGAGAGGGGGGACTCTATGTCATATTTTTTCTCGATTTAACCCTTTGTAGTCTAAAAAATGAAATATAATTTACAAACAAAATATTTCATGTTAAAGCCTAAACTCTGCTGCAAAAAAATTTATATATAATTTTCCTGAAAATTCCAGCAAAAATGGCGCAAAATGGGGAAAAATGACCTGTCAACAGAGGGTGACAAAATCTCAAGTAGGCTGGCAATTAAAAGGGTTAAAAGTAGCTTTGCAACCAAAGAATACATTGAGGGATTACTTCCAGAAAACTATGGCCACATCAACAAGCCTGGTACACCTAGAAAGCTTGAGGTGTGAACTTCCAGAGAATATATAGTTTGTTGGGGGTATTTCAAATGTAAAGGGTTGTTTTGGTTGAAAAATCGCAAGGTGCGCACTTTGTCTGCAGAGCTGAAATTTTCAAGTAAAATTTCCGTTACGCACATGCTTTACTTTGGGGTGTTTGGCAACTCTTCCCTTGACAGTAGCAATGCATGTTGGGTATCGTTCTGTTCGGGGGATGTTGCTTTCTCAGATTAAACTTGATTTTTCTTGTTTGTATATAGGTTTTTTTTAGGAAAATGTGGCTTTGATTCTGCTTTTTTATCCTTTTTTTAGGGAAACTCTTTGCAACCAAAGAATACATTGAGAGATTACTTCCAGAAAACTATGGCCACATCAACAAGCCTGGTACACCTAGAAAGCTTGAGGTGTGTACTTCCAGAGAATATAGTATATATAGTTTGTTGGGGGTATTTCAAATGTAAAGGGTTGTTTTTCTGGAAAAACTGCAAGGTGCGCATATTGCATAGCATAGTTGTATTTTATCTGAAAATCCCCTAAAGCTCTGTTTCAGTTTGGGGGAGTCTCCTGGGCAGGAAAGGGTGTCTACCTATATATATGTGGTATCGCTGTAACTGGGAGAAATTGGGATTTCACACGCAAAAAGATGTTATTGACAAACTTACATTTTTTATTACAAAAAAACACTACAAATTGTAAAAAATAGATTTTTTTATTTATTTGCACGTATTTCACCCAAAAATATTGAGAATACACCTACAAAATGACAAACAAGACATTTCATGTTAAAGCCCAGACTGAAAAGACTGAAAAAAACAATATATAATTTTCCTGGGAAATCCCTTCAAAGATCACATTTGAACATGGGGAGCGCATAATAGTGCAAAATAGTACAGCAACAAAGGGTGACAAAAACTTCAGGTAGGCTGGCACTTAAAGGGTTAAAGCTACCCTCTTTAACAGCTTTACAACATCTGTATATATAATGAATCTTTTCAAAATAGGAAAGAGGTAGCTATTGAAATAGGAGATGGATAGCATTTAAAAAATTAGCTGAAAAAATAGCAACTTTATAGCTATTCTTGTGTTACAGATTTGGGTCACAGTAATTGCAGAAAAAAAGATTTGGTCATTATTGCTTAGCAACCTGTTATCTTACTAATTGCAGCATACTAGTGGCAAAATAATTCAGTATATTTGTAAAGGAGACAGTGTTCTATTTAATGCTGCTTAAAACTGTTCTATTTAGTGTGTATACTAGCCACAAATTCATTTTAATGCACTTAAGGGGAAAAAAGTTTGCACATTTCTAAGGAGGCCAGTATCACATTTTGGTAATTCATACAAATTGTTGTTTTCAGTGATTTTACAGGCCACAAATGTATGTTAATACCCACTTGTGTCTAAAAGCATGCAGGACTTGAAGGAGGTATAGATGCTACGTGGGTGCACCCCTTTCTTGATCTCTGTAAGATAGATCTCTAATAGGAAAAGTTGAGTATATTCATAATCCACTAGTTATTATTCACCATAAATTACTATTATTAGTATTGTGGCACTGTACAAGATATAAATTAAAGTGGGAAAGTACAATACTTTTAAAGAATGACAACACTGCTTAAAATACACATGGTATTATGGGTTAGATGTAACAGAAGTGTAACGAAAACACATAAAGGCCGATTCACTAATAGCGTCACGTATTGCCAGATGAGCGTCTTTATAGCGGTGCTTAGAGCAACCTCTAGTAGACGCTGTAAGCTGGTATCGGATGCTGTAACCTAGCAACTTGGTCGTTGTAGTAACCTGGCCGGCATTGATGAATATGATGTGTGCTGGGAGCTCTAACAGTACAGTGCTGTAGCAAGAGAGAGGCAGCGCCAGCTCAGTGCGTCCACCACTAAGGGCTCCACACCGTATTTAACAAAAAACTACACACACACAGCGTCAGCGCTCTGCCAATTCACAGGTGGGTCTGTCTGAGTCTTGTCCAGCCAGCAACAGGCCCACTGTGTACCTTGGCTTAGCCAGAGGTGAGGGGGATTTTGGCTGAGCCAAAGCACCAGCTAGCCTGAGTGCTGTCTGGCCAGCAGCAGGCCCAGCATGTGCTTTGGCTCAGCCAGAGGTGAGGGGCACTTTGGTTGAGCTAAAGCACACTCTGGGCCTCCTGATTTCTATTCAGCCAACTGGGGCCCCGCATGGGCTTTGGCTTAGCCAGAGAAGAGGGATACTTTGGCAGAGCCAAAGCACAGGCGAGGCCATTCTGAGTGACATCTAGCTGGCAGCAGGCCCAACATGTGCTTTGGCTTAGCCAGATGTGAGGGGTACGTTGGCTGAGCCAAAACACAGGCTGTGCCAGCCCAGTAAGTCAGGTATGTGCTGTGGCTGAGCCAGAGACAAGGAGGATTACAGCTGAGCCAAAGCCCAGGCTGGAGCAGCCTGAGTGTCCCCCAGATGGAAGAAGGTCCTGCATGTGCTTTGGCTCATCAAGATTTTGGCTGAGCCAAACCAAAGGGTAGGGTCAGCCGGCCCAGTATGTGCTTTTGCTCAGTCAGAAGTGAAGGGTTCTTTGGATGAGCTAAAGCACAGGCTGGGCCAGTCTGAGTGCCGTCCATGAGCCAGTAAAACAAAATTACCATAAACATATTTCTTTTCAAAAATATATTCCTAACAATGTTAAAAATGAACAGTAACACAAATAAAATGATTGTTGGGGGCTCAGCATCCAGGATAGGTGAGCCTGTATGGATGCAAAGTCCCAGGCTTACTCCTCTAACATTTTATCTTGATAATGGGCCTTGCAGCAGGGCCAGCTGCTCACTGTTGTTTTCTGAGAAAAGAGAGTGAAAAATTAGAAACAAGAACACTCTTTTTACCAGGGGTTCATAAAAGAAATCTGATTCGGATGAATCCTAATCTCTTAGGGAAATTGGGAAAATCATCTGAATTGAATTTTTAAAAGATTTGCTCATCTCTAATCCCGGGAAAGATAAAGGAGGCAGGGCAGATTTAGACTGGGCATCTGATTTAATTCTAAATAATTGAAGTACAAAGTTCCACTATAATTTACAGTACAGTACCTGGATAAATAAGATTGAAAATACCCAGGATCATGTCCATCTTTTGGTGCTTCAGGTCCAATACTGCAGTTGGAATGCCACCTCCCAAAACCTTGGTGCAGCCTACGATGAAGGTGGCCCGCCACAAGTTTTTCTCCTAGTCCACAGGTAGTCATAGCGGTTTTCAGGGAATAGTAAAAGAAAAAAAAACAGTAAGTAAAAACTACTGTATACAATACACTGCAAAATAACATACAGTAATGCAGAGTAAAATACTGTAAAGTACAGTAATAAAAGACAAATACTCACTCCAGTTCCCTCTCTGTAAAAGCACCATGTGGCATGGCTAAAATGGTGGATATAAGGCCACACTTACAGTCTGGCCTCTTTTGAGTGGAAGTACGTGGTACAAAACTGCATTGTGGCATCCGCAATGCAATCTTGTGACAGCATTAGCCAAAGCATCGATATACAGTAAAGTAGCCAACTGAGATACACTGTAGCCAAATGCAGCCAAATGCCATCGGCCAAAGCATTTTTAAAACATAAAAATGAGTGGGGTCAAGCCAATAGGATTCCTTCGGACTACAGTAAGAAGTCTTGTGAAACCAGCCTTGAAAACTGACATTGCAGGGATTGGGAGGGGGGGGGGTGATGTGCCAGCACTATGGGAAAATGTACAATGCAGTCGAACACCATCAGCCAAAGTACTGTACAAAAAAGGGAAATTTCAGGAAAATGCGGCCAAATAACAGCAAATACCGTGGGTTGAGTAGTTGTTGAATTGTGTGAGTTGTTGAGCATTGATCCATGTTCCATCTGGTGATGAAAATTAAGAATTACGTTATTTTCACAGATTCACACAGGAATGCCAACAATTACAATAGTGATATTGTCGACAAGGACTTCAGTGAAGTCTGGCGCTGGCAAAGGTACCATTAATTCTCTTCTAGTCTAACCTAATTGGAAAAAAAATGTATCTAATTTGTAAAAATGCACATCACAAGAGTAGCTTTTAAGGGAAATATTAGAACATAAATATTTTATAGAATGTTTTTATGTGTTCAAAAATGCTCAATCAGATGTAAGCTTCACACCCAAAAGTCAATTGTACTTTTTACTACAGAATAAAAAGGTTTAAAAAGTTTACTACTTTTATTAAACAGTGACCTTCATCGTTTTCCTAGCTGCTGATTCAGCAACATTGCTTTTTTTCGCCTAAAGTGAATGTAAAGAGATTATTTTTCAACTTCTACTGAATTGACATGTTTTAAAAAGATCTATTAGAGGCTGAAAGTTCTTCGAATAAAATGTCTAACTTTTTGGGAAGATCACCCCCCGAATACGTGGAGGCTGGTTCACTAATAATGCCAGGTATTGGCAGATGAGTGCCTATATAGCGGCGTTAGAGCAACCACTAGTAAACATGTATCGGGCACTGTAACATAGCGCCTAAGTCGCTGTAGTAACCTAGCCCTCATTGATGAATGTGATGTATGTTGGGCGCTTTACCACCAGTACAGTACTGCAGGGAGTGAAAGGTGCGTCCGACCCCTAGTGCTCCACACCATACTCAAAAAAGAACACACACACAGCGTCCTCGCTCTAAATCTGGTCTCTATAGCATAGAGTGCCAGACGCTGTGATTAAAGTCTGTTTTTGAACAAATATACACCTGTAACAAAGTGAAAATACATGGGATGACATTGTTTTAATACTGTGACATTACCACTTTAGCGCCAGACCTGTAATGACAATTCTGCATAAAAATCTAAAAAGTAAAAAAAAAGTTTCTAAAAATGTTTGTTTGCAGCCAGGAGAGGTCACACAATGATTTGAGCAGAAAAAAAATGTCAAACACGCTGTTTAAACACAAACAAATGAACGGCCATTGAAATGTATGGGAGAGCAACACTGAGCGAAAGGTAATACCTGGCACTCTGGAAGCTAGAGCGCCGGCTCTATACGCTGAGCCCCCTGTAATAATACATGTGACGCTACATGGCACTGATTTACTTTCTTAAATGTGGTTTTGCATGCAGCGCCCAGTGTTCACCAGACCCTGCCTGCCGCTACGAGGCACTACCTGATGCTATCCCTTCTTAAATAACCCCCTTAGTAAATGTAACATGCCACAATTGCGAGTGTTACTAATCCTTATTTGTTCTTCTTCAGTAAGATTAAAGAGAAAGATCACTGATATATTACCATAAAGTTTGAAGTGTAAATGGATGCCAAACTCTTTAAGCAATGAGATCCAGGAAGAGATTGAACTGGAGCTCTTATGATCAGCAGGATGTTGGCAGCGTACACTAAAATCTTGATTTCCTTGCCTTCTATATTTATATATTTATTATATTTAGGACACCCCTGTCTAGTTCCATTAGCCAAGGAGACGAAGGTATATTAATACAGCAGAGGGATTCTGGTAAAGTGACATCATTCTTCATCTTCCCATATTGCTATTTCATAATATTGCTTTTAAAACCAAGATACTCTGTTGAATGTCTTCTCAGCATCTATATTTATTTAGCAAAAACTGCCTTTTCTTGAGTTTTTGCCAGATTACTGAAGTGACAATGGAGATATTTTGTTGGACTCCTCATTCAAGCATAAATCCATCGTGGGTCTCTGATACAAGTTGTGGGTCTAGCAAAGTTGTTATAAGGAAGGCATATATTTTTAAATCCACATTGATCAGAGAAATAGGGCAGTAATTTGCCTGATGTTTGAAATCTTTGTCCAATTTTGGAAGGACCTTAATTACTACCCTAGTATCTTCCAGGTTAAAGTCATGCTATGTATCTATTCTACATCTAACAACTAAGGGCCAAAGTATTCCTAAATTATTTATAACATTCCCTGGAGAGTCTGTCCAATCCAATTGCTTTCCCCAATGACCCTACTTATTCCCTCCTTTGTAAACTGTGTATCGAGATATTACTTTTGAGCCTCTGAGAGCTTTATTAGATGTCCCTCTTTTAAGTAGGATATCATTATTACTGTTGATGTTTATATATAGCCTCAAAGAATTGTACCAATTCTTATTTTGGGGGTAATTTATGAAAGAATTTGCCCGGGCATCTACTGGGTTTCGGCTAGTTTCAACATTTACCAAACGAACCATTGCGTGATAGGCTGGTGATGTTCATGTTTTCCAGATTACGTCAACCCCTCCCATATGCCTGACATATATGACATATGCTTTAGAAGTGTGTTTTCAGTAATATTTCATGTTTTGTTAAACAAAATCCACCAGAGCAGTTCATCTGCATTTGCCAAGCCATTTTTAAAATTTAATGCCACTATTCTTTGCCAGAAAATTGCAGCAAAAACACAGCAAAGTGCATGGCGTAACTTAGCTTTCGCCACTTCAGTTTGAGCAACATTCGCCATGGTTTGCCACTCTCCCCATGCACACAGCAAATGCATGGAAGAGGTAAGTCGTGCAAACTCTCAAACACTGTCACCCCCTTTATATCCTCCAGTTTAGACTATATCACTTCCTGCATAATTAACAAATTTTTAGTGTCTCTCTTGCATTTATTAAAGTGACTGGCTCGTCAAAAGTTACAAAATAAATATCAGTAACTTACCTTTCATTAAGTGGCTTGATTCATTGGCCTTCCTCTTCTGTCCTCTCCTCATTCAGCTTTCAGTCTCCATCCAACTGACCTGGTCCTTCAGTCAACCTTCAGTGGACAAAGAATGGAAACTCCCTGCCAAGATGTCCTGATTTGCTGCCACACTCTGCAGCTCTGAAACCCTACTCTCTCTTCTCA
Organism: Gastrophryne carolinensis; assembly: GCA_027917425.1. Classification (NCBI taxonomy): domain Eukaryota; kingdom Metazoa; phylum Chordata; class Amphibia; order Anura; family Microhylidae; genus Gastrophryne; species Gastrophryne carolinensis. The sequence continues at coordinate 111,888,270 of CM051235.1, forward strand.
CACTCTTGTGCTTACATCACATTGCGGTTGTCACACCAACTGTTTTTACTCATTTATTCTATGAATCTCCAATACTCTAATACTTTTAAAGATAACTTAGGATCTAGGTTTTTTTTGACTAGGGCCTTTTTGAAAACAAATTGAATTTCAGGGCAGTGCAACGTGTAGCCTGAGACAATGGGTCAACAATCAGGCTTCGAAAATATTTAGTTCAGTATTCCCGCACACCAAGGCAGAGTTAAAGCTATCAAATATGGGTGCAATTTATTTTTCAGAGGAAGGATCCCTTTCCCCATTGGGATCAACACAAACCATACAAAATAATATACTAAAGAATGCACACCTTACTACTGATTGCAAAAAAGAGTGTATTCAAAATAACAAATAACAACAATCAGGCTTGCCTTTAGTATAACTAAGTTGTAGTATATCTTCCTTGGGGGACTCCTTATTTGCTGCTTTCAGGTTAAATATTTTTCTAAGCATTCCTCCATATCACGCTGCCTCAGTTTCCTTTGCCAGGAAATAATTACTTTAGTCACCTTTCATACATATGTTTTGTGGCATTCCCATACTACATTCAAAGGGGTCTTACCATTGTTTTTAATCTTAAAATACAAATAACATTTTAACCACTCTTTATTTATTGACCAATTGCCCCTGTTCAGTGTCCTCAAACCCCAGAAAATGGAAAATTGCTGAGATATCAAGGTTTACAGTTTTACCATTTGATTACTCTTCTGAAGCATGTGATTGTGGCCCTTGGCTTGGTGGCTCTGCATAATAAGCTGCATAATAATCAGCATAATGGTTGGGATCTGCCTGAGATCCCGCTTTAGACACAGACATTCTCTACACCCAGGCTGTGCTTCCTCAGACACACATGCATGCACTCCCCGATGCGCCACAGATTTGTTCACCCCCAATCATGCATGTGCACATCCCCAGGTGCATATGCATTCACTCCCACATGTCTGCACCCCCCATATGCACTGGTTGCAGACCGGAGCAGTGGAGGTGAGTGTAGCAGAAGCCCCTCGCCCGACCTGCAGCTCCAGATCCTGTCTGGGGGGGAACTACCTGCCCCGCGAGCTCTCCTTCTTCCGGCCTGGGGGGGGACCGTGCATTTTGCTAGCCCGCAGCTCTGGAGATGAGGAGGAGCCACTGCAATTACCTCCAATCTGCCCAGGTCCCACCGCCCAGGTGGCTAGAGCCCTTTCAGCAGCACTGGCCAAGCAGAATGGATAAGGTGAGGGTAAGTGAAGTGTAAACCCCTCAGAGCTCCGATGACAGCTGGGAGCGGGAGTACTCCTAAAAAGAGGAGACTGGGCAGGGACTAGCAATGCCATTGAAGACATAAATAGGGGTGCTTGGTTTCATTGCAGCTCCTCGACCTGGTATAGATGACCTATATCAGGGGGGTGGCCGGAGTCACAAAAGAAGAAGGGGATTTCCTCACGGTGCTGACCTGAGAGGAAAGACAGCATTTGAGCGAGACTTGGCAAAGTAAGCTGCTGTTTATTTTTCTTTACACATTGCCTGAAAATCCCTTTAAATGTAAGATGGGATTCTTGAGATTGTTTCTTTGTCAGATCACCACTCTAAACTGTATTAGTGTCTCCATCTAAAGACAGAAAATGTTTTTCACTAAAGGTGGACCGACACCCGAACCCTGAGGACTGCTTTACAGCCATACATTTTCAAGCATCCACTTGGTGGTTAATACATTGAGCCAGACTACTGTTCCTTTGTGCACTTCTGTGTTGCCTCTGCCACACACATGATTACAGTGACCTTATTAGGATTGTCAATGGCAAGTACACAAACTATCAGCAAACTCGTTTGGTCACCGCAGTCACTGTGCATTTGGCCATGAGAACATAGAATTGTAAGTAAGACTGCTTATTTTAAGGCATTTACATTATTTTTTTTATAGGCATTCTAGTTAACAATGCCCTAAGCCTTAGAGACACAGTAGCACAAGATGTGAGAAGTTCACCACCTCAGCTGGCCAGTGTTAACCAAGATTTGGATACATTTTCTTTAATTGGATATAAACGTCACCATTTTTATCGAAATCCTCTAGCTAAGATACAGTGTTTTTTATATTTTAGAGAATAGCTCCTAAATAACTTCATTCTTTGTAAAAAGAAAAGCCTTGGAATGTCCCCTAACTACATTTTATTATTTTAGCAAAACCATATTGTTTTGTTTTATTTTTGAAGAAACAGATGTGTATTTGCATAACATGGAGATTTAGTTAGACTTGTGAAAGGAATATCACATCTTTATTAGATGTTACAGCTAAAAAATGTATGGATTTCAGAAACCAATCCAACAACAAGTATATGATATAACCTGTTCTTTGTGTTTGAAGAGGTCTCATCTGTATAATAAATGTACACAGCTATATCTAATTTAACAGCAACAGTATTTTTCCATTCTAAAATAGCTTTGTTAAGAAATACACGTAATTCACAAGGGAACAAAAATATACAATTAAATAAAGTTCTTTTATTGACCTGCTTTTCATAGTTACATTTCAGCTAAAAGATGCCTTGAGGTTATAAAAAAGAAGCACACATTAAATGTATTGTCATGTGATGGTTACACTTCTGTGCTGTGCACTGTGCTGTGGGATGTTCAACTTTACATTTTTAAAAACAGTTGAAACCTGTAAATCCTGTTTTTTTATAATGTCTATACTTTTGCTTTGATGCTGTTGTTGCTGCTGATCAAGTTCGTTTGATTCCAGCATTTTGAACATTTTATGGAGAAGCCCCAGGTTTGCTTTAAGAAGGTTCTTGATCTTAAACCCCGGTTGAAGCCTAAAGTGAGGTTAAACCCTTTTATAAACTTTCCACTATATTTTTCAGAGTAGATAAGAATAACAGTCTAAGGCCTTGATTCATCAAGAGTTGAAAACAATTCTCATGGTAGTAAAAAATTAGTGGGCGTTTTACTTTTTTTTACACTGTAGTAAAAAGTGCCATTGGCTTTCATTGTCTCCCTAGCTGATGATTCATCAACACTGAAATTCTCATGCTTTTTTCTCATTAAATAATACTTTTTACTTCCATGAGAATTTTTTTCAACTCTTGGTGAATCAAGGCCTAAGTAGCCAGGAAGAAGAAAAAAAGAACAAAGGAAATATAACAGCAACAGATGCCAAATATCACAGATTGAGTTGAGTTGAACTTGGTTTGTCCAAACATTATTAAAATTACAAGGCTTGAGCCAGGACCCTGAAATGGCTGTAAAATAGTCACTGTAATGGCATATCACCAGAATATGGTGATTTGCTCATTGGTGGCATATCTGGCGATACACTTATTGGTGGCATATCGCCAGAATATGCCGCCATTGTTTCATAGCTGTGTGTCCCAACTCTGGGACCCACAGCTATAAGAAGAACGAAACCACCCTTCCTTAACCTCCACCCCACAGCAGCCTAAAGGGGTCATTGAACCCCACCCACAGCAGAATGGATGGCGGCCACTCTGTTCACTTTTATGGGAGTGCCGAAGATGGCCAAGTAGCACACAAATCACTGATTATGTAGTGGATTTACCCAGTAGTGGGAAACATTGAGGCTACACCAAAATGGTTGCGGGTTGGGAGCTCCTCTGGGTCCTTGACCTCTACAAGATAGTCTGTAAGGTACTAAGGGAACACCATACTTAGGGGAGGCCTAAGCCTAATATAGCTCAAATTGCTGCGCTATTACTCACTGGAATAACTATCACTATTAATATTTCTCATTATTTTTTAAACCAGCCCCCAAGGCGGTGAAAACATAGTTTTCATTCATTATTTAAATCTACAGCCATTGGACATGCTCGCTATCTGGGACAATAGTAGACAGTGTGTTTATATTAGCATACCCTGACATCTAATTACAATGCTGCAATACACAGATGAAGATGGGGGAGTGCCAGAAGCCATGTTTCTGATTCTAGCTACTTCTACGAGGTTACAGGAGAGGAGAGGGGAGATGTACTGAACCATATTTTTTATATTTTGCCTGGCCCGTCCCTAATATGATGGGCCCCACAAGGAATCAGAGGAAAAGGAAAAGAAGACTCACACACTTGATCTCATGACCAGGTGGGCTTCCCCAAAATGCCCTGCATTAAAGGATTCTAAAGAAGTCGCTGACCAGCTAATAATAAAAGACTATACTTCTACAGACTTTCTGCTGAAGTCACTGTATTAAATTGCAGGACAGTTGCTGTTCCAAAGGTTATCAGTGAATCTACTAATATTTGGTCACTCTGAGCTAGGTGTAGCCCGAATTTTGGTCTGGCTTTCAAAATGTCTCCTCCCTGGAAGTGCTGCCATGCCCTACCCAAGCCTGGTGATTTAGCAATCCTTCTCCAGGCAGTCTTCTGGAGAGGCTACTAGGCTTCTCTTTTGGTCTGCAGCTGGTTTCATCTACTGTATGTCCTGTGCCACTTTTGCTCCTGGGGCAGGTGGGATCCACTTCTGAGCCCCTTTGGAAAGTCAGTATCAGCAACTTGAATTCCTTCCATTTCCTGTTGAGTATTGCATGCTTAGATAATGTTTTGTTGGTTATTTCCTGCCTGGTTTCAGTTCAGCCATTCCTGTATATGTTCAGGTCTGTATAGTTTGCTTGTCCATGCTTTGACTGTAACATGTAGCTAATGTTGTTTGCATATAAATATCATCGTTTAGGTTACACTGACATGTTGTTGTAGAGTTTGGAATCGTTTTTTTTACTTCCTGCAGAGTTATCTCCATAAAAAGAGAGCTTTTAGTATTTATGCCTAAAGTGGACCAATCACCAGGAATTTCAACTGTGATTGATGCTTGTCCCTTGGGCACCCCAATTTGTCATTCTCACTGTGTGCAGCCCCCTGACCACTCACTCAACTCACCTTTGAGGTATATGCACGGCGCATGCACATGTGCACTCGGGATGCCACAGGGACACCTAGTCAGCGGGACCTGAAGTCTTTTAAACTGGCTGTGCCACTGATTTATACACTTTAATAACCAAACTGAAGATGCCAGACTCACTGTTTATAATGAGCTTAACATTAGCTTAGCAAGGATTGGAATTGCATACGGACTGACAAAACAGCGGGATGCAAATTCAGGGCTTGGTCATTCATGTAGTCCTGAATATAGCAACTCCTAAAAAAAAAATGTGCCTGTCTGAAAAAATATCTGCCCCTATTACCGGCAGACACCTAAGAGCGACTCCCACTGAGTCCTCTACCTGGGATTACCTTATTTGTCTGTAGACCAGAGTTACCTTCACACTTCAGAGCTCCGGAGCCCACACCAAGCGCAAGAAAGACACATAACAGCTATTCTCGGTGTGAACTGTTTATTACATCATGATTTTCAGTATATAAAGCATGATAAGGCCTAGGCGGGGAAAAGGTTCTAAAGTGGACATTTGCCTTTTAATTGGAGTAGCTGTATCAACATCTTGCTGTCAGGGGTGTGTGCTGGGGGTGGCTGTACATCACCCCATTGTATGTCATTGTGTGTCATGGGTTTTTCCAGACATTCACCTACCCATGGACATTTTCACAGAAACAGATTGTTATGTTCTTCTGTCTGCACATTCCATTCCCAGAGATAACGGTCACTCCGTTATTCTCACCCTTGGAGTTTTAAAGCAATCCCCTTAAGCATAAGCCAGGCAGTAGCCATTTTGTTACTTTGTACCTACGTATCCTTTCAGCCCCTTCTTCGAGTCAATGACTTCTAAGTCGCTGACTCGCCCATTGCCTTCTCATATTCTTCTTGGTTGTGAACTAGATAAGCAGCATAAATACCTTGGGCTTTGCTAGCACACATGGCAACTACACACATTATAATCTTAAAAGCTACTACTGCAATTATGATGAGCATAATAATAATAATAAACCGAGTACACACGGTGGTACTGCCACAGCCCCCTGCCGTGTGGGAGCCTATCCAGTATAGCCCGGCATCTCCCGCTGAGGGGTTCTCAATATTCAATATTACAGTATTACATCTTAACGCTGCGGTATCCTGCCGATATGGGCAGCTTTCCGAACCCTTTCTAAGCAACGTCATACGTGAAAGAAGGGATTTCCCACTGCTATCTTTTTTATCCAGAGCACTTTGGGGTCTATAGCCCCAGTTCCCTGGTAATCCTCCCTTATCAGTGTTCCATCCCACTGCCCCCCAGTAGTCACACGCTTTACCCTAATAATTATCAGTTACACACATGTAGTATTGTGAACGATAATCCCCTAAGAGTCGTGACTGACTAGTACAATTGACCAAATCGCATAAATAAAAAAATATATGTCACTACATGGGATAAAGTATTGAAATAAAGTATAGGGGCATGGAACCTGGGTCTCGACCCCAGTACTAGGGCTTCTCTTCTCCCTTCCAGGAACTGGAGTTCAATTCCCTGGTAGGTGTCTGGGGGTGTCAACGGTCATGGGCAGGGGACTCAGCCCTATTGGCTCACAGACTCCTTTAACTTTAACATTTGCCTTTTTTTTTTTAAACAGCAAAGAATATATAGAGCAGTATACAGAATTGCTCCTTACCCCTCCCTTCGGGGAGCAACTATTAACAGGACATTTTGCACGTAGGCATAAACATAAACAATACAGTAAGTTCCTAAACAAGAGAAGGAATTAGAGGCGGCCTTGATGCTGTCTCCTGAAGCGTAAAGACTGACATTAGATAGGGCACATCTCATTAGCTAGGTTATAATAATAATAATGAAATGTCCAGTTTCTGCTAAATGATTACATGGATATGTAAGTGTCTTAAAGTGAAACTTTCACCTCTATTCTAAGCCTGAGCAAACTGATTCAAGCAAGCCTTAGTCTTGGTATATGGCTGGAAATTTTCTGCTAAGAGCATGTCTAAGGCCATTCTATTCTGGAATGCCATGGTGGACGTGGGACTCAATTGCTCTGCCATCCCCTTAAGGCCATCTCGCGTTGCATTAACAAAACGCTGCTGGTTGTAGTAGAGGTAGTTTATCCAGTCAGCATTTTTATTGGCAGTGATAAGGGGAATAATGGACTCAAATCCTGTCTTTACAGGATCCCGGGCCTTAAACTCCTCAGGAACCCCTCTTGGGACTCCTATGGCATCCAGGTACACATGGGGGTCGAAGTTTCCCCCTAGGCCTCTCTTACGTCTCCCCTTGGTCAGCAAGGGGAAATGTATCTGCTCGGTCACCTTATTGGAGGGGTTAATAAGGAAAGGCATTATAATTTTCACCAAGGTACATTGGCCTCTCCATGATTGTCGAAGTTTATGTCTTATTTTCCCATCTCCACATAGCCTGAACACATCTCCCACACTATGTGACTGATTAAACAAATAAGTCAGGGATGGTGGAACTACCATTATTGGCACAAAAACCTGGACTGAAAATGCTTACATTCACAGTGCCACTAGGCCGGGAATAACAGATGTAGTTACCGGGGTAAACCTCTATTCCAGGTCCCGGGGAAACAGTCTGGGTTAGTATAGGATAGTTTCTTTTCCAGATATCACATTCTCCCTCTTAGGTCCTATTGCTGTATATGCTAAGGAAACACTCCTACTCCTCCAGGGGCAGGGTCAAAGGTACAGGGCCTAGATGAGGACGGGCGGCTGCACAAACATAGTGTTCTGGCTCTGTGCCGTATAATGAGCCAATTTAACCCATAAATTGGTGTTACTGTCAAACCCTGTCTCAGAGGCAAAAGTATCCTCATGGGAAGGGTTGGTCATCATGACCTGGACCTCTTGCAGTGACAATTTTCTTATCCAAGGGGTCATTTGGGGGAAGTGTTGGGGCTCGGGGCTTACTCCTAAAACTGGACATATCCCGGGAGTAAAACCTTCTTCCCCAATCTGAGCAGCCACTACAGGAACAAAAAAACAATAGGTCCCATTGTCTGAGGGGGAAGGATTTTCTATAGTGAGGGTAAAAGTTGAGCAGGGATCTCTCCCTATGGCCTGAAAGCGGCAGATGTGTGGGGACCTTATCATACACATAAACATTTTAAACAGCAAATATAAAAGCAGAATTATTAAAAGTATTGACTAGTATTGATATTGACTAATTCAATTCAAAAGAACGCTTTCCCTCATGATCTTTACCACGACCAATTACAGGGATTAGGACAGCCATATAGCACCATCCTTTCAGCTCTAGTGGGAACCAGGGGTAACATACTTTCCCCACAACAAATGTAAATGTTATTACACAAGCTCATGCCTCGTGTTATGCTCCTATTTCTAAACTTCCTTTATATTCTCCATCATCAAGAACATTATAAGAAATGCAGAAATTATAAGAAATTCAGTTAGGCACGTACAGATTAATCAAAATGAAATTCCAGCCAGTTGCGTTGTATTGGGCATTGATCTCAGCTGGCTTAGAAATATTAAAATAAGAATGGGATTTTCACTTCCCTATTAGATTTCCCAAACTTAAAACCAGCAGTCTGGGTTGTGGGTCTTATATCTGAAACCCAATCATTTCTCATTTGGTTTTAATAAATTAAAGGTCTGAGTGAGATTTAAAGGCATAGCTATCAACGTTGGATTCATTGTTTGGACACTTTTGGACATGCAGGGGCTCTAAGCGGCCTATTCTTATTTTGTTCTGTGCCACATCACTATATGTTAACCTTGGACCTACTGGGATATTTGGGTCATAGCACGTCGAGCAGTTCTCCTTTGTAAAACATAACAATACTTGTCTGCAAACACTATAACAAATTTTAGCGTGGTAATCTTTCCCAAATCTTTTTTTTCCCAAAATCTTTAGATAGATATCAAATGACCTGTAATATTTCAGGGTGTAATTTACTACAGATCCAACACTGGACTTTCAGGCATAGGCATCTATGAACTTTAGAAGTAGCATCTTAGGAGGTCACCTTCACTTGTCCCTCTTTTACCTAATTTCTCTCATTTTACTTTTCCCACATACACCTTGAGTGGGGCCTAACACATGTGGGTCATAAATGCATAAAGTAAGCACATATATTATCACAAAAAGAATAAAAGCAAGTGTCAAAAGTTTAGCCATTTCAGCCCCAGAGTCCAGCAAATAAGGCCTGATCAAGGACTTTGTCTGTTCTTCCTTCTTCGGGGACCCTAGATCCCCCGCATTAGTCATCATAGTCATGCTTTTCCTCCGCTCCGGTTTGCTTGTCCTCCGCTAGGACTGGTTCTGGTCACTGCGACCACCGTGGCAGCCTTGCTTCTTTCTGCCAATTCAGCTACTGGATCACAACCATGGCACCTACTTCAAAAGGATGGATGGATGGATGAGGGACTTCTGTGAAGAAAAAGAGAGATACGAGACAGAGAGGTGCAAGCCATATTTCTTTCAACATTTTCCAAAGTTTTAATCAGCTTCCTCACATATTCTTCCTATATCAGGTCTAGGTCCCCTCTTTCTAACATAAAGGGGGACCCTAGCCCAGGGGGTGGGGAATGGTCTTCCCATTAAAACCTTAAATGATGAATACCCAGTGACCTTAGGAGGGGTCATTCTAATTCCTACCAATCCTACTCCTGGAAGGACCCTTTTACATTTAGCATAAGTTCCCTCCTGTGGCTTTTATAATTTATCCTCTCTGATCCTATTTATTTTTTATATTTTTTTTCCCAACTGAGGGTGGTAAGGTATGTGAAACTACCACTCTATCCTTAGGGTTTTCACTAAATCCTGACAGGCCTTCACAGTGAGGGACAGCCTATTTGGATTTACCCATTTACCCATTAAGGGGCATCCCCATTTAGGAATATTCTCTTGTGTGAGAATTCTTACCACAGTCCTGGCATCTTCCCTCGTCGTCACAAAAAGTTCAACTCACCTTGGGAACATATCCACTATCACAAAAAAGGTACTCCTGTCTTTTCCCTAAACTAAGCATGTGAGAAAAAGCAAATCCGCAGATTTGTGAACAAGGTTGTTGGAATGTCAGGTGCTCATTTCTTGCTTTCTGTGGGTTAAAAAAGAAAGGTGCACTACTAGCAGCTGCACGGTTTCCCTAGATTTTTCCCTCTTATCACAAAAAATCCATGGACATTTGTGCACTCCTGCCTTTCCTCAATCCTCCCTGTCTTTTTACTAGCATATGTTCGTAAGTCAGTCAAAGTCTGGTCAGGGAGGGGTATGTCTGGTGTTAGCATGGGCATTTGCATGTTTGCTGTTTGCGTGTATGTTCTTAAGAAGGAAAAAAAATTGTGAGTAGTAAAATAAGTTTGTATCATGTAACAAAAAGTAAAGGTTTCTGCCATTCCTACTAACACTACACACAAGGCCAGGGCTATGAGACACACAGGCATTGCCCTGTACCTGCCCAGGGACCACCTTTGAGAAAAAAACAACAGGGCACCTCCATGTTCTTATGCTGGGCCCCTGCACATGGCTGTACAAATCCTGGCAACAAAATGACATCTTGCCATAATCGGGAAAGCCTAACCCTGGGGCTATCATATCTCAAATACACAAAACATTGCACATTACACATTTCCTTTAACCATTACAGGGTGTCAGGTTTATCAACATACATTTCAGATCTCAATATGCTGTCATAACATGAACAATCTATAATCCATTGGTGGCAGCAACCAATCATACCAAGGAAGGGTAGCATGTCCTTCCTGGTAAGTGGGCAGGGCAGACCCACGACAGCAGCTATTCTCTTATAGCTTATTTCTCTTTGTCCCTGGGAAAGCACAAAACCCAGGTATTCAAGCTTTTTCTGACACCATTACAACTTTTCTTTAGACACTTTATAATCACTTACAAAAAGACAATTCAAATGATCCCTCTTATCCCACAGGGTGGCCTCCCAATCAAAACTGCAGAGGAGAAAACTGTCTGCAGTAGGACGGAACCATGGCTGGGTGTCCAGACTTTAAGAGGAGGACAATTGCACCATTACACAAAAAAAAAAAAAACGATTTACCAATACACATAAGCCTAGGGCAAATGTGACATAAAAGCAAAGATGGCCTGTGTCTCCTCGTCCACTGGGACGCTGAAAAAAAACAATTTCTTAAATCAATGTTGCTATTCCAGCCCATGTCACGAAGTGAGAAGAGATGGCAGACAGGCATTAAAAAGGGCAGTTGGCATTTTTAAACAATTTATGTCCCTGAGATCTTAGACAAATCTCATGGTTTCAATGTGGCCTTTTTTAAAAAATCTCCTGGCAATAAAAAATCCCACATCCAGGGGCTTATCTAGTTTAAGTCTACATACAACCTTTCTTGTTAAGTTTTATTGTGAAAATATGTATGATTCCCTGTTTAGCCTGAAGTTGGTCAGAAATTAGTAAGGGCGGTGTATTTATCTCCATTGCTTGTGCTCTCAGCGCGTATTATGTCTGGCTCTCCCCACACACACACATTCCGTTCTTGCCAGCTTGCGTGCTTTTAACCCATACACTGTCACACAGCATGGGATGTCTCTAAAATAATTTCATATTAGTCCAATCTTATGTGGATCCTAACAAAGCATCTTATGATTCTCCCACATTGTATCCTGACCTTTTCTCAGCAGTTGGGCATCTATATTAACTTTCTTCAACTAATTTTACTCCTAGTATTTGCAGCGGGACCCCAATAGAAAACCCAGCTGTCATCTTTAACTAGTTCATTTTTCTCTTTGTGTTCCTCTTTATCTAGCGGAGAAACATCAGCAGACAGCTTCTGTCTATCGCTGCTCATTTGTTTCCTGACTCTTCTATCTCTTCCTGAGTAGAGGAGGGATAGAGGCTGTTTTTCTTAGGTGGCACGCAAGGTGAGGGGCAGTTACTTTTAGCCCTAAACTCTTGTTTACATTTAATTTTAAATTTGTTTCTAGTTTGTGTTCCAGGGCATGAAACCCAGGGGACTCTTTGTCTCCTGCATTGGATGTCCTCTATAACTAGTCTATAACTAGTTTTAAACCAATAGGAAGCATGTTTTAACCCATTTCCACCTCCATTCTTTATATAATCTTTATCCCAGTTTGGGTCTCCTTGATAATACGGGAACCTTTCCAGTCCACCCCGCCAAATTATCAACAAAATGCAGTGTGTAGTATGCTCCTCCAGTTAACCTCTCTACATAGTGAATACAATCCTCTCCCACATGGGGCACTTTAGACTCAGACTGACCCATTATCAGTTAACAAATGACAAATAAACAAATGACAATATCCGTGGTTTAAAGCGTGCTCACCTTCACACTTATCAATCCACACAAACAAATAATCTTAACACTCTATTGTCAGAGAGAAAGAGAGAAAAGGGTTTCAGTGGTCAGGCAAACTCACAGTAAACAGACAAATCTGTTCCCATATCACAAATAATCACAATTTATATAGCACGCTTCAAATAACCAAGCAGCGGTTCCCTATGAACCCCGCAACTCCTCGCCAAGACTGCGAGAGGCACAAGGGCACAAGTCCCTTAACCTTCCCTCGGGGTTAAGCGTATAAATCACTTACCCCCTTCAAGGAGACTTGCCCGCATTCTCCACCACTGAAAAAATATCTGCCCCTATTACCGGCAGACACCTAAGAGCGACTCCCACTGAGTCCTCTACCTGGGATTACCTTATTTGTCTGTAGACCAGAGTTACCTTCACACTTCAGAGCTCCGGAGCCCACACCAAGCGCAAGAAAGACACATAACAGCTATTCTCGGTGTGAACTGTTTATTACGTCATGATTTTCAGTATATAAAGCATGATAAGGCCTAGGCGGGGAAAAGGTTCTAAAGTGGACATTTGCCTTTTAATTGGAGTAGCTGTATCAACATCTTGCTGTCAGGGGTGTGTGCTGGGGGTGGCTGTACATCACCCCATTGTATGTCATTGTGTGTCATGGGTTTTTCCAGACATTCACCTACCCATGGACATTTTCACAGAAACAGATTGTTATGTTCTTCTGTCTGCACATTCCATTCCCAGAGATAACGGTCACTCCGTTATTCTCACCCTTGGAGTTTTAAAGCAATCCCCTTAAGCATAAGCCAGGCAGTAGCCATTTTGTTACTTTGTACCTACGTATCCTTTCACTGTCTGGCTTACTACACATGAATCAAAGCTTTGCAATTACAATGAGAGCCATTCTTTGCTGTTTTAAGTTACAATTTCCACACTAAACTGGTGGACGCTGATGGAAACTAGTGAAAACTGGTGGAATTTCATATTAATGTGTTTTAGAGGTACAGTAGCATGACAACATGTTCCACCACCCTACGCTATTTTTTAAAAGATACAAGCAGATGCCTGCATAGAGGTTCTTAAGTCTGTTGCTGTTGACCAACACGACTTGGGCCAAAATAGGGACATAGGCAGTTTGGGTGTGGTACAAACAAGGGCTAGATTATACAATGGAATGGGGGTAGTCTCTCTTACAATAAATATATATCTCAAATGAGATATAATCGCTATCAATAAAAAGTAGATTTGGTGTGCACAGGGGACCACTGGCTACATGTGGCCAGTTACACGGGCAGGCTGATTCATCATTAGCGGCAGGTAGCGACAGATGAGCATCTGTAGCAGGCATTTTCAGAGCGCCCGCTAGTAGTCACTGTGCTCAGCCGTGGGTCGCTACTTTATAGCCACTCAGTCGCTGTTCAGTGATGTTGAATACATTGTGAGGAGTCACTATTTGACCAGTACAGCGCTGTATGGGAGCGCATGTTAGCGACTGCTCATAGCGACCAACTCACACCATAATTAGCAAGAAAACAGCCTCACAAATCCCTGGCACTAAAAAATACTTGTTTGAAGCCCAGAGCGCAGGAGGCGGTGTGTTTAAAGTGTGTTTTCAAGCATCTATCAACTAGTAACAAAGCGAAAACATATGGAATTGCATTGTAGCAACATTGTAACATCAACACTTTAATGCCAGACCTGTAATGTCATTTCTGAGGAAATATATAAAAAATGAAAAAATTATGAAAAAAATGCTTTTTCAATGCCAGAAGAGGTCACAGAATTATTTGTGATTTTTTGCAAAAAAAAAAAAAAAAAACATTCCCCGTTTAAAGAGAAGAAAAGGTTCATCCATTGAAATGTATGGGAGAGGGACAGGTAGCGAGAGGTCATACCTGGCGCTGTGCAAGGCTGAATTCCAGCGCTGTTCGCTGAGGCTGTGAAAATAATGAATCAGATGCTACATGGCGTTATCCCAGTCGCTAAAAAGATTCTGCTTGATAAATGTGTAATTGCGTGCCGTGTCCGGCGTTTACCAGTCGCTACCTGTCGCTACCTCTCATTAACCAGCCACTACCTGACGCTATCCCTTCTTAACCCTTTAACCTCCAGCCTACTTTAAGATTTTGTCAGCCTTTGTTGCCAGACTATTTTGCACAATTTTGCACTCCCCATGTTCAACTGTGATTCTTGAAGGGATTTCCAGGGATTTCCCAGGAAAGTGATATATTGTTTTTTTTCAGCAGAGCCTGGGCTTTAACATGCAATGTCTTGTTTGTCATTTTCTAAGTGCATTCTCAATATTTTTGTGTGAAAATTGTGCAAAAAACACAAGTTTATCAATAAAATCTTATTGCGTGTGAAACCCCAATTTATCCTGGTTACAGCAGAACCACATATGTATAGGTAGACACCCTTTCCTGCCCAGGAGACACCCCCAAACTGAAAAAGCAACATCCCCCAAACAGAACAATGCCCAACATGCATAGGTTCTGTCAAGGAAAGAGTTACCAAACACACCAAAGTAAAGCATGTGCATAACGGTAATTTTACTTCAAAATTTCAGCTCTGCTGACAAAGTGCGCACCTTGTGCTTTTTCTACCAAAACAACCCTTTACATTTGGAATATCCCCAATAAACCATATATTCCCTGAAAGTACACATGGTAAGCTTTCTAAGCGTACCCAGTTTGTTGTAGTGGGCTCACCTTTCTGGAAGTAATATCTCGAAGAATTCTTAGATTGCACAGGGTTTCACAAAAAAATTTATAAAAAAGCAGAATAAAAAACACCTTTTCCCAAAATATCAATAAGCAAATAAGAAAAAACAAGCTAAATCAGAAAGCGCAAGGTCCCCCGAGCAGAACAATACCCAACATGCATAGGTACCTGTAACCTTTTAACTGTCAGCCTACTTATGATTTTGTCACCCTCTGCTGACAGGATATTTTTCACCATTTTGCGCTATGTTTACCCGTGATTTTTGCAGGAATTTCCAAGAAAATTGCATATTTTCTTTTTGTGGCAGAGTTTAGGCTTTAACATGAAATGTCTTGTTTGTATTTTTTCTACTTTTTTAATATATTTTTAAGTAAATAAGTAAAAAAAAATAAAAAAATGTTTTTTTTTTAAATTGTCTCTTTTATTTTAACAAAAACATTTATTTTATTAAAGAAAACCATATTGCATGTGAAAGCCCCATTTCTCCCGATTACAATGATACCACATATGTATTGGTAGCCCCCCGTTCCTGTCCAGGTGATCCCCTAAACTGAAAAGAGCACTTTATAACATTTACAAATAAGATACAACTACTATCCACATAATAAAGGGTTAAATAAAAAAAAATTGGTGTGGGGTGCCCCTTCACGGGGGGGGGGGGGGGGACACCATTTCTTGTGGGAATTTTAAAGGTTTTTGGGGAGGCAGGTAATGGGGGGTCTCGGGGTTATTGGCAAGTCACCCACTAGCCGCAGGTGACTTGCCAGACCCAGAGCCTTGTGAACTGGTATAGGGGTCTCATAGATCACTTACCAGTTCACAACGGGTTAAAAGTAAAAAAAAAAAAACACACACACACTTTAAAAATAACTTTATTAAAAAAAAAATTTTGTTTTTAGTTATTTTTTTTTTAATACTTACCTCCCATCCATCCCTGTATCCCACGCTAATCACTTAGGTTTCTGCTCTCCTGCTGCTGCTGCAAGCCTTTTATTCCTACTGGGTTACAGGTAACATATGGTTAATTTAAAAAAAAAATGACATAGGGTCCCCCCTCCCAGGGACCCCATTTTTTTGGGGGGGGATTTTTAAGGGTTAAAACCCTACCCAGCGTAACCAGCCTGTGACCAGCTATGGGGGCTTGTAGAACAGGGCGCAGGGGCCAGCTTTAGTGGCCCCTGGCCCTGCCGGCTACAAACCGTCATAGCCTAGGGCCACGGCTCTTCTGCCCCCCCTGGGCTTTGGGGAGGCAGGTAATTTGGGGGGCCACGGGTTAATGGCACGTCACCCGTTAGCCGCAGGTGACTTGCCAGACCTCAGAGCCTTGTGAACTGGTATAAGGGGTCTCATGGAACCCTTACCAGTTCACAAAGGGTTAAAAGTAGAAAAAAACACACAGACACACTTTTTTAAAAATAACTTTAATAAAAAAAATATATATTTTTTTAATACTTACCTCCCATCCATCCCTGTGTCCCACGCTGATCACTTAGGCTTCTGCTCCCCTGCTGCTGCTGGAAGCCTTTTATACCTACTGGGTTACAGGTAACATAGGGTTAATTAAAAATAAAATGACATAGGGGGGACCCCATTTTTTGGGGGATTTTTAAGGGTTAGAACCCTTAAAAATCCCCCCCAAAAATGGCGTGAGGTCCCCCCCAACCAGCGTAACCAGCCTGTGACCAGCTATGGGGGCTTGTAGAACAGGGTGCAGGGGCCAGCTTTAGTGGCCCCTGGCCCTGCCGGCTACAAGCCATCATAGCCTAGGGCCACGGCTCTTCTGCCCCCCCCCGGGCTTTGGGGAGGCAGGTAATTTGGGGGGCCACGGGTTAATGGCACGTCACCCGTTAGCCGCAGGTGACTTGCCAGACCTCCAAGCCTTGTGAACTGGTATAAGGGGTCTCATGGACCCCTTACCAGTTCACAAAAACAGTATAAAAAAAAAACACAGACACAGTTTTCAAATATGTTTATTAAAAAAAAAAAAAAATTTACCTTTACTCACCTCCGATCTTCATATGCAGTGTCCCGCGGCAATCCGATGCAGGTGACGGCTGGGCAGAGAAGGGGGGAGGCAGGCGATCGGAGGATCGCCTACCTCCCTCCTTCTCTGCCCAGCCGTCACCGGCATCTGACAGCCGAACTGCCGGGTGCCCAGATGACACCCAGCAGTGATGTCATCGACCCCACCCCCGAAGGGGCGGGGCTAGAATTAAAGATGGCGGCGGCCATCGAGGATATCCGAAGGAGGAGGGCTGTTAGGCCCTCCCCAGAAGACAGAAGAGTGGGGGGGTGATCAGAGCCCCCCCCCCGTGAAGAGGAGAGTTGGCGGGAGCCAGCGCACACGCAGGTAAGTAAATGCAATTTTTATTTTTATTTTTTTTACAGGAAAACCAGTGGCAGCTAAAACGGGGGAGGGGTCACCCTATTCTGGTCCCTCCCCTGCAGCCGGAGGAGGTCCGATGGACGATCGGAGCCCACCATGTTAAAGAGGAGACCCGTACGAATAAAACAAGGGGTCAGGTAAGTGACTTTTTTTTTAACTTTTTATGCTATTAGTGGGGAAAGTCAGGCACGTAAAATTTATGTGGCTGACGGTTAACTGCAGGGGAGGCAGCCACGTAAATTTTATGTGGCTGGCGTTTAAAGGGTTAAATAAGGGCCCAAGTATATGCAATGAAGACCTAATTTTTCAGACCGGCAATAATAAAAGATGAAAGTTAACACTTGGGATTAAGAATGGGTGAAAAAATTACACTTTATTTCCAAAACAACTCTATCGCACACAAAAAAACAAATAATTTTGTTGGACTTTATAATATGTTGGTGGAATGACTATTTAAACTCAATCTATACAAAATTGCAAATGCTCTCAAAATGTAACCCATTTACCCTCATTATAAATTCTTAGGTGACAGTATGTATTTATTATTTCTAAAGCACATTATACCTATGGTCATTGTTGACATTAGATTAGCTTGAAAAATAAATTAAAATGGCAAGAGCACAAGGCCAAGGCATGCATACCTGCTCACTGGAAAGCATAATCTCTGGATAAATAAGATTCAATTAATTCGGACCTTTAAAGACCTTACTTCTTCTTTGAAAGAGGAATACAGTGCAATGCCTTTTGCTAGACCTGGTTTCACTGGATTCAAATTAACAACTCATCAGAATATCCAACCCTTCTAGAAACCCATAACTAAGGTTGTCTTCCCTCCTCTTTTTACCTTTTTCTCTACCATTGCCCTTTAATGTTTCCTGTTCATTTCCTTTGCTTATCTGTGTATTCTATGTTGATTTTGTTACCCTACCTATGCTACATATCAGCTCAAAGGGACGGAATTTTTGAAAATTTTTTAAATTTTTTAATTTTTTGTGTGCCAAAAGTATGTCCTTGAGGTGCTGAGCTGATATTTTTTACTTTTAACAGAAATCTGTTGCCATTGGCAACATACACCAGATCTGTACACCAATAAGAGAGAAGTGAGCCCCCCCTACCTTACACATGCCCAGCAGCAGTGCACTGTGTGTGCTCTGTTGGAAAAATGATGTAACCTCCGGTAAAAATGTCCCATCACATGTGTAGGTGAAAATATTTATTATTGTATTTTGCGTGTTTTAAAATGTAAAAGCCCACCAAGATACAAGTGGCAATCAACACCCACATTTACACCCAGAGTTGAACTTAGGCCCTTATTCATCAAGCGATAGCGCCAGGTAGTGTCTGACGAGCGCCAGGTCCCGCCAGCTAACGGCGGCTACCGACTCAAGTACGCCCGGCGTCGGCCACAATGACGCATTTATCAAGCTGAATGAGGCTAGCGCCGGCGAGAGCGTCAGCTAGCGCGGGATTCATCATGTAGCCGACTGCAACGAACAGCGCCGCTGCTAATCCCATCACAGTGCCAGGTCTGACCTGTCGCTACCTGCCGCTCTCCCATACATTTCAATGGCAGACACTGCAATGATTGTTTTAAGTGGTTTTTGTGTTCTTGTCTTTTGCACAAAATTCAACACATGTTTCTTGGGATATGTTTTATTAATCTGTCTTGTTATTTTGCTTTTTTAGATGAAAGTTGTAATTTTTACACTGTAATGTTGTGAGTGACATCTAAAATGCATCTCCTCCCACCAAAGTCATTGGGCTCAAAATCGCTTGTTTTCACAACACACGGGGCTTGTAAAGCTACTTTTTAGTCAGTGATGTTTGGCGCTCACGTTCGCTCATCGAAATTGTCAGCGCCCAAGCTATTCGGCAGCCCTGTCCTTGATGAATCTGTGGTGGTCAGAGTTTGTGCAGTCGCTGTTTTGATTCGCTATGTGGCGGCGCGAACGTCGCTGTGCTGCGCTGTGCTGCGCTGTCCTGTTCATACATGTGCCCTTCTGCCATTTTCCAGGAATTCACTTCCCGCGACCCCAGTAGTTCTTAATGAATACACTGTAGTTGTGAGTGTGCATGTCCACATTCTGCAGGATTTATTCAGGCGTACAAGCTCATAACAACCCGTTATGCATTCTACTGTGTGCCTCATTATCATGTAGTTGGATAGTTTTATTGTGTGATTATTTTATGAAGGAATAAGATTTGTATTTTTAAGCACCAAGCTTTTTGGTTTTCAAGGACCTATGCATTACAGGATCTTGAACCCCCTGCTAAATCAAGCTAATAATTAATGGCGTCTTTGCCAATAGCTTGTTGTAAGGCGTAAATTTACTTTTTCCCGCCACTTAGCTTGCACATAGCTGATATTAGCTTGTTCCTGGTGCGCTGAGGTTTTTTTTTTTTTGAATTTTTTGCACAGTTGCTTTGGTCATATCCGGTTCCTGTTTCCTCCTTTGCGTTTCAAAGCCCCATAAAGCTTTAACTTTCTTGCACTTTGTCCAATAGCTTGTGTTAATGTGTAAATTGTGTTTCCTCCCCCGAACCAGGCAGGCAGACTCGGGGGAGTCATCGGGGGTTGGTCCCTCTCGCGGCTCCTATTTAGAGGACCCAGGGGAGGAAGGGGATGACGCCCCAGAGGAGTGTGCTGCTGGGGGGCTGGCAGGATCAAGCCTCAGCTCCTCACACTCTGACTCTGAGGAGTCTCACCAGCCAAGGGGCCACTCTCAAGTGGGGAGTCCAAGTGGGGTGGAAGATGTGGACTCTCCCACACTCCCTGAAGGAGCAGGGAGTAAGAGGGAGGAGGGTGGCCCTTTGGCTTGGGGATCTTCGGAGCAGAGTGTGAGGAGCCGAGGCTCCCCGCCTCCTCCTCAGAGCCCTCCCTGGGCTTCAAGTGGCGGATCATCCCCTGGTGAGTGCACATTTAGTCAGTGTTAGTCTGTGACAGGTTACATATGGCCATTTGTACTTAGCCCTTGCCATTCCTCTCTAATTTGCAGGGCATCATATAGGCGGCACCTCCATGGCCTTTTGGCAACGCCTTCTCCACGGGCATAGTCATGGTAAGTGTTTGTTGTTATCCCTCACATTCCATATGTTATGACATTCCTTAAAGTGGACCAACACCCATTGTTGATTGTGCTTGGAATCTCTAAGCTTCCATGCCCAATCACCTCCCTCACCCAGAGCCCCCCCCAAAAAAAGCCCACAAACTCCTTACCTCATTGGGGTTGGCAGAAGCCACCGCCGCAGCCTCCTGCGTGCCCCTCTAGATGTGTGTGCGCCTGCGCTCTCTGTTTCCTAATGGGCTGCACGTGCGCACACACTGGAGGAGTGATGTGCGGAAGGCAGCGGCGGCGGATGGTGTCTCACTCAAATTGCTATTCCAAAGCGGACCAAAACACAGAATAGTATCAATCCTGGGTATTGGCCCACTTTTAACAGACACATGTTTCCTGGTCCATAGTACAAGCTGGTTTGATAATGTACATTAACATCACAAACCCCACTACCGTGCAATCCAAATGGCAACCACCCCTATGTTTCTGCCCACACCATGATGGGGGCTAGCAAATGTGTTATTTGGTTAAGTTGTTCCGGCTAACACATGTTGCACACTAGTAACATTCTACAATCAACTGCAAATTAGTCCTTAGCATTGCACTGTCAAGGTTATTGGCACATAATCTTTATGTGTCCATGTTGCAACCATAAATAATTTACAGGAACTCATGGACCAGGAAATATGCTAATGTTGGACAACATGTGTGTAACCATGCAAGCATTTGTTTTTGCAGACTCCCTAACCAGATGGATGACAAATAGTCATGTGTCATTGGCCCACTAATTTTGCTTTTCTCTTTTGCTTTCTCATGACAGATGTTGCCACGCAGACGGAGCCGGTGTACATCACCACCACACCTCCCGGGATGGCCAGCAGCATGGGCCCCCGCCACAGCTGCGATGGTGAGTACATCCCACTTCATATGCCTAAAGACTTGTGAACCCTATGTCTTATAGTCAATTCTGCAGACATTTACAATGTACCTATGTGTTTAAGCAACACACATCTAGGTTACATGTGTTTGGCCAACAATCCTACATGCATGTCTGCATGCTTGATTGTTGCCTCACATTCTTGAGTTTGCCACATAGAGACAATTTGTGGTTTCTACCCAACCAAATGGGCCTGCGTAGGTCATGACCTCTAAGATTCTTGGCCAAACTAGTTTACTCGTTAGGACTTAGGCCCTGATGTTTGGCTGTGACTAAACACATAAATGTCCACACTGGGACTTATACCTTCTTTGATTACCAAGAGTTAAGAGTAAATGTATGCTTGGGATGTGCTGGCCACATTTAAGCCAGCCACTAGTACTCATATAATGGTAACACCTAAGGGCACAGTGGGCAACAATGTTAATGTGAGCGTCAGCTAATTGGACCCCCTGACATTACATTGCTACATCTGTGTCTGTTGAGGTCACATTCCATTTATTAAATCTGTTTTTTTTTTACTCTCTACAGCTTGTGAAAACCAGCATCGCAGACTGTGGTGGTCGATCCGGCGTCTTCGCCTTATGCTGCTGGCCAAGAAGAGGCGTCGGCGTTGCGTTGCCCACCTTTCTAATTAAAATGTTTCTATTTTGCTAATTACAGTGTGTTGTGCCTTGCCAAGCATAGTTTAAGTGTCTACAAACCCATTTGTGTGTAAATTTAGCCATACCTTTGTAGCCATTTAATGTGTAAACCATAGTAAGCTATGGTCACAAATGTGTGGCATAAATTTTGGCCTACATTTACATATGTAGATCAAGATACTCATCCCTGACTGTGTTCTTAGCTATGTCTTAGGAAAAACACAATTTACAGGTGGGTTAATCAAATCTATTTACACAAAAAAATTAGAACCACAAACAAATTAATATTCTTGGCTGGGTGGCCGGGGAGGTTGGGAGTCATTGCTAGGGGCAGTGTTGGGGGACAACAGTGCAGTAAAAAAAATAGACTGCTGTTGTATGAGCTGTTGTGTCAACAACAAACTTTGTTCCTGCCGCTGGAGACATTCTTCCTGTCGCTGGAGAGATTGCTCCATTAGATTGCTGAGGCGACCAAGTTCCTGGTTATGTTGTTGGTTTTGGAGCAACTGGTCTATCTGGCGCTGCTGGGCCTCATTTTGTTGCTGACACATCAGCACCTGATGTTCCAACGCCGCAATGCGCTCATTAGTTCCATCACGCGGCTGTAGGCGACTGTAGTCCTCCAGCATCCGGACCCCTAGCTCATAAAAATCATGACTGGTTGGTGCCACACCTCCTCTTGCTCTGGTTTGAGGCTAACAAAATAGAAAACCACATTTTAGTCAAACAGAACCAATGCAGCTACGCCCCTCAAAATCATTTGCCCAAACTGTAACAATACAACTTACCCTTGTTTGAGCCTCTGAAGCTTGGCCGCATGGCACTTGGGAAGAGGTCCCAGCTTGGGGTTCTGGTCCCGCCTCCTGCAAAAACAACCAAGAAAGGAAATGTGACATGTTGGTTCATCGCCTACACACGAACATGGCAATGTGGTTATTGGTCCTCTAAATCAGCCATGTTACCTCCGTGTCGTCCGGCACAGGTAGGAGCGGGGTATCGCTGCCAGAGAGGGGCAAATCAACATCCGAGAGCTCCGGCAAGTTGGCATATGCTAAACAGGAAAGTCAGGTTAGTAGGTCAGTGGACCAAACTCAAATGTAACACGGATAGCCTTTCGAGGCCATACCTCCACAAAGTGCAAGATTACACACTGGCCAAAAGGTATATTGGAAACTCAGATTGCTAACATGTATGTTAGAGGAATATGAGGCAATAATTGGGCCAAATAAGATCAGACACATTGCTAAAATTACACATACCCGCCATCTCCCAGATGTCTGGAGTGGGGACCTCACTCGAGCTTTGCCCTGGAAAATACATGTTTAAACACAAGTTGGCCGAATAAAGTGCAACAAAAGTAGAGCAAAAATACATACTAGATCATCAAGCCAAAACAACTTACCCTCATCTCTGGCAGCCTCAACGTGAAGGGCCCTTTCCGGACAGCCACTTCCGATATTCTGGCCAACTAAAAGACACAATTAATGTCTCTAAATATTCCTCCAACTACTTGGGTGAAGGTTTGTCTTTAAATATACTCAAAAAATGCATTGCAATCACTCCAAAAACTATTAGACTGACCCTGGGGATGGAAAAAGCACTCAAAATAGGCATCTTCAAGTTGACAGAGCAAACATGTAGATTATTAGACTAACCCAATTGAACCAGTGTAACATAAACAGCATAAAGGATACATTATTTATTGCAATACACACCAACAGGGTCCTGTTGACCTGCAACATCGGAAGTGGGGTCCAAAGATGAACCAGTCACTTGGCCTACAAATCAAAAAGAGGAATGATAGACATGCACTTGTGTTAAAGCGGCTAAAGCAAGGTTGACACATGCACTTACCGGCATCCAAAGAGTACCTTGGCTCCTGAGGAGATGCTGGTGCCAATGGCGGGGCAGCTAGGCAAAAACAAAGCAAACATTTAGCCATTGGTAATGTGCCGCACAAAATAAAACATGCATTTAGGTGTGTGTGAGCAGCTCATTCAATAATATTCACTAATCAAGGCCAGTGTGGCTTACACATGTATATGCAGATATATGGCCACACATCTCTGCCTTCCCACATAGCTACACATGTTAGGGCCTTGTTAGTTAGTTGCTGTGAGGGTTAAAGTGGGCGTGAAATTAGGCCGCAGGTCCATATTAGTAATCCTCAACAGTGGTACAAGCTATTGTTTGAGGTGCTCCCACACCCATTTTGGGCAAAAACAACCAGCCCCTAAATTAGTGTGAAATACCTTCAATGGCAGACTGGGTTAGGCTGGAGGTTGGTTGAAGGGCAGGATTTGGGGTGTCCTCCTCCTCCCCCGAATCATGGACAGCACCATGTGCACCTATGCAGAAAGCAACACACATGAAAGTAAAACATTTATGAGGTATAATGTACTACTTCACAGGTCCTACTGTTAGTTGGGCAGAAAGAGAACAAGCTAATCACATACATTAACATTACCATCACAAAATAGAAAGAAAATATGTACCTTCAGTCCAACCTGTGGTGTCATCCCCAGGATCCACACCCTGCAGCCGAGCAAGTGGAATTTTCCCCTTCAGCATCTCCTCATACGGCCTGTAGGTACTCTTTGGACCCTGGATGGTTCCACTCTCGACATCAAGATCGTGGTTCATCTTTTTCATAAGGGCCCCTCTCAAAGTGTAGAAGCATTTCCTGCAGGATGGGCCACTATGTGGGTGTTGAGCACTGCTAGTAAGCTCCTCACCAATGGCATCCCACAGTTTGCTTCTTTCTTGTTTGCCTATTGACTTGCTTTGGGAGCCAAAGAGCAGCTCCCATTTCGCAAGGGTCAGGCGAACAAGATTATTATTCTCCGCCAAATTAAATTCAGGCTCCCTCTTGGCACCTGGGCGCTTAGCCTGGGGTGCTGCACCACCTTCAGGCTGGGCCCTTTTCCTTAAGGGAGGTCTGCGCACAGCACCCACCACACTCCTACTTGGGCCTGCTGTGGCCGGCAGATGTCCTGAATTTGGCTCCATCCTGTAGCTGCACACACACACCAATACACAACCAACAAGCACGCATGCAGACTACAGAATGGCATCGCCCTCTCTTTGGGTTGGGCAGGTTTTATGTGCTCTAACAGCCAATCACAAACAGGCCCACTTAATTGATTAACACATACTGGCAAGGTGCTTGTAGCCACAGCTCAAATGCAGTGATTGAACCATGTGTGGTAGCCAATTAACTAATTACAGACCTCATTAACAAAACAACACACAACCAAAGACAACAATGTACTCATGTATAGTAAACACTTGTGACATGTGGCTATACAAACGGCTATTTAAATCAAGAGCAGCTTACCTTTCATTGGTCCACCACAGAATTTTCAGCCATGTCCGTTAATGCACGCAAGTTTAGGCTCACGTACGCTAGTAGCGCTACTAGCGTGCGCATGCGCACTCCGTTTCACGCACAACTGGGTCAGCTAATTGGCGCCCGGAAATAGCAGAGCAACGCAAAAGGCGGCAAAGCGGACCTGTCCTTTTTCAAAGTGAAGTATAAATGGCTGGATTTGGCAAGCTTCTGGTATTGTTACACTGTGGCAAAGGCTGTGGTGTGGTGCTTGTTTCCCTTAGCTCGTTTGAGTGTCTGGCTGGGTTTGGTCCTCACTCTCTGTGGCTTGTTGGGTGATTTCTGACATCAGTGCTGTTTCTTTAGGAGATTGATTTTGTTGGCATATGCAAATATTGTGGAGCATACAGCAAGTGAGGCTTGATTTTGGGGCCTTTTGTGGGCTGTGCAGCAACTCCCCTCTTGGTTGTGCCTAACTTAGAAAGCTGGTTTTCAGCAGGCTGGTGGTTTGGACCACTATACTTCTGGTTTTGTGGTGAGCTGCATTGTAGTGAGTGTGTGAGGAGTGTGATTGTTTGTGTGTGTGGTGTGTTTGTGGTTTTTGGTTTTGTTTGGCTGATTTGGTATATCTGTTGAGTGTGTGTGATGGATAAGAGGGTGATGTATGGGGTATGGGTGGATGGATGTATGCGTATGCTGGAAGAGCAGGAGGACAGGGAGCGGGGTGCTGTGAGGCTTAGGGCACCCCGCTCCTTTGGAATCCGCCTTTCAGTATGGGACTTAAGTGACGAGCAGATCAGGAGCCGCTTCCGTCTGAATCGTGCTGCACTACAGTCCCTATATGATCAGATTAAGCACAAAATCGAGCCATCCACCAAACGCACTCGATCCATTCCAGGCATAGTACGCCTGTGTGCCACTCTGAATATTTTGGCACGAGGGACCTTCCAGGCAACCTCTGCCCTCCTCAGCGGGATCAGCCAGGCTACAATGAGCCGCATATTAATCCAGGTAGTTCTGGCGATTTGTGATTTGATCCCTATTTACATCAAGTTTCCTGAGGATGAGGAGGAGGTTGCCAAAATAAAACATGCCTTCTATCTAATGGGAGGGATCCCGAATGTGCTAGGGTGCGTTGATGGTACACATATCCCTTTCCGCCCTCCCCGTGCACAGGAGCTGTATTTCCGAAACCGGAAGCAATTTCATTCAATTAACATCATGGTGGTCTGTGACCACGAAATGAAGCTGCAGGCGGTGAGATCGGGGTTCCCCGGCTCATGCCACGATTCTTACGTCCTGCAGCGGACAGTCCTGTGCCGGAAGTTTGAGAACAACGAAATGCCAGCTGGCTGGCTACTGGGTAAATAATTAACCATGTCAAAGTATTTGGCCTAAAATATGTGGCCTAGTAAGCGAAATTAGTAAAAATGAAAACAAAAACATGTACTAGTACTAATTGCTGTCTCTCTCCTTGTGTTTTTTCTACAGCGGACAAGGGATATGGGCAGAGAACGTGGGTGATGACTCCAGTCAGAAGCCCACAGACCTCTGCCCATGAACGCTACAATGCAGCACACCGCAAAACCCGAAGCATTGTGGAACGAACCATCGGCCTTCTGAAAGCACGCTTTCTATGTTTGGCACGCCCAGGAGGAGAGATGCTGTACAGTCCACAGAAGGTCTCCAAGATCATCCTCGCCTGCTGTGTGCTCCACAACATTTGTATATGCCACAGAATCCAATCCCCTGAAGAGACAGCACTGGTGCCCGAAATCCCCAACTTGCCCGCAGAAAGAAGTGAGGACACCCAGACTGGCAATGAGCTAAGGGAAAGCATGATCACTTCATTTTTTGCGGTAAGCTAACTACCCTTCACTGTAATCCAAGTACTGCACTACAGGGCAAATCTTTTTTGGCTCCAAAAATAATTTGTCCAAAACCACTATAAGGGGGGTGTAAGATGACCCAAACCACTATAAGGGGGGTGTAAGATGACCAAAACCACTATAAGGGGGGATGTAAGATGACCAAAACCGCTATAAGGGGGGAGTAAGATGACCAAAACCACTATAAGGGTGGGTGTAAGATGACCAAAACCACTATAAGGGGGGTGTAAGATGACCAAAACCACTATAAGGGGGGAGTAAGATGACCACAACCACTATAAGGGGGGTGTAAGATGACCCAAACCACTATAAGGGGGGGTGTAAGATGACCAAAACCACTATAAGGGGGGAGTAAGATGACCAAAACCACTATAAGGGGGGTGTAAGAGGACCCAAACCACTATAAGGGGGGGTGTAAGATGACCAAAACCACTATAAGGGGGGTGTAAGATGACCAAAACCACTATAAGGGGGGGTGTAAGATGACCAAAACCACTATAAGGGGGGTGTAAGATGACCAAAACCACTATAAGGGGGGAGTAAGATGACCAAAACCACTATAAGGGGGGTGTAAGAGGACCCAAACCACTATAAGGGGGGGGGGTGTAAGATGACCAAAACCACTATAAGGGGGGTGTAAGATGACCAAAACCACTATAAGGGGGGGTGTAAGATGACCAAAACCACTATAAGGGGGGTGTAAGATGACCAAAACCACTATAAGGGGGGAGTAAGATGACCAAAACCACTATAAGGGGGGGTGTAAGATGACCAAAACCACTATAAGGGGGGAGTAAGATGACCCAAACCACTATAAGGGGGGTGTAAGAGGACCCAAACCACTATAAGGGGGGTGTAAGATGACCAAAACCACTATAAGGGGGGATGTAAGATGACCAAAACCACTATAAGGGGGGAGTAAGATGACCAAAACCACTATAAGGGTGGGTGTAAGATGACCAAAACCACTATAAGGGGGTGTAAGATGACCAAAACCACTATAAGGGGGGAGTAAGATGACCACAACCACTATAAGGGGGGGTGTAAGATGACCCAAACCACTATAAGGGGGGTGTAAGAGGACCCAGACCACTATAAGGGGGGGTGTAAGATGACCAAAACCACTATAAGGGGGGTGTAAGAGGACCCAGACCACTATAAGGGGGGGTGTAAGATGACCAAAACCACTATAAGGGGGGTGTAAGATGACCAAAACCACTATAAGGGGGGGTGTAAGATGACCAAAACCACTATAAGGGGGGAGTAAGATGACCAAAACCACTATAAGGGGGGTGTAAGAGGACCCAAACCACTATAAGGGGGGGGTGTAAGATGACCAAAACCACTATAAGGGGGGGTGTAAGATGACCAAAACCACTATAAGGGGGGTGTAAGATGACCAAAACCACTATAAGGGGGGAGTAAGATGACCAAAACCACTATAAGGGGGGGTGTAAGATGACCAAAACCACTATAAGGGGGGTGTAAGATGACCCAAACCACTATAAGGGGTGTGTAAGAGGACCCAAACCACTATAAGGGGGGTGTAAGATGACCAAAACCACTATAAGGGGGGTGTAAGATGACCAAAACCACTATAAGGGGGGTGTAAGATGACCAAAACCACTATAAGGGGGGAGTAAGATGACCAAAACCACTATAAGGGGGGGTGTAAGATGACCAAAACCACTATAAGGGGGGTGTAAGATGACCCAAACCACTATAAGGGGGGGTGTAAGATGACCAAAACCACTATAAGGGGGGAGTAAGATGACCAAAACCACTATAAGGGGGGGTGTAAGATGACCAAAACCACTATAAGGGGGGTGTAAGATGACCCAAACCACTATAAGGGGGTGTAAGATGACCCAGACCACTATAAGGGGGGAGTAAGGTGACCAAAACCACTATAAGGGGGGGTGGAAGCTGAACAACATAACAATTAGGGTTGTTGTGCAAGTTGGACCCAAATGTTTGTAACAAATTAATGCATTATTTTTTTACAGCGAAAAAGCCACATTAAATATAAATACTAACTGCACTTTTTAATATTTTTCAGGCACCCCGAGAATCTTCTTGAACATTCCTTTTGTTTTTTTCATAATTTTCCTTTAATTTGAAAAACATTTCAAACCAAAATAAAAAAAATTAAAAGAAACATGTTGCAATGTGTTTACTTGTGAAGGTACTAACATTGATTTCAAGCCCACAGCAAAGCAAAGCGCAGGCGCTGTGTTGAATAGCGTGGTCAAAATGACAACGCCAGGTAGCGACTGAGGAGGCCTGCTATAGCGAATCGCTACCGCCCGCGGTGTACGCTAGCGGCGCTCATAGCGCCATACTTCAGTCGCTCATCTGTCGCTACCTGGCGCTATTAATGAATCGGCCTCCCCCTTTACTAAATCTTTCTAAGATTGTGTGTGTAGCTATGTATGTTTGCAGTTCAGAAAGGGTAAAGCTGGGTTTCAGTCAGTACTTGTTAGAATGCATCCTATTTTAATTGGATTTATATTCTAGGCTGCTTTATGTTGAATCTTTATATAATGTGGTCCAGGTACTTACTAAAATTAAGCATTACTGCCTGCCTTTGACCTTTTGTTGAAATCCTACTTAGCTATAATAGGTACATTAACACGGCAAATACACTCTACACTTGTTATTCAGAGAATTTAGATTTGAAAAGTCTTTGGCAATAGGTTAATCCTCTGTAACAGATTGCCTCTTTGGCAAAGAGGCATTTTGTGCAAACAAAGTTCTACATGTCAATTGCTAGGGAATAATTGAAGAGGAGCATGATTTAAAAGTTATTTCTTACAGTGAAATACAATTAGGCAGACACATAGATGGGGGACTTTTTGCTTCTGGTTTGCAGCTAAGGTCTTACAGTATAGCTAGTTAAAAAACGTTCAGCTTTTTATATGAACTAACATAATGAACCGTGAAGTTACAAAACTGAAGAAACTGAATTTCTAAAATGGGAGTAACTTGATACCTACATTTTTCCTACTCATTTGTATAAATATACTCATTTGTATATTTTTACTAAAAAACTATTAAAATGTAAATGTCTCTAAAGTTGCATCTTCTATTAAAACCTAATATTTTGCCCTAAAGCTGTGTGTTGATATTCTTTGATTTATAATATCTACTAAAATATTTGGCATACATATTTAGGAGGTTACTTCAAGTTACTTTGTTTTCATACTTAAATTGGGAATTTCAAACCAAGATCATAATTCATAAAATCTGTAGAACTTGCACGGTTGAAAGGATCTGTCCAGGCATAAATAAAAAAATCTAAATTTACCTTTTGTCTGTTGCAGCTCCCCTTGTGAATAGTGCCTGGCACTGGTTATCAATGCGATTGGTAATTTGTGGGGAACAAGACGTAAGTATTCTTTTTTGGTTTTGCTTATGCCTGGCAGAAGCTATATAACAAAATCGTGTACAGTGAGATTTGAAATCCATAGAGGCATTCTACATAGTAAGATGAGGAGTTACTTTTACACCCCAATTGCAAAAAAAATCCTGCCAGGCCTGCGTTTTTCCCCTTCTGGTAAGAATTAAATCCAGGGGGTGAAAGCTGGGCTGGAATTAAATGCATACGTGATTTCTCCTCTTGTAATCTAGCATATATATGTGGATTTTTATTATCAGACCATTTTTATTTTGATAGCGCTTCTCTAAGGGAAACTCTTTGCTCAGCTAAAAGCCAGAGGCTGAACCTCAACGCAGTTCATCCTAGAGGCAGAATTACATTTTCCAAAATGTTTCCACCCCCCCCCCCCAAACACTAAACATTAGAGTACATACTGTAATTCTTAGGTAATATTGCTAAAACAAAGGTCTATTGTTCTAGCACAACTTTAGCTGTGATTCAAGGATTGTTAAATGAGGAGTAACAGCATTTGTCTAATCAAGCTATTTATTGTCAAAAGTACAATATATCTAAAAATGATAGGAATTTGACTAAAACCATAAGCATTTGACCAGATAACTTTAGGCTCTGCAGTTTTTAGAGAGTCTGAGAATTCAATATGCGATAAAATGGCTAAAAAAATCCTTCTGCACCTTTTATGACACTGTTTTACAAGTGAGATGCAGAATTTTTCCAATAAGGAAATATATTTAACACACAGTATTTACACAGTATTTACAGCAAAGCCATTTCTATCATTCCAACCAATGAGTTTTGACTGAGTAAACACTAAGGACCCATGTTCATGGATTTCAAAGTGTTTATGACTTCCACAACTTTGGCATTTAGAATATTTCATTTTACAGTCACAACCTGCATTGTATTAATCAGGAAAACAGGCCGGGAACAGGCAGGAGAGTCACTGGCAAGAAGCAGGCAAAAGGCACACGTGGAGGCTGATTCATTACTAACGCCAGGTATCGGCAGATGAGCGTCTGTATAGCGGTGCTTAGAGCGACCACTAGTAGATGCTGTAAGTGGGTATCGGACGCTACAACAGAGTGCCTCAGTTGCTCTAGTAACCTGGCCGGCATTGATGAATGTGATGTGTGTTGGGCGCTCTAACACCAGTACAATGCTGCAGGGAATGCAAGGTAGCGCCAGCTCAGTGCGACCGACTCTCAGCACTCCACACACACACAGCGTCGGCGCTCTAAATCTGGTCACTATAGCATAAAGCGTCAGACGCTGTGTGATTAAAGTCTGTTTTTGAACACATATACACCAGTAACAAAGCGAAAACACATGGAATGACATTGTTTTAACACTGTGACATTAACACTTTAGTGCCAGACCTGTAAATACAATTCTGCATAAAAATATAAAAAGTCAAAAAAGTTTGTAAAAATGTTTGTTTGCAGCCAGGAGAGATCACACAATGATTTGAGGGGAAAAAAGTAAAAATTTTAAACACGCTGTTTAAACACAAGCAAGCGCTATACGCTGAGCCACCTGTAATAATACATCAGACTTTACATGGCGCTATTAGAGTCATTCACCAGATTCGCTTTCATAAATGTGATTTTTGCCTACAGTGCCCAGTAGGGATGAGCGAATCGATCCGGACGAACCCGGATTCGATCCGAATTTCATGAAAAATTTGATTCGGATCGAATCCGAATTTCCATGCGATTCGATCGATCGAAGTTTTCCTGAAATTTAAAAAAAAGGCCGGCCTGGTGGGAGCCGAGGAGGCCGGCTACTCTGTCAGCTGTGCAAACCAGCTTCCGCCACCCGCTGACAGTGCAGCCGGCCTCCCCGGCTCCCACCATAACGGCATGTAGCACATACTTACCTACATGCCGGTATGGTGGGAGCGGAGGAAGCTGGCCGCACTGTCAGCGGGCGGCAGAAGCCGGGTTGCAAAGCTGACAGTGTGGCCGGCTTCCCCGCTCCCACCATGCCGGCATGTACACACTATAAAAACACTAGAAAATAAACTAAAATACCTGGAGCATAAAATAAATAGATAAACATTTAAAGAATGAATGAACAGTTAAAAATGTATTCACATATATAAAAAATCAAACATTGAAAGAATGAATGAGCATTGTAAAGGGTTTCAAGATGGTGCCAGGAGGCTGTGCTGTTGCAGTCCTCAGGCTTGTTTGTTACAATGTATTTACCTGGGAAAAGGCAGTATGTATATGTAACAGATTATTATACAAATGTCACAAGGTATTGTAATTAAGTGTTCAGCTGTGCACCCGACTCTTCTGCAGAGATTCTGCGCATATAAAAGTATTGTGTTTGTACTCTATTTTGGATCCTGCTTGTGTGTGGAAAAAGGGGAATCATGTTTATAAATTCTGTATATAAATAGAAGTGTTATATTTGTGTGAGGGAACTTAGATTTAAATATATATATATAAATATATATATATATATATATATATATATATATATATACCTATATATAGGTAAATGTTATAATATATATATATATATATATATATATATATATATATATATATATATATATATATTTTTTTTTTTTTTTTTTTTTATTATAAAAATATATAGTTACAAGCATAGGATAAATATAAATATAATATAAATATTATTTATTATAATTAGAAAGATATATAGATTAATTAGATATATAGATAGATTAATTAGATATATATATATATATATATATATAGATAGTACAAGTTGGTTTTGAGGATAAAGCGCAATTGGATAATATGAGCGGCTCCTACAGCAGGAAAACCTGTGATTCCCAGGAAAAATTGTAGTGTGTTAATCAATTTCAATTTAGGTGTAGCCCTAGAAGGAAAAAGATTGGTGTAGGAGCGCTGTGGATACACAAAGGTTGGTTGAATCATTACATGTGATAGAATGTATTATCACAGATTAAAAGTAGTAGGATGATAACTTAACATGGAAAAAAAAATAAAGAAGTACCAATATGATATACTGAATATAGTGGAACATCTTAAATAATTGTAGATAATATAAATTAATAGTGGATAGTATAAATTAATGATTAAATAATAAATTATTGATTGATCTAATAAATAAACAATAATTTTATTAAAATTTTGGTAGGGTGGCAATTCATTAGAAAGTTAGATACTATAAATTAGTGTATATTAATAGTGGGTACTGTAAGTTCATAATTAAATAATTAGTTATTGGTTGATCAAATAAAAAAAAAATAGAAAATGATTAAATCATTAGTAGAGGGACAATTCATTAAATAATTAGATGGAGGGATGTAAAATTGAAACTGGATAGACGTGAATAGATAGAATGGATATATAAACTAAGGATATGATAAAAATATGATAAGAGTATAAATATATAAATATATAGGTCATTGTGGATGAGGAATAAATTACTAGAGGATTAGTAAGAAGTAATTGATAAAAAACGATTTGATTGATATATAAAGTAATGATATTATAAAAATATGATAAGAGTATAAATATATAGATCATGGTTGATGAGGAATAAATTATTAGAGGATTAGTAAAAAGTAATTGATACAAAATGATTTAATATGATATGAAAATGATAAAAAGGTGGTGACATTAAGGATGTAAGGGTGTAAAGATGTAAAAGTTAATTAATTATGATTGAATAGTAATGTTAATGTTAATGGAAATAGTGTAGTCGAACATTGCGGTAAAGGAGTAAATTAATAAGTTTGATGAGTAGGGGGAAAGTCCAGACAAATATTTTCTAAGGAACAGATCAATATTGAAGGGGAACCAATCTAGTTAGTTGTTTTCTAAAAAGCAATTAAAATCCAAATCTATATTTTGTCCATGTGGTGAGAGTGTGTTTAATTCAAAAATCCAGAACGTTTTTTGAATAAAATCCTATTAATAGGTTATCATTGTCTCATTATTTTATCTATTATTATTTTTTTACCTATAAATAATCAATTTACCTATAAATAACTTAGAGGCCGATTCATCAATAGCGCCAGGTAGCGACAGATGAGCGACTGAAGTATGGCGCTATGAGCGCCGCTAGCATCAGCCGCGGGCGTTAGCGATTCGCTATAGCAGGCCTCCTCAGTCGCTACCTGGCGTTGTTGGGAACAACGCCTACATTGCTGAATATGATGTTGGCCCTCAGCTTTGTAGGCGCTGTCAGTCAGTGTGACCACGCTATTCTACACAGCGCCTGCGCTTAGCTTTGCTGTGGCCTGGCCATCCAGTACCTTCAGAATAAAACACATTGCAACATGTTTTTTTAATTTTTTGAGTTTTTATTTTGTGTTGAAAAGGAAATTAAATTAAACCAGATATTAGAATATAAATGTAAAATAAAACATAATTAAACACATAGCCACATTTTAAATTATTTTATTTATTTTTTAAAGAAAAAGGAAATACAATTAAACCACCAATGAGAAAGAAAATGAAAATAAAAACAGAACAGAGAAAGAAAAGGAAAATAGAAAAGGAAAATAAAAACATAAATGAGAAAGAAAAGGAAAATAGAAAAGGAAAATAAAAACATAAATGAGAAAGAAAAGGAAAATAGAAAAAGAAAATAAAAACATAAATGAGAAAGAAAAGGAAAATAGAAAATGAAAATAAAAACATAAATGAGAAAGAAAAGGAAAATAGAAAAGGAAAATAAAAACAGAACAGAGAAAGAAAAGGAAAATAGAAAAGGAAAATAAAAACAGAAATGAGAAAGAAAAGGAAAATAGAAAATGAAAATAAAAACATAAATGAGAAAGAAAAGGAAAAGAAAAGGAAAATAGAAAATGAAAATAAAAACAGAAATGAGAAAGAAAAGGAAAATAGAAAATGAAAATAAAAACAGAAATGAGAAAGAAAAGGAAAATAGAAAAGGAAAATAAAAACAGAAATGAGAAAGAAAAGGAAAATAGAAAATGAAAATAAAAACATAAATGAGAAAGAAAAGGAAAAGAAAAGGAAAATAGAAAATGAAAATAAAAACAGAAATGAGAAAGAAAAGGAAAATAGAAAATGAAAATAAAAACAGAAATGAGAAAGAAAAGGAAAATAGAAAATGAAAATAAAAACAGAAATGAGAAAGAAAAGGAAAATAGAAAAGGAAAATAAAAACAGAAATGAGAAAGAAAAGGAAAATAGAAAAGGAAAATAAAAACATAAATGAGAAAGAAAAGGAAAATAGAAAAGGAAAATAAAAACAGAACAGAGAAATAAAAGGAAAATGGAAAAGGGAAATAAAAACAGAACTCAGAAAGAAAATGAAAATTAAAATAGGAAGTAGAATGCAAAGGAAACTTTCAACAGAATTAAACACATAGCCACATGTATCTATATATAGTAGATTTTATTTTTAAAATCTACAAAAATTAAAAAAGGAACAGAAGAGAAAATGAAATTCAAAATTCAAACAGAAAGGAAAAAGCAAAGTAAAGGGAAATAAAGTTTTTAAAGTGCCAAATAGGGATCAGGGTGCATCTCTTTGTGCCTGAAAAAATAAGAAAAGTGCAGTTAGTATAGATCTTTAAAGTAGTATTGTTGTTGCAAATAAAAAAATGCATTACTTGATAACCAACATTGGCGTCTTACACCCCCCTTAGAGTGGTTTGTGTCATCTTACACCCCCTTAGAGTGGTTGGGATCATCTTACACCCCCCCTTAGAGTGGTTTGGGTCATCTTACACCCCCCTTAGAGTGGTTTGGGTCATCTTACACCCCCCTTAGAGTGGTTGGGATCATCTTACACCCCCCCTTAGAGTGGTTTGGGTCATCTTACACCCCCCTTAGAGTGGTTTGGGTCATCTTACATCCCCCTTAGAGTGGTTGGGATCATCTTACACCCCCCTTAGAGTGGTTGGGATCATCTTACACCCCCCCTTAGAGTGGTTTGGGTCATCTTACACCCCCCTTAGAGTGGTTGGGATCATCTTACACCCCCCCTTAGAGTGGTTTGGGTCATCTTACACCCCCCTTAGAGTGGTTTGGGTCATCTTACACCCCCCTTAGAGTGGTTTGGGTCATCTTACACCCCCCTTAGAGTGGTTGGGATCATCTTACACCCCCCCTTAGAGTGGTTTGGGTCATCTTACACCCCCCTTAGAGTGGTTTGGGTCATCTTACACCCCCCTTAGAGTGGTTTGGGTCATCTTACACCCCCCTTAGAGTGGTTGGGATCATCTTAAACCCCCCCTTAGAGTGGTTGGGATCATCTTACACCCCCCTTAGAGTGGTTGGGATCATCTTACACCCCCCCTTAGAGTGGTTTGGGTCATCTTACACCCCCCTTAGAGTGGTTTGGGTCATCTTACACCCCCCCTTAGAGTGGTTTGGGTCATCTTACACCCCCCTTAGTGTTTTTTTGGGCTCTTTTTGATGGTAGTTCAAATACATTTAGCCAGTAGTGCAGTACTTGCATTATAGTGAAGGGTAGTTAGTTTACCGCAAAAAAAGAAGTGATCATCCTTTCCCTTAGCTCATCGCCAGTCTGGGTGTCCTCACTTCTTGCTGCGGGCATGTTGGGGATTTCTGGCACCAGTGCTGTCTCCTCGGGGGCTTGGATTCGGTGGCAAATACATATATTGTGTAGCACACAGCAGGCAAGGATGATCTTGGAGACCTTCTGTGGGCTGTAGAGCATCTCTCCTCCTGGCCGTGCCAAACAGAGAAAGCGTGCTTTCAGCAGGCCGATGGTTCTTTCCACAATGCTTCTGGTCTTGCGATGCGCTGCATTGTAGCGTTCATGGGCAGAGGTCCGTGGGTTCCTGACCGGAGTCATGACCCACGTTCTCTGCCCATATCCCTTATCCGCTGTAGAAAAAACACAAGGAGAGAGACAGCAATTAGTACTAGTACATGTTTTTTTGTGGTTGTTTGGTTAAATTTGGCTTACTAGGCCACATATTTGCGAAATACATTGACATGGTTAATTTATTACCCAGTAGCCAGCCAGCTGGCATTTCGTTGTTATCAAACTTCCGGCACAGGACTGTCCACTGCAAGACGTAAGAATCGTGGCATGAGCCGGGGAACCCCGATCTCACCGCCCGCAGCCTCATGTCTGGGTCACAGACAACCATAACATTAATAGAATGGAACTGCTTCCGGTTTCTGTAGGACAGCTCCTGTGCACGGGGAGGGCAGAAAGGGATATGTGTACCATCAACGCACCCTAGCACATTCGGGATCCCTCCCATCAGATAGAAAGCATGTTTTATTTTGGCAACCTCTTCCTCATCCTCAGGAAACTTGATGTAAATTGGGATTAAATCACAAATTGCCAGAACTACCTGGATTAGTATGCGGCTCATAGTAGCCTGGCTTATCCCGCTGAGGAGGGCGGAGGTTGCCTGGAAGGTCCCTCGTGCCAAAATATTGAGAGTGGCACACAGGCGTACTATGCCTGGAATGGAATGAGTGCGTTTGGTGGATGGCTCGATTTTGTGCTTAATCTGATCATATAGGGACTGTAGTGCAGCATGATTCAGACGGAAGCGGCTCCTGATCTGCTCGTCACTTAAGTCCCATACTGAAAGGCGGATTGCAAAGGAGCGGGGTGCCCTAAGCCTCACAACACCCCGCTCCCTTTCCTCCTGCTCTTTCAGCATACACATACATCCATCCACCCAGACACCATACATGACCCTCTTATCCATCACACACACTAAAGATATATACAAAACCAAAAAAAAACAAAAAAAAACACAAACACACAACACACACACAAACAATCACACTCCACACACACCCGCTACAATGCAGCTCACCACAAAACCAGAACTATAGTGGTCCAAACCACCAGCCTGCTGAAAACCAGCTTTCTAAGTTAGGCACAACCAAGAGGGGAGTTGCTGCACAGCCCACAAAAGGCCCCAAAATCAAGCCTCACTTGCGGTATACTACACAATATTTGCATATGCCACCAAAAACAAGCTCCTAAAGAAACAGCACTGATGTCAGAAATCACCCAACAAGCCACAGAGAGTGAGGACAGAAACCAGACAGAGGCTCAAATGAGCTAAGGGAAGCGAGCACAGCACCACACCACAGCCTTTGCCACAGTGTAAGAATAGCAGAAGCTTGAAAATTCCTTCCATTTATACTTCTCTTTCAAAAGGGACAGGTCCGCTTTGCCGCCTTTTGCGTCGCTCTGCTATTTCCGGGCGCCAATTAGCCGACCCAGGTGTGCGTAAAACAGAGTGCGCACGCGCACGCTAGTAGCGCTACTAGCGTACTTGAGCCGAAACTTGCGTGCATTAACGGACACATGTCACAAGGGTTTGAGATACATCAGTCCATTGTTGTATTTGGGTGTGTGTTGTTTGGTTAATGAGGTCTGTAATGAGTTAATTGGCTAACACACATGCTTCAGTCAGTGCAGTGGAGGTGTGCCTAGAAGGAACTGGGCTGTATGTGTGAATCAATTAAGTGGCCTGCTTTTTGATTGGCTGTTAGAGCACATAAAACCTGCCCAAGCCTAAGAGATTGCGATGCCATTCTGTAGTCTGCATGCGTGCTTGTTGGGTGTGTATTTGTGTGTGTGTGCAGCTACAGGATGGAGCCAAATTCAGGACATCTGCCGGCCACAGCAGGCCCAAGTAGGAGTTTGGTGGGTGCTGTGCGCAGACCTCCCTTACGGAAAAGGGCACAGCCTGAAGGTGGGGCAGCACCCCAGGCTAAGCGCCCAGGTGCCAAGAGGGAGCCTGAATTTAATTTGGCTGAGAATAATCATCTTGTGCGCCTTACACTTGCTAAATGGGAGCTGATATTTGGCTCCCAAAGCAAGTCCATAGGCAAACAAGAAAGAAGCAAACTGTGGGATGCCATTGGTGTGGAGCTTAGTAGCACTGCTCAACACCCACGTAGTGGCCCATCCTGCAGGAAACGCTTCTACACTTTGCGAGGGGCCCTTATGAAAAAGATGAATCACGATCTTGATGTGGACAGTGGGATCATCCAGGCTCCAAAGAGTACCTACAGGCCGTATGAGGAGATGCTGAAGGCCAAAATCCCACTGGCTCGGCTGCAGGGTGTGGATCCTGGGGATGACACCACAGGTTGGACTGAAGGTACATATTTTCTGCCTTTTGTACAAACCTAATGTTAATGTATGTGATTAGCATTTTTTCATTCTGACCAACTAACAGTAGGACCTGTGAAGTATTACATTAGAGCTCAAACATTTGTTACTTTTCTGTCTGTTGCTTTCTGCATAGGTGCACATGCTGCTGTCCGGGATGTGCCTCAGGACACCCTAGCTCCTGCCCTTCCAGCAACCTCAAGGCTACCCCAGTCTGCCATTGAAGGTATTTACCCCTAATTTTGGTGCTGGTTGTTTGGGGAACAAATGGGTGTGGGAGCAGCTCAAACAATCGAGTTTTGCACTGTTGAGTATTAATAATATGGGCCTGCGGCCTAATTTCACGCCCACTGTAACACTCACAGCAACTAACTAACAAGGCCCTAACATGTGTAGATATGTTTGAAGCCAGAGATGTGTAGCCATATATCGGCATATCAATGTGGGAGCCACACTGGCCTTGATTAGTGAATATTAGTGAAAGAGCTGCTCACACACACCTTAATGCATGTTGTATTTTTGCACGCACATTAACTATGGCTCAATGTTGGCTTCATTTTTGCCTAGCTCCCATGCCCTTGGCCCCAGCATCTCCTCCGGATCCCACCTACTCTTTGGATGTCGGTAAGTGCATGTGTCCACCTTGCTTTATCCACTTTTACCCAAGTGCATGTGTCTCATTCCTCTTTTTTCTTGGTAGGCCAAGTGACTGGTTCATCTTTGGACCCCACTTCCGATGTTGCCGGTCAACAGGACCCTGTTGGTGTGTAGAGCAATACATAATGTATCCTTTATGCTGTTTATGTTACACTGGTTCAATTTGGTTAGTCTACTAATCTACATGTTTGCTTGGTAAACTTGAAGATGCCTCTTGGGAGTGCTTGTTGCCTCCCCAGGGTCAGTCTATTAGTTATTGGAGTGATAGCAATGTATTTTGGCGGACATATTTTTTGCCAAACATTCCCCGTAGTAGTTTGCTGAATATTTAGAGACATTCCTTGTGTTTTTTAGTTGACCCGAATATCGGAAGTGGCTGTCCAGAAAGGGCCCCTCAAGTTCAGGCTGCCAGAGATGAGGGTAAGTTGTTTTGCCTTGCTCTAGTCTGTATTTTGGCTCTACTTTTGTTGCACTTGCTTCTGGCAACTTGTGTGTCCACATGTATTTTCAAGACATCTGGGAGATTGCGGGTATGTGTAATTTAAGCAATGTTTCTGATGTAATTAGCAAAAATTATTGCCTCTTAGTCCTGTAACATACATGTTAACAATCTGAGTTTAACAGATACCTTTGGTCTAGTGTGTATTTTGGCACTTTTGAGAGGTATGGCCTCGATAGCCTAGCCAGGTTACATTTGAGTTTGGGCCACAGACCTACTAACCTGATTTTCCTGTTTAGCATATGCCAACTTGCCGGACATCTCGGATGTTGAATTGCCACTCTCTGGCAGCGAAACCTCGAGCCTACCTGTGCCGGAGGACACGCAGGTAACACGGCTGATGTAGACGACCTAGAACCACATTGGCAT
Organism: Gastrophryne carolinensis; assembly: GCA_027917425.1. Classification (NCBI taxonomy): domain Eukaryota; kingdom Metazoa; phylum Chordata; class Amphibia; order Anura; family Microhylidae; genus Gastrophryne; species Gastrophryne carolinensis. The sequence continues at coordinate 111,929,447 of CM051235.1, forward strand.
CTTCGTGGGTAGTGGATGAAGCAACATGTCACATTTCCTTTCATTGTTGTTTTTGCAGGAGGCGGAACCAGAACCCCAAGCTGGGACCTCCTCCCAAGTCCCATGTGGCCAAGCTTCCGAGGCTCAGACAAGGGTAAGTTGTATAGTGACTGTTTAGGGTATTTATTTTGAGGGGCATGCCTGCATTGGTTCTGTTTGACTAAAATGTTATTTTCTATTTGTTTAGCCTCAAACCACAGCAAGAGGAGGTGTGGCACCAACCAGTGCTGATTTCTATGAGCTAGGGGTCCGGATGCTGGAGGACTACAGTCGCCAACAGCCGCGTGATGGAACTAATGAGCGCATTGCGGCGTTGGAAAATCAGGTGCTGATGTGTCAGCAACAAAATGAGGCCCTGCAGCGCCAGATGGACCAGTTGCTCAGAAACCAACACCAGAACCAGGAACTTGGTCGGCTGGCCAATTTAATGGAGCAATCTCTCCAGCGCCAGGAACAATCTCTCCAGCGCCAGGAAGAATCGATACAGCGCCAGGAAGAATGTCTCCAGTGGCAGGACCAAACTTTGTTGTTGCTACAACAGCTCATACAACAGCAGTCTATATTTTTTACTGCACTGTTGTCCCCCAACACCGCCCCTAGCAATGACTCCCAACCTCCCCGGCCACCCAGCCAAGAATATTAATTTTGTTTTTTTTGGTTTTTGTAAATATATTTGCTTCACCCACCTCTAAATTGTGTGTTTCCTAAGACCTAGCTAATAACACAATCAGGGATGAGTATCTTGATCTACATATGTCAATGTATTGGTCAATTTAGCCCACACATTTGAGACCATAGCTTACTATGGTTAAAACATGAAATGGCTCCAAAGGTATGGCTAAATTGACACACAAATGGGTTTTGAGACAGTTAAACTATGCTTTGCAATGCACCACACTGTAATGATGGTAATCAAAAAATGTATTAACAAAACATGGCCAACAGGGCCAACATTGCCCAACAACGGGCATCAAGAGGCCAGCCTTCCCCCCACCCTAACGACGCCGCCGGCGCCTCTTCTTGGCCAGCAGCATCAGCTTCAGGAGCCTGATCTCCCGCCACAGTCTGCGATGCTGGTTTTCACAAGCTGTAGAGATGTAGAAACAACAATTTATTAATAAATTGGATGTGACCTCAACATACACAGATGTAGCAATGTAATGTCAGTGTGTCCAATTAGGTGACACTCACATTAACATTGTTGACCACTGTGTGCTTATTGGTTAACATGATATGAGTACTATTGACTGGCAGGAATGTGAACAACACATCCCAAGCATACATTTACTCTTAAAGTGTACCAACACCCACCGGTGATCGGCCCCGGAATCTATCAGATTCCCTGCCCGATCACCTCCCTCCCCGCGGGACATCCGAGATCGGGATGTCCCTGGGGGTGAAACCCCCCCCAAACCCCAAAATACCTACCTCAGTTTCGGTGGGGCAGGGCCGCCGGGCCCTCCCTGGCGCCCCTCTAGACGTGTGCGTGCCTGCGCCGGCCGTCTGTGAATGGCCGGCGCAGGCACGCACGCGTAAAAAGGGGCGCGGGGGAGGCGGAGGAGGAGCCAATTTGCCGTGGCTTGTAAGTTTGCTGGAGTCAAAGTGAGTTCAGGGGGTTGTCACACAGCGGTGACGATCAGGGGTGCCCCACCGTAGTGGACCAAGACCCAGGAAAGTCAAAATCCTGGTTGTTGTTCCAGTTTAACTCTTGGGAAGCAAAGAAGGTATAAGTCCCAGTGTGTCCATTTTTGTGTTTAGTCACAGCCAAACATCAGGGCCTAAGTCCTAACGAGTACACGAGTTTGCCCTATAATGTTAGAGGTCCAGACCTAATAGGGCCCATTTGGTTGTGTCTAACGCAAAAATAGTCTCTATGTGGCCTAATGAAGAATGTGAGCCAACAATCAAGCATGCAAACAGGCATGTTGGATTATTGTACAAACACATTGAATCAAGATGTGTGTGAAAGTAACACATAGGTAAATTTAAAATGTCTGCAGATGTGACTATAAGACATAGGTTTCACAAGTCTTTAGGCATATGAAGTGGGATGTACTCACCATCGCAGCTGTGGCGGGGGCCCATGCTGCTGGCCGCCCCTGGAGCTGGGGTGGGGAGGAGGGTCTCTGGCTCCGTCTGCGTAGCAACATCTGTCAACAGAAAGCAGAAGACAAAAACACAATTAGTGGGCAAATGACACCTGACTATTTGACATCCATCTGGTTATTGAGTCTGAAAATGCAAAGGCTTGCATGGTTACATACAGGTTGTCCTAAATTAGCATATTTCCTGGACCATGAGTTAATGTCAATTTGTTAGGCTTGACACATGTATCCCTAAAGAGAATGTGCAAATAACATAGACAGTGCTATGTAAAGGAATCTTTAGCAGTTGTTTGGCTAATGTTAATAGTGGGCCACATATTTGAGCGGGAACAACTTAACCCAAGAAAACAAATTAGAACACCCATCATGGTGTGGGCAGAAACATAGGGGTGGTTGACAGTTGGCTAGCACTGTAGTGGGGTTTGTGAGGTTAGGGTACCTTATCAAACCAGCTGTGACAATGGACCAGGAAACATGTGTCTGTTACAAGTGGGCCTATACACAGGATTGCAGCAAATCTGGGTTTTGGTCCGCTTTGGCAGAGCAACACAATTTGCATGAGACAACGTACTCTGCGCCCGCTGCCTTCCACACATCACTCCTCGAGTGTGTGCGCACGCGCAGCCCATTTGGAAAAAGAGCGCAGGCGCACACACATCTAGAGTGTCACACAGGAGGCTGGGACGGTGGCTTGGGCAACCCCCAAAGAGGTAAGGAGTTAGTGGGGTTTTTTTGGTGGGGGGGGGCCCTGGGTGAGGGATGTGATTTGGCATGGAACCTTCGAGAATCCAAGCACTATCAATGTTTGGGGGTACACTTTAATGAATGTCATAACATTGGGAATGTGATGGCTAACCACAAACACTTACCATGACTATGCCCGTGGAGAATCCTTCGCCAAAACGCCATGGAGGTGCCGCCTATATGATGCCCTGCAAATTAGAGAGGAATGGCAAGGGCTAAGTACAAATTGCCAGATGAAACCTGTCACAGACTAACAATTAAAAAATGTACACTCACCAGGGGATGAAGCGCCACTTGAAGCCCAGGGAGGGCTCTGAGGAGGAGGCGGGGAGCCTCGGCTCCTCACACTCTGGTCAGAAGATCCACCAGGCAAAGGGCCACCCTCCTCCCTCTCACTCCCTGCTTGAGAGTGGCCCCTTGCCTGGTGAGAGTCCTCAGACTCAGAGTGTGAGGAGCTGAGGCTGGATCCAGCCAGCCCCCCAGCAGCACACTCCTCTGGGGCGTCATCCCCTTCCTCCCCTGGGTCCTCTAAATAGGACCCGCGGGAGGGACCCTCCCCCGATGACTCCCCCGAGTCCGCCTGCCTGGTTCGGGGGAGGAATCCCTTCCCACGTTTCCCCAGGGGAGGACGCTTATCTGTGTGGAGGGGGTGAAAGAAAATAATTAATCTAAAGAGCACAAATGGACACAGCTTAGCAGATCATTCTGCACAAAGGCTAAACAGAACATAAGCTTTAACTTACCTGATGCGTAGGCATCATATAGGCGGTACACGCCTTCAGGGTCCCGGCGCTTGAAATCGGACCACTTCTGCTGAATTGAACGGATGGTCAGCTCGGTGTTGAAGCGCCGGGACACTGTGGCCTTCACCTCCATGGCTATGCGTTTTTTCCCTCCACGGGCATAGTCATATTCGGCCACGCAGAAGTCCTATGAAAAATGAACAAACAAACTAAAATCAATACATGACATCAGAACAATGTCATAAACAGTTATACAGAGACCAGATCAAAGTGGACCCACACCCAGGATTATCAGGATTCTGGGTTTGTGTGCACTTTGGTGGGCCACACCAATTGTGGGTGGTCCGCTGTCTGCAACCCCCTTGGAAGGCCACTAATACACCACTGAGGACACTCCCACGTCACTCCGCAAGCCAAACACAGCGCTCCGCGCCGCTGTGGTATGCGCATACAAGGCCGTTGGGACGTGCATACCAGCTCAGCTGGGTCTGCACGGCAAAGTACGCATGTGGCGTTTGACTCTAACAGGGAGTGCGCCTGCACACAAAATTAAAATATGTCTGGCGCAGGGGTACACCCTGCTAGAGGTAAGCGCAATAGGCATCCGCAGCTAACGCATGCACAGATGGGACGGGGCTGAGGTAATTTTTAGGGCCCTCCAGGGGGGGGCATCCCAGCAGGACATCCACAATGGGGATGCCCCACGGGGAGTGATCAAATTTGGTCTGAAAACAAAGAAATTTCTGACCCAATCCCCCCTGTGTGTTCTGCAACTTTTAAGCTACAAATACCAAAAAAAAAATACTCACTTTGACCACCTGGCCATTTACTCGGCTATCCACCCGGGTGCGCTTTTTCTTACTAGGCCCAGGAGGGGAAGGGGTGGGAGGGGTGCTATTTGAGGAAGGTGAAGTAGGTGGGGGAGGTGGGGGAGGGGTGGTGGGGTCAGAGTCGGAGGAGGAGCTGGGGAGGCGCATCACTCTGCGTCTGGGCAGCATATTGGAAACGCTAAGGAGGAAACAGGAACCGGAAATGACCCAAGCGACATTGGGAAAAAGTTTAAAAAAAAAAAACGCTACGCGCACCAGCAACAAGCTATTCTCAGCTATGTGCAAGCTAAGTGGCGGAAAAACTAAAATGACGCTTGAAAACAAGCTATTGGCATAAGCGCAAGACAGTTTTACCTTAAGGTGGCGTTGAAACGCAAAGGAGTATCCCGGAACCGGATATGACGCTAGCAACTGTGCTTCCAAATTCAAACACAAACATGCGCGCAACAGGGACAAGCTAATATCAGCTATGTGCAAGCTAAGTGGCGGAAAAACATTAAAATGACGCTGCAAAACAAGCTATTGGCATAAGCGCAAGACAGTTTTACCTTAAGGTGGCATTGAAACGCAAAGGAGGATCCCGGAACCGGATATGACGCAAGCAACTGTGCTTCAAAATTCAAAAACAAACATGCGCGCAACAGGGACAAGCTAATATCAGCTATGTGCACGCTAAGTGGCGGAAAAACATTAAAATGACGCTGCAAAACAAGCTAGGGCCAAAGGCGCCACGAATTATTAGCTTGATTTAGCAGGGGATTCTACATACTGTAATGCATAGGTCCTTCTAAAGCATACACCGTTGTGCTTAAATATACAAATCTTATTCCTTCCCAAAGTCATCACACAATCAAACTAGACAACTACCTGAAAATGTGGCACACATGAGAATGCATAACGGGTTGTTATGAGCTGGTACGACTGAATGTTAATCCTGCAATATGTGGCCAGGCACGCTCACAACTACAGTGTATTCATTAACAACGACTGGGGTCGCGGGAAGTGAATTCCTTGCAAATGGCAGAAGGGCACATGTATGAACAGCACAGCGCTGCACAACGCAGCGCAGCGAGGCACAGCGACGCTCGCGCCGCCACATAGCGAATCAAAACAGCGACTGCACAAACACTGACCAACACAGATTCATCAAGGACAGGGCTGCCGAATAGCTTGGGCGCTGACAATTTCGAAGAGCGAACGTGACCGCCCAACCTGACAGGCTACAAAATAGCTTTACAAGCCCCGTTTGTGTTGAAAACCAGCGATTTTTATGCCAATGAGTTTGGGTGGAGGAGATGCAATTCCCATGTCACTCACAACACGACATTGTGACAAAAAAAAAAAAAAGTCAAATACATATAAATAACCAGCCAGATTCATAAAACATATCAATATAAACATGTGTTGAATTTTGGACCAAAGAAAAAAAACCCAAAACCACTAAAAACAATCATTGCAGCGTCTGCCATTGAAATGTATGGGAGAGCGGCAGGTAGCGCCAGGTAATACGTGTCGCTGTGAAGGAATTTTCAGCGGCGCTGTTCGGGCCAGCCGGCTTCATGATGAATGCCGCGCTAGCCGTCGCTCTCGCCGGCGCTAGCCTCATTTAGCTTGATAAATGCGTCATTGTGACCGCCGCCGGGCGTACTTGAGTCGGTAGTCGCCGTTAGCTGCCGCTACCTGGCGCTCGTCAGACACTACCTGGCGCTATCGCTTGATGAATAAGGGCCTTATTTTATATCCACTGTTCACACATTCTTACATAATTTTCACTTATTTTATTCAAATCACCTCCACAGCCATATAAAGTCCATATTTTAATAATATATATATATATATATATATATATATATATATATATATATATATATATATATATATATATATTATATTTTACTAATAATTCCATAGACTAATAAGAATATAAATTAATCCAGACATCTCTTTCATGTCCCACTCACAAATTACCACATACATTTTACTTGGATTATGATATTATATTATTCTCCTAATATTATTAATAGTGATGATAAAAATAATAATGATATTAATATTAGTGTTGTTATTATTATTATTATTATTTTTTTTTCATTATATACATCCTCTAGTGCATAAACAATCTTTTCTAAACAATTTCTTTGATCACTTTCTCATTTTTTATCCAACTTCTATTCAATTTTTAATCATATCAATTTTATTCACTTTCATTAATTTATTCATTCTTATCAGTTCCATTCATCCAGATCTAATTCATCCAGTTATTTAATAATGTATTTATTTATTGAATTATTTAAACACTTAATCATTATAACCAATTTGTTAATTGCGTCAACTATTTTTTTCCCAATTATCTATTATGATAATCATTTATTTATTATATAATCATAATTATGATAATCATTTATTTATTTGAATCAATAGTACAATTAACTGTCACAATTCACAGTCCTCTATTTAAACAATTGATTATTTCATTCAATTCATTTTTGATTAACCATATAATTATAACTATAATACCACCAAAGAAGACCCCGCCTTCACCTTGAAAGCGTCGGTGAACTGAAATACTCAAGTACAGCAGAAAAAAAGCCGGTAACCGGCTTTTCACTAGATAAGACTATAAATATATAGATCATGGTTGATGAGGAATAAATTATTAGAGGATTAGTAAAAAGTAATTGATACAAAATGATTTGATATGATATGAAAATGATAAAAAGGTGGTGACATTAAGGATGTAAGGGTGTAAAAATGTAAAAGTTAATTAATTATGATTGAATAGTAATGTTAATGTTAATGGAAATAGTGTAGTCGAACATTGCGGTAAAGGAGAAAATTAATAAGTTTGATGAGTAGGGGGAAAGTCCAGACAAATATTTTCTAAGGAACAGATCAATATTGAAGGGCAGGGGCGGGCTGGCCATAGGGCATACCGGGCAAAATCCCGGTAGGCCGACGGCAGGGAAGGCCGCAACAACGTTAATGACATGATGTGGAAGGGTGGGTGGTGGCCGGCAGGGGCGGGCTGGCCAACGGGAAGACCGGGCAAATTCCCTACTGCCACAATGTGAAGGAATGCTGCTGCAGTGGATAGAATGCCGGACGCTTGAGGCCAGTGTTTTGCGAACGGCTAGGCAGCAACGTGCAGGGTAGTCAGGGGCTGCACATTTGGTAGCTCAATATTTAACAAAACTTCTCTCTCTCTCGGAACCCACCCTCCCATCTCGGGCTGCGTCCTGACAGCCTGTACCTGTACCTTTTATAGTAAACGAGCAGCTGCTGGCCCCGCCATTCAGCATCTGACAGCAGCGCAGGGGTGGCTGGGAGAAAATGACGTCATTCCCAGCAGGGCTGCTCATCAAGAATGTGAATGGCGGGGCCGGTGGCTGATCGTTTACTAAGATAAAGGTACAGGCTGACAGGATGTAGCCCAAGACGGGAGGGTGGGAGCCGGAGAGAGGGAAGTTTTATTAACCATTGAGCTACCAATGTCTATCAAAATGTGGAAAAGCATAGGACAGTGATCTCAGTTCAGGGGGGCCCACGAGGTGGGCAAGTCTATATGGATTAAAGTGTAAAAGCTAGCATTCTTCTGTGCTTTACTGAAGCCCCCAGATTTGTTTTACCTTACTCCACTTTCCCATGGCACATATGCCATCTGGACTGGCATCCCTTTGGCTGCGTCCCTGCTGGCCATTTATATAGACCAGGCTGGTGAGGGGTCAGCCATGGATGCCAGTTGCTCCCTGTGCATGCACCATGGGATCACCAGGAAAGAGGGGGCCAGGTGACAGGTGGGTTCTGGTCCACTTTAATGCTTACGAAAGGATGTAAGGCTATTGGCAAATGCATTTAAAGTAAACCAAAACCCAGCATTTTCCCTCTGGGACACCCTGGTTTAAGATGCCCAGTTGTGTGAAACCCATCCTGCTCATGCATAGCCATTCAGTTGCGGGAGGCATGGCCGCACACAGCAAAGAGGATTCGAGTGATGCTGCCAGCGGCCGTGCATGATCTGTGGGCTCATCGGACAAGTAAGAAGTGCATGGCAGGGTTTCACACATCGGGGCATCCCAGTTCAGAAGAGTTGGGGAATGGAAATCAGCCAGCCAGCCCTGGAGTGAAAGGTTTGGTCCACTTTAAGGTAGGTATGTGGTCACAAACACAGCATCTGCTGTTTGTGTAATGTTGCAGCACATTTAATGCACTGCAAGGCTATGATCCAAATAAATTGTGCCCTTTATTCCCTGTCTTTTTATTCTGTTTTGCCTGTTCCTTCTTTCTGTTTCCTTTTTTCACATCACCCTCTTTTCCATGCTCACTACATTTTGTTTTACAATGTTGTCTCCTCCCTTTCATTTCTTTCACTTAATCTCCATCTCCTTCACTTTCCCATGATACGCCTGACCTCGGCTATATCCTGCACCATTCTGGCAATACCATCTGGTCCGGTCGACCACTCTTTTAGGGTGCAATAGGCATATTTGGGATGCCCGGCTAGCTTATAAAATAACAAATAGCCCTTCTAACTAAGCTTTTTTCAGAGATCTGGGGGCAGCTGATTCCACAGCCAGAAATTATTGGGCGGCATCCTCAGCACCCTTCAGCATGCAATCACCCTGCTGTCACTGAGAATGCCACCTGTGCCCACACTAGGGACCCGAGAGTGAGGTAAGTTACCTGCCCAAAAACAGGCTACTTGTTTTTGAACTAGCGAGGCATTCCAAATAGGCTTGGAACCCTTTAATTAATCTTTTCATACTTACTCTGTCTCTGTGTAGCTATTTTGTGTGAATATGTGTGTTTGGGGTGCCATTCTGAATTTTTGCACAGGGCACCTCTTAACCTGGGTAAAACAAATGAGGGAGATGAAAGAAAAAGAGCTGGCAGAATAAATGTAATGATTGCAGAAATGGGGTAAACAGAGACCAGTTAGGGTTAGATAATTAAAGTAAAAGTGTCCCCTGGACGGACCCTCTTAACTGTCTGCAGTGAGCAGGGAACATGCTGAGAAGTCATCTGTTGATGAAGGGTCCCTTCTGCATCCAGTCAATAAGAAAGCGCGCTCCCTTATGGCTACTAGCCATAGCTCAGCATTATCTGCTTTCCTGGTCCCCACAGCCAAGCCAAGAGGAGTTGATAGCAGCAAAATGCCAGGGCTGTGGCACACACACATTTGACTTGCAAGAATAGCAGCACGGGGCGATTGAATTAGCGATTGCAGTTGCTGTCACAAAATAGCTAAATGCAGGGCGCAATTAGAATCGCCAATCGCAGATATAAAAGGCCTGGGCCAGGCACAGTATAGCAGGGCCTGTGTGACCCAAAAATTCCCGGGCCGTTTTTTGTTCCCAGTCCGCCCCTGTTGAAGGGGAACCAATCTAGTTAGTTGTTTTCTAAAAAGCAATTAAAATCCAAATCTATATTTTGTCCATGTGGTGAGAGTGTGTTTAAATCAAAAATCCAGAACGTTTTTTGAATAAAATCCTATTAATAGGTTATCATTGTCTCATTATTTTATCTATTATTATTTTTTTTACCTATAAATAATCAATTTACCTATAAATAACTTATTTTATATCCACTGTTCACACATTCTTACATAATTTTCACTTATTTTATTCAAATTACCTCCACAGCCATATAAAGTCCATATTTTAATAATATATATATATATATATATATATATATATATATATATATATATATATATATATATATTATATTTTACTAATAATTCCATAGACTAATAAGAATATAAATTAATCCAGACATCTCTTTCATGTCCCACTCACAAATTACCACATACATTTTACTTGGATCATGATATTATATTATTCTCCTAATATTATTAATAGTGATGATAAAAATAATAATGATATTAATATTAGTGTTGTTATTATTATTATTATTATACATCCTCTAGTGCATAAACAATCTTTTCTAAACAATTTCTTTGATCACTTTCTCATTTTTTATCCAACTTCTATTCAATTTTTAATCATATCAATTTTATTCACTTTCATTAATTTATTCATTCTTATCAGTTCCATTCATCCAGATCTAATTCATCCAGTTATTTAATAATGTATTTATTTATTGAATTATTTAAACACTTAATCATTATAACCAATTTGTTAATTGCGTCAACTATTTTTTTCCCAATTATCTATTATGATAATCATTTATTTATTATATAATCATAATTATGATAATCATTTATTTATTTGAATCAATAGTACAATTAACTGTCACAATTCACAGTCCTCTATTTAAACAATTGATTATTTCATTCAATTCATTTGTGATTAACCATATAATTATAACTATAATACCACCAAAGAAGACCCCGCCCTCACCTTGAAAGCGTCGGTGAACTGAAATACTCAAGTATAGCAGAAAAAAAGCCGGTAACCGGCTTTTCACTAGATAAGAGTATAAATATATAGATCATGGTTGATGAGGAATAAATTATTAGAGGATTAGTAAAAAGTAATTGATACAAAATGATTTGATATGATATGAAAATGATAAAAAGGTGGTGACATTAAGGATGTAAGGGTGTAAAAATGTAAAAGTTAATTAATTATGATTGAATAGTAATGTTAATGTTAATGGAAATAGTGTAGTCGAACATTGCGGTAAAGGAGTAAATTAATAAGTTTGATGAGTAGGGGGAAAGTCCAGACAAATATTTTCTAAGGAACAGATCAATATTGAAGGGGAACCAATCTAGTTAGTTGTTTTCTAAAAAGCAATTAAAATCCAAATCTATATTTTGTCCATGTGGTGAGAGTGTTTAATTCAAAAATCCAGAACGTTTTTTGAATAAAATCCTATTAATAGGTTATCATTGTCTCCACAGCCACCTCCACAGCCATATAAAAACCATATTTTAATAATGTATAATATATATATATATATATATATATATATATATATATATTATATTTTACTAATAATTCCATAGACTAATAAGAACATAAATTAATCCAGACATCTCTTTCATGTCCCACTCACAAATTACCACATACATTTTACTTGGATCATGATATTATATTATTCTCCTAATATTATTAATAGTGATGATAAAAATAATAATGATATTAATATAAGTATTGTTATTATTATTTTTTTTTTCATTATATACATCCTCTAGTGCATAAACAATCTTTTCTAAACAATTTCTTTGATCACTTTCTCATTTTTTATCCAACTTCTATTACATTTTTAATCATATCAATTTTATTCACTTTCATTAATTTATTCATTCTTATCAGTTCCATTCATCCAGATCTAATTCATCCAGTTATTTAATAATGTATTTATTTATTGAATTATTTAAACACTTAATCATTATAGAAAAAAGATAAAGTCAGCTCTACCTGTATTTCAATCCTGTGGCGGTGAACAACACATGGGTCTGCGGCCGCGGAAGCTCACTCCGTAGACAATCATAATAAGAAATGTTGAGCCAGCCCAAAAATGTCGTAAAATCTTGTGCTTTTATTTTCTTCCATTAAAATCAGTAATCCAACAACTTCAAAATGATAGATATGTACAAGATGGGCCCTAACGCCAACGCGTTTCGGACAATAGGTCCTTAATCATGACATCTAATGGTAACAATGAGTAGAAACCTTTTTATCCAATACCATAAAGGGGACACTCCCACCAGTCATGCGCTCTCAGGATAACCTGTGGTCAATCAGGATAATTATTCTGTCCCGGGCGTAACACCCGGGATCACCCAATTAACTCCATAGGATCCACATTCTTATATGGGATTAATAATCCCTATCTTTATAATAGTAGAGCACATGGCTGAATGGAGTTAAAATATAAAATGACCCCTGTATTCTTAAACTATTTTCTCTTCAAAATGCCTTCACTATACATTTAATCTTTATTTCATTAAATACACTACACAACAATTAAACTCCTATATATTAAAAAGCGGAGACATATTTAATTAAACGGCTGAGCTGTGTTTCACCTCAGTCAGCCACAGTCCTTACAGAAGAGACAGTAATATACTTCTGGTCAAAGCAAATAACAAACCGCAGATTGTAACAAGATGTCTTTACATTGTAACTGCTGTTGACATATTGATGTATCTCATTTCTACAGCTAAATCAACACTGCAGAGATGAGATACATTCATTCAAAGGGCTCTAAGAGCTGCTGCTACATTTCTAAAGGAGATTCCAGCAGAACTTGTTACATTTAAACATCACTTGTAACATTCAAAGATTACTAGTCTGTACTTGGCAGTCTGCCCAGACAGCTCCTTATTGAGTTTTACTCGCTCACATACAGAGGTGAATGAATGAAAGTACATTTAACGGCAAAAGGATGGCGGCTTTCTGTGTCTTAATCTTTACATTATCTCTAAATTCCTATGTTTTCTTAGTCTAGTTAGGCTGTAGTCATTTATTATTAGCAAAGCATTTTATGAATATATTATTTAAAAACATTTTAATATGTGAATATCATTATAATCTATATTTTACACTATTTTGTTCTAATAACCCTAACTCTCATATATACAATTGAATACTCCAAGTTTCATTCCATTATACTGTTATATTTCAGGGAAAGGGGGAAGCATGTTCTATTTCAAGAATAAATCGACATCCCATCGTGAGTTTAACCCATTAGGGATGCGTGTTCTGAGATGAAAAATCCAATAAACTTCTCTCTGAAGTAATTTCTCTCGGATATCACCTCCTCCTTATATTTGGTGTTATTTTCTCTATCCCCTTGCATCTAAAACTGCTGGTATCCCCCCCATGTATGTCTCTAAAATGTTTACTAACATTGGAGGGGGAGGAGGTCATATGATCTGATTGTGCTCCTGAAAGATGTTCCCATATCCTGCGTTTTAGAGGTCTGATCGTGCAGCCTATGTATTGAATCTGGCAACTTTCACAGGATACCAAATAGACCACATATGAGGTATTACAATTAATGAAACTATTAATTTCATACATCTGTTTGGTAACCTGGGATGAAAAATGTGTGCCTCCGGCTACAAACTTGCACAGACCACATTGTGTGCCCCCCACATCTATAAAAACCTTTGCATGAAAGCCAGGTTTTATTACAGGTGAGGGGATTGGGAGGAGGGATCAGGGTTTGCCGTGGATAGACAGAAATTCTCTCTAATCAGAGTGGTGAGGTTTATTGGGCCTTGTGGGGCCGCAATAGTACAAGAGGGGAAGGGGGATTTTTCCTGATAGGGTCACTCTGGGAAACCCTGTGTGTCCCTAGGGAAAAAAAGTTTGTAACCTCTACACTGTACTCTGATGATAATATTTATTCAATACAAACCAGTGTTTCTTACAATCGTGCGTACATAGTTGTTAGTATCTTAATAAAGAAAGTCCTTGGCAGAAAGGGTGTTTTCTGCGATAGTAGTAGAATGTGAAAAGTCTCAAAATTAAATAAAAAAGGAGGGGCTCAGTTTACTTGCCCGTCCTTAATGTCTTTGGGTGTTAAACGACCAGTTTGTAGCAAGTTTGGGTCGTTGCTCCTCAGTTTGTAGCCAGCTGATAGCCCTTCAGATTTGTAGCAAGTAGTTGTAGGCTCCGTACAGACGCGTTTCGCTCGTGGCTTCTTCAGTGTGGGAGCCTATATTTACGGCTGCTGAGGGTGCCCCAGTGCTCGGGTTGCTGACGTGTTAAATATGGATCCTGTAGTAGGGTTTTTGTTCCTTGTGCTCCAAATTGTCCTGTGTGTGGAGATCCGGGCCCTCCATGACCCCTTATGGGGTTTTATCAGGAGGATAGCGCTAATGGCAAGGTTTGCGCAAGGTCTGCGCTTAAGCGTTTTAGATGCTGCTTGTGCGAGGTAGGCCCGTGATCGCTGTGGACTGTGCGTCGGTGGGCGTGTCCGTATCTGCGCTAGTCAGTCCATTAGCGCTATCCTCCTGATAAAACCCCATAAGGGGTCATGGAGGGCCCGGATCTCCACACACAGGACAATTTGGAGCACAAGGAAAAAAAACCCTACTACAGGATCCATATTTAACACATCAGCAACCCGAGCACTGGGGCACCCTCAGCAGCCGTAAATATAGGCTCCCACACTGAAGAAGCCACGAGCGAAACGCGTCTGTACGGAGCCTACAACTACTTGCTACAAATCTGAAGGGCTATCAGCTGGCTACAAACTGAGGAGCAACGACCCAAACTTGCTACAAACTGGTCGTTTAACACCCAAAGACATTAAGGACGGGCAAGTAAACTGAGCCCCTCCTTTTTTATTTAATTTTGAGACTTTTCACATTCTACTACTATCGCAGAAAACACCCTTTCTGCCAAGGACTTTCTTTATTAAGATACTAACAACTATGTACGCACGATTGTAAGAAACACTGGTTTGTATTGAATAAATATTATCATCAGAGTACAGTGTAGAGGTTACAAACTTTTTTTCCCTAGGGACACACAGGGTTTCCCAGAGTGACCCTATCAGGAAAAATCCCCCTTCCCCCCTTTATTACAGGTGTCCCTTTTCTTATAAAGGCTCGGGGATAACTTTTGTCCTAAGGTAGGAGCCCGCTTACTTACCACCTTGATTCCATTAGCAATAATCTGTTTCAATTGGGGATCGCACTGCAATAATGGCAAGTGCTTATAAATAATTTGCTTGATCTTGGAAAATGACATACTATAGGCAGTGGAGACAACAAGTGCTCTATCTTGAATATGGTTACCGATAACCTCATTTCTTTGTCTCCCACCTCTACGTGGACTGCATATCTGATCCGCTTTCAGCATATTATCCCTCTTTTTAGATCTTGCTATCCCTTTGGCTCTTTCTAATAGATTCCTATTATAGCCACGTTGTGACAATCTATGTGATATGGTTTGTAGTTCTTTCTCAAACACACCCTCCTCAGTACAGTTCCTACGAGCCCTAATCATCTCTCCCACCGGGATGGCTTTAATAGTGTGGGCAGGGTGGCAACTCTCCGCTCTCAGCGTGGTATTGCCTTAATCATTATAACCAATTTGTTAATTGCGTCAACTATTTTTTTCCCAATTATCTATTATGATAATCATTTATTTATTATATAATCATAATTATGATAATCATTTATTTATTCGAATCAATAGTACAATTAACTGTCCTCTATTTAAACAATTGATTATTTCATTCAATTCATTTTTGATTAACCATATAATTATAACTATAATACCACCAAAGAAGACCCCGCCTTCACCTTGAAAGCGTCGGTGAACTGAAATACTCAAGTACAGCAGAAAAAAAGCTGGTAACCGGCTTTTCACTAGATAAGAGTATAAATATATAGATCATGGTTGATGAGGAATAAATTATTAGAGGATTAGTAAAAAGTAATTGATACAAAATTATTTGATATGATATGAAAATGATAAAAAGGTGGTGACATTAAGGATGTAAGGGTGTAAAAATGTAAAAGTTCATTAATTATGATTGAATAGTAATGTTAATGTTAATGGAAATAGTGTAGTCGAACATTGCGGTAAAGGAGTAAATTAATAAGTTTGATGAGTAGGGGGAAAGTCCAGACAAATATTTTCTAAGGAACAGATCAATATTGAAGGGGAACCAATCTAGTTAGTTGTTTTCTAAAAAGCAATTAAAATCCAAATCTATATTTTGTCCATGTGGTGAGAGTGTGTTTAATTCAAAAATTCAAAAATATATATATATGAGTATAAAATCGGTATTCAATAGTAATAACTAGTAATACAATTATATAAAAATTAATATAAACAGTGGTCAGTAGATGGAGTTATATTAAATTGATATGAAAGAGATATATGTGTATATAATTGTACCGGTGATATCATTGATGGTAATGCTCATAGAAAGGTAGCAATAAATTGATGAGTCTAGAGGTAATAGTTTAAATTCACTTTATATAAGTCATATATATATATATATATATATATATATATACATATATATATATAAAACCTCTCACTCCATCGATTTTCTGGCATATTCATATTCTCAAACTAATTAATTTTAAATCAATCTTAAACCAATTTCATAAAACTATTTCAAGAAGGGGCGGGAATGCCCTTGCTGTCTTTTTGAACCAGGTGTTTCCCAGTGCTTGCTGGGAAATGTAGTTGTAGGCAGTAGTTCTATTGTCAGCTTTTCTTTGATAGCTCTATTGCCTGCTCTACTTTATTAGTTCAATTGTCGGCTTTTCCTTATTAAAAGCATAAAAAAAAACTTGGTAATGTTTTGTAGTGGAAATAGGACAAACCTTATGTATTTATTACTAAATTAACTGATGATTAAAATTAAATTGATGATTGAAAATAAAATGAAAGTCAAATGGAAAGGAATATAAGTTTCGGGGACTTGATTGTGGTCTGATTTATTTAGTTGATTAGCGGGAATTCGTTTTGTTTAGTTAATTGATAGAGTATGAATTTAATGGATGATAATAGAGAATTAATTTGGCGGATGATAATAGAGTATGAATTTGGAGGATGATTTTTGTGAATGACAGCTTGGAAAGAAAGTGGGCTCCTGCCTGCCGGCCCCGTCCGCTGTCATTCCAAGCTGTCATTACCTCCCCGCCCGCTGTAACTCCTCCCTCCCGCTTCGCCCACTTTCTTTCCAAGCTGTCATTCCTCCCGCCCTGCCCACTTTCTTTCCAATCTGTCATTACCTCCCCGCCCGCTGTCAGTACCTCCCTCTTGCCCCGCCCACTTTCTTTCCAAGCTGTCATTCCTCCCTCCCACCCCGCCCACTTTCTTTCCAAGCTGTCATTCCTCCCTCCCGCCCGCCCACTTTCTTTCCAAACTGTCATTATCTCCCGCCCCGCCCACTTTCTTTCCAAACTGTCATTACCTCCCTGCCCGCTGTAACTCCTCCCTCCCGCTCACTTTCTTTCCAAGCTGTCATTCCTCCTGCTCACTTTCTTTCCAAGCTGTCATTACCTCCCCGCCCGCTGTTACTCCTCCCTCCCTCCCGCCCCGCCCACTTTCTTTCCAAGCTGTCATTCCTCCCGCCCCGCCCACTTTCTTTCCAAGCTGTCATTACCTCCCCGCCCGCTGTCAGTACCTCCCTCTCGCCCCGCCCACTTTCTTTCCAAGCTGTCATTCCTCCCTCCCACCCCGCCCACTTTCTTTCCAAGCTGTCATTACCTCCCCGCCCGCTGTAACTCCTCCCTCCCGCCCCGCCCACTTTCTTTCCAAGCTGTCATTCCTCCCGCCCCACCCACTTTCTTTCCAATCTGTCATTACCTCCCCGCCCGCTGTCAGTACCTCCCTCTCGCCCCGCCCACTTTCTTTCCAAGCTGTCATTCCTCCCTCCCACCCCGCCCACTTTCTTTCCAAGCTGTCATTCCTCCCTCCTGCCCGCCCACTTTCTTTCCAAACTGTCATTATCTCCCGCCCCGCCCACTTTCTTTCCAAGCTGTCATTACCTCCCTGCCCGCTGTAACTCCTCCCTCCCGCTCACTTTCTTTCCAAGCTGTCATTCCTCCCGCTCACTTTCTTTCCAAGCTGTCATTACCTCCCCGCCCGCTGTAACTCCTCCCTCCCGCCCCGCCGACTTTCTTTCCAAGCTGTCATTCCTCCCGCCCCGCCCACTTTCTTTCCAAGCTGTCATTACCTCCCCGCCCGCTGTCAGTACCTCCCTCTCGCCCCGCCCACTTTCTTTCCAAGCTGTCATTCCTCCCTCCCACCCCGCCCACTTTCTTTCCAAGCTGTCATTACCTCCCCGCCCGCTGTAACTCCTCCCTCCCGCCCCGCCCACTTTCTTTCCAAGCTGTCATTCCTCCCGCCCCGCCCACTTTCTTTCCAAGCTGTCATTACCTCCCCGCCCGCTGTCAGTACCTCCCTCTCACCCCGCCCACTTTCTTTCCAAGCTGTCATTCCTCCCTCCCACCCCACCCACTTTCTTTCCAAGCTGTCATTACCTCCTCGCCCGCTGTCAGTACCTCCCTCTCGCCCCGCCCACTTTCTTTCCAAGCTGTCATTCCTCCCTCCCACCCCGCCCACTTTCTTTCCAATCTGTCATTACCTCCCCGCCCGCTGTCAGTACCTCCCACTCGCCCCGCCCACTTTCTTTCCAAGCTGTCATTCCTCCCTCCCACCCCGCCCACTTTCTTTCCAAACTGCCATTACCTCCCTGCCCGCTGTAACTCCTCCCTCCCGCCCACTTTATTTCCAAGCTGTCATTCCTCCCTCCCACCCCCTTTCTTTCCAAGCTGTCATTACCTCCCCGCCCACTGTCAGTACCTCCCTCCCGCCCCGCCCACTTTCTTTCCAAGCTGTCATTCCTCCCTCCCACCCCGCCCACTTTCTTTCCAAACTGTCATTACCTCCCTGCCCGCTGTAACTCCTCCCTCCCGCCCGCTTTCTTTTCAAGCTGTTATTACCTCCCTCCCGCCCACCCAACTTTGCGGCTGGGCTTTTTTTTTTCAAATGACAGAAAATCGGGGGGGGGGCTTTTCCGGGGGCTTTCCTGGGGCCATCCGAGCCCCTAGGGGGGATCGGATGGCACCAAATGAAAGAGGATACCCGGCCAATTCGATAGAGGGGTCAGGTGAGTATTTTTGTACAGTTATTTTTTTACTAGCAGCGGGGAAATCAAGGGTGGTTAATAGCGATTCGCCGTGAATAAATTCGGATCGAAACGATTATTGTCAGAAAATTCGGCGAATCAGCCGAATCGAATTTTTCAAAACTTCGCTCATCTCTAGTGCCCAGCATTCCCCAGACACTGCCTGCTGCTACGAGACACTATCTGGTGCTATCAGTTCATGAATAACCCCCATAGACAGAGAGACACAGGGCCTTATTTAACAAGGGATAGCGTCATGCAGCGCCTGGTTAGTGAGAGTTAGCGCCAAATAGCGACTGGTCAAAGCCTGGTCAACGCCGGACACGGCACACAATTGCACATTTATCAACCATAATCTGTGTAGCGACTGGAATAGCGACATGTAGCGGATGATTCATCAATTTCTCATCCTCAGCGAACAGCGCCAGTGTTGTGCCTTGCACAGCGCAAGGTATTACCTCTCGCTACCTGGCGCTCTCCCATACACTTCTATGGCAGACACATTTTTTTTTTTTCTGGCTTTTGTATATGTTTTATTTTTTAAAGAAATTAGTACATGCATTATACATTAATTCTGATTTGTCTGGAATGTTTTTGAATATTTTTATTTTTATTTTTTTTTAAATGTATTTCAGAATGTGTCACTTGGATGTCCAAATCACAGCCCTCTCCCAATGTCATTTCAGTTATTGTTTGCGTTTTCGAAGGTGTCAAACCCCCCAAATAATCTTTTTTTTTAAACCATTACAGGCACTCTGTGCCGCAGTCAGCTAACAACAGCGCCCACGCTCTATGATAGTAATCTCTTTGATGAATCCGTGGTGTTGCGGCGAGGCCCAGTCGCTCTGCCGAGTCGCTATGTGTAGCAGGCAGCGGCACTGTGCTGATCATACATGTGTTTTTTTTTTTTTTGGTCGCTATTTCACTTGTTACGCCCCCAGTCGCTGTTGATGAATATGCAACAGACACGGGCGCAGCTGACTCGTCGCTATACGCTATTGTGATGTTGCGTATCCTAGCGAATTGATAAGCGTATATTAGCGTATTTTAGCGATGCGCATGTTTATTTTTTTTTCATTTTACTTTCGGTTTGCAACTTCCGGTTTCCACCTCTGAGGACTAGCAATGAGGCCCAGACGTCAAGCCATCCCCCTCCCCCGCTACTCCTCTGAATCTTCCTCCCCAACCCCTCCCCCCCTCCTCCCCCTGTCTCCCCTGGTCCCTCAACATCCCCTGTCCCCCCCACCCAAAAAATTAAAAAGAAAACGCGTCGATACGCGGGTGAACCGCCAGGTGGTCAAGTATATGTTCCATTTATGCTGTGCAATCATATAGCTTGTTATTTATGGTTATTAGTCTATATATATATGTATTGATGTTTGTTTTTAAAATGTGTTTTTTAAAAACCCAGAGGGTGTTTATAGGCTCTATGATGCCTATGCTTCAGGTAAGTGTCAGCTCACAACATGAAAATCATTCCACTAATGTAGTATTATCAAGATTTTTTTGGGGGGAGGGGTTTTAAAGATGTCCTTTTTTTCCCCTCCTTTTACACAGATAAGCGTCCTCCCCTGGGCAAACGTGGGAAGGGTTTCCTCCCCCGCAGAAGAGTGGTGGGGTCGGATGAATCTGCGGGGGAGGGGCCCTCTCGGCTGTCCTATCTTGAGGACCCAGGGGAGGAAGGGGATGACGCCCCAGAGGAGTGTGCTGCTGGGGGGCGGGCAGTCTGGAGCCTCAGCTCCTCACAATTGGACTCAGTTGAGTCCACAAACCCCGTGGGCCACTCTCAAGTGGGGAGTCCAAGTAGGGAGGTGGAGGTGGACTCTCCCACACTCCCTCGAGGATCTGGGAGTGAGAGGGAGGAGGGTGGCCCATGTGGTTTAGGATCTTCGGGGCCGATTGTGAGGAGTCGAGGCTCCACGCCTCCTCCTCAGAGTCCTCCCTGGGATATCAGTGGCAGTTCATCCCCTGGTGAGTGCATTTCTAATTCTTGTTTGTCTGTTACAGGTGATCCTGGTGACTTAGCACTAATCATGTGCCCTTGTTATCTGTTTTTTAGGGCATCATAGAGCCACCACCTCCAGCAGCTATGCGCCAGACCTTGCCCGCGGGCATAGTCGTGGTAAGTGTTTGTTGTTATCCCTCACATGCCATATGTAATGACATTCCCAAAACATACACATGTTTACTGGTCCATAGTACAAGATTGTAGTGTAATTTAAATTAACCTCACGAACCCCACTCCAGTCCAATCCAACTGCAAACCACCCCAATGTTTCTGCATACACCATGATGGTGGCTAGCAAATGTGTTAGTTTTGTATGTTGTTCCTGCTAACACATGTTGCACACTCTACAATTAATATTCTACCCTCAACTTAAAATACTGCCTTAGCATTGAACTGTAAAGGTTAGTGGCACATTATATTGATGTGTCCATGTTGCACACATAAATAATTCCCCTGACCTCACGGACCAGTAAATATGCTAATGTCTGACAACATGTGTGTAACCATGCAAGCATTTTTTTCAAGACTCCCTAAACAGATGGATGTCTAATCTTAATGTGTAATTATCAAACTAATTTTGTTTTTGGTTTTGCTTTCTCATGACAGATGTTTCCACGCAGACGGATCCTGTGACCATACTCCCCACCCCAGCTCCAGGGACGTCCAGCAGCATGGGCCAAAGCCACAGCTGCGATGATGAGTACATCAACTTCATATGCCAATATGAAGGACACCTATGTCTTAGTCTAAAATCTATATTAATTGACAATGTCCCTATGTCTTTTCTAAGCACACATCTAGGTTACATTTGCTCGACCCACAATCCTAAATGCATGTCTGCATGCTTGATTGTTGGCTCACATTTTTGGCTTTTACACATATTGGTAAAATGTTTGATTTAAACAAAAATATTTGCCAATGTTAATGTGTTGGTCACCTAATTAGAGCAAATTACATAACATTCATACATCCGTGTATGTTTATATCCCATTATTTGTTTAAGAATGTTTCTTTGTACTCTATACAGCTTGTGTAACAGAGCACCGCAGACTGTGGCAGTACGTCAGTTGGACGCGCCTTATGCTGCTGGGCAAGAAGAAACAGCGTTAGGGTGGGGGGTATGGTTTGTTCCGCTGTGCGGATTAATGTTGGTCATGTTGGCCGCCTTTGAAGGCAATAAATGTTTTCTAATTTTCTACTTTCAGTGCGTTGTGCCTTCTAAAGCATAGTTTAAGTGTCTAGCAACCCATTACTTATAACGTTTTCTCACACATTGTTAGGCATTTAATGTGTTAACCATAGTAATGTATGGCAAACAATGTGTGTCATATTTTTCTGCCTACATGTACATATCTAGATCTAGAGACTTATCCCTGACTGTGTTAGTAGGTATGTCTTCTCAAAAACACTAATTGGAGGTTTGGTTCAAACATTTATTCCTTGAAAAGAAAATCCTTAAAATTAATGTATTTCAAGGTAACAAGAAGTGCCACAATTATTCCCTGGGTGGCCTGGGAGGTTGGGATTCATTGCTAGGGGTGCTGTTGGGGAATAACAGTGCAGTAAAAAAAATAGACTGCTGTTGTATTAGCTGATGTATCAACAACAAAGTATGTAGTCTGTCCACATGGCACTTGGGCAGAGGGCAGAGCCTGGGTTTCCGCAATGGACTCCTGCTAAACCACAAATATGTTGTATGTTACATGGTGGATCCTGTTGTCCCCCCAAACATGTCAATGTGGTTACTGTTCCAACAAATCAGCCATGGTACCTCAGTCTGCTCCGGCCAAAGTAGTTCCGGTGTCTGGCTTCCAGAAGGGGGAAAATCCACATCTGAGAGATGGGGCAAGCTGGCATATGCTAAACAGGAAAGTCATGTTAGTAGGTCATTTGAGATTGTGGGACTATTTTTTGGCAACGCTATCGAGGCCATACCTCTACAAAGTGGAGGATTGCACAATAGCAAAAATGTGTAATTGAACATCATATTCCAAACATGTATGTAAGACGAAGAGGATGAAATCATTGTGGCAAACAATAACATACACACATTGCTCAAATTACACATACCTGCCATCTCACAGATGTCCCGACTTAGGCACTCACTCGAGCTTTGCCCTAAAAAAACATGTTTAATAACAAGTTGGACTCATAATTCCAAAAAACAGGTTAGCCAACATCCTTACTAGAGAATAAAGCAAAACAAACTTACCCTCATCTCTAGCAGCCTCACGGTGAAGGGGCCTTTCCGGACGGCCACTTCCTGTATTCCGGTCAACTAAAATACACAATGTAGATCAATATTACCAACACTAGTATAGTGAATGTTTGTATTTCGATTTTAAAACAACCAAAAAATGCATGGAACACATTACAACAATTTAATTTCTGATCGTGTTGATGCACAATCCACTGTCAATATCTATATTGAAGTTGAAATTTAAATCATGTAGAATTTTAGACTAACAAAATATACACATTGTTACTCAAACAGCAGAAAGGATACAGTGTGTTTGGAAATACACACCAACAGGGTCCGGTTGACCAGCAACACAGGAAGTGGTGTCCAAAGATGAAGCAGGGACTTGGCCTACAATGAAAATAGATGAATGAAAGACATGCCCTTGTGTTAAAGTAGCTAAAGCAAGGTTGACACATGCACTTACCGGCATCCAAAGAGTAGTTTGACTCCTGAGGAGATGCTGGTGCAAATGTCAGGGCAACTATCAGAAATCAAAGTAAGGATTTAGGCATTGGTAATGTGCGGCCCAAAATAACCACCACAAAAATTACTTAAAAATACCTTCAATGGCCGACTGGGTTATGCTTGAGGTTGTGGGAAGGGTCGGATTTTGGGTGTCCTCCTCCCCAGAATCCTGGGCCTCACCATGTGCACCTATGCATAAAGCAAGAGACAGGCAAGTAACACATTAATGAGGTATAATGTACTACTTCACATGTCCTACTGTTAGTTTGGCAAACAATTTAAAACAAAAGAACATACACTAAAACAACAAGATTGAAAAATCTCAAAACTAGGTACCTTCAGCCCAACCTGTGGTGTCATCCCCAGCATCAACACCCTGCAGCTGAATGAGCGGAATCTTGCACTTCAGCATCTCCCCATATGGCCTGTAGGTACTCTTTGGACCCTGTTTGGTCCCACTCTCTACAAGTAGATCATTCTTCATCTTTTGCATAAGAGCCCTTTTCAAAGTGTAGAAGCGTTTCTTGCAGGATGTGCCACTACGTGGGTATTGAGCACTGCTAGTAAGCTCCTCACCAATGGCATCCCACAATTTGCTCCTTTCTTGCTTGCCTAAACACTGACTTTGGGAGCCAAATAATAACTCCCATTTAGCCAGTGTCAGACGCACAAGAGTATTGTTATCCGCCAAATTAAATTCTGGCTCCCTCTTGGCAAATGGACGCTTGGCCTTAGGTGCTGCCTCACCTTCGGCCTGTGCCCTTTTCCTTAGGGGAGGTCTGCGCACTGCACCCAACACAGTCCTACTTGGTCCAGCTGTGGCCGGCAGATGCCCAGAATTTGGCTCCATCCTGTAGTTGCACACACACCACTATACAACACCCAAGCACGCATGCAGACTACAAAATGGCAACAACTGCTGCTTGGGTGTGCCAGGTTTTATGTGCTCTAAGAACCAATCACAAACAGGTCCACTTAATTGCTTCACACATACTGGCCAGGTGTTTGTAGCGACATCTTCACTGCAATGACTGATGTTTCTGGCAACCATGTGTGGAAGACAATTAAATAATTAGAGAGCTCATTAAACAAACAACCCAACATAAGAAAACAATGTACTCAGGTCTGGTAAACACATGTTAAATGTGGCTCTAAAAACGGCTATTTGAATTAAGAGCAGCATAAGTTTTATTGGACCAAACCTGACTGGTCAACCATATCCGCTAAAGCACGCAAGTATCTGCTCACGTACGCTAGTATGCTTTAGCGTACACGTGCGCAAACCGTTTCAAGCACACCTGGGTAAGCTAATTGCAGACCGGAAATAGCTAAGCAACGCAAGAGGCGGCAAAGCGGACCAGTCATTTCCCAAAGTTAAGTATAAATAGCTTTATTTTACAACCTTCTTGTATTGTTACACTGTGGCAAAGGCTGTGGTGTTTTCCTTTTGTCCCTTGCTTGAAAAAAGTGTCTGGCTGGGTTTTTGCCTTACTCTGTGTGGCTTGTTGGGTGATTTCTGTCATCAGTGCTGTTTCTTTGGGAGATGTATTTTGTTGGCATATGCAAATATTGTGTAGCATACAGCAAGTGAGGATTGATTTTGGGGCCTTTTGTGGGTTGTGCAGCAAATCCCCTCTTGGTTGTGCCTAACTTAGAAAGCAGACTTTCAGCAGTCTGGTGGTTCTGACCACTATACATCTGGTTTTGTGTTGAGCTGCATTGGTGTGATTGTGTGAGGAGTGTGCTTGTGTCTGTGGTGTGTTGGTTTTCTGTTTTTGGTTTGCATTATTTTGTATCTATGGCCAGTGAGTGTGAGATGGATGAGAGGGTGATGTTTGGGTTATGGATGTATGGTTGTGGGAGACTACTGGAAGAACAGGAGGCCAGGGAGGAGGGTGCTGTGAGGCTTAGGGCACCCCGATCCTTTGGCATCTGTCTTTCAGTGTGGGATTTAAGTGACGAGCAGATCAGAAGCAGATTTCGTCTGAATCGTGCAGCACTACAGTCCCTATATGATCAGATTAAGAGCAAAATCGATCCATCCACCAGACGCACCCAATCCATTCCAGGCATAGTTCGCCTATGTGCCACGCTTAATATTGTGGCACGAGGGAATTTCCAGGCAACCTCTGCCCTCCTCAGCGGGATCAGCCAGGCTACAATGAGCCGCAAATTTTACCAGGTAGCACTGGCTATTTGTGACCTTATCCCTGTTTATATCAAATTTCCTGAGGATGAGGATGAGGTTGCCCAAATAAAGCATGCGTTCTACCGCATGGGAGGGATTCCGAATGTGCTAGGGTGCGTGGATGGTACACATATCCCTTTCCGCCCTCCCCGCGCACAGGAGCTGCATTATAGGAATAGGAAACAATTCAATTCCATCAATGTCATGGTGGTATGTGACCATGACATGAAGCTGCGGGCCGTGAGATCTGGCTTCCTCGGCTCATGCCATGATTCATACGTGCTCCAGCAATCAGTCATGTGCCGGAAGTTTGAGAACAATGAAATGCCACCTGGCTGGCTACTGGGTAAATAAATAACCATGACAAAGTATTTTGATAAAAATATGTGGCCTAGTAAGCTAAATTTAAAATATGGCGAAAAATAACATGTACTATTACTAATTGCTGTCTCTCTCATTGTGTTTATTCCACAGCGGATAAGGGATATGGGCAGAGAACGTGGGTAATGACTCCCGTCAGAAACCCACAGACCTCTGCCCAACTACGCTACAATGCAGCACATCGCAAAACCAGATGCATTGTGGAAAGAACCATTGGACTGCTGAAAGCGCGCTTTCTCTGTTTGGCACGCCCAGGAGGAGAAATGTTGTACATGCTGTGTGCTACCCAATATTTGCATATGCCACAGAATACAACCCCCTGAAGAAACAGCACTGGTGCCAGAAATCCCCAACATGCCCGCAGAAACGACAGAGGACACCCAGACTGGCTTCGAGTTAAGGGAAAGCATGATTACGTTGTTTTTCTCGGTAAGCTAGCTCACCTTAACTATACTCCCAGTACTGGACTACAGGGTCCTTATTTTTGGGGTCAAAAAATAAGGGGTGGTGTGCAAGTTGACCCAAATAATAATAAGGGGTGGTGTGCAAGTTGACCCAAATAATAATAAGGGGTGGTGTGCAAGTTGACCCAAATAATAATAAGGGGTGGTGTGCAAGTTGACCCAAATTAAAAAAAAAAAAGAGGCCTTGGTATGTAATTAAGTGCTACAAACCAAAATTAGTAATACAAACTAACTACACTTTTGTTTCTTTTTTAGGCACCATGAAGAGAACCCAATAATAATTGTAGGCATTTATTTCTAAACAAAACAAAAAAAAAATAAAAAACATTTAACCAAATAAACATGGTGCAATGTGTTTACTACAGAATGTTCTAACATTGATTTCTATCCAACAGCAAACAAACGCTCAGGCGCTGTCTTGAATACCAGCGCCTAACAGCGCCTATAAAGCTGATCTGAAACATCACATTCACCAATGTATGCATTCTTCCCAACAACGGCAGATAGCGACTGAGGAGGCCTGCAATAGCGAGTCACAGCCCTTCGTGGCGTACACTAGCGGTCGCTCATAGCGGCGCACTTCAGACGCTCATCTGTCGCTACCTGGCGCTATTAATGAATCGGCCTCCCCGACTTAAAACACATCTGCACCACCAGGGGGGTTGATGGCCAGTCTAGTCTGAGTAGTGGGAATGCACAGGCCCCAAGCAATCCTCTGTATACATATCTGGGGTAATGAAAAGGGAAAAGGCAGGAATGGCAGGGAAAAAGAAACTAATAACTGGAAAACACACTAGAAGCAAAACCTAACCCAGAAACTTGAAGGCCTAGGCCCAGCACATGCATCTGAAGTCCAAAAACAATGATCAAAAGGCCCTTGGCCCAACACGGCAATGGGGCTGAGTGTGTGGCTGCAGAGAGCACATGGAACACTCAAAAGATTTGCACAGTGGGGGTCATGCTTATAATCTGGTAAAACATGGTGCACCAGCAGAGTGCCTTGTAGTGTAAATTGCAACCCACATCTCGGTAAGCTTTTTCATTTTAGCACACAGGAAAATGCAATAAAATTATTTTGTTTAATTTTTTCCCAAAACTTGTACCTGTGATGGGGCATTTTTACAGGTGAGGGGCATCATTTTTCCACCAAGATAAGAGTATTAATTCAAAGTCTGAAAATAACAGCACCCTGTGGGCTATACAAAATAATTTGTCATTTTTTTCTGCATACCCCATAGGGTCCTGTTGTTTCTAAAATCCTAAAAAATAATCATATCTCAATAAATAGTCATGTACCTAATATATAAAAATGCTTTATCGCAGGTACAAATTATTTTATTTGGAATAGCTTCAACAAACATATTTGCTTGCACTTTCTTGTGTCATAAAATAAAAAAACTCACTGAGGTGCAGGCCACAATTCACACCACAAGGCTCACCACTGGCGCACCATGCTCCACTAAATAAATAAAAAGACAGATGTTCATAAAGGACTTGAGTTATTCATGAACACCTGTAGGTGGAGAACACAGGCACAACAATGAGCATAGCAAGGAGAAAATAAACTTAAACAAATAAAGAACATTGCCAACACTGGTGATCCTTACATCTGACTTTTTGTGCTACTTTCTGTGACTGTGAGACTGTGAGCATGATAACTCTGACAACATCTATAGGTATGTGAGCTAAAAAGGAATAAACTATTGCATAAAAAAATGTGGTTTTGGTTGTATTCAAGTGGAACAAAACCCACCCATTTGGAATGCCCTAGGGGCCAAAATCCAGGTAAGTGAAATCCCTGGGTTTTATTTCGCTTTAAGGTAGTCCCTATCATACACTGCTCATACACAAAAAACACCTGATAACCAGTGTTTTGGTTGCATTTTTCTTCCATGCAAAATTCATGTCTGAATTTCCCCCAAATAACACAATACATCTCAGCTATTTTTGCATCACTACTACAAATTGCTCAGTAGCATAGTCCTGCTTCAGCATGTTAGCCATTTTCCAATCACCCCAACTATTCCATAGCATGCTTGCCTACAGATCCACTCTACTGCACATTACTTATCCCTGGACATAAATGTCCAGCACAGACTACTGCAAGACCCCTCTCCAATTTTCTTGTCAGCACTAGAATTTCTGAATATCAGAGATAGGAAGTTTGTGATGACAGATAAAAGCGTGGCAATTTGCTTCTTACTTTCACCTGCCCTTATTTTTCTTAAGTATATACGATCTATTGCAAATGCAGGGCGGAGGGTTCCATTATAATCCATATGGACATGTGGGAATATTGTACACTTCAGAGCCTTTCTTTTGAGAGAGGACATTATGGAAATCACGTTAGCAGGGAGCGTACTGAAGGACCCCCCTACCTACCTGCATACTGTGAATCCATTATTGAAAATGTTTATGGGAGGTACGAAACATGTTTTTACAGTTTTTCAAAGCAAAATTATTAGTTAATTTGTTTACTAGCATGGTTCTCTAAACATAGGGGCTGGCAACCAGTGACAGAAGCCCATATGCTGACTACTATATCCTATAGTATTATCAATGTTTTACTAGAAGTGTTCCAAAAAAGTTGTCCCAAATGACTGCACAATAGTGCCCAGGAGGAAGTGCAGGCAACTCACTAGGCCAGGAAGGTAAGTTGTGACACATTTTCTCTCTAAATTTGGGCCAGTTTGTACCAGTTCATTCTGGCATGTGGATAGTAATGACTCCTTGCAGCCTGACCTTTTGCAAGATTTGTATCCAAAGAGGCAATGGTTTAACATATCTGCAATTGAACCCAAAACAAACCAAAAACAAATCAATAGAGCATTAGTCCAAAGGATCCCACAAGGGATTGCACTTTCATGTTGAAGTAGCTTACAGACATCT
This sequence comes from Gastrophryne carolinensis, assembly GCA_027917425.1. NCBI lineage: Eukaryota > Metazoa > Chordata > Amphibia > Anura > Microhylidae > Gastrophryne > Gastrophryne carolinensis. Next base: position 111,959,125 of record CM051235.1, read on the forward strand.
GCAACATATATATATAGAGATAGTCATGGCCTAGAGGTAAGAAAGCAGCCTTGCAACCGGAGGATTTCAAGTTTGATTCCCGGTCATGGGACTGAAGTGCTCTTGAGCAAGGCACCTATGCCCCAACCGCTCCCTGGGAACAATAATTACAGCATTAGAGCAGACACTGGTGACCAATGTCCCTAAAACAATCCTAAAAATGCATCTATGTGACTTTCTTGTACTGATAACCTGTCACTAGCCATAGCCATGGCTCCTGTCCACAGGGACGAATGAACCTCTTAGCTAAAGGGGGCCTCAGTTCCCCCAATCCCTAAACAAGAAGATTTCCAAACTTCCTCAAGTCCCTTCTGTGCTTGGACCTGACACTTTAACTTTGGTGACACTTTGTGTTACTACCATGATAACATTTTGAGTTAGATATGCTTCCAGTGGAAAACAAATTTAAATAGTGCCTAACATCTGGTTTAAATTAAGCATATTTATCTAAATGAATGAAGGTAAAGAGAGAAGCCGTGTCTACAAATGTGTAATAATGGATGGAACTGTACAGATGTTTTGATCATAAAAAGCTTAAATGAGTCGTTCAATTCACTCATACAAATATATCTGTATTTGTTTACCTGTCCAGAGTGAGAAATTTAAATGTTAACAGGGATAATTATATCAGCAGTAATTTTTTAAAAATCATGTGTGATTTTTAACACCTGATAAAGCATAGGATGTTCCTTATTTAATGGGAGTCTAGGCAATGGTAATGATAAGGCAGCAAGCACCTCTCCTCCAGCTTTAGCAGGGCTCCAGAGTTTTGCAACTACTTTCCGTTCCATTCCTCTATGACCACACTTCAAAGTGGTCACACAGCAACTTCTTGCTCTTGGTGATCACAGCAGGAGTAAGCACAACAAGCCACAGTGGTCACTTAGCTGACCATGACCATAGCAGAGTATGTGCATAAAACCTGAAGGTGCACCATGGCACTTCCTTTCAGGTCAGCCATGGGCAGGTATAAAAGAAAACCCACAAACAAAATATAGTAAAAGCTGGAGGGTCACGGTCACTTAACATAATAAGGGCGCGCTGTCCTACAAACTAGGGCTAACCATCTACCCATCACACCATGCATACTTATTGTACTTTCATATAATTATTTTTTAGATGCTTTAAAATGGGAAATTTTCACTTCCATGAAGGATAAGTAGGGGGGAAGCTAATGCGTGTCTCAAAAGGGGCTTTTGATTTTCCTGACATGCCGGCAAATGGTGCCCCTCAGCATGGGCCAGGGATTCCAGGGGTTCCTTTGAGCCTGGCTTACCAGCCCCTATGCTTGCCGCATCAGGTTGTTAGGCATTTGGAGTGGGGCCATGACCAGTCCAGTTACCAGTTCAGCTGGTCCAAGTTTGAGATTCTACCTGCCTGTTCCCAGTGTGTAGCTCATCTCCTGTATGTGCATCTCTGTTATGTTCTTGTGCTAATAACTTTGCAAGCTATGGCTCCTGTCCAAATGGAGGAATTAACCTTTTGGCTTCTTCTATCCTGCATCAGGAATCTTTTTAATGCCAGTGACATCTATTTTAAATGCCCCACCGGCATCTGGAGTGAAGGAGGACTCATATCCCCTATCCCTCTTGAAATCCAGCTATGGGTAATCCCATGATGCAAACCGGACCGAAAGGGGCAAGATCTAGAATACATCACTATGTACAAGACAAATGAAATATAGCCATTTACCAGGCATGAAATGTTCATGGGAAATGGCTCTCATTGGACGGGAGTCCAAGCATACACTATGGGAGTGGGGAAAGGTGAGTTCTTGGTAATCTGGGGGGTTTCACACACTGGGGGTTTAACACTGTGCTCTGTCTATTCTGCCCACTGTGCTCTGTCCCTGTTGCCCTCCATGCTATTTCCCTGCAGTCCTCTATGCTCAGTCCCTGCTGCTCTCTATTTTCTGTCCTTTCTGCCCTCTATGCTTTGTCCCTGCTTCTTTGTGCTGCCCTTTATGTTCTGTTCCTACTGCCTGCAGTGCTCTGTCCATTCTGCCACAAATGCTCTATCCTTGCTGGCCACAGTGCTCTGTGCCTATTGCCCTCTATGCTCTTCACCTGTTGCCCTCTACGATCTGCCCCTGATGCCCACAGCACGTTGTTCCTGCTGCTAGTTCCCCTCTGTCCCTGCTGCTTACCATCTACTGCCCCTTCTGCTCACCAAGCTCTGTCCCTGCTGTCCACTGTGCTGTATTTCTTATTTCCACCATACTCAACTCGAGCTGCCCTTTATGCCCTTATGCTCTGTGTCTTTGGGTACCCTTTAAAGTGGAAAAAAGCCTGGAATTTCAACTATCCTGAGTTTTGTCCCTGCTCTGGAAAATAAGAAGCAGGGACAAAGCATAGAGGGCAACAGGAACAGAGCCTAAAGCGCTGAAGGGAAAGAACATAGAGGGCCATATGGAAAGAACATAGAGGGTTGCAGGGAAGAAGCATAGAGGGCCGCAAGTAAAGATCATAGAGGGCAATGGGGACAGAGTGCAGTGGGCAGCAGGAAAAGATGATAGAGGGCAGCAGGGAAAGAGCATACAGGGCAGCAGGGACAGAGCATAGAGGGCAGCAGAAGGGAAGTAGAAAGAAGGGATTGCAGGCAGTGAACACAGTGGGAACAGGAAGCAGCAAAGGGGAAAGAAAATTGGCAGCATTATGGCTGCCCAGTATACAGCATGTTAAATAAGCCATTGTTGATTCCCCAGTTTCCTGACTAAAATGTTATAGGTGAACATAAATTGGCCTACATTCCTATTTCCAGAAAGAAATAATAATTTTAAAGTGAACCTCCAGTCCAAAATGACTTTAGGTCCAACCACAGGGGATCCTGATTTGGAGTACCCTTACAATTCAAGATCCTCAGGAAGCCAAACATAGGCATTTTACTGTCAGACCCCGAGCATACCTGTCTTCGTTGTGAGCCTGCAACCCCCAATCTTCACAGCCAGCTTCACCTATAGACAAGCCCCCGTTTGCGGGACGCTATATACGCATCGCCGGACACGGTTACCCCCAGGACTTGATGGCTCAAAGATTGTAGGCTCACGGGGAGTGAAGACAGATAAACCGAAGGTCAGACTGGGCAAGGTAGGTAAGTACTGGAAACAGTTCGGGTTCTTCTGAAACAGGTAAGTACTGGAAGCAATTCGGGTGCTCAGGAGAAATCAAGCAAAGTCAGACGTCAAGCCAAGGGTCACAAGGAGGTCAGAGAGCTGCGCGGTACAAAGGGATGAGACGGAGATGTGGTCAAGATTCAAGCAAATGGTCAATAACGATATGCACAGGAATTCACAGGAACAATAACAAAGCCAGCTAAACGCTATCACAGGCACTGAGCCCGACCGGATTGGACAGGGTGGCAGTGACTGTGATTGTTGCACTTCGGATCTGAAGGTTGATTGGTGCACTTTGGATCTGTGGGTTGATTGGTGCACAGCTCTGGGCTGGTTGCCCCAGCTGAACTTTAAAGGCATACCGCCCAGAACTGCACCTCCTAGGATTAGCTCTTTTAGACAGCCTCCAGCGGGCGCGATGCGTGCAGCGCCACTGGAGGACATAAGCTGACTGTGCTCGCAAGCACGAGCCGGGTGACAGTGGACGAGGGAGGAGGACGCGCCCGACCCTGCTGGAAGCGGCTGCTGCCCAGGAGAAGTCCAGGACAGCTGCCTAAGGACACCATGGGCACGGACTGAAGGTAATTCATTCATAACAGGAACTGTGTATGTATGATGGAGGGCTGATAATGGATGCACACTGTAATGGAATATTCCTGTTAGTAGAGACTGGCAGATGGATGGATGTGCACCTGTTTTATGCCCTCCATCAAATGAGCTCCAGTAGGAAAAGTTGAGTACAATAGCTCTCTTATGCATCACCCACTGATGGGGTGAGTGGCTAGGTTAGAGTTTGTGTGAACCAGGAACCTTTCTGGCACAGAATTGCTAGGGAGGAGGTATGTCCACTTTTGTTGTGTTAACCCATTAGCCATATTCACTCAGTTATAATTTAATCACATTAATTGCTTTGTTTAGTCTGGGGCCCATTAGCTTCTACATCATGAGATGTGCTGAATACTAAATTATATTACAGATAATCACTAATCACTAATTATGGTGGCTTCCTCCCCCATGGTTCTTGGCACCAGGTGGGTCCAATTAACAAAGTAAAGGTCAAAGAGGTACCAGTTGTATAGTATACGTGTAACGCCTTTCAGTGATAGATTTAGCAGAATATACTTCCAATATCTTTCTGTTATTTTTTTTACCCTACCTTCTGTTCTGTACTAAAATAATACATTCAGTGACAGATTAGATATTTCAGTATTTCAACTGAATTATACAAAACAAGCTTTTCGAAAACAATAGCACAGATGAATCTTGTGATGTTCCTTTTCTAATTTTACTTTCTACCTCACACATCAGAATCAGATTTTTGGAAATTGTCTGTTGTATTAAAATTTTTTAAATCAACACTTGTGAAACCACATTTTGCAGAAATCTCTTTAATTACATTAAATTTTTTTTTTATAAATATTACTATAGTGGTGGAAAGATTCACCCAGGGGGCATCAGATTCATCCACCCCCCCCCCCCCGGGGCTCTTCCAGCTTCAGGAGAGGGCCAAAAAGGGACCCTCCCACTTCAGCTGCCATTGCTGACATCTGCAAAAAAAATGACATTTACTCACCTGCACTAGTGATCCCTCTTCTATTCACCTGGGAGGGCCTCCTCCCGCCGGTTCTTTTCACCATGAAGAGAGGGCCCAAAACAGGCCCCCTCCCCTGCTTCCACCATTGCTGCTGCTAGTCCTGCCTTTTGTAGCCGGGAAGGATGATGTCACCCTCTGACATTATCCCGCACCTGACTGAAAGATCCCCAGTAGTGCCACAGTGACTCCGAACCCCTGCCTTCTCAGCCTCCTCCACTCATCACCCCAGCAGCTGTCATCAGATTGCTGTGGGACATGATCACAGTGGGACACAAGATCGGAGGTGAGTGAAAAAATAAAAAATAAAATTAATTTTAGTCTGTGGGGGTGTTTTTTTTAGCTAACCCTTTGTGGTAAGGAATCTATGAAACCCCTATATAATTTCACAAGGCTTGGGGGTCTAACAAGTAGCCTGCCGCTAGCGGATGACTTGCCATTAACCCCCAGCCCTCGAATTACCCATCGCCCCTATCACAGGGGGCAGAAGAGCCTGTCTGCCACTGAAGCTGGCCCCTGTGCCTTTCATAGCTGGTCTCTGAGCTGGTTATGTCATTTTTTTAAATTAATACTTTGTCTCATGTTACCCAGCAGGTGTAAAAGGTTTCCAGCAGCAGCAGGAGAGCAGAAACCAGATAGGTGATTGGTGTAAGACATATGCTCGAGAATGGATGGGGGATAAGAATTAAAAAAAATAAAAAAATAATTTTTATGTGTCAAATCTCAAGTAGCCTGGCAGTTAGGAGGGTTACAAGCTTTTAGATTTAACTTGTTTTTTTTTGTTTGCATATTGATTTTTTTTGGGATAATGTGTTTTTTATTCCCTTTTTTATACTTCTTTTTAGGGAAACCCTGTGCAAGCAAAAATTCTTTGAGGTATTACTTTGAGAAAGTTGAGCCCACTACAACAAGCTGTGCATGCCTAAAATACTTAATTTGTGTAGTTTCAGGGAATATATGGTTTGTTGGGGATATTCCAAATTTAAAGGGTTGCTTTGGTTGAAAAAATGCAGTGTGAACTTTGTCTGTAGAGGTGACATTTTCAAGTAAAATTACCCTTACACACATGCTTTACTTTCGGGTGTTTGGCAACTCTTCCCTTGACACTACCTATACATGTTGGGTATTGTTCTGTTTGGGGGCCTTGCTTTCTTTAGATTTAACTTGTTTTTTCTTGTTCACATGTTTTTTTTTTAGGAAAATGTGGCTTTGGTTCTTTTTTTAGGGAAACCCTGTTCAACCAAGGAATTCATGGAGGGATTACTTCCAGAAAACTGTGCCCACATCAACAAGCCTGATACACCTACAAAGCTCGAGGTGTTTACTTTCAGAGAATATTAGTTTGTGGGAGGTATTTCAAATGTAAAGGGTTGTTTTTCTTGAAAAACTGCAAGGTGCGCATAACAGTTGTATTTTATTTGAAAAGTGCTGTTTTCGTTTGGTGGACTCTCCTGGGCAGGAAAGGATGTCTACCCTTACATATGTAGTACCGATGGAACTTGAAGAAATGGGGCTTTTACACGCAATATGATTTTATTGAAAAACATACACGTTGTATCACCAAAAAACTACAAATTGTAAAAACATTGTTTTCACATATTTCCCCCCAAAATATATATATATATATATATATATATATATATATATATATATATATATATATATATTATATATAATTTACATCAATATATATATATATATATTTATATATATATATATATATATATAATTCTCCAGGGAGATCCCTTCAAAAATCACAGCTGAACATGTGTAGCGCGAAATAGTGAAAAATGGTCTGGCAACAGAGGATGAAAAAAACTGGCTGGCATTTAGAGATTTATTGGCCAAAGATCAAGCATAGAAATTTCTATTCAGAGTGATGCTGTTGGGGCTATTTATTAATTGTCAAGAGACTCATCACCGTATTAACCAGTAATAACAAAAACTAGAATGTTTTCCACCATACAGTTAATATCAATATCAAGAGATATTAAGATAATCCACTACATATGGTTTTAAATTCTAGATGTCCTCAAGGTGAGCAACATATTTAAAACCTTTTTCACAAATACATAAATAATACCCATTATTGCTCAGAAATAATGTATCCCTGTTCAGCTTCGTCTAGCACCAAATGAAAATACCATTCATATCTATGGGTTGCATTAATCTCTGAAAAGCAACTAAATCCAAAAAAACAAATGCTTCCAAGTTGCATGGAAAGATCACCAAGCATCCTAGGAATATTTGGCTTGATGCAGAGCCTCCCCGTTCAGCTATACCGTGCATTTTCCCGTTGGTTTTGGGCTTTGATCGGGTCAGAAAAGGGTGCTACGTTGATTTTAGTGTGCGTTTATGCGCTCAGGTGTGCGCGCCTTTCCGATTGTCGGTTCGCACGAGGCTTTTTTCCGGCAAAACGGACGCCTCGTTCATTGGCCCGTTTTTTTCAGTGATGCAGAGCCTTGATTTCCGATTGGAATCAGCCTAATAAAACGGGGCCGCCGAGCCTTCACTTACGGGCAGTTTGACCAGCCGTATTGGAGCTCCGTGCTTTTTGGGAATGCATTCCTCTGTGGGCCAACATCAAAGGCGCCAGCTACGCCGTCTGGTAGTTCTGAGTATGGCAGAAACCAGGCTGCAGCGCACGCCTTTGGACATCGATGGCATGAGTGACGTTGACCTATTCGAGCTCACCCGCCTTAACCGTGTTTCTCTCCATGCCTTGTATAGCGAGCTGCGGCCATGGTTAGCCCCCACCACCAGAAAGGGGCATGCAATTGCAGGTATGACCAAATTAGTTGGCTGCCTGCAATTTTTGGCGAACGGCTCGTTTCAGAGACTGGGTGCCTTCTCCCTGGGGATGTCCCAGTCTACGCTGAGCCGCAGCCTAACCAAGTTTTTGGATGCCATGGCTACCCTGGCACAGAATTACATTTTTTTCCCGCAAACAGGGGAAGCCTGGAATGCGGTTAAGTTGGGCTTTTATAACATAGCCGACATGCCCAACGTCATTGGTGCAATCGATTGCACACATGTCTCGCTCATCCCCCCTGCGGACCAGGAATATCTGTTCAGGTAAGTGGCTTTTTTTCTGGTTAACAAACATTTTTTAAGGCTCACACTAATTCCACTGTTGTTTTGCTTGGTGCAGGAACAGGAAGATGGGCCATTCCATCAATGTTCAGGCAGTGGCGGGCTCTGATCTTCAATTTTTCAGTCTGTTTGCTGGCTTTCCTGGTTCCACGCATGATGCGCACATTTTGAGGAACTCCAGCCTCTATCAACGGTTTCAATCTGGAGATATTTCTGGAGGATGGTTACTGGGTATGTGTATTAAAGTTGTATTTGTTGGCCCCCAGATTTGAATGTGGATTTGCCACTACCCCACTAATCTGTGAGACCTTTCCTTGAAACTTGAAAATGTTTTTTTTTGTGTTTGTTTAAAAATTAATGGGTGAAAGTATTCACCACTATTGGTTTATGTTCTGGCCCTCTTATCTAAGTAGCATTACACAGACATTTTTAATGAGTGTACAGGTTGCATGTGTTTGTAGGCTCATTAAAAATGTCAATTCCTCCCACCATACCTAGCTCACCTAATTGTCCCTGTGTACTAATGTTTCTATGCACACCTAAACCTTTTTTTAGCCATCCACCTTATGTTTGTCTTTTGGATTTTTGCAGGTGACTCAGGCTATCCCTTGTTACCATGGCTGCTCACACCCATCCTGCACCCATCTTCCCAGGCACAGGAGCGCTACAACACAGCCCATAGAAGGTCTCGCTCTGTGGTGGAACGTGCCTTTGGGTTGTGGAAGATGCGTTTCCGATGTCTGGATCAGAGTGGGGATTCTCTTCAGTATCAGCCTGGCAAGGTTATCCAAATAATTATTGCTTGTGGGGTCCTGCACAATCTTGCCATTAGAAGCAGGATTGCTCGATATACTGACCTGGGTGCAGAACATTTACCTATTTCTGACGAGCAGACCCCTCCTTACACTGGTACACAAAGTGGGCCAGCACACACAATCCGTGCCGACCTTGTGGCCAATGTATTTTCTTGAAACCAGCCCCTGTCTGCAGGCTGAGGAAGATTAAATCACACCTAATAAGTGTTACATGCTGGTCAAAAAGCGACTCTAAATGCATTTGGGCTTTACCTCTGCTGCCGGCGCATGTCCATTTTTGGACAACTATATGATTTCAGGTAGACAACTGTCCGCTTGATTTGTTCAGTATCTCGACGGACAGAACCCCATAATGTACCCAAACAGCATTGGCAACAGCCATGCTTTGTGCTTAGCAAAAACGGGCTGTTAGGAACCCACGACGTCGTTAGCGCCCACATGGGTGTGTGTTGTCCCCTGCATCACTTGAAATAGATGGTTTGGTGTGTGTGGTTTTTGGGCTTAGGGGGGAGGTTGAGGGTGTGTATGTGCTGCTCTGGGTTAATGTCTGGGTTCCTGGTGAGCTATCAGATGTTGAGCTGCATGTGTTATCTGAGGTACTGGAATTGTGAGTACCAGAGGGTTGAGGTGGAGGGGTGGGTGACCTTGGTGGGGTGTTTGTTTTGGCAATACGCTTACCCTTGCTGATGTGTTTGGTTTTGTGGGTATGCTTGGTGTGTTGAGGTTGAGTATGCTGCAGGGTCTTACTAGATTTAGCACCCTGGTGTGTTTTTTTATTTTTTTCTGGCGGGGGTGAATGGGTTAATGTCTCCTTGCTCCTGCATTTTTGGGAATGTGCCTGTGTCTGTGGAGTACCCACCATTTTAGTTGGTGCATGTTCTGCATGTGTGTTGTGCCTGCTCTTCTGTTTTATTTAGAATGAGGCATGTGTGCGGCTGCTATGTGCCTTTGGCCTTGCTTGGCTATTTTTGCTCACTTTAGGTCTGCCCATATTGATATGGTATCCCACACCGAGCGGAGTGGCTTGTTCTTTAAATTTGTTTCCCGTGTGGGCGTGCCCAACAGCGAGTGCGCGCCTGCGCGCATGCATGCACGTCACCGCGGGGGAACGTCAGAGCTATTCCTTGGTAAAGAAGACAAGATGTCGCCCGCCATCTTTACCCCGGAGCAGGACGACATCATCATGGATGTGAGTATGCGAGCATGCGTTTATGTGCGCGCACACATTCCTTGTATTAAAAATAAAAAAAAACGCAAGAATAGTCTGAAACAACTTAGTTTGTCACGTTACATACCAGCCCACCTTAGTTTAACACATGTACGCAGCAACAAACTAGCCTACATGCAGATAGCAGAACTAGGGCAATGTGAGGCAGCAAGAGGTTAATAAAGTGACTTGAGTTAGGGCAGGAAACTTGTTAATGTATTTGGTGGATTAATGGTGTGTCCTTGTATTTTTTTAATAACAGATGATGCTGAGGAATCGCTACGACTTCCTGCCGTCAGATTATGACAAACGGACGTTGGCCCTGGAGGTGGTGGACGCGATAGAACGCCGATCCCAAACCACCTATACCTTCACCCAGATCGCCCAACACTGGTCTGATTTAAAAAGAAGGCATAAGCCCCGGGTGAGGCGGTACTTCGCAAAACATTTCCCATGTAAGTGTTTAAAATGTAAATGCACCTATAACTCTGGCATCGCCTGGGCGTGGTTTAATGATTGTGTTTGTATTTCAGCCCATGAATGGAATATACGGTTCCGCCCCACCCGGACCAGGACACGCAGCCCAGTGTTGGGCGAAACAGGTGAAGGTGTAGGTGGCCCACCGCCAGGTTCAATGGCCACCCCCTCCTCTGTAAGTGACTCGGAGGAGCCGCTGGACCTCAGCATGCAGGGGAGGGGGGATCTGACGGCAGGGAGTCTAGCAGAACAGAGAATCAACCGGACTCCCGTAAGGGAAATATAGTTAGATATGTGGCAATACATGCATTAAATACAGATACTCATGTGCACTATTGTTGTAGATTCAGACGTCGCTGGAACATCCCAAGGGATGAGTGAGGAAGGGGGCGAGGAGGGAGAGGTTGCTGGAGAAGGTGAGTAGATTGATACCTAGAAGCCTAACTTAATATTATATTCATGAAAGAACAACAGTCTCTAATATCAGTGTGTTTGTCATCCATACAGATTCACAACAGCAACAGAGGGAGGCTGAAGGGAGACTCCTCCCCCGACGCAATGTGCGGCCAAAACCTTGTAAGTGGTGTTTATTTAAACTAAAGAAAATGAGCAAACAATTCCATTTGAAAACTAAAATTCAGAAACATTTCCAAATTAAATTATAAAAAAAGTATATCTTAGATATTTCCCACACCCTGTACATACAGATTGTCCATCTTACAAATCATCTTACAAACCATTTCCAGAGCACAGCTCTGCTCTGTGTGAGCAAAGCACAGCTATAACCCACCCCCTGTACCTTATCCCACTCTCCTCTCCTCAGTAAGTGTGATGCTTCTGAGTCAAGATGGCGGCGCACATATCCTAAATTCCTGAACTGAGTTGCAGCCCAGTGGGGGAAAGAATAATAATTGATTGACTAAAAACTTACTATATATTAGTTTAAGATGCTGCGGAATCTTTTTCAAAGAGTTTGGGCTTTTCATTAAATCACGCAGAAGGTCCGGTTTAAAAAGGGCCCCAAAAAAACAATGCCCAACCAAACCAAAAAAACAATGCTAAACTAATGTTTTTTTTTCATTCACAGATCAAAGAATACAACATCCACAAGACCCCGAGGCCTAATTTTTTTATTAATTTAAAAAATGTTAATATTTAATTTTTTCTGTTTTACAAAAATAACAAAAAAAACTTAAAAAAACAAAAAATAAAACGTTTTAATAATAAAAAATGAATAATATTTTGAGTTGTCTTTCCTGCAAAAGTACAATCACACAACATCAGCACACATTTACATGACACAAAAGGTTTAGATATGGGACAATAAATCAGAAAAACTCACAATTAAGGTAAGCATTAATGGCAAGGAAGAAGGAACAACCAAGGAGATTAAGGTATGCATTAAAGCCAAGGAAGAAGGAACAACAAAAAATGTATTTAAATATATATATATATGTGTGAAATTGGCAGTTGTTGCCATATGTATATTCCAATGGATGTTGAGGGATGTGCGCTTGCGTGTAGCCAGATTGACAACTGAAGAGCCATGGAGATGTAAGTATACTTCAAAAAACCACCAAAATGGAAGGGCAAATACGACGGAAGGCAAGCAGGTACGTTCAAAAACCAAGGAAAAAGCAGGGAAAAACGGGCTGCCCGTGTGAACGGGAACGGAAGCCCCGATCAAATTGAAGGCACCCGAGAGAGCAAAAAACACTTCCCGAGTGAAGACAAATTGACGGATCAGTTAGGGAGCCATTCCGACGGAGGCTCTGCATCACATTTGAGCCACGATTCAAACGGGAGCCCCGGACAATCGGAAGGTTTTAAGGTCAGTTCAGGGGAGGCTCGGCATCAGGCCCATTGTGCTCTTAAAAAAACTTTCCTTCAGCCAAATAATCCCCCTTTAACTTAAAATATCTGTAAATTATACCAGAGTTTAAATTTAACAAAATAATGCATTTTTAAGTGAAATAAGAATCCTGTTCTTAACTCTGGCAATCCATTGGCAATTAATGTCTTTAACCAACTGCATTGTTATGGAGAAAGAATTAAAAAAGTTAGTAACCATTACGCTGTAAATTACTTACAGCACTTTGCCACAATTATACATGTAAAAACCTAAAAGTCCTTGTTTTTAATAAATGTTAGCAGAATAGATGTTCATAGGGTTAAAGTAGACCAAAACCTGTCATTTTCACTTTCCAGGGTTTTGGTCCCTGTCTCTGGGGCATCAAAATTTGAGATACCCTGCTGTGTGAAACCCCCCTGATCACCCTAAAAACATTTCTGGTGAATCTTCCTCCATGTCCCTCCACCTTGTGAAGGCTTCTCCTCCGTGGTATGAAAGCCTCCATGTCCTGCTGCCTGGCCTTTGCTTTGTGGGACACTAAAGAAGGAGGAGGGATTCCCTCACTACAGCTGTGGACTGATGGTTGTCTGTTTCTGGAAGGAAGCCTTTATTGCTATGGACCAAGAGGTAAACTCTGACCCAGCAGACTTACGGTGAGGACACCATCCGGTGGTGAACAGTTAAGGGAATACACCGTAATGGTGAGTTCTTTTTTGTTTTAAAAATTTATTTTATTTTACATTTTTGTGTACTGATAAGGGGACCAAGGGGACCCTTATACCAGTTCGCATGGTAGTGTCGTGTCAGGATGTCTGTGGAGGGAATGGGGTTGTTTCCATTCTTTGTCCATTAAAGGTTGATTGAAGAACCAGTTAGGCGGAGACTGGCAGAGGACCTTTGACTTGCCAATCACTTTAAGAATTCTTTTCCAATATACGTTATAGTTTTTGTATAAATAATTTTATACATGATGCAAGCTTATTGGACATTATTTGATGTGTGCGAAATTGATTATATCTATTTTTAAAACATAATTCCATGGAGATTTAGTGCAAATATTTCTCAAAGATTAATGTTGATTTTTGAAATTAATTATCTACTTTTTGCCCTTATGATTAATTGAAGTAGGATATGCCATTGGCTCATGTATATTAAAAATTACAGTGTATTACATTGAACTTTTATTTTCATTATATTTGTCTTTATCTTTTTTTACATTACACAGGTATTTTCAAAACTCTTAATTTCATATTAACTCAAACAAGACATTCTCCTAAACCTAAGTTTCATTTTTATTCTCCTGTTTTTTCCTTTCACTTTTTTGAAGCCCTGGTTCAGGCACACCTTACACACACTTCCTCCTACCTTTTCTCCCCTGGGAATAGTGTAAAATGAGCCATTTGCCATATCAAATCATCTCAGAATCTTTGATTGTATGTAAAAAGCTTATGTCAAGCTAAGCTGATTTCTTTGCTTCAATTTCTCGGTAATGTCTGAACTAGAAAGTGCATCTCATGGTGCAGCTTTCTGAGTCATGTGCACATTGCTGTGGCCAGAAACAACTGCAGCAGCACTTTGGCAGAGCACTAAGGGACAGCTGAGGCAGGCTTCAGCTGAGGATCTTGCTGCCTTTTTGCTACCACTGGTTTTAAATGCTATTAGTGAGTCATCAACAGGACTGCAGATCAGGAGTGTTTTTGGCTTTGTTGGCAGAATCTTTGTTTCGGTGAAAGACTCTTCTCGCTGAAGCAAGGAGTAACAGCAGAAGGATCAGTCATTTTTATTTTCTGTAGACCGTTATTATAATAATAGTGTACTTAAAATGTCCCAAAGAATTGAAAGAGATAACAGAACAGATGGGAGAATCGGAGGTCTTATGGAGCTTTAGATCCAGATTGAAATGGGTTTTTACCTGTTTCTTACCATCTCTTCCCCTTTCACGAAGGCCAGGCTGTGTTGTGAAGACCAAAACTGCATTACCCTTTTATGGTTAACTCATCGGTGTCTTTTTGTGCTTGCCAACTTGAAAAAAGATTGAATATGTCTGGAAAGGGGAAGAGGGCAGAGTCTTTTATTATTGCTAAGATAGAACCACATACTGCAAAGACAATAGAAGTTTCTCCGTTTTTTACTTTGACAGAAACTTAAGGTCTAAGGCTGATGTCTCCTCCGGAATAAGGGAAGATAATTCAATTTTGGGGTTTTAATAAGAAGATTATGAACTGGATAGAGGCAATGTGGAAGGATTACCATTGTTATTGCTGCTATAGGTGTAGATTTTTTTACTTGGTAATATTATTCTTTAGAATCCTCTAAAAAGCTAAAACAAATTACATTGAACAGTGAGCCTAGGCTGTTTGAAAGATTCATACCTAAGTTTATTTTTTTAAGTAAAACGTTTAGGTGTTTCATTATTAGTAATTCTCAGCTCAAATGGAAAAACTATTCATTTATCATAATCTTGTTAGTCAAATTCTTCAATTATTTGCAGGCACCTTGGAAGAAAATGTTTTGAGTTCTTCGGTATCAAAAAAATGTAATCTGCATATGTCGGGGATTTTTTTTTGTAGTCCCTGATGTTTATACTTGATACATTAGTGTCCGAGGTTATCAAAGTAAAAAATATCTCTCAAGCAATGCTAAAGAGAATTGGAGATAAACTCCAAGAGCAGGTAATCAACGTGGCTGGTTCTCCTACCGTTAAGCACCAGCCATGTATATTCTACGTGCATGATATTTTCCCTCATCCAAGCAACACAAAATGCTCACCTCATTCATCTCAGATCCAGTGCTGGGGGTCTTCTGTAACCCTGGCGGACCTTGATTGCCAGTCCGGGTTTTTCAGCTGATAAGAGAACTGCGATTCTCTGCCCCATGCTCTGGCTTCAGACATCTCCCTTCCTGCTCCTTCCTCCCTTCCTGCCACAGGGCCTTTCATACTAGCTAATGTGCTGATGTCAGCTCACTCTGCCAGTATAAAAGGTCCCTCCCTGCAGTAGGAGTAAGTAACAAAGACCAAAGTGAGCAGCAGAAGACAGGAGCAGGGGATGCCGATCACTTCCAGGCTATCAGAATCAGCGAATAACTGCTGTGGGACAGAACCTAGTGATGGAAAGAAGTAATAACAAAAAAAAATGATTAAAGAACTTTTGGGTGCATTGCCTGTGTCTCCAGATTCCAGGCAGAAGAGCCCAGGGCCTGTGTGAGCTATGGGACCTGGTAGCCTTCAGGGCCGGGGTCCAGGTGCTTGGCCTCCAAGACCTGGTAAAAAAAAAGCTACAAAGTTTCACCCTGATATTTCACTGAAAAATATTGAGAAAACACTGAATAAAACAGGAACATTTTTCTGGATATTCCTGCAAAAATCACGGTTAAACATATATAGTGGCATTGACACTTACCATGGCCTTTAGCTTGATAGGCTATATCAACAGTAATGAGGGAACCAAGGCCGGTAAACCTGGTTCCGATCCAAATTCCAGGAAAAGTTCAGGTCTGCGAAAGATGAACCTGGATGGATTTCACCAGCACCACCCCACAGGTCCAGGCCAGCCAAGGAGAAGCAGAGAGACAGGGTCACATTGTCGCAGCATAAGAAGTTAGGGTACCTTGGCTAATCAGGAGGCGCTATTGCAGGAGAGAGTCACATAATGCACTGACTATCCACTATAATCGAGCTGCCAAGTAGGGGTATGCTTCATAGAAAAACTACATCTGCCTGTGCTTGAATCTGCTGGTCATTGTAGTCCACCCTGTAAAGTCTGAAAACCTCAGTAAAGGTTTTTTGGCCACATTTGTCTGGTTTAGATGGCCCCTGTCGCTGGGTTGGGGGACTTGGGGTACACAGTGCCTAATACAGTTTAAAAAAACAATCTTTAGGCTAATCTTGTTCCTACAAGCCCTACATAACTGGTTGGGGGATGGTTATGCTGGGTAGGGTGGATCCCACGTCATTTTTTTTTCTGGGATTTTTAAGGATTTTTAACCCTTAAAATTCAAAAAAATGGGGTCCCGCCAAGGAGGGGGGACCCTATGTCATTTATTTAATTAACCCCTTATGTTCTATCGCCCAGCAGGTATATAAGGCTTCCAGTAGGAGAGCAGAAGCCAGAGTAGCAGCAATGTACGTGGTAGTAGTAGTAGCATCAGCAGGACAGAGTTGTCCATTTCCTCCAGTGGGCATGTGATTTCAGACAATGCATCCATTGGGGACTGGTTGACTCACACTCATCTCAGGAGGCGGAAGACTCTGACGCAATGACTTGGAGCCAGGTTTCAGTGGATTCTTCAGCTACAATCCACTACAGCTACACATCACAGTACAAGAAGCCTTTTTCTTCCATCATCTTGCTCCTATTACAGCGCCTGCTTTTCTCAGCAGCCTGGTTGCTATTGATAGTGATGAGTAGAATTTGTTTCACGACAGTCAGCCTTTGGAGCGTGTTGCGGAGGTGAAAGCGCTGTCTGAGATGCATAGTTGTGGCAGTGGGGGTGGTGGTAGACATGGACATATTGGCAGTTATGAAGGTGTTTGAGGTGTGGGGAGGCAAGTAGACCATGATGAAACATCAGAACAGGAAAGTGGCGGGGATCAAAGGGAGAAGTATAATGATGTAGTTTTGGACAGGACCTGGGAACCAGGCATCAGCAAAGGGACATCGTCAGAGCAGGAGGGTACTTCTGCCACTGGCAGCAAAAAAAAAGCCCAGCCAAAGGAGGGCCAGATCATCTGCAAAACGGCACAAGGCTAAGCCTGCTGGTATGGTCCGCTCAGGGCAGGTGGCGGTGACACTGATGCTGCTTTTGCAGACTTCAGAAAAAACCTGGAAGAGCAAAGTAAGGTGGTGGTGGACATCCTAGATCTTTCTTTTTATGATACTCTGCTGTGTGGCAATACTGTTGTACCTTCCCTGTAGAACAAAACCTAGCACAGTGCCAGATCTGTAAGCAGTGGCCAGAGCACAAATGTAGGACTAGGAACTGTATCTCTACATAGACACCTGGAGTGGCATCACAAAACTGCATGGGATAATGCCCTTCTTCTATTTCTAGGAAGCCAATCCTGTTGTTACCCCTCAAAAATGGGATCATTTTTGAGTGCTTGTCAGCTACTGCCAGTGCCAGACCTATAAAAAGCACTGGAGAAAGGGTCTCCTGTCCTTTGGCCTAGTCTTTAAAATCCGTGCCTCTGCTAATGCTACCACCACCAGCACCCCTGCTGCTGTCTACTAACACTAGCCCTACACAACCACCACAGGTCTCCAGTTCCTTACTTTTCGTTAAGTCCAGTAAGTACTTCTAATGCCACTGCTACCACCAACAGCACCCCCACTGCCACCCTCTGCTACTATTAGGCCAACACAAACACAGTTTAATCCTGTGATGACCAAAATGGGTCATTTTTTCAGTGCTTGTAGAAAGCCATTGCTCCTTCTGCAGCTAAAATTTAAGGGTGCCAAAATGTAAGTTTGTCAATAAAATATTATTGCGTGTGAAATTCCCATCTCTCCTGGTTACAGCGATACCACATGTGTGTGTGTTCCTGCCCAGGAGACTCCCCCAAACTGATACAGCTATTTTGGAGAATTTCAGATAAAATAAAACTGTGCTATGCGCACCTTGCAGTTTTGAAAGAAAAAAGACCTTTTACATTTGAGATACCCCCCACAAACTATATATTCTCTGGAAGTACACACCTCAAACTTTCAAGGAGTACCAGGCTTGCTGACATGGGTGCAGTTTTCTCGAAGTAATCCTTAAAATGAATTCTTTGGAATTTCCAAGAAAATTGTATATTTTCTTTTTACAGCAGAGTTTAGGCTTTAACATGACATGTCTTGATTGTATTTTTTCTATTGTTTTTTTAAAAATATTTTTAAGTAAATAAAAAATATATATAGTTTAAAATTGTCTCCTTTATTTTAACTAAAACATTTATTTTATTAAAGAAAACCATATTGCATATATAAGTCCCATTTCTCCCGATTACAACAATACTACATATTTATCAGTAGCCCCCTTGTTCCTGCCCAGTAGAGCCCCTAAACTGAAAAGAGCACTTTATAACATTTACAAATAAAATACAACTACTGTCCACACTATAAAGGGTTAAATAAAAAAATTGGCATCCCCCGTACCCAGAATAACCAGCCTGGGATCAGCTATGGGGGATTGTAGAAAAAAGAGCAGGGGCCAGCTTTGGTGGCCACTGGCCCTGCAGACTGCAAGCCAGGCTTTTGGGAGGTAAGTAATGGGGGGCTCGGAGTTAATAACCCAGAGCCTTGTGAACTGGTATAGGGGTCTCATGAACCCCTTACCAGTTCACAAAGGGTTAACAGTAAAAAAAAAACACCACACACTGTAAAAATGACTTTATTTTCTTTACTCACCTCCGATCTTCAGCTCCTGTGTCCCTCGCCGATCCGATGACAGATCGCCGGCCATTTATTTTATTAAAGAAAACCATATTGCATATGAAAGTCCCATTTCTCCCGATTACAACAATACTACATATTTATCAGTAGCCCCCTTGTTCCTGCCCAGTAGAGCCCCTAAACTGAAAAGAGCGCTTTATAACATTTACAAATAAAATACAACTACTGTCCACACTATAAAGGGTTAAATAAAAAAATTGGCATCCCCCGTACCCAGAATAACCAGCCTGGGACCAGCTATGGGGGATTGTAGAAAAAAGAGCAGGGGCCAGCTTTGGTGGCCACTGGCCCTGCAGACTGCAAGCCAGGCTTTTGGGAGGTAAGTAATGGGGGGCTCGGAGTTAATAACCCAGAGCCTTGTGAACTGGTATAGGGGTCTCATGAACCCCTTACCAGTTCACAAAGGGTTAACAGTAAAAAAAACACACCACACACTGTAAAAATGACTTTATTTTCTTTACTCACCTCCGATCTTCAGCTCCTGTGTCCCTCGCCGATCCGATGACAGATCGCCGGCCAGAGGATGGGGGAGGCAGGCAATCAGAGGATCATCTACCTCTCTCCTCCTCTGCCCAGCCATCACCTGGCATTTGAGAGCAGAACCGCCGGGTGGCAGGACAACGCCTTCTGGGTAGGGGGGTAGCAGTAAAGATGGTGGTGAACATCAGAGCAATGGAGGGCTGTTGGGCCCTTCCTTAAGTCGGAAGAACCGGGGGGATTATTGGAGCTCCCCCCCCCCCCCCCGTGAAGAGGGGCCAGAATGTGAGTAAATGTCATTTTTATATTTTTTTACAGGAAATTCCAGAGGTGACTGAAATGGGGGGACCCTATTTTGGGCATTACCCTATAGCCAGAGGAGCTCCAATGGGGGACCAGAGCCCCTCCAGTTGAAGAGGAGACCCGGCCTGATGGAATGAGGGGTCAGGTGAGTGGCTTTTTTTTACTTTGTCTGCTAGCAGGGGGGAAAGTCAGACATGTAGAATTTATGTCGCTGGACTTTAACTGACGTGAGGCAGCCATGTAAATTTTGTGTGATTCATATGCTAAACAGCCAATTAGCAATCTTGAGTGACTTCAGAGAGTTAAAAAGGACTTTTAGGGCCATCAGCCATTGTTTTCCATGCGCATTAGACGAAAGTTCTGACCAAACCAAACTTTTTCGGAATAATTCGCTCATCTCTCCTAAAGACCCAGGTCCACATTGTGATTCACATAAATGCATTTTCAGGTTTATTTTTTTGTCTGTGTGGACATGTTAATTCTGAAAATCAAACTTGAGTGCAAACTCCGGAGCACTTGTTTAAACTCAGGTGCACACTGTGGACATGCTATTTTTTGCTTAAAAAAAGGTCTGCACCCAGAAGTGCTCCATGTTTTTGCAGGTGCATACTTTTCCTTCTCATAAGTTTAAAAATCACAAATGATGTATGGTAAGACTTTAGCAATACCAATTACACCATAGATTTTTTTCGTTTTTTTTTAGTTTAGGCTTTCATAATATGTATTTTCTCTGCAATGTGAACCATTTATTATTTGGCTTACATGGCAACCCATGGTCAGGGTCATACTAAAGATCTGGTAAAGCAAGTTTACCTTTGGGTATGCTTTCTCGTGTGAACTGAAGTTTACATCTGAGTGAGCTGTACTTGAACACATCAAATTCTAATAAAAACATTTCTGTTCTAATATTTACCAAAAAAAAAGCTACCCCTGTGATTAGGTATTTTTACGGGTGAGGGACATCATTTTTCCAGTGATGTGAGGATCATTTTGTGAAATTTTGGGGACAATATAACTCTATGGGATATGCAGAATAAATATGCAAAATCTTTAGCATACCCCATAGGTAATTCCATACACTCTAAAAATGACCCTTAGGGTGTGTTAAAGTTAAAAAGCTCACCAAGATGCAAGTTGCATTGCACACCCTAATGTGCACCCACTGTGCATTTTCCAGTGCACCTTCTTCAGCATGACTCCAAATACTTAGCAAAATAATTAGAGTAGTTTTGTGGATAGGAGAATGAACCATATGAAACATTTATTTATAAGATGTATGTAGATGTTGAAGTGAACCACAATCTTCACCGAGATGTGAACTAAGATTTGAGCTGTGTATTTTTTGCGAACCGCAGTCTAAAACATGTGAACCTTTTATTTTTAAGGTGTAGGTAGGTATTCTAAATTGCAGCGACATAAAAATACAAGGTTCACATCTCAGTCCAGATTGAAGTTCAGTTTGCTTCTTTCAAGTAGATATGCTAAATTGAACTTCAATCTGCATGTGATGTGAACCATGTCACTTTCTGTGGACCACAATCTGCACAGTGCCTCTCCTTAGATTTTCCCGGAAATAGGACGCCATAAGAGCAGCATTATGAACCTGACACCCAAAGTAGAATGGATGCTTTTTTTGCGGAGGGAGGGGAAGGTCTGGATTGAAAGTAGTCTGAAAATGTGTCTGTATTAAAGGTCTGGATTTAAAGTTGTTTCCCATGTTAATTTAATGCTCTACTTTATTTAGCATGATCTCCAACGATTCTGCACACTAATAGTTGCCCAATAACTATGCACACAGATATTCTCCTAAGAAAGCCAAAACCTCACTTTCACTTTCGGAATTATTTAGATATACTTTTTGGCTTGTCTAATAATTGTGCACACATTGTAAACTGCACATGCTGGACCTGTGGCCCGCTGATCCATCAGATGTGGCCCCCAACATGATGTGGGGAGAGTGGCAGGGATACATAAAATCAGGGTGTAAAAGGAGTTAAATAGAGGCTCAGTAAGGCTGAGAGGTAGCAGAAACTGAGATAGGAAAGGTCACAATGGCAAACAAAAGTGACAGCAGCATGCTTGTTACATGGTGACATTGATTTTTGACAATTTCCCACAAAGCCCAGCAATAAAGAGGAAAATCTATGTAAAATACCATTGGAGCCCCTGGGTGACATTTAGTAACAGGATGGTTACACCTGTGAGAAGTGAGAAGTGAGAAAAAGAGCTTTGTCCTAACAGAGAGCTGACCCTTACTGCCCTGTGCTGCTGAAAAACATCCTCCACCTGTGTGCCAGAATTCCTTGCTCTTTTTTCAAAGAAATGCAGATGTTTAACTATGTACTTGGATCGGTCTCAGCTAATGGATGCAAAAAATTATCACAAGGAATGTTAGGGGAAGCGATAGTGTATATGTCAGGTTCCGTGGGACGCCCACCTTCCAACTAAGTCTGCAACCCCCAATCTCCACTGCTAGCTTCGACTATAGACAAGCCCCCTTTTGCCGGGACGCTGGACACGCCTCACCGGACACGGTTGCCCCCAGGACTTCTTAGCACAAAGGATGCAGACTTATGCAGGGGAAGGCAAACGAACCAGGAACGAGACTGGGTAAGGTCAAACAGGCAAAGGTCATACACGGCAGATCAATCCAATGAAGCGCGGTACAGGAGGATGAGACAGAAGAATGGTCGGGTCAAGCCAAAGGTCACGCCGGGGAATCACAGATACGCAGTACAGAGGAGCAGGCAGAAATCGTGGTTAGGAAAACAGGCAAGGTCGGTCCAGGCAGCAATCAAGGATGGTCATACACGGCAAGATACGTAAATGGGACAGACACCAATTCACACCCAGCAGCACGCTATCACGGGCAATCACACACTGCAGTGGAAATCCCTTTATAGTGGGCAAACCGGCAGGATTGGACAGGGAGACAGTGGCTAGGATTGGTGCACATAGGATCTGGCGGCAGATTGGAGCACTGGCCCTGTAGTCTGATTGGTGAGCTCTGGGCTGATTGCCCCAGCTGAGCTTCCCAGGCAAACTGCTCAGTGCTGCACCTTCTAGACTTCGTTCTTTTAAACAGCCTCCGGTGGCCATTCTGAGTATTGCACCACCGGAAAACATGAGCTGACTGTATAGGCCAGCAAGCACAAGCTGAGTGACAATGGGCAAGGGGGGGGGAGGCCTTACTCGGCGACACATGCGCCACTGGGGATGGCAACCGAGGCATAAGCGGCTGCTGGGCAGGAGGAACCCGAGCCCATTGCCTAGGGACACCACGGGCACGGGTAGAAGGCAAGTCATTCGTGACAGTATATATGTACATGTGTTTGTCTACTATGTGAATTGAATGTGTTTTGGATTGGTGTGGGGGGGTATTTGGGGGTGATACTTTTGGTTTAGTAATTAAGCAGTAGTTTATATAGAATTTTTTTAGTCCCTTTAAAAGCCCCGAATTTAAGTGGCTGACATTTTCCCCTCTTTAGAGCCCTCACAAAAAAACTTACCTACATCCAGGTTCCAGCACTGGGGATCTCCTCATCCCTCAGGTGACCTCCAGTGGTAGAGCTGTGGACTTCCACAGGGCAGAGGACACAGATCCTCAGCAGTTCACTTCCGGCTAAAGACAGCAGCGATGGCATGGCATAGGACAGTACCCGGCGATGGAAGGAGGTAAATAGTAAAACAAAATAGTAATAATCAAGCTATTTTGCAAGTATGCACATATATTTTTAACAACACTTAAACGTTTGTGAATTGGCAATAAGTCTTTGAGACCCCCTTATAACAGTTCAAAGTGCAGGAGGGTCCGGCAAGTCACCTGCCAGCAAACGGGTGATTTACCGAAACCCCCCCTGCTCCATTACCTGAATCCCTAAAGGTCACGGGGGTGCAGAAGAACGTAAGTAAGACGGACATCTCTCATTCAGCCCTGGAGTTTTTCTGTTCTTATTCATATATGTAAGATTACACTGCTAGGAATATATCAGGAATGAGGTTGTGTCTATATGCTTAATATTGCAAGTACCAAATTTTCATTGCCCCGCAGGACAGCTCACAGTTTCCTTCAAAAAAGGAGTATATCATTCTTACAGTGGATAATGGGTGTATATTACCATCAATAATGAAAACAAGAACATCATTCATTAATGTATATGTTTTTAATAATGCATACTATTTCACTATGTACTAATTGTATGCTTCCTATATATGTTCATATATATATATATATATATATATATATATATATATATATATATCGTATTTCTCACCAAATACAATGTACTTGCCTATAAGACGCACCCAGGGTTTGGAGGAGAAAAAAAAAAAAAATATTCAGAACCAAATGGTGAGCTAAAATTCCCCTCTCAATCACCCCATTATAAACAGTATGCAGAATCCCCCCAATCACACCATTAAAGAACTCACATTACAGGCAGTGAGAAGTATCCCACCATAAAGGCAGTGAGTGGCATCCCAAATTACAGGCATTGAGCAGTATCCCACATTACAGGCAGTGAGCAGACGTCCCCTATTTCAGGCATTGTGCAGACGTCCCAATTGCAGGCAGGTATGGGAAAGCAAGGAGATTTGTGAGCTCAGTTAACTTTGACAGGGGTCACTTTAATTACCCTGTTAGAATGAAGGCTTGTTCACAATTATCATGAGGAATGTACAGTTACTGCACAGTAGTTATAGGAAATTGTTGAGGCCCCAAAAGCAGAAAAAATCTATAAGAAAATAGTAAAGTGATTACAGGTTGACAATTACTCAGTCTGAAATGTAATTAAGAAATTGAAATTTTATAGCAGGAACAGTGGAGGTTATGCTGGGTTTACATGTGTAGATATATTGGCTGTTTGCTCAGCGACTGATCAACCATACAAATCTTCTGCGATTGAGCAACTGTGTTTAGACACCGAAGATTTGTTGGTCAATTGGCTACTAGAGAAATTGCTAATGCGATCGTTCATGTCGCTCATTCTCATGACAAAACATTATTTTTAGGGCAACCTCTGTTTACATACTACAACCATCAAGCAATGAACTACAAACTTTTGGTCAGCCAAAGCGATTCGACGGGTGACTGGTTATCGCTAAATTGCTGTCTAAATGGGCCATTAAGCACAGGTCTGGGAGGCCGATAAGCATTCCACAGACAGCTACACGTAGGGTTGGTAGAAAGGCAAATCAGCCCCCCCACAGGCAGATTTAAAAGGCTCTAGAGTTGTGGTACATGTACATGTTCTACTTTTCAGCCACAAAAAACGGCCCTCATAGTCCCTTGCAATATTACCAAGGAATCTCCCAGAAAACAGAAGGAAGGAATAATGGAAATCTCTCAAGCAAGAATTGATAAACTCTTGGCTGCCTACAAAAAGTGTGGAAATTTGATGCTTAAAATACACAGAGAATATCTTCTATATTTTTGGAGTTCATGTTATTTTTGCATGCAGCTGTATTACATTTATAGGCCTTATTTTACTATACAGTATATATATATATATATATATATATATATATATAGCTTTGATTTCCTTCATTTTTAAAATAAGTCAATAGGCAGATGGATATAAATATTATTATAACATTTGCCTTCTCCCAAAATGTTTCCAGCTGTAAGAATAGCGTAGACAGATACTAATTGCTTGTTTAAATGGTGGTGATAGGTCAATATTTCCTACTTATATATTAGCTGATGTGACTCTCATTGCTTCCACGTCTTAAAATCTATTTGTGTTTGCCTTCAGACCTGAATTACAAATTAAGGCAATTTATTGTTGGCCAGTGAGTGGTGGTTTGCATCTTATTGCATGATAATCAGGGAACTTTGAACATGTTTAAGTACTGGGAGAAATTTATTATATATTTAATATTCCTTTGTTGCTTTTGAAAGACTATCAGACTTACCACTGAACTTGTATTGATTCTACTAACAAAAAAGTCAGTATTTATAATTATTATAATTGAAAAGCACATTAATGGCATTTTTTTAAGTTTAATGTCTACTTGGCTTCTTGCAGGATTGATCCATCATAGAGGCCGATTCATTAATAGCGCCAGGTAGCGACAGATGAGCGACAGTAGCGTTATTTTCACAGCGCACATTAGTATTCGCTGTGCTTGGCCGTTGTTCGGCTGTTGACAGCGACTCAGTCGGTGTGCGGTAATGTTGAATACGGGGTTAGGAGTCGCTGTTTGACAGGTTCCACGCTGTATGGGAGCGCATGACAGCGAATGGCCATAGCAAACGGCTCCCAGCATATTCATTAACAAATCACGCTCCAAAAATTCTCGCGCTGTAAAATGCTTGTTTAAACCCCAGAGCGCTGGCGGCGATGGGTTAAAAGTAGTTTTTTAACCCCCAAACAACCATATTTTTTGAAAAAAAAAAAAAACATGTTTTTCAAAACATTTTGTAATATGAATACATTAATATCAGACCTGTAATATCAATTCTGCACAATTTTTTTTTTTTTTTTTTTTTAACCTTAAGAAAAATATCTAACATTGCAGAAGTGGTCACAGAATTTTTGACATTTAAAAAAAAAAAAAAAAAAAAAAAAAAACATTAATAGCAATTAATTATGAATATTTAAA
This sequence comes from Gastrophryne carolinensis, assembly GCA_027917425.1. Lineage (NCBI taxonomy): Eukaryota > Metazoa > Chordata > Amphibia > Anura > Microhylidae > Gastrophryne > Gastrophryne carolinensis. Next base: position 111,985,128 of record CM051235.1, read on the forward strand.
GATTGTTCCATTAAAATGCATTGGAGAGCGCCAGGTAGCGAGAGGTCATACCTGTCGCTGTTCAAGGTCGCTCGCTGGCGCTGTGGGGTGAGGCTGGAATAATGATGAATGATTCGCTATCTACCGTTCGCTCACCATTCGCTACCTGGCGCTATCCCTTGTTAAATAAGGGCCATAGTTCCCCCACATGCTGCCTGCTTTTTATGCTGTGCTGGCTTCTGCTGAGTGCTATTACCATTGGTGGTGGTCAGGTAGAAAAGAGATTGCTTCCGCACAAATGGCAGCAGTGGTGTGCACCAAAGCAGCCTGAGAAGAAATAGGAGCTGACAGCACAAAAATAAGTGCAACTGCTTTAAAGTTGATAGATCAATCTTGCGGTAGGGCATGTATTGATATTTTAAAAATGTTGCTTGCAATTTGCCCTTGATTTAATGGTAAGCGGATCCAACTTGCAAAGTTTGGATCCGCGCCTAACTTTAAAGGTTTGGGCCCCTGAACCCCAACACGGATTTCTAATTAAAACCCTTGCTCGGGTTCAGCCCAAACCTGGAAGAAGGCTTATTGGCTGCACAGAAGCCAATCATCCTCCTAGCATCTCCTCCCTTGATTGACCCGCCGTATAAAAAGGCGGGGGTCCATGTCATGCCCATCTCACTATGTTTCTCTCCAATAGATAGGGGCAGGTTGCTGGCAAGTTGTGTTATCCTACAACTTGCTCTAACCATTAGGATGTGTGTACCATGTTATCTCACAACTTTCTCTAAGCACTGGGGTGTAATCTGTTATCAAACATCTTGCTCCAAGCACTGGGGTGAGTGTACCCAGTTATATACTACAGCTTGTTCTAAGCACGGGGTGAGTTTACCCTTTTATACTACAACTTGCTCTAGGCATTGGGGTGAATGTACCTTGTTATACTACAGCTTGTTCTAACTACTGGTGTGTGTGTACCATGCTATCCCACAACTTGCTCTAACCACTGGGGTGTATCCTGTTATCCCCATTCTCTAAATAGATGGCAGTCAATAGTACTGTAAAGGGGGAGCAGATTACTTGGCATTCTTTCATATTTCTTATTATATATATAAATAAATATATATATATATATATGTGCCAAAATGAAAAAAAAACATTCCAGGCAATATTAATAGGTCAGCAATGAGCTCACCTAAAGCCTTTCCCACGTGCCTCTCATTCTTTTCCTGTAGCACGCTGTCAATGCTGTAGCCCCTAGTTTCAATTCCCTTCCTCCACGATCATGCACAAATGTGGTGGCATGACCACACTTGTCCCTCAGTACTCCTAGCAAGCATAACCACTATGGCTTGCCAATGCACAGAAAACTTTACCACAACATATAACACTTTAATCGATAAGCAAACTATTGGATACACATTGACTTTCTAAACAGATCCTTAAAGTGGACCAACACCCACCGCTGATCGTCCCGGGAATCTATAAGATTCCCAGGCCGATCAGCTCCCTCCTCGCGGGGCATCCGAAATCGGGATGCCCCTCTGTGTGAAACACCCCCCGGACGCCCACAAACCTTACCTTCTCCCCATTCCAATGGCGCATGCGCGGGCCGCCGCCACCACCGCCTCACGCGCGTCACTCTAGCAGGACGTGCACCCGCACTGGCCGTTTGTGAATGACTAGCGCGGGCGCGCTCCCTGTAAGAGGGAAGCGCGAGAGGGGGCCTCCAGCGGCCTCAGCTTGTCTGTCGCTTGTCCGTCGGCGGTGAGGCGAGTTTTTGGGGGCTTTCTGGTGGGTTTCACACAGCGGGGCGATCAGGGTGCACCGCGGAAGTGGACCAACACCCAGGATAGTGAAAATCCTGGGTGTTGGTCCACTTTAATGCGCTAGTGAATCTTGTCCGTTATTCTGTTTGAGCCAAACTCAACCTCCTTTACTAGGGATAGATCCTTCTTTTCCTTGATATTACTCAAGACTTTTGTTTGATTAAGGCAGAAAAATGGTGGTGATTTACTCAGCTCCTTGGTGCATGACTCTAATAGGACTAATACTACTATTAGCATGTTTTTCTATTTAAGTGTGAACTTGTTTGATAGACAGGAGCCTAAACCCTACTGACAATTATGTGCCCGGTAGGGTCGAGGTTGACAAGTACACCAACCCCCCTAAAGTAACTTTGATGCCCGTCAATTTCAAATTAAGAAGATACATGCAATTACCTCATGGAGCACTGTATGATGTGGCACCAAAAAACAGATGCACACTGCGGTGCCACATTCCTGTAAAAGGAGAAGGTGTGGCTACACTTATGTGAACAGCTGTTTCCTGTTATCCATTTTTTTGCACTTTTTTTGTGTGTTAATCCGAATAGACCTCCGCTAGAAAAAGGTGAGTAAATATTGCATCCCTTGCTTGTCCCAGCAGATGTGAACCTACTGGGTACTGGGGTAATTTGTGAGACTTTGTGAGACAAGCCATAATGACTTTTGTATAATAATATCTTAGAACTGACATCCCCTAACAGCTTGCCAAGCTACAAGTACATAAATACCTTTTTTGTTTTTTTTTTGCAGAACAAACAAAGCCGTGTTCTGGGAGGGCTGATGCTCCTTTTCCAGGAGTCACATCACTATTGTAACAAATCATACTGTATTTATCTTGACAACACGTTCCATAAATTAGATTTAATAAAGTAATGATGTGTTAAGATTGGATTAGCATTGTGGTTTAACAAACTAATCTTTATTTGTTTCATTAGAGAGTGGACATGATAATATAACAGCATGTACAAAAAACAAAATGGCAGTCTAGAAATAATGAAGCATAAAATATTTCGTAAGGTCTGACACCTAGCATACAGTTTTCCTTCCAACTGATTGGTTCATTATGGCGAGTTTGCTAGTCAGACCTTTACCCTCCTTTATAAGAGAATAAGTGATGTAGTTACAATAACAGGCCAAATAAAAATATAGAATTTCATGGTATACTTTAATAAAGGTCATATGTTTCAGTGAATTGAAACAAACTAAATATTGTTGGAAATAAAAAAAAATAAATTGGATAAAAAAGGATTTTAATGAGGAGGAAAAGGAATTTAATATGTTCTAAACATATGGCGCCAAACCTGTCAAAAAGTTAAAGGGAGTCAACTAGCTGACAATGAAGATCATGCTAATTATTTAATGAAGCCACTGTAACTTGCACTGTACATTGCGGTGTGGATTGCAACTGTCATCTTGGTGGACTTTTAGCATTAACACACAAAAAAATGCAATAAAATATGTGTTCCTAAAAAAATCACATGCGCATGTGATGGAGCAATTTTACAAGCGAGGTGCATCATTTTTCCAATAGGGTAAAAATATTTTTATGAAAGTTTGGAACAGCACCCTATGGGCTATGCTAAAGGATTTGCCAAATGTTTTTGCATAACCCAAAGGGCACTGTAAATAAAAACTTACTTCATAGGAAAAATGATGTCCCATTACAAGTACTGGTCATTTTTGGGAAAAAACGGTAAAACAAAACATTTTTTGCACTTTTTTTGTCAAAATGCTAAAAAGCACCTGATAAGTCCCACTGGCTTCACCAAATAATTAGCATAACCCCCATTAGTGTCTGCCTTGGTGCCTCAGCCCCTTTTTCTTTGGCGCAGTTATCTTTTTATTATCTATGAACGGCTCTGTTCCTAAATAATCAGCTTGCATTGGCGTACTATGTTTATCAATATAGGCCAGCCTGTTACCTAGTGGTCCTTAGGCTGGATTTAACAGTGCCAAAGTGCACTACTTTGTCCGGCCAAGTATATATAGATTTGTTCATTGATTGCATGAGGAAGGGGTTGGCACTGGATCATATAGGTGCTGGTTATCTCAATATTATTAAACGCACACATCTTAAATTACACATAGAACAATGCGGTGGGCAAACCATCGGTGCTAAATGTCACAAAATCGCAGAGAGACTTCATTGATATTGCACAAATGTGTGCCATGTAACCACGGAAATGCAAAATTTTTAGGGGCGATTAGAGGAATGCCCCCTGGGCAAGGATCAAAACACAGAATAGTGATAGTCCCGGGTTTTGTTCTGCTCTAAAGGGACATTCTAGGCAGGCAAGGGACAAGTCAGCCTGCTTTTTGCTTGTCCCTTGCTGGTTGTCAGGGGTCGCATCTTTCATTAACCAGCAGTTTTCTTTCGTTGATAAATCCTATGGAACTTGTTCCCTTCTGCTGACTCATTTTTCTCAGTCCCCAAAATAATTTCCCATCTGAGGGGGCTGAGTCATCATCTGCTGCTGAGCAGGTCCTGCAGAATTTAAAGAGTTCACATGGATTCATTAGAAAAAATAAAGCAGGCTAAAACCGGGAGAACAGATAGCAGGCTAATTTAACCTTTTGTCTGGTATGTTCCTTTAAAATCAGCACTTGTACAGATTGTATTGCCTTAGGTGTCTTGCTATTCTATAAAGCTGAGCATTTTTTATACCTCACCTAACGATGGTGGTTATCTGCAGTAATTGTCATTTGCTCTAAATGTGTAAATAGCAATAACAAAACAACCTAATAGCTGTTAGTGCTTGGTACCATGCTATCTACTGCTTGCATGCTGACTCTTCCTTATCTGACTACATCCAAGTGCCCATTCTGTTGCTGACCCAGCCTGTTGTCAAAGCTACCCTGTCTGCTCATCTGATCATGTCCAGGTACTGATCCTTACGGGTCTGAGCTCTTGCCTCTGCTGCTGACTTATATGGCCTTATATGCTCCAGCTTCCAAACTGCTTTGGGAATATTGTTGACATCAGGTGTATTCTGTAAGGTCTGCATCCAGCTTCCACTTCTACAGCTGCAACCTTAGGTGAAGCTCATTGATGGGCTGCACAGCAACCTCGCAAAGCATTGTCATTCAGGTTCGCCCATCTGTAGTGTAGCAAAGTCTGTTAAGTGTCATCACTACAGATGGGCTGACTCATTAAAAGCTTCAGCCAGGCGAGATTGTGTGTGACAACAGTCCTAGCCTGACTTTATTGAAGATTCTTCATTTGACACTTATACCTGATACATACTTTTTATGAGTGCTTTATATTGCTGTGCATGGAATATATTGCTGTGCATGGAAAATAGCCCTTGCATAACCACATTAAAACCACTTATAGGATATCATAACACAAACATGGCCTAGTTGGGAAGCTAATGGAATATGTCAAAGAAGATGGCTCAAAAAGGATTGGCAAATATGAAGCCAAACCTTCAATGGACTTCATCAAGTTTGATAATGATTTCCATGTTTATATCTATGATTTGGTGAAGACCTCCTAATTTATGTTCATGAACTTTGTGAAGGTTGTGGATCAAGTGTCCACAATTAAATAGTTTATCAAAGCCCAAATAATACAAGATGTGCCAACACGTAACTAGTTTATCAAAGTCCAAAAGCATATAGTGCCAGGTTTGCCCACAAGTAACTAGTTTATAAAAGCCAAAAATGGTATAATGCAATCTGTGGCCACAATTAACTAGTTTATCAAAGCTCAAAAATGTATAATGCAAGGTATGCCCACAATTAAATAGCTGATGAAAGCCTAAAAGGGTATAATGCAAGATGTGCCAACAAGCAAATAGTTTGTCAAAGCCCAAAAGCAAATTTTGCAAGTTGTACCGCAATTAAATACTTTAGCAAAGGACAAAATGGTATAATGCAAGGTGTGCCAATAAGTAACTAGTTTATCATAGCTCAAAAAGTCAAATGCAAGATGTGCCCACAAGTAAGTAGTTTATTAAAGCCCAAAAGAATATAATGCAATGTGTGCCCACAATAAAATAGTTTATCAAAGCCCAAAAGTGTATAATGCAAGGTGTGCCAACAAGTAACTAGTTTATCAAAGCCCAAAAGGGTCTAATACACGATGTACTCAATGAAATAGTTTATCAAAGATCAAAAGGGTATAATGCAAGATGTGTCAACAAGTAACTAGTTTATCAAAGCCCAAACGGGACTAATGCGAGATGTACCTAATTAAATAATTTACCAAAACCCAAAGGGGTATAAAGCAATATGTGGCAACAAGTAACTAGTTTATCAAAGCCCAAAAGCATATAATGCAAGATGTGCCCACAATTAAATAGTTTATGAAAACCCCAAAGGGAATAATGCAAGGTGTGACCACAATTAAATAGTTTACCAAAGTCCAAAAGGTTGTAATGCAACGGGTGCCCACAGTAAAATAGTTTCTCAGAACCCACAGGGGTATAATGCAAAGTGTGCCAACAATTAGTTTATTAAAGCCCAAATTGGATTATCAAAGTCCACAACAGTATAATGCAAGGTGTGCCAACAATTAAATAGTTTAGCAAAGCCCAAAAGCATATCATGCAAGGTGTGTCCACAATAAAATATTTTATCAAAGCCCAAAAGCATATAATGCAAGGTGTGACCACAATAAATAGTTTCTCAGAACCCACAGGGGTATAATGCAAAGTGTGCCAACAATTAGTTTATTAAAGCCCAAAACGGTATAATGCAAGGTGTGTCTACAATTAGTTTATCAAAGCCCAAAAGGGTATAATGCAAGTTGTGCCAATTAGTAAAATGTTGCCTACCATGTGCATTGCTGTGGTTCTGCCGAGGGCCAAAGCTGAGCATGAACTTTTCACTAACCTCGAACTTTGCAGCTCAAGCTCACTCATCCCTACACATGGACTATTTCTCTGAAAAAAATTAAAGCTTTCAGTGAGGAGTAATGAGTAAGGATATTAAATTGGACCAAAATGTGTGATTTTCTCTATCATGCATAAGAAACATCCCAGTACATTTCATTGTGCTCTATGGGATCTAAACCTACAGTGCCACTATAAACCAGCACAGCTTTGAAAAGAGCACCCGTCACTGCAAAGTATATAAATTTAATGCAGGTTTGCAGGTGCATCAGCGCTGAGTGGCATTGAAGCTTGATAATTGAGGTTCATATTTTACAATCAAATCAAATAAAGACAATAAAATATTTAATAAAATCTAAAAGCAGTAAATACCGTATATACTCGAGTATAAGCCGAGTTTTTCAGCCCACTTTTTGGGCTGAAAAAAGCCGCCTCGGCTTATACTCGAGTCAGTGAAAATTTCCCGCCCCCGTGCCTGCTCCCGCACTCACCCTTGTGTTGTGGAGCAGGCGGCTGGGAGCGGAGGAACGGCTGTGTCGGCCACGTGCGTCCCCGAGGTGAGGTGCGGGCGGCTGCGGATCTGCGAGAGTGTGAATCGAGGCGGAGGAGCGGGGAGGAGGCGGCTGTCCCCGGCGGGCGGCAGCACAAGACTGCTCCGGACGGCGGCGGAGGAGCGGAGAGGAGGCGGCTGTCCCCGGCGGGCGGCAGCACAAGACTGCTCCGGACGGCGGCGGAGGAGCGGAGAGGAGGCGGCAGAAGAGCCGGTGACACTGCAGCGCCGGGAGGTGAGAGCGGAGATACACCCACACAGTGCTGGGTGTAGCAAGATGACGGCCGCCGAGTTCCGCACTAGCTCTCTGCCACAGAGAGGTCAGATGACGTGGGAGGAGGAGGGGCAGGAGCAGGGAAACAACACAGTCACCGCTGATGCGCCCCCGTGGTAAGCGTGTGTGTGTGTGTGTGTGTGTGTGTGTGTGTGTGTATGTCTCTCTCTCTTTGTGTTTTGTGTCTCTGTCTTTGTGTGTGTGTATTTCTGTGTGTGTTGTGTCTGACGTTCTTTCCAGCCGCGAAGAGAAATAGAATGGGGCATGAAAGGGGGGGGGGGGAGAGAATATTATGGGGCATGGTGTGTGAGAGGGGGGGTGGAATAGTATGGCACATGGTGTATGAGAGGGGGGGGAGAAAATAGTATGGCACATGGTGTATGAGAGGGGGGTGGAATAGTATGGCACATGGTGTATGAGAGGGGGGGGAAATAGTATGGCACATGGTGTATGAGAAGGGGGGTGGAATAGTATGGCACATGGTGTATGAGAGGGGGGGGGAAATAGTATGGCACATGGTGTATGAGAAGGGGGGTGGAATAGTATGGCACATGGTGTATGAGAGGGGGGGGGGGGGAAATAGTATGGCACATGGTGTATGAGAAGGGGGGTGGAATAGTATGGCACATGGTGTATGAGAGGGGGGGGGGGGGAAATAGTATGGCACATGGTGTATGAGAAGGGGGGTGGAATAGCATGGCACATGGTGTATGAGAAGGGGGTGGAATAGTATGGAACATGGTGTATGAGAGGGGGGGAAATACCGTAAATACTCGAGTATAAGCCAAGTTTTTCAGCCCACTTTTTGGGCAGAAAAAAACCGCCTCGGCTTATACTCGAGTCAATAACTTTTTCCATTTTTTTGTGGTAAAATTAGGTGCCTCGGCTTATATTCGGGTCGACCTATACTCGAGTATATACGGTAACTTTGCTTTTTGCAAAGATGCTTATCTGCTTAGGGAATAAAGCTTCTATCTATTTGCATCCCTAAGCATACATGCATGTATCTACGTCTATAGATGCATGCTTTCTCTCCATGCAGATATGCATTTATAAGCATCCATGCATGTATATATTCACACATATCAGCTTTATTTGTAGACGTTTCTTGCTGTTATGCATGCAAATGCCACTACTTTTCCGCATGTAAGCACATTTCTCTACCCATGGCATTGTGCACTCTCATCCATTTTGGGTGCTGCTGAAGATGTGACTATGTGCTCTCCATCGAGTACCGGACCTGAGTTGCTCCACTCTCTGGTGGAGCAGAGGGGTTGTATTGTCTTGTGTCTTTATCTTCCTAGCCAGCTACTCCACTCTTTGGTCCCCAACCCATGTCGTCCTGATACCCAAACTAGGACATTCTCAAACCTCCTGGAGTGCCCAAAGATTTAGTTTTCCTCTGCATGACACCTGCATAAATGATGATGTTGTCGACCACACATGGTGACCTGATGATGACACCATCATAATCATTGGATGAGAGTGGCAGCGTGGCTCAAAGCCAGCATGGTGGCTTTGTGTCATCGACCCAAGCATGGTGGAAGCCATCAAAGATCTCAAGGACGACATGAAAGGGGAACACCATCTTCTAGTCAGCAGACTAGCTTGCAGAGATGCACTGGCCGTGAATGTTCAACCCTAAGTGGCAGCGGCAATTATTCAGTATTACAAGGTACTTGTGAAAAATCATGTTACTCGTAAATGTGGGAGTTTTTTTATGAATCATCTCCCAGTTATGATCCAATACGTACGCTCTTTCAGGAACATGTGAAGTGAGTCCTAATGTAGGCAATAGTTTCATGTGTGCACACATGAAATGCCGCCACAGTGCTGCTTGAGAAAACCATAGCCAACCTGTTGTTTTGCAGCAGGATCCACGAGCCTCTGGGTCCCTCAGCACTCAAGCCCCTTTTCACTGAAGAGACATCATCTGCAGATAATTTGGTGCCATGCTTGTTTTTTAATTTCACATTGCTTGGAATTTTTTGTTTTCAGTTTCTGCTGGGTCCACTCTGTCTTGCCACTGGCTTATTTGGGTAACCTACCATTTAGTGTTTTCTACTGCTCTTTTTTTGTATTTCTTCTGTTGAATGGTGCATCCATTTCATAGATCCAATTTGGATCTTTTTTAGATAGTTCTCATCATATTGGACCCTCTCCAGAGAGGCCGTATGCTGTCTATTGCTGCAAATTCTACTAGAGAAGGATCCTGATTATGCATCAGTTTCCTTCACCCAATGTGCTGTAGTCCACATGGACACAATAACCTATAGAGAACACATTCTGAATTACATGAAATAAAAGAGTCAATCCTATATTTCTTATTTGTTAAATATGATATTAAGGTAGTATTTTTTTTTCTTTTTATCTTTTATCTTTTTATTCTTTTTATCTTCAGAAGTTTGGTGCCCTTTACATCATCCACATTTATGGAATCCCCCCCCCCCCTCATTCCACCAAGCACCATTCACAAGAAGAAGCTGAAGAGGAGGGGAAAACATGAAAACGTAATTCTTCTCCCGCTGTGCATCACATTATTAGTGCCAGTCAGGGTTCATCAGCCTATGCAGCAAATAGCAGTCTGTCTGTTCCATCCACCTCTATTTCCTCCGTTGCTTCCACTCCTCCTCAGTTAAGGCAGCAATTGCTCGCTAAGGCGATTCCAAGAAAACAGCTGTACAAGAGCAATCATCCAGTGGCCCAGAAGCTCAATGTGCACCTGGCCAAGTTGCTAATGCTACAGTTCCTCCCTTTCCTGGTTGTACCCAGCCAAAGCAGATTCTCAAGCAGGCATTTCGCAAAAAAAGAAGTACAATCCCTGCATAACAATGTGCAGAAAATGGTGGGCCAGTCATCGGGTCTCTTTTTCTCAAATATTGTGCATTTCTGCCAACCTGTGGAGCAGTATTGGCTTGATGCAGAGCTTCCCTGTTCAGCTATCCCGTGCATTTCCCCGTTGGTTTTGGGCTTTGATCGGGTCAGGAAAGGGTGCTACATTGATTTTAGTGTGCGTTTATGCGCTCAGGTGTGCGCTCAGCCGCCTTTCCGATTGTCGGCTCGCACGAGGCTGTTTCCCGGGAAAACGGACGCCTCGTTCATTGGTCCGTTTTTTTTCAGTGATGCAGAGCCTTGATGGGCTTTGGGCTTTGATCGGGTCAGGAAAGGGTGCTACATTGATTTTAGTGTGCGTTTATGCGCTCAGGTGTGCGCTCAGCCGCCTTTCCGATTGTCGGCTCGCACGAGGCTGTTTCCCGGGAAAACGGACGCCTCGTTCATTGGTCCGTTTTTTTCAGTGATGCAGAGCCTTGATTTCCTATTGAAATCACCCTAATAAAACGGGGCCGCCGAGCCTTCACTTACGGCAAGTCAGAGCAGCCGTATTTGCACTCGGGCAATAATATGCAGTCCTCTGTTGGAGCACATCAGCGGCGCCAGCTCCGCGGTCTTGTCCTGCTGAGTATGGCAGAAACCAGGCTGCACCGCACGCCTTTGGACATCGATGGCATGAGTATTTGATATTTTTTATGGTTTTTTTTTGGGTATCCTTTTTACAGGGTCTCCATCATTTTTATTTTTTTGTTTGTGTGCAGGCATTTGAAGATGGGACATAGGATAAATGTGCAGGCACTGGCTGGCCCTGATTTGGTTTTTGGGAGTCGTTTTTCTGGCTTTCCCTGCCTAGGAATTCCTGCCTACATGAGCGATTCAAATCTGCCGATCTATTTGGTGGCTGGCTACTGGGTATGTGTCTGAAACTTGTATTGGTTGCCCACCCTCTCTGACTGTGTTTGTTCCCGTAACACACTATTTGGTAACTTTTGGCGTAGTATATTTGGAGCCCAATTATTGATCTACAAATTAAATGGGTTAAGTGATTGTACCCTATTGCGTCATGTTCTTGCCCTCTTATGTAAGTAGTATTCCCCAGACTTTTTAAATCAGAGTACAGGTTGGATGTGCATGTAGTCTCATTACAAATGTCCTTTCCTCCCACCCTACCCCGCTCACCGATTTGTCCCTCTTTTCTATTGTTGCAATGCACACCTTTTTTTAATTTTTTTTGTTTTTTGGTTTTAGGGCAGGAGACTCTGCCTATCCTTTGGTCCCCTGGATGAAGACCCCCATCCTGCACCGATCTTCACAGGCAGAGGAGCGCGACAATACTGCCCCCAGGAGGACTCGCTCTGTGTTGGAGCCAGGCTTTGTTCTCTTGAAGATGAGGTTCCGTTGTCTTGATGTGACTGGGGGGGGGGGGGGGCACTACAATAGACGCCTGCAACGGTCCTAAACCTAATCATGGCTTGTGGGCTACTCCACCACCTTTAGTTTCAGCCCTCCCCACCCCTCCTTTTTCTTGCACCCAAAGTGGCACCACGCAAACCATACGTGCACAACTAGTGTTTAGTGTTTTTTCAGAGACGACAATGTTTTTTTTTTTTTTTTTTCAAACAAATTTTGTTTTGTCATTTGTTTTTTTGGTCCCAAAAGAAAAATTACACGTGGGCAGAGAAAATGTATTCCCCACAAATTAGTGGTATGTTGGGTTGCATGGTGACGAGGAATGATGTTGTGCCTGCAAATTGGCTGCAATGTGGGCCAGGCTTTGATTAATCTCAGCCATATGGCTGGTTAGGGCAGAGATATTTCTGTTTAATACCTCTACTTGGGCGTTGAGGTTTGTGAGTTGGGTGCACACAGTCTCAGTGAATTGCTGTGTTGTCGCAGCAAAGGCAATATTTTCCTGCCTCCATGTTTCCTCCAAAATTTGAAGTTGCCTTCTTTGGGAAATATGGCGTCTAGACTGGGTAGGAGCAGTGGGACGGGTGGTTGGTTCTGGTTCCGAAGGTGGTTGTGGATGTGGTGGCTGTGCCGGGGTTACCTGCGTTGCTGCCACTGGTGCAGTAGTGGTTAGTGACATATGTGGGGTGTCCTCCTCCAAATCTCGTATATGGTCGATGATGGGTGGGCTTCCTGTGGTCTGTTAAGAAATATAGCATCCTTTTAGTTTATTTCTGTCCACACAAGCTCGCAAATATCAATGTTAAAAGTACACATCAAGGCCCATTGACTTACCTCATCGCAATCCACAATTTGGGTTTGTGGTGTAGAAGCCTGGTGTGCCCTTGGCCTCGGTGCTAACGCAGGGGTTTGGGGGCCTGGTGTGTCCTGTTGACTTGGTCCTTAGTATGTAGATAGGAAGATTAGGTAAATGGCCAAGTACAGTGTGTTGTGTAGCATAACACTGCCTTCTTGAACTTTTTGTACTAGGTCATGGCAAAATCAGACTCACCTTGGGACCTTACATTCCGGTCTGTGTCTTGTGCCTCTGCCAGTCCCTGGATGCTGGCCGGGTGTATGAATGTATATACATGTTCCTCGGCAGGCGTAAGGATAATTTTAGTGGGTAAGCCACCCCCTGTCTGTTGGCTGGGGAAGATTAAATCACACCTAATAAGTGTTACATCCTTTTAACAATGTTAAAAAAAATGCATTTTACTTTTTCCTTTACTTCTGCTCCACCCCCTGTCTGTTGGCTGGGGAAGATTAAATTACACCTAATAAGTGTTACATCCTTTTAACAATGTGACTAAAAATTGTCCATTACCTCTGCTGACGGCGCATGTCCATTTTTTTTTGCTGTAGTATTTCAGGTCCCCAAATTTCCTTTTTATTTGCTGAATATCTCTCCGGACTGATCCCACACTATTGACCTGCCTGCAAATATTAGTCCAGATTTCCATCTTAGCCTGCTTTGTGGTTGTTTTGGAGGTGCGGCCAAATAGGGCATCATAATGTTCGCAAACTGCATTTGCCACTGCCATGCTTTGAGCATCGCAAAATCGGGCAGTTAGTGAGCCACGCCGTAGTTGTCTGCCACATGGGTGTGTGGTCTCCCCTGCCTCTGAGGAAATTGATGGTTGGGTATCTGGGGAGTCGTGTGTGCTTCTTTGGCTTATGGGGGAGGGGGATGTTGTGTGTGTGCTTCTCTGGCTTAATGTCTGGGTTCCTGTTGAGCTATCAGATGTGGAGCTGCATGTGGAATCTGAGGTACTGGAATTGGGGGAACCAGAGGGTGGAGGTGGAGGGGTGGGTGACCTGGGTGGGGTGGTGGTTTTTGCAATGCGCTTACCCTTGCTTATGTGTTTGGATTTGAGGGTATGCTTGGTGTGTGGAGGTGGAGGATGCTGCATGGTCTGACTAGATGGGGTACCCTTGTGTGTGCGTGGTTTTTTTGCAGGTGGTGGTGAATGGGTTAATGTACCCTTGGTCCTGCGTTTTTTGGAATGTGCCTGTTTGTGTGGAGTATCCACCGTTTTAGTGGGGGCATGTTCGGCATGTGTCTGGTGCCTGCTCTTCTGTCTTGTGGAGGATGAGGCATGTGTGCGGCTGCTATGTGCCTCGGCCCTTGGTTGGCTCTTTTTGCTCCCTTTAGGTCTGCCCATATTGATATGGTATCCAACACAGAGCTGAGTGCCTTGTGCTTTAAATATGTTTTCCGTGTGGCCGTGGTCAACAGCGGGTGCGCGCCCGCAATCTTTACCTCGGAGCAGGACGACATCATCATGGATGTGAGTATGCGCGCGTGCGTTTATGTGCGCGCACACATTCCTTGTAATTAAAAAAAAAAAAAACACCAGAATAGTCTGAAACAACTTCGTTTTTCACGTTACATACAAGCCCACCTTAGTTTAACACATGTACGCAGCTCAAAACTAGGCTACATGCAGATAGAAGAACTAGGGCAATGTGAGGCAGCAAGAGGTTCAAAAAGTGACTTCAGTTAGGCCAGCAAACTTGTTAATGCTTTTTGTGTACATGAGACAACAACAGTCTCTAATATCAGTGTCTTTGTCATGCAAACAGATTCACAGCAGCAACCAAGGGAGCAAGAATGGAGCCTCCGCCCCTGACGCAATATGCGCCTAAAACATGGTAAGTTAGTTAAAGACAGTGTGAGACTGCACTGGAAATTTATCACTATAAAGCAGTGTGCAAAGCTGGGTGTAATACACTCTTATACACACAAAATGAGGAAGGTCCCACTCCTTCCCCGTCACCCACCAAACCACAGCACCACTGCTATATTAAAAGTATTATTTTATTGTTAAGAAAATCACAAATTCACAAACTTTGGACATGATTAAAAAACATGTAAGACAAAACACACTGTCGGGAGGGGAACAAAACTTGAGGGGGGCAATGGGAATGGCGTTTCTAAATATAATAACAATTCATTTACTCAAAAGCCTGGCTGTGCTGTTTAAAGTGCAATGTGCTAATTGATACCTAATCTACTAATCAAACTTATTTCATAACTTTCAATATACTCATAAAACACTAACACCGTGCATCTTAATACTAATAACAATTATACCTAAAATACCTGAATTTCATAGAACTAGCAACTCCAAAATATACAATGTGAGGACAAAGCCAGGGGAGATCAAAAGAAACAATCCAACATAAACAAAGAAGGTGAACTCACATGTGCCTGTAACACGCCCGCCCACTGCCCCCACGTCTACGCGTTGCGTGACGTCACTGGCGTCACTTCCTCAGGACATACACAGAACTCATCCTCTCCTCTTTTTATGTATATTCACCTGTTCGGCTCACCCCCTGCGCCGCCCACCACACCTGTGGACAATCGCCGAAATTGCGCGCCAACTGTGGTCCCCGCCGCAATGTTGTGTCGGCGTGCCCCGGCCGGAGACACGCCCACACTGATACACTCTGACGTGTCCCGGCCGGAGACACGCCAAAGCTGCAGCGCACTTCTGATCCACATCGCACCCACCAGGGGATAGATCCAAGGTAGTGATAGGTCCACCTTCAAGCCAATAGGCTGTGGGTATGGACCGATGACGAGCCTGCCATAGCCTGCTGTGATGCGCGCGCAGCCATGCCAGAAGTATGGCAGCTGATCGTATGTCAATCTGAGACATGCGCGCGCACCAGACAGGGAGCACAACTGCGCATAAGTCAGCTGTTAAATGCAAAAGCCGAGTATTATGCGCGCGCATCACTAAAAGATTAAACACTTACAATAAAAGCAAGTGACGGCTATTGCCCAAGACAGGACAGCTGGGCGTCAGTGCGCCAGGGAGCCGGTCCAGGTGAGTATACTTCTAAGTAACAAAAACACACACAATCCACATACTACTTTGTTAGATAATCTCTAATTAACCTATATCTAATAACTCAATTATATTATGATAGACAAATATGCCATAGCGATGTATTTCTTCCTGGTATACGGGAGAGGGGATCTACTGCACCCTCATCTAGGGGCAACATCTCTACGTGAGACCCTATATAAAAGACTCCCCTAGGGCCACCCACAGATTCAGGGAAAATAATACCCATTACGGGCCCTACTAGTGGCCCGCTTTATCTAGATAAAGAGGACCCAAACCATCAACTCAGATAACTATAATGTCAGGGTCAGGGTGGGCGGAGGAAAATCCTCCTATCTTCCCCACTCAACACGACCATAAGTCTAAGATATGCCTGAATGCCAGACACAATACAGGAGGGGACAAAATTAATAAAGAAACAGAGGAAAGAGGGACAATTGGAAGAAAAGGCAGGGAAAAAAGGGGGGGAAGACAACCAGCAAGACAGGCACCTGAATGGAAATGTTAACAAAAAAAAATAACAAAAATGTACAAGGAATTACTCAAAAAATATTATTAAGGAATTGTGCAAGAAAGTGGGTCTATTCAAACATGGCCTATGTTGATATAGAATCAATATTCACATCTTGTCATAATCTTTTCTTAATGGGATGCATGGGCCTCCAGTTGTTCTTGCGCCACCTTCATCCTTAAATCAGGAGCAGACGCCAACTGATACAGATAGCTCAAGACTTCTCAGCATCCGTCCAACATTGCAGCAGACTTAGTGGACGAGGGATGCCACTCGGCCGTCTCCTTCGCGGCGTCCTACCACCCCTCACGTGTACCAAGAAATCCTGATGTGCAAAAACCAATTAAATAATTAGACAACAAACCAAAGCAAAACAAACCAAAAATCTCCTATTATATGGGCACCCTATAGGGGTACCTAATATAGTGAACCAACCATCTATTACCAAATATTATATTATATTTTATTTTATATTATCCACCCACGTGTATTGGAACCTATACTTAGTTGAAAAATTAAATAATACGACCACACTATTTTTAACTATCATAACCAAACAATAAAACACCACCTCACCAATGTGCAAAAAATCCCCAAACAAACAACACTAAACCTATGTGTGCTCCCTCTCTTACCCTATACACACTCAAGTGCCCAAAAATGGAGTGAAGGCTGTATCTTCATTGAGGCCACCAGGTGACTGTGTGTCGAGATTCCATATCCATCTTAGCTCCCTCTGCTGCAGTATTCGTTTGAGGTCCCCACCCCGTGGGCCCACCTTAACCCGTTCCAAACCAGTGACCCTCAGGCAACTAAAATCGCCCCCATGTATCTTAAAGAAGTGCAAAGCCACTGGGGGGACCTTTTTCCCTTGTTCCAAATTTCTGCCAGCCAACCGAATACTTGAAAAGTGGGCCTGGACCCGCGCCTTAAGGGTGTTACGTGTTTCCCCCACATATGTCTTTGGACAACTACATGTAAGTGCGTAAATCACCCCTACAGATCTACAATTAATCATCTGTTTGATGGCATATTCCTGGCCTGTCCTGGAATTTTTTACCTTCTTTTGTTTGACCATGTGGGAACATATGGTACATGTACCACACGGAAAGTTGCCATTTCCACCTTTTTGAGAGTCAAGCCAACTCGATACAGGGTGCAGGTGACTACTGCAAATCCTGTCCCGTAAATTGGGTGCCCTTCGTGCCGTCATTCTGGGCCCACCCCGTGTCCATCTATCGAGGGCCCTATCAGATCTTAGGATGTCCCAATTGTCCCTGAGCAGGCACCTCAGTCTCTGCCATTCAGTATTATATTGTGTAATGTACCTCACCTCTGGGTCACGCTGCTTCTTACATCTAGGATTCAAAAGGCTCTCTCTGGCAGTATCCTTTGCCCATTTGTAAGCTCTTTTGACCACCCCTCTCGGGTACCCTCTACGGATGAAGCGTGCGGAGAGATCATCGGCCTGCTGTACAAACTCCTCCTCGCTGGAGCAATTCCTCCGGAGCCTAAGGAACTGTCCCCTTGGAATACCACGTTTTAAATTATTTTGATGAAAGCTCTCAAACCGTAATAATGAGTTCACGGCCGTTTCCTTCCGATACAGTCCAGATTTCAGGGAACCATCCTCTTGCACTGTAATGAGTAAATCCAGAAAGCACACCTGTTTGGTGGATACCTGTGCTGTGAGAAATATGTTTAGGTCATTTACATTAAGACAATTGAGAAACTCGAAAAACTGTATCTCAGACCCCTGCCACAGCACCATGATATCATCAATATACCTGTGCCATCCTAACACGTGCCGATGGTGGTGACGCAGGGCGTCGCTAAACACGACCTCCCTCTCCCACCACCCCAGGAACAAGTTAGCCACAGAGGGGGCACAACGCGCCCCCATGGCTACACCACGTGTTTGCCTATAGTACGAGGAGTCAAACATAAAAAAGTTGTGTGACAATATGAACTTAAGAAGTTGAAGTGTAAATTCCTGGAGTGGTGGAGGATCAATGGCACCCATGTCTAAAAAGTATCGGCACGTGTGGATGGCACAGGTATGTGAAATATTTGAATACAAAGATTCAACATCTAGAGTGGCTACAAGAGTACCCTTCGGTACATGGATCTGTTCCAGTTGATTAAGTAGATGCATGGAATCTCGCACATAAGATGATAATGTTGCAACAAATGGTTGTAAACATTTATCAACGAATATGCACGCTTTTTCTGTCAGGCCCCACGTGCCGATGTGGCTAACTTGTTCCTGGGGTGGTGGGAGAGGGAGGTCGTGTTTAGCGACGCCCTGCGTCACCACCATCGGCACGTGTTAGGATGGCACAGGTATATTGATGATATCATGGTGCTGTGGCAGGGGTCTGAGATACAGTTTTTCGAGTTTCTCAATTGTCTTAATGTAAATGACCTAAACATATTTCTCACAGCACAGGTATCCACCAAACAGGTGTGCTTTCTGGATTTACTCATTACAGTGCAAGAGGATGGTTCCCTGAAATCTGGACTGTATCGGAAGGAAACGGCCGTGAACTCATTATTACGGTTTGAGAGCTTTCATCAAAATAATTTAAAACGTGGTATTCCAAGGGGACAGTTCCTTAGGCTCCGGAGGAATTGCTCCAGCGAGGAGGAGTTTGTACAGCAGGCCGATGATCTCTCCGCACGCTTCATCCGTAGAGGGTACCCGAGAGGGGTGGTCAAAAGAGCTTACAAATGGGCAAAGGATACTGCCAGAGAGAGCCTTTTGAATCCTAGATGTAAGAAGCAGCGTGACCCAGAGGTGAGGTACATTACACAATATAATACTGAATGGCAGAGACTGAGGTGCCTGCTCAGGGACAATTGGGACATCCTAAGATCTGATAGGGCCCTCGATAGATGGACACGGGGTGGGCCCAGAATGACGGCATGAAGGGCACCCAATTTACGGGACAGGATTTGCAGTAGTCACCTGCACCCTGTATCGAGTTGGCTTGACTCTCAAAAAGGTGGAAATGGCAACTTTCCGTGTGGTACATGTACCATATGTTCCCACATGGTCAAACAAAAGAAGGTAAAAAATTCCAGGACAGGCCAGGAATATGCCATCAAACAGATGATTAATTGTAGATCTGTAGGGGTGATTTACGCACTTACATGTAGTTGTCCAAAGACATATGTGGGGGAAACACGTAACACCCTTAAGGCGCGGGTCCAGGCCCACTTTTCAAGTATTCGGTTGGCTGGCAGAAATTTGGAACAAGGGAAAAAGGTCCCCCCAGTGGCTTTGCACTTCTTTAAGATACATGGGGGCGATTTTAGTTGCCTGAGGGTCACTGGTTTGGAACGGGTTAAGGTGGGCCCACGGGGTGGGGACCTCAAACGAATACTGCAGCAGAGGGAGCTAAGATGGATATGGAATCTCGACACACAGTCACCTGGTGGCCTCAATGAAGATACAGCCTTCACTCCATTTTTGGGCACTTGAGTGTGTATAGGGTAAGAGAGGGAGCACACATAGGTTTAGTGTTGTTTGTTTGGGGATTTTTTGCACATTGGTGAGGTGGTGTTTTATTGTTTGGTTATGATAGTTAAAAATAGTGTGGTCGTATTATTTAATTTTTCAACTAAGTATAGGTTCCAATACACGTGGGTGGATAATATAAAATAAAATATAATATAATATTTGGTAATAGATGGTTGGTTCACTATATTAGGTACCCCTATAGGGTGCCCATATAATAGGAGATTTTTGGTTTGTTTTGCTTTGGTTTGTTGTCTAATTATTTAATTGGTTTTTGCACATCAGGATTTCTTGGTACACGTGAGGGGTGGTAGGACGCCGCGAAGGAGACGGCCGAGTGGCATCCCTCGTCCACTAAGTCTGCTGCAATGTTGGACGGATGCTGAGAAGTCTTGAGCTATCTGTATCAGTTGGCGTCTGCTCCTGATTTAAGGATGAAGGTGGCGCAAGAACAACTGGAGGCCCATGCATCCCATTAAGAAAAGATTATGACAAGATGTGAATATTGATTCTATATCAACATAGGCCATGTTTGAATAGACCCACTTTCTTGCACAATTCCTTAATAATATTTTTTGAGTAATTCCTTGTACATTTTTGTTATTTTTTTTTGTTAACATTTCCATTCAGGTGCCTGTCTTGCTGGTTGTCTTCCCCCCCTTTTTTCCCTGCCTTTTCTTCCAATTGTCCCTCTTTCCTCTGTTTCTTTATTAATTTTGTCCCCTCCTGTATTGTGTCTGGCATTCAGGCATATCTTAGACTTATGGTCGTGTTGAGTGGGGAAGATAGGAGGATTTTCCTCCGCCCACCCTGACCCTGACATTATAGTTATCTGAGTTGATGGTTTGGGTCCTCTTTATCTAGATAAAGCGGGCCACTAGTAGGGCCCGTAATGGGTATTATTTTCCCTGAATCTGTGGGTGGCCCTAGGGGAGTCTTTTATATAGGGTCTCACGTAGAGATGTTGCCCCTAGATGAGGGTGCAGTAGATCCCCTCTCCCGTATACCAGGAAGAAATACATCGCTATGGCATATTTGTCTATCATAATATAATTGAGTTATTAGATATAGGTTAATTAGAGATTATCTAACAAAGTAGTATGTGGATTGTGTGTGTTTTTGTTACTTAGAAGTATACTCACCTGGACCGGCTCCCTGGCGCGCTGACGCCCAGCTGTCCTGTCTTGGGCAATAGCCGTCACTTGCTTTTATTGTAAGTGTTTAATCTTTTAGTGATGCGCGCGCATAATACTCGGCTTTTGCATTTAACAGCTGACTTATGCGCAGTTGTGCTCCCTGTCTGGTGCGCGCGCATGTCTCAGATTGACATACGATCAGCTGCCATACTTCTGGCATGGCTGCGCGCGCATCACAGCAGGCTATGGCAGGCTCGTCATCGGTCCATACCCACAGCCTATTGGCTTGAAGGTGGACCTATCACTACCTTGGATCTATCCCCTGGTGGGTGCGATGTGGATCAGAAGTGCGCTGCAGCTTTGGCGTGTCTCCGGCCGGGACACGTCAGAGTGTATCAGTGTGGGCGTGTCTCCGGCCGGGGCACGCCGACACAACATTGCGGCGGGGACCACAGTTGGCGCGCAATTTCGGCGATTGTCCACAGGTGTGGTGGGCGGCGCAGGGGGTGAGCCGAACAGGTGAATATACATAAAAAGAGGAGAGGATGAGTTCTGTGTATGTCCTGAGGAAGTGACGCCAGTGACGTCACGCAACGCGTAGACGTGGGGGCAGTGGGCGGGCGTGTTACAGGCACATGTGAGTTCACCTTCTTTGTTTATGTTGGATTGTTTCTTTTGATCTCCCCTGGCTTTGTCCTCACATTGTATATTTTGGAGTTGCTAGTTCTATGAAATTCAGGTATTTTAGGTATAATTGTTATTAGTATTAAGATGCACGGTGTTAGTGTTTTATGAGTATATTGAAAGTTATGAAATAAGTTTGATTAGTAGATTAGGTATCAATTAGCACATTGCACTTTAAACAGCACAGCCAGGCTTTTGAGTAAATGAATTGTTATTATATTTAGAAACGCCATTCCCATTGCCCCCCTCAAGTTTTGTTCCCCTCCCGACAGTGTGTTTTGTCTTACATGTTTTTTAATCATGTCCAAAGTTTGTGAATTTGTGATTTTCTTAACAATAAAATAATACTTTTAATATAGCAGTGGTGCTGTGGTTTGGTGGGTGACGGGGAAGGAGTGGGACCTTCCTCATTTTGTGTGTATAAAACATGGTAAGTGGCGTTTTTGGGGACCAAAGTAAATGAACCAACAATTCCATTGGCCACAAAATGTAAAAACCAAAAAAAACAACCAAAGACTTTGTCTAAAAAGCCCTTAAAGCGGACCTTCACTCAGAATAAGTCTATCTTATATGTTTCCCACACCCTGTACATAAAGTTTGCCCACCTTCAAAATCATCCTACCTGCACCTAGTGCATGTTATGAGGCTTTCAACATCCAAGATGGCGGATTATGGAAGCCGCCATCTTATCAGGCAGCCTGCAAACAGGAAGTGCCTTCTAACTGTGCTGCTCTGCATTCTGGGATTGCTGACCTTTTCAAGAGGTCTCTGCTCTGTGTGAGCAAAGCACAGCTATAACCCACCCCCTGTACCTTATCCCACTCTCCTCTCCTCAGTAAGTGTGATGCTTCTGAGTCAAGATGGCGGCGGCCGTATACTAAATTCCTGAACTGAGTTGCAGCCCAGTGGTGGAAAGAATAATTATTGATTGACTAAAAAATTACTATCTATTATTTTGAGATGCTGCGGAATCTTTGGTTAAGAGTTTGGCCTTTTCAGTAAAAAACGCAGAAGGTCCGGTTTAAAAAGGGCCCCAAAAAAACCACGCACAACCAAACCAAATAAACAATGCTAAACTAATGTTGTTTTTCATTCACAGATACAAGAAAATCACAGGCACAAGACACCGAGGCCTAAAGAATTTTAATTTGGCTTAAAATGAAAATAGTTTATTTGTTAAAACATTTAGATTCAATTATTTGTAAAAAACTTTGTGTAAAAAATTCAATTTCAAACGCTGGAATAAAAAAAAAAAAAAAAAAAAAAACAAGAAAGTTGTGTTTCCTGCAAATGTACAATCACACAACATCATCACACATTTCCATGACACAAAAAGTTTAGATATGGTACAATAAATCCAAAACAATCAGAAAGAATTAAGGTATGCATTAATGGCAAGGAAAAAGGAACACAAAGGAGATTAAGGTATGCATTAATGGCAAGGAAAAAGGAAGAACCCAAATTTATTGTTCCCAAAAAAATATGTGTCAAATTGGCAGTGGTTGCCATATGTATATTCCAATGGAGTTTGAGGGATGTGCGCTTGCGTGTAGCCAGATTGGCAACTGAAGAGCCATGAAGATGTAAGTATACTTGCTCAAACCACCAAAATGGAAGGTCAAATACGACGGAAACCAAGCAGGTACGTTCAAAAAGGCAGGAAAAATCAGGGAAAAACGGCCCGCCCGTGTGAACGTGAACGGGAGCCCCGATCAAATTGAAGGCACCCGAGAGAGCAAAAAAAGCTTTTCGAGTAAAGTGAAATTGACGGATCAGTTAGGGAGCCATTCCGACGGAGGCTCTGCATCACATTTGAGCCACGATTCAAACAGGAGCCCCGGACAATCGGAGGGTTTTAAGGGCAGTTCAGAGGAGGCTCTGCATCAGGCCCTATATGTGTAATAAAAAACTATATAAAATATTTATTTAATAGGAAACTGTTATGTCAAGTTTTCATTGACTGGGCTGGCCATTTTGTCTGCAATCTAGCCTTGTCTCCATGCTGTTTAAAGAGATTTTACTATATGCAATCATGATGAGAGAATAGCTGATGCATAAAAGATGCTGTTTGTAAGTTGTTTGCGAGGGCTGATTATTATCCAATAACTACTGAGTCCTAGGCCAATGATAAGCTTCTTTATAAAGCTGCATTAATCAGCAAAACAGTTTGTTCCTTCAAACGAATGCGCTACATGGTGACATGTGAAGGAAAAATTGTCTACCTGGTGTCTCCCATGGACGCTCTCTTGTCTTTTGCTTAACCCTTTAACCTTTTAAGTGCCAGCCTACCTGGAGTTTTTGTTATGCTTTGTTGCCAGACCATTTTTCACTATTTTGCTCTATGCATGTTCAACTGTGATTTTTGAAGGGATTTCCAGGGATTTCCCAGGAAACTTATATATTGTTTTTTTCAGCAGAGTCTGGGCTTTAACATAAAATGTCTTGTTTGTCAAGTGTATTCTTAACATTTTGGGGTGAAATATGTGAAAAAAAATAAATCAATTTTTTACAATTTGTAGTGTTTTTTTGTAATAAAAAATGTAAGTTTGTCAATAAAATCTTATTGTGTGTGAAATCCCAATTTCTCCCGGTTACAACGGTACCACATACATATTGGTAGACTCCCTTTCCTGCCCAGGAGACTCCCCCAAACTGAAACAGCACTTTAAGAGATTTTTAGATCAAATACAGCTATGCTAAGCGCTATGTGCACCTTGCAGTTCTTTAATAAAAACAACCCTTTACATTTGAAATACCCCCCACAAACTATATATTCTCTGGAAATACGCACTTCAAGCTCTCTAGGCGTACCAGGCTTGTTGATGTTGCCACAGTTTTCTGGAAGTTCTCCCTCAATGTATTCTTTGGTTACACAGAGCTTCCCTAAAAAAAGGATAAAAAAGCAGGATCAAAGCCACATTTTCCTAAAAAAAACTATATGCAAACAAGAAAAAACAAGTTAATCTGAAAAAGCAACATCCCCCGAACCGAACGATACCCAACATGCATAGCTACTGTCAAAAGAAGAGTTGCCAAACACCAAAAAGTAAAGCATGTGCACAATGGTAATTTTGCTTGAAAATTTCAGCTCTGAAGACAAAGTGCGCACCTTGCGCTTTTTCTACAAAAACAACCCTTTACATTTGGAATACCCCCCCACCAACCATACATTCCTTGAAAGTACACATGAGAAGCTTTCTAAGCGTACCCAGCATGTTGTAGTGGGTCCATCTTTCTGAAAGTAATCCCTCAAAGAATTCTTTGGTCGCACAGGGTTCCCTTAAAAAATGTATAATAAAGCAGAATGAAAAATTAGTTTTCCTAAAATATCAATATGCAAACAAGAAAAAACAAGCTAAATCTAAAAGCGCAAGGTCCCCCGAGCAGAATGATACCCAACATGCATAGGTACTATTAACCCTTTTAACTGCCAGCCTACTTGAGATTTTGTCACCCTCTCTTGACAGGTCATTTTTAACCATTTTGCGCTATGCTTAACTGTGATTTTTGCAGGTATTTCTAGGAAAATGATATATTTTATTTTTGCGGCAGAGTTTAGGCTTTAACATGAAATGTCTTGTTTGTAATTTTTTTACTGTTTTTTAAAATATTTTTGAGTAAATTAAACAAGGTGAGGGTGGGTGGATCTGGACCTTATGATACGGTAATGTACATTGTTCTGCATTTTATGTATTAAACTTTATGCAGTTTTGCACAGTGCGGTTGTTCTGAGTGTGCATATTCTAGATTAATATATGCCCGGGAATCTACTCCTTCTTTTTACCTTTGCACTTGTATCAGCACTTTAGCACCTGAGCACTCACTGGTGCCTGTGCATTCATCATTGGGACACTCATGTCCCTCTTTTGTCCTTGATTGTTTATTCACACTCTTCTTATTTTTTGTTTCTTTACTCACGCTTTAGTTCATTACTTTTCACACCTTGCATGTGTTTGGCACTGTTTCACACCACATTATAGCACTTTCTGAGGGGTAGCTCCCGTGGCATTTATTAGATACTTTAATTTGTATAGATATTGTTAGTACAATCATGAAAATGTAAATATCCTTGTAAATAGTCCCATTGTGCATATTTGTAGATACTGGGTTCAACTCAACATATGTCTTGAAATAGTCCAACTATATTCCGCCACACCCCACGGCTGGGGTTTTAATTATGTATTTTAAATGTATGTTTTTCTTTTTTGGCTCATAATAAATATTTTGTATTAACCTTATTCTGTTCAGTGATCTATCTGCACAGATAGGAGGGGGGGTTCTGGTGAATTGGGCTGGTTATTCACCATCTGTTTCCTCTAGATGTAATTGACCCTGAAGGGTTGACCCCTCCTTAACCAGCATCCAGATAATTGGCAGTGCGGGAGTTGCTTTTGTTCAAATAAATTAAACAAAACAAAATAAAAAAAATTTTTTTTAGTAAATTGTCTCCTTTATTTCAAATAAAACCTTTTTTTTTAAAGAAAACCATATTGCATGTGAAAGCCCCATTTCTCCCGATTACAACGGTACCACCTATGTATCGGTAGCCCCCCGTTACTGTTCAGAAGACCCCCCCAAACTGAAAATAACACTTTATAACATGTAAAAATAAAATACAACTACAATCCACACTATAAAGGGTTAAATCAAGAAAAAAATTTGCATGGGGTTCCCCTTCCAAGGGGGGGGGGTAATTCCAATTTTATTTAAATTTTAAGGGTTAAAAACCCTTAAAAATTTCCATAAAAATGACATGGGGTCCCCCCTACCCAGCATAACCAGCCTGGGGATCAGCTATGCAGAGCTTGTAGAACAGGGCGCAGGGGCCTGCTTTGGTGGCCCCCCCGCCCTGCCAAGTACAAGCCCACACCGCCTAAATCAGCCCGGGCCCTTCTGCCCCCCTGGGCTTTGGGGAGGCAGGTAATAGGGGGGCCGGGGTTTATGGAAAATCACCCGCTAGCCGCAGGTGACTTGACAGCCCCCCAGCCTTGTGAACTGGTATAGGGGTTTCATGGACTCCTTACAAGTTCACAATGGGTTAAAGTGGACCAACACCCAGGGCTGATCAGCCCGGGAATCTATAAGATTCCCAGACCATTCTATTCCCTCCCCCCGGGGCATCCAAAATCGGGATGCCCTTCTGTGTGAAACCCCCCGGAACAACCGCTACCACTTACCTGAATCCCGGTCCTACAGCGCATGCGTGGGCCGCATCCCCGCTATCCCTCTAGCAGGGCGCGCGCCCGCGCTGGCTATTTATGGATGGCCGATGCGGGCACGCTCCCTGTTAGAGGGAAGTGGGGGATGCGGTCTCCAGCACGCTCAGAGTGGCTGAGCTTAGACGTCTCTTAGACGTCCATAACTCAGCCGCTCTGAGCGCGCTGATTAGACGAGCGGCCACGCATGCACCATAGGGTCGGGGTGAGATGAGTTATTGTGGGTGATCGGGGGGTTTCACAGAGCGGGGCATCCCCGATCGGGATACCCCGGGGGAAAGGACCAATACCTAGGATAGTCAAAATCCTGGGTGTTGGTCCACTTTAAATGTAAAAAAAAAAACACAAACACACCACACCACAAAATGCTGTAAGCATTTTATACCTGCTGTGTAAAAAGGACATAAGCGGTTAATTTAAAAAAAAAATGACATAGGGTCCCCCCTCCCAGGGGGGGGGACCCCATTTTTTTTTTAATTTTAAGGGTTAAAAACCCTTAAAAATCCCCAAACAAAATGACGTAGGGTCCCCCCTACCCAGCATTACAAACCCAGGCCAGCTATGGGGGCTTGTAGAACAGGGCGCAGGGGCCAGCATCGGTGGCCCCTGGCCCTGCAGGCTACTAGCCCACATAGCCACTAAGTGGCCCGGGCCCTTCTGCCCCCCCCGGCCGTTGGGGAGGCAGGTAATGGGGGGGCTGGGGGTTAATGGCAAGTCACCCGCTAGCCGAAGGTGACTTGCCAGACCCAGAGCCTTGTGAACTGGTATAAGGGGTCTCATGGACCCCTTACCAGTTCACAAAGGGTTAACTGTTCAAAAAAAAAAAAAACACAGACACAAAAGTATTTTATTAAAAAAAAAAAAAGCTCTTGTCCCTCGCCGCTCTGATGACAGATGCCGGTGATCGGCATCCAGAGAAGGGGGAGGCAGGAGATCAGAGGATCTCCTGCCACCTCCTTCCTGGGCACCGATCACCGGTATCTGACAGCTGAGAAGGCTGAAGCCGGAGATTGGGGCCGGGATGACGTCATTAGCCCCGCCCCCAAGGGGCGGCAAGATGGCGCCCGCCATCGAGGAGGAAAGGGGAGAGAGCCTCCCGGGCTCTCTCCTGAAAATCCGTAAGTCCTGGGGGGGATCGGAGGCCCCCCAGGTGAAGAGGAGGGACAGCGGGAGCCAGCGCACATGCAGGTAAGTAAATGTTATTTTTATTTTTTATTTTTTTACAGTTAGCAGCTGCTGCTGCCAAAGCAGGGGGGGCGGCCTATTCCGGGGGCTCTCCTGGAGCCATCCAAGCCCCCACAGGGGATCGGATGGCACCAAACTAAAGAGGAGACCCGGCCGGATCCAATGAGGGGTCAGGTGAGTATTTTTTTTTTTTTGCCCGCTAACAGGGGTAAATGCCAGGCACGTGAATTTTACGTGGCTGGCACTTAAGTGACGGAGAGGCAACCACGTAAATTTTATGTGGCTGGCATTTAAAGGGTTAAGTGCCAGACTAAGTTTCACTATCTTGCACTACACATGTTCAACCTTGATTTTTGAAGGAATTTCCAGGGATTTCCCAAGAAAATTACATATAGTTTTTTTCAGCAGAGTCTGGGCTTCAACATGAAATGTCTTGTATGGCCTTTTGTAGTGCATTCTCAATACTTTTGGGTGAAATATGTGCAAAGAAAATTGAAACAGAGCTTTAGGAGATTTTCAGATAAAATACAAATGTGATATGAGCTATGCGCACCTTGCAGTTTTTCCAGAAAAACAACCCTTTACATTTGAAATACTCCCCCACAAACTATATATTCTCTGGAAGTACACACCTCAACCTTCCTAGGCGTACCAGGGTTGTTTATGTGGGTGTCGTTTTTTGGAAGTAATCCCTCAATTAATTCTTTGGTTGCACAGAGTTTCCCTAAAAAAGAATAAAAATCTTAGCCACATTTTCCTAAAAAAAACTATATGCAACCAAGAAAAAACAAGTAAAATCTGAAAAAGCAACATCCCCCAAACAGAACAATACCCAACATGCATAGCTACTGTCAAGGGAAGAGTTGCCAAACACTACAAAGTAAAGTGTGCGCATAACGGTAATTTTACTTGAAAATTTAAGCTCTGCAGACAAAGTGCGCACCTTGCAATTTTTCAACCAAAACAACCCTTTACATTTGGAATATCCCCCATAAACCATATATTCTCTTAAAGTAAACATGTTAAGCTTTCTAAGCGTACCAAACTTGTTGTAGTGGGCTCATCTTTCTGGAAGTAATCCCTCGTAGAATTCTAAGGTTGCACACGGTTTCCCTAAATTTTTTTTATAAAAAGCAGAATAAAAAACACGTTTTCCTAAAATATAAATATGCAAACAAGAAAAAACAAGCTAAATCTGAAAGCGCAAGGTCCCCTGAGCAGAAAAATACCCAACACGCATAGGTACTATTAACCCTTTTAATTGCCAGCCTACTTGAAGTTTTGTCACCCTCTGTTGACAGGTCATTTTCCCCATTTAGTGCCATCTTTAACCGAGCCAAAATTTCCAGGAAAATGATATATATATATATATATATATATATATATATATATATATTGCAGCAGACGTTAGGCTTTAACATGAAATGTCTTGTTTGTAAATTTTCTACTGTTTTTGTAAATATTTTTGTGTAAAAAAAATATATATATATAATTATTTAGACAATTGTCTCCTTTATTTTAAATAAAACATTTGTTTTAGTAATAAAAACCATATTACATGTAAAAGCCCAATTTCTCCCGATTACAACGGTACCACATATGTATTGGTAGCCCACATTCTTGCCCAGGAGACCCCCCAAACTAAAAAGTTTACCACTTTATAACATTTTGTAACATTTACAAATAAAATACAACTACTATCCACACTATAAACATAAGGGGTAAATTAAAAAAAACTACATAGGATCCCCCCTCCTGGAGGGAACCCATTTTTTTGGGAATTTTAAGGGTTAAAAACTCTTATAAATTCACCCCAAAAATTACATGGGGTCCCCCTTACCCATCATAACCAGCCCAGGACCAGCTATGGAGGCTTGTAGGAACAAGGCGCAGGGGCCAGCTTTGGTGGCCTCCCCACCCTGCAGGCTACAAGCCCTTCTGCCCCCCTCCTGGACTTTGGGGAGGCAGGTAATTGTGTTGCCAGGGGTTAATGGCAAATCCCCCGCGACTTGCCAGCCCCCAGCCTTGTGAACTGGTATAGGGATCTCATGGGTTAAATGTAAAAATAAACACACACATAATAAAAAAAATGACATTTATTTATTTTTTTTCTTTACTCACCTCCGATCCTCCTCTGTCCCCCGGCGATCCCCGATGACAGCTGCCGGGTGCTTGGTGGAGGGAGGCTGGGGGGGTGAGGTATCACAGCCCTCTCCCCAACTCCAATCTCTCTCCTCTGAGCACCCACCAAGACTGATCGTCTCGGGTGAGGGTGAGAGAAGCTGGTTGCCGGGTGACGTCACCTGGCCCCGCCCCCAAGGGGTGGGGTGGGGCTAGCAGCCACAAACCAGGAAGTGAAAGAGAGGGCGAGAAATCATGGAAGAGCCTGGGGGGCAACGAAGACCCCGCGGGAGGGATCGCGGCCGCAGGTGAGTAGATGTCATTTTTTTTTTTACAGTTAACTGTGGCAGCGGACGAAGCTGGAGGGTGCTATTTCGGGCGCCCTCTTGAAGTGAGAAGAGCCCCGGGGGGGATCGGATGCCCCCCGGGTGAAGAGAAGACCCAGACCAATCCAATGAGTGGTCAGGTGAGTTTTTAACTTTTAGACTTTCTTTTTCTGTGGGGGTTTAAAGTCAGCTACGTGAGACTCACGTAGCTGGCACTCAAAAGGGTTAATCCATTTCTTGTCCAGACAAATGATGATGATTTACCCTTTTATGTGGTGAAGTGATGTAGTTATCCTATTCAGTTACCTCTTGAAAGAAGTCTGTTTACTCACTGGTGATTTAATTTATCTTTTATTTTTATATATTATTAACTTTGCTAGCTTGCTTTTATGTCCATAAGTATATTGTATATTCTTTTTATATCTTGTTCATAAAAAATCTTTATTAGTATGTTCTGACATACTACACATACGTAAAAATAGCATACAAACTATAATTCTTTACTAAGAACAATAAAAATGAAAAAATGGCGCCCACACTAATTAACTTGCAGGGAGGTAAGCGCAATTTTACATACAAAATTAATCATTTTACAATACTCAAAATAAAACAGAATGTAATTGCTCCTAAAAGGGGCCTAAATTGTAGTCATAAATCATGCTCATATGAATATAAATCACTGGACCATGGAGACTTATGCTAACTATAGAGAAAAAAAAACTCCTTTGGGCATGCCTCAAGGAATCCACCCTAAAACATGCCTCAATTAAGCACCTTATCACTAATTCTGGACCAAATCTAGACATTTAACTGATCCTGAAGATGTCTGTTCATGAATTATCTATGAAACGGTTTAGATGACCTCAATGTTTAATCCAGTTGTCCCTAGAGTCTGCATTTCAGTTCTCATCATATTGGACCTTCTCCAGTGAGACCATATGCTGTCTATTGCTGAAATTTCTACTAGAGAAGGATCCTGATTATGCAGCAGTTTAATGTCCTGTGCGGCAAATGTATTGTAGTGCACATGGACACAATAACATATAGACAACATATTCTGAATTCAATGAAATAAAAGATGTAATCCTATATTCCTTATTTGTTACATGGGGTATAAAGGTAGTATTTTTTTCTTTTTATCTTTAGAAGTTTGGCCCCTTTTACATCGTCCACATTTGTGTAATCCCCCCCAAACAAAAATACTTTCGGGGATCAATAAAACACTTTGTGACTCTATCCTTTAAATTCGGGGCCTTTCTATATATTATCACTTTTAAGAATATGCAAATATTTTGTGAACAATCTCCCTATATCTTTGTTTTGAGTGCTGTAGCCCGTCATAAAGGCATACTCTGTCTTAATATTAGAACTCCTGTTACTAGCTGCCCTTCCTGGCAAGGGTTTATTCCTATCTCTTTTCCTTACTAGCTCTAATTCTCTTTCTACCTCTCCCATAGAAGCTTTCTCTAACAATTTTCCTTGTAGATCAGCAGCCTGTATGGAATATTTCTCTTCGATCGTAGAATTCCTCCTCAGTCTACTAAATTGGTTCTTTGGAACTTAGCCACTTAGGGTGGTAGCTGTTATTAGCAGGGAAAAAACATCTTTAGCCCCCTTTTTATATATATTCCAAATCCAGAACAATTATTAAAGTGTTGCTTATGCTGGAATTAAACTCTAAATTAAAAGTGTTGGCGGGGGCGCATGCGCGCGGCGTGGTGAGATGGTCGCACCTTGATCACGCTCCGCACTCTCGGGAGCCGCCTGCCTACCTGACGGGACTAATCGACGGGCAAGAACCAGTTCCAGATAGCTGAAGACCTGCAGCACCCGGTGGATACCCTGGCAGATTGCAAAATGGGTAACCCGAAGAAGAAAATGGCAAAAGACTCTGGCGGTCAGCAATCCAAGATGGCGACCGGCATGGAAGGTGAGCCGGCGACTCCCGGGATTCCTCAGACAGCTGGGTCCAGTTCCCATCTGAAATAGTGGGCTCCGGCCCCCCCACCACACTAGACCGGGCCACCCTTCAGCAAATCCGAGAAATGATCAGGGAAGAAATGACCACCGTTTCTGCTAAAACAACCGCGGAGTTACTCGGGGGGCTAAAAGACCTGGGCAACCACACGTCGCAACTTGAAAACCATATTGCTGATGCCACACTTATTATGGAGGGACATGAGCAAGAAATTGAACAGCTGCATGATTTAATCCACACTTTGCAATCGCAACATGAGGACCTTGAAAACAGGTGCTGCAGAAAGAACCTGCGCTTCCGAGGCCTACCGGAGTCCATGGAGGACGCCAGAGGCGCCATCACAGCACTCATTCAGGAGCTCGTCCCTGATATCCCACCTGAGAAACTAGAGCTGGAAAGAGCTCATCGCGCCCTGACCAGCCGCAAGTCGGAAGGC
Organism: Gastrophryne carolinensis; assembly: GCA_027917425.1. Taxonomy (NCBI): domain Eukaryota; kingdom Metazoa; phylum Chordata; class Amphibia; order Anura; family Microhylidae; genus Gastrophryne; species Gastrophryne carolinensis. The sequence goes on from CM051235.1 coordinate 112,017,840, forward strand.
CCCCGAGGGACATAATTGTAAAGTTTCTATACTTTCAAACAAAGGAAGCCGTTCTCAAAGCGGCCAGAGGACAAGCCTCCCTGTCTTTTCAAGGTAACAGCTTTCAAATCTATGCTGACCTGTCACAATCCACAATACTGAAGCGACGAGCATTCAAGCCCTACCTAGAAGTCCTGCGGAAGCTGAATATTAAATATCGGTGGGGCTTCCCCTTTTAGAGTATCGTTTTCCTATAACGGCAAGCAAGTCCAGGCCTCCACTCTACGGGAACTCCGGGATCGCAAGCAGTTGGACTTAACCCTCCCAGGCCCAGCCAGTGACCTGAGCAACAGATCGCCCACCCAGCATGACTCCAACAAGGACGACCATGAGGAACGAACCCCAACTGATAGCATACCCAGATCACAACGGAAACACAGAAAACAAGTCCTAAAGAGACTCTCTTCTCAGTCATTCCAGAGATCAGGTGATGGGTAAAGGACGCTGAGGCCGTTTGTGTATTTTTTTCTCTCATTTAACATGCCTCGTACAGAGGTAAGGTTCTGGTCCACTGGACTGCCCGTCGATTGGTCCCCCAAGTTTCTGTTATAGTACTGCTTCCACACTCACAGGTTTATATTATGTTATGTGGCAATTAGTTATCCCTCCTTAAACTATGCACACCTAACAAGTGCCTGGGGAAGTTCCTGATTTTTTGGTACGCCCGGTCGCTTGTTATGGTTCCCCTCAGCTACCTAGTCCCGGTTTGGGCCTGGTAGTCTGACGGGAACAGTTGTTAAGTTATGTTGGATACCGCTCCACCTCACTATATGGGGAATCTTGATGCTGATTGTCCACCTAGGACACCCGGGCGACCCAAAATGGTGGGATTAACTAAAGTGCTGTTAATATGTATGACTTAGCATGGAAGGCCGTGAGTTTACTTTGGCTCCCGAGAGCTGCGCAAGTGGTCCGGCCCCTCTCCAGTGGGAAGCTCCCACTGGTGAGGTGACACTAGTGACAATAGTCACAACGATGGAGCTATGTGTTGATTTTATAATGTGTTATTATGTTTTATGCTTAAGTTTCTGTGATCTATATGTTTTGTTTCTCACCCAAGCTCTCGCTTTATTTCTTAGCCCTACTAGATCTTCCTCAACCTTTATCCGCCCCCAACCCCAACCTCCCTCCCCCTTCTATAACCTCCCCTGGGAGGAGCTGCACCCAGCCTTATTCCCACCTGTGAGGTATGTACCGCATAGCATAAAGTATCTTGCTAATGGGGCTTAAAGTTGTATCGGTTAATGTGCAGGGATTAAACTCCCCGAACAAAAGATCCAGGGTCTTTAGATACTTTAGCTCCGCACATGCAGATATATGGGTTGATTCAAAGAAACATGTAACAGCTTGGATTTGGCTCACGATCATCCTATTTTTCACGTCCGCTCGTGCGTTCGTATGAACTTGCGAGTGATTCAATAAGCAAATACGTTTCTATCCTAAAATATACGTCCGTTCGTATGGCAGTTCGGGAATCAGACCTATGTCAGTTTCCATCCTGAATTTTCCGTTTCATTTCTCAGGTTGCAACATTGGTTTTGCCCTTTTTCCTTTTTTGTCTGGACGTAAATCCTTCTGATCTTGCGGCTCCGCACTACAAACTTACCTCATTAAAGTGCATTCTAAATATTTGGTCTTTTATTTTTCTTTATTTCATTCATTTTGTAGTAACCAACCATTAATGAATGCATTTGCATAAGTAAATCTTACTTTGTTTAATTTTTAGTTAACTTGCATTTTTTACTTGTGGATTTAATTTTAATATTTTGGCTTCAATTGGTACAACTTTAAATTTTTAGTGTGGTTACCCACACCCTCTACATACAGATTGCTCACAAATCTTAAAAAACACCCAGCAACTTCTGCATGTTATGAGCCTAGAAACAGCCAAGATGGCGGCTCAGGTATTATCGGGCAGCCTGCAAACAGAAAGGGCCTTGTGACTGTGTTGCTCTGGATTCTTTGATTTCTGACCTTTCCATGCCCCCACCTCTGCTGTGTCTGTGCAAAATACAGCAGTAACCCACATCCTGCACTTTATCCCGCTCTCCTCTCCTCAGTAAGTGTGATGCATCTGACCAAAGATGTGCTTAAATAATTAAATAAAGCAAAGGTAAACAACTACACCAATAAATGCAATCTAAAAATATTATTCTAGTACCTCAATTTTAAAATAAATAACAAAGGACATAAGTTTCTTTAATTAACGCAAATATATTGCCAAATAAAGGTTTACATGCAAAGGACTAATTAAGGTCCACATTAAAATGCTTTTATAAGGCATACATGAATCAGGTATGCATTGCCATACAATTTATGGCCTCGGCCATGCTGATACATGCAGTTCATTGGAGCACAAGACGCGCAGACTCCTCCACTTAGCCAAAAAACCTGTTCACGAACAGCAATCCGGCTGCTAAAAGGTGTCGGCTGTGGCTTTGTTTTAAAACGCGTTTAGAGGTTTCTCTGAATCACACCTAAACACATCCAATTAACCTAAGTTTTACGTTTTGATCGTAAGTTTTAGGATTTGATCCTAAGTTTTACGTTTGGATCCTAAGTTTTACGTTTTGATCCTAAAATTTAGGAACGGACTTCCGCTGATCGTAAGAGCATATACGCATTCGTACGTAGGCTCGTGCGAGTCGTAAATGGCCAAAAAAACAGGAAAAAATGACTAACACCCACCCAAAGTTACGATTCTCGATACGAAATCAATTAACTTTTGCTCTTTGAATCGAGGGGATAATCTATGCACAGGAATCTCACTTTTCTGTATCCTCGACCCCTAAATTCCTGAATCCTAGATACCCAACAGTTTACCACGCTAGGGCAAAAACAAAACAGAAGGGAGTATTTATTGCTTTCCACTCTCGAACATATTTTAAATGTGCCAAGCAAATTTCAGATCCCGCAGGCAGGTTCCTGTTGCTTCAAGGTACATTGCAAGACACAGAATTCACATTACTAAACTATTATGCGCCAAACACGGGTCAGATTGAATTTTTAAATAAGCTGTGTAACCTCCTAGACAAACATAAGAAAGGAACAGTACTTGTAGGCGGCGACTCAAATATCACATTGGACCCGGTGCTAGATAGATCCGCCCCGCCAACGGCACAACATAGGAAAGACGCCCACCAGTTCCAATCTATAGTTTCTGGGTTGGGATTGGTGGATGTCTGGAGGGATATGCATCCATTCCAAAGAGACTACACACATTACTCAGTCCCCCATAACCTCCATACTAGGATTGATCATTTTTTTGCTCACAAAAACTTCCTTCCCAATATCTCCCGAACCCATATCCACCAAGTGTCATGGTCAGACCATGACCTAATCAGTATCACCTGTAAGTCATTGGTAATTAAGCCTGGTCCCTCTGCCTGGGTACTTAATGAGACTCTCTTGGCTTCTAAAGAGAGGGTGCTGGAGACTGTGAAGGAAGCGGAGCTCTTTTTCCACACAAATGTCAATTCAGTTCAATCACCATCGGTTCTCTGGGGAGCATTCAAAACTGTGATGCGTGGGCATTTTCTCTCTAGAGCTGCTAGGGCCAAAAAAGAAAAAGCTCAGCTTATGAACACATTAGAAAGTGAATACTTAGCAGCATCCCAGGCATTTAAAGTTAAAGGCTGTGAAGTTAACAGGCAGAGGTTGGAGAAGGCCAGGGTAGAGCTTAACTCGCTTCAGATGCAGGAAGCTGAGCGTAGATATAAATGGTCAGCCCAAAAATATTACACCCTGGCAAATAAACCTAACACCCTCCTGGCAACACAATTGCGGTGTCAGGCGAAACCCCCCCCCATCTATTAACCCTTTAAACGCCAGCCACGTAAAATTTACGTGGCTGCCTCTCCTGCAGTTAACTGCCAGCCACGTAAATTTTACGTGCCTGACTTTCCCCACTAATAGTAAAAAAAGTTTTTAAAAAAGGCACTTACCTGACCCCTCGTTTGATTCAGCCGGGTCTCCTCTTCAAAATGGTGGTCTCCGATCGTTCACCGGACCTCCTCTGGCTGCAGGGGAGGGCCCGGAATAGGGTGCCCCCCCCCCATTTCAGCTGCCTCCGGCTTTTCCTGTAAAATAAAAAAAAAAAATGACATTTACTTACCTCTGTGTGCGCTGGCTCCCGCCGACCCTCCTCTTCACCTGGGGGGCCTCCGATCCCCCCCCAGGTCATTCCGATCTTCAGGAGAGAGCCTGGAAGGCTCTCTCCCCTCTCCTGTTCCGATGGCGGCCGCCATCTTGACGCTAAGCCCCGCCCCTTTTGGGGGCGGGCTAATGACGTCAGTCCGTGCTGTCGTCCCCGCTAAGCCCCGCCCCTTTGGGGCGGGGCTATGACGTCATTCCCAGTCCCGATCACCGGCTACAGCTCTGTTAGCTGTCAGATGCCGGTGATCGGTGCCGTGGAAGGAGGTGACAGGAGATCCTCTGATCTCCTGTCTCCTCCTTCTCTGGATGCCGATCACCGGCATCTGACAGCAGATCAGCGAGGGACACAGGAGCTGACGATCGAAGGTGAGTAAAGAGTAAATTTTTTTTTTTTTTAATAAATAAAAATTTTGTGTCCGTGTTTTTTTTTTTTCTGTTAACCCTTTGTGAACTGGTAAGGGGTCCATGAGACCCCTGTACCAGTTCACAAGGCTGGGGTCTGGCAAGTCACCTGCCCTAGCGGGTGACTTGCCATTAACCCCTGCACCCCCAATTACCTGCCTCCCCAAAGCCCAGGGGGGGGCAGAAGAGCCCGGGCCCACATAGACTATGTGGGCTCGTAGGCTGCAGGGTGGGGGGGGCCACAAAAGCTGGCCCCCCCACTCTGTGCCTACAAGCCCCCATAGCTGGTCCCGGGCTGGTTATGACGGGTAGGGGGGACCCTACGTCATTTTTTTTTTTAATTTTAAGGGTTAGGGTTAGGGTTAGGGTTAGCCTAACCCTAACCCTAACCCTTAAAATTAAAAAAAAAAATGAGGTCCCCCACCCTGTGAGGGGGGACCCTATGTCATTTTTTTTTTTAATTTTAAGGGTTAGGGTTAGGGTTAGGCTAACCCTAACCCTTAAAATTCCAAAAAAAAATGAGGGTCCCTACGTGATTTTTAAAAAAATGTTTAACGGTTAGGGTTAGCCTAACCCTAACCCTTAAAATTCCCCCCAAAAATGGGGTCCCCCCCCCTACTTTTTTTTTTTTTTTTTTTTTAAGTGGACCAACACCCAGGCTGATCGGCCCGGATCAGATCCCTCCCTGCGGGGCATCCGAAATCGGGATGCCCCACTGTGTGAAACCCCCAGGACGCCCCAATCGCCTTACCTTATCCCTGTTCCAACGGTGCATGCGCGGGCCGCATCTCGCGCTTCTCTCTATCAGGGCGCGCACACGTTCCGGTCGTTTGTGAATCGCCGATGCGGGCACGCTCCCTGTTAGAGGGAAGCGCGAGGTGCGGCTGCCAGCGCGCTCAGAGCCGCTGTGGTTGTCTGTCCCTTGTCCTTGCATACCACAGCGGCTCTGAGCGCTCTGATTGGACGAGCGCTCGCGCATGCGCCGTAGGAGCGGGCTGAGGTGAGTTTTTTATACCTTTCTCGGGGGTTTTACGCAGCGGGGCACCCCCGCGGAAGTGGATCAAAACCCAGGATAGTGAAAATCCTGGGTGTTGGTCCACTTTACGGGTTAGGGTTAGGCTAACCCTAACCCTTAGAATTCCCCCCAAAAATGGGGTCCCCCCACCCCCTGGGATTAAAAAGAAAAAATTAAAAAAAATTAAAATTTTAAAGAATTAAAATTAAAAAGAAAATGACATAGGGACCCCCTCCCAGGGGGGCCCACTATTTTTTTAATTTTTGGGGTTAGGCTTAGCCAAAAATTCTCAAAAAAAATTGGGGTCCCCCCCCCCGGGAGGGGGTCCCTATGTAATTTTAAATTAACCCCTTATGTTTATAGTGTGGATAGTAGTATTTTATTTGTAAATGTTATAAAATGCTCTTTTCAGTTTGGGGGGTCTCCTGGGCAAGAATGAGGGGCTATTGATACATATGTGGTACCGTTGTAATCGGGAGAAATGGGGCTATCACATGCAATATGGTTTTTATTACTAAAAAATGTTTTATTTAAAATAAAGGAGACAATTGTATATATATATATATATATATATATATATATATATATATATATATATATATATATTATTTTATTTATTTTTTTGTTTTTTTTTTACGCAAAAATATTTAAAAAACAGTAGAAAAATTACAAACAAGACATTTAATGTTAAAGCCTAAATTCTGCTGCAAAAAAATATATATATATTTTCCAAGAAATTCCGACAAAAATCACGGTTAAACATGCCGCAAAATGGGGAAAAATGACCAACTGAGGGCGACAAAAGTTCAAGTAGGCTGGCAATTAAAAGGGTTAATAGTACCTATGCATGTTGGGTATTGTTCTGCTCGGGGGACCTTGCGCTTTCAGATTTAGCTTGTTTTTTCTTATTTGCATATTGATATTTTAGGAAAAGGTGTTTTTTATTCTGCTTTTTTATAATTTTTTTTGTGAAACCCTGTGCAACCTAAGAATTCTTCAAGGGATTACTTCCAGAAAGATGAGCCCACGACAACAAGCTGGGTACGCTTAGAAAGCTTAAAATGTGTACTTTCAGGGAATATATGGTTTATGGGGGATATTCTAAATGTAAAGGGTTGTTTTGGTAGAAAAAGCACAAGGTGCGCACTTTGTATGCAGAGCTGAAATTTTGAAGTAAAATTACCGTTACGCACATGCTTTACTTTGGTGTGTTTGGCAACTCTTCCCTTGACAGTAGCTATGCATGCTGGGTATTGTTCTGTTCGGGGCATGTTGTTTTTTCAGATTTTCAGTTTTTTTTCTTGTTTGCATATAGGTTTTTTTTAGGAAAATGTGGTTTTGATTCTGCTTTTTTAGACTTTTTTAGAGAAACCCTGTGCAACCAAAGAATATATTGAGGGATTACTTCCAGAAAACTGCACCCATGTCAACAAGCCTGGTACGCCTAGAAAGCCTGAGGTGTGTACTTCCAGAGAATATATAGTTTGTTGGGGGTATTTCAAATGTAAAGGGTTGTTTTTCTTGAAAAACTGCAAGGTGCGCTTAGCACGTAGCATAGTTGTATTTTATCTGAAAATCTCCTAAAGAGTTGTTTCAGTTTGGGGGAGTCTCCTGGGCAGGAAAGGGTGTCTACCTATACATATGTGGTATCACTGTAACCGGGAGAAATTGGGGTTTCACGTGCAATAAGATTTTATTGACAAACTTACATTTTTTATTACAAAAAACACTACAAATTGTAAAAAATTGTTTTTTGGGGTTTTTTTTGCACATATTTCATCCAAAAATATTGAGAATACACCTAAAAAATGACAAACAAGACATTTCATGTTAAAGCTTAGACTCTGCTGAAAAAAACAATATATCACTTTTCTGGGAAATCCCTGGAAATCCCTTCAAAAATCACAGTTGAACAAGGGGAGCGCAAAATAGTGCAAAATGGTCTGGCAACAAAGGGTGACAAAATCTCAAGGTAGGCTGGCGGTTAAAGGGTTAAACTAAAGGTAAGTGGTGGGCAGGTCACTAGCAACCCCTGCAAAATCTTGGAAGAGTTCAGGCGGGGCCTAGTAAAACTGTATGAGGCACACAGGGGATCAGATAAAGAGGCAATGAGGAAATACCTTGATAATACTATTTTGCCCCGACTGGACACTGACTGGGCTGAATATGTGGATGCAGACATAACTGTACAAGAGGTGAAACAGGCAATAACATCCCTCAAACCTAATAAGAGGCCTGGGCCTGATGGCTACACAGCAATATTTTATAAAAAGCTGATAGATGTGGTTGCCCCCCACCTCACAACAATGTATAATAGCATTAAAGTGGGTAACCGCTTTGACCCGGAGTCCCTATCTGCTGCTATTGTTATGATCCCAAAGCCAGGGAAGGACCCCTTAGCCTGGCAGAACTACCGCCCTATTTCTCTGTTGAACCTAGACCTAAAAATCCTAGGAAAAATTATTGCTGCCAGAATCAATACATCTCTTAGCTCCCTGATACACTCTGATCAGGTGGGGTTTGTCCCTGGGAGACAGTCTTCAGATGGAGTAAGACGTATCACTCAGCTCATAGCCTTAAAGCTGGTCTTACAACCATGAATGATTGCAATTTTCCAGGACCCACTAAGCATACTCTGTTAATCAAGTAAAGATATATTGATACCGAATATTTATTTTAGCAACATTATTTTTTACATTTAATTTAGTTCAAATTTTTAGAAAAATAAAAAGCGTGAAAGCAAGCATTATTTTACAGAATGATACTGATGTCTTTTCAGAGTGAAAGAAGAACTTCCTTAAAACATAGTAAAGCAAATTTGTGTAAACATAGTAAAGCAAATTGGTGTGGCTAATGCTCCTATGATACCTGGGCACCCAAATGTTTCATGAATCAGATTTCCAGGCCAGCTGACAAATTTGGTGTGTTGAGCCATTATTGTCCTGGCCATATACATGGCTGCTCTCATACAGCGCCACTTCATGTGGTGCCATTAATTTAGTACTAACTACTGTAATTGCAGCTTACTAGATTTTTTTTTTTACTTGAAGGCAACCTAATTGATTCTTGTCCAGTCAGCAGTATTTGTTGGATTAGTAAATGTTTATAAGGAACTGTATCCTATAATCGCTACACTTCTTCATCACAATCACAATCTTCTTCAAAATCTTCATTTTCCTCTGTAATTGTTTTCACAAGTTTAGTGTAGTTAGGTGTGCTGAATTAACACCAACCATTATTTTTTTAGTTATTTCTAAAGTCATTGTAAAAAAGCCAATGTCATTCAAGTTTTAAGACATGAAAATTCCCAGAGTGGTAAATGTGCACTGTATATTTTAATTGATTTTAATTGACAGTTTGCTCCACCCAAAAAGAGTCAAATGGGGAGTGCAACTTTCCAAGATTTAGTGAAGTTCAACTCTGGGTTCACATTTGGGTGTGAATTGTAGACCACATGTTGGGGAGCTTTTACATTTTAACATACAAAAATGCAATTCCTTAAAAAAATCAGTGTCACACGTGATAAGGAATATTTTCCAATGAGCTAAGAATAATTTTAAAGTTTGGAAACAACAAATATTATGCTAAATATTTTGTTATTTCCCGCTGCATAGCCCATATGGTGCTGTTTTTTCCCAAACTTTCAAACAATTATTCTTACCTCAATGTATAAATTATGTACTTTGCCTGTAGAAATGCCCCATCACATGTGCAGGTAATTTTTTTAAAGGAAAAATTAGAACAAATATGTTTTTTGTACACTTTTCTGTGTTTAGAAATGTAAAAACTCACCAGAAAGCGGGCTGCAATTCTCACCCAAATGTGAGTTGAACTTGCTTCACTAAATCTTTGGCATAACCCCAAATAAGTTTTGTCCTGGTATATATTCAGTAGTGTTAACGGTCAAATTTGTAGAATTCTAAGAGGCTGATTCATTATTAATGCCACGTATCTCCATGTGAGCATCTGTATAGCGGCACTTAGAGTGATCGCTAGTAGATGCTGTAAGGGGGTGTCGGGTGCAGTAACCTAGTGTAGCGGTCGCTGTAGCCGGCATTGATGAATTTGATGTGTGGTGGGCGCTGTGGAAGCGCTCTGTCTGCAGAGCCAATCGATAATGCTAGGTGGTGTCCTAAGGTCAAAGTGCCCAAGACTACACTACATCTAACAAGAGAACAATGCTGCAGCAACCGATAGGTAGTGCCAGCTCATTGTGTCCGACACTCGGCGCTCCACACCATATTTAAGAGAAAACAACACTGTGACAATGACACTTTAGTGCCAGACCTGCACATACAATTCTGCATAAATGGCCAGCAGAGGTCAAACAATGATTTGAGCAAAATGACACTGAGCGAAATGTAATACATGGCACTCCTGAACCTAGTGCGCAGGCGCTATACACTGAACCAACTCTAGTAATACATGTGGCGTTATGTGACGCTGTTAGAGGCGCTCACCAAATTCACTTTCTTAAATGTGGTTTCATGTACAGTACCCATTGTTCACCAGACGCTACGTGCCGCTAGGTAGTATTACCTGGCGCTAGCCTTTCTTAAATAATCCCCTAAATCTCATCAGGGTCTCACTGGATGTACGAGAAAAATCACTTACAGTGATTTTACCATTTTTCACAATTTTTACTGTCCTGACAAATGCGTGTACAACATGTTTATTCATATATTAATCTGATAAGCATACAATGTCATGATAAAGTGTCATTTTTATTATTAGTGCAATATTTTCAGAAAAGCCGGTACTGTCTGTCATTTTTTAGCTGACAAAAGGCTTCAAGAAGTTTAAGATGATAAATACATGGGACACCAAATAATACAGTGTGTGTGTCATTGTATTAGCAAGTCATTTATGTGGTGATCAATATGCTTTTATATAGTGGATACATTTGCTTAGTAACGTATTTGGGGTCGTCCTTCATTTTATTATTTTCCTTTGGAAATAGGTTTCGAGTGCAAATGACTGGACGCAGAAACCTTGAAAGGCTATTATTGCCATTGTTCAGAGTAAATTAATTTTGAACAGTTTAATGCAGCATGTCCAGGTTCTAAGTCCTAGTGGTGTCAAATCTATTTCCCTGCTTTCTTAACTATCACCATCAAGGACAGCACAGCCATTCAGGCTCTGAAAATCCTCTTAACCCCCAAACTGAAACAGATATATTTACCACATGTCAGTGGGCAAATAATTAAATACTATAGATATCTTCTTTCTATTCCACAGATCAAAATTCTGTTTAATGGCCCATGATTTCTCTGGATCCAGTAGGTATTGGCAAGGAGTACAGAAGATAGCCTGCTGTTAGTTTTTTGTAAATAAAATATATACTTTTGTTAAAAGTATCCTCGATGAGCTGAATGTGGCCCTGGGGACTTTACTAGTGGGCCTGGACGTGGAGGCCCTATACTCCAGTATTCCCCATGTCCAGGGACTATCAGCTGTCCAATACTTTTTGAACGAATTAGACTTAAGTCAATGCAATTTGAATCTCTTCATCGTGAGACTATTGAAGTTTGTCCTCACCCACAATCTCTTTCTCTTCAATGGCCAACTTTACCATCAGGTACAGCGGACAGCGATGGGGACTACGCGTGCCCCATCATATGCCAACCTGTACCTTGGTCGTTGGGAGAGGGGATTGTGGGGTGAGGACAACCTAGAGATTTACCTGTGCCATGAACTTACGTGGCACAGGTACATTGACGACATTTTTATCTTTTGGACTGGCCCTAGAGTACTCTTGGAGGACTTTATCAGGATCTTCAATCAGAATGATCTTAACTTGAAGTTTACCTATGAAGTTAGTGAGAAGCAAATTAATTTTTTAGATCTGACCATCTATATTGATAATCAGGTACATCTCCACTCAAACTTCTTCCGGGAAATCATCAGCTGCAAATACAATCCTGCGGGCATCGAGCTTTCACCCCCAACACCTGCTTTGCAGCATACCATACGGGGAGTATCTCCGTGCCCGCAGGAATTGTACCACAGAGAGCAAAATTAAAGTGGCAGATGCTGGAATTAGGGACAGACTGTCCAAAAGCGGCAATAATAGGCGTACATTGACAATGGCCTACAAAAAAGCCCTGAGTAGACCACGCTCTGAAATCTTGTATAAACCCAAAATACAAAAGGGGGAGAGATCGTTAGCAATCACACTTACCTACTCAGCACATCAGCATTAAAGAACATCTTCAAACAGCACTGGCCATTCTAACTAACGATCATAATCTAAGGGAGATCATTCCTATACAACCACAATTTATCTTTAGATGTGTTAGAAACCTCCATGATAAATTAGTTAACAGTCATTATACTTCTAGAGAACGCATTAAGTGCTGTAAAATTACATGCACTTATCAATGCCAAAAAAGGCAGCTGTTGTCAATTCATTAAGACAGGCAAAACTATACAAATACCAGGCCAAGAACAGATAGTATCTCAACATTTTGTTAATTGTGAAACTCCCCACGTTATTTTTGTATTAGCGTGCCCTTGTGGGTGCTTTTACGTGGGTAAAACAAATAGACCTCTCAAAAAGAGAGTCTATGAACATCAGTATGACATCCGTGTAGCAAACTCTAAAACTCCTATAGGTCGCCACTTCGCTCGATTCCACAACCAGGAAACTAAAGGCCTATTAGTGCAGGGTTTAGATCGTATCCACATACATCCAAGGGGTGGTAATATTGAAAAGATCACTTTGTAGAGGGAAACTCGATGGATAAGCAGAACCAAAGCCCATGAATATCCGGGCCTTAATGAGACAATTAGTTTTGCCTCTTTCCTAGGTTAAAAAATGTATGAGCCTTCCCCCTTTTTTTTTTTTTGACAGCACAAGCCTTTATGTACTTGCTATAAAAACAACTTAACCCAAGACTGGTTTAAATATTAAATTTAAGTTTATTGTGATGGATGCTATATTATAAGTGAATTTATTAATTTTGATTATATAATTATCATGCTGATGTAACTAAGGTATTGTCCATACATTTAATCATTATTAGACCTGTCTACGTATAGGGTCACATTAGGTACCAGAAATTAGTGCATACAAAACAAATACAAAGTTGACGGCCCATTGTTGGTTCTAACATGTTTTATAACCAATATAAGGTACATGGGACATGGGACTGATACTGGGTCGTTCCCTCAAAGCTGACAGGCAAGAAAGAATGGTTTATTGGTGTTTTACCTATCTAGGTGCTTCAGGCGATGTACTAATGGTGCACGACCTGTATTCATTTACATTTATGGTTCAAAGCTTTTTTATAGTGCTTGGTCAGCTTTCAGGGGAGTGACCCAGCCAAGGAGTGGGCGGGCCGGGAGGTGAAGGGGGGCGTGATGGGGCTGGTGTGGGCCTAGGTCCCCAGCCGATGTGCGGTGGGGGGGAGGAGGGGGACTCCAGCTCACTGCCTCTGCACCCGCGTCGGGTCTGCCAAGCCCTCACTGTTTTGGTGTGCCCGGCCGCTGACTGCGCTGGCTGACGGGGGGCGGGGGCTGTGATCGGCACATGTGGCCGTTCCACAGGGGTCCCTACCCTTCCCCCCCGCCGGCCCACATGCGCGTCCTTCCACTCTCTTGTGGGGGGTGCGGCTTTGCCGGGGACAGAGGTGACGCATTGTATGCTCCCTGGCTGCCCCGGAAGTGGGTAGCACTTCCTGAGCAAGTGAGACGGCCTTTGCTACTGCACATCACGTCCAGGCCACACGTGGAACTAGGAGGAAGCAGTGACTCGGACGGAGTCACTTCAGTCGCCCCGCAGCCTTTGTTTAGGCGGTGAGGAGAGGTGGGATACATCATTCCCTGGTTTTGCACAAGGCTATTGAAACAATAGCCCAGTAAGTACATTTAATTATTTGATCTTACGTCACTCTCTTTAAGTAGCAAATATAAAACTATGGTTTATGATAATTGGCGTACAATGATTATTATTGTAGATGGGACAGAAACATTCTCAGCGGCATCAGCATCATTAATTGTTTGTATTTTCTTTTATTTGTTTTTTTAATTGAGGGGGCTTGTGTCTTTTGACTACACTACTTGTGAACCGTTAAAGTGGACCAAACCCCTTAAAAAGCCTTTCCACCTGGCCTCCCCAACTGAGTACTGAGTGGGTGATGCAGACGTAGGCTGTGAAAGCAACGTGGGTGCCCTGGGAAATGTATTACATAATTTGAGATGCTCCGGGAACAGACAAATGGCTGGCCCTGGGGACTTTTAGACTCCTGTCCCGCTTGTGGGTTTTATTGATACATATATGTTTTTCTTTTTTTTTATCCTGAGACCCTTTATATTGTCATGTTTTTCCCAGGCTTCGGGGTTATCTCTATAAATACAATGAATGTGTACAAGTAATGGTTATCACACTTATGTGCCTGTTACATTGAGTGGCTTGTACATTGATGCGGAAATATGTTCTGCTTGTATGTATGACATATGCATTAAGTAGTGGACAAACTCTATCATCTTATCTTGTCTTGAATAGCGGTTTTCTCTCCCTCTACTTATCATGACCTAATATGCTGGTCAAAACCAGTGTGGTCAGCAACAGCTCGGAACATGGTACTTCAGTGTGGCACAGAATGTGGTCAATCAAATTAGTGCTGGCAATGGCTTGGCACAGATGTGTTTTTTCGACCTGCCACAGGACATAGTCAAACAACACAGCCTGCAGCAGCAGGGTACAGGGTGCAATGTAGTACAGGAGTTAATTGTTTTTAAACTAGCCATCTTCTAATCCACTGTAACACTGAGAACATCACCATCTCTGCTGAACATTGGCACTTACTACCCTTACATAAGTTTGCAAATTTGTAAACACACCCCATTCACTTCAATGCAAAGGCATGCCTGGCACAGCTGTAGCATGCCCCTTCATTTCAGTGAATAGAGATGGGTGCACAAAGGCACAGGGGTGGAGTCATGCCAAACAGCAAGCCTTGGTAATTGACCCAGAAATTCTGGGGCTGATGTTCATTGTGGGACTTGTTCTAAAAAAAACTAGATTTCTTAGCATGGGCTGGTCAGGAACTGCTGCAGGGGAGAATCCCTTTTCTGTTTACTTAGGGCTTACTGTCCTTTAGTAGCATTTTCTTTACTCCTGTCATGGAATGCCCAGCTACTCCCCCCTAAAATATTAGATACTAGATACAGATGTACAAATGCCATATTAAGGTCTTCAAATCATTTTGAATAAACTGTCAAAAGTGAATAAATATCAGCTCTGCGCTGGATGCCATGACTTCAGTTGAATTTCTTTTGCCAATTACTGACCATTTTACTTTATGCCAGCAAAAAAAGCTTTCCTATGTTTAAAAAAAATCTTGAAACATAGCAGCTAAGCTAGTGGCTGTATGTTTTTTTTATATAAACACTGTTGTTTCCTCTGTTTTTAGACTTCTAAAAATGATTATGGGTATTGTTTGGCTCTGACAACTGTGTGCATTTTGCAAATGCCCAAAAGCTGATATCTAATTTAAGACAGATGGGTTGAGCTAAATCAGCTGCCAAAAACAAAAAAAAGTAGTTTCTAGTGTATTTGAAAAGTGAAGAATAAAGATATTTTCCTGTTAAGAAAAAAACATTAATCCATATTATATAAATATATACAAAATTAAAGAAGTGGCAGCATTAACTGTGATTTATAACAAGGGTAGAAACTAAAAGATCATAAGAAAGCACATTATTTGTAAAAGTTTAAATCCAAAATTAATAGTAAGCAAAGGATGTGTAATTATTTCCCTAGTTGCCCAATTAAAATATAAGTTCCAATTTATAACATTTACAAAACCATATACCTGGTCCTAAAAACACTTTATGTGTCAAGGGAAATTGGATGGATTTTATTTATTTACTTGTTGCAATTTAACTAAGCTAAATAATTATTAGTTTTTTTTAACCATTTAAGATACCCAAATTATTGTCAAATACTGAGATGCAGGAGCTTCTGGAAGTCTCGTCTGTAACTCTAGCTACTCATATTTCTATTTCTCTCCTATTGGGGTAAAGGAGTAGCTTTCCACATATTTTTTTGTTCTCCATTTCCCTCTTTCCTTGTGAATGTTTGAAAATGTATGTTTTTGATGTGCCAAAAAATGTCTTCAAGATGCTGACCTCATCTATCATTTTTGTTGTGTTATGTTAACAAATGTGTCAATCAAAGCAGTTTTCACTGTCTGCAATCTATTGTTTTTGGAAGCTTCACACCAGATCTGTAAACAGTATTGCCGATGCATCTGCATGTGAGAACACATGTTCTCAAGATTCAGCGCTGTCACCTAACCTTTCCCAAGAAACGGACCAGGGGAAGCGGAAATTGCTAACCACCATTATCCTGGCAAGTCCGGCCTTTTCTCATGCACAAATAGACTTTTCCGTACGTTGTTATGCTACCACTCAATTTTCACCTTCAATTTTCAGGGTGTTGGTCCTCTTAGTAGGGACATCCCAAATTGGAATGCCTCGCTGTGTATATTCCCCTAGGTCGCTCACCTACCTGTCACTCCCACAACCCAAACTTGGGCGAGAACAAGAGCTCTGATTGGCTGGGTGGCCTGTTCAACCAGTCAGCACGCTCGCTCACCCTTCGGGAGCCAAGTGTGTAGCCGTGCACATCCCCTGCTCACCTCCTAGCTACCGCGTGCCCATGCCGCCTGTTTTGCCAGTGTAGGTGTGCTTGAATGTAGGTTTGTTTTTGAACTGTGTGCTTCTTTTTTGCAGGAATTGCAAACTTGGACATTCCATCAATGTTCAATGTGTAGCGGGTCTTGGCCTTAGGTTTATGAAGGTGAGGAATCCTGAGGCATTCCAGTCAGTCAGTTCCTTGAGGACAGTGCTTGGATCCAGCAATGGTGGTCTTCTCTTCTGTTGGGAGCATCCAGTCCCCCCACGGCCTTCACCGTTCTCAACCTCGCGTGCTGGCTTCCAACATTTCATCAGCTGCCATAGGGAGGGGTCTTTATAGGAGGAGCAGGATGCTTGTGAACTGGTAAGGGGTCCAAGGGTCCCTTATCCTGGTTCACAGAGTATGGGGGTCATTCTATCACCTGCCCCCCTGCTTTGGCACTGGGGGTACTGAAGAGCCTGGTATGCATCGGTCATCATCAAAATGGTCTGACACAGCAGTTGCCAAAGGCATACATTGTGCATCATTAAATCTCCCACTCCCACATAGTGCCCCGCGGCAGGTGTCGACCAACAAAGGTTTGGCCATAAATCTCCCTGGGTGCTCGGTGGAATGGGTGACATTTGGCCTAGAGGTGTTGTGGGCTGCACACGGCTTGCTTGCTTGAGTGTTGCAGGAGTGGACAGTTATTGGTGAGAGGGGGCTCTCTATTTTGGAGCTGTCCTGCTGAGCTCTGGTAAGAGAGGAGGATGCTGGGGTGCTAATATGTCTTGCCCTAGTCTTCCCTCTGCTCCTCTTAGCCTTACAACTCCTGTTTGAGGTTTTGCTAGGGCCAGCAATATGGCTGGGGCTACCAGTGCTTGCCCTAGTAGTTGACCTGCCTCTGCCCTCCTTTTCTATACCACTTTTGCTGGAGGAGCTCCTGGCTGAACATCCCTATGGCTAGGACTACCAGTGCTTGCCCTAGTAGCTTGCCTCCCGCTGCTCTGCTTTGCCTAGGTGTTTGCTGACGTAAGCTTGCAGGCGAGCTGTGGTGGTGTGACCCTTGGCAAGCATCCAGCATTTTTGCCTGTTTGCGGCTTTTGTGGCAGTTTTTTTGCCTGCCATTTCACCTATATTAGAATGAATATTGCTGTGTTTGAGTGGTGCCGGCTCCACTTTAACAATTTATACTTCCTCACTACGTCACACCGAGGTTTCGATGCATGCCAACTTCCAGGAACCACTGGGGGGAGTCAGATGATGCATATAACATCCCCAAAATGGCACCTTCACTGTTCACCCGTGACCAGCAGGATACCATAATGCTCATAAGTGCACGGAAATACCTACATTTGCACGTGTCTAGGAATAGGATTAGTTAACCAGTGCATAGTCAGACAGGCCGATTGGACATAGCTAATCGTGGGCCCAAGTTTCTAGGAGGGCAGGGTGCGAAGAACTCTTTTTCTATCTACTACAAGCGAAAGCTAGTGCGCACATGGACACCATGCAGGGACTGTTTGGGGCAAGGCGAATACATTGGTGTCACGTGTCATTGGCACTTGATGTGGTAGCAACGCTGGAGGAGGTGTCCGACACCACCTACACTTTCAAGCAGATCATGCAGCATTGGTCGGACCTGAAATGGAGGAAGAAGGGTTAGGAGGTTTTTCAGGAAACTATACCCAAGAAAGTGACAAGTCTTGCCAATACATTAACTACTGCAATCACATTAGGCAGGCCTGTGTTTAAAACAATGCTTTCCTCTTCCAGTGTCAGAATTCCGCACAAGAGCGAGGCCCACCCAGAGGTTGACGAGGCCGGCCAAGGCTGAAAAGAGCTTGTGGACATGGAGGTGGTGGCAGACAAGTGCTTGGGGCTCCTGCAGAGGATGAGGCCCAGATGTCGGGCAGGGAGTATGAGGATGATGCGGGACAGGAGTCAGGTTTGAGCATCACACACAAACACACAGAGGAACAGACAGACTAAACAGACACACATATGTGTAGTAATATGTAGAGATGAGTGAATCGAATATGACGTACCCAAATTCGTTACGAATTTCTGGAAAAATTCGCTTCGTAACGATTCCGAATATCGCCGCAATTCGATCGCTCAAATCGCTTCCTTAAAACTCCATTTACTACTATCCAGCCCATCTAAAATGGTGGATCCACATGTCAGGACATGTCCCATGGGGCAAGGAATCCTGGGTAGGCATCACATGCTACCTATCAGCAGACAGGCTTACCGATGATGTCACAGCCCTATATAAGCGGCGGCCATCTTGCGGAAGCTCATTTCGGCACTGTATTGTGGCCAGAGCAAATCAGGCAGGGAGAGAGGGACAGACAGACAGAAAAACAGATAGATAGATAGATACAGCGAGGGAGAGATAGATAGAACAAAGAACAGAAGGAGCCGAGCGAGGGACAGAGAAGGAGAGAGGCTGTGACAGTGACAGAGAAAGACAGGGAAAGTTAAAAATGTTTGCATTAGCTTTCAAGCCTATTTAGTGATAATAACACACCTGCCTATTTAGCTTTTCCTTTTCCTGGTGTCATTCTTTAAAAAGCGTGCTAGCATTTATATTTGAAGAGTACCTGTCTATTAACATTGTGCATTTTGTAAAGAAAGTCACTTTTTAATCAACCTTTGCCTTTCGTGGGGGGGGGGGGGGGGGCACCCCAAAGACTTGAAGAGTACCTGTCTATTAACATTGTGCATTTTGTAAAGAAAGTCACTTTTTAAGCAACCTTTGCCTTTCGCCGGGGGGCATCCCAAATACTAGCATAAATATTTGAAGAGTACCTGTCTATTAACATTGTGCATTTTGTAAAGTAAGACACTTTTTAAGCAACCTTTGCCTTTTGCCGGGGGGGGGGGGGATCCCAAATACTAGCATAAATATTTGAAGATTACCTGTCTATTTACATTGTGCATTTTGTAAAGAAAGACACTATTTAAGCAACCTTTGCCTTTCGCCGGGGGGGGATCCCAAATACTAGCATAACTATTTGAAGAGTACATGTCTATTAACATTGTGCATTTTGTAAAGAAAGCCACTTTTTAAGCAACCTTTGCCTTTCACTGGGGGTAGGGGCATCCCAAATACTAGCATAAATATTTGAAGAGTACCTGTCTGCTAACTAGTTGCATTTTGTAAACAAAGTCACCTTTTCACTGTTTAAGCAGCCAGCCTGTGTCTTTTAACAGGGGGGCATCCCAAATACTAGCATAAATAGTAGAAGAGTAGCTGTCTAACTGGTTGCATTTTGTAAAGAAAGTCACTTTTTTACTTTTAAAGCAGCCTTTGCCTTTCACCGGGGGGGGGGGGGGGAATCCCAAATACTAGCATAAATATTTTAAGAGTACCTATGTGCTAACCGGTTGCATTTTGTAAAGAAAGCCACATTGTCAAATTGCCAGCAGCCAGTGTCTTTCACCGGGGAGGGGGGCATCCCAAATACTAGCACATGTCTTTTAAGAGTACCTGGCTACTTACCTTTTGCCTTTTGTAAAAAAAAGTCTGGTTTTCAAGTTTAAAGCACACATTGCCTTTCACTGGGGGCCATTGTCAGTGCTACCACTTATCTTTTAAGAGTACCTGCCTACTAACCTTTTGCCTTTTGTAAAAAAAAAAGTCTGGTTTTCAAGTTTAAAGCACCCATTGCCTTTCACCGGGGGGCCTTCCCAAATACTAGCACTTAGCTTTTAAGAGTACCTGCATCTTTACCTATTTTACATTTTGAACAAAAAACACGTTTTAAAACTGCCTGTGGTGCATTTAACTCTGACCAGGGGCATCCTGTGTAAGACCATTTGACAGTGTCTTTTTGCATTAGCTTTTAGCTACAGTGTGTGCCTATTTTGACCTAACTTTTCTACACACCTGCTGTTACAAAAATACTGTTCTAGGTGTAATGTAGTGTATTGTTTTCCCCTCCTAAACGCAGTAAAAATGTCAGGCAGAGATGTGCCAGGATGTGCACCAAGGAAAGGCCTAGATTCATCAGGCAGAGGTCGCAGTAGACTAGGGGCAAGTGGCAGCAGGAGAGGCCTGATCTCCCGGTATCTGCTAGCGGTTGTGTCTCGACCAGCAACGCATCTGCCTTCGCAGATTGCTTACCGCGGTCATCCACCTCATCACAAGTGACATCTGACACCCCCGGTCAACAGTCGGTAGGTTCCTCGGACTCAACCCTGAGTTGGCATGGCCTGATCCCCCCTCCAGCCGACGTATCTTATGCTTTGGGTTCAGCTCCACTATTCAGTGAGAACGATGTGTTAGAGGACAGTCAGTAGCTACTGCCCAGCCAAGAAATGGAGGAGACATCCATCGCTTCTTTCGATAGGCAGACAAGCACTGAGGAGGAGGGTGGCGTGGGAGGTGGTGTGGCAAGTGTTCCGTCTCCTGCAGCACACGCTGTTGTGGAAACCGAGGAGGACATCAGTGATGTGCAGACACAACTTGATGATGATGATGATGCCGATCGCACTTAGGAGCCCGGTGCAGAAGGGGCTTCATCATCATCAGGAGAAGAGGGTCCCAGGTTGCCCCAGAGTCAGCAGCTGAGGCAGCAAGGTGGTAGCAGGGTTGGCAGTCAGCATGGTGGCAGAATTGGGATGTCTGGAGCCACACGTGGCCAGGGGCGGGGCAGACCACCTGCTGTGCGGCAGGCTGCCTTCTCGGGAAGTAGTGGAGCAGGGGTTCCTGGAATTGGCAGCAGTAGCAGTGAATTAGTGCGGACTGTTGGTGGGAAAATTAGCTACTCGGCAGTGTGGCACTTTTTCATCAAGCATCCGCAGGAGGCTAACCTGGCCACATGCAAGATGTGAAGACAGAAGGTCAAGTGTGGCCAGGGCCCCAATGTTGGTACCACGGCCCTGCGGCAAAACATGCAGCATCACCATAAATCGGCCTAGGAGAACCGAGGCTCCGAAGTGGGGTCCAGCCTGCTGTGTCACCCAGTGGCACGTTGCTTCCAATTTCACCCTGCCAAGGCTCCAGAACCTCAGCCAAAGGTAGCTGTGCATCATACCCATCCTCTGCCATTCCAGATGCTCCTGCTCCTCCTACTGAAAGTCAATTGTCCCGCCAGCAATCCATCAGCGAAGCCATGTCCAAGAGACAACAGTATGCACCCACTCATCTTACGGCGCAGAAGCTAAATGTGCTCCTGTCACAGTTGCTGGTGCTGCAGTCCCTCTCTTTTTAGGTGGTGGACTCCTTTCAGAGAACTGCTTGTGCAGAGAGATTGCTTGTGCCGAGCCGAGGTGGAGAGTCCCAAGCCGTAATTTCTTTGCAAAGAAGGCAGTCCCAGCCCTGCACAAATTTGTTGAGCAGAAGATGAGCCTGTCGGTGTGCACCAAAGTGCATGGCAGCGCCAACATCTGGAGCTGTAACTATGGTCAGGGACAATACATGTCCTTTACGGCCCACTGGGTGAATGTGGTTCCTGCACAGCAACTTGGACAGGTCACACCGCTTTGGCCTCCATGCTCCCAGGCTGTTTTGCCTGTAACAGTGTGCGGCTCCGCCTCCTCACCCTCCGCCGTCTCCTCAGCCTCCACTGTACGGTCAATTCTCAATGCCTCTCCAGCCTACCATGTGTGCAGGGCACGGCGGTGTCACACTGTGCTTCACATGGTTTGCCTTGGCAAACGGAGTCACACAGGGGAGGAGCTCCTGAAATGAATTCATCAAGAAATCAAAACATGGCTTACTGCACGAAAACTGCAAATGGGAACCATGGTGACTGACAAGGAAGCCTAAGCCATTCGCCCTGTATGGCACATGTGTTCAATCTAGTTGTCAAGCGTTTTCTGAAGTCTTCCCCCCATCTGTAAGACATCCTAACAATGGGAAGGAAACATTGTATGCACTTCAGACACTCTTACACCGCCAAGCACACCCTTCTTGAGCTACAGCGTCAGAACGGTATCCCCCAACATAGTCTGATTTGCGATGTTTCCACCCATTGGAATTCCACCCTACATATGTTAGATCGACTATATGAACAGAGAAAAGCCATCAATGATTTCTTGATGATCCAAGCAGATAGGGGGAATCCCCTGTGTAATTTTAATGCGAACCAGTGACAGCTCATACGTGACACCTGCCGTTTGCTCAGGCCCTTTGAGGAAGCCACTTTATTTGTCAGTCGCCAGGTTTTCGGGATGAACAACATGATTCCGCTGCTTCATGTAATACAACACGTGTTAGAAACCATGGCTGGTCAGGGCACTGGAGACATGGTGCATACATTTCATGGACACATAAACCCCGTGGGAGCTGAGGAGGAAGAGCAGGAGCACAGTGAAGCACAGTTTAGTTTTGGCGAAATGGGCAGTTTATCTAGTCATTTGACAGGAGAGGAGGAGCAGGAGCAGCCAGAGGAGCTAGAGGGTTGTGAGGAAGGAGAGACAGAGAACCCAGACACACCATGGCAGTATGCAGTGGAGATGAGTCAGGTAGTCCCTCCGAGTCACTTGCACAAATGGCACGATGCATGCTCACGTGCTTGCGTAGTGACCGCAGAATTGTTTCCATTTTTCAGCGGGATGACTTCTAGCTCTCCACCTTATTGGACCCTCCCTACTGGCACAAAATGGGGGCATTTTTTACACCCATTGAGAGGGAGGACAAACTGACCTACTACAAAGACATTCTACGTAGTCAGTTGGCCGATGCCTATCTGCGCCATGGTCCATACTCTCCTAGGTCTGACTAGGGGGGGACCTCTGCGCTCACCTTCCACTGCCATGGCTGCTGGGGGGTGTGGAAGGAGCAGCAGCTGCTCCATCAGTAGCAGCCTGAGTCTTCAGTCGCTAATGAGTAGCTTTCTTCACCCGCGTAGTGAGGCGACTCATGAGCAGCAGGAAGACCTGGAGCAGGCCCTGAACCAGTAGGTCTTGTCATACCTTGAAATGACCATGCCAATGCACCTTGAGGATCTGCTGGACTTCTGGGCAGCCAAACTTGACTTGTGGCCGCAACTGGCAGAGTTTGCCCTGGGAAAGCTGTCCTGCCCGGCCAGTAGTGTGCCATCTGAGCTGGTGTTTAGTGCTGCGGGGGCCATAGTAATGCCAAGAAGAACTCGTCTGTCCACGAAAAATGTGGAGAGACTCACCTTTATGAAGATGAATCAGGCATGGATCAGCCACGATTTCCACCCACCAATAGCTGATGCATGCGAGTAGCTGATGCATGGTAGCTCCTTCTGCTGCTGCCAACTCCAGGGTGTGTCTTTCAGGCATTATATGCGCTCCAAATGCTGCCGCTGCTGCTGCCAACTCCTGGGTGTGTCTTTCAGGCAATATATGGGCTCCAAATGCTGCTTATGCTGCTGCCAACTCCAATGTGTCTTTCAGGCAATATATGGGCTCCTAATGCTGCTTATGCTGCTGCCAACTCCAATGTGTCTTTCAGGCAATATATGGGCTCCTAAAGCTGCTGCCAACTCCAATGTGTTTTTCAGACAATATATGGGCTCCTAATGCTGCTCCAAACTCCAGGGTGTGTCTTTCAGGCAATATATGGGCTCCTAATGCTGCTGCCAACTCCAATGTGTTTTTCAGGCAATATATGGGCTCCTAATGCTGCTGCTGCCAACTCCTGTGTGTTTCTTTCAGGCAATATATGGGCTCATAATGCTGCTGCCAACTCCAATGTGTCTTTCAGGCAATATATGGGCTCCTAATGCTGCTGCCAACTCCAATGTGTTTTTCAGGCAATATATGGGCTCCTTATGCTGCTGCTGCTGCCAACTCCAAGGTGTGTCTTTCAGGCAATATATGAGCTCCTTCTGCTGCTGCCAACTCCTGGGTGTGTTTTTCAGGCAATATATGGGCTCCTAATGCTGCTGCCAACTCCAGTGTGTTTTTCAGGCAATATATGGGTTCCTTATGCTGCTGCCAACTCCAGAGTCTCTTTCAGGCAATATATGAGCTCCTAATGCTGCTGCCAACTCCAGGGTGTGTTTTTCAGGCAATATATGGGCTCCTAATGCTGCTGTCAACTCCAATATGTTTTCAGGCAATATATGGGATCCCTATGCTGCTGCCAAATTCAGGGTGTGTTTTTCAGGCAATATATGGGCTCCCTATGCTGCTGCCAACTCCCGGGTGTGTCTTTAGGGCAATATATGGTCTCCCCATGCTGCTGTCAACTCCAATGTGTTTTTCAGGCAATATATGGGCTCCCCATGCTGCTGCCAACTCCACTGTGTGTCTTTCAGGCAATATATGGGCTCATCATGCTGATGCCACCTCAAGGCTCTCTAATTGTGCCACTCTGCGACAGCGAATCTAATAGCAATGCCTCTGATCTGCATGTCATACTTCTTTACAATATTATTACACTAACGCAGCATGCATCCTATGCATGTTACAGCCAGGCAAAATGTTCGGCAATCCTATGGAGGCTCTCGGAAGCCCAGAAATAGCCCATTTTAATACCGATTTGTCGTGAATAAATTCGGATCGAAGCGAATTTTTCAGGAAAATTCAGCGAAGCGGGCGAATCGAATTTTTCAAAAGTGCGCTCATCTCTAGTAATATGTAATTTTGTGACATTTCCTTCTAGATGGCCAAAATGTCCCCGTGGGTGAGCAGCGAGGGGGTGGAGGTGTACCAATCCCACCTGAAGAAGAAAAAAGTGGGTGATGTACCACACACAAAAGAAAAGCCAAGAACCACCTCAAACACATTCACTAACTATTGTTGTTTTTTTCTACAGACTCGGACCAAGAGGTGTGGCAGGTCCCAGTCAGGAGAGTGGGCGCAGCCAAAGGGAGCCAACCACCTTTAGGCACTGGGAGCCTTCCACTTTCTTTTATCCACCCCCCAAAAAAATTTGTATATAGTTTTTATTAAAAATGTTACCTATTTTTATATACTTTTACTTTTTTAATTTTAAATTTTCATAATAAAAAAAAACAAAAAAACATTAACAAGCAAAAAAAACATTTTCAGTAAAAATATAAATAATTAAGAATGTAATAATGTGTTGTATTTCATTTAATATATTCAATATAATATATGCGGGCATCCCAAATATACAACTAGAAAGAAGAAAAGAAGAATGCATGACAAAGTGGAAAGTGGTTACGGTAAGCATTAGGAAGAAGAAAACAAGATGACAAAGTGGAAAGTGGCCTTAGGAAGAAGAAAAGAGGAATGCATGGCAAGCATGGCATGTTAAGCACTATGGAACAGAAGAGACTTAGCAGAGGAATAAGTAAGTAATGGAATAGATAAAAAAGAGGTTCGCAGATGCGTACAGGCCAGCAAACAAGCCAGCGTATGCATAGAAATAAAAAAAAAACAAAGATAAAATGAAATTTATGGGCAAAATTAAGGGTAAAACATGTCTTTTTTATGGGAAATTGTAGGACCTTGCTGGACACTGAAACATTTTGTTGCAAGGCACATGGAAAAACGTTATAAAAACGCTAGGAGACAAGTGTTTCACTTCAACGTATACAAAAGCCAGTCAGTGGAATAGGCCTTGAGAGCGTTCTCGACGGCTCATGCAGCTGCAAAAATAGTACGACGCGCACGAAGCTCTGAATCATGCAAGCGCACTCATGCTTAACAAAAGCTATGTGTTAGGTAAGCAATTAGGAACAAAAATGAAATGGAACATAGAAGACTCTGAATCAGCCCTTATATACCAATAAGAATTTTGCAGAAGGTGTGAGATTATAAGCACATAAAATAAATGAAAAAAAATGTTTGCTGAATCAGTTGAGAGTACATTAGCAACTTTCAGAAAAGACTTGAGAATGTATTCATCCACAGTTATTTGCAAAATAAGGACTTGCTTGAAATAATGTTTTGGCAAGGGGGCATTAACATGTAGTTATTTTATTATTTTGTGTTTAGTCGGGCAGGCTGATTCATTACTAGCAGCAGGTAGCGACAGATGAGCTAGTGGGCGTCCGATCAGCCGTCAATCGCTATTACAGAGCGCCGCAGTCGCTTCTGGCAGTTTTTAGTAATCACTTTGCCAATGTTAAATGTGATGTTTCAGGTTTGCATTAGAGACGCTGTGGAGTTGTTACACCTTATTCAATACAGTGCCTGAACGTTTCTATGCTGTTGTGTTTAAACCTGTAAATGTTAGAAATGTGAAGCCACATAAGCAAAATAACGCGTCACAAGATATTAATAAAAAATATTGTTTGGTTTATTTAAACATATAACAAAGAAATTTTTTGCTCAGTGTCCATTTGGGCCATAAGTTGAAAATATCTTCATGGTGCCTGTAAAGGAGACAAAGGGTTATATTTTAATATATATATATATATATATATATATATATATATATTTTGTTAATTTAAAACCCCAAAGTTATGTTGTTTAGTAATTAAATTATCTCCCTGTTCTAATGTAGTTGTAGAATATATCAGCTTAGATCACTTACAGCAAAGAATGCTGAAATCATGGTTTCCCGCCGCACAAAGCCAGTCTGGGTATCCTCATTACTGTCTGCGGCCATGTTGGGGACTTCTGGCACCAGTGCTGTTTCTTCCGTGGCTTCGATTCTGTGGCATATGCAAATGTTGTGTAGGACACAGCAGGCTAGGATTATTTTGGAGACCTTTTGTGGACTGTACAACATCCCTCCTCCTGGGCGTGCAAACGGAAAAGGCGTGCTTTCAGCAGGCCGATGGTTCTTACCACAATGAATCTTGTTTTGCGATGTGCTGCATTGTATCGTATTTGGGCTGATGTCTGTGGGTTTCTCACGGGTGTCATCAACCACGTTTTCTGCCCATATCCCTTGTCCGCTGTTGAAAAAAAAAAAGTAAAAATCAGCAATTAGAAACTTAGCTATAGCAGTAGGTCTAAAATAAATATCTGCAAATATAGCTGTCTAGTTGTTTTAATTTAATAATGTGATTGTTATTATGTATATGATTATTCATTTCCCAGTAGCCATCCAGGTGGCATTTCATTATTTTCAAACTTCCGCCACAGGACTGATGGTGGAGCACATAAGAATCATGGCATGAGCCTGGGAAGCCAGATCTCACGGCCCTCAGCTTCATGTCTGGGTCACATACCACCATTACATTCATTGAATGGAATTGCTTCCGATTCCTATAGTGCAGTTCCTGTGCACGGGGAGAGCGGAAAGGGATATGTGTACCATCCACGCACCCTAGCACATTAGGTATCCCTCCTATGCGGCAAAATGCACGTTTATTTTGGCAACCTCCTTCTCATCCTCAGGAAATGTTATATATACTGGGATAAGGTCGCAAATAGCCAGCACTACCTTGTAAAAGATATGGCTCATTGTAGCCTGGCTGATCCCGCTGAGCAGGGCTGCGGTTGCTTGAAAATTGCCCCATGCCAATATATTTAGCATGGCACATAGGCAAACAATGCCAGGGATGGATTGGGTGCGTCTGGTGGGTGGCTCGATTTTGGTCTTTATCTGATCATATAGGGACCGTAGTGCAGCACGATTCTGACGAAATCTGCTTCTGATCTGCTCGTCACTTAAATCTCATACAGAGAGGCGGATGCCAAAGGATCTGGGTGCCCTAAGCCTCACAGCACTCTCTTCCCTTGGCTCCTGCCCTTCCTCTGCACTGCCACAACAACACATCCATATCCCAAACACAACACCAACATCCACATCACACTCACTGGCCAGAACTCAGGCACTCCAAAAACAAAAAATACACACACAACCAATCAACACAAACAAGCAATCAAACTCCTCTTCCACCCACACAAATGCAGCTCAACACAAAACAAGTTGTATAGTGCAAACAAGCATCAGCCTGCTGAAAGTATGCTTTCCAGGTTTGCCACAGCCAAGAGGGGATTTGCTGCACACTCCACAAAAGGTCCCCAAAACAATCCTCAGTTGCTGTATCCTACACAATATTTACATATGCCACAAAAAAGAAGCTCACAAAGAAACAGCACTGATGCCACAAATCAACAACAAAGCCACAGACAGTAATAAAGATACACAGACAGCCATTTCCTGGTACCTATGTCATAGAGACATGCACCAAACACAAACAAAAAGAAAAAAAACAAAAAAAAAAACAAAAACAAACAAAAGCCTTTGCCACAGTGTTAAAAGATAATAATGAATATTTTTAGCCTTATTTATGCTTAACTTATCCAAATGTATGGTATGCTTTTCCGCCTCATGTGTTTCATAGCTGTTTCTGGTATGTAATTAGCTTACCGCAGGTGAACACCTAGCATATCATTAATAGCGTTGTTGTGCGGGTCTGGTCCCCACTCGGCAGAAACCCACGCATTCCGAGACCCTCCACGGGTCTCTTTCTCAAGGCATCAGTAAATGTATGGCAGGGGGGCCACATATTCCCCTTTTATACCCACCTCTCCACGCGTTACCCCACTTGGCTTGTCCGTCTCCGCGGACTGGTGCACTCCGGCCGGAAGTGCGTCAGTCCGTATACAGGAAGCGGACGTCTCCGCTCCAGACTGGAGCGCATGACGTCCGCCGATGACTCTCCTGCATGCCAAGGTTGCGTGGGTTTCTGCCAAGTGGGGACGCTATTCATATACAGTAAGAAAGGCTTTTTGTGTTGTTTTGTGTTTACTCTTATATGCACTTTATGCTGATATCCTGTATCAAAAAATTATTTTGCACATACTGCTTATGATATTGATGCACTTTTACTTGGCACTGGCAATATTTGGGAATCGTTTGTGAAGCATTTATTAATTAATTATGGACACTTTGATAGAATGTATAGATAGCTCCCCCTTGTGACGCATTATGTAAGCAAGAATCAGATTTTTGAACGTTTTAAATTTTTACTTCTGATGAAATACAATAAAGGTTATATAATCAAATTATAAATGTGGTGAGTGAAATTGTGAGTCCCCGGGGCTCTTTACGGGGGAAGAGAGGTAACCCACATTGGGGATCAATTTATAGGATTAAGAGAGCCATATAGGGGCAGTGCACCACAAGTTAATGTTGGTTGGTGCCACCTGTTAACTTAACTGTTCAGATATCTTGTTATATGCAATTAATAATGTGTTTCTGGTTGTGTACTTAATGAAATGATTGTGTTTACACATTTGTTGCAGATACATCAATGATTGCTGTAAAGATCTATATACATACACATCCTGGCAGCCAGACACCTGACCTATATGTGGAGGACCACGCTCAGGTAACGTCGAAATGTGGAATCAAGTTTGCAAAAATGTAATTGTAACATACACCGCACTTTTATCTTAGCAGACAACCTTGACGGAAAACCTGGATGTGGACTCCTCCCAAGTACCATGTTCTCAGCCTACTGAGCCTGCACAAATAGTACATGTTACAATAACAAAATATGTTGATTCCATAGGTGTATATGCAAAATACAGACATTAATTTTATTTTCTATTTTTATTATAAAGCACTACCCAACAATCCACACGGGGTGTACCCACAACATCGCCAAGTTCAATTTGTGGTTACGTCAGTGGTGTGAAGACAAAGGCTTTGGGTGTATTAGTCATGATGTTAGAAGGTGGTCAAGCAAGGAGTTGTTCAAGAGGGATGGCTTGCATCCTTCGCAGAAAGGCACAGAAGAACTTGGAGTGGAACTCAGAGAATTTTTTTATTTAAACTGGAGGAAGGGGACAGAGATGTAACTTGTAAGGGTGATTTCTGTCCCCTACCATTTAGGATGAAGCAGGACATTGGCACTTTAGGAAACCCCGTCAATGGTAGGGTAGTGGTGGAAAAGATCAAGGACACACTAGAATACAGTACCAACAACATCCACATAATCTGTACCAATTCTCGCAGCTTGGTCAACAAGCTCTGTGAATTAATGGCTATCGTATCCAGAGATGAATTGGATCTTGTTGCAATAACAGAGACTTGGTTCAAGGATCACAATGACTGGTAGATTGAGCCATACCGGTTACACATTGTACAGAAAAGACAGATTGGATAGAAAGGGCGATGGAGTAGCCATAAGACTACCCTTCAATCAACAATAATTCAGCATACACATAAGGAACATAAGGAACTAGAAACTCTCTGGGTTACCATGCAGACTAAGGAGGGAGCTGTGGTCAGAATTGGTGTGATATGTAGGCCCCCTGAACAATCTGAGGATCTAGATAACCTGTGAATAGTTGAAATCAGTGGAATGGCAGAGAAGGGGGACATTGTAATTACAGGTGACTTCAACATGCCTGATATGGACTGGAATATCTCAAGTGCATTGACCTGCAAGAGCAAGAATATATTAGAGGCCCTTAATGGAGTGTCTCTAAAACAACTTGTGACATTGCCAACTAGAGGAGATAACATTCTGGACTTAGTTCTGACCAATGGGGATCTGGTGTCCGAGGTCAGGGTTGAAGAAAATCTGGGTTCCAGTGTCTATCAATGCTTATGGTTCAGAATAAAAACAGACATTGTGCAATCACACAACAGAACCAAAGTGCTAGACTTTAGGAAGACAAACTTCATGGAAATGGCGGAATATGTAGAAAGAGAATTAGGTGAGTGGAACAGAGTAGCAGAAGCAAGTGCCCAGTGGTCACTGTTAGAAATGCCCATTTTAAAGGCAACTAAGAAATATGTGAAACAAACTAGCAAGAATAAAAGGTAGAAGAAACCATTATGGTTTACGGAAGTCAGCACGATCATAAAAGAAAACAAGTCTGCCTATAAGAAGTATAAAGTAAGTGGAAGTGTAGCTGACGGAGAGGCGCATAAAATTTAACAGAGGGAAGCAAAACTGATTTTAAGGACTGCTAAAGGGCAAAAGGAGTAAGATATGGCCAAATCTATGAAGAGGGGAGATAAAACCTTTTTCCGACATATTGGTGACAGAAAGAAGAAAAACAATGCAGTCTCAAAAATTAGAAATAGGGAAAAAAATTATATTGACAGAGATAAGGCTGTGGCTGACCATCTGAATAGCTACTTTTGTTCGGTATTTTCAGATAGTAGCAGGCATGGCCATAGCACAGCCTCCAGCTGGGAGGGCACAGCTCCAGAGTTTATGGAGGCTGATGTCTTAGCCGAGCTGGCACATCTAAAGGTAAGTAAGGCGATGGGTCCAGATGGAATCCACCCCAGAGTTCTAAGGGAACTTCGATTTGTGATTGCCCCTCTGACTGATTTACTTAACCATTCCCTTTCAACTGGTGAGGTTCCAGATGATTGAAGAATGGCCAATGTCGTACCAATCCATAAAAAAGGGGAGTAGAGAAGAAGCCAGTAATTACAGGCCAGTTAGTTTAACATCTATAGTGGTCAAACTAATGGAAACACTATAAAAAAAAGGTAGTTGAAGGTAGGACTCAATCCCTGGATAGTTCAGTGAATTTCCAGTTGGCTAAAGGATCGGTATCAGAGTGTTGTTGTTAATGGTGTGCAATCTGAACAAAGGTGAGTTACAATTAAAATTATTTTTAATATATTTGTAAGTGATATAGGAGAAGGCCTGGTAGGAAAAGTTTGTCTGTTTGCTGATGATACAAAGGTTAGTAATAGGGTGGATATTCCTGGAGGTGTCTGCAACATGGAAAATGATTTAGCTTTACTGGATAGATGGTCAAAACTGTGGAAACTAGAGTTTAATGTCTCTAAATGTAAAAGCATGCACTTGGGTAAAAGGAATCCCTGCTCTGAGTACCGTATGGGCAGTACTGTGTTAGCCAGGACCTCGGAGAAGAGAGATTTAGGGGTACTGATTACTGATAGCTGCAAGATGAGTGGACAGTGTAGCCAGGCAGTGGGAAAAGCAAGCAGGATGCTCGGCTGCATAGCTCGAGGCATCACCAGTAGGAAGAGGGAGGTTGTGATGCCGCTGTATAGAGCCCTGGTGAGGCCACAACTAGAATACTGTTTGCAGTTCTGGAGACCTTACCTGCAAAAAGACATTATTCAAATAGAACGGGTCCAAAGGAGGGCAACAAAAATGGTGGAAGGACTTAAAACTTATCAGGAAAGACTTAAAGAACTTAATTTGTACAGTCTAGAGGAAAGAAGGGAGAGGGCACATGATTGAGACCTTTAAATATGTGAAAGGATTGAATAAGGTTCAGGAGGGAAGTGTTTTTAAGAAGAAACTAGATAGAATAAGGGGGCACAACCTGAAGCTAGTTGGGGGGAAGATCAGGAGCAATGTTAGAAAATATTACTTTACAGAAAGAGTAGTAGATGCTTGGAACAAACTACCAGCAGAGGTAGTTGAAAAATCAACAGTCACTGAATTTAAACATGCCTGGGATAAGCACACATCTATCCTAAGATAAAAAGTACATACAGTTACTAAGGGCAGACTAAATGGACCGTAAGGTCTCCTTCTGCCATCAACCTTCTATGTTTCTAAGTGTGGAACTCTTTGAAGAAGGGAGCCGCATGTTGGAGGCCTACGGTCACCAGCAGCCGCGTGCTAGACTGGAGGAACGCATTGCGGGGTTGGAATCACAATCGCTGGTGTACCAACAACAAATCCAGGAACTGAGGCAGCAACCACAGGCTGAATTGCTCACTTCAATTAACCGCTCTATAGATCGCCAGAACCAAACCTTGTTGTTGTTGCATCAGCTAATACAACAGCAGTCAATTTTTTTTTACTGCACTGTTGGCCCCCAACACGGCCCCTACAGCTGAGTCCTCAGTGGAAAGACCACAAGATTAATTTATTCATTAGATTATCTTTATTTTTAAATGAGGACAGCTAATGTTATTTTTCAATATGTTAAATTAAATCCTTGGATTATAATCTTACATTTTGGAATCTACTTGAACGCATATATACATGTCTATATATATATATAGATAGGTGCATGTGTATTACATTTCACAACATTAATAGTTTGTAACAACTTCTAATGCTTCTATGATGTTAAGTGTAACAATGTGTTTAATTTAAAAACAAATAATGGTTTAATTGTAACTTTACCAAGGTTTGGCAGTTAATGCTGATACGCTCAGAACCGCCCATCTATTGACTACTGCTTATTCAGTAACAGCGACGCTAGGCGTTGCGGAAAAAAGCAACAGAAAAGCCTACAACACATGTATCAAAAGTACAGCACAACATGCAGCGACAGGTAGCGATTGCTCAGAGCGACTCGCCCTCGGCGCTCTACACCATATTAAACAAGATTTTTCACTGAAACAGCATAGGCGCTCTAATTTTTGTTGCTGTGGGATAGAGCGCCAGATGTTGTGTAATTTTTTACACACATGAACATTAAGAAAGCGAAAAACACTGGAATTACATTGCTGGAGGAGTGTGACATTAACACTTTACTGGCAGACAAGTAAATACATCCCCCCCCCCAAAAAAAAAAAAAAAAATTGATAAACAAAAATGTGGGTCAGGATAAATGTCAAATGTAAAAATGGGATGAGAAATGAGATTTAAGGATTGACCATTGAAATGTATGGGAGAGTACCAGGTAGCGAGAGGTATGACGTGGCACTCTGAAAGTGTGAACGCCGGCGTTGTACACTGAGGCTGGGATAATGATGAATTGTGCGCTACATGGCGTTATCCCAGTCGCTCAACATAATCGGCTTCATAAATGTGGAATTGCGTGCTGTGGCCGGCATTCTCATGCCGATACCTGCCAATACCTGCCGCTTAACAGACACTACCTGTCGCTATCCCTTCATGAATATGGCTCTTAGACTTGTTTTCGTGGAGGCTGATTCACTACTAGCACCACGTATTGCCAGATGAGCGTCTGTATAGTGGATCTTAGAGCGACCGCTAGTAGAAGCTGTAAACAGATGTCGGGCGATGTAACCTAGCGTTGCAGTCGCTGTAGTAACCTGGCCAGCATTGATGAATATGATGTGTGTTGGGTGCTCTAACAACAGTATAATGCTGCAGTGAGTGAAAGGTAGCGCCACCTCAGTGTGTCCGGCACTGGGCGCTCCACACCATATTTAACAAGAAACTATACACTGAGCCGCCTCTGGTAATACTTGTGACACTAAATGGCGCTGTTAGAGGTGCTCAATTGATTCGCTATCTTAAATGTGGTTTTGCGTACAAGTGCCCAGCGTTCACCAGGCGCTACCTGCCACTACAAAGTACTACCTGACGCTAGAGTCGTTCTTAAATAACCCCCTTAGTCTTGTTTGTCTGTTTTTACTACCCTTAACTGGTTTAGGCTCTGTACATTGTTTTTAAAAATGCACTGTGAATGAACTGAATTGTAAACACACAAACGCTTAGGTTTTTGTGCTTCAATATAACAATCAATGCAACTCACAGTAATTATTCTTTAAGAAGATAAATAGATGAATTGATCTAATAATGTGTTAGTTGTGTTTGGCCATTTACCAATTTAAACTAAATAACTAAATCAATTAAAATATATAGCACTAACAATATTTACACTTATTTCTAAAATATTTCCCAGAAACAAACTTAGACCTCAACATATTTTGCCTGTTCATTTAGGGCAGTATTGCCTTTTTTTTACTTTCCAGATGTCATGAAAGGTCATATTTAGTGATTTTAAATCTGAACAAACCTTCAGTAAATAATAATAATAATTTTGGTCTGTCCTCTCATCCTAAATACTCTGTAACCTATTCCTTTCATTACTTGTCGACTAAATACCAGGCACATGAGAGACATAAAAAAAGCTGGCGCAAGAAAAACTGTTGGGAAATAAGAAAAGTGGGATTGAGCTAGAGCGAGGCAATAAAATGTCAGGTGAAATGGAGATTAAATATATGAATACATATGCACCAAGATTAAATTTCACAGAAGCATTTACAAATCTGCAAAAATCAATAGATCATCAAATATAAAGGATTTTATTCTGAAAGCAAGCAATAAATTTCATGGGAAAAATATTTTACCGCACTACATTTTTACATCACAAACCATGTACGTTACACTGCAGTCTCGATGGTAAAATGGTTTAGGAGGGTATACAAACTGCTTACATTAAACAATTCACTTATGTAAGGCAATATGCTTTCTTTGGTTTGCTTTGCTAAGGTAACTGCTTCAAGCTGGAAACAGAAATCAAATCGGTATGGGGCACTCATATATGTAACGCATATAAAATTTACATGACTGCATCTCCGACCATTAAGTGCAAGCCACGTAAATTTTACATGCCTGCCCTCCCTGAGGGCTTTCGATTCTAGGTCTGGGGTTTTTAGCAAGGCAGAGAATGCTGATTTTCTGCTCCACGTGTGGTTTGTGTCACCTTGCTTGTCACCACAGGGAAAAACATTTTATAACAGGGAGTGTGCTGACATCAGCTCACTAAACCTATATAAAAAGCCCCTTCCTGTAGTGGGAGTGAATGGCAAAGCCCAGAGTGAATGGAGGAAGCTGGGAGCAGGGCAGCGGACACCGATCCCTCGCCCGCTCCCAGATTCCTCCCCTTACTTCCGGCTGAATATCAGGTGGTGTGGAATAGCACCCAGGGATGGAAGGAGGTAAATGGGGGGGGGGGGTAAAGTCTGTTTTCAATTTGTGTGTACTTTCTTTTTTTACATTTAACCCTTTGTTAACTGGTAAGGGGTTCTTGAGACCCCTATACCAGTTAAAAGAGCG
This sequence comes from Gastrophryne carolinensis, assembly GCA_027917425.1. Lineage (NCBI taxonomy): Eukaryota > Metazoa > Chordata > Amphibia > Anura > Microhylidae > Gastrophryne > Gastrophryne carolinensis. The sequence continues at coordinate 112,053,646 of CM051235.1, forward strand.
GGAGGGATTGGCAACTTACCTGCCTGCAAATGGGTAACTTGTCAGAGACCTCCCCTATTACCTGCCCCCCAAACGGCCAGGGGGTGCAGAAGAGCCCGGTACCGCGTGGGCTATTTGAGCTGGTAGCCTTCCGTGCCACCATTTTTTTCTGGAGAGGGAGACCCCGTGAGACACGAGGGTTTACCCTGGATAGTGCACAAAATAGTCTCATAAAACGTTATTTTGAGTTTGGGGTGTTTACTGGGCAGGAAAGGCTGTCTACCAATACATATTTTTTTTTATTAAAATAGCTACACAGAAAGCATGGGAAAAATTACAAATATGTTAACACCCAAACTTGGCTGAGTTTAATATATAATTTTCCCATAAATCCCTGGAAATTCCTGCAAAACAGATAAACATATGCTGAAAATATGTCTGGCAACTGAAGTTGACAAAATCTATAGGTAGGCTTGCACTGAAAGGGTTAATAAGTAGAAAGATATAATTGGGGTATGGCTGAAGGTGGACCCGGCTTTTGAGACCACTGGGCTGTCATTAATTTACTATGAAGATCCTCTTTCAAACCACACAGCTTTTTGCTGTAAGCCTACATCCCTTTTGCGCATGAAGTAGCCCAAGTATCACTTATGCATTGTGGTTCAAGTGCAAGGATGTCCAGACACACCAACAAAATATCATGGGCACCCCATGATAAACATTCCATCCTTAGATATTTCCTGCAGAAATGCACAGTCTGTTTTACTTGGATAGTAAGAGAATATGGAAAAAGGCCCAAGTGCCACACCTGCTTTGTGACCTGCCACTACATGGGACTCAGGTTACAGCTAGCGGGAAGTAAGTCTTTTACTTTTGTGAAGACGGAGGTAATTGTTGATAGCTTTAAAGGCTGGTTCAGACATCAAGGCTGTTGTTAAAGCCCCTGCCCTGATCATCAGGCGATTCTATTGCTGGGTGCTGCCATCTTTGCTTTGACCACTCATGCTATTCAGAGCATGTTCACTGCTCTGTGTGCGCTCTGAACCACTTATTCAAGTGAATGAGTGGGTAGGGCTGGATGGCAGGAGTGGCCAAAGCAAAGATGGCCACGCTCAGTGCTGATACTCCCCAGTGATCGGTGCTGGATTGTGTCTGAGGTCATTATGTTATGCAACCCCCAACCCTGTCTTTGCACCAGGTGAGTGTGGCAGGGTGAGGACTTTAAAAACTGCCATGCTGGCTGGACAGGTCCTTTAAGATTACATGAGACGCCCCATGTTAAACGTCTGAAGCATGTTTAATATTTTGGACATTAAATACCTTTCTTATGAGGAGTGTTTAATATGTTATCTCCCTAAATATGAAAAAAATGTTCTGAGAAACCTGAACATTTTACTTTTCTAATGCAATCCCCCATGCTTTTCAAATTTTTGTGATTGGGTGCCCTCAGAATAGAAGGTGATCTCTTGATACTGCAGGAATCCTCTTTGACTTTATTATCATCAAGAAATTGTAGCCCACACAGTAATTTCTGTTGGTTACGAAAAAGAAAATAATCACTGGGAGACAGGTCTGGACTGTGGGGTTAATGATTAGGCTCCGTGAAACTACATCCCTAATAACAGCTTGTGATTTGTGAAACTAGCACATTGTCATGAAGTAACAAAACCTCAGTCAACAAATTCCCATTACATTTCCATTTGATTGCCTTGTGTAGTGCCTTTATTGTTAAAGCATACAGTAGGACTCCTCAGTAGTTATTGTCTTGTGTGACATCACAAATGATACTGGGAATGCCTAATTCATGAGCTATGTCATTGACTTCCAAAAGCATAGCTTCCACAATTTCTGCCTGGAATTCTGCACATTTTACTTTAGCCTTTAACCCTTTAAGTGCCAGCCTACCTGGAGTTTTTGTCACCCTTTGTTGCCAGACCATTTTGCACTATTTTGCACTCAATCGTGATTTTTGAAGGGATTTCCAGGGATTTCCCTGGAAAATTATATATTGTTTTTTTCAGCAGTCTGAGCTTTAACATGAAATGTATTCTCAATTTTTTTTGGCGAAATATGTGCAAAAAAAAAAAAAAAATCAATTTCTTACAATTTGTAGTGTTTTTTTGTAATAAAAAATGTAAGTTTGTCAATAAAATCTTATTGCGTGTGAAATCCCAATTTCTCCCGGTTACAGCAGTACCACATATGTATTGTTAGACACCCTTTCCAGCCCAGGAGACTCCCCCAAACTGAAACAGAGCTTTAGGGGATTTTCAGAAAAAATACAACTGTGATATGCGCTATGCGCACCTTGCAGCTTTTCCAGAAAAACAACCCTTTACATTTGAAATACCCCCCCCAAACTATATATTCTCTGGAAGTACACACCTCAGGCTTTCTATTTGTACCAGGCTTGTTGATGTGGCCACAGTTTTCTGGAAGTAATCCCTCAATGTATTCTTTGGTTCCGAACAGAATGATACCCAACATGCATAGTTACTGTCAAGGGAAGAGTTGCCAAACACCCCAAAGCAAAGCATGTGCGTAATGGTAATTTTTCTTGAAAACTTCAGCTCTGCAGACAAAGTGCGCACCTTGCGATTTTTCAACCAGAACAACCCTTTACATTTGGAATATCCCCCATAAACTATATATTCCCTGAAAGTACACATGTTAAGCTTTCTAAGCGTACCCATCTTGTTGTAGTGGGCTCATCTTTCTGGAATTGATCCCTCAAAGAATTCTTTGGTTGTGCAGGGTTTCCCTAAAAAATGTATAACAAAGCTGAATAAAAAACACCTTTTCCTAAAATATAAATATGCAAACAAGAAAAAACAAGCTAAGTCTGAAAGCGCAAGGTCCCCCGAACAGAACAATACCCAACATGCAGAGGTACTATTAACCCTTTTAATTGCCAGCCTACTTGAGATTTTGTCTGTTGACAGGTCATTTTTCCCCATTTTGCTACATTTTTGCTGGAATTTTCAGGAAAATTATATATATATTTTTTGCAGCAGAGTTTAGGCTTTAACATGAAATGTCTTGTTTGTAAATTTTATTTATTATTAATTTTTTAATTTTATTTATTATTAAGTAAAAAATAAAAAAAGAAATTTTTTTTAGAAAATTGCCTCCTTTATTTTAAATAAAAAAATGTATTTTATTAGGGAAAACCATATTGCATGTGAAAGCCCCATTTCTACCGATTAGAACGGTACCACATATTTATCGGTAGCCCCCTGTTTCTGACCAGGAGATCCCCCTAACTTTAACATTTACAAATAAAATGCAACTACCATCCACACTACAAAGGGTTAAATTGAGAAAAAAAAATGACATAGGGTCCCCCCTCCCATGGGGGGGGCATTTTTTTTTGGATTTTTAAGGGTTATAAAGTAACCAGCCCGGGACCAGCTATGCAGGGCTTGTAGGAACAGGGCGCAGGGGCCAGCTTTTGTGGCCCCTGGCCCTGCAGGCTACAAGCCCGCATAGCCCGTGGCCACGGGCTCTTCTGCCCCCCCTCCCTGGCCTTTGGGGAGGCAGGTAATGGGGGTGCCGGGGGTTAATGGCAAGTCACCGGCTAGCGCAGGTGACTTGCCATCCCCCCAGCCCTGAGAACTGGTATAGGGGTCTCATGGACCCCTTACAAGTTCACAAGGGGTTAAATGTAAAAAAAACACACCCCACAGAGAAAAAATATTTTATTATTTTTTTTTTTTTAATACTTACCTCCCATCTATACTGGAGCATTCTGTCCCTCGGCGATCACTGGCTTCTGCTCACTTGCTAGAAGCCTTTTATAGCTGCTGGATGACAGAACACAAAAGGGTTAATTAAAAAAAAATGACATAGGGTCCCCCCTCCCGGGGGGGGGGACCCCATTTTTTTGGGAATTTTAAGGGTTAAAAACCCTTAAAAATCCAAAGAAAAATGACGTAGGGTCCCCCCTACCCAGCATTACCGACCCGGGCCAGCTATGGGGGCTTGTAGAACAGGGCACAGGGGCCAGCGTTGGTGGCCCCTGGCCCTGCAGGCTATTAGCCCACATAGCCACTAAGTGGCCCGGGCCCTTCTGCCGCCCCTGGCCGTTGGGGAGGCAGGTAATGGGGGGCTGGGGGTTAATGGCAAGTCACCCACTAGCCGCAGGAGACTTGCCAGACCCAGAGCCCTGTGAACTGGTATAAGGGGTCTCATGGACCCCTTACCAGCTCACAAAGGGTTAACTGTGAAAAAAAAAACACCACACAAGTAATTAAAGTATTTTATTAAAAAAAACATTTTTTTTTTACTGTACTTACCTCCGATTGTAAGCTTTTGTCCCTCGCCGCTCTGATGACAGATGCCGGTGATCGGCATCCAGAGAAGGGGGAGGCAGGAGATCAGAGGATCTCCTGTCACCTCCTTCCCTGGGCACCAATCACCGGCATCTGACAGCTGAGAGAGCTGAAGCCGGTGATCGGGGCCAGGCTGACGTCAAGGGGGCGGGGCTTAGCGGCAAGATGGCGGCCGTCATCGAGGAGGAAAGGGGAGAGAGCCTCCCGGGCTCTCTCCTGAAGATCGGTAAGTCCTGGGGGGGGATCGGAGGCCCCCCAGGTGAAGAGGGGGGACAGCGGGAGCCAGCGCACGCAGGTAAGTGAATGTCATTTTTTTTTTTTTTTTTACAGTTAGCAGCTGCTGCTGCAGAAGAGGGGGGCGGCTATTCCAGGGGCTCTCCTGGAGCCATCCAAGCCCCCACAAGGGATCGGATGGCACCAAATTAAAGAGGATACCCGGCCGGATCCAACGAGGGGTCAGGTGAGTATTTTTTATTTTTTTTTGCCCGCTAGCAGGGGTAAAAGCCAGGCACGTAAATTTTATGTGGCTGGCACTTAAGTGACTGAGAGGCAACCACGTAAATTTTACGTGCCTGGCATTTAAAGGGTTAAAGTTCCCCTTTTTCATATATTACAGCTTTAAAATTCTTGAGTGCATATTTCAGGTCAATGGTCGATATAATAGTTAAGATAGATACTGGATCGTTCGTCTTTGCATTACCAAAATGTGGAGTAAATAGATAAATAATTCTTATCGATTTAATGTTTGGTCTATTCCATCCACTGTAGTGTTTTATCAAAAAAAAGCAACTATAAATTTATAGTTCACAGTTGGCATTTTGTGTATGCTAATAAATATTACATATTATCTAATTAATATTGAGTATACAATTGCATATTTTACAAAATAAAGACCATCTCTGAGCTAAAATGAAAATTAAAAGATAAAATCACCAGTGCTACCCATCAGTAGGTGGCATCCAGTCAGGATCTTGATGTCAATAAAATACATAAATAAATGCTGATGACTCAAACCAGTGGTAGAAGGGGTCCGTCCCCTTCAATGTGTTTTGTAATAGGGAAGCCTATAAATACGACTGTGTTCAATAAAATAAAGGCCTTGTTTTCTGTACTGTATTTAGGGAGCTAAAAAGTTTTGTTGGCCAATAGTGTTTACCTCAGGGACGGAGAATTCTTCTAGCAATCTCTGCTCCAAGGATAACCTTTATTGATCATATAGGTCCCTCTTCTTATAAGAAATATATATTTCCCAATACCATTGGATTGTATGTAGCAATCACATTAGGTTTGCCCAGAACCTAACTCCCAGCCAAAAATTCAAACAAAGCTGATGTAGTGAAGATTTTATAACATATATTAGGCCTCCTACCTGGCTTTGGTTTAAATCAACAAATATTTCATTTACTTGTGAATTTTGTACTTTGTCATCAGTTGGGAATAAAGGTGAAAGGTTTTCTATGCAGATTGATAATCTCTCCACTATTTATATTTGGTTTTCAGTTAAAAAAAAAATAGTCTGCAGTTAACAAACAAAATTAGTAGACCTGAGACAGAGATGGTGTTTTACACAAAGGCCTCGATTCAATGAAGGTAGAAAAAAATTCTCATGGTAGTAAAAGATTCAATTCATGAGAAAAAAGCCTGAAAATTTCACTGTTGCTGAATCACTAGATAAAAATAAAATGAAAGTCAATGGCACTTTTCTACTACTAAGAAAAGTAGAGAACAGTTTGCTCCTTTCTACACTGTAGTAAAAGCTGCCATTTACCTTCATTGCATTTTTATCTAGTGATTCAGTAACAGTGACATTCTCAGGCTAAACACGGTGCTGAATGACACTGAGGAAAAAGGATTTTAAAAAAGTGAGGAAAAAAATCTCACTGTGTTGAATCAGCCCTAATGGCATTTAGGTTGAGCTATGTGTACAGTGACCAGGGAGCAACATGGCCAACTGCATTCAGTTTGTGTTGTTATGAATATTGGACAAAGGCTTTAGTAAAAAAAGAAAGACAAGCTATTTTGGGGCACTAGGCTGGGGATGGAAGGTGACAACATAAAGAGTATAGGTGCACTTTAACTGCAGCTGTCAAACTCTTGATGATGACCATAAAGAGATTAACTGAATTTGTACAAGTTTTGACTTAACTCTCAGTGCACTGATCAGCTACAGTTACAGAACACCCTTTACAAATCATAATTTCTATCTAAAAAACACTAATTTATTTCAAATTTGCTATGAAACATTACTGTATAGATGTGTAATTAAAGTGTATACACAATATTAAACTGAGTAGGTAAAAAGCAAATAGGCAACAACTAAAAGAATGTCTTTCTTTCTTTTCTTAAGTAATGTGCTTGTTAAATGATTTTCCCTACTGGTTGGTGATTCTGATACAGGCCCACACAAACATCAGCTTTGAGAATGGTGTTAGGTGAGGGCAAACTAAAGAAATACAAGTTGCTTTTTGGAGAGGTGACAACCAGTCAAACCAATGTATAATCTACTTGTGTTGTGCATAGATGAATCAGCCACAGCAGTCAATCCTTGTTAGCCAACAACGCATCTTATAATCTGTCTTACTTTAATCTATACCAGCCCCACATTTGGGACATACACAACGAGGATAAATAGGGAGCTTTCCTATCTGAGTTTGTGCATTACCTCCATTGCAGCACATGGGTGGAGGGGGGGGGGTCAAAATTAATTTGAAAAATCGCAAACAATACGTACTTGCGCATATAGAAGAGATACATATCAGAACACCAAGGTACCAGTGTCAAAGGTTATAGGCTGGGAACCCACAAATAATTGTTGATCAGTATTAAAACTGAAATTGAATGTTTGGTACAAGAAATACAAATGAGAACACCAAGATGCCAGTATCAGGTGTTTTTCTAAGGTAACCCACATAATCAATGATCAGTATTAAGGGGATTCTAAACCCAAAACCAATAACCATTGAACATAACTTTGGAAGCTTTTGAGGCTTATTTTCCCATATGCCTGTTGCTGGAATTTGTTTCCTGTTGTCTCCAGTGGAGGAAGGAGGCCAGCATTTGATGAGCTTGTGATGCACCTGACACCTAAGATGGTGATGGCCTACTGAGGTAATATGCAAGCCCATACTGTGAGGTAATTTGGATGCAGCAGTGAGCCCTATTATTGTTTTTCTCCTTGTCTATGACTTCTGTGAGGGGGGGGATGAGTGTCACCAATATGCCCAGCTTATTTATTGCCTGAATAGGGAGCCTGTTAAAGTGACTGCAGCTGTTTTGTCAGTATTTTCAGTATTGGGATTATTTATTAACAAGGCAGCTGGAAACTTCAAGTTTGTTTTCTAAACACAACAGCGTGGCAATATAGATAAGACACAGCACCGACAGCACAGAAAGCCGTCAAAATGGCAGCTGCAGCCACTTCCTGCTCCTTAAATCCCTCAGAGTCACAGAAGATGAGCAGCATGATATCCCTGCCCATGCTTCCGATAAATTTCTTACAGTTGCAAAATGTCAACATTTATTGGATAAAGCCTTAACCCTTTAAGTGCCAAGCATGTAACAAGTGCTTGACTTCCCCCCCGCTAGTTAAAAAAAAAAATAAATACTCACCTGACCCCCCGTTGGATCCGGTCGGGTCTCCTCTTTAATTTGGTGGCATCCGTTCCCCCGTGGGGGCTCGGATGGCTCCAGGATTTTCCCCCAGAATAGCGCCCCCCCCGTAAAATGACATTTACTTACCTGCAGTCGTGCTGCCTCCCGCCGGGTCTCCTCTTCACTGGGTGGGCCTCTGATCGCCCCCCCCCCCAGGCTGCTTAATCTTCAGGAGAGTGCTCAAAATGCCCTCTCCCCCTGCCTTCCAATGGGCGCCGCCATCTTGACGACTAGGGTGTCGTCCCGGTTCTCCTCGGCTCAGCTGTCAGATGCCCTGGTGATCGTTCTGCAGAGCAGTGGAGGGGCAGGGGATGCTCTGATACCCTGCCCCCCCTCTGGCCAGAGATCACCAGGGCACCTGACAGCTGATCGACACAGAAGCTGACAATCGGGTGAGGTGAGTAAAGAAAAAAAAAACATTTTTTTTTTTTTTTTTAAATAAATGACATTTTGTGTGGTGTGGTTTTTTTTTAAATGTTAACCCTTTTTGAACTGGTAAGGGGTCCATGAAACACCTATACCAGTTCACAAAGCTGGGGGCTGGCAAGTCACCTGCAACTAGCAGGTGACTTGCCATTAACCCCCGGCACCCCCAATTACCTGCCACCCCAAAGCCCAGGGGGGGGCAGAAGAGCCCGGGCCCAAATAGGCTATGTGGGCTTGTAGGCTGCAGGGTGGGGGGCCACAAAAGCTGGCCCCTCCACTCTGTTCCTACAAGCCCCCATAGCTGGTCCCGGGCTGGTTATGACGGGTGGGGGGGACCCTACGTCATTTTTTTTTATTTTTAAGGGTTAGGGTTAGCCTAACCGTAACCCTGGGAGGGGGGACCCTATGTCATTTTTGGGGGGATTTTTAGGGGTTAGGGTTAGCCTAACCCTAACCCTTAAAATTCCCAAAAAGAAAATGGGGTCCCCCCGGGGGACCCTATCTAATTTTTTTTTAAATTAACCCCTTATGCTCTGTTGCCTAGCAGCTATAAAAGGCTTCCAGCAGCAGCAGGAGAGCAGAAGCCAGAGTGATCAGCGTGGGACACAGTGCTCCAGGATGGATGGGAGGTAAGTATAAAAAAAAAAAAAGCAAATGAAATATTTTTTCTCCATGTGTCTGTGTGTTTTTTTTTACTTTTAAGCCCTTGTTAACTGGTAAGGGGTACATGAGTTTTTTTACGCAAAAATATTTAAAAAAACTGTAGAAAAACAACAACACATTTCATGTTAAAGCCTAAACTCTGCTGCAAAATATATATATATATATATATATATTTTTTTTTCCTGACAATTCCGGCAAAAATCATGGTTAAACATGGTGCAAAATGGGAAAAATGACCTGTCAACAGAGGGTGACAAAACTTCAAGTAGGCTGGCAATTAAAAGGGTTAATAGTACCTATGCATGTTGGGTATTGTTCTGCTCGGCGGACCTTGCGCTTTCAGATTTAGCTTGTTTTTTCTTGTTTGCATATTTATATTTTAGGAAAACATGTTATTTATTCAGTTTTTTATTCATTATTTTAGGGAAACCCTGTGCAACCTAAGAATTCTTTGAGGGATTACTTCCAGAAAGGTGAGCCTACTACAACAAGCTGGGTACTCTTAGAAAGCTTAACATATGTACTTTCAGGGAATATATGGTTTATTGGGGATATTCCAAATGTAAAGGGTTGTTTTGGTTGAAAAATTGCAAGGTGCGCACTTTGTCTGCAGAGCTGAAATTTTCAAGTAAAATTATTGTTATGCGCACGCTTTACTTTGTGGTGTTTGCCAACTCTTCCCTTGACAGTACCTATGCCTGTTGGGTATAGTTCTGTTTGGGGCATGTTGCATTTTGAGATTTTACTTGTTTTTTCTTGTTTGCATATAGTTTTTTTTAGGAAAATGTGGCTTGATTCTTCCTTTTTATTCTTTTTTAGGGAAACTTTGTGCAACCAAAGAATACATTGAGGGATTACTTCCAGAAAACTAAGCCCACATAAACAAGCTTGGTACGCCTAGAAATCTTGAGGCGTGTACTTCCAGAGAATATATAGTTAGCAGTTGTATTTTATCTGAAAATCTCCTAAAGCTCTGTTTCAGTTTGGGGGAGTCTTCTGGGCTGGAAAGGGAGTCTACCAATACATGTGGTACTGCTGTGCCCGAGAGAAATTGGGGTTTCGCATGCAATAAAATTTTATTGACAAACTTAAATTTTTTATTACAAAAATCACTAAAAATTGCAAAAAAATAGATTTGAGATTGAGAATACACTAAAAAGGCCAAACAAGACATTTTATCTTAAAGCCCAGACTCTGCTGAAAAAAAAACAATATATAATTTTCCTGGAAAATCCCTGGAAATCCTTTCAAAAATCACAGTTGAACATGTGTAGCGCAAAATTGTGAAACATGGTCTGGCAACAGAGGGTGACAAAAGCTGCAGGTAGGCTGGCACTTAAAGGGTTAAAGTACATGTCTAAATCAATATTGCAGAAAGTCGCAAGCCTCATTTCTAAAGATTTAAAAGATTGGGGCAGAGTTTCATAATGTGAGCAAAAGCTAGAAGAAACAACAACAGCCCTTGAGGCTCATGAAGGGACTGTTGAATCCCTTAAATCCTAAATTCAATTCCTTAAACATCAATTGTTTAAAAAAACAGAGAGTGCAGATCTAATCTCCAAATTTAGGTGAGTCAATTAAATAGCTTCAGTCTTCTGTTACAGCCCTTTTTTAAGAGCTAAGCACGAATATCCTAATAGATCGGGGGGAATAGAAACATAGAAACATAGAAGGCTGACGGCAGAAGGAGACCATACGCTCCATCTAGTCTACCCTTATGTGTATGCTGTATGTACTCTTTATCTTAGGATAGATGTGTGCTTATCCCAGGCAGGTTTAAATTCACTGATTGTCAATTTCTCAACTCTGCTGGAAGTTTGTTTTCCAAGCATCTACTACTCTTTCTGTAAAATAATATTTTCTAACATTGCTCCTGATCTTCCCTCCGACTAGCTTTAGATTGTGTCCCCTTGTTTCCTCTTAAAATACATTTCCCTCCTCAACCTTATTGAATTCTTTCATATATTTAAAGTTCTCAATCATGTCCTTTCTCTCCCTTCTGTCCCCCAGACTGTACAGTTTAAGTTCTTTAAGTCTCTCCTGATAAGTTTTAAGTTTAAGTCCTTCCACCATTTTTGTTGCACGCCTTTGGACCCGTTCTATTTGAATAATGTCTTTTGCAGGTAAGGTCTCCAGAACTACACACAGTATTCTAGCTTTGGCCTCACCAGGGCTCTATACAGTGGTATCACAACCTTCCTCTTCCTACTGGTGATGCCTCGAGCTATGCAGCCAAGCATCCTGCTTGCTTTTCCCACTGCCTGGCTACACTGTTCACTCATCTTGCAGTTTTCAGTAATCAGTATCCCTAAATCTCTTTCCTCCGAGGTCCTAGCTAACACAATACTGCCCATACGGTACTCAGAACAAGGATTCCTTCTACCCAAGTGCATGATTTTGCATTTACAGGCTCTATAAACTCTATTTTCCACAGTTTTGACCATTTATCCAGTAAAGCTATATAATTTTCCATGTTGCAGACACCTTCAGGAATATCCTCCCTATTATTAACCTTTGTATCATCAGCAAACAGGCAAACTTTTCCTACCAAGCCTTCTTCTATGTCACTTACAAACATATTAAAGAGAATTAGTCAGAGGGGCTGCAATCACAAATCTGACTTCTCTTAGAACTCTGGGGTGGATTCCACCTGGACCCATTGCCTTACTTACCTTTAGATGGTCCGCCATAGCCTTATCTCCATTAATATCATTATTTTCCCTATTTCTAATTTTTGAGACTGCGTTGTTTTTCTTCTTTCTGTTACCAATATATTGGAAAAAGGTTATATCTATCCTCTTCACCGATTTGGCCATTTCTTCCTCCTTTTTCTCAGGAGGGAATATAGGTTCCCGATTCTTTCATCCTCGCTACCCAGCGAGGGACTGAAGTGAGGTCTGGGGAAGCTGGATTTTAAACTGTCATTGCTGTGTCATTGCTGACATCACAGAAGAGGAGGGGCCTAGGGGGGAATTTTGTGTGCAACTCCCTCTATAATAAATGAAATTACAAAGTTTTACCTCTTAGTATAAAAGCCACTCTCTGGTGGCTTATTATGGAGCCCCTGGCCAGAAGGCAGGATGAACAGGACAACATAGCATGGGCCAGTGCTGGGCATCAGACCTGTGCTATACAGCATATAGGCTGGTATTGTCCAGGCCAGGGGCCAGATGGGTGGCCCTTGAGCCAGAGAATTACAAACCCCTAGGCTTGGTTTGCAGGGTTGATAATGCTTGAAGGGGGGACCCCACACATTTTTTACATTTCTGGCGGGAAATATTATTTAAATGTAACCCCATCCCCAACATGTTGAAAACATTCAGAAAAATGTGTGGGACTCCCTTCAAAGTACACGTCTCAAGCTTTCTAGGCATACCAGGGTGTTGACCAGGGGAACAGTTTTTTGGGAAATAATTCTTTGGTTGCACAGGGTTTGCTAAAAAGGTATAAAAAAGCAGAATCAAAGCCACATTTTCTTAAAAAAACAAGAAAAAAACAAGTGTGATTTGAAAAGGCAAGGTCCCCCAAACAGAACAATACCAAACAAGCATATGTACTGTCAAGGGTTGGGTTGTCAAACACCCCAATAAAAATGTCAGCTCTGCAGACAAAGTGAGCACCTTGCATTTTTTCTACCAAAACAATCCTTTTCATTTGAAACACCCCAGAAAGCACACATGTTAAGCTTATTAGATGTACCCAGCATGTTGTAGTGGGCCCATATTTATGGAAGTAATCCATTGATGAAATCTTTGGTTGCACAGAGTTTCCGTAAAAATTTTCATAAAAAAAAAAAAAATATATGCAAACTAGAAAAAGCAAAGTCCCTGAACCCAGCAATACCCAACAAGCTTAGCTACTTTCAGGGATAGGGTTGCCAAAACCACAAATTAAAGCATGTATGTAAGGGAAATTTTACTTTAAATTTTGAGCTGACAAAGTGCGCACCTTGCACTTTTCCAACCAAAATAACCTTTTACAGTAAAAACCATATACTCACTGAAAGTACACATCTTAGGCTTTCTAGTCGTATCCAGCTTGTTGTTGTAAACACATCTTTCTGGGAGTAATCCCTCAAAGAATTTTTGGGTTGCACAGGGTTTCCCTAAAAAAAGCCATGCAAAGGAAAATACACAACACTAGTGCAATACGCCTTTAACACTAAAAAAATGTTTTAAATAAAGGAAAAACACTCCCATATGTTAAGAAACACATATAGTAGACATGAAAATCCAACAGTTCTCACCGCCAGGGTCGATCACACCCCAACCAAAGATTACATGCGTAATAAGAGCAAGCACGTCCAACGCATTTTGACGCCGTAGCGGCTTCTGCTGGGATGCTCGATAAGGTAAAAATGACGGTATTTAAACTGGAAGGCTTCTCTGACGTGTGCATCACGTGGTGCATGCACACGTCATGACAAAATACTAGTATAAGGGCGGTACAACCAAGCCTTACTTGCGGACATCACAGCCATTCCTCCTTTCAGCAAACCATGCATGCTAGCAAAAGGGGGCGGTGCAAATGTCAATTCGGAGTCTGCAGAAGGAACTCCCCGCCAGATAGCAATAAGTGGCGCACAGCTGATCGGGGCAGCAGATCAGCGTGTCCGCAATCATAAAAGATAATGCTAAAAAAAGGTCCAATCAAAGCAAGGCATTTAACCATTTGGCCATATTAATAATAATCACTGAGGGTTGTAGCCCTTAATGTGATTGACCATCCGAGCAGCCTAACCTATACATGGGCCAATCAACCAACGCTAAGTAAAACAAATAAAAAAAATGCTATACAAACTACAATAAACCTTAGGAGGATCCATGGCTTTGTGAGAGCTGCATTACAAAATTGTATAAAGCCTGAATAAAACAGTATAAAAAAGTAGTAAGTAAATCCAAACACAGGTGTAAAATCATTAGGAACTTTCAAGTTAGGGTCAAACTCCACGTTCAGACCCCTGGGGCAAAGCGTATTTAAATCAAAGGTCCATCTACTTTCTCTTTGGGATAATTCCCTAGTCATGTTCAATCCCCTCCAATGGCACTCAATTCTATCAATGACCTGGAAAGACATATGCCTGGGGTCCAATGCATGAACCAATATAAAATGGGCAGATAGATTATGCCCTTCATATCCCCTCTTGATGTTATAGATATGCTTGAGGATTCTGACCCTAACTTCCCGACTCGTCCTACCAATATACGTAAGGCCACAGGTGCACCAAATAGCATATACCACAAATTTAGTGCTACATGAGATGAACTTCGAAATCTTATAAGATCTACCTGTTCGGATGTCCTCAAAAGATTTTTTGGGTCTATCTATCCTTAACACCGTCCTGTATCCACAGCAGCAACCACGCCTATAAAAACCAGTAAGTGGAGTTTCAACCAAAGATACTGGTTTTATCCCTTAGGTTGGGTGCTTTTCTAATAATACATACAGGCCTCTCTGGCAAGGACGGACCTAATATTGGGTCCTCCTTCAGGATATGCCAGTGCTTACCAAGGATATTTTTCATTTAACGATACTGCACATTAAATCCAGTTATAAAGGCATAGTCCATATTAGTATCCTTTTTAGCATGACCTCGCGGCTGTCCAAGATGTGAGGTCCGATCTGTGGCCCAAACAAGCTTGTTTTGCTCAGAAATGGTGTTACTATCATAGCCTTTCTCCAAGAATCTCTTGGAGAGATCTGCAGCCTGTTTGTCATATTTCTTGACATCACTGCAGTTATGCCTCAGTGAATTGTCCCCTGGGTAAAGCTCTCAACCAATTTGGATGGTGGTAGCTATCCCAGGGGACATATCCATTCCTATCTGTGGCCTTAGTAGGAGTGTCAAGAGCATCGACCCATCCACTCTAATAGTCAGGTCCAAAAAGTTCACCTCAGAGGTCCCTATTTCCACTGTGAATTCCAAGTTGAAGCTGTTAGTGTTAACAAGCTTAAAGAATTCCTCTAATGAAGACCTAGAGCCCTCCTAGATGACCAACACGTCACCAAAGCCATAAAGAGGGCCTAGAGTCACCAAAAATCTTTTGTGCCTCCCAGTATCCCACGTATAAATTGGCCATAATAGGGGCAAATTTCGCCCCCATAGCTACGCCCTTGGTTTGGAGATAGAATCTACCCCCAAACCAAAAGTAATTGTAATTTAGGGCAAAAACAAGGCAATCGACAATAAAATCCACCTGTTTTAAAGGCAGACCTTCTTGGACAGTCGGGAGGATGTGCAAAAAGGATACTAATATGGACTATGCCTTTATAACTGGATTAAATGTGCAGTATCGTAAAATGAAAAAATATCCTTAGCAAGCACTGGCATATCCTGAGGGAGGACCCAATATTTGGTCCGTCCTTGCCAGAGAGGCCTGTATGTATTATTAGAAAAGCACCCAACCTAAGGAATAAAGTGGTGCATAGCTATGTAGATCCCCCCAAAACCAGTATCTTTGGTTGAAACTTCACTTACTGGTTTTTATAGGTGTGGTTGCTGATGTGGATGCAGAATGGCGTTAAGGATAGATAGACCCAAAAAATCTTTTGAGAACATCCGAACCGGTAGATCTTATAAGATTTTGAAATTCATCTCATGTAGCACTACATTTGTGGTATATGCTATTTGGTGCACCTATGGCCTTACGTATATCGGTAGGATGACTCGGGAACTCGTGGTCAGAATCCGCGAGCATATCTATAACATCAAGGGGGGATATGAGGGGCATAATCTATCTGCCCATTTTATAATGGTACATGCATCGGACCCCAGGCATATGTCTTTCCAGGGCATTGATTGAATTGAGCACCATTGGAGAAGATTGAACATGACTAGGGAATTATCTCAAAGAGAAAGTAGATGGATCTACGATTGACCTTAACTGAATCTACGATTGACCTTAACTGCTTTATTGAAAGTTCCTAATGATTTTACACCTGTTTTTGGATTTACTTACTACTTTTTTATACTGTTTAATTCAGGTTTTATACAATTTTGTAATGCAGCTCTCACCAAGCCATGGATCCCCCTAAAGTTTATTGTAGTTTGTATAGCATTTTTTGTATTTGTTTTACTTAGTGTTGGTTGATTGGCCCAAGTATAGGTTTGACCGGTCGGAAGATCGGTCATGTTAAGGGCTACAACCCTCAGTGATTGGTATTAATATGGACAAATGGTTAAATGCCTTGCTTTGATTGGGCCTTTTTTAAGCATTATCTTTTATGATTGCAGACATGCTGATCTGCTTTCCCGATCGGCTGTGTGCCGCTTATTGCTCTGTGCCGGGGCGTTCCTTCTGCAGGCTCCGAATTGACATTTGCACTGCCCCCTTTTGTCAGCATGGTTTGCTCAAAGGAGGAGCGGCTGTGACGTCTGCATGTAAGGCTTGGTTGTACCGCCCTGCCTACTTATACTAACGTTTTGTCATGACGCATGAGCGCATCACATGATGCGCACGTCAGAGAAGCATTCCGGTTTAAATACCAGCATTTTTACTTTATCGAGCATCCCAGCAGAAGCCGATACGGTGGCGAAACGCATTGGGCGTGCTCGCTCTTCTTACGTATCTAATCTTTGGTTGGGGTGTGTTCGACCCTTGCTTATTGACGGGATCCCTGGCGTTGAGAACTGTTGGATTTTCCTGTCTACTATATGCGTTTTTAACATGTTTGTGAGTGCTTTTCCTTTATTAAAAGCGGTTTTTAGTGTTAATGGCATATTTCACTAGTGTTGTGTATTTCCCTTTGCATGGCTTCTAGACTCCCAATGACCATATCTAATTGATTGGCATGAGAATAAGACCTTGGAGTTTATTTACTTAAATCCATTCTGGAGATCGTGTGACTGGACTATTGAGAAATCACGCATTCTGTTTGTGAATTCATTGTGCAAGTACCTATCTTATATCTGGTAAGAGTCTGGTATTACTGGTGGTGGTCCACTTGTAAGATATAGGAGCATGCACTTTGGGATGAACAATAATGACACCTGATTTTCTACAAACAACTCTGTGTTTTCTGTACATGAGCTGATTTTATTGAGAGGAAGAACAAAGCACACGTTGAGCATTTCATGTTTGTGTAGCACGGTATCCATATTATTATTATTATTATTATTATTGTTTATTTATATAGCGCCATCAAGTTCCGTAGCTCTTTACAAGGTAAGACTACAGACAAGGTAAAACATATAGCACAGAGAACAATACAAAATTAGATGCCACAGGTTAAAACTAAGTGTTGTGAGCACAGGAGACAATAGGGAGGAGTGCCCTGACCATGCAAGCTTACAGTCTAAAGGATGGGGGTGGAGACAAAGGGGGCGGGTTCACAAGTGGTAGAGCTTGAGTATGGCTGCATGTGCCATTGAAGGTTATAGGAGTTGCTTACGCCAGTTCATATGCTTGTCTGAAGAAGTGAGTTTTGAGGGCGCTTTTAAAGGCTTGGCTTGGAGTGATCAAGAGTGGCGGATCGAGCGGGGGAGTGCATTCCAGAGAAGTGGGGAGGCACGGGAGAAGTCTTGAAGGCGGGAGTGCGAGGAAGTAACCAAGGAAGAGGACAGGAGAATGTCAAAGGCAGAGCAGAGGTTGCGCTTTGGTTGGTAATGCTGGATCAGAGATGAAATGTAGGAAGGGGCCTGGTTAGAGAGAGCTTTGTAGGTTAGCACTAGAAGTTTGAACTGAACTATATGGGAGACAGGTAACCAGTGGAGGGATTGACAGAGGGGAGTAGCACTGGAGAAGCGAGAGGAGAGGTGCATGAGGCGAGCAGCAGAGTTTAGGATAGATTGGAGGGGAGCCAGTCTGTTTGTTGGCAAACCACAGAGGAGGGTGTTGCAGTAGTCTAGTCGGGATATGACCAGGGTATGCACTAACATTTTAGTGGTGACAGGTGAGAGGAAGGGACGGATGCGAGAGATATTTTTGAGTTGGAGGCAACAGGAGGTGGCTAGGGAGTGAATGTGAGGTCTGAAGGAGAGAGAGGAGTCCAGAGTGACACCCAGGCATCGAGCTTGAGGAGTTGCAGTTATTGTAAGATTATTTACAGAGATTGTGGTGTTAGAGAGGGGAGGGGAGTGAGATGGTGGGAAAATGACCAGTTCTGTTTTGTCCATGTTCAGTTTAAGAGAGCGAGATGTCATGAAGGAAGAGATGGCTGTTAGACAGTCAGGAAGGCGCGAGAGGATCGAAGAGAGATTCGGGCCAGAGAGGTAGATCTGAGTGTCGTCTGCATAAAAGTGATATTGGAAGCCTAGCGAGGTTATTAGTTGTCCTAGACCAGAAGTATGTATAGAAAAAAGTAGGGGTCCTAGGACTGAACCTTGTGGTACCCCTACAGACAGAGGCCGGGGAGAGGAAATGGTGTTTGAGTAGGATACACTAAATGTGTGGTGAGAGACATAGGAGGAGAGCCAAGAGAGTGCACATACATATGAGTATACATATTTGTAGTGAGTATACATATTTGTATACTACTTGAGATGTTGTCACCGTTTGTTGACCCTCTGTTGTAATTTTTAAGCATTTGTAAACCAGGAGATGGGGGCCAGCCAGGCCCTGAAAGCTACATGCCCACATAGCCCTTGTGGACTGTGGGCTCTTCTGCCCCCCTGGCCTTTGGGGAGGCAGGTAATAGGGTTGAGGGTTAATGGCAAGTTACCCACTTGCCACAGGTGACCCCCTCTGTGGGGGGCAACCATTTTTAAAATATTTAAGGGTTAAAAAAATGGGGTTAAAATGGTGTGGGTTCCCTCTTCCCAGAATAACCAGCCCAGGTATAAGCTATGGAGGCTTGTATACAAGGACCAGAGGACAACCTCAGTGGCCCTGGCCCTGAAGGCTATGTGGGCAAGAGGATACCTGCACATTGGATCACAGCCCCAGGTGAGCATCTTATTTTTTTTTTCCGCATACAGGGGGGAACTCCAGGCATGTCACAGTTATGTGGCTGGCATTTAATGGTAGGAAAGGCAGCCACATCAATTTAGAAGGGTTAAAAAAAGACCTTTATTATTCTTAATTAACTTATGCTTACCTTCTTGGGGTATGCCACACAGCCTATGGTAATGGGGGGAGGGGGATGTCACACAGCCTATGGGAATGGGGGATGCCACACAGCCTATGGGAATGGGGGGATGGGGATGCCACACAGCCTATGGGAATGGGGGGATGGGGATGCCACACAGCCTTTGGGAATGGGGGGAGGGGTATGCCACACAGCCTATGGGAATGGGGGGATGCCACACAGCCTTTGGGAATGGGGGGAGGGGTATGCCACACAGCCTATGGGAATGGGGGGAGGGGGATGTCACACAGCCTATGGGAATGGGGGATGCCACACAGCCTATGGGAATGGGGGGATGCCACACAGCCTTTGGGAATGGGGGGAGGGGCATGCCACACAGCCTATGGGAATGGGGGGAGGGGGATGCCACACAGCCTATGGGAATGGGGGGATGCCACACAGCCTTTGGGAATGGGGAGAGGGGGATGCCACACAGCCTATGGGAATGGGGGGAGAGGTGGATGCCACACAGCCTATGGGAATGTGGGGAGAGGGATGCCACACAGCCTATACTAATGGGGGGAGAGGGGGATGCCACACAGCCAATGGGTATATGGGGAATGGGAGGGGGGATGCCACACTGCATATACGGGGAATGGGATGGGGGCATCCCACACTGTCTATGGAATGGGGGCATCCCACACTGCCTATGGGAATTGGATAGGGGAATGCCACACTGTCTGTAATGGTGCGTTTTTGGTTTAAATTTTTTTTTTCTTATTTTCTTCCCCCAAATCCTAGGTGCGTCTTATGGGCAGGTGCGTCTTATAGGGCGAAAAATACGGTAATAAACATAATAAATGTTTATTCCAATGTATATTTATACAAGGACCAGAGGACAACCTCAGTGGCCCTGGCCCTGAAGGCTATGTGGGCAAGAGGATACCTGCACATTGGATCACAGCCCCAGGTGAGCATCTTATTTTTTTTTTCCGCATACAGGGGGGAACTCCAGGCATGTCACAGTTATGTGGCTGGCATTTAATGGTAGGAAAGGCAGCCACATCAATTTAGAAGGGTTAAAAAAAGACCTTTATTATTCTTAATTAACTTATGCTTACCTTCTTGGAGTTTGATAGGCTTCACAAGGGAGTCCCGGCACAATAGGGACATAAAGAGGGGAAAAAATGACCAACAAAAAGTAGTATGAAAGTGTTAAATGTTAATTCCCATTAATACAATGCTTCAATATTGAAAACGTTAATCACCATTTATAAAACAGCAATTAAGTGTTAGAAAACCATGACTTACCGTATTTTTCGCCCTATAAGATGCACTTATTTTTCCCCAAAAGTGGGGGAAAAATGTCAGTGCGCCTTATCGGGCGAATGTAAAAAAAAATAAATAAAAATGTAAAAAATAAAATTAAAAAAAAAAAAAAAAAACTCACCCGTCCCCGGCGCTCCCGCGTTGTTTGGCACACTGCGAAAGGCCAGAGGAGCGGCGGGGGCTCTGTCCCGGCCCCGCCGCTGCGATCGCTGTCTTTTCAGGCAGCGATGACAGCGGCGGGGCCAGAGACAGAGCCCCCGCCGCTCCTTCATCTGCTGCCGGGCTCAGAGCACACGCGAGCACGAAGGTCCCGGCAGTGGGTGGGCGTTTCCTGCACCGGCGCAGGCCACGCCCACCCGCTGCCCGGACCTTCGTGCTCGCATGTGGAGAAGCAGATGGAGGAGCGGCGGGGGCTCTGTCTCTGGCCCTGCCGCTGTCATCGCTGCCTGAAAAGACAGCGATCGCAGCGGCGGGGCCGGGACAGAGCCAGCTCGTGAATGGGGTGGGCGTGGCCTGCGTCGACGCTGCGGCGCAGGCCACGCCCACCCCATTCACGGAGCCAGCCGCTCAGCGCAGCGGTGTCAGCGGACAGGTGAGTTTAACTTTTTTTTTTTTTTCATATGGCGCCTGCCTATACTAATGGGGGGAGGGGGTTGGGAATGGGAGGAGAGGGGCCACACAGCCTATTCTAATGGGGGGAGAGGGGCCACACAGCCTATACTAATGGGGGGAGGGGGGGGGAAGGGCCACACAGCCTATTCTAATGGGAGGAGAGGGGCCACACAGCCTATGGGAATGGGGGGGAGGGGGATGCCACACAGCCTTTGGGAATGGGGGGAGGGGTATGCCACGCAGCCTTTGGGAATGGGGGGAGGGGGATGCCACACAGCCTATGGGAATGGGGAGAGGGGGATGCCACACAGCCTATGGGAATGGGGGGATGGGGATGCCACACAGCCTATGGGAATGGGGAGAGGGGGATGCCACACAGCCTATGGGAATGGGGGGATGGGGATGCCACACAGCCTATGGGAATGGGGGGATGGGGATGCCACACAGCCTATGGGAATGGGGGGATGGGGATGCCACACAGCCTTTGGGAATGGGGGGAGGGGTATGCCACACAGCCTATGGGAATGGGGGGATGCCACACAGCCTTTGGGAATGGGGGGAGGGGTATGCCACACAGCCTATGGGAATGGGGGGGAGGGGGATGTCACACAGCCTATGGGAATGGGGGATGCCACACAGCCTATGGGAATGGGGGGATGCCACACAGCCTTTGGGAATGGGGGGAGGGGTATGCCACACAGCCTATGGGAATGGGGGGAGGGGGATGCCACACAGCCTATGGGAATGGGGGGATGCCACACAGCCTTTGGGAATGGGGGGATGGGGATGCCACACAGCCTATGGGAATGGGGGGATGGGGATGCCACACAGCCTTTGGGAATGGGGGGATGCCACACAGCCTATGGGAATGGGGGGATGCCACACAGCCTTTGGGAATGGGGGGAGGGGTATGCCACGCAGCCTATGGTAATGGGGGGAGGGGGATGTCACACAGCCTATGGGAATGGGGGATGCCACACAGCCTATGGGAATGGGGGGATGGGGATGCCACACAGCCTATGGGAATGGGGGGATGGGGATGCCACACAGCCTTTGGGAATGGGGGGAGGGGTATGCCACACAGCCTATGGGAATGGGGGGATGCCACACAGCCTTTGGGAATGGGGGGATGCCACACAGCCTTTGGGAATGGGGGGATGGGGATGCCACACAGCCTATGGGAATGGGGGGATGGGGATGCCACACAGCCTTTGGGAATGGGGGGATGCCACACAGCCTATGGGAATGGGGGGATGCCACACAGCCTTTGGGAATGGGGGGAGGGGTATGCCACACAGCCTATGGTAATGGGGGGAGGGGGATGTCACACAGCCTATGGGAATGGGGGATGCCACACAGCCTATGGGAATGGGGGGATGGGGATGCCACACAGCCTATGGGAATGGGGGGATGGGGATGCCACACAGCCTTTGGGAATGGGGGGAGGGGTATGCCACACAGCCTATGGGAATGGGGGGATGCCACACAGCCTTTGGGAATGGGGGGAGGGGTATGCCACACAGCCTATGGGAATGGGGGGAGGGGGATGTCACACAGCCTATGGGAATGGGGGATGCCACACAGCCTATGGGAATGGGGGGATGCCACACAGCCTTTGGGAATGGGGGGAGGGGTATGCCACACAGCCTATGGGAATGGGGGGAGGGGGATGCCACACAGCCTATGGGAATAGGGGGATGCCACACAGCCTTTGGGAATGGGGAGAGGGGGATGCCACACAGCCTATGGGAATGGGGGGAGAGGTGGATGCCACACAGCCTATGGGAATGTGGGGAGAGGGATGCCACACAGCCTATACTAATGGGGGGAGAGGGGGATGCCACACAGCCAATGGGTATATGGGGAATGGGAGGGGGGATGCCACACTGCATATACGGGGAATGGGATGGGGGCATCCCACACTGTCTATGGAATGGGGGCATCCCACACTGCCTATGGGAATTGGATAGGGGAATGCCACACTGTCTGTAATGGTGCGTTTTTGGTTTAAATTTTTTTTTTCTTATTTTCTTCCCCCAAATCCTAGGTGCGTCTTATGGGCAGGTGCGTCTTATAGGGCGAAAAATACGGTAATAAACATAATAAATGTTTATTCCAATGTATATTTTTTGATTGCTTACCATAACCTAAAATTCATGAAACTTATAGAAAGTTGGTGGATGGTGAATCACATTACCAGAGGTGCAAAAAGTAAGATAACTGAAGCCACATAAATGACCAGGTCTTGATAGATTTTTACCACAATATTATACAAAACTTGAAAATATTTTTGCCCCAGGATGGTATTGCTCTTTAATTCACTCTTAGAGGGGAAGCAACTTTTGAGAGATTCTCTATGTGCAGCGGTTTGCATGCTCTCAGAACCAGGGATGGATCATTCGAGCTGGATCATTTATAGACATATTTCTTTGCTCAACATGGATAATAAGGTGTTAGCTGATCAAATAAACTCAGGTCTACACAAATTAATACATCGAAATAAATTCGACTTTGTACGCAATAGGCAAGCTGGTGACCTGAAAATGTCAACATTTCAGGATTACAAATAGCTGGATACCCTCATAAAATACATCTCTTTGTGGATAATGTGATGCTTATTTCCAATCTCACTATCCCACTTCCAAACCTAAATGCAGTACTGAGTGCCTTTGATGTTTCAGACCTTATCTTCAAAGTCAAGTCAGACCTTATCTTCAACAGCCTTCAATATTTCACTCTCAAGTGAATTGAAGAACACAATAATGTCATCATTTCCTTGTCATTTGGAACATTTCAAGATTTTGGACAGCAGTATTGATGAAAGAAGCCACAGTAGGGCATACCAAATAACAAAAGTAATGTTTCATACATTATTCTCAGCTTAGGTAACATAGATAATCAAAGGCAGAAAAAAATAATAATTGACTTTAAAAGGGTAATTCCACTTTAAATGGCATTTGGTTGATTCAGAGATGCATAAAATAATTTTCATTTATGACTCATTCTGTGCAATTTTCTTTTTTTCCCCGTTGGCGTATGTGTGTACGCATGATTCAAAGCCAGCATCGGGAGCCTTCCGTTTACTGTTCGTCACTGCGTACACCAAAGAGAATGCCATTTTTCTGCTCTCGTTATGTATTCGAGAGGACGAGGTTTTCATTTACGTTACTTATTAAACAACGTACCCTTCCCTTATTGGGCTTTTTCCAACGTAGCCTCTAACAAAATATTTACGAGTCCCATCATATTCAGCATTCCGCTTTCTATTAATATACATCCAGACAGAAATCTGGCGTAACTCACACATGCGCGCACCTATATTAACTCATTCATGTCCCTGTCTCAACTATTCTCTCACTCACTTCAGCTACAATGCTTACCTCAATTCCTTCACGGTTCCCTTTTTCTTCACTTTGCGCTATTCATGCTTACCTCAATTCCTTCGCGTTTCCCTATTTCTTCACTTTGGGCTATTTATGCTTACCTCAATTCCTCACGGTTCCCTTTTTCTCCACTTTGCACTATTCATGCTTACCTCAATTCCTTCGCGGTTCCCTTTTTCTTCACTTTGCGCTATTAATGCTTACCTCAATTGCTTTGCGGTTCCCTTTTTTCTTCACTTTGCGCTATTCATGCTTACCTCAGTTCCTTTGCGGTTCCCTTTTTCTTTACTTTGCGCTATTAATGTTTACCTCAATTCCTTTGCGGTTCCCTTTTTCTTCACTTTGCGCAATAAATGCGTACATCGATTCCTTCGCGGTTCCCTTTTTCTTTACTTTGCGCTATTAATGTTTACATCAATTCCTTTGCGGTTCCCTTTATCTTCACTTTGCGCTATTAATGCTTACCTCAGTTCCATCGCGGTTCCCTTTTTCTTCACTTTGCGCTATTAATGCTTACCTCAATTCCTTTGCGGTTCCCTTTTTCTTCACTTTGCGCTATTAATGCTTACCTCAATTCCTTCCCGGTTCCCTTTTCTTCACTTTGCGCTATTAATGCTTACCTCAGTTCCTTCGATGTTTCCTTTTTCTTCACTTTGAGCTTTTAATACTTACCTCAATTCCTTCGCGGCTCCCTTTTTCTTCACTTTGCGCTATTCCTGTTTTTTTTTGTTTTTTTTATAACGTTTTCCTGTAAGCAAGCCTTAATGTGTATTTGTTTGACATAAAAGAAGACAGAAACATGTTTTTTTTTTTGGTTATTTATTTTTAATTTCAAATTTTGTTTTTTCATTTTCATTTAGAATTTTCATCTTTTCATATTTAAAATTTAGTTTTTTGCAATATAAAAGTAAAAAAAAAAGAAATAGAAATTTAAAAATAGGGATGAGCGAATCGATTCGGACGAACCCGGATTCGATCCGAATTTCATGAAAAATTCGATTCGGATCGAATCCGAATTTCCCCAAGCTTCGATCGCTCGAAGTTTTCCATTACAGGCATTCTAAGATGGCGGACGGGACATGTCCAGACATCTACCCCGCTCCAGTGCATGCTGGGGCAGTCACATGCATCCTATCAGCAGCCAGCAAGCCCGGTGACATCACAGCGCTATTTAAGGCGGCGGCCATCTTGCTTTTCCTCATTTCTCTATTGCATTTGTGAGAGACAGGACGCTGCTGTAGTCAGGGAGAGACAGTTAGAGAGCCAGGGACAGACAGGGACAGGCAGGAGACAGGCAGGAGACAGGCAGGAAGATAGCGAGAAGCAGGGAAAGTTAAGAAAAATCGGAGGCAGTCACAGGGAGATTTTTTTTTTTTTTTCATCCAGCCTGAGTGTTACTGGCTGGCTGACTGGCTTTTTTAGCGGTTTCAGGCTGCTTATACACTTTTGATGTTGTGCATATATAATGAACTGATCTCAAGTCTGCTGTGGGAACATTACCATTTTGTAAAATCTCATTAGCCTGTGTATTTACTTTAAGCTGCACAGTTATTTAAAGTAATTTGGCCTGTTTGAGCCTGCTTAGACACTGTTGCTGTGCATATATACTGATCTCAAGTCTGCTGTGGGGCATCCCATTCTGTAACATCACATTAGCCTCTGTATTTACTGTAAGCTGCACAGTTATTTAAAGTAATTTGGCCTGTTTGAGCCTGCTTAGACACTGTTGCTGTGCATATATACTGATCTCAGGTCTGCTGTGGGGCATCCCATTCTGTAATGTCACATTAGCCTCTGTGTTTACTGTAAGCTGCACAGTTATTTAAAGTAATTTGGCCTGTTTGAGCCTGCTTAGACACTGTTGCTGTGCATATATACTGATCTCAAGTCTGCTGTGGGGCATCCCATTCTGTAATGTCACATTAGCCTCTGTGTTTACTGTAAGCTGCACAGTTATTTAAAGTAATTTGGCCTGTTTCAGCCTGCTTAGACACTGTTGCTGTGCATATATACTGATCTCAAGTCTGCTGTGGGGCATCCCATTCTGTAACATCACATTAGCCTCTGTATTTATTCTAAGCTGCACACTTATTTAAAGTAATTTGGCCTGTTTGAGCCTGCTTAGACACTGTTGCTGTGCATATATACTGATCTCAAGTCTGCTGTGGGGCATCCCATTCTGTAACATCCCATTAGCCTCTGTATTTACTGTAAGCTGCACAGTTATTTAAAGTAATTTGGCCTGTTTGAGCCTGCTTAGACACTGTTGCTGTGCATATATACTGATCTCAAGTCTGCTGTGGGGCATCCCATTCTGTAACATCCCATTAGCCTCATTATTTACTCTAAGCTGCACACTTATTTAAAGTAATTTGGCCTGTTTGAGCCTGCTTAGACACTGTTGCTGTGCATATATACTGATCTCAAGTCTGCTGTGGGGCATCCCATTCTGTAATGTCACATTAGCCTCTGTGTTTACTGTAAGCTGCACAGTTATTTAAAGTAATTTGGCCTGTTTCAGCCTGCTTAGACACTGTTGCTGTGCATATATATTGATCTCAAGTCTGCTGTGGGGCATCCCATTCTGTAACATCACATTAGCCTCTGTATTTACTGTAAGCGGCACAATTATTTAAAGTAATTTGGCCTGTTTGAGCCTGCTTAGACACTGTTGCTGTGCATATATACTGATCTCAAGTCTGCTGTGGGGCATCCCATTCTGTAATGTCACATTAGCCTCTGTGTTTACTGTAAGCTGCACAGTTATTTAAAGTAATTTGGCCTGTTTGAGCCTGCTTAGACACTGTTGCTGTGCATATATACTGATCTCAAGTCTGCTGTGGGGCATCCCATTCTGTAATGTCACATTAGCCTCTGTGTTTACTGTAAGCTGCACAGTTATTTAAAGTAATTTGGCCTGTTTCAGCCTGCTTAGACACTGTTGCTGTGCATATATACTGATCTCAAGTCTGCTGTGGGGCATCCCATTCTGTAACATCACATTAGCCTCTGTATTTATTCTAAGCTGCACACTTATTTAAAGTAATTTGGCCTGTTTGAGCCTGCTTAGACACTGTTGCTGTGCATATATACTGATCTCAAGTCTGCTGTGGGGCATCCCATTCTGTAACATCCCATTAGCCTCTGTATTTACTGTAAGCTGCACAGTTATTTAAAGTAATTTGGCCTGTTTGAGCCTGCTTAGACACTGTTGCTGTGCATATATACTGATCTCAAGTCTGCTGTGGGGCATCCCATTCTGTAACATCCCATTAGCCTCATTATTTACTCTAAGCTGCACACTTATTTAAAGTAATTTGGCCTGTTTGAGCCTGCTTAGACACTGTTGCTGTGCATATATACTGATCTCAAGTCTGCTGTGGGGCATCCCATTCTGTAACATCACATTAGCCTCTGTATTTACTGTAAGCTGCACAGTTATTTAAAGTAATTTGGCCTGTTTGAGCCTGCTTAGACACTGTTGCTGTGCATATATACTGATCTCAAGTCTGCTGTGGGGCATCCCATTCTGTAACATCCCATTAGCCTCATTATTTACTCTAAGCTGCACACTTATTTAAAGTAATTTGGCCTGTTTGAGCCTGCTTAGACACTGTTGCTGTGCATATATACTGATCTCAAGTCTGCTGTGGGGCATCCCATTCTGTAATGTCACATTAGCCTCTGTGTTTACTGTAAGCTGCACAGTTATTTAAAGTAATTTGGCCTGTTTCAGCCTGCTTAGACACTGTTGCTGTGCATATATATTGATCTCAAGTCTGCTGTGGGGCATCCCATTCTGTAACATCACATTAGCCTCTGTATTTACTGTAAGCGGCACAATTATTTAAAGTAATTTGGCCTGTTTGAGCCTGCTTAGACACTGTTGCTGTGCATATATACTGATCTCAAGTCTGCTGTGGGGCATCACATTCTGTAACATCCAATTAGCCTCTGTATTTACTCTAAGCTGCACACTTATTTAAAGTAATTTGGCCTGTTTGAGCCTGCTTAGACACTGTTGCTGTGCATATATACTGATCTCAAGTCTGCTGTGGGGCATCCCATTCTGTAACTTTCCATTAGCCTCATTATTTACTCTAAGCTGCACACTTATTTAAAGTAATTTAGCCTGTTTGAGCCTGCTTAGACACTGTTGCTGTGCATATGTACTGATCTCAAGTCTGCTGTGGGGCATCCCATTCTGTAACATCACATTAGCCTCTGTATTTACTGTAAGCTGCACAGTTATTTAAAGTAATTTGGCCTGTTTGAGCCTGCTTAGACACTGTTGCTGTGCATATATACTGATCTCAAGTCTGCTGTGGGGCATCCCATTCTGTAACATCACATTAGCCTCTGTATTTACTGTAAGCTGCACACTTATTTAAAGTAATTTGGCCTGTTTGAGCCTGCTTAGACACTGTTGCTGTGCATATATACTGATCTCAAGTCTGCTGTGGGGCATCCCATTCTGTAACATCCCATTAGCCTCTGTATTTACTCTAAGCTGCACACTTATTTAAAGTAATTTGGCCTGTTTGAGCCTGCTTAGACACTGTTGCTGTGCATATATACTGATCTCAAGTCTGCTGTGGGGCATCCCATTCTGTAACATCACATTAGCCTCTGTATTTACTGTAAGATGCACAGTTATTTAAAGTAATTTGGCCTGTTTGAGCCTGCTTAGACACTGTTGCTGTGCATATATACTGATCTCAAGTCTGCTGTGGGGCATCCCATTCTGTAATGTCACATTAGCCTCTGTGTTTACTGTAAGCTGCACAGTTATTTAAAGTAATTTGGTCTGTTTGAGCCTGCTTAGACACTGTTGCTGTGCATATATACTGATCTCAAGTCTGCTGTGGGGGCATCCCATTCTGTAACATAACATAACCTACCTCTCTTATTTACACTAAGCAGCTCTCTTATTTAAACTAAGCAGGCCTCTTATTTACACTAAGCAGCTCTCTTATTTAAACTAAGCAGGCCTCTTGGAGGCTGATTGTCCACTTTTGGGTGTGCATTATATTCGGTTTCATATACAGTGGGGTATCCCAATTTGTAAGATAACCTACTCCAACCATGTAAACTTAAGAGGCCTGTTGCAGCCTGAGTTTCTCTGCTTGCGTATGGCCTGCATTACAATCTGTCTCTTTCAATGACACTGCTGCCTGGGGTATCCCAATTTGTAACATAACCTACCCCAACCATGTAAACTAAAGGTTACGTCCTTCCAGAAGGAAAACTTATGCCGAACACTATTTTTGTTAGGGGCATTGACCTTTGGATTGATCGGCATGAAATTAAGGATTTTTTTTCAAAGTATGGCGCTGTAAAGAAGGTCAAAATTATTTCTCATACTTGAATTATTGTTACTTTTTGTTCAGCTTGAAATATACCAGGCCACACGGGCATCCCAAGGCACATGCTATTTTAACCCTATCTGTTATACAACATAAGCGTTGATCAGCATCAGCTGCTTTATTAAGCTACTTCAGTTTGCACTTGTTTTTGACTGCTTTTAATAAACCAGGCCGCAGGGCACCCCAAAGCTGCACCTTGCACCCTATCTGGTATACAACATAAGCGTTGATCAGCATCAGCTTCATTAAGCTACTTCAGTTTGCACTTCCTTTTTGACTGCTTTCATTTAACCAGGCCGCAGGGCACCCCAAAGCTGCACGTTGCACCCTATCTGTTTATACTAAATAAGCATCTACAGCCTCAGCTTTATTAAGTAATTGCATTTTGAATTGGTTTTGGTCTGCTTTAAATACACCAAGCCGCAGGGTATCCCAAACCTGCATGTTGCACCCCATCTGTTATACTAAATAAGCGTTGATCAGCATCAGCTTTATTAAGCTATTGCATTTTGCATTGGTTTTTGTCCTGCTGCCAAAACACTAGGCCCCAGGGTATCCCAAACCTGCACTTAGCAGCCTATCTGTTATACTAAATACGCTTGTTGATCCTTCCTCAGCTTAATCAAAGTATTGCATTTTGAATTGGTTTTTGTCCTGCAGTCAAAACACTAGCCCATATGGGCATCCCAAACCAGCACATGTCATCCTATCTGTTATACTAAATAAGCTTCTACAGGCCCTTTTTTTATTTATTTATTTTTATTTATATAGAGCTGTAATAGCTTATATAGTGAGGTAAATTTGCCATTTTGCTTCATTATATAGAGCAGCCCCTGTGTAAATCTGAGGGGCAATAGTTTATATTATGAGGTAAATTCATGGTTTTGCACCATTATATGGAGCAGCCCCTGTGTAAATCTGAGGGGCAATAGCTTATATAGTGAGGTAAATTTGCCATTTTGCTTCATTATATAGAGCAGCCCAGTTGCCATCTAAATCAACTACTGTCCGGCCAGTGCTTTTCCAGGGCAAACTCTGCTAGTTGCGGACACAAGTCAAGTTTGGCTTCCCAGCAAATCTCCTGAAGGTGTGTTGGCATGGTCATGTCAAGGTATGACATGACCTGCTGTTTGAGGTCCAGCTCCAGGTCTTCCTGCTGCTCATGAGTAGACTCACTATGCGGGTGTAGAAAGCTACTCACTAGCGACTGAAGACTGAGGCTGCTGCTGATGGAGCTGCTGCTGCTGCTCCTTCCACCCCCCCAGCAGCCTAGGGCAGTGGAAGGTGATCGCAGAGGTCCCTCCGAGTCAGACCTGCTGGAGTCAGACCTGCTGGAGTATGGGCCGAGTCAGACCTGCTGGAGTATGGGCCATGGCGCAGATAGACATCGCCCAACTGACTATGTGGGATGTCTCTGTAGTAGGTCAGTTTGTCCTCCCTCTCAGTGGGCGTAAAAAATGCCCCCATTTTGTGCCGGAAGCGAGGGTCCAATAAGTTGGAGAGCCAGAAGTCTTCCCGCTGACAAATGGAGACAATTCTGCGCTCACTAGTACGCAAGCATGTGAGCATGCATCGTGCCTTTTGTGCAAGTGACTCGGAGGGACTACCTGTCTCCATATCCACTGTAAACTGCCTCGGTGTGTCTGGGTCCTCTGTCTCGCCTTCCTCACAACCCTCTAGCTCCTGTGGCTGCTCCTGCTCCTCCTCTCCTGTCAGATGACTAGATAAAATGGTCATTTTGTGAAACCTAAACTGTGGTTTGCTGTGCCCCACCCCCTCCTCCTTCTCCACTTCAGCCCCCACAGGCTTCATGTGGCTGTGAAATGTATGTGCCATGTCTCCAGTGCCCTGACCAGCCATGGTTTCCAACATGTGTTGTAGTACATGAAGCAGTGGAATCTCATCGTTCATCTCATAGTCCTGGCAACTGACTAATAAAGTAGCTTCCTCAAAGGGCCTGAGCAAACGGCCGGTGTCACGTATGAGCTGCCAATGGTTTACATTGAATTTACACAGGGGTGTCCCCCTATCCGTTTGGATCATCCAGAAATCCGTGATGGCTTTTCTCTGTTCCTATAGTGGATCCTGCATATGGAGGGTGGAATTCCAACGGGTGGAAACATCGCAAATCAGACTATGTTGGGGTACACCGTTCTGACGCTGAGGCTCAATAAGGTTGTGCTTGGTGGTGTAGGAGTGCCAGAAGTGCATGCTAACTTTCTTTCCTGTTGTTCGGCTGTCTTTCAGATGGGGGGAAGACTTCAGAAAACGCTTGATAACTAGACTGAACACGTGTGCCATGTCAGGACGCATGACTCTGGCTTCCTTGTCGCAGCGCAAACAAGATGTTCTTCCAAGTATTAGTCACCATGGGTCCAAATTTGCTGTTTTCGTGGATTAAGCAATGATTTCATGGATTGAGTTCTCATTTTTAGTAGTTCCTCCCATGTGTGACTCAAGGAAAACCATGTGAAGAACAGCGTGAAAGCACAATCACCAAGGGGGCCTAAAAGGATATATATTGTCCACCATGAGTCCATAGTTACAGCTCCAGACGTAGACAACACTGTGCACTTTGGTACACACTGACAGGCTAAAGGACTGGCCCACCTTCTGTTCAACAACATTTTACAGGGCAGGTACTGCCATCTTCGCAAAGCAATGATACCATGGGACTCTCCACCTCGGCTCGGCACAAGCCATCAGTTCTCTGAAAGGTCCACCACTAGGTAATGTAGCAGGCTGGACTTATGGTGACGCTGTCTGAGAGGAGAAATCCCTCAGACATCAAGATTAAAAATTCCAAGAATTTTTGAGGGCTAATTATTCAGAGGCAAATGATAGCTAGTTGTTTCTGATTTAATTACAAGGTGGAAACACACCCTCAAACAAAACTTCACTTTGGCAGTACTATTGCATTTGTTTATTCATAATTTTATGTAGATATTACTAACTAAGCTACTTCTCCACATGACTCTCAACAAGGTGTGATTCATCCAATCTTTGGGCTCCATCAGCCAACTGCAGTGTCTCTTTTAAGCTATGTTTGGGCTCCTGCAGCTGCTGCTGCTGCTGCTTGCAACTCCAGGGTGTGATTCATCCAATTTTTGGGCTCCTGAAGCCAACCCCAGTGTCTCTTTAAAGTAATGTTTGGGCTCCTGCTGCTGCTGCTGCTGCCAACTCCAGGGTGTGATTCATCCAATTTTTGGGCTCCTGAAGCCAACCCCAGTGTCTCTTTAAAGTAATGTTTGGGCTCCTGCTGCTGCCGCCAACTCCAGGGTGTGAGTCATCCAATTTTTTGGGCTCCTGCTGCCAACTCCAGTGTCTCTTTAAAGTTATGTTTGGGCTCCTGCTGCTGCTGCTGCCAACTCCAGGGTGTGATTCATCCAATTTTTGTGCTCCTGAAGCCAACCCCAGTGTCTCTTTAAAGTAATGTTTGGGCTCCTGCTGCTGCTGCTGCTGCTGCTGCCAACTCCAGGGTGTGATTCATCCAATTTTTGGGCTCCTGCTGCCAACTCCAGTGTCTCTTTAAAGTAATGTTTGGGCTCCTGCTGCTGCTGCTGCCAACTCCAGGGTGTGATTCATCCAATTTTTGGGCTCCTGAAGCCAACCCCAGTGTCTCTTTAAAGTAATGTTTGAGCTCCTGCTGCTGCTGCTTGCAACTCCAGGGTGTGATTCATCCAATTTTTGGGCTCTTGAAGCCAACCCCAGTGTCTCTTTAAGTAATGTTTGGGCTCCTGCTGCTGCTGCTGCCAACTCCAGGGTGTGATTCATCCAATTTTTGGGCTCCTGAAGCCAACCCCAGTGTCTCTTTAAAGTAATGTTTGGGCTCCTGCTGCTGCTGCCAACTCCAGGGTGTGATTCATCCAATTTTTGGGCTCCTGAAGCCAACCCCAGTGTCTCTTTAAAGTAATGTTTGGCCTCCTGCTGCTGCTTGCAACTCCAGGGTGTGATTCATCCAATTTTTGGGCTCCTGCTGCCAACCCCAGTGTCTCTTTAAAGTAATGTTTGGGCTCCTGCTGCTGCTGCTGCTGCCAACTCCAGGGTGTGATTCATCCAATTTTTGGGCTCCTGAGGCCAACCCCAGTGTCTCTTTCAAGCTATGTTAGGGCTCCTGCTGCTGCTGCTTGCAACTCCAGGGTGTGATTCATCCAATCTTTGGGCTCCTGCAGCCAACTCCAGTGTCTCTTTCAAGCTATGTTTGGGCTCCTGCTGCTGCTGCTGATTGAAACTCCAGGGTGTGTCAGTCAATTTTTGGGCTCCTGCTGCTGCCAATTCCAGTGTCTCTTTCAGCCAATGTTGGGCTCCTGCTGCTGCTTGCAACTCCAGGGTGTGATTCATCCAATTTTTGGGCTCCTGCTGCTGCCAACTCCAGTGTCTCTTTAAAGCAATGTTTGGGCTCCTGCCCCTCATAGTGATGCCACTTCAACTCTCTGCAATTGTGCCGCTCTGCGATTCTATTAGCGATGCCTCTGATCTGCATGTGATATTTATTTAAAGTATTATTTAACTAACCCAGCACGCATCCTATGCATGTTACAGCAAGGCAGAATGGTTTACAACCCTATTGAGGCTCTAGGAGGCTCAGAAATAGCCATTTTTAATAGCGATTCGTCGCGAATAAATTTGGGTCGAAACTATTTTTGTCTGAAAATTTGTCGAATCAGTCGAATCACATTTTTCAAAAGTTCGCTCATCTCTATTTAAAAACATTAAATGCTTTAATAAAACTATTTACAAAGCAATGGCAGGCCCCAGATAATTATTCATCAGTGGTCCCCATCGAAGCAGCCAGCTCCTGGATGTCGCCCCCCCACCAGCCAAAACACAGTCGCAGTTAGTTGTGCAAGTGGTGCAAATACATGTTTCACAGCTGTGGATCAAATTATTATTAATGTTTCATAAAAGTCATTAGGTCATATGTCATTCTGTAGGTCATTCTGACCATAGTGTGGGTTTTAATTTTTATATATTTTTATATGTCGTTCATTAAATATTTAGTGATGTAGTTTTCAATTATTTATCTATCTGGGCATAGCGTTATACATTTATCTTGTAAGGAGAGTCGGTTCTGGATCAGCTCTCGTTAGGGCCTTGTTATATATGTTTTTTAATTAGTCCTTGCGTGTGTGTTCTTGTATATGTCTTTGTTTATTTTAGATTGGTAATTTTTCTAACATTAAAAGATGCATTGTTTCTTTTATCTCTGGTTTGTGCGGCCTTTTTGCTTGGTGGGGACCATTTGAAGCACATGCTGGGAGCTCATTAGACTTGATTCAAAGACACATTCGTCCGGACTTCCGAAGCTGTCTGTGAAAGTTTTGGTGGGTGTTTGTCATTTTTTTGCTTTTTTCGTCCATTTTTCATTCGTACGAAATTTCGGCAAAATACGTATATTCTCTTTCGATAAACAGAAGCAAATCGGAAGTTTCTCGCTCATTCGGGAGGTTTTTTCCACCAAATCTGAAATGTTTCGTCCGTTCAGAAAGTTTACGTTATTGCAATGGGCTGGCGATT
The DNA here is from genome assembly GCA_027917425.1 of Gastrophryne carolinensis. Classification (NCBI taxonomy): domain Eukaryota; kingdom Metazoa; phylum Chordata; class Amphibia; order Anura; family Microhylidae; genus Gastrophryne; species Gastrophryne carolinensis. The sequence goes on from CM051235.1 coordinate 112,088,908, forward strand.
AATTCAGAGAGCTGATTGCCGATGGGACAACACCCCCTAAATCCGTTTCATTGCCGAACCACTTACGGCACCATTTAGACGACGGAACTAGAGCCATGGACGAGTCTACTGCCTTTGAGGAGCATGAGGATCTGCAACTCATGGGAATTGAGATCGTCCGGAGGTCAGAGACCAGACTGCACCGGTGGCAGCCTCTGGTATGTCACCTCCTACCCAACTGATTCCTTTCATCTGTTTGTCTAGATGCTTCTGGAGCGGGTGAGGAAGTGGAAGAGGCAGCTGATGTGCTACAAGCAGAAGCTGGAGAAGGTGAGTGATGTGAACCAGACTTGCCAAAAGACATTTTCTGACTGAGGAATTTGACCATCAAACTGAACGTATTTCCCATGTTTCTACAGGCACTTCTTCACAACAAAGCCAGGACCCAGGACCTCATCGTGTTGTCCCCAACGAGCCAGCTCGCGGCCACCAACCAAGTAAGTAGTCAGGGCATTCTTAGCATTTACAGATACATCAAGCCCTAGCCAATGGCAATATAAGAGTGACCTGTGGCCACTTCCTTAACTTAATAACTTGCCAGAATTACATATGTAGCCTTTATTTATTTGTGTAACTTAAAAACATTCAATCCACAGGTGGCAAACATGTATTGGTATGAATATAATGTTTTTTTCTCCATTTGTTACAGGGACCACACGGCAACAAATTTTGGAAATGAATCGGAGGGTCCTTGCGTTGGTGGCCGATATGAAGGTGATGGTTGACTCGTTGGGGACAACAGAAGAAGAGGAAGAGGATTAGTCCTGGGTCCTGGCCATGTTCTGCGTTTGAATTTTTATTTATTGTTTTTAAATTTTTAATTGTTCAACACAAATTTTAAAAAGCAAAAAAAAAAAAAAAAAAAACCCCCACAAAGTTTTAAACACCCCCAAAAAAAAACAAAAACCAAGTTTTATATAAAAAAAAAAAAAAGTTGGGATATCCTCAAAATATTTTATATTAAAAAACACAAAAAACAAAACAACGTTTCAGTGTCATTTCTTGAAACACATACATTTACAACAAACAAAGGGGAAAATACATATTTAGAGCTGAAGATTCAGATGTCCGCGAAGTGATTTGGGTACGTTTTATGGACCTAAAATGGAAGAAGAATCTAAGCGCTAAGTGATTTGGGTAAGTTTTAGGGTGCTAAAATGGAAGAAGAACCTAAGCGCTAAGTGGTTAGGGTGAGCTTTAAGGGCTCCAAAGGGAAGAGGCAGGATAGCGCTAAATGGTTAGGGTGAGCTTTAAGGGCTCCAAAGGGAAGAGGCAGGATAGCGCTAAGTGGTTAGGGTGAGCTTTAAGGGCTGCCAAGGGAAGAGGCAGGATAGCGCTAAGTGGTTAGGGTGAGCTTTAAGGGCTCCAAAGGGAAGAGGTAGGATAGCGCTAAATGGTTAGGGTGAGCTTTTTTGTAGTAGAAGTGATGGGAGTGAAATTATATATGCAAGCACTTTAATGAGTGAAGTTTTTAGTGCGCAGGCGCAAGATCGTAAGGATTCCGTCTGGACAATTTTTTTGGGAAAAAGTGAAACAGAATGTATGAGGAAACGTAAAGGATTTGTGTGAGGATACGATGGGAAAAGGGCAAAAACGAAAGGCTACGTTGTTAGCTGAGAAAATGAATCTGAAAAGTCTCGATGGAAAATTACATCCTCGTACGCGTACTTTGGCATACGAGCGGACGGAAACTTTACAGAAGGTTTACAAAGCATGCTTGGAATCGCTCGCACATTCATACGAGAGCGGGAACTTTTGAAAATGATACGACGACGGCACTAAAACGGAAGTTTTTTTGTGTCTCTCTGAATCGAGCCTATTGTGTATAGATTGTGTGATATTGACACATTTTGTGTCGGGTCCCCCCTAGGCCAGCACCCACCCAAGTATATGTGGCAGTGCGAAACTTTTGGTGTAATTGTTCATATGTCATTCTGCTACTTAAAGGAGCAGTATCGCGAATTATTCTTGGTGACTTATATTTAAATGGTACTTTGAATGTATTCAAAAACATAGGAGGGACACTCTGGTATGTCCCATACATACACCAACAAAAATCTGCACTCACCCTGAATAATATATTATATACAAACCAATGTATAAGAAATTTGTTACGCTACTTTATTGAAATGTGACAATTAGAGCAACAAAGAACCCAAATGGGCTATACACAGTTTAAAAAACATATACATGACAATATAAAAACAGAAACAAAAACAAAAAGGGTGGGGGGAGATTAGGCAAGACAGTAATGAGTAATGAATAATCACAACTAATTGTATATTATATTAAATTTCATGCCATGAAGTAAGAAAAAAGCATGGCATTATATATTGTCATTCACCAGGCCAGCAAGCATAAATCAGACCACCTCTTGAGCCCAAGAAAGTGCTATAGAGTGCATACCCAGAAAAGTGATAAAGACCCTAAAATAACGAGTGAACTATATAAAAGAGAGAATAGTGCAAGATACAGAAAAAGGTGCCAAAGAAATATATAGCAAAGTGTCAGAGAGCAAGTGCCCAGGAATAACTGTGCTGAAAAGCAGGTTTGACTGAAAACACTGGCCGGCCTGGGGAACAACACAGCAAATGTGCATAAGTATGATACAATAAGGAAAAATTAGTACGTCACCGTAAATATCAGAGTCTGCCAATCCCCCCGCACCCAGGTACAGGTACTTTGAATGTAGGTAAGTGTTGGAGTAAGAATTACAAATGTAGAAAAAAACGATGTGTGTGTTGAGCAGCTGGAGACTAATAGCTCATGTTTATGTCTTGTGAGTGTCGGGACCCGACACTCTGGCCTGTTCCATGCTGAGGAGAGGGGTGAAACAATGTATCAGTTCCATGCTGAGGAGAGGGGGAGAACAATGTATCAAAGTCTCAGCTGTTCAGTGCTGGCAGCCGTCCAGCATCAGATAACATTGCAACATTGCCTGGCCAGAACTTATATATCTAAAACAGAGAGAAAAGCTCTAGAAGTCATTTCGCTGATTTTGACAGTTTTCCCCTCATGTTAGCTCTGCTGCAGAATCTTTCAGTTTACCATTTTCTCTTTCATATTCTTATTTTTCATTTTTCCATATGATCTTTCTTTCAGCTTTGTGTGTTTTGAGCAAAGCCCAACCCAGGATTTTCACTATCTGGAGTTTTGTTTTGTGCCCCTAGGGGCATCCCGACTTGGGATGCCCTGATATGTGAAATACCCAAGTCCGCCTGTGAAAACGTACCTTTCCCTGTCCCACAGCACTCTCATCCAATCAGCTCTGTTTGCACGCAGATGGGGAGCCTGAGCAGTAACCTTCCTGGCCGCCCGGCCTGTCTAAATGACTATCTGCGTGAGCGCGCCAGAAAAATCGGGGGATCTGTGGTTATCCAGGGGTTGTTTCACACAGTGGGCATCCTGATTTAGAATGCCCAAGGGGGAAGGTCAATGGCAGGGCCTTTAGATTTTCCTGCACAGTTATTCAAAGAAGAATTTCAGTCGTTTTCAGTCAGTTTAGTTTATTTTGTATAGATTTTACACATTTGAGTCACCTGGTCTCATAACAAAAGCAGCACCACAGACACAGCCGTTACCACTGATTACAGTGTCAGCCTCTGAGGTAAAGTGTTGCTAGGAGACCAGTGGGCTAAATGAAGCAGCTCACTAAAAACAACCCAGCAGATCCCCCTATTCAGCAAATGGACTGAGCCATTGTAATTATACAATTTAAAAGAGAGGCATATATTTTTTTCTTTTTCTATCGCCAGATTATTTATACACATGTTATAAGCTATTGTGTATTTAATTATTTATCTTTTTTAATGCAAATTTCGCGATACTGCTCCTTTATTTAAGGGATGAGGGCATATGTCATTCTGCTAATTACATTGGCTAGGGATTCTGGTTTCTTGGTGATGATGTCATGTTCAACATCATCACGACTCAAAATCTAAAACTTTAAACTTACTTGGCTGGTGGGCGACCTGAGCTTCGGGGACCACCCTCCGCTCTGCGACCTGCCACTGCTCGGGATGTGAGGCTGTAGAGACATTTAAAATAGGCTCACTTCTAATGTCTGATTGAACAGTAACAAAATACACTTAGAATGTGTGTGTGACATCACTCACCTTCTCCATGTTCCTCGTGGGCTTCATCTGCTGCCCTCTGTGCTCCCGGTCCTTCACCCACTACATATTCATCTATAAAAAGAGAAGCAGGAGTTTGTGTTTAAATTGCATGTACCTGTGTGTGCTAAAGAGTCACATACCGGAGTGTATGGGGTCAGATCTTTGGTACGACTGCCTGTCCATGTGGTGAGGCCCCTCCTCTGTAGAGAGGTCTAGTGGCTGCTCTGAGCCACCTATAGAGGAGGGGTAGGACCTTGGCCCTGGAGACGAACCACCTTTACTTTGGCCAGATTCATCCCGCACTGAGCGGACTGCTCGCCTCTAGCCACTAGAAAAGAATAGCATTTATAAATAGAGGCCTACCTGTGTTTGTTAGATCTAGCATGCATTCAGAATGTACTTACTTGGGAAATGTTGTGCAAAAAATCGCCGCACCCGGGGCCTTTTCCGTCGCTTGAGGTCCGACCAGTGCTGCATGATCTGGGTGAAAGTGAAGGTGGTGTCACTTTCCGTGTTGATTCTGGCCACGATCTCCAGGCTGACTGTTGTCCCCTAAGCCGCCATCTTGGATGTCTAAAGCCTCATAACATGCAGTAGATGCATGTTGGATATTTTTAATGTGAGCAATCTGTATGTACAGGGTAAGTGAAACATATAAGATAGACTCTTATTCATGGTGAAGGTCCGCTTTAACCGTTGTGGGAGTCGTGATTCCTGCTTTGCCCCGTGTGTTCTAAAGCATATCTACTCATCAGGGTCATCAAGGGATGTTTGTGTGTTTACGTGCCTTTGAATTTTTAGTCCAGATCAGCACCATGCCTCTGCAAGTGTGGAAGACTCCTCTAGTTTGCCCATCTACTTCCCTGCTGCCTAGGCCACAGGATTGGCTGGATCTGGTAAGTGTACTGTGCTGTAACTGGTTATGCATGTGAAGGAACATGACTAATTGAGACAAATATATTTGTCCAAATAGCTCACACATTTTTTTCCATGTTACAACAGACTCCCCACTAATGGATGTTATCCAGCATATGAAGGAGGAGGACGCCAGCCGATTCTGCCTTCTGCAATTACCCCCCTGGCACCTAATCTGCCACTGCCCCAGCAACCTACTGCCACAAATCCTCAGCAGCAGAGTGAAGCTGGATGCCTGCTGCCAGCCCATCATGGCCAGCAGGCTAAGACTTACCCTACAGTCCCCAGTGCTAGCTCTGCTGCAGAGGATTTGGCTAGTCCATCTGGTACGGTTGCTCGGCCTAGACCTCCAGCACCAGCAGGCGCTCAAACCCGGGGAATTGGAAGACGCAGTCAGCTACATCGACCAGTTTCCCAGGGGAGGCGTGTGCAGATCATGGAGTCAGCATGGTGCCATGACAGCCGTTACTTTAGGCAGGTGACTCAAAGAACCACAGAGCAGATTGCTGCACAATTAGAGACCTTCAATAATAACTTCACCACCATGCTGACAGAATTTTGGATGAGCAACAGCCAGATGACAGCACAAATGGCCACCTTAAATAACAACTTCAGCACCATGCTAGATGAATTTCGCACTAGCGCTACAGGTAGCTCACAGGTCATCGATGTCATGCAGATACCAAGAGGCCTCCTTTAAGGTTCTTTCACGCTGGTACCTCGTGCCGTCGAGATTAGCGAGAATATTTCCCTCCGCCTCTCCCTTGTGCTGGAGATGTTCGGGGGCCAGGGGCACAATGATGCATATTTTCTGGGAGTGCGGGGCACTGGCCGGGTTCTGGAGCAACGTCAGGAGAATAGTCTTGATGTTGACGGACATAGACCTGGGTGGGGACCCGGCGAGCTACCTCCTTGGCCTGGCTCCTACAACCATCAAGAGAAGGACCAAGTCCTTGCTTGCTCCTCTTCTGGATGCGGCCAGGACATGCATCCCATCCTGTTGGAAATCAACGTCGCCCCCCACGACAACCATGTGGCTGACCAGGGTTGGCGATATTGGCAGAATGGAGGAGATGACGGTCTCGTTAAGGGGGAGGATGGATCAACACAGAGAGCGATGGCAGGCCTGGAATCGATTTACCGCCACGGCAGACTACCTTAACCTCTTGCAGGAGTAAGCCTCCCTGTCGGGGTCCTCAGCTTCCCCCCTCCCTCTTGCCCCCTCATCCCCCGTGCCGCACGCCCCTTCATCCCCCCTCGCCCCCCCTCCTTCTCCACACACCCCACCCACCCCCAGTTATATCTCTGTCTTGTCTCGTCCTGCCCTCCCTCCCGTTTGTCCCTCTGGTATTTCCAATAGCTAGTTTTATGTGAGTTCAATTTATGCTTAGAATAATAAAACGTTTGAGGCATGGTGTGCGGATTACACGTTTTATTACACCTTAATGTGCACCAAGAATTTGAGTCATCCTTCGGGGGGGCCCCTCTCCACCCGTAGTCACCGGGGTGTTGGGGATAGCCGTTTCCCAGAGACCATGATCCATTTTCTTCCAAAGGTGGTTCGACCCCCTCAGGTCCAGGATGGTAGGGGATACATCTTATGCCGTCGGCGTTAATGTTGACCGTTTTCAATTCCTCGATGTACTTCTGTCTATGTGCACCCATTCTTATTGTAAACTGTTGTTTATCTGCATTGAACGTGTTCTGTCATACTACATGCTTCTTCAATAAAAACTACAATTAAAAAAAAAAAAAAAAAAAAAAAAAAAGAATTTCGCACTAGCAACAGACAGATGCTGGAGCAGTAGCAGATTATGAATGCCACACATGCCCAGGTATTAGGCCACCTCCAAGGTCAACCCCAACATTATTATGGCCATCAACAATATTAAGAATTTCCGCTGTATCTGCTCAACATATTTCCTCTCCATCCCCACACTATTGACCTGTCTGGTGAGTGCAACCCATATTTTGTGGTCTGTGCCTTTGCTTGTTGATTTGGAATTTAGCCCATAAAGCTCATGATAGTGCTCCGATACCCCACTAGCCAATGCCAGAGTTTGTGCCTCAGTAAAGCGCCCACTCAAGCTCCCACGCAACAGGCTTTGGCCTAATGAAATGCTGGCACAATCCTGGTTGTTGGGAATATTGGGGGACATTCTTGGCTGACGAACATCACAATTTGGCCATGGAAATGATTGGACTGGACTGGCATGGGGGCTGGGTGTCATAGGCTGGCCAAAGAACTTGCAGCCGTAGAGTTTGCAGATGACGCCGGCCTTGCAACATTGCACTGATGAAATGTGGCACAAGCAGGAGAGGGTGTGTTTGTGGGCCTATGTATTCCTGCCCTACTATTCCCCTTGAAAGTCGTGCTCTCTATGGCTCTTGATGTTGGTGGCTGGGGAACCTTCAGCCTGGAGGAAGTTATCTTTGCCCTCCTGGATGTGCCCAATTTTGATGGGCCAGGAGTCAGGCCCAATGTATACTTACGTTAAGTCAGCCCCACGCGAGTGTGCAGGCAGAAGTAAGTGCCTCTCTTATACAGCAGTTTGATGTTATGCTGCAGAAGGCTCTATCTACAAACACTAGTTTGATTACAGAACATCTATCTAAAGAGCTGGAAAGGGTGACAAATGGGTTGGGCATGCTGGAAACCAAGCTGAGTAATGTAATAACCTCTCAGGAGGTTTTAGATTCTGAAGTTCTCCAGCTTAAAAAAGATAATTTTCTGCTATTCCCTAAGATGGAGGACATTGAAAACAGAGACAGAAGATCTAATTTAAGGTTTAGGGGTCTCCCGGAGCATTTCGAAGATCTTAATTCTGTGATCACAGCACTATGTCAGGAGCTATTACCAGGGATCCCTATAGATCGCCTTGAGATGGATAGGGTGCATAGATCATTGGGTCCACGTAGACTACCTGGTGACCCACCCAGAGATGTGATCGCGAAGTTCCATTATTTTCAGACGAAAGAGATGATCCAAAAAAAGGCGTGGGACATGTCTAATTTAAGTTTCCAGGGGCACAAATATCAGATTTTTTCGGATCTGTCTGCTATCACAAAGGCTCGGAGGAAGGAAATGAGACCTCTACTCTTGCTGCTACAGGAAAACAAGATTAAATACAAGTGGGGATTTCCTTTTTGTATCTCCTTTGTTGTCAAAGATGTCCCCTGTTCGGCTACAACTATGGAAGAGCTCCATTCTCATTTTCATTCTTAACCTTTCCCTCTCAACTGGTACCTTTCCTTCCTTCTACAAACATGCAGTTATTACTCCGATAATCAAAAAACCTTCTCTCGACCCCTCTGCCCTCTCCAGCTACCGCCCTATCTCACTCCTCCCTTTCTCCTCCAAACTTCTTGAAAAACATGTCCACTCAGAATTGGCACAATACTTATCCACTAAAAACTTACTTGACCCCTTACAATCAGGATTCTGCCGTAACCACTCCACTGAAACTGCCCTCACCAAAATCACCAATGATCTGCTCACTGCCAAAATCAAAGGTCACTACTCCATCCTCATCCTTCTTGACCTCTCCTCAGTCTTTGATACTGTCAACCACTCTCTGCTTCTTGATATTCTCTCCTCTCTTGGGATTCAAGGTCTTGCACTCTCCTGGCTCACCTCTTACCTCTCTGACAGATCATTCAGTGTATCCTATTCTAACACAGCCTCATCCCCACGTTCCCTTTCTGTTGGAGTGCCGCAAGGTTCTGTCCTAGACCCCCTACTTTTCTCATTCTACACTTATGGCCTTGGCAAACTTATAAACTCACTAGGCTTTCAATACCACTTCTATGCAGATGACACTCAGATATATCTCTCAGGCCCCAATCTCTCCTCTCTCTTATCTGGCCTCCCCAACTGCCTTGCAGCTATTTCTTCATTCATGTCATCTCGCTACCTCAAGCTAAACATGGACAAGACAGAAATGGTCATTTCCCCACCCTCTAACTCTCCTCCCCTCTCTAACAGGTCTATTTCTGTCAACAATTACACAATAACAGCAACTCCCCAAGCTCGGTGCCTGGCAGTCATTTTGGACTCTGCCCTCTCTTTCAAAACACATATTCACTCCCTGGCCACCTCCTGTCGCCTCCAACTTAAAAACATCTCCTGCATCCGTCCTTTCCTTTCACCTGACACCACTAAAATGCTAGTGCATGCCCTGGTCATATCCCGTCTGGATTACTGCAACATCCTTCTTTGTGGCTTACCAACTAACAGACTGGCACCCCTCCAATCTATCCTGAACTCTGCTGCTCGCCTCATCCATCTCTCCTCTCGCTCCTCCAGTTCTGCGCCTCTCTGCCAATCCCTACACTGGCTGCCAGTCCCACAGCAAATCCTGTTCAAAACTCTAACTCTCGCATACAAAGCTCTCTCCAACCAGGCCCCTCCCTACATCTCATCTCTAATCCAACAATATCAACCTAGACGCAGCCTCCGCTCTGCTACCGACCTTCTCCTGTCCTCCTCCCTGGTAACCTCCTCTCACGCCCGCCTCCAGGACTTCTCACATGCAACTCCAATCGTCTGGAATGCCCTCCCCCACCCAATCCGCCACTCCACAACACTCAAAACCTTCAAAGGAGCCCTCAAAACTCACAGACAATCATATAATCTGGCTTAAACAATCTTCTAAAAGGGCATATGCCACAAAGCTCAATACGGACTGTTTGTGATCCTTCCCCCTCGTCTTCACCCTTCATCCTTTAGACTGTAAGCTCGCAAGGGCAGGGCTCTCCCTCCTATCGTGTCTTGTACTCAGAATATCCATTGTTAACTCTTGATATATTATATGTACCGTATGTTTCTACCCTGTCTGTAACTACTACTTTGTAAAGCGCTACGGAAGATGATGGCGCTATATAAATAAACAATAATAATAATTTGGAATCGGTGGGTGTTCTGCGACAGATGCCGGCAAAATCTCCAAGAAGTCTGGAAGAATCCCCTAAGGTGCAACGCGCGGGCAAAAGAATGAAGTGAGGCAATCGTTTTGCGAGCTGTAGCACTTCCCTGGACTATAATACCTGAGAGAGCTTGTTTCTTCTAAGTCTGAGGCTGTCCTTTGATGCTTTTTATTTTTCTTGGAAATCCTGACTGCTGTGGATTTTTCTCTGAGACTTTCAACTTGGAACTCTCTTACCTGATAAGGGCTGTTTTTCACATCTGCTGAAATGATGGGTTAATCTCATCTTCCTTCCTGTGTGTTTGGATTATTTCAGTTTTTTACCTAATTTTTCTGAATGTTATAACCATTTCAATATGTATCGGTGATTTATTTTCTAGTATTAGTCTCCGAAGGCCTATCCTATTTTACTAAGCGCATGATGAGGGGTGTCTTGCCTCGCCGCCACCATGCTTACACCACGTCTCTAAAGAGATCTGGCGTTGGTGGGGGGGAAGGTGATAGTAGGACCCTCCTTAGGTGTTGTTTTATATGTCTTTGAGTTTTATATGCATTTTGGTGCAGCTCCATTTAGCTTTTTCATTAGATTGGCCCTTTTCTCCTAGTTGGCCGAGTTTTGTTTTTTTTTGGCAACCCTCACTTGACCGTCGGCAGCATCATGCCGTACTTCAACTAAACTAGAGGATTTATTTCCTGTGGTTTTGTTATTTCTTATTGTTCCCCCTGGAGGGCATTTGGGGCGCAGAAGCCTTCTCTTGGTGGTCTAATATTAAGGGCGCTAGAGCGGGCACTGTTGTTCTGAAGAAGAAGTGTGGCTCTTTAAGTGGTGATAATATGACTTTTTTGTTTTCATTAAACAAGCAGGGCTTCAACTCGCCACACAAGAGAGGTCTTGCCTTTCGGCAACTTAGATCCATGCATCCAGCATGTGTTGTGCCTCCAGGAGACCCACTTTTCGAAAACCTCCAAGGCCCAAGTTCCTGGACGCTGCATATCCCCAGGTACATATGGCTTGCTCTGAGGTCAAGAAAAGAGGGGTATTGATTGCATTTAGGCGGGGCACGCAGTTTCAGTGTCAGAGGGAAATTGCCGATCCAGAGGGGAGATATTTAATTTTGATAGGTGCTCTACAGGATGTGGAAATAAGTATAGCAATATATTACGCTCCCAATGTAAATCAACAGACATGTGGTGCACCACGAAGCAATAATATTTAAAGTTACCTGGCGTGCTCTCCAAATCTAGAGCCAACCATCAAACAACCATCAAAAAAAGGGAGCACAACCATAAACACATTTACATCATTATTTTATTTAAAAAAACACTGTACAAACATTTAAAATCAATTTAAATATTTGCTGACCCCCACTTACAGGCTACTCCTCTAAATTACCCACAAGGAAATGTACCAATACTATAGGTAAGCTAAGTATATTCAACCAGTTCAACAAACTGATGGATAGCGATTGTATATATTGTATATAAATATACTTTTGTGCCGGCACAAATTTTACTAAAGTGATACGATTTGTTCTCAAAAATCCCAACCTATATCAACCCAATAATATAAATACAGTCAATTATAAACAAAACAATACTAGACAGTGTACAATAACAGTCCCTAAAAAAGTGCTATTAAATAAATTAATATTCAATAAATTGATAATCAAACCGAGTACAAAATACCATAACTTATATCATACACACTGGCTAATACATTGCACAAAATTTCCCAATGAGCATATACACCACAATTAAATACACAAAGAACACCAATTGGATTAATAATACAAGTGATAATCAATGCAAAAGAATATAACTAAAATGTTACCGGCAACAGAAAACTGGAGATAAACGTGGGGACACCTGTGCTTCACGGCAATCCAAGCCGCTTCTTGCTCGGGTGAGGGAACCGGCAACAATGGGAGTTTATCTTTTAAACTCACCTCCGCCCCGATCAACAATCAGCAGTCAGTGGGACGCCCACTCTGCCCACACCACAACGTCACCACGATACACGTAGTGAGCCATGACGCAGCCAGGGGCGCGCCGAACCCACCGCCAGCATGACCACAACCAGGACACGTGAACCCGGCCCATGGACACACCCCCGTCCATCCCCCCACCACGCAAACCAACCGCGCATCATCAGACCGAATGCCGCTGACTACAGGCGGCACTCCGGGCGACGACAGCGCAGTGCACCGCGGCGGGAGGGAGGGAGGGGGGCGCGTCCAGGGAACCTGCATTCATTTGAGGTCATCTGAGGTCATTTAATTCAAATTGCCTCTAGAAAGAAGAGGGATAGGAATAATGTTATTACTAGCCTGGAGATTGAATATGCGAAACTAGCGGAAAAGGCAAAAACTCATATGACCCCAACTGTGCGCACTAAACTTTTTAGAATAACGCATGAACTGAATTTGGCTTTGGCGGGTAAAACAGAAAAAAACGCTTCGCTGGGTGAAGCATAAGTACTATTGCAAGGCTAATAAACCTGACTCTTTATTGGCGAGAAAATTGAAGACACCAGAGAGTGATTATTGACCTATAAGGTTAAAAAATGAAGGTGAACTTACTAGCAATCCAAACAAAATAACCAAAGTATTTAGGGTACAACTTCAGTACAAAGTTGTACGCAAATCCAAACTCTCCGGAATTAGAAAACCTGCTGAATTTTTTTGAGAAAATCTCCTTACCGCAACTTGCTGATCAGCTGAGAGATTCTCTAGAGGAATATTTTGGGGCTACTGAAGTGGATAGGGTGATCTCTAATTTGAAAGTTAATAAGAGGCCAGGGCCAGATGGATTTTCAGCGTCATATTATAAGACTTTTTCTGCAATTTTAGTACCAACGCTAGCTGCTCTCTTTAATGATATTCGTAGAGCAGGGAAGTTCTCGCAAGAGTCGCTTACTGCTTCGATCAGTATGCTTCCAAAGCCAGATTCAGATCATGCAATTTGGTCAAATTTTAGGTCGATTTCTCTTATTAGCATTGATGTTAAAATCTTTACAAAAGTCTTAGCGGATAGAATGTCGGTTCATTTGTCTAAAATAATTCATAATGACCAGGTAGGTTTCATCCCAGGGCGGAAGGCGGGAGATAATATTAGAAGGGTGGTACAACATCTTATTTGGCTAAAGTACAGAATACATATTTTATGTTGTTGTCCCTCGATATTAAAAAAAGCCTTTGATTCCGTATCTTGGGAGTACCTCTTCTTTTTGTTAAAAAGATGGGGGTTTGGCCCGAAATTTTTAATCATGCTCAAGGCGGTATACGCTAATCCGGTAGCGTTCGTCAAATATAATGGATATAAGTCGGAAACATTTTCGTTATCGAGAGGTATTAGGCAAGGATGCCCTCTTTCTCCCCTCCTGTTCGCTCTGGTGATGGAACCCTTGGCACAAACAATTAGGGACTCCCTGGATATATCTGGGGTGAGAGTGGGGGAATCACATCATAAGTTGTGTTTATTTGTAGACAATGTGCTTCTCGTGGTTTCGAATCCTTCCATTTCATTACCTAATATTCTGCGAACTATGGAGAATTTTAAGGAGGTATCAGGTCTTCAGGTAAATACTGCCAAATCAAAAGCTTTAAATATAAACATTATGAGCGATCAATGGAGCATTCTGAAGCCTCTTTTCCATTCCAGTGGGATGCGGGGACAATTAAATACTTGGGAGTGAATTTATCCAGTAATTATGATAATTTGTTTTCTGCAAACTATCCCCTCGATTCAAAGAGCAAAAGTTAATTGATTTCGTATCGAGAATCGTAAGTTTGGGTGGGTGTTTGTCATTTTTTCTTGTTTTTTTGCCCATTTCGTATTCGCACGATCGTTCGCGCATAGACGTATATGAACATACGCATTTCGTACGAGAATCGTATATTTTGCGTTAGTTCGTGTGTTTTTCCCGTCCAAATCGTATTATTTGCGTCCGATCCTATTTTTTACGTCCTTCACATGGGCTTGCGACCAATTCAGAGAGGTGATTGCTAATTGTTTTGAAGCCCATTAAAGAGCTGCTTTACGAAATGTTTGCCGGCAGCTATTTGGCCTCGGGAGTAGGATGGAGAGGAGCGAGTTTGTGGCACATCAAGGGCTTATGCTTTTTGGCATTGAGTTGATCGAGATGTCTGAGAGCAGATTGCCCCTGCGTCGTCGCATGAACATCGATAGCATGAATGATGTTGAGCTGTTCGAGCTGACCAGGCTTAATCGCGCTTCCCTCCATAAATTATATAGTGAGCTGCGGCCATGGTTAGCCCGCACCACAAGGAAGGGGCATGCAATTTCAGGTATGACCAAGATGCTTGGCTGCCTGCAATTTTTGGCGAACGGCTCGTTCCAGAGGCTGGGTGCCCTCTCCGTGGGGATGTCACAGCCTACGCTGAGCCGCGCACTATCTAAATTTTTGGAAGGCATGGCTGCCATAACTCCAAAATATATTTATTTTCCGGATGATATGGCAGCCAGAAACGCCATTAAGCTTGGGTTTTATAATGTGGCCGACATGCCCAAAGTTATTGGTGCTATTGACTGCACACATGTGGCACTCGTACCTAGGGCTGCCGACGAGTATATATATAGGTATTGAGATTGGTTATTATGTTGGCCAACGTGTAATGTAACCTGTTTTCCTTTGCGGCAGCATATTTTTTTAGCCCTCATTTGTGTAGCTGCTTTATCTAGGCTTTTAATTAGTATTTCCCAATAGAGTGCAGACATGTTTGTTTTTTTTTTTTCATTTTTACAAATATCAATTACCCTTTTTGTATGTTTTTGCCTTAAGGAATCGAAAAATGGGACACTCCCTTAATGTCCAGGCCGTGGTTGGTCCGTACATGCGTTTTATGAGTGTCCTTGCCGGCTACCCAGGATCGTCGCACGACTCGTATATCCTCAGGCGATCTGGGTTGTTTAGGAGATTTGAGGCAGGTGAATTTTCGGGTGCATGGCTGCTTGGTAAGTGTGTCCTATTTGTATGCTATTAAATGTGGGATTAATCTTGTATTTGTTTATATTTTTGTATTTGAATTCTTTACATAAGCCAGAAACTGCCTTTTTGTTGGGTCATATATTATGAACTTCCAACCAAAATGCTTGCCTCGCTTTGTCCTTCAGAATGTTTTCCCTTTAGTTAGGATGTCTGTAAGTTCCATGTCCCTAAATATATTGGTTGGGATTTTATACCCAAGGATCTGTGAGCTTTTGCTCCTTTTGTAGTATTGGTCTTTAAATGTCAAAGTGGACTTAAACTGCATACATTGTAGTTTTCATATAAATGTTGATAGCCCCTCAGCAGCATCCTAATTGTAACATGTCAGAAACCTAAAAATATATTTAAATTCCAACTACCCTTGGCCGTGCAGATGTTTGTTAATTAATTGGTATATTGAAGTGCCATTTTTAATTATGTACTACATTAGTGGCAATAGTTATTTTGCTAATGTGCCCTGGGTGTTTTTTTTGGCCCTTTACCTTACATCATTATGATATATGTAAAATTCTTTGTGTTTGTTGTGTTGCCTTTTTAATTTTTATTACATTTAATTGTCTGTTTAAGGTGATTCCGGGTACCCACTTCTACCCTGGCTCATGACGCCTGTGCTGCGGCCCCAGGATGCCTCTCAGGAAGCGTACAACCGTGCGCACCGCAAGACCAGGGCTGTTGTGGAGAGGGCCTTTGGGCTGTTGAAGACCCGTTTTCGTTGCTTGGACCATACTGGGGGCGCCCTGCAATATGATCCAAAAAAAGTGATCGACATAATCATGGCATGTGCTGTTTTGCACAATTTTGCTATACTCGAACGTGTCCCACGTTATGTGGATAGCCTGCCCTCTACAGCCCTAGAGGATGATGGAGAGAATTTTGTTGGGCCACCCAGTGAGTCTGCCCAATCAGTTAGAGCAAACTTGATATTGCAGCATTTTAGTTAATTTTATTTCGTGTATCAACATTCTGTGTGTCTGTGTTAGCCTTTTTGTTAAATATGTTGTTTTGCCGTAATGTGGCATTACCTCAAAGTAAAACATTTTTACCTTAATTGTTGCCTAATGTATTTCATGTAGTTTCCTTAGCTTGATATTTGCATTGTTACACCTCTTAAAACCAAAATTATCTGGTTTAGCCCAAGCTGTTTAAAATGTGTTCCCACTAAAAACGCCACAAGTATTGTAAGTGAGAATATTTTTTTACTTAGGAAAGTTAAAATTATTGTGCTTAACAGAAAACATTCCACATACATCTGTGGTTACAAATGGATGAGATAACAAAAAAAACATCGAGCACATCTACACCTGGAAGTGAGTGGCACAACCAAACAAGGACACCCAGTCCAAAGGCCAGCCTAGTCCAGTCATTAATATTGCCTGTGCCCAGGGATATTTGGGCATGGCCATAATGTCACACAAACATGTCTGCAAACAGGAGGAGCACCAACCAAATACATATTTAAAGCCATAAGTGGCCAGATACACTCCACATAGACCTATGGCACTGGCTAGTGGCCTTAATCATTACTCTAAGGAGCTATATGGGAGCAAATACCAAACACAACCTGCATGAGCAACACAAAATGGATTGTTTGAAACCTCAAAGGACAAGTAAATACAGTGGGGGTTAAGAGAAAAGATGTCCCACACAACCATGGCTTAATAGGGTGGCTGCCCATAATACCCAGGTGGAGGTCCATGTGAATGGGACCTAGCCTGGGCCATGGCAGCATTGTGAATTTGAAACTGCTCCACAATGTTTCTCTGCATATTGGTCATCTCAGCCATGGCTGACTGGATGCCATTACTTGCAGTTACCACGTTGCTGTTGAGGGTACGCAACTCCGCGAGGATGCCCTGTAAACTGGTATTGATGGTGACCATGTCGGCATGCCTTTCCTCACGCTCTGTAACGAGCTGTGCCTCATAAGAGTCCCTTTCTTGGGTCCATAATTGAAGCAGGGCACTCTGCCTCCCCTGGGAAATTGTGGGGCGGCGTAATGGAGTCCGCCGCACAATTACCCTGGCTCTTGGGCGTGCCCTGCCACGTGGTGTCGTCCCCTCAACAGCAACAGGCCTGCTTTGCAAATCCTCAGCAGCAGAGTGAACACTGGGGACTGTTGTGTCAGTCTCCCCATGTGCATGCACAATGGATGGAGATTCACTCTGCTGCTGAGGATTGGCCAGAGAAACATTATGGAGCAGTTCCAAATTGGGACCCAGGGGGAGGTCATCCGACGTGCCCTGCATGGAGACATCAGCTTCCTCCAATTCCTGGATCTCTTCCATGAGTGTGCGGGTCTGTAGGGACATATAAAAAAAAAAGTGTAAGTTGGCGTCCAAATTTGGGATTCCCACAGTTTAACACATTCTTAAGCACTTGGTAGTATTTATGGTACTACATTAACTTACCGGAAATCTCGGATCTGGGCTCCTATGCTGTACGGACCTGGTAGGCATAACCAAACTGGGGGGTGAGTTTACCCTTGCTGAGGGATCATGCTGGGCTGAAGAAGAGAAAAACAAACAAGGTAAACACACACAAAACATTTTTTTTTTAGGTAATCAAATAAACCACTATTTGTAATATTAAGCAACTCTACAGCAATGGGGACATTTGTTAAAAGACACGCAATTTTAGATAGGTGCAATGCCTCGAGAAAACTGCTAACTGACCTCAGTTCTAAGTCAGGAAGTGTACCCAGTCAGCATACAACTTGCCACGCAATTTTTTGGATTAAGACTACCATTCGCTCGGTCCGGGGTACTCAAACACTTCTTGTAAAGGTCCATTTAAAGGTATGTGGTGAGAGCTGAATGTCTGGGCATGGGGCTGACGCAGGGGGTGTCTAGTTAGAAATAAACACACTGGTGGAGGGGCTTGAGATTTCAAAGTGCAAACTAATAAAGGCTGCTTGCCCTTGCTGGACTGGATGGGGCAGAGCTGAGGGGACAGGGATTGGATGGCTAAAGGGGGGAGTTCACGAATTGATGGTGATGGGATGGATGGAGCAAATCTGTTACAAATGTATGGGGCTTATGTGGGGGGGGGACATGGGGGGACTGTGGCAGATGGGGCAGAGCTGGGGCAGCGGGACACGATTGTACCAAGAGAAAGATGTACCAAGTTACTGTGTACCTTGCAATGCCACTTCCTGTGCAGTACTTCATATTGCAATGCTATGTTTCAGGGAGCCATGTTATTGGGCAGGAGAACAACCACTACATCGCCGATCAAGGGGGCAGCTCTGAGCACGTCAACACAGAAGTAACTGAGTGCAGGGCTGTCTGGCCAGGGGTCCTGGAATCTGGTGCCAAGGTCCGCATTGGGACCCCGGGCCGCCAGTTGAGTGTCGCTGCTCTAGGTCAGATATGTTTGGGGGTGGGTAATTAAATTGTTAACTCAAACACAACTCACACAACAAATAGCCAACCCATCCATAATGATGTGTGTTTTGTGATTGATTCCAAATATATCACTTTTCATGAAAAACTTCATTACTTGACCAATAAAATTGGAACTTGGATCTTTGCTATAATGGATGTGGTCCTAAATGTGTGATTCACAGGGACCAAAAGAGGACACAAACAGGCACAGTAGTGCGAGGCCAAGCAAGGCAAACCATAGGGCCATCCCGTCATCTTGTTACTAGTGAACTTTAGATTATTTAGCAAACAGGCAAACATGCAGATTTAAGAGTACTCACCGTGGGTACGGGTCGGTGAGTCTGTGTCCCTTAGACCAGCATGTCCACCGACCGCGACCGGATGGAGAAGTCCCAGCACAATCTCCTCAGCAGGGGTAAACTCCAGTTTGGTAGGAAATCCACCTCCAGTTTTCATGCTGAAAAGAGAAAATCGTTGGGTACTCAGAAAATGTGCATACAGTACATCCTAATCGTTATATTTGGAGACATCATTTATTTACCTGTAATTATGCCTTTTAATTTCTTTTTGCCGTACAGCATATTTCAGATCCGAGATTTTCTTCTGAATTTGGGACACATCTTTCCTCTCTTCCCCCGCTGCATTTACTTGTCGTAGGATGGTTTCAAACATTTCCATCTTGCGCTGCTTTGTGGTGTGTTTGGATTTGCTCCCATAGAGCTCGTCATAGTATAATGTAAGGCCACTAGCCAATGCCATATTTTGGTCATGGGAGAATCTCCCACTCAACTGGCCGCGGCGCAATGTGCGGCCAGATGGTTGGCTTGGCTGCTCCTCCATGTGTGCAGACACATGTGGTGACATTATGGCCTGGGGCTGGGTAGGGGAATGGCCGGATTGTTGGCTTCCCAATGACTGGACTGGACCACCAAACTTCCAGGTGTAGATGTGGTCATGGTGGACATTCTGGGCCCTCTTGGGGGGCTATGTTCCCGGCTGGTGCCAGGTCGGGGGCTCTGTTCCCGGCTGGTGGCAGGTCGTGGGCTTCTGGCCCTGCTGCGGGGCCTGTATGGGCTTCTGGCCCTGGATGGGGTTCTGGCCCTGGATGGGCTTCTGGCCCTGGATGGTGTTCGGGCCGTGGATGGGCTTCTGGCCCTGGATGGGGTTCGGGCCCTTGATGGTCTTCTGGCCCTGGATGGGGTTCGGGCCCTGGCTGGGCTTCTGGCCCTGGATGGGGTTCGGGCCCTTGATGGTCTTCTGGCCCTGGATGGGGTTCGGGCCCTGTATGGGCTTCTGGCCCTGGATGGTGTTCGGGCCCTGGCTGGGCTTCTGGCCCTGGATGGGGTTCGGGCCCTGTATGGTCTTCTGGCCCTGGATGGTGTTCGGGCCCTGGATGGGCTTCTGGCCCTGGATGGGCTTCGGGCCCTGGCTGGGCTTCTGGCCCTGGATGGGGTTCGGGCCCTGGATGGTGTTCGGGCCGTGGATGGGCTTCTGGCCATGGATGGGGTTCGGGCCCTTGATGGTCTTCTGGCCCTGGATGGGGTTCGGGCCCTGGCTGGGCTTCTGGCCCTGGATGGGGTTCGGGCCCTTGATGGTCTTCTGGCCCTTGATGGTCTTCTGGCCCTGGATGGGGTTCAGGCCCTTGATGGTCTTCTGGCCCTGGATGGGGTTCGGGCCCTGGATGGGCTTCGGGCCCTGGCTGGGCTTCTGGCCCTGGATGGGGTTCGGGCCCTGGATGGGGTTCGGGCCCTGCTGCGGGGCCTGGGTTGCCGAACTGCCCTACTTGAACCCATGGGCGGTGTGGGCTCCCTTGGGCGGCCTCTTCTGGGGGCAGAGGTGGTGGGTGCTGCTGTTGCCTGCTTTTTGGCTGCAGGGGCACGTGGCTTGGGGCCCCTTTTTTGGGTTCCAGAGGGTCCAGTGTCCCTTGGTGGGGCAGAGGTAGTAGTCTGGGATCGCAGCTTTTTCCTACCTTGCTGGGACCTGGTGGTTGGGCGACGTCTGGCTTTGCTGGGGTCGTTTGGAGCTTGCCTTTTTAGGTGCCATCTTCCACAAATGCTCAAAGAGAATGAGCTTTGGGTGCAGGGACCTTTAAATAATGAGCCCAGCGTGTGACGCCTATGCGCACGACTACGCGCTCGTACGGACGTACGTTCGAGCGGAACCAGGAAACCGCTGGGGTTTCACTTATCTGCTGCCTTGAAGAAGCATAAAGATGGCGCCCACTATCTTCACCCGTCAACAGGAAGAGATCCTCATGCTGGTAAGTGGCTGCCTCTGCATTTTAATGTAATAGTCAATGATGGCCTAAATGTAAATGATGCGTTTGGAACTAGTTTGGGGTCTCTTAATGTTTAATAACTGGCTCCTCACACTTCATCCTCAAGGGCCGAGCCTGGCCACGTTTTCACCTGTCTATGCTGATGTCCTAATTAGGGAAATTGCTCAGGCTTAGCAACAGTTAATTAACCTGTGGAGTAGCGGGGCTACCTGTCAAACCTGGCGTGTCTCGGACCTTGATGCGGATGTTTGAGGAACACTGTTTTCCTAAGCCATAAAAACACAACGGGAAGCCACACACGTGGTCCAAAAGCCTAAGCATAAGCCTACATCTTGGATGTTTAAACCATCCTAACATGCCATAGATGCAGGTGGCCTGATTCTTGATGTTGGCTATTATCTGTATGTACATGGTGTGTGATACATATAACATAAGACCAGACTCTCATTCACAGTCAACGTCCTCTTTAAGGCACTCCCCAAAAATGGCTGCCACTCTAAATGTGTGTGTTAATGACATGAAATTCTCAACTTGTGATGCAACACATATGGGTCTGTGTGTAAAAGTAAAAGCTCTGTGTCCATTATGTTTTTCAGATCATGCTTCAGCGCCGGTATGACTTCGCGCCCAATGTGTGCGAGAAAAGGGACATCGCCCGGGAGATCATCGCGGAGATACACCGTGTGACTAGCACCACCTTCACTCACACCCAGATAATGCAGCATTGGTCGGACCTGAAACGTCTGCACATGCCCCGGGTGCGGAGGTTTTTTGGAATCCATTTCCCAAGTAAGTACAAAGCAATTGCATGGTATATGTTCCAAATGTATAAGTTATGCCTTTATTTATAATGACTTTTCTTTGGTAGTGTTGGAAATGGATTTCAGAATTCGCCGCACCCGGAGGCGTACAGGCCGACCAGTGCTGCATGAGTCTGCATCTGTGAGTGAAGGTGGTGGATCTCCCGGGCGACGGACCTACCCCTCCTCTGTGGCCTCCTCAGACCAGCCCCTGGACCTTACCACAGAGGAGGGGCCCAACCGCGTGGGCGTGGAGTCATACCTGGCCAGGCATGGGGAAGGCTCTGGTATGTCACTCTTCATGTATAGGCACAAAGATATACATGGCAGGCCAAAAACTAAGTTATCCTTTATTATGTATTTGTAGAAGCTTCTGGTGCGGGTGAGATAGTGGAGGAGGAGGCAGCAGAGATGCTGGAAGTTGATCCTGGCGAAGGTGAGTGATGTCAGCCAGACTGGGAGCCAGATATGTTGGGAATAGTGACTCTATACAAGTACTAACCAAATGGCACATGTTTCTCCAGGGACTTCTTCACAGCATAGCCAGGACCAAGGGCAGCCTGTTGGCCCCAACCAGCCATCTGTCGGCCACCAACTCCGTAAGTCTCCATGCCATTATTCATATTAATGTTTGGTTAGCTAATAACACACACATAACTAAAGGCGTAGCCAATGTGTAGTTCACACTTTCATGTGGGCACTTCGTTAGCTTAAAGAGGACCCTAACTTGTATTAAGAACATAAGAATTAGCCAACACACTGTACCTACAGATTAGAAACATGGAAAAACACCCTTCAGCCATCTAATGCATGTTATTAGACTGAACAAAACCAATATTGCGGAATATGGAATGCGCAATATTTACAGGCAGCATGGGATACAGATTGAAAAAAGTAAGGTGCTGCCATGCATTGTGGGAGTGATGACCTTTCCCTCAACCCAGCTCTGCTCTGGATTCCCAACGCACCACTGTAACCTACTCCCCTGTACTTTATCCAACTCTCCACTCCTCATTAAGTGTTATGCTTCAGAGTCCAGACGGCGGCGCTGTAATCAAAAAACCTCCCAAATTTACTTTGATCTGGTGCAGAATCATTTGGGAATAGTTATTGGTTTTCATTAAATAATGTTGAAGGTCCGCTTTAAGGAGTTTAAAGACTTACCTGTGGGAAATGCATTAACTTTATCCCTTGGAAGAATGACATATGTCATGCATTTACATGTATTTGATTAACCCCAAATCTATTTCCAGCATACAAACCGGTCTGGGACTCCTATTTATGTTTATTTCTCTATTGGTTACAGGGATGATCCCAAAAACATTGGCTGGGAAAAAAAAAAGAATAAAGGAGTTGGTGGCCGAGCTGCTGGCCATACAGGCGACGTTGGGGCCAACAGATGAAGAAGAGGAGGAGGATTAGTGCCCTTGGTCCTGGCTACTTTTGTTAAATGTTTTTAAAATTTTAGAATCTTTTATACATTTTTCGTTTTTTTGTTTTAAAAAAACAAAAAAACATTTTATCTCTGTTTTTAAAAAAAAAAAAAAAAAAAAAATTTAATATGTTTGGAAAACCAAAAAAAAAAAAAATTACAATCTGTTTGTAAAACACACAAAAAAAAGGTTTAATGTGTTTGTAAACCAAAAATTATAAAAAATAAACGATGTTTTAAACAAAACACAAAAAATATAAAAATATGTTTAAACGAAAAAAATAAACAAATTTCCAAATAATTTAAATAAATTATATTTTAAGACTTCCTAAATGTGTCTTTTCTAATATGCGCACCAAAAAACAATTACACAAACAAGAAAAAACACGCTTAGAAACATATAGACATATGTACATTATGTGGTTTGTGTAAGTTTTAGGGTCGTCAACATGAAGTTGGATGCAAGCGCTAAGGGGTTTAGGTAAGTTTTATGGACCGAGAAATGAAGTTGGATGCAAGCGCTAAGGGGTTTAGGTAAGTTTTATGGACCGAGAAATGAAGAAGGATGCAAGCGCTAAGGGGTTTAGGTATGTTTTAGGGACCGAGAAATGAAGTTGGATGCAAGCGCTAAGGGGTTTAGGTAAGTTTTATGGACCGAGAAATGAAGTTGGATGCAAGCGCTAAGGGGTTTAGGTAAGTTTTAGGGACCGAGAAATGAAGTTGGATGCAAGCGCTAAGGGGTTTAGGTAAGTTTTAGGGACCGAGAAATGGAGAAGGATGCAAGCGCTAAGGGGTTTAGGTAAGTTTTAGGGACAGAGAAATGAAGTTGGATGCAAGCGCTAAGGGGTTTAGGTAAGTTTTATGGACCGAGAAATGAAGTTGGATGCAAGCGCTAAGGGGTTTAGGTAAGTTTTATGGACCGAGAAATGAAGTTGGATGCAGGCGCTAAGGGGTTTAGGTAAGTTTCTGGTTGAGGGTGCGCATGCGCAAGATCTTATAAACATACGAACGCACGAATCTAAGAGGCCAAAAACCAATGAAAACCAGAGGCAAACGCAAGTAATTGGAAGAGGTGGACGATGGAAGCAGCAGAAAAAACAGGCTGCCGCCGCAACAGGTGAGCACATGAACGTGATTTTTACGATTGCCAACTGACTGAGGCAAGTTCGGGAGATAACATACGAACGGACGTATATTTTAGGATAGAAACGTATTTGCTTATAGAATCACTCGCAAGTTCATACGAACGCACGAGCGGACGTGAAAAATAGGATGATCGTGACCCAAATCCAAGCTGTTACATGTTTCTTTGAATCAACCCATATATCCCTATGTGACAGAAGTTATACGGGTTGTTAAATCAGTGGAAGAGTTATGGATTGTCCTGGCTAGGTAAAGTAGCAGCAGTAAAAATGACATTGTTGCCCAAGTTTCTTTACCTGGCCAGGACCCTGCCTGTTAGGATCCCTACACAGTAGGTAGTATGCTTCAGAACAGAATTCTAGAGTTTATCTGGGGCGGTAGTCGTCCAAGAATAGCTAAAAATGTCCTTATGCATCCTAAATTGATGGGAGGTCTGGGAGTTCCAAATGTAACAAAATATTATCAAGCGGCCCAGATTGCCCAGTGGCTCTCATACCATGCAGCCACTGAGGTACCCTGTTGGGTTCAGATTGAAGCAGAACAGCGTCGGCCACTTCTGGTAAATAATCTGTTGTGGATTACCTTGAAATGTAGGAAATTCATACAAAATCCAATTATGATCCACTCTTTACATGTTTGGGATGATCTTAAATATTCGGGGAGACTCGTCTCAGCCCATTTGCCTTTATTAGGCCTATGGAATAACCCGATGTTTCCTCCAGCATGTATGGGCCCGGGAAGATTTTCTAGATGGAAAGGGGCTGGTATTTCCCATCTTTTTGAGTGCTTACAGGGTCCAGAAGTTGCTCCTTTTCAATATTTTAAAGATACCCATCAGTTGCAGTCGAAGGACCTTTTCGGCTATTTACAGGTTTCCCTCTGTAGATCGCTTTACTCCCTTTGAAAAGAGGTGTAGAGAGAATCTGCGAGGGAAGGGAGTGGTGTCAGGAACTTATAAACAACTGTGTAAAAATGTAGGCAACCAGGGTCCAGGTTATAGACACAATTGGGAACAAGTCCTGGGAGTTAGGAGAGAGCATAAGGATTGGCAGAGAATGTGGTTGAATTCTTTTGGAAATCAGCGGCCTCTGTTATGGCTATTGAAGTTAATATAAAGGTGGTCATGAGGTGGTATTGGGTGCCGGAGCGAAGTTGCCACTTTGATGGGTCAGCTCAGGGTTTTTGTTTTAGAGGGTGTGCCAAGAGGGGTGGTGTGGAGATGTAGTAAAGTTCAGCTTTTTTGGAAAAAGATCTTTAGGGTCTTGAGCAAGACCATCCCCTCGATTCAAAGAGCAAAAGTTAATTGATTTCGGATCGAGAATCGTAAGTTTGGGTGGGTGTTAGTCATTTTTTCCTGTTTTTTTGGCCATTTCCGACTCGCACGAGCCTACGTACGAATGCGTATATGCTCTTACGATCATCGCAAGTTCGTTCCTAAATTTTAGGATCAAAACGTAAAACTTAGGATCAAATCCTAAAACTTAGGATGAAAACGTAAAACTTAGGATAATCGAATGTGTTTAGGTGTGATTCAGAGAACAGTTTTCAAACCTCTAAATACGTTTTAAAAGAAAGCCACTGCCGACACCTTTTAGCAGTCGGATTGCTGTTCTTGAACAGGTTTTTTGGCTATGTGGAGGAGTCTGCGCGTCTTGAGCTCCAATGAACTGCATGTATCAGCATGGCCGAGGCCATAAATTGTATGGCAATGCATACCTGATTCATGTATGCCTTATAAAAGCATTTTAATGTGGACCTTAATTAGTCCTTTGCATGTAAACCTTTATTTTGCAATATATTTGCGTTAATTAAAGAAATTTATGTCCTTTGGTATTTATTTTTAAATTGATGTACTAGAATAATATTTTTAGATTGCATTTATTGGTGTAGTTGTTTACCTTTGCTTTGTTTAATTATTTAAGCACATCTTTGGTCAGATGCATCACACTTACTGAGGAGAGGAGAGCGGGATAAAGTGCAGGATGTGGGTTACTGCTGTATTTTGCACAGACACAGCAGAGCTGGGGGCACGGAAAGGTCAGAAATCAAAGAATGCAGAGCAACACAGTCACAAGGCCCTTTCTGTTTGCAGGCTGCCCGATAATACCTGAGCCGCCATCTTGGCTGTTTCTAGACTCATAACATGCAGAAGTTGCTGGGTGTTTTTTTATATTTGAGAGCAATCTGTATGGAGAGGGTGTGGGTAACCACACACAAAATTTAAAGTTGTACCATTTGAAGCCAAAATATTAAAATTACATCCACAAGTAAAAAATGCAAGTTAACTAAAAATTAAACAAAGTAAGATTTACTTATGCAAATGCATTCATTAATGGTTGGTTACTACAAAATGAATGAAAAATAAGACCAAATATTTAGAATGCACTTTAATGAGGTAAGTTTGTAGTGCGCAGCCGCAAGATCAGAAGGATTTACGTCCAGACAAAAAAGGAAAAAGGGCAAAACCAATGTTGTAACCTGAGAAATGAAACGGAAAATTCAGGATGGAAACTGACATAGGTCTGATTCCCGAACTGCCATACGAACGGACGTAAATTTTAGGATAGAAACGTATTTGCTTATAGAATCACTCGCAAGTTCATACGAACGCACGAGCGGACGGGAAAAATAGGATGATCGGCACCAAAATCCAAGCTGTTACATGTTTCTTTGAATCGACCCTCATGGGTAGAAGGGTGACACCGGATCCATGGGTTGCATTACTCAATGAACCAGTGGGGACAGTAGCTATAACTCAAAAAGTTCTATCTTACCATATCTTGACAGGGGCTAAATTCGTGATAGCTAAATCGTGGAAGTCACCTACCTTAAGTTTTAGAGATGTTAAGAATAAAGTTAACTATATCATGACAATGGAAGAAATGTCCGCGCTCAACGGGACGAGCCTGGAGAGATTTTGAGAGGTGTGGTCTCCGTGGATTCAAAACTACCTACCGGGTGATTTCGACTCTAACCTTCTAACAGTTTGAGCAGAAGGTAGCATTTGATCTTTGAATCACCCCTCTCCCCCCTTTTTTTTTCTTCTTCTTCTTTTCTCCTCCTCTCATCTCTCTTCTTCCTTTTTCTTTCTTTCTCTTTTTCCTTTTCTTTATCTTCTCGCGTTACTCCTCATGCCCCTCGACAGTTGTGTCTGGATTTTTTACTCTATGTCAGGCTCAAGTGGAGTGTGATCTCATGTAAATAAATTTCATCTTGGTTCTTATCTGGATTGGTGAGCATATGGGTAGATTTGAATTTAGTCTATAATTCTGTTTCATTATATGATATAATAACTTAGACAGTTGGACGAGAAACTGTTGGGGGGGTCATAAATGAATATGTGCTTGTTATGAACCTACATATATATTCTGTATGTGTGTGATGGTACTTTTGTTGGTGACTAATATCAATAAAAATATTGAACAAGAAATCAGTTTTCGCTAGCAACAATGTATTTACAAATGTAACACCTTCTGCTGTAATTCAACTTATTCAGAGGCTCACAATCTTGTCTTCCTGTCATTACTGCTGTGGGACTGCTAAAGTGTTCACCTGTTACAGTGCAATCATTCTGGGATATGTAGTCAGTAGTTTTTACTCAAGACCAGAAAACAACTCCCATGTTAGGATCACAGACACAAGGGAATATAGGAAACTTAGAAACAAAGTGCTGATCACAGGTATGGCTGCACAATCCTATCCTGTACTATAGATCTTTTAGGGAGCTAAGAAACACATTTGGGTTACGGCAGTTCTACACTATTCTGAGCAAAGGGAGAATTTTAGGAAGAGAAGTATTTACTATGGTGTAGAGAATTTTCACCAAGCATCTAACAATGAAGACTAAATGGCATCAGAATCCTAGCATCAGAGGAATACATACAATTTAATGGAGGCAGGGAAGGCAGTTGCTACTGGCCCCTAGCAATAAGGGACCCAGTTCAAGATATTGTCACTGCGCTTCACTGTGACCGGAGGATCTAATTAGTCACTCTTTGCCCCTGTATCTCCCTGGTGGCTGGGAGGGGGCAGGGAGAGGAGACAAGCTAGTATCACAATTACAAGCCCCCTGCCTAATGGCTTTCCTCTGCAATGCTGCAAACTGACGCTTGACAGCGATGTTAATTTGCAACTGGGATATTGTTAGCGTGATTACAACTCTTTCTGCAATGGACAACAGCCACCTGAGCCCCCCTCCCCAACCCCACCATGACACTACACATAGTAAAAGGTCAGCTGGCACAATGGATATTAACTACTGGGGGCCTGGGGGGTTAGAAGGTGCTCTGCATATTAATGTTTGGGTCAGTGGGGAATGAAGGGGCAGCTGTGCACTGCATTGTAATGCTTGATTTTGTGGAACAGGGTGGGAAGAAGCTCAGTGCCCTGCATATTCACTTTTGTATTTCAGTGATGAGTGATGGGAGTAGCAGGTTTTGCAGTTCTCTAGAAGAGTACAGCTGATCCCTGCTGGGCCAAAATAAAAACAACATATGCTCATCTATAGTCCCCCAGCTCTGCTCTGTCTGTGCAAAGCACAGATACAACCCCACCCCCTGCACTTTCCACCCCTCCCCTCTCCTCAATATGTAATGCTTCTGAGGCAAAATGGGGGCACCTGTATCCTAGAGTTCTGAACAGAGTTGAAGCCCAGCGGGTGAAAGAATAATAAGTAAGCGACTGAAAACGTAAAATATATTCATTTTAGATGCTGGGGAATATTTTTTAAGGGTTTGGGCTTTTCATTAAATGATGCTGAAGGTCCGCTTTAATTTACACACAATCACCATCTTGCCTCCCAAGCCTCAACAGGTAGAAATTATAACCACCTGACAAAAAGAAAAGCCGGTCATATCATGACACTTCTCCAATTAAACTAGCCATTAAAAAAGGTAAAGGTTGTACACATCTGTATTTTCTAATACATATATCACATTCAGGTTTAATCATTACTAAACAAAGCAGCAACTTATGCCATATTGTTTCATGTATTTTAAGCTAGTACACATTTACAATAAAAGATATAAAAATATACAGTGTTGGCATGAATTGAAACATTTTTATCAGGTGAAAAATGTATTGGTGGGTCGATAGCTAGAAATTGGAAATTGCCCCAAATACCTTGGCAGGAAATTTGTAATACGATGTCAGATACCGTGTGCAACGAGAAAATCACCGAGATAGTAAACGACTAATATGACAAATTCCTCCGTATTTGGAACCCATGGATTGAGTATATTGGGCTGAGCACTCATCAAACAGACCCGTCCCTCCCAACCTAATTATTAGACCCCTGATTGGTTTAATTCCAATTCACAACCCCCTTATTAAAATATGATCCAGCAGACCTGGGCTCCCACAACCCCCCTCTTAACCCCCTCTCTCCCCCCCCCCAACCCTCCTGAGATATACCCCGGACATCTATACCAGTCCAATGTTCGTGTTTTACAGTTAAAAGTTTGCCTAAGGGTAGCTAGGGTGCTGAAAACCCAAAAGTGAATACACAAATAGCTCCCAAAACAATTTTAATGAGAGTTCGTAATCTCAATACATGCTGTTTCAGATCCACAATATATGACTTATCTCTACTGTTTATCTGCATCCAATTTTGCATTTAACTATATACACTTTTTGCATTACTACTGGTTCAGTACACCTGTCTTTAAAAGTATGCTGTATATCATATGCAAACTTTAATAAAAACGTTGTAAAAGAAAAATGTATTGGTATATAAACGATTACCACATCCAAATTTTTCTGAATGAAATGTCTACATTTGGTCCACTGAAATGGTCTAGGGCAGGGGTCCCCGACCTGCCTCCTCAAGGCCTGCAATAGTGTTTTACCAATCTCCACACAGACACACGAGTGGGGTAATTAGTGCAGTTATAGACATCACAAGCATGAGCCCTGTTCTAGGTCACATTCCGATTAAAATCCCTTGGGAACCAATGCGGCCCTTGCAGCCTTGAGCGTTGCTCTGCCCAATGCTGCATTTAATCACCTAGGGATTCCAGAAGTGTTCTTTAGCATTTACACTGCCAGGCATCCCAAAATGAGATACCACCTAGGTAAAAATCCTATTCATCCCAAAAATTTGTTTTTGATATTTGTGCGGTTTAAGGCCAGTATACAATGTAAACCCCAGCAGCCTTCTTACTTTTCTTATAAACTCCTATAATATTTTTCTATTTTTCCTAGAATATTCTTTCTTACCAAAGACAGCAACCTCCCCAACTTTGTTTTGGGTACTGAGATATGTTCAAAATTCTTCTGCAGTAGACATGGATCCCAGCACTGTAGAAAGGAGATACTGTAATATCTGCAGTAACAAAATGTAATATTTTCATGTAAAGACCTTAGATAAGTTAGATAAGTGTCGTAAAGAAACACATAAGCTCCTCCATGCTTTGACATTCAATGAATCCTTTTAGGGCTTTCAATGTATTCAGCTTGCCCTGTTTTATAGCCTTCTCCCCAGTCCACCAGTGTTCAGTCACCCTCTGCTATGTCTTCAATATATTGGGGCTTGTTTGAAGAAGTGCATCCCTTTACTCTTCAGGGGAGCACAGGATTCCCCAATTTCCTCTGACCAGAGAATGGAGGTATGCAACACCACATGGAGAGACATTTTTATAAAACTGGGATTGTTGCTTACCTCACATTCCCTTAGCACTTACTAGCAATTAACTAGCAATTACTGTGACATTGGGAGGAAGCCTTGAAAACACAATCTCCCAGATACATTGCAATGATTCCTCTGGCCTGATTCCAGACATGATGAAAGGCAGCCTGTACTTCACCAGAAGAGTAAACAAAAGACTGGAAGAGATCTGCAGCTAAAGCAGATACCAAAAACTCTTAAATTAAGAAACTGGGACACCCACAATTAACACAGAAGATATCAGAAAGTCTGCAATCAACACAGAAGATGTTGTGTTTAAGCAAGAATATGCCATTAACCAGCCTCATTACCAGCCCTTCCAAAGCACAGAGTTTGTGGCCCATGAAGGCTATGCCGGCTGGTAGCCTTCAGGGCTGGGGCCGGTCAGCCTCCCTGCCCTAGTCAACCAGTCCCCATAGGTGCACAGGCTGGTTTTGCATGGGTAGTGGGGGGGAACCCATGCATTTGTTGTTGAAAAACGTTGATTTATGGCTTAGTGGTAGGCAATCAGTCTTTTGACTGGATGGCTGCTGGTTTGACATGACTAAAGTGCTCTTAAGCAAGGCGCCTAACCCCCCAACTGCTTCTTGGGTGCCATGGTTTGGGAATCCCATTGCTCTGAGCATGTGCGCACTAAATTCTTGTGTTTATCTCATGGTACGGATGGGTTAAATGCAGAGGAAATTTTCTGTGTGCACAAGAATATAATGGCCATTTATACACATAAATTACCCACCCTCCAAAAAAAAAAAAATTTCTGGTAAACTTATAGCCTGAACTTTCCTAAATTTTTTTACATTCATCCAAGTTTACCACAAACCTCTATGGATTTAGAAAAGAAAGCGTACTATTCACATCAATGTCCAAACTATGCTATTCATGACATTAGGGGTGCTGCCAAGGTTGCACACACCACCAGTTGCAATGAAGAAAAAAGTGATCTTTTAACTGAGAAGGATGCATTAATATATTCATGCATAGCCAAGTTTACAATAACAGTGTAACAATAGCCTAATGAACCTCTTGAGGTATATAGATATATTGTATTTATCCAGATCATTTAAACACATTTGTAATACAAAACATATTAAAGAGCCTCATTACCTTATATAATCACATCATCCTGTTTAAACATTCATGAGAAAGCTGAAGGAAGCAAAACTATAGTGTAAATGTATACATAAGTATAGGTCTCCATAGCAACTTAGCATGTACATTTTTGTACATTTTTGCTTAAATCTACAAACAGTCAATACATCGGGTATAGCCACAAAGCCACAATTCATAGCCAGATATGTAACACATATATGTTAATAGAGAATTGCCCAGCTTCCATAAGGTAAGGGAGAGGGGTGCTCACCTACGTTTAGGGAATCCCGTACCATTTGTAAATGAAAAAATGCTCGACCCATCACTATCCTGGTAATGCGCCATTGCGTCACTTCCTGCACAGCAGAACACATCACTTCCGGTATTGGTGGATCCCAGCCAGACACCAACCAAAGATGGAAATGCGTAGCTGGACATCACTTGGGGTATTCACTCTTGCAGCTTGTCTTTTCCTGGTGATATCTATCTAAAATAAAAAATGTAAAAACAAATTTAAAATCAAACAGTAACTGCATTATATTTTGCCATATGTGGAATATCCTCACCTATTTAACAACTATTAAAGTATATTATTTACCCAATTTGATTTGTTTCAGGATAATACTTAAATGGGTTAAGTTTTAATCGGGGTGGTTCTGGTTACATAGTTACATAGTAAAAGGAGCACTATCGTGAAAAAATGGGCCAATAATAAAAATCCATATAAATATGCTGGATGGCGGGAGGAGGGGCCACTTATACACTCGGCATTAAGAAATATCGAGCCAAGATTGTTTTTTTTTTTATTAATGGATGGAAGAGGAAATTTGGTGACAGGTTCTGTCACCTCTGATACACTAAACCTGTAGCCCATGGATTTTATTCCTTATGGGAGAAGAAGGCTACAAGCTTGGCAGGAGTTTTATTCAGTTTGGGTGTATAAGTGACCCCTCCTCTCATTAGCAAACATGTTTATATGGGTTTTAAATATTACACAATTTTGTGATAGTTCTCCTTTAATATGGTTGAAAAAAGTCAAGTTCAACCAGGGGTCGGAGTTGGAGAAAGTTATTTTTTAGCAGCTAGTAGTAACTGTTAATGTTATTTTCTCCGAACCCGAACATTTATTTAAAGTTCTGCCTACCCCGAACTTTGGGGGGGGGGGTCGCCCATCTCTTCCTACCAGGTCATCATCATTTGATATTACCAGATCCAAAAGAGCATCCCCCTAGTGGGTGCCTCCACAAACTGATTCATATAGTTATCTTGTAGCAAGCTTGTAGGTGAAGCAGAACCACGGCTCCAGTAGATACCTGGGTAGTTGAAGTTACCACCACCACCACTGTACCAGTCTGTACCGCCCAAACTATCTGTTTATGTAGCTGACCCTCTATTTCCTCAGTTATATTTTGGGGTCTATAGATTACACTAAATTGTATTTAAACATTGTTTACATTGCCCCACACTTCTACCCACAAGGATTCTACACCCTCACAATCTTCTGCTAGTATCCCCTCATTAATATATTCTTTGAATTGTTGTTTTACATAGAGACACACTCCGTTCCCCTTTTCCTATTTGCTCTGTCTTTCCGAAGAGAGCAAAACCTTGAAGTTTGACAGTCCAGTCATTTGTGGAGTCTAGCCATGTCTCAACCACACCAATAACATCAATATTTTCTTCCAGCACCAAAGCCCCAAGCTCCCCCACTTTACTTACTTTACTTTACTTCTGGCATTTGTGAACATACACTTGAAGTTTCCATCCAGTTTTACTCATTGAGCTTTAGAGGCCGATTCATTAATAGCGCCAGGTAGCGACAGATGAGCAACAGTAGCGTTATTTTCACAGCGCCCGCTAGTATTCGCTGTGCTTGGCCATTGTTCGGCTGTTGACAACGACTCGGTGTGCGGTAATGTTGAATACAGGGTTAGAAGTCGCTGTTTGCCAGGTTCCGCGCTGTATGGGAGCACATGACAGCGAACGGCCATAGCGAACGGCTCCCAGCATATTCATTAACAAATCACGCTCCAAAAATTCTCGCGCTGTGAAATGCTTGTTTAAACCCCAGAGCGCTGGCGGCGATGGGTTAAAAGTAGTTTTTTAACCCCCAAACAACCATATTTTTAGAAAAAAAAAAAAAACATGTTTTTCAAAACATTTTGTAATATGAATACATTAATATCAGACCTGTAATATCAATTCTGCACAATTTTTTTTTTTTACCTTAAAAAAAATATCTAACATTGCAGAAAGGGTCACAGAATTTTTGACATAAAAAAAAAAAAAAAAATTAAAAGCAATTAATTATGAATATTTAAAGATTGCTCCATTGAAATGCATTGGAGAGCGCCAGGTAGCGAGAGGTCATACCTGTCGCTGTTCAAGGTCGCTCGCTGGCGCTGTGGGGTGAGGCTGGAATAATGATGAATGATTCGCTATCTGGCGCTCTGTCAGTCGCTAAGCAGGATCGGCTTGATAAATGTGTGATTGCGGAGGGGAGCCGGCGTTCTCGTGGCGGTGAGCGTCATTACCGTTCGCTCACCATTCGCTACCTGGCGCTATCCCTTGTTAAATAAGGGCCTTAGTATCACTAGCTTCTGTAGTATTGGGTCTGCCTCATTTTCACTGCTGGTCTAGCCAAGTCCTGACCAGCGGACCCGAGTGCGCTGGTGGCGGCATCCCTGCTACCCTCTAACAAGGAGCGTGCCTGCGCCAGCCACGCACAAATGCCTGTTGTGGATGCGCGCCCTGCTACAGGTATCCTTCTTATAGCAGCGCTCTAGCCAAAAGTCTCTGGCTAGTATGACAAAACGCCAGCAACCAAAAACCTGAACATAGTGATATAAGTTTCCCAGTCTCGATTATATTACACCTTATCCCAACGCTACCTTATTTCCTAAAAGATGTCAAAAATATTATTAAAAGGGTGAAAAAGAGATATCCTTATTTAAACCCCTTGGAGATGTTATGTTTAGTTTGTATATCCAGTGAAGCTCATTCTGGGTTATGCATATGTTCCATCCTCCTTCTGTGATGAGTTTGAGACCAATTCTATTACTATATACCTTATTATTTTATTTGGTGACCTTCCTGACAAAAATGCCTAAATCATTTTTCACATCTTTGTAATGAACCTCTGTGCTCACAGATACTACTGGGCCTGATGCAGAGCCTCCTCTGAACTGCCCTTAAAACCCTCCGATTGTCCGGGGCTCCCGTTTGAATCGTGGCTCAAATGTGATGCAGAGCCTCGGTCGGAATGGCTCCCTAACTGATCCGTCAATTTCACTTTACTCGGAAAGCTTTTTTTGCTCTCTCGGGTGCCTTCAATTTGATCGGGGCTCCCATTCACGTTCACACGGGCGGCCCATTTTTCCCTGATTTTTCCTGCCTTTTTGAACGTACCTGCTTGGTTTCTGTCGTATTTGACCTTCCATTTTGGTGGTTTTAGCAAGTATACTTACATCTCCATGGCTCTTCAGTTGCCAATCTGGCTACACGCAAGTGCACATCCCTCAAACTCGATTGGAATATACATATGGCAATCACTGCCAATTTGACACATATTTTTTTGAGAACAATAAATTTGGGTTGTTCCTTTTTCCTTGCCATTAATGCATACCTTAATCTCCTTTGTGTTCCTTTTTCCTTGCCATTAATGCATACCTTAATTCTTTCTGATTGTTTTGGATTTATTGTACCATATCTAAACTTTTTGTGTCATGGAAATGTGTGATGATGTTGTGTGATTGTACATTTGCAGGAAACACAACTTTCATTTTTTTTTAATTTGATTTTATTCCAGCGTTTGAAATTGAAATTTTTAAACAAAGTTTTTTTACAAATAATTGAATCTAAATGTTTTAACAAATAAACTATTTTCATTTTAAGCCAAATTAAAATTCTTTAGGCCTCGGTGTCTTGTGCCTGTGTTTTTCTTGTATCTGTGAATGAAAAACAACATTAGTTTAGCATTGTTTATTTGGTTTGGTTGTGAGTGTTTTTTTTGGGGCCCTTTTTAAACCGGACCTTCTGCGTTATTTACTGAAAAGCCCAAACTCTTAACAAAAGATTCCGCAGCATCTCAAAATAATAGATAGTAATTTTTTAGTCAATCAATAATTATTCTTTCCACCACTGGGCTGCAACTCAGTTCAGGAATTTAGTATACGGCCGCCGCCATCTTGACTCAGAAGCATCACACTTACTGAGGAGAGGAGAGTGGGATAAGGTACAGGGGGTGGGTTATAGCTGTGCTTTGCTCACACAGAGCAGAGACCTCTTGAAAAGGTCAGCAATCCCAGAATGCAGAGCAGCACAGTTAGAAGGCACTTCCTGTTTGCAGGCTGCCTGATAAGATGGCGGCTTCCATAATCCGCCATCTTGGATGTTGAAAGCCTCATAACATGCACTAGGTGCAGGTAGGATGATTTTGAAGGTGGGCAAACTTTATGTACAGGGTGTGGGAAACATATAAGATAGACTCTTATTCTGAGTGAAGGTCCGCTTTAAGGGTTTTTTAGACAAAGTCTTTGGTTGTTTTTTTTGGTTTTTACAGTTTGTGGCCAATGGAATTGTTGGTTCATTTACTTTGGTACCAAAAAACGCCACTTACCATGTTTTAGGCGCATATTGCGTCAGGGGCGGAGTCTCCATTCTTGCTCCCTTGGTTGCTGCTGTGAATCTGTTTGCATGACAAAGACACAGATATTACATGTTGTCTCATGTACACAAAAAGCATTAACAAGTTTGCTGGCCTAACTAAAGTCACTTTTTGAACCTCTTGCTGCCTCACATTGCCCTAGTTCTGCTATCTGCATGTAGGCTAGTTTGTAGCGGTGTACATGTGTTAAACTAAGGTGGGCTGGTATGTAACGTGACAAACTAAGTTGTTTCAGACTATTCTTGCACTTTGTTTTTTTTTTATTATAAGGAATGTGTGCGCGCACATAAACGCACGTTTGCATACTCACATCCATGATGATGTCGTCCTGCTCCTGTGTAAAGATGGCATAGCTCCTGGTATAGCTCTGACGTTCCCCCGCAGTGACGTGCAGGACATCCCAAATTGGAATGCCCCAGAGACATGATACCTGTAACCCAGCCCTGGATTTCTTCACACTCCAAAGGGCTGGGTTACATGGGTTTTGGTCTGCTTTAAAACATCATGACCAAATCAGGTTAGGATGGAATAACCCACCTCCTTTACATTATTATTAAAGTAACACAGGTTCCCTCACATAAAGCAGAACAAAACCCAGAGCGGCCACTGGTCGTCCCCCTGGAAATCCAAGATCGGGATGCCCCACTGTGTGAAACCCTTTTTACTCAGACTTTACTCAGAAATGGCAGACTCCCTCTCTTAAAGCGGAACAAGCCATGATTAGTTTAATGACCTTTGCAGGCGTATATTGTAGTGCCCCACCAGTCTGATCAAGACAACGGAACCTCATCTTCAAGAGGCCAAAGGCTCGCTCCACCACAGAGCGAGTCCTCCTGGGGGCAGTATTGTAGGGCTCCTCTGCCTGTGAAGATGGGTGCAGGATTGGGGTCAGCAGCCAGGGGAGCAAAGGATAGCCAGAGTCTCCTGTTCTAAAAAAACAAAAAAACAAAATAAAAATAAAAAAAGGTGTGCATTGCAACAATAGAAAAGAGGGACAAATAGGTGAGCGGGGTAGGGTTGGAGTAAAGGACATTAGTAATGAGCCTACATGCACATCCAACCTGTACACTCATTAAAAAAGTCTGGGGAATACTACTTACATAAGAGGGCAAGAACATGACGCAATAGGGTTCTATCACTTAACCCATTTAATTTAAAGTTAACAAATTTGGCAAAAAATATACTAACAAAAAAATTACCAAATAGTGTGTTAAGGGAAAAAAAAAAATAAAAGACAGGGTGGGCAACCAATACAAGTTTCATACACATACCCAGTAAGGCGGGTGAGCTCAAATAGGTGCAGCCTGGTTTCTGCCATACTCAGCAGGACAAGACCGCGGAGCTGGCGCCGCTGATGTGCTCCAACAGAGGACTGCATATTATTGCCCGAGTGCAAATACGGCTGCTCTGACTTGCCGTAAGTGAAGGCTCGGCGGCCCCGTTTTATTAGGGTGTTTTCAATCGGAAATCAAGGCTCTGCATCACTGAAAAAAACGGACCAATGAACGAGGCGTCCGTTTTCCCGGGAAACAGCCTCGTGCGAGCCGACAATCGGAAAGGCGGCTGAGCGCACACCTGAGCGCATAAGCGCACACTAAAATCAACGTAGCACCCTTTCCTGACCCGATCAAAGCCCAAAACCAACGGGAAAACGCACGGGGGAGCTGAACGGGGAGGCTCTGCATCAAGCCAACTGTCCCTAATTGTTCTAGTGATCTTCCCTGCGTAAACCTTTCTGTATGGACACTTCAGAATATAAATAGCATGGCTTGAGGAACAGTTTGTAAAAGCATTCAGTGGAATCAGTCGACCAGTCAGTGGATGTGCCTATTGTTGTCCCGCAAAAGTAGCACTGCTCCAGGAGATGCCTGGATTTATCAATTGATTCCTAATACTTTTGGAATTCTTAAATACAAACATTGGTGGTGCTGAAAATATATTTTGTGGAATAAGTTAGTACACATGGGGCTTGATTCAACAAAGGTAAAAAAAAAAATATTTTTGGTCGGAAAATTAGGTTGCATGCATGAATTTTTAACTTTTTTGTGCGTTTCAGCAAAGGGGTTGAATTAAATACTTGCACTCGGATATGTTCGAAAATGCAATCACAAAATTTTCAAGGCACTCCTAAAAAGTCTGTAACAAACGAAAACTACTGGAAAATGTGTTTGAATTTTCCCGTAAGCAATCTTAACCGTGTATGTGCATTTCTAGGGCAGAGTATTTTCTTCTCTGACTGTTGCATGTTGTTTTTAGCCTTTTCATAGTTTATTTTTGCATGCATTCATTTTCCAACTTTTTTATTTGCCTGTTTACCTATATTTACATTGTTAATATTGCTGCTACATTAAGGGCATATATGTCGGGTGTATTTTGGGGTGGGGGTTTGGATTGGCAACCAGCTGGTTGTAGACATTGGGCTTGAGTCAACAATTTGTTTTGGTTGGAAAATTGGAGTCTTTAACCCAAATGGTGCATTTGTTTTCTACATTTCACACAGCTTCAGAATGATCAGATGACGTCCCCATGTATTATATCTCAGGCGACAATTGTTTTTTAATGCACTAGTGCAACTAGTCACTTTGTTATGAAGGATCACATTCATCCATGCTAGATATGTATTTAATAAAAGATCAAAGCAACTGTACTTGCTGTTTTCTTTAGCTTCACATGTTTTGTTCTTCATCCCGCAATTAGGAAAGGCAGCTGGATGACTGGTGGCGTTGAAAGGCGTTGAAGTAAAAAAAAAACACTATTGCAGTTGCATAGATATAGTCCTACATATATGCTGGAGTTAAGTTTATTTATTTTGTAACTTTTTCAAATAAAATGAAAGAAGAATCATGGTCCCTCCTTCAGATTACCAGATTGGTGCACCAGGCATAGCAAGCACAGGGTAAAAAAGCAGAACCAACTGCCACCTGGCAACTTTTCGGCCTCAGAGCCTTTGGCCAAGGTTTAGTACTTTTGCTGGGGTGTCAGCTTTAATATTTTATTAAAACAGTAATTAAAAAACATAAAATTAACTAATAAAGAGATGTATTGAGTAATGGATCAAGGCAACCGGACTTGCTGTTTTCATTTGCTCCACATGTTTTGTTATTTATCCCACTTGATATATGTATGAATTTAACATTGTCTACTGGGAAAAGTGGCTGGACGACTTGTGAAAAGTAAGAAAAACTATTGCAATTGTGTAGATTTATTCCTGCAAGCCTACTGGAGTTTTTATTTATTTATTTTTACGGTTTCAATAAAAATGAAATCAAATCATGTCCTCTCTCTCCAAATTACCAGGCTAGTGCACCAGTCTGGTCCTAGCAACTCACCAGACTAGACCTCATGACTTTTACACTGATAAAAACATGCTGGTAGTTGTTGACCTGGCTTTTTTGGGGTAAAATAACCATAATGGAATGTGCTAAGAATTTTTTACACCTGATCGGGCAGATGTAAATAATTAATTCAAAAGAGTAGTAAAAACTAGAGTCAAGACATTGCTGAATCACACTTATTTTTTGCAATTGTAAACTTCGGTTTCACTTTAGACAAATTTTTTTCACTTCAGGAGGAAATTTCTTGTTACAAACTTTGTTGAATCGAGACCATGGAATCCATTTTTTTTACAGGCTGATTCATTACTAGCGGCAGGTAGCGACAGATGAGCGCCTGTAGCAGGCATTTCAGAGCGCCTGCTAGTATTCGTTGTGCTCGGCCATGGTTTGCTAGTTCAGAGCGACTCAGTCGCTGTGCAGCATTGATGAATAAGTTGTGGGGAGTCGCTATATGAGCAGTACAGCGCTCTATGGGAGCGAATGTTAGCGACTGGTCAGTGCGACCGACTCACAGCATATTCATCAAAAAAACAGCCTCACACACCACCGGCGCTCAAAAATGCTTCGCTGAAGCTCAGAGCGCCGGAGGCTGTGTGATTAAAGGCTGTTTTTGCACACATATCCACCAGTAACAAAGCAAAAACATATGGAATTACATTGTTATAACATTGTAACATGAACACATTAATGCCAGACCTGTAATGTCAATTCTGCATAAATATATAAAAAATGAAAAAAGAGTGAAGAAATGGCTTTTTCTAGGCCAGGAGAGGTCACAACATTATTTGAGATAAATTAAAAAAATTAAAATTAAAAAAACCCTGTTTAAAGAGAAGTAAAAGGATGTCCATTGAAATGTATGGGAAAGCGACAGCTAGCGAGAGGTAATACGTGGTGCTCTGCAAGGCTGAACACCGGCGCTGTACGCTGAGGCTGGGATAATGATGAATAGGACGCTACATGGCTTTGTTCTAGTCGCTCACCAGATTTGGCTTCTTAAATGTGTAATTGCGTGCCGTGTCCGGTGTTCACCTTACGCTACTTGGCGCTACCTGCCGCTGTACAAGCACTACCTGCCGCTTACCCTTCATAAATAAGGCCCATAGTTTTTTGGCTTATATGTCAATAAAAATGAGCTAGAATAGGCAAATACCTGCTCCTTAGCTTTGAGCTGGATAGCCTATTTCCTTAAAATCTCTAGCCATTTCCTCTACCCAGCTGTAGTACAGTTTATCATTGCGTATTATTATTATTATTATTTCTATTTTCCAGGTTTAGGGATGGAAAATATAAAAGGCTAGTTATGTATTGAGATCCATGTGTTTGCTGTACACATATATATGTAGCTGGTCATCTACCTTAGTGACTAGGACATCTAGGACTTGATTGGGCCTCAATCTGATTTATAGTGAAAGAAACAAATATTCCAGAATGCCGATGCACACTTACCAGTGAAAGTCTTTTGGGTGCCAGGCCGCGGTGGCGCCGCTTCCAATCCAGAATGTACACAAAAGGCCAGCACACCATATAGAGCAAGTAAGCTTGTATTAATGAGCATACAAGAATAGTAAGGCCATATAACAATCCGTGGCATATAGTCCAACTGTGGGCAAAGTTATCCAGACGGCAAACAAAGTCTATTAAAGCCAAGCCGACGTTTCGGGGGTAGCAGACCCCCTTCCTCAGGGCAGACAATCAAACCGTCTGCAAAGGACCAGGCATTTAAATAGTGTACATGTGTTGAAATTCCCGCCTGACGTCATAGTGACGTCAGCGGGTAAACAGAATCATATGGGATACATGTTAAAGAATACAAACAAGTGTGGACCGTATCAGCCACAACTGTAAAGATAAGAATAGACTATCAAATAAGCCAACTCACCTGACACCGCCAGGGCCCCAGCTCGGGGCCCCATCACCGCCGGACACCGATCGCAACTGCGTGATCGGTGGCTTCCCCGCCTGCTAAGGAGAAAGGGGGCATGACGCCGGGCCTGAAGTCTGCCCGGTAACAAGTGACGTGGTAGCCGGCGCAACCCGATAGGGCCGCGCCTGGCTCCACTGTCACAGCTCGCAGGAGCAGACATCGTAGGAGCCGAGCGTCCGCTGTCATGGAGACCACTCCAGCGGCACTCGGCTCCTCGACCACTGCGTGTCAAGTCCCCTGACCGGCGGTGAGAGCATGCTGCTCCCGGTCAGGTGGAAGAAACAACAACTATTATATATAATAATATACAGCAATATCAGGAGAAACGAGACATTGAAAAGGGGAACAGAAGGGAGAGACAGATACAGGGGAAGACAGAGAGGGAAAAGGGAAAAAACGAAGGCACATCAGGGAATAGGATACACGGAGGAGACCGGGAGGGACAAGACAGGAGGGAAGAAAGCACAAAAGGAATGGGATACATCTTAAACAGACAGAGGTTGGAGCCTGAAATGCATACAGGGACCGGCATGAAAAAGAAAAGACACAAAATAGAGAGAGCCCTAGCGGGAGGAATGAAAGAGAGGGGGGAAGGCAGAAACTGACACAGAGCGGGACAATTGGGAAGAATGAAGCAAAGAGCGAGGGAGCAGACTGAGGGACAGTAAGGAAAGGAAGGGAGCGGTGAGAAGGAAAAGAACAAGGCAATAAGAAGGAAAAACAAACAGGAAGAGCAAGAATGGAGGAGGAGCAGAAAAGCAATCTGAAAGCAGAGGATCAATAGAGACAGACCGCCAAGGAGACACAAGTGGGGCCTGTGATGAGGGAAAAGAATGAAAAAAGAAAAAAGAAAGAAGAGAGAAAGAAACGGAGAGACAGGGAGCAGAGGACCAAGAAAGAGAAAAGAAAGGACCCATTTGCGGGGAGTGTAAAAGAAGAAGGGGGAAGACATAGCCAGGGAAGGGAGAAATGGGGTTCAAAGGAAGGGGGGAAAGGAAAGGAAGCGTACAAAGGGAAAAAAGAAAAAAGAAAGCATAGAAAGAAATAGAAAAAGAAGAAAAGTAAAAACAGGGGAATGCCAAGGAAAGAGAAGGATAACTGCTAGATGCAAAGTGAGAAATGATGACCAGGTAGGAAAGAGGGAAAGAACCAGGGAAAGAGGAAGTTATCAGAAAGCAGCAGTACCTAGGGTACAAAAAGCCAGTAACAAATATCAACGCTTAGGTAAAAAGCTTGAGAAGCCAAACGAAGTGTTCAATCCCCTTGGTTGGACAGTATCTAATTTGTGGATCCAATAAGTCTCGCGTTGTAATAGTCGTAGGTGGCGATCACCCCCACGGCGTGGTCTTTCAATATGTTCAATGACCATCCCGCGGAGTTCTGATGTTTGATGTTTGTGTTTCACGAAATGTACAGCCACAGGTTTATCATAGTCTAAAGATTCTCCCTCTTGGTGTTTTTTGATGCTCACCCGCACATCGCTGCGGTGCTGCTGAAACCTTTTCTTAAAGGCCCCTATGGTTTTACCCACATATAGGAGGCCACAGGGGCACTTCAAGAGATACACGCAGTATTCTGTAAGACACGAATAGGTCCCACGGATCTTATATCGTCTGCCTGTGTGTGGGTGAGTAAATTCTGTACCGAGGATAAGTGAGTTGCAAA
This sequence comes from Gastrophryne carolinensis, assembly GCA_027917425.1. Lineage (NCBI taxonomy): Eukaryota > Metazoa > Chordata > Amphibia > Anura > Microhylidae > Gastrophryne > Gastrophryne carolinensis. The sequence goes on from CM051235.1 coordinate 112,132,292, forward strand.
CATTGCAGGTGTTACAGCGGAAGCACCCAGTGCGGGAGGATATTATGACAGGTGATTTGCTATATTTATCAACTGGGTCAGCCTTCACTAGGGAGTCTCTCAGATTTTTGTTACGCTGGTACACTTTCATAAGTGGTCTCTTTACCATAGGACACAGGGTCTTATCCGAGGTCAGGATATTTCTGTATCTATGTGTAACCTTTTCAATTACTGGAGCTGCTTGATTATAGGTCATAATGAAGGGAACCCTCTCTTCCTTGGGTGTCTGTGGTCGGTCTTCACCAGACCATATTTGTTCTGCGCGGTGTTGAGCCTGGGTCAATATTTCAACCGGGTACCCCCGTGTACGGAATTTGGTAAACATCTGATGTAGTTGTTGTTGACGAGTGTCCGGGTTGGTGTTCACCCTGTATACCCTGAGGAATTGTGATACTGGTAAGCTATTCACCAGCGGTCGGGGATGGGCACTGTCATACCTCAGAAGTGTATTCCTGTCCGTGGGTTTGGAAAAAAGCCCAGTAGTTATCATTCCATTGTCGTCTTTGTGGATGGCCACATCTAGGAAGGTGACATTAGTTTCTGAAATCTCGGGATTAAACGTGATCGTAGGGAACACCGAATTTATCTGTTCAATGAATTCATCCAGGGACACTCTATCCCCACGCCATATAGTGATCACATCGTCTATATAGCGCCCCCAATATCTAATATGCGCCATATATAGGGGGGAAGGGAAGATGTAACGCTCTTCCAAGTATCCAATGAATAAGTTAGCGAAAGATGGAGCTATGGCACTCCCCATAGCGGTCCCAAGTATTTGTTTAAAGAAGACATGTTCAAATCTGAAATAATTGTTGTATAATACAATCTCTAGGCCCGTCAAGATGTATTCCACTGGAATTTCTGGGGGGTCACGTACGAGGAAATGCTTGACCGCTTTTATCCCCTGATCATTGGGGATATTTGTGTACAGCGAGGAAATGTCCATTGTAACCAGCAAGTCATTTTGTTCAATCTGCACATCCCTAAATTTGTTTAGGAAGTCCCCAGTATCCTTCAAGTACGAAGGTAATTGGTGAACATATGGCTGCAGATAATAATCCAGCCATTGGGCTAGTGGTTGTGTGGCTGAGTCCGTGCCGGCCACAATGGGTCGGAACTTCAACGGGTTGCATCCCTTGTGAACCTTAGGTAGCCCGTATATAACAGGTGTGATAGGATGCTCAATGTCAATATATTTGGCAGTGTGTTCACTGAGCCATCCATTAACCAGGCCTAGGGATATAAATTGTTGCACAGTGTTCTGGATACTCCAGATTGGATTATTGGAGATGCGTTCATAACTGACCGTGTCAGAGAGCATCTCCAGCAGTCCTCGCCTGTACATATCATAGTCCATGATGACGATTGCTCCGCCTTTATCGGCAGGTTTCACAATAATACTTTTGTCCTTGCTTAGATTAGACAAGGCTGTCAGTTCCCCTTTAGGTAAATTCGGGTAATACTGTTTGGACCGCATAATCCGTCCGGTCTCGGATCTAATGACGTTGATATAAGTGTCTATGGTGCCAAAATTGCCAACAGGCATGAATTGGCTTTTAAGTTTGAATTTGGAGGGCCCCAGAGACTTAGTGTCCTGGGTAGAACCAGGATGAGATGAAAAGAATTGTTTTATCTTTAACGATCTCTCCAATTTAAACAGTTCAACATCAAATTGGAATTGGTCAAATCGTGAAGTGGGACAAAAAGATAGTCCTCGGCTCAGGAGGCTTACCTCATCTGTTGAGAGTGATCTTGAAGAGAGGTTCATTATAGGGGTTTCCTGTTGGCTGACCGTAGGGTCATTGCTGGGTTGTCGCCGCTTCCTCCCTCCCCGCCGGGATCGGTGGGTACGGTGGTCGCGCGAAAATGGGCCTCCCGGGGTTTGCGTTTTGAATATCTCTTTGCGCCTCGCGCTTGTGTGTCAGTATCTGACGACAAGTTCTCCGATAAAGGGTCACTCTCAGATGCAGGTAGATAGTGTCCACGGGGTGTGGTTCTCCGTGCCGGGGCTCCTGTATTTCTTCTAGGTCTGAATTGGTCTGAGTCCTTCCCTGAAAGCCAGGGGTACACTCGGTTCTCCGTATAGTCCAGACAAACTTGTTTGAATTTATCGCGTTTATAGCGTTTCAGTCTCTCAGTATAGTTTATGAGTTCTGTGTGTAGATTATTCAAGTCCACTTCAGTTGTTTCCGACTTTTCCGTTTGTACCCGCAGTTCCAGTGAATTAATTTCTCTATTTAACTGGCACAGTTGTGCTCTTACTTCTTCAATGACTAAAATCATGTAGTTCAATGAATTTTGATTCGAGACCTCACACCAGCGTTCGCAAAATTCGGGTTTATTGCGACCTATGGTAGGCTGGTTCTTAATTCTGAAGCCGCGGGGGATCTTTTTGATCCTATAGTATTCGGATAAAGTCTGGCCATGGAGCTCCAAATCTACACGCTTCCTCTTGAGTCTCTTTAATTCTTTCAATAAATCTGTGGGTGTGTCTGTGCCGAAGGCTGCTGCAGGGTCAGAGGGAAAAAGAATAGTCTCTATTTCATCCTGATTGTATGTGCGTGTCCTAGCGCGGTTATCAGGGTTGCCGTCGATGTCGCGAAAAATCTCCATTCAGGTACTAGAAGGTACCAGTGTATCCAGGTAGGTGCAACCAGCAAGTGCCAAGCATATGTCACAAATATTCCAGAATGCCGATGCACACTTACCAGTGAAAGTCTTTTGGGTGCCAGGCCGCGGTGGCGCCGCTTCCAATCCAGAATGTACACAAAAGGCCAGCACACCATATAGAGCAAGTAAGCTTGTATTAATGAGCATACAAGAATAGTAAGGCCATATAACAATCCGTGGCATATAGTCCAACTGTGGGCAAAGTTATCCAGACGGCAAACAAAGTCTATTAAAGCCAAGCCGACGTTTCGGGGGTAGCCGGTTTTCGGTGTCCGGCGGTGATGGGGCCCCGAGCTGGGGCCCTGGCGGTGTCAGGTGAGTTGGCTTATTTGATAGTCTATTCTTATCTTTACAGTTGTGGCTGATACGGTCCACACTTGTTTGTATTCTTTAACATGTATCCCATATGATTCTGTTTACCCGCTGACGTCACTATGACGTCAGGCGGGAATTTCAACACATGTACACTATTTAAATGCCTGGTCCTTTGCAGACGGTTTGATTGTCTGCCCTGAGGAAGGGGGTCTGCTACCCCCGAAACGTCGGCTTGGCTTTAATAGACTTTGTTTGCCGTCTGGATAACTTTGCCCACAGTTGGACTATATGCCACGGATTGTTATATGGCCTTACTATTCTTGTATGCTCATTAATACAAGCTTACTTGCTCTATATGGTGTGCTGGCCTTTTGTGTACATTCTGGATTGGAAGCGGCGCCACCGCGGCCTGGCACCCAAAAGACTTTCACTGGTAAGTGTGCATCGGCATTCTGGAATATTTGTGACATATGCTTGGCACTTGCTGGTTGCACCTACCTGGATACACTGGTACCTTCTAGTACCTGAATGGAGATTTTTCGCGACATCGACGGCAACCCTGATAACCGCGCTAGGACACGCACATACAATCAGGATGAAATAGAGACTATTCTTTTTCCCTCTGACCCTGCAGCAGCCTTCGGCACAGACACACCCACAGATTTATTGAAAGAATTAAAGAGACTCAAGAGGAAGCGTGTAGATTTGGAGCTCCATGGCCAGACTTTATCCGAATACTATAGGATCAAAAAGATCCCCCGCGGCTTCAGAATTAAGAACCAGCCTACCATAGGTCGCAATAAACCCGAATTTTGCGAACGCTGGTGTGAGGTCTCGAATCAAAATTCATTGAACTACATGATTTTAGTCATTGAAGAAGTAAGAGCACAACTGTGCCAGTTAAATAGAGAAATTAATTCACTGGAACTGCGGGTACAAACGGAAAAGTCGGAAACAACTGAAGTGGACTTGAATAATCTACACACAGAACTCATAAACTATACTGAGAGACTGAAACGCTATAAACGCGATAAATTCAAACAAGTTTGTCTGGACTATACGGAGAACCGAGTGTACCCCTGGCTTTCAGGGAAGGACTCAGACCAATTCAGACCTAGAAGAAATACAGGAGCCCCGGCACGGAGAACCACACCCCGTGGACACTATCTACCTGCATCTGAGAGTGACCCTTTATCGGAGAACTTGTCGTCAGATACTGACACACAAGCGCGAGGCGCAAAGAGATATTCAAAACGCAAACCCCGGGAGGCCCATTTTCGCGCGACCACCGTACCCACCGATCCCGGCGGGGAGGGAGGAAGCGGCGACAACCCAGCAATGACCCTACGGTCAGCCAACAGGAAACCCCTATAATGAACCTCTCTTCAAGATCACTCTCAACAGATGAGGTAAGCCTCCTGAGCCGAGGACTATCTTTTTGTCCCACTTCACGATTTGACCAATTCCAATTTGATGTTGAACTGTTTAAATTGGAGAGATCGTTAAAGATAAAACAATTCTTTTCATCTCATCCTGGTTCTACCCAGGACACTAAGTCTCTGGGGCCCTCCAAATTCAAACTTAAAAGCCAATTCATGCCTGTTGGCAATTTTGGCACCATAGACACTTATATCAACGTCATTAGATCCGAGACCGGACGGATTATGCGGTCCAAACAGTATTACCCGAATTTACCTAAAGGGGAACTGACAGCCTTGTCTAATCTAAGCAAGGACAAAAGTATTATTGTGAAACCTGCCGATAAAGGCGGAGCAATCGTCATCATGGACTATGATATGTACAGGCGAGGACTGCTGGAGATGCTCTCTGACACGGTCAGTTATGAACGCATCTCCAATAATCCAATCTGGAGTATCCAGAACACTGTGCAACAATTTATATCCCTAGGCCTGGTTAATGGATGGCTCAGTGAACACACTGCCAAATATATTGACATTGAGCATCCTATCACACCTGTTATATACGGGCTACCTAAGGTTCACAAGGGATGCAACCCGTTGAAGTTCCGACCCATTGTGGCCGGCACGGACTCAGCCACACAACCACTAGCCCAATGGCTGGATTATTATCTGCAGCCATATGTTCACCAATTACCTTCGTACTTGAAGGATACTGGGGACTTCCTAAACAAATTTAGGGATGTGCAGATTGAACAAAATGACTTGCTGGTTACAATGGACATTTCCTCGCTGTACACAAATATCCCCAATGATCAGGGGATAAAAGCGGTCAAGCATTTCCTCGTACGTGACCCCCCAGAAATTCCAGTGGAATACATCTTGACGGGCCTAGAGATTGTATTATACAACAATTATTTCAGATTTGAACATGTCTTCTTTAAACAAATACTTGGGACCGCTATGGGGAGTGCCATAGCTCCATCTTTCGCTAACTTATTCATTGGATACTTGGAAGAGCGTTACATCTTCCCTTCCCCCCTATATATGGCGCATATTAGATATTGGGGGCGCTATATAGACGATGTGATCACTATATGGCGTGGGGATAGAGTGTCCCTGGATGAATTCATTGAACAGATAAATTCGGTGTTCCCTACGATCACGTTTAATCCCGAGATTTCAGAAACTAATGTCACCTTCCTAGATGTGGCCATCCACAAAGACGACAATGGAATGATAACTACTGGGCTTTTTTCCAAACCCACGGACAGGAATACACTTCTGAGGTATGACAGTGCCCATCCCCGACCGCTGGTGAATAGCTTACCAGTATCACAATTCCTCAGGGTATACAGGGTGAACACCAACCCGGACACTCGTCAACAACAACTACATCAGATGTTTACCAAATTCCGTACACGGGGGTACCCGGTTGAAATATTGACCCAGGCTCAACACCGCGCAGAACAAATATGGTCTGGTGAAGACCGACCACAGACACCCAAGGAAGAGAGGGTTCCCTTCATTATGACCTATAATCAAGCAGCTCCAGTAATTGAAAAGGTTACACATAGATACAGAAATATCCTGACCTCGGATAAGACCCTGTGTCCTATGGTAAAGAGACCACTTATGAAAGTGTACCAGCGTAACAAAAATCTGAGAGACTCCCTAGTGAAGGCTGACCCAGTTGATAAATATAGCAAATCACCTGTCATAATATCCTCCCGCACTGGGTGCTTCCGCTGTAACACCTGCAATGTTTGCAACTCACTTATCCTCGGTACAGAATTTACTCACCCACACACAGGCAGACGATATAAGATCCGTGGGACCTATTCGTGTCTTACAGAATACTGCGTGTATCTCTTGAAGTGCCCCTGTGGCCTCCTATATGTGGGTAAAACCATAGGGGCCTTTAAGAAAAGGTTTCAGCAGCACCGCAGCGATGTGCGGGTGAGCATCAAAAAACACCAAGAGGGAGAATCTTTAGACTATGATAAACCTGTGGCTGTACATTTCGTGAAACACAAACATCAAACATCAGAACTCCGCGGGATGGTCATTGAACATATTGAAAGACCACGCCGTGGGGGTGATCGCCACCTACGACTATTACAACGCGAGACTTATTGGATCCACAAATTAGATACTGTCCAACCAAGGGGATTGAACACTTCGTTTGGCTTCTCAAGCTTTTTACCTAAGCGTTGATATTTGTTACTGGCTTTTTGTACCCTAGGTACTGCTGCTTTCTGATAACTTCCTCTTTCCCTGGTTCTTTCCCTCTTTCCTACCTGGTCATCATTTCTCACTTTGCATCTAGCAGTTATCCTTCTCTTTCCTTGGCATTCCCCTGTTTTTACTTTTCTTCTTTTTCTATTTCTTTCTATGCTTTCTTTTTTCTTTTTTCCCTTTGTACGCTTCCTTTCCTTTCCCCCCTTCCTTTGAACCCCATTTCTCCCTTCCCTGGCTATGTCTTCCCCCTTCTTCTTTTACACTCCCCGCAAATGGGTCCTTTCTTTTCTCTTTCTTGGTCCTCTGCTCCCTGTCTCTCCGTTTCTTTCTCTCTTCTTTCTTTTTTCTTTTTTCATTCTTTTCCCTCATCACAGGCCCCACTTGTGTCTCCTTGGCGGTCTGTCTCTATTGATCCTCTGCTTTCAGATTGCTTTTCTGCTCCTCCTCCATTCTTGCTCTTCCTGTTTGTTTTTCCTTCTTATTGCCTTGTTCTTTTCCTTCTCACCGCTCCCTTCCTTTCCTTACTGTCCCTCAGTCTGCTCCCTCGCTCTTTGCTTCATTCTTCCCAATTGTCCCGCTCTGTGTCAGTTTCTGCCTTCCCCCCTCTCTTTCATTCCTCCCGCTAGGGCTCTCTCTATTTTGTGTCTTTTCTTTTTCATGCCGGTCCCTGTATGCATTTCAGGCTCCAACCTCTGTCTGTTTAAGATGTATCCCATTCCTTTTGTGCTTTCTTCCCTCCTGTCTTGTCCCTCCCGGTCTCCTCCGTGTATCCTATTCCCTGATGTGCCTTCGTTTTTTCCCTTTTCCCTCTCTGTCTTCCCCTGTATCTGTCTCTCCCTTCTGTTCCCCTTTTCAATGTCTCGTTTCTCCTGATATTGCTGTATATTATTATATATAATAGTTGTTGTTTCTTCCACCTGACCGGGAGCAGCATGCTCTCACCGCCGGTCAGGGGACTTGACACGCAGTGGTCGAGGAGCCGAGTGCCGCTGGAGTGGTCTCCATGACAGCGGACGCTCGGCTCCTACGATGTCTGCTCCTGCGAGCTGTGACAGTGGAGCCAGGCGCGGCCCTATCGGGTTGCGCCGGCTACCACGTCACTTGTTACCGGGCAGACTTCAGGCCCGGCGTCATGCCCCCTTTCTCCTTAGCAGGCGGGGAAGCCACCGATCACGCAGTTGCGATCGGTGTCCGGCGGTGATGGGGCCCCGAGCTGGGGCCCTGGCGGTGTCAGGTGAGTTGGCTTATTTGATAGTCTATTCTTATCTTTACAGTTGTGGCTGATACGGTCCACACTTGTTTGTATTCTTTAACATGTATCCCATATGATTCTGTTTACCCGCTGACGTCACTATGACGTCAGGCGGGAATTTCAACACATGTACACTATTTAAATGCCTGGTCCTTTGCAGACGGTTTGATTGTCTGCCCTGAGGAAGGGGGTCTGCTACCCCCGAAACGTCGGCTTGGCTTTAATAGACTTTGTTTGCCGTCTGGATAACTTTGCCCACAGTTGGACTATATGCCACGGATTGTTATATGGCCTTACTATTCTTGTATGCTCATTAATACAAGCTTACTTGCTCTATATGGTGTGCTGGCCTTTTGTGTACATTCTATAGTGAAAGAAAGTGTGCATGTTGCCTAGTCGAAGTCAGATATGAACTAATGGAAGCAACTTTTATCTGCAACATCTTGCCTAGGAAAAGGAAAGAGACTGAAAAGTAGAATTGTCCCGCTCAGCCAATGAGTGCACTTGCTTTCACTCAGCTCATTTGGCTCCGCTGATAACGAAGCCACCTGGGTGGCTAAGTAGCCGAGCAGCGCCAAAGGGAGCTGAGTGCAGCGCTAGGCCTATCCCCCACTCACCTCCTAGCCATAGTGTGTGCGAGATGCCCATTGGGGCATCCGGAGAGGTTTACGCAGCAGGGCATCCCAATTCGGGAGGCACCAGGTCTTTTAGATTGCAGAGCCTGCAAAGTCCCTCTGAAATGTTATCATTTCATTTTACATCACATCTTAGTTCATTTTTATAATGTGTAGTTGCTGCCTGCTTGTTCTTTAAGTTGTAGAATTTGTATATATATTAGGCCTATGTGGTTAAAGTCTTATACAGGTATATAAGGTTTTGTGCTGACATTTTATGGAGCAGTTTTATTCTTGCTATGTTAACGGCTTAGGCCCTTATTCATCAAGCAATAGCGCCAGGTAGTGTCTCACTCGCGCCAGGTAGCGCCAGCTATCGGCGGCTACCCACTCCAGAACGCCAGGCTGCGAACACAATCACGCATTTATCACGCTAAATGAGGCTAGCGCCGGCGAGAGCGTCACCTAGCGCGGGATTCATCATGTTGCAGTCTTCAGCGAACAGCGCCGCTGCTAATCCCATCACAGCGCCAGGTATGACCTTTCGCTACCTTGCGCTACCTGGCGCTCTCCAATACATTTCAATGGCAGACACTGCAATGTTTATTTTTAGTGGTTTTTGTGTTCTTGTCTTGGCCAAAATTTAAACACGGGTTGTTTAGGATATGTTTGATTAATATTTCTTGTTTTTAAAGATTTTTTTATGAAAGATGTTATTTTTACACTGTAATGTTGTGAGTGAAATATAAAATGCATCTCCTCCCACAAAACACATTAGCCTCAAATTAGCTTGCTTTCACAACACACATGCCTTGTAAAGCTACTTTTTAGTCACTCATGTTTGGCGCTCACGTTCGCTCATTGAAATTGTCAGCGCCCAAGCTATTCGGCAGCCCTGTCCTTGTTGAATCTGTGGTGGTCAGAGTTTCTGCAGTCGCTGTTGTGATTCGCTATGTGGCGGCGCTAGCGTCGCTGTGCTGCGCTGTGCAGCGCTGTGCTGTTCATACATGTGCCTTTCTGCCATTTTCCCTGAATTCACTTGCAGCGACCCCAGTCGTTGTTAATGAATACACTGTAGTTCTGAGCGTGCATGTCCACATTCTGCTGGATTTGTTCAGGCGTACAAGCTCATAACAACCCGTTATGCATTCTCCTGTGTGCAACATTATCATGTAGTTGGATAGTTTTATTGTGTTATTATTTTATTAAGGAATCAGATTGTTATTTGTAAGCAACCAGCTCTGTTTTTGTTCTGACCTATGCATTACAGGATATTGAACACCCAGCTAAATCAAGCTAATAATTAATGGCGTCTTTGGCAATAGCTTGTCTTAATGCGTAAATATCCTATTTCCGCCACTTAGCTTGCACGTAGCGGACATTAGCTGGTTCCTAATGCGCGGAGCGTGTTTTTGTTTCCGCTTTCTTCATATGGAGTTCCGGTTTGCTCCTTTGCGTTTCCCAGCTAAATCTAGCAAATAATTAATGGCGTCTTGCCCAATAGCTTGTTGTAATGCGTAAAAATACTATTTCCGCCACTTAGCTTGCACGTAGCGGATATTAGCTTCTTCCTAGTGCGCGGAGCGTTTTTTTTTTTCCCCTGTCGCTTTGGTCATATCCGGTTCCGGTTTCCTCCTTTGCGTTTCCACCATGTTGCCCAGGTGACGTCTCCTGCACCTCCCCAGCTCCTCCTCTGACTCTGGCCCCCCCACCCCTCCCCCACCTCCCCACCTACCTCACCTCCCCCACCTAACCCCCCTCCACCCCCTCCCCCCCCCCTGGGCCACAGAAACAAAAAAGGAAGAGGGTGGATAGCCGCGTAAACGGCCAGGTGGTCAAAGTGAGTATATTTCCCTTGGATTATATGTTTCATCTGTTCTCAGTATAACTGTTTAGGCCATTGGTGTGATGTCATGTATTGATAATCTTTTTTTTTTCATTTGTCATAGGATTTCTGCATCCACCAATACGATTATGCCCGTGGGGGCAAGAAGCGGATAGCCCTGGAGGTGAAGGCCACAGTGTCCCAGCGCTTCAACACCAGCCTGTCTGTCCGTTCCATCATGCAGAAGTGGTCCGACTTCAAGCGCCGGGACCCTGAAGGCGTGTACCGCCTATATGATGCGTACGCTTCAGGTAAGTGGAATTTTAGGCTATGTTTAATTTTTAAGGAAAATAATATTGTAAGCTGTGTCCCTTTTTGGGAGTAATGTTATTTTGGCGCTCACGTTCGCTCATTGAAATTGTCAGCGCCCAAGCTATTCGGCAGCCCTGTCCTTGTTGAATCTGTGGTGGTCAGAGTTTCTGCAGTCGCTGTTGTGATTCGCTATGTGGCGGCGCTAGCGTCGCTGTGCTGCGCTGTGCAGCGCTGTGCTGTTCATACATGTGCCTTTCTGCCATTTTCCCTGAATTCACTTGCAGCGACCCCAGTCGTTGTTAATGAATACACTGTAGTTCTGAGCGTGCATGTCCACATTCTGCTGGATTTGTTCAGGCGTACAAGCTCATAACAACCCGTTATGCATTCTCCTGTGTGCAACATTATCATGTAGTTGGATAGTTTTATTGTGTTATTATTTTATTAAGGAATCAGATTGTTATTTGTAAGCAACCAGCTCTGTTTTTGTTCTGACCTATGCATTACAGGATATTGAACACCCAGCTAAATCAAGCTAATAATTAATGGCGTCTTTGGCAATAGCTTGTCTTAATGCGTAAATATCCTATTTCCGCCACTTAGCTTGCACGTAGCGGACATTAGCTGGTTCCTAATGCGCGGAGCGTGTTTTTGTTTCCGCTTTCTTCATATGGAGTTCCGGTTTGCTCCTTTGCGTTTCCCAGCTAAATCTAGCAAATAATTAATGGCGTCTTGCCCAATAGCTTGTTGTAATGCGTAAAAATACTATTTCCGCCACTTAGCTTGCACGTAGCGGATATTAGCTTCTTCCTAGTGCGCGGAGCGTTTTTTTTTTTCCCCTGTCGCTTTGGTCATATCCGGTTCCGGTTTCCTCCTTTGCGTTTCCACCATGTTGCCCAGGTGACGTCTCCTGCACCTCCCCAGCTCCTCCTCTGACTCTGGCCCCCCCACCCCTCCCCCACCTTCTCCACGGGCATAGTCATGGTAAGTGTTTTTTGTTATCCCTCACATGCACTATGTTCTGACATTCCTTAAAGTGGACCCACACCCATTGTTGATTGGGCTTGGAATCTATAAGCTTCCCTGCCCAATCACCTCCCTCACCCAGGGCCCCCCCCCCAAAAGCCCACAAACTCCTTTCCTCATTGGGGGTGGCAGAAGCCACCGCCGCAGCGTCCTGCGTGCCCCTCTAGATGTGTGTGCGCCTGCGCTCTCCGTTTCAGAATGGCCTGCGCGTGCGCACGCACTGGAGGAGTGACGCGCAGAAGGCAGCGGCGGCGGACGGTCTCTTGCTCAAATTGTTGTGCCCTGCCAAAGTGGACCAAAACACAGGATAGTATAAATCCTGGGTCTTGCCCCACTTTGAACATACACATGTTTCCTGCTCCATAGTACAAGCTGGTTTGTTAATGTACATTAACATCACAAACCCCACTACAGTGCAATCCAACTGGCAACCACCCCTATGTTTCAGCCCACACCATGATGGGGGCTAGCAAATGTGTTATTTTTGTAAGTTGTTCCGGCTAACACATGTTGCACACTAGTAACATTCTACAATCAACTGCAAATTAGGCCTTACCATTGCACTGTCCAGGTTATTGGCACATTATCTTTATGTGTTGCAACCAGAAATAATTTACATGAACTCATGGACCAGGAAATATGTCGGACAACATGTGTGTAACCATGCAAGCATTTGTTTTTTCAGACTCCCTAACCAGATGGATGTCAAATGGTCAGGTGTCATTGGCCCACTAATTTTGCTTTTCTCTTTTGCTTTCTCCTGACAGATGTAGCCACACAGACAGAGCCGGTGTACGCACCACCACACCTCCTGGGACGGCCAGCAGCATGGGCCCCAGCCACAGCTGCGATGGTGAGTACATATGTGTTTAATCAACACACATCTAGGTTACATGTGTTTGTCCAACAATCCTACATGCATGTCTGCATGCTTGATTGTTGGCTCACATTCTTGTTTTGGCAACATAGTGGCAAATTGTTGTTTCTAACCAACTAAATAGGCCTGCTAAGGTGGTGACCTCTAAGATTCTTGGCCAAACAAGTTTCCTCATTAGGACTTAGGCCCTGATGTTTGGCTGTAACTAAACAAATAAATGTCCACACTGGCACTTAGACCTTATTTTAGTCCCAAGAGTTAAGAGTAAATGTATGCTTGGGATGTGGTGGCCACATTTAAGCCAGCCACTAGTACTCATATAATGTTAACACCTAAGGGCACAGTGGCCAACAATGTGAATGTGAGCGTCAGCAAATTTTAGCCACTTACATTACATTGCTTCGTCTGTGCGGTCAGTATTTCCATCACGCGGCTGTTGGCGACTGTAGTCCTCCAGCATCCGGACCCCTAGCTCGTAAAAGTCTGCACTTGTCGGTGCCACACCTCCTCTTGCTCTGGGTTCAAGCTAAAAACAAAAAAAAACCAATTTGAGTTAAGGTGAAACAATGCAGCTAGGCCCCTCAAAATCAGATCCCAAAAGTGTAACCAGCCAACTTACCCTTGCTTGAGCCTCTGTAGCTTGGCCACATGGCACTTGAGAAGAGGTCCCAGGTTGGGGTTCTGGTCCCGCCTCCTGCAAAAACAACAAATACATAACATGTGACATGTTGGTTCATGGACTACTCACCAACATGTCAATGTGGTTATTGTTCCTCTAAATCAGCCATGTTACCTCCGTGTCGTCCGGCCCAAGTAGGTCCGGGGTCTGGCTGCCAGAGAGGGGCAAATCCACATATGAGAGATCGGGCAAGTTGGCATATGCTAAACAGGAAAGTCAGGTTAGTAGGTCAGTGGGCCAAAATCAAAGGTAAGATGGATAGACTATCGAGGCCATACCTCCACAAAGTGGAAGATTACACACTAGCCAAAAGGGATCTGGTCAACTCAGATTGCTAACATTTAAGAGGAAGATGAGCCAATAATTGGGTTAAAAAGCTAAAGACACATTGCTCAAATTACACATACCCGCACTCTCCCACACGTCTGGAGTTGGGCCCTCACTCGAGCTTTGCCCTTGAAAATACATGTTTAAACACAAGTTGGCCTACTAAATTTGACAAAAACTTGTTCAAAAATCCCTAATAGATAATCAAGCCTAACAAACTTACCCTCATCTCTGGCAGCCTCAACGTGAAGGGCCCTTTCCGGACAGCCACTTCCGAGATTCAGGCCAACTAAAATACACAAATAATGTCTCTAAATATTCCAAAGCCTACTTGGGTGAATGTTTGTCTTTCAATATACACAACCAATGCATTGCAATCACTCCAAAAACTATACTAATGACCCTGTTGATGGCAAATCCACTCCAAATAGGCAGATTCAAGTTGACATAGCAAACATGTAGATTATTAGACTAACCAAATAGAACCAGTGTAACATAAACAGCATAAAGGATACATTTTTTGAGCCAATACACACCAACAGGGTCCTGTTGACCTGCTACATCGGAAGTGGGGTCCAAAGATGAACCAGTCACTTGGCCTACAAAGAAAAAAGATGAATGAAAGACATGCACTTGTGTTAAAGTGGATAAAGCAAGGTTGACACATGCACTTACCAGCATCCAAAGAGTAGCTTGGCTCCTGAGGAGATGCTGGTGCCAATGGCGGTGCAGCTAGGCAAAAGCAAAGAAAACATTTAGCCATTGGTAATGTGCGGCACTAAATAAACCATGCATTTAGGTGTGTGTGAGCAGCTCAATCACTAATATTCCCTAAGCACGGCCAGTGTGGCTTACACATGTATATGCAGATATATGGCCACACATCTCTGGCTTCCAACATAGCTACACATGTTAGGGCCTTGTTAGTTAGTTGCAGAGAGGGGTAAAGTGGACGTGTAAATAGTCCGCAGGCCCATATTATTAATCCTCAACAGTGGTCAAATCTATCGTTTGAGGTGCTCACACACGCATTTTTGCAAAAAATAACCAGCACCTAAATTACAGAAAAATACCTTCAATGGCAGACTGGGTTAGGCTGGAGGCTGATTGAAGGGCAGGAGTTGGGGTGTCCACCTCCCCCGAATCATGGACATGACCATGTGCACCTATGCAGAAAGCAACAGACAGGAAAGTTAAACATTTATGAGGTATAATGTACTACTTCACATGTCCTACTGTTAGTTGGGCAAAAATAGAAAAAGAAAATCACATAAATAAACATTAGCAGAAATTCTGATTCAGAAAATATGTACCTTCAGTCCAACCTGTGGTGTCATCCCCAGGATCCACACCCTGCAGCCGAGCAAGTGGAATTTTGGCCTTCAGCATCTCCTCATATGGCCTGTAGGTACTCTTTGGACCCTGGATGGTCCCACTCTCGACCTCAAGATCATGATTCATCTTTTGCGTAAGGGCCCTTTTCAAAGTGTAGAAGCGTTTCCTGCAGGATGGGCCACTACGTGGGTGTTGAGCACTGCTAGTAAGCTCAACACCAATGGCATCCCACAATTTGCTCCTTTCTTGTTTGCCTATAGACTTGCTTTGGGAGCCAAATATCAGCTCCCATTTTGCAAGGGTCAGGCGCACAAGAGTATTATTCTCAGCCAAATTAAATTCTGGCTCCCTCTTGGCAACTGGGCGCTTAGCCTGGGGTGCTGCATCACCTTCAGGCTGGGCCCTTTTCCTTAAGGGAGGTCTGCGCACAGCACCCACCACATTCCTACTTGGGCCAGCTGTGGCCGGCAGATACCCAGAATTTGGCTCCATCCTGTAGCTGCACACACACACCAAAACACAACCAACAAGCACGCATGCAGACTACAGAATGGTATCACCGTTTGTTGGGTTTGGGCAGGTTTTATGTGCTCTAACAGCCAATCACAAACAGGTCCACTTTATTGATTAACACATACTGGCCATGTCCTTGTAGCCAAAGCTCCACTGCAGTGATTGAAGCATGTGTGGTAGTTAATTAAGTAATTACAGAGCTCATTAACCAAACAACACACAACCAAGACAACAATGTACTCATGTATATGAAACACTTGTGACATGTGGCTAGACAAACGGCTATTTAAATCAAGAGCAGCTTACCTTTCATTGGTCCACCACAGAAATTACAGCCATGTCCGTTAATGCACGCAAGTTTCGGCTCACGTACGCTAGTAGCGCTACTAGCGTGCGCGTGCGCACTCCGTTTCACGCACACCTGGGCCAGCTAATTGGAGACAGGAAATAGCAGAGCAACGCAAAAGGCGGCAAAAAGGACCTGTCCTTTTTCTCAGTGAAGTATAAATGGCTGGATTTGGCAACCTTCTGGTATTGTTACACTGTGTGTGGTGGTGTGGTGCTTAGGTCCCGTAGCTCATTTGAGTGTCTGGCTGGGTTTTGCCCTCACTCTCTGTGGCTTGTTGGGTGATTTCTGACATCAGTGCTGTTTCTTTAGGAGCTTGATTTTGTTGGCATATGCAAATATTGTGGAGCATACAGCAAGTGAAGCTTGATTTTGGGGCCTTTTGTGGGCTGTGCAGCAACTCCCCTCTTGGTTGTGCCTAACTTAGAAAGCTGACTTTCAGCAATCTGGTGGGTCTGACCACTATACTTCTGGTTTTGTGGTGAGCTGCATTGTAGTGAGTGTGTGAGTAGTGTGATTGCTTGTGTGTGTGGTGTGTTTGTGGTTTTGTTTATTTTTTTGCTTCTTTGGTATATCTGTGTGAGATGGATAAGAGGGTGATGTATGGGTTATGGGTGCAGGGATGTGTGAGAATGCTGGAAGAGCAGGAGGCCAGGGAGGAGGGGGCTGTGAGGCTTAGGGCACCCCGATCCTTTGGAATCCGCCTTTCAGTGTGGGATTTAAGTGACGAGCAGATCAGGAGCCGCTTCCGTCTGAATCGTGCTGCACTACAGTCCCTATATGATCAGATTAAGCATAAAATCGAGCCATCGACCAAACGCACCAGATCCATTCCAGGCATAGTACGCCTATGTGCCAGTCTTAACATTTTGGCACGAGGGACCTTCCAGGCAACCTCTGCCCTCCTCAGCGGGATCAGCCAGGCTACAATGAGCCGCATATTTATACAGGTAGTACTGGCTATTTGTGACCTGATCCCTATTTACATCCAGTTTCCTGAGGATGAGGATGAGGTTGCCAAAATAAAACATGCATTCTATCGCATGGTAGGGATCCCGAATGTGCTTGGGTGCGTTGATGGTACACATATCCCTTTCCGCCCTCCCCGTGCACAGGAGCTGCAATATCGGAACCGTAAGCAGTTCCACTCGATGAACGTCATGGTCGTCTGTGACCATGACATGAAGCTGCGGGCCGTGAGATCTGGCTTCCCCGGCTCATGCCATGATTCTTACGTCCTGCAGCGGTCAGTCCTGTGCAGGAAGTTTGAAAACAACGAAATGCCAGCTGGCTGGCTACTGGGTAAATAATTAACCATGTCAAAGTATTTAGCCTAAAATATGTGGCCTAGTAAGCTATTGGTTTAATAA
This sequence comes from Gastrophryne carolinensis, assembly GCA_027917425.1. Lineage (NCBI taxonomy): Eukaryota > Metazoa > Chordata > Amphibia > Anura > Microhylidae > Gastrophryne > Gastrophryne carolinensis. Next base: position 112,149,454 of record CM051235.1, read on the forward strand.
TGAAACCCAAAACATTTCCTAGTACTAATTGTTGTCTCTCTCATTGTGTTTTTTCTACAACGGATAAGGGATATGGGCAGAGAACGTGGGTGATGACTCCGGTCAGAAACCCACAGACCTCTGCCCAAGAACGCTACAATGCAGCACATCGCAAAACCCGAAGCATTGTGGAACGAATCATCGGACTGCTAAAAGCACGCTTTCTCTGTTTGGCACGGCCAGGAGGAGAGATGCTGTACAGTCCACAAAAGGTCTCCAAGATAATCCTCGCATGCTGTGTGCTCCACAATCTATGTATATGCCACAGAATCCAAGCCCCTGAAGAAACAGCACTGGTGCCCGAAATCCCCAACTTGCCCGCAGAAACGAGTGAGGACACCCAGAGTGGCTTTGAGCTAAGGGAAAGCATGATCTCTTCGTTCTTTGCGGTAAGCTAACTACCCTTCACTCTAATCCAAGTACTGCACTACAGGGGAACTATTTGTGGTCTCCAAGCCAAATTTGGCACAAACTACTATAAGGGGTGTGTAAGATGAGCCAAACCCACTATAAGGGGGTGTAAGATGACCCAAACCCACTATAAGGGGGTGTGAGATTAGCCAAACCCACTATAAGGGGGGTGTAAGATTACCAAAACCCACTATAAGGGGGTGTTAGATTAGCCAAACCCACTATAAGGGGGGTGTAAGATTACCAAAACCCACTATAAGGGGGTGTTAGATTAGCCAAACCCACTATAAGGGGGTGTTAGTTTACCCAAACCCACTATAAGGGGGTTTAAGATGACCCAAACCCACTATAAGGGGGTGTAAGATTAGCCAAACCCACTATAAGGGGGTGTTAGATTAGCCAAACCCACTATAAGGGGGTGTTAGATTAGCCAAACCCACTATAAGGGGGTGTTAGATTAGCCAAACCCACTATAAGGGGGTGTTAGATTAGCCAAACCCACTATAAGGGGGTGTTAGATTAGCCAAACCCACTATAAGGGGGTGTTAGATTAGCCAAACCTACTATAAGGGGGTGTAAGATGACCCAAACCCACTATAAGGGGGTGTTAGATTAGCCAAACCCACTATAAGGGGGGGTGTAAGATTAGCCAAACCCACTATAAGGGGGTGTTAGATTAGCCAAACCCACTATAAGGGGGTGTAAGATGACCCAAACCCACTATAAGGGGGTGTTAGATTAGCCAAACCCACTATAAGGGGGAGTGTAAGATTAGCCAAACCCACTATAAGGGGGTGTTAGATTAGCCAAACCCACTATAAGGGGGTGTAAGATGACCCAAACCCACTATAAGGGGGTGTTAGATTAGCCAAACCCACTATAAGGGGGGGTGTAAGATGACCCTAAACCACTATAGGGGGGGGGGGGGAATTTGACCAACATAACAATTAGGGTTGTTGTGCAAGTTTGCCCAAACTGTTACCCCAAAAAATAAACCAAAAACAATAACTGCGAAAAAGCAAAATTATATCTAAATACTAACTGCACTTTTTATTCTTTTTCAGGCACCAAGATAAAAATCCTGCAAATACAGATTTTATCTATTCCCACCAAACACTTTAAACAATAAAAAAATATTCACCAAAGAAACATGTTGCAATGTGTACTTCTGAAGGTACTAACATTGATTTCAAACCAACAGCAAAGCAAAGCGCAGGCGCTGTGTTGAATAGCGTGTGTCAAAATGACAGCACCTACAAAGCTGATCTGAGACGGATATTCACCAATGTAGGCATTGTTCCCAACAACGCCAGGTAGCGACTGCGGAGGCCTGCTATAGCGAATCGCTACCGCCCGCGGCGTACGCTAGCGGCGCTCATAGCGCCATACTTCAGGCGCTCATCTGTCGCTACCTGGCGCTATTACTGAATCGGCCTCTTAGTTGCTAGTAGTGTTATCTAGACTAGACTTGACCGAAAGAGATGGACAGGCGGATACATTACTAGCGCCAGGTATCGGCAGATGAAGTACCCTGGCTGGCATTGATGAATGAGTATGATTTGCATTCTAACACCAGGGAGCGAAAGGTAGCGCCAGCTCAGTGCGACCGACTCTCAACGTCTCACACCATATTCAACAAAAAAACAGACACACAGAGCGTAGGCGCTCTGGATCTGGTCGCTATAGCATAGAGCGGCAGACGCTGTGTGATTAAAGTCTGTTTTTGAACACATATCCACCTGTAACAAAGCGAAAAGACATGGAATGACATTGTTGAAACATTGTGACAATAATACTTTAATGGCAGACCTGTAATGACAATTCTGAATAAAAATATAAAAAATATAAAAAGTTTTCAAAAATGACTCTTTCTAGGCCAGGAGAGGTAACACAATTATTTGAGAAAAAAACAATTAAAAACAACAAACCCTGTTTAAACAGAAGAAAAGGAACGTCCATTGAAATGTATGGGAGAGCGACAAGTAATACCTGGCGCTCACCAGAGTCGCCTTCATAAATGTGGTATTGCATACAGCGCCCGACGTTCACCAGAGGCTGCCTGCCACTACGAGGCACTACCTGCCGCTATCCCTTGATGAATAAACCCCTAAGATAGTATTGGAATCTTGAAAACCCTTAATCAAGAAAAAGAGGAAATCATATTTCATACTTCTGTATCGAGCTGGCCACCGCAGGGAGGGGCCTTTTATAGGAGGAGCAAGATGATGACATCATCTCATTGTCCTCCTCTATTATAAAACGCAGCTTCCAGTCGCAGCCTGTGAGCAGTAGCCTGTATTGATTGGTGGAGGGCAGGAGTAGGTGTCTCTGATCCGTTTCCCTCACTACTGGCTGTTTGCGATCACTGGCTGTCGGTGACAGCGTGGGGCGGGACATATAACTTTTTGTGAACTGGTAAGGGGTTCCTGAGACCTCTATATCAGTCCACAAGGCATGTGGATGACTTGCCACATTCACCACACCATTTCCTGCATCCCCATTACCTGCCTCCCCAAAGCCTGGGGGGCAGAAGAGTCCATGGCCCATGAGGGCTATGCGGGCTGGCAGCCTTTAGGGCCAGGTGCCAGCCCGACATGGCTGGTTCCAGGGCTGTTTTCTTTAAATGGTTTAACCCCTAAAGATAAAAAAAGGGTGTGGCCCCCTCTCTTCTTATAGAGGGGAGACCCCACAGCATTTGTTTAAAAATCTAACCCTTGATAGGGTACATAGTAGTTGTATTTTATTTGAAAATGTCACAAAGCACTCGTTTGTTAGTGGTCTCCTGGGCAGGAATGGGGGGGCTACCAATACATATGTGGTACTTTTGTAATTGGGAGGAATGGGGCATTTACACGCAATATGCTTTTCATTGCATATTAATTACATTTATACATTTACTTTATCATAAAAAATGCCAATATTTAAATAATATAATATTTTTTAGGCCTCTGCAATACTAACTGGGCAGAGTGACCCCTCATCTTTGTATTATAGCCTAAAAACAGCATATTGTTTGCACTGGTGTACTAATCAACAGAGGAAGCTATACTATGCAAAATGCAACAAGTTTATGATGCTTGCTACAACTGAGACACTGTCTTGCTACAAAGCTGAGAAAACCACCATTAAAAGAGCATGAAAGAAAGAAACATTATTCTTATACTTGTTTTTACCTTGAATGTATGTATGTGTACGGAAATCAATCTATGCTACTACGTATAAAGTATGTTTTAAACTAAAAAAAATGCTATGCTTAGCCTTGAGGTATGAGGTTAAAAGGACCCACCCCTCCCTGAATGATTTAGGTACCTAACCGCTAAGTAAAAATTGAAAGGAAAAGTAAATACACAGCTGATCTACCAATAAAGCAGTTCCACTCCCAAACTTCTGATTTAAAAGCTGCTTGCAGGAACTATATGGTGCTGACTGGGCGCTGACTGTCTCACAAGACCTCAGTCTCAGAGGTCTAATGAGACAGAGCACAAACAGAGCACAAACCATGCTTCCATCTGCTTCCATCTGCTACTTTGCAACCTCAGCCTTTAACCCTGATTATGTTGGATCACCCACTGATGCCCTCTGAAACACCTGAACCAGGGTATATGACTCGGTGGGTACCTGAACCAGGGTATATGGCGGTGTGGCTTAGAACAGAAATGCTATTGCATGTGATTGATTAAAATGTAATGTCCAAATATCCAAAAAGAGCCAGCACTCCAAAGAGTTCTATATGTGACTGCATTAATTCATAAACAGTAAGCAGTTATATCCAATGTTTTGGGGTCACACAGGGCCCCTGCTAATATAAACATGCAAAGCCATTACACTGTGCCCATACTTCCTAATATATATGGGACAGCTAGTGAGCACAGTGTAATGGCTTTGCATGTTTCCTTGTAAAAGGGGTCCTGCATGACTCCTCTGCATTGAATATAACTGCTTTCTGGTTATGACTTAATACAGTCATGTTTGGAACTCCTTGGAGTCTATATGGATATATATTCAAGATTCAAGATTATTTATTATATTGGGTGAGGTAGAAGTGGCAATAGGGATGCTCCCATATGCACAGAACAACACGCATTTGTTTTTATTTCAATTAACTATTTAGCTATTTTTTCATTTAAATTGCTATTAAATTTAAAGTTAAAGTCTAATCTCCGAGACATTGCCGTGCATAGAGCATACAGGCCGTACATAAGCCTCGATTCAGAGAGACACAAAAACCTTCCGTTTTAGTTCCGATCTGTTTTTTTTGTGAAATGTTTCCGTTCTCGTATGAGCGTACAAGCGATTCTATGCATGCATTGAAAACCTTCTGTAAAGTTTCCGTCCTTTCGTACGGCAGATTACGAATACGAGGATGTCAGTTTCCATCCAGACTTTTCCGTTTCATTTTCACATGTTACAACGTAGGCTTTCGTTTTTGCCCTTTTCCCATCGTATCCTCCAACTAATCCTTTACGTTTCCCGTTCGATTCTGTTTCCCTTTTTCAATAAATATTCGTCCAGACGGAAATCCTTACGATCTTGCGCCTGCACACTACAAACTTAACTCATTAAAGTGCTCGCCTACATATTTGCCACCCTCACTTCTACTACAATGTTTAGCTACATCACTTAGCACTATCCTCCATCTTCCCTTTTGGACCCTTAAAGCTCACCCAAACCACCTCTTGGTTAGGTTCTTCTTCCATTTTAGCCCCCTAAAACTTACCCAAATCACTCGGTCATGTGAAGATTCATCTTTAAATATTTCTGGGCCCATTAGTTTTGTGTTAATGTATTTTGTAAATGAAATGACAATGTAAAATTTTTTTTTATACCATCATAAAATAAAAAATTTTAAAACGTTTTGAAAATTTAAAATTTTTACAACTATAAAAAGCAAAATACATAGCAATGGCAGGCCACTGAACATTATTCTTCATCTGTGGTCCCCAACGAGTTGCGCAGCTCCTGCATCTCGCCCACCAACTGAAGGACCCTGACACTCAGTTGTGCCACTCTGGCACGTGTGGTCCCGGTAAAAAACGTAAATTAAAAGTTTGGTATAACCTTGTTGGGGTCTTACTACAGTGCCCCCCCCCCCCCCCCCCGTATGGTCCAAACACCTAAATCTGGACTTCAAAAGCCAGAGGGCCCTCGCCACCACGGCCCGGGTTTTGCATAGTGCCCGATTAGAGAACCCCTGGCCCGCATTGTGCAGGGAAAGAACGGGCATCAGGAGAAAGGGCGAGTGGCACATCTTGAAGTTCCTGCAACCAAATATAAAATAATTACACAAAGCAAAGGTAACCGACTAAAACAATAACTCCTACAACAAATTAAGATTCAAGTTCAACAATCCAAATATAATTCACAAAGGACATAAGTCTAAAAAAAATATAGCAATTATATGGATGTGTGGAAAAATAAATGTTTACATGCTAAGGACTAATTAAGGTCAGCATTAAAATGCATCTATAAGGCATATATGAAATGTATTAATTCAGGTATGCATTGCTATACAATTTATGCATGCTGATACATGCAATGCCTTGGTGCTAAAGGCGCGCAGACTCCTCCGCATAGCCGCAAAACATGTTCAACAATAGCAATCCGAGCCCTCAAAGGTCTCGTAAGTAGATCAGAAATGAAACGGATTTATAGGGTGGTGATCCGTCGGAAATCAGCTCTCCGATTAAGACAGAAACCCATCCCAGCAACGGAAGTTTTCTGAACAAACGGAAAATTTCCGATTTTGTTTGGAAAATGATCCGAACTAACGGAAATGTTCCGATTTGCTTCCGTTCATCGGAAGCGCATTCCCAAACGTTCGTGCGAGTAGAAAATGGACGAAAAAAAGCAAAAAAATTACAAACACCCACCAAAACTTTCACAGACAGCTACGGAAGTCCGGACGAATGTGTCTCTGAATCGAGGCTATAGAGTGAAGGAAGCTATAGAGTCCACCACCTGAAAAGGGAGAGTCTGCAGCCCCAGCAACTTGAACAGGAGCACATTTAGCTTCTGTGCGTCAGATGATTGGGCACTTACTGTTCTCTCTTGGATGTGGCTTTGCCGATGGATTGCTGGTGGATGCGTATGACCCACAGCTCACTCGTGGTGGAGCCTTGGCTGGCTGGAACAGGGAGCAGCGTGCCACTGGGTGATGCAGGCTGGACTACCAATTCAGAGTCACGTTCTCCTGGGCCACTTTATGGTAATGCTGCATATGCTGGCGCAGGGCCGTGGTGCCAACATTGGGACCCTGCCCATGCTTTGTCTACTGCCTACACATCTTGCATGTGGCCATGTTAACCTCCTGCTTGATGAAAAACTGCCACACCACCGAGTAGCTGATTTTCCCACCAACAATCTAACAACAGAACAAATTCACTGCTACTGCTGCCAACTCCAGGAACCCCTGTTCAAATATTGTCCTCGGAAGGTAGCCTTCCGCGTAGCAGGTGATCTGCCCCGGTCACATTTGCATCCAGACTTTTGACTTCTGCCACCATGCTGACTGCCAACCATGTTACCACCTTGCTGCAACCCTCTTCTCCTGATGATGATGCAGCCCCTTCTGCTTCTGGATCCCAAGTGCAATTTGCTTCATCATCATCGAGTAGTGTCTGCACATCATGATGACCTCCTCAGGTCCCACAACTGTGTCTGCTTCAGGAGCGCTTGCAACACAACCTCCCATGCCACTCTCCTCATCACTACTTGCCTGCCTAGTGGAGGAAGCAGCGAGTGTCTCCTCCCCTTCTTGGACAGGCAGTAGTTTCTGATCATTAGATCAGATAGTCCTCACTGAAAAGTGGAGCTGAACCCAAAGCATAAGATGCTTCACTGGGGGAGGGAACAGCATAGGACAGAGGCAATGGGAGAACAGGGACTGCTCCTGGGCCATGCCCAGTGAGTTTGTGTCTGAGGAAGCCACCCACAGTTGACTGGGGGTGTCAGATGTCACTTGTGAAGTGGATGACTGTATTAACCAGTCAATGACGGCAGATGGCTTACTGATCGAGACACGACCACTAGCTGTTAATGGGAGATATTCTGATAATGGGATATTTCTTAGGCAATATATGGTCTCCTCATGCTGCTGCCAACTCCAGGGTGTGTCTTCAGGCACTATGTGGTCTCTTCATGCTGCTGACAACTCCAGGGTACGTCTTTCAGGCACTATATGGTCTTATCATCCTGTTGCCAATTCCAGGGCGTGTCTTTTAGGTACTATGTGGTCCCTTCATGCTGCTGTCAGCTCCCGATTGTGTCTTTCAGGCACTATGTAGTCTCCTTATGCTGCCAACTCCAGGGTGTGTCTTTCAGGCACTATGTGGTCTCCTCATGCTGCTGCCAATTCCAGGGTGTGTCTTTCAGGCGATATATGGGCTCCTCATGCTGCTGCCGACTCCAGGATGTGTCTTTTAGGCACTATGTGCTCTGCTTGTGCTGCTGCCAACTCCAGGGTGTGTCTTTCAGGCACAATGTGGTCTCCTCTTGCTGCTGCCAACTCCAGGGTGTGTCTTTCAGGCACTATATGGTCTTCTCATGCTGCTGCCAACTCCAGGGTGTTTCTTTCTGGCACTGTGTGGTCTCCTCATGCTGCTGTCAACTCCAGGGTGTGTCTTTCAGGCACTATGTGGTCTCCTCATGCTGCTGCCAACTCCAGGGTGTGTCTTTTTGCAACTATATGGTCTTCTCATGCTGCTGCCAACTCCAAGGTGTTTCTTTCTGGCACTGTGTGGTCTCCTCATGCTGCTGCCAACTCCAGGGTGTGTCTTTCAGGCACAACGTGGTCTCCTCTTGCTGTTGCCAACTCCAGGGTGTGTCTTTCAGGCACTATGTGGTCTCCTCATGCTGCTGCCAATTCCAGGGTGTGTCTTTCAGGCAATATATGGTCTCTTCATACAACTCCATTGTGTGTCATTCTGGCGTTATGTGGTCTCCTTATGCTGCTGTCAACTCCAGGCTTTGTTTTTTGGGCATTATGTGGTCTCCTCATGCTGCTGCCAACTTCAGGTTGTGTCTCTTAGGTGATATATTGTCTCCTCATGTTGCTGCCAACTCCAGGGTGTGTCTTTCAGGCACTATGTGGTCTCTTCATGCTGCTGCCAATTCCAGAGTGTGTCTTTTGGCACTATGTGGTCTCCTCATGCTGCTGCCAACTTCATGGTGTGTCTTCTAGGCACCATGTGGTCTCCTCATGCTGCTCCCAACTCAAGGTGTGTCTTTTGGGCATTATATGGTCTCATCATGCTGCTGCCAACTCCAGGGTATGGCTTTTAGGCAGTATATGGTCTCCTCATGCTGTTGCCAACTCCATGGTGTATCTTTCAGATACTATGTGGTCTCTTCATGCTGCTGTCAACTCCAGGGTGTCTCCCGGACACTATGTGGTCTTCTTATGCTGCTGCCAACTCTAGGGTGTGCCTTTCAGGCATTATTTGGTCTCCTCATGCTGATGCCACCTCAAGGCCCTGTCATTGTCCCACTCTGCAACAGCGATTTTAATAGCGATTCCTCTGAACTGCATGTCATACTTCATTACAGTATTATCTCACTAACCCAGCACACATCCTATGAGTGTTACAGCAAGGCAAAAAGTTTTACAACCCTATTAAGGCTCTCGGTCAACCAGAAAGAGACGTTTTCATTAGTGTTTTGTCGTGAATAAATTCGGACTAAAACAAATTTTGCGGAAAATTCTGCAACTCGGCCTAATCGAAATTCGCTCATCTCTAGTAGTTAACATTTGTTTCACAGCAGAAAACAATGCTTAGAGCTTTTCTGTTTTGCTGTTTCATTTAAGTTTACAGCATACATTATTGAGACTACTCAAAAACTTTGTAATCCATAATGACTTCAGGCCTATTCTATTACTATTTTTATCTTTTAACAAACTTCAGTACGTGCTATAACTTCCTAAACCAACAAATCTTTGACTATACGTTTGTTTTCAATGACTCTATGAATAGTTCTAATTACATATAATTTGTTCTTAAATATATATCATATTATGTTCCTAGTTTTACTTTGCCACATAACCTAATTTTCCCAATTAGATGAAACATTGTTTCATTTATATTTTTTAAAATTCTTCTCTGCACTACTGGAAAATAGCAAATAAATAAAATATTAATTAAAAAGTAGGAAGTGCAGTGTCCCTATAATTCACCAAAATCTCTAATTACACTGACAAACAAGTAAATTGTCTTGGAAATATTAATTACAAGAGTTGTAATTTAGCAGAAGCCAGAAATATGAAACAAATCTATTTTATTGCAAAATACATTAATATACACTGCTTCAATTGGACAAAGCCATCATGCCCATATGAGAAGCTGACTCGCCAGGAGCTCCTATTGATTTCAATAGTCACCTTCAATAGTCACACATGAGGAATGTCCATGTATGAATAGGACTCAAAAGCCATGCCCACCCACCAAGCTACTCATACTTGCTTGTAGGGTGGGGTTGTATTCTGTCCAAAGCACTCCCAGTAAATTCAATGCGAGTCTCCATACACAGAAGTTCAGCACATGTATGGAGGTGACGATTGAAATCAATGGGACCCCTCTGGCTGGAAGCCACTCCTATCTAGTGAGCTGGCTTCTTATTCGGGCTTGGTGTCTGGTAGATAAGACAGGTCACTGTGTGACCCTTAGGCACTAAGATATTTACTCATATCCCAATATGGTAAATAAATCCTTCGGGCTTGTTTTACATAACCCTGCCCAGTGACTATAGACTTACAACAGAGAGGAATAAATAACTACATTGTGCCATAATTTTTAATATACAGTAGCATATTGTTGCGAAAAGCAGGTCATATCACCACGCATGTATCACGTGTCTAGCCATGGGAAACAGTAAGGAAACACACTTCACCAGAATTATACCTGCTTTAACCCTTTAAGTGTCAGGCTACCTAGAGATTTTATCACCCACATGATACAACACATTTTCCTAAAATATCAATATGTCAATGTTAAAAGCTATTGTATGGCTATTTAATTATTTTTTCTTTTATAATGCAAATATTTGTGACAAAATATTCACAAATATTGTATATAAGCTTGTGCAGAGCAAACTCAGTGGAATCCATGCATCCTGGGTCATCGTACAAATCACCCAGCAACTTTAAACTCTCAAGGTTGTTTAATGGAGGGATACTAGGGAGGGCTAGAGTGGTCCTTTAAAGGCTGCTTGGTGTGAAGAGGAGCCAGCCACACATGCGCAGAAACTCGCGCACCTGCAGCTGGCGATGCACAAGCATGAACATTATGAGTGGGGTCCAGAATCAACCCTGAGCATGTGCAGAGCAGTGTACTGGTCACCTCCATAATGATACATGTCCCCCAGCTGCACACAGCCTGGTCAGAATCAACCAAGTGGTGTGACTGTGTGCACTCGCTTGAAAGAGCATACGCACGCCGATGCACATTTGTGTGACCAGATCTCCTACTGTGACACAGTGCAGGTTACTAGGACACAGATTCTCCCTGGGCTGTAGACATTTTAGGCCTGATTTACTAACTGTGTCTGAACAGGGAGATAAAGCCGCAACCTAGGTAGCCGGCCTGTGTCAAGGTAAAATCTAGTTCAGGCATAGGGGTTGATTCAGAGCCAGGTGAGAATTCTCACTCCTGTTCTTTTGGAGAGCAAACTGTCATTGACTACGAGCTGTACATTTTTACCTCTCTGAATCAGCCACAATGAAAGTCAATGGCAGTTTTCTCTCCTGAAAAAGGATTGAGAATTCTCACCTGGCTCCGAATCAACCCCTTAGTAAGGCTTACTAACACTGATTACATTAAACAATGTATAAGTTTTGGGGTCGGCAATTTTGGCCGGTAACCAAACTTTACTCAAACCCAGTCCCCATTGCAATGCCCCCATGCAGTGTGCAGCAATAGGAAGTGGCTGTACAAATTGCTTGAGCCACGCAATCCAATCAGCACTCTTTCTTCTGTCAAAATGGCCATGGCGAGGGCTTCAAAAAGATGGCCACCCCCACAAGTGAAGACACTGGCACTAGAAGGTAAGTGTACATACAGCCACTTTCTGCTGCTGCAAACTCTGCATTAGGTTAAGCTGGTTGATGGGCTGTTGATGGGTTCGGACGAACGGTGAACTTGATCACAGACTTCTGTCTGAAATCCGTGTTCAGGTTTGGGAACCCAAACTTGCAAAGTTCAGTACAAACCAGAACTTTGTTGTTTGGATTGGTCCAACACTAGTGTTGAATATTTGTATAACATTGCTTGAACTGATAACAAGTCATGTGTTATCCCTAGCTCTCACCTTAGTTCTTCACCTTAGTTTATGAGGATCTCCAAAATGCCAATTCTATTTTCATGTTGTGAAATCATTTCATGAACAAGATGTTTCTGAATAGCAGCACCTTCAGCTTTTTTAAGCATGATTAGTAGCAGGATCCAGGCAACAGTGCTGTTGCCGTGAGATTTTTACCTAGTTTACTGCCCTCGGCCCGGTCAGCAGTGATGATACCGGTCTATGAGGCTAATGTATACATTACATACGCACAGCAGCATTAATTTTCTAAAACATACTGTATTGTATAAAAATGTGGAGTCAAGGCAACAGGGGCTATCAAATAAGAGAATGTGACTGTAGCCCGCAAAAGTTAACCTGTCCAAAATAAAATCCGGCCGCTTTAGCATGCTGCTACTGGGATATGGTTCCATGTGCTAAATGCGGCTGAATAACAGCATTGTCAGCTTTTTTAAAAACATAATTTGTAGTAGGATCAGGGTAACGGTGCTGTTGCCGCGACATTTGTATTTGGCACGCTTCTCTTGGCCCTGTCTGCAGTAATAATACGGACTTATGGGGCTACTGTATGAAATGCGTACAAACAGCAGCAATCAAGGCTTTTGTAAGGCATACTGTATAAAAAAGTGGGATCAAGGCAACAGAGGCATCAGATCAGCCTTGAAAGGTGACAGAGAAGAATGTGAATGTAGCCCCTGCCAAAGTTAATCTGTCCAAAATAACATCTGGTCACTTTAGTGTTCTGCTGCTGGGATATGGTTCCATGGGCTAGATGAGGCTGAATAAAAACATGATTTCCTCAACAAGTAGTGAGGTCAAGGCAGCAGATTGATCCACATACTACCATGAGAAGACAGGGGGTTGATCCTGAGATCGCCAACACTAATCATTGTTCTTTCACTTGACTGCACTCTACCAGTCAGTCAATGTACTGCAATACAGGATCGTAATGTTCTCACCAGTGATGGCCTTCAGCATCACTGGCAAATGAAAATTGTGAAGAAAAACATACCTTCAGTTCTCTCCCATCAGTAAAAAATCTTATTTGTTCATTAATAACATTTAGATAAATATATCAGGGTATTTAACCAAAACAACACCCTAGAGCCAAATATTGCCTGCATTCTGACTTTTTAGCAATTTGTGTGTGTTAAAGAGGAACAAACCTCACCTCACCCAAACCTCACCGATCCACCCCCTACCCTCTGGTTTTAACCTCCACAACCTTCTGACGAGCGCCGCCATCTTGCATCCCATCAGGCACTGCGCACGGCCCACGATGTTGCGCCTCTGCAGGGCCAATGGCTGGAATGTTATGGAGCTACCCAAAATCTCGCGAGATTTCACTGAGCGGTCCAGGACTTTGAAGAGGCCGACTAAAGTCGTACTGTCATTTACAGATGGCTTAGGTGGCGGTGGGGGCCAGAATCGGGCGCCAAAGCAGCCGGATGTCGTTGCAGTAGGCAGGTAAGTAGGGGCAGATGGGGGGAGAATCAGCCCCTTTTTGTATATGTCCGAAGTTTCTCTTTAACAGCATTTAAACTAATCATTTACCACCCCCCAACATGCACTCCCCAATCATCCAAGTCTTCAAAAGCACATTCAAAACCCATGATTAAATACATTTTCTAAAGAGCATATGTCACAAAACTCAATACTTCCCATTTGTGATACTTCCCATTTGTCTCCACCCCCTATCCTTTAGACTGTACGCTCATGAGGGCAGGGCTCTCTACTATTGTATCCAGTACTCAGAAAATTAATTGTGGACTCTGTAACACTGCATTTGTAATATGCATTTTACTGTATGTTCTACCCTGTCTGTAATCACTACTTTGTACAGTGCTATGGAAGATGGTTTTTAGCTCTTGATTTATTTGATAAACATACTTTTGTGTTTACTGTCAATTCCAGTATGGCTTTTCATGTCATTTGTTACAACATTTGTTACAAGATATGACTTATCTGACCACTGGTTGCTTTAATGATTATGGTTTTGTTGATTTGATACCTATCTTTCTTTTTTTACACATTTCTGAGCTATGCCCATGGATATACCACATCCTTATCACCAATGCCATAAAAAATAGAGACACCTAACTGGGCTGGCTAACACTAACAAACAAATTGTTAATTGACATGATGTAATTGTTAATATCTCTCCTTTCTTAGCACATATCTAAGTATGCTGAATTGCTTCTGTGGATCATCACCCTGCCTTCAGCTATGAACAGACTTTTTCTATGTGCTGAGTATTATATGGTGATGTAGGACAAACATCCCCAAGATTCTGGATATGTAAAGTATTTGACAAAATAGTATGCTATGGTGGTTTAATTTATTTATCTCATAAAAAGCTTTTGTTGACATGGCCACACATTTAGTATGCCTTTAAGGCACATATGTTGCCTTTTTAAGACTCTCATCTTTGATGTAAGTTTGATATACAGTGCCCTAAGAATGTACAATGTACAAAGTGGCAAGTATTGTGAAATGCAAAGAAAATGATACATGTTTTTACAATTAAAAAAAAGAAAACTAAAAACTGCAGCATGGGTACCCCGATGGGATTTAGGTGTGAGCTTTGACCGGGCCAAAGAAACATGAATTTGATTTAAATCATTCCATTGTAGATTTGGCTGTTTTTTAGGGTTGTGAAACGTGAATCTAGGGTCCAGTCTTGAGTATTTTGCAGCCTTTAAAGAGGAACATTGGGGGAGGTAAAACCTACCCAAATCTCACCGGACTAGTGCCCCCCCTTCTGTTTTACATTTGGGTAATTTTTACTTACCTCACCAGGGCATTCTTCTTCTGGGTCACTCTGATTTTTGTGGGCAGGGCCATCTTGCATCCCACCAAGCATCCCCTGAACTCATGCCTGCACAGTGCCAATGAAAAAGATGCAAGGGAGCCTCCCAAAAAGCAGCAAGACTTTGTGGAGCAGTGTGGGACTTTTTAAGAGCGTGGCTAAAGCCTTGCTGTCAAGCAGAGATGGCTATGGCGGTGTCAGGGACAGAGCGGGGGGGGGGGGTTTGGCCACATTTAACTTTAGGCCCAATGTTCCTCTTTACCAGGTTTCCCTTTAGCATTGTCCTGTTTTCAGCTTCATGCATCTTCCCAGCAACTCTAACCAGCTTTCCATACCGTGCTGAAGAAAAACCAGTGTTAGACTTGCCAGTAAAGAATTTTTCAGGAATCCTTCAGCTTGACCAAATGGAGATTATGATCCACCCCCTGGGAAGAAACACAAACTGGAACAGAGGTTAAAAGCCCCACCCCTTCCTCCCCACCTCAGTCTTTGTAAAGAAATTTAAATAAACCCTTGGACCATAGGGTTGATTCAGAGGGACAAAAAAAGACTTTCGTTTTTGTGTCGATCTGTTTCTTTTTTAATTTTTCCTGCTTTCGTATGAGTGTACGAGTGATTCTAAGCATGCATCGCAAGCCTTCAGTAAAGTTTTCGTCCGTTCGTATGCCAACAAGAAAGTGAGTCATTTTTCAGCTTTCGTTTTCCGCTTATGTTACTCATGAAACAACATAAGCTTTAGTTTTTGGCCTTTTTCCAACGTTTCCCGTTAGATTCTGAATTACATTTTCTATATACGTCCAGACAAAAATCGTTACGACCTTACACCCGCGCACAACAAAATTAACTCATTAATGGGGTCGACTACATATTTTGTTCACTCACTTCTGCTACAATGCTTAGCTAAATCACATCACGGTCTGTATATTCTTCCATTTATCGCACCTAGTGCTTACCTGAATCACATCGCAGTTTCATTCTTCTTCCATTTGCGCACCTAATGCTTACCTAAATCACATCCCGGTCTGGATATTCTTCATTTTTTAATTTTGGGTTGTTCCTACAACCAACTGTAACCAACCCTTAATGAATGTATTTTGAACAGAAAATGACACAGAAACAAGTTTTAGTTTTTTTTTTTTTTTTTACTAGCAACTGGCAATTTTTGCTGCCTTTTTTTGGAAAAGGTTTGCAAATGTTTGCAATACCAGGAGTACAAAGTTTTTTTTGGGGGGGTTGTAAAAAATTTAAAAACTTTAAAAATATTAACAATTTTTAAAAACATTTTAAAACAATAAAACTATATGCAAAGCAATGGCAGGCCCAAGATAATTAATCATTATCTGTGGTCCCCAATGAATCGCGCAGCTCCTGCATCTCGCCCACCAACGAAACACTGTGGCACTGATTTGTGCCAATCTTGCATGTGCGGTGTCTGTAAAAAAATAAAATAAAATGATTGTTTTGAAAATACATGTTTACCAGCTGTGGATGGAATGATTATTAGGTTGCAAGCTCATGAGGCCATATGTCATTATGCTAAGGATATTGACAATGGATTTAGGTTGCTTGGTGATGATGTTATTGTACACATACTCAAAATATTTACATTACAACTTACTTCGGTGGTGGCCGACCTCTGCTTGGGGGACCACCCTACGGTCTGGGGCCTGCCACTGCTGGGAATGTGAGGCTGTAGAGACATTTAAAATAGGCTCACTTCTAATGTCTGATTCAACAGTAAGCAAATGACACTTAGAATGTGTGTGTGATACATGCCATGCCTTGGAGCTGAAGGCGCTCATACTCCTCCACATAGCCGCAAAACATGTTCAACAATAGCAATCCGAGGCAAAAATGGTCCCGTAAGTGGAGCGGAAATGAAACCATTTTATAGGGCGGTGGACCATCGGCAATCAGGTCTCAGAATCCGACACAAGCCCATCCCAATAACGTAACTTATCTGACGCAAATTATCAGATTTAGATCCGTAACTTATCCGAACTAACGCAAATTATCAGATTTTGTTCCGTCCATCGAAAGCGCAAATACGCATTAGCGGGAATGAACATATGCATGGAAAAACAAACTTAAAAACAAAAAAAAGGCCAAACGGACACAAAAACATACACAAACACATATGAAAGTCCAGGCGTATCTGTCTCTGAATCGAGCCTTATGTGTGGGTAATAAGTGGTCAAGCTGAGGGATTCCAGAATAATCATTTACCGGTAAGTCTAATAGTGTTTTTTCCAAGTCATTCTTCAGCTTGACCACATGGAGAGGATTAGGCAAGTAATTATACCTTAGGGGTGGAAAGCTGAAAGTAGTACCTTTCTACCAAAGGCCTGATGTTTTGCAGATAATAATCAAGTTTCTAATGTTTGAGGAAGGTGTGGGGTGATGACCACATTGCTGCTTTGCAGATCTCTTCCAAAAAGGCACCAGTCCTCTCTGCCCAAGATGCTGACCTGGTTCTGTTGGAATGGGCAGACACCTCTGAGGGAGAGACCCTCCGAGTAGAACATGCTTGTGCAATAGTCTGTTTTATCCATCTGGCTATAGTGGACTTGGAAGCTGCTGAGCCTTTCTTTTTTCCCCACTAACAGTAACTAAGAGCTGTTGCTATACGCCATTCTCTGGATCTTTTTGAGAATGATCCGGGCTCTTCTAACATCTAGCAGTGAGGAATCTTCTTCTGGTCGGAAGAGCAAACTCTTGCGCTTCTATAAGCCCCAGGTCACTATCTTTGGCAGAACCATGGATTTGGCCTAAAATAGCTTGCCTGGTGGAGTAATAGCTAGCAGAAAACAACCTTCCATTGACAACCATCTTTTTGATATGTCATCCAGAGGTTCAAAGAGAAGCTATATTAAAGCTTTTGAGTATTAAAAGTATTAGGTAGCAAACTCTTAATGGTGCCGGTCTTTTGCGCATAACTGCCTTGAAAAATGAATAAATAGTTCATTTACCTAAATTTTTGTTCGAGAACAATGGATAATGCTGAAGTTCGAGTCTTTATGTACTTACAACCAGTCCCTCATCAAACCCTTCCTGCAGAAATTCAAGTACTGTGGGTGTCTTTTTCTTCAGCTTGTTCACTTCACCAAAGGAAGAAAAAAAACTTTTTCATAGATTCTCATATTAGTTAACTTTTGGCTGGTGTGATACATGTGTGATAAGAATGATGTCTGGACGGTATTTTTAGACATCTTTTTGATAGGAATATGTGGTGAATGAGAATCTTAGGCCTAAAAACCTGAGAACCATATCCTTTGGATGAACTGCAAACCTAAGCAGTTTGCAGAACTTGTTTTTCCCAAGTTGTTGTTCACAAAAAGAACAAATGACTCACGTTGATCATGTATTGTGCATGAGAGGGGGAAGTGGTGTCCCATTGGTTGAGGGGAGGAGGGGGCAGCAATCCACTCTGGTAGACGTACTGATAGCGTGATGAATAGGACCGGTGATTGCTACAAGTCGATCGCTCACTCTCCCGATCTAATGGAGTGATGCTACAAAAAACGGTAAGGTACATTTTGATGCTTAAATTCTATGATTCTTAATTTAAGTTTTATTGTCACTATATAATCAAAATTATATTACTAAACGAATTCAATAAACTACTTAAAGGATTTCAAGTGTTGCATCTAATTAGCCTAATTTGTACGTTAGTGAGGCATTGTTAGTTACATTTGAGAGATAGCAACACATTAACTGGCGTAGTTGGCAGGCCAAAATAAATCTCTCCGGTGAAGCTGCGTCTCTCAGTGCACGGGGAGTCGCCGCGTAGCTCAGAGGGAAAATTGGCATTCTTCCAAAAAAGAATTTGCTCAACTTTAAAGAAAGACGGGTTATTGATATTAAAAATTGAGAATTGTCATTCGATAGCTGATAGTATATTAGCCCATATAAGACGATTGGAATATTGCCAAAAAGATCGAGTATTTTGGCAATAAGCCAAAAGTTAGTACGATGTTTAGAAAAACATAGAAACATAGAAGGTTTACGGCAGAAGGAGACCATATGGTCCATCTAGTCTGCCCTTATGTGTATACTGTATGTACTCTTTATCTTAGGATAGATGTGTGCTTATCCCAGGCATGTTTAAATTCAGTGACTGTTGATTTTTCAACTACCTCTGCTGGAAGTTTGTTCCAAGCATCTACTACTCTTTCTGTAGAAAAGGTATAAAAGATAAAAAAGATGTTAAATCAGAGGTCCCGGGGTGGAATGAGGCGCCCTATGACATCACTGCCCAAGAGCTGACCAATAGTGGGTTAGCAGAATCATGGGAGAATAAGCTCAAAGGTACCGAGCCCCTTGATGGGGTAAAAGTACTCGAGAGGGTCCCTGCAAAAGCAGGTGATGTAATAGCCTTAGGGAGGCGAAATTGGATTCTGGCATCAGCAGATGCATATGCAGTATAATCGGTTATTGACCGTTTTGAAGAAAGAAGAGCAAAAGTCTATAGAATTAGAGGGAAAGCGGGTGGTGTTAGAATGTCAACAGAAATTACTCAAGGATAAGTTGGAATACTATCAGAATGTAGCTGAGAAGGCTGCAGTGAAAGTTGCTCAAAATAAATATAGAAAAAGAAAAGGAAAGGTGAATAAAACAAAAGTTTACAGATCTATAGCAACAGCGTCAGTGGAATGGGATCCTGATAAGTGGGATGGAGACATCTGGGATTCCTCCTCTTCCGATGATTGGGATTGTCCTGGAAGTCCTAGTTTCCCCCAACCCAGAAATTGATCCCCCGGGTCTTAGGGTAAAACCTATAGAAAGAAGGGAGGTTATAACTGAGAAAGGGGAAACTGAAACAGTACGTAGACCTAGACTAAATGCTAGAGGAGAACAATACTTTGAAGTGGATGACCAGGGCCACATTGTCTTAGATGAGACTAATAAACCAATTCCTATTTATCATGATGTAGTAGTTCCGATACAGGATAGAAAGAAAATTCGAACTAGGAAAGAGGATTTTACACAAATGGAATTGGATTTTGCCATTTTCGGCAAAGACCTGAAGAAAGTGAGGCTGCATGGATAGTAAGGTTATACAAAAATGGGGCAGATGGAGTGAGGATAGATGTGGGGGATAATTTTAAATTTGTGTCCCTAACCAAAGAACCCATTATTCAAGGGACTTTAAGGACATTTTATAAGGAGACTAATGTAGTTGTAGTGATGGTAGTTTGTTTAGTACCATTATGGTAGGTTTTAATGTGAAATACAGTTCAGAAAATGAATGGCCCACTAATGATAAAATGTGGTATATATTGAGGGATGGGATGGATAGGGTCAAGGAGGAAGTAGTGAAGAGGAATGCCTCATCCCTCCATGAGAAAAATTTGATGGAATTACCTATTACTACTGGCATCAGAAATAAGGTAATTAAAACTGCTCCTCCAGCATATAAATAAGTGATAATGATGTTACTGTTGTCCCTCACAAACTCTCCTCTTGGAGATGTTCTAGACAAAATGAGAGAATTAGGGGATATGGGAGAATGGGGACAAACCGACAAGGAAGAGGTACGGAGAAATCCGGGTGAATATAGACTTCCAGCGAGGGAAGAAGGTCCCAGGTTTCACGGAAAGACATGTTTTTGGCACAACTAAAGGCAGGGGTGAGTAAGGAAGCCATAGATGGGAAAGATACTGCTACTTTGTGGAAGTTGTATAAGCAAAAGATTGGAAACAAAAAGGTAGGAAAAGGAGATAAACAGTCGGGGAAGGAAACAAAGAATGAGACTATATCTTATCCATCATGGGATGATTTTAAGAAGGTTTATCCATGGGAAGATTTGGCTGCGGCTGTAGCCACTAGGGTTCAAGAGACTTTAACCCCTTCTTCCTCCTGTTCTTGAGCAAGAGGAGGATTCAGCATGAGTAGCTAGCCAAGCCCCCTTCTGGATTAGGAGGGATGATTGTCCGTATGTACCATTAGGGATTCATTGGAAGGGAGGCAATATACAAAAAGTTCCAGCATTAATAGACACGGGGGCGGAGGCTACCTTGATTTTTGGGAATCCTAAGAAATTCAAAGGTCCTAAAGTGAAAATTGCTGGTTTGGGAGGAAAAATCACGGAAGGAGTATAGACCCAGGTAACTTTAAAAATTGGGAACCTCCCATTACGAAAGTATACAGTATTAGTAGTTCCAATAGAGGAATACAGAATTGGAATAGATATCTTAAAAGGTATGACATTACATTTGGAGGAAGGTAGGTATGCTTTTGGGGTGAAGAAAATGGATATCTTTGAAATTAGACCTGTAACTGTCGGATTATTAAAAATGCCTCCGGTACATATTCCCCCTGCTTCTAAAATGATTTCAATGAAGCAGTACAGAATACCTGGGGGACATAAAGAAATTATCGAAACAATTAGAGATTTATGTGAAGCCAGGCTAATGAGGCCTGCCACTACTGGATGGAATAACCCAGTGTGGCTAATTAAGTAAGGGGATGGGACATGGAGAATGGATTATGGATGTTAATGGAAAAGAATTATCGGGAATTGAACAAGCATACCCCGCCTTTCACAGCAGCGGTGCCAGATACTATTACTGTTATTGAGAACATACAAAAACATGAAGGGGGATGGTACGGAATTATTGATCTGGCTAACGCCTTCTTTACCATACCCATAGAGTAGAGGAGGCTCAAGATCAGTTCACGTTTACCTGGCTAGGTAGACAGTACACACTTACCCGACTCCCCCAGGGGTGGGTACATAGCCCCACTATCTGTCACCGGACGGTGGCCAAACATTTAGATGACTTTAAAACACCTCCCACTATGCAAATCTCACACTACATTTATGATGTGATGATTCGGGGGGAACAGAGGAACAGGTAGGCAGCTACCTGAAAAAACTAGTGGAGCACATGAGGAATAAGGGGTGAGAAATCAATGAGGCTAAGATTCAAGGGCCGTCCCAAACAGTGAAATTCCTGGGGATCCAGTGGAATAGGGGACACAGAGAAATATTGCCCAAAGCTAGGCAGAAGATCTTAGATTTTTCCACACCCAAAGACAAAGTGGAGACTCAGTCCTACATTGGGTTATTTGGATTTTGGAGGCAGCATATACCTCATCTAGCACAACTGCTTGCTCCCTTATATAAGGTGACTAGGAAAAAGTATTCGTTTCAGTGGGGGGAGGAGCAGCAAATTGCTTTTGACGCAGCTAAAGAAGCTATACAACAGGCAGTAGATCTTTGGCCCATGCGAGATGGTGAAGTAGAGTTGCATGTGACTGCACAGGATCAATATGCTAATTGGTCTTTATGGCAAAAACAAGGAGGGAAATAAGTCCCTTTGGGGCTCTGGAATAGGAAACTCCTGGAGGCAGGAGATAGGTACACACCATTAGAGCAACAGTTGTTAGCTTGTTATTGGGCTCTGGTAGAGACTGAACAACTGACAATAGGACATGATGTGTATCTTAGACCTAGAGTGCCCATAATGCAATGGGTAATGTCAGACCCTAAGTCCAACAAAATAGGACATGCACAAGAGCAGAGTATAATCAAGTGGAAATGGTACATCTCCGAAAGAGCTAAAAAGGGAGCAGGAGGAGTGGCTACTTTACATGAGAAAATAGCTGATATTCCAACGGGAGAAGGGGCTCCCAGAGAAAAAGAGAGTATTGAGGAATCTCCAGTTAAGTGGGGAAAAGGATACTCGGAATTATGAAATAAAGAACAATTACATGCATGGTTCACTGATGGATCTGCTAAATATGTAAGTGGTAGGAGAAGGTGAAAAAGTGTAGCTTTTAATCCCCGAACCAACAAGACAGTGACTATGGAAGGGGAAGGAAAATCCAGTCAATATGCTGAATTATATGCAGTATTCTTAGCATTAAAACAAGAACAGGGAAAATGCTGTCATCCTTTAACTGATTCATGGTCAGTAGCTAATGGGTTAGGAACATGGTTTCCGGGATGGAAGAAGCATGGGTAGATGATACATGGTAAAGAGTTGTGGGGAAAAGTACTGTGGCAAGATATAGATATAGATTTTTGCAAAGTACCAGAGTAACTGTTTTTCATGTGGATGCTCATGTGCCGTTGGATTCATTAGAACTCTCAAGCAGATCAAGCAGCGTCTATTTCCATTGCAGAAGTGGACCCTCAAAGAGAAGAATGGCTTCAAGGTACCGCTGTTTGGGCTCACCAAAAAAGCGGACATTTGGGAGAAAAGGCCACTTATAGGTGGGCACAAGTGAGAGGTGTGCCCTTAACAATGGATATGATTAAGCAGGTAATAGGTAAATGTCCGTGTGCCAACACATTCAAAAACACAAAGTGCCTCATACGGTTATGGGACACATCGGAAGGGGTCAGTTACCGGCACAAATTTGGCAAATGGATTATATTGGACCATTGCCAGAAAGTCGAGGATGCAGGTATGTATGCATGGCAGTTGATACTATCTCGGGGTTAATGGTGGCATTCTCCTGTAAAAAAGCTACGTAGTGGGGAACAATCAAGACATTGGAAATAATTATCCAATACTATGGGGTTCCTTTGCAAATTCAAACGGATAATGGTTCTCATTTCACCGGGGGACAAGTCAAAAAGTATGCTAGTGATAGTAACATCGAGTGGGTATATCATATGCCCTATTACCCACAGGCAGCTGGATTAATAGAGAGAATGAATGGCCAATTAAAAGGAGCTCTGAAGAAAATGACCCCCTCCGGTGAGTATGGTCAATGGAAAGACAATATAAGTGAAGCCTTGCAAAAAATTAATAATAGGCCAATAACAGACTCCACCACCCCCCTAATGTGCATGCTGACTCCTAACGTGAGTGCTCATGCCGCCAAGATTGATAGTATAATATATTGGAAAATGGATGATCGAGCAATAGCCCCTCATAGAGGAACGCCTGTTTCAGCAGGAATGGACTTAAGTGCTTTAGAAACAGAGTTCATTGGACCAGGCAAGGCAGGTACTATTAGTACTGGTATAGGTTGTAAAATACCTGAAGGTCATTTTGGACAGATTGCAACCAGATCTAGTTTCGCCTTAAAAGGAGTTGTAGTATTAGGAGGGGTTATTGATGCAGACTATCAAGGGGAAATAAAAATAATTATGATTAATTTAGGGACACAACCGCTGACAATTAGTCAGGGAGAAAGGGTGGCCCAAATGTTGTTAATACCAGTATATCTGTCACAAATAGAAGAAGGACGAGCTCCCACTGAATTAACTGTGCGAGGGAGCAAAGCATTTGGCTCTACTAATGTAACTAATGTGGGTGCAAAAATTTGGATACAGGGGATCCAAGGGCCGCCTGATCCTGCGGAGGTAATTGCTGTAGGAAAAGATAGGACTTTATTAGTGATGAGACCCGGGATAGAAAAGTGGGAATATGTCCCACAAGAAAAATGTTATTTACGTAAATGAATTAAATGTTTCCTTTTCCTAGGTTTGCAAGAAACTGGGAATTGGAATCCTTGGTCTCGTGTGTTTGGCAGGCGTCGTGGCGATAACACCGGGTGTACCCCTTGAGGAAGTCAGTAATTCAGAAATCACCTGGAGTTGGATCAGATCAATGAAAGAAAGATAGCAAGATGATTTTGTTTGTCCCTCTCAACAGAGATGTCGAATTGCTAGCATAAGTTGTGAAGGAAAAAGATTGTGGGCAGGACCAGCCATCCCAATAGGAACACGTATATACAGACCCACATATATGTTGCATGAAGATCAGGACAGATTGTTGATTCAATCTAAAGTTAATTTAACTTGTTGTGCACAGAATTACTCTTTTCCAACATTGCTGAATGAGTTGCGGCAGCTACAAATAAAGAGCAAAGAGCTGAGAATTGGGATCGATGATCTAAAATGTCCACAGCCAAGTGTAGGATTTCATCATAATCTCTCAACAGCCTTAGAAGTATTAAGTTGTATGAATTCTACAGAAATTTTCAACAGAACATATTTTATATCTTATATAGTTATGATTAACATAAATACATCGAAAATTGATCAAGGACATTTGAAAAGACTACCTTCCACTTGTGTAAATGTAGGAAGACAAGCACAGAAATCTACTTTACAAGTTAATGTATTGTTTAATGCTACCCCTCTTTGCCCCTTCAGGAGACGGTGTACTTGGTATGATACGGCATTAGGGGGATATGGGGCGTTAACTGGCACCCTTAATGGTTGGGATATAGAAACATTGGCCAACCGAGTAGCGCCGGCAAGGGTATTCAAGATGCTGTTACACTTCAAGCTAAATGGATGCCCACTATATGGTATCCATGGAAATATCAGGTACAAGCTGACACCTTTTTGTTAAACTTGCAAAATAAAACTAATCAATTTATTTGGACTTCAGAAACCAATTTAAGTAAAATAATAGATTGGACTGTATGCACGTTACAAACATTGTACCAGATACAACAGAAAAATAACATGCAGACCCAATTAATGA
This sequence comes from Gastrophryne carolinensis, assembly GCA_027917425.1. Taxonomy (NCBI): domain Eukaryota; kingdom Metazoa; phylum Chordata; class Amphibia; order Anura; family Microhylidae; genus Gastrophryne; species Gastrophryne carolinensis. Next base: position 112,174,456 of record CM051235.1, read on the forward strand.
CAGGTAATGAAGGAGTATGGCAAAGTTTATTCGCCACAATAATTCCTAGGTCAGCCTGGATTAGAATAGAATCTCCAAAAATGATATGTAATGATACGCAGTGTCACGGGGTTTTAACATTATACAATATAACTAGTTTGAGTTAATGTGTAGATTTATAGTACTACCATTGATATTGGGGTACCCGGGCAACCTACATTATTGGATGCCTCATATCAATGCATTATATATAGATAAGAAAAAAAAAAAACACATGATTTAAGTTCATGTGAGGTTACATTAAAAGGTATAATCTGTAGACTAAGATCTGAAGTATATGAGCCTTGTTTATTAAGAAATTCTATTAATATATTTGAATTTACTATTCTTCCCTTCAATTATACTGTGTTGGTGGAGATCGGATCACAGGAGATTTGTGTAGTGACTAACACTCCTGTAGTACCAGGTATGATTGTGCCATATGTGGGATGTCTCAGAAATGTTTCAACTCTACAGTGGCAAAATCAGACCTTTTTATTAACGCATGATCAAGACAGGAAATATAATATTGCATATGACTTATCTATATTAAATACCCCGAATTGGGATTTGAATTTTGAACAATTAACAAAAAATATCCAAGAATCTGAAGAGGGTAAACATATTATCCGAGAATTGGGAAAAAGTTTGCACTATCATATGGTAGAAACTACTATAGTGCAAAATAAATTACTAAAAGTAGGTTCTAGTGTGGCCTATGCGACCTCCCATCACTGGTGGGATATCTTCCTGGGATACTCCCCTTCTGCTACAACTATGATGAACTGGTTAGTGCATCCACTACTCATAATTGGTGGTGTGGTGATAATCTTGTCAATTTGGAATTGTTATGTGGCATATAAGACCTGTTGTACTAAACCCAAGGTGTTGATGGTTTCATATGGTTAAAGGCAAATGATCCTCATTCAAGGGCTGAATGTGATATGTGTGTGATAAGAATGATGTCTGGACGGTATTTTTAGACATCTTTTTGATAGGAATATGTGGTGAATGAGAATCATAGGCCTAAAAACCTGAGAACCATATCCTTTGGATGAACTGCAAACGTAAGCAGTTTGCAGAACTTGTTTTTCCCAAGTTGTTGTTCACAAAAAGAACAAATGTCTCACGTTGATCCTGTATTGTGCACGAGGGGGGAAGTGGTGTCCCCTTGGTTGAGGGGAGGAGGGGGCCACATTATTAAATTGGGAGGGAGAGAGCCAAGCTTTGGAGATGCAGCAATCCGCTCTGGTAGACGTACTGATAGCGTGATGAATAAGACCGGTGATTCCTCTAAGTCGATCTCTCGCTCTCCCGATCTAATGGAGTGATGCTACAAAAACCGGTAAGGTACATTTTGATGCTTAAATTCTATGATTCTTAAGTTAAGTTTTATTGTCACGATATTATTAAAATTATATTACTAAACGCATTCAATAAACTACTTAAAGGATTTCAAGTGTTGCGTCTAATTTGTACGTTAGTGAGGCATTGTTAGTTACTTTTGAGAGGTAGCAACACAGCTGGCCAGAAGAGTTTTGGTTGCTCTCATTGAACAGCCCTTACTTCTTAGGATGTTTTTTTCAGAATCCACACTGTCAGCAGCAGATTTGGTGGATTGGGATTCAGAATGACGTCCTGATAAAATATATTCTGAGTTTCTGAAAACCTCCAGGGACCTTTTTTGCCATCTTCCTTAATTCTGCGAACCAATTCTGGACCAGCTGAGGCAGAATTCCTAAATTAGAGAAGGGAAGGATAGGCAAAATGAAAATTCCATGGCTGAGCAAGAGCATATATAGCTAGCACACTTTAATCCCTTGTGAGAGAAAAAATATCCTGCATCTTGTATTGCTAATGCAGATAGTATTGTATTGCTAATTATGATCTGCAGATAGGCATCCTGGTTTAGCCACCCTAAACTTTACTTGACGGGACACTGATCGCACATGGCCTTAAAGTGGTAAGAGAATGTCCTTTGGAAGTCCATGGGGTAAAGGAACTAGTCCCCCCACCCGATGATTTATATACGCCACTTTGGAGGCGTTGTCTGACTTTATCTGAATGTCCTTGCTGACTACTCCTGGCAAAAAATTGGTCGAGTGTCAACTTGACCACCAGGAGTTCTCTGAAATCCAAGAGTCTGGCTGCCAGGTCCTTTGGCCACTTCCCCTGCACCCGTTGGCTTCGCATATGGGCTCCCCAGCCCAATCGCTTGCGATTATTGTGACTAAAAACGAATTGGTGTGTCTCCAGTCACTTCCTTTCCCTAGAATCTCTGCATCTATCCACCCTTGGATATCATCTAACCCCATTGGATTTAAATTGGGTAGTTGATTTAACAAGGGTAATTGATCTAGTAAGGAACCCTTAAAATGCTTTTGTATGTTACTGAGCCAAGATACACTCTGACCGTCAAGGTCATGAGGCCCAGTACCTTCATAATTTCTCAGAGGAACTAAAAATCTTGGGGCCTATGTTGCAACTTTGTCTACCTTTTCCTGGGGAAGAATAGTTTTCACTGGGGTCTGTCTATGTTGAACCCCAGAAATTGTACATTTGACTGGGCATTAGGTTGAACTTTTCTAAATTTCGTATTCAACCCAAACCCCTCACACATGTCTTTCCAGTTCTGCTAGCAATGCTGACTGCGACTTGTCTAACAACATAGAGTAATCCAATAAGGGATCATATGATAACCTGTTACCTGAGGTAAAACTTTGATTCTGCTAGGATCTTTGTAAGATCTTTAGGGATGAGGACAGGCCAAATGGAAACTCTCTGTACTGGTAGTAAAGGAATTCCTGACTTAACAAAACCGCTAACTTGAGGAATTTTCAGTGTGAGACATTTTGTCAGTCTAGAGTCACCCTCAGGGCATTTTATATCAGAACCTTTCTGACCGAATAAATTATTCCCTACTGAATCTCTTGTATCAAATGAATCTGTTTACCCTTTTTGAGAGTCAAATCATGCAATATTTTCTTGAGGGTTTCTGAACCAAAAAGACGTGAGAGTAGAATCCCTCTCTCAGGAAGAGCGGAGGGACCCCTTCTATCACATTTTTCTGCAAAAGCTCCGGTAGAACTAGATGGAAGTCTTCTTTTTTGTGGCTTTTGGGATCTAGTCACTAAAGAAAAATAGGTTTGCGGCTTAGATCTCTTCGAAGACTCTTTTGGGGTCTAGGCTGAACCCAACTTTTTGGGGGTCATACCTTCATTTGTCCTGGATAATAAAATATTTCCCAAAAAGTAGTTACCACAAAAGGGGATACCACAAGGCCTAGTCTTAGACACACTGCCTCCAAACCAATCCTAAGAGAACATGAGAACAAAGTGGATGCTATAGCTGTGTCCCTGATGACTTCATCTGATGCATTAGAAAGGCAGGAATGGCCCTATTAAGGGCTGGCAAATCAGTGCCAGGTTCCTGACCTTTACCAGCATTACATCAGATGCAAATGCTGACCTTAACATACAGGTTACCGTGTCCCAATTTTTTTTGTAAATGATCCCCCCTGCGACAGTTTGGCTCGAGTAAGCCACTCATGTCCTCAACATATAGCCACCGCATCTAAATTTGGCCTCTTGTTCCATGGATAAAGATAGATAGATAGATAGATAGATAGATAGATAGATAGATAGATAACCTGTAATGACTGTCAGGCTTTTCAGAAATACTATGGGAATATTCCTGTTCTCCTTTTTTCTGGACCTCCCCATGTAGTATTGAGAGGAACCATTCACTATTACAAGTTCACCTGACTCAGGTATAACATCAATCTGCACATGGGCGGCACACAATCACCAGGAGTAATGCTAATCAAGGATAATCCCTGTTTTTCAGGTGTACTTTCTGACCCTCAAGAGGGAATTGGTGTGGAAGCAAGAGACTATTGAGAATGAGTGACAAAATCCTTTTTGGGCATCCCAAATAGAGGCTACCTCTTGCCTCTAAATACAGCAATCACTTAACAAGGCCCCTGGGTCTATCTCTTTTTATTTTCAGATTTATATTAGGCTCCAGCTAACACATATGGCAATAATAATAATATTATAATAAAATTATACTACCTTAAAAATTAACCGGCAAACACATTATGAACCATAATTTAAAAAAAGGTCCTACCACGGTTTTGTTTTCTTTAAGGGCCGCTGCAGTATATCTGGAATGGCTGATATCTTAGGAAGGACAGGCCTCTTTACCTGTCAGGGCCGCCGGTCACTGCCCGTTATCTTCCGTCCATGAGCCTCGCAGTCGCTACTGCTGCTGCTCGCTGTGAATGCTCCCACTCGGGTGTGCCCCGGCTTTGCTACTGCCACTGCTCCAGCTCGGGGCACCGCTCCGCTAAACCTCTGGTTCCAGAGTTACACATGTCCCTCTGCGCCCAATACTCTGGGCGGGGAGAAATGACGCCCTTCCATTTCTGTGCTTCGGCTTACTGCCGGACCCCGAAATGACGTCGGGTGCCGGGTCACTGAACAAACCACGCCCCAAATTTAACATTTGGAGGGAAAAAAGTTCAATAAGTAAACAGGAATAAATAACAAAAATATACCAATAACGTTTTTTGTTCAGTATATTCAGCACCTGATGTCAGTAAAAAATTAAGGGGGCGGCATACTTACAACTGCTCAGTTGTTAGGGATTTAAAGTGATATTGCACAACTAGTGCATATGTAAGACTATGAGGGAACATAGCCTTGGCTGTGCCCAGACCTCAGATGGTACTCCTCTGGCAATTTGTCCAGGACAGCGGGCTACTCCAGTACTCTGGAGGTCGTAAAATAACAAACTGGCCAAAGTCTAACACATCCAGCACACTCTGTACAATGGGAGGAAGGGGTGGGGCTTTTAACCTCTGTTCCAATTTGTGTTTCCTCCCAGGGGGTGGAGCATAACCTCCATGTGGTCAAGCTGAAGGATGACTTAGAAAAGCATCACCACAGCATGATGTTGCCATCACCTTGTTTCACGGTGTGTTCAGGGAGATGTGCAGTTGTAGCTTTCATCCATACATTTCAGACCAAAAAGTTTAACTTGTTTTTATATGAAAAAGCACATTCCACTTCCACATGCTTGTTGTATCCCCTAAATACTGTAGCTAGAGGCAAACTGTGAATGGGACTTTTTATGGCTTGCTTTAAAAAATGGCTTCATTCTTGTCCCTATTCCATGGAGGCCAGATTTTTGGAGCAAGCCACTAATCCTGTGAACATATTCTCCTACTTGAGCTGTGGATCTCTGCAGCTCCGCTGGAGTGAGCCAGGGTCCCTTGTTTGCTTCACTAATTATTGCTCTCCTTGCTTGGGCTTTCTGATAGACAGTCATGTCTTGGTAGGTATATAGTTGCGCCCTACTCCTCCGATTTAGGGAAATTGGATTGAACAGTTCTATGTGAGATGTACAGAGTGCTATTTTATTTTTAAAAAAACCTAACCTTGCAATACACTTTGCTAGTTTTGCTTTCCTTATCCCTGGGCTTTTTGGTGCTTTTCTTGGTTTTCATTATGTTGTCTGTTCACTAATGTTCTATAACGAACCTCAACAGCTGTAGTTATAGTGAAAATATATTGCAATATATTTCTAATTAGGTGACTTCTGAAGGCAGTTGATCACTAAATGTTATTTATGGGTATCAGAAAACACATATCATTACACTTCACAATTGTGTTTTTCCTTTTGATGCTGTATCACATACATTTTCATTAAACTGGGTATGACTATTTTTCAAGGCACTGTATATTCACATCTTGTGTTTCATTGGAATGTTTAATTGGAATTATAAGTTTATTTGACATCTAGATGCTACTTACTTGTTACATGGTATACAGCTTTTGGAGATACCAGTATTATTTAGAGCAAAGTGCTTATTTAATCTTAGCTGACGACCTTACTGTACTTGTCAATGTCATGAACACAAAGCATCTTCACAAATGGATGCAATAATATTCATCAGTAAGTTTTACACAGTGTTTCCTTTCTTAATTTGAGACTTGTTAATGATCTCCCTCACAAATTACTTCATAAATATTCTTTCTGATAGACCATGCCTTAATTTCAGTGTCAGTGGACAAATAAACCTACCCACGAGTAACTAACTACCAAGAATAAATAGTATTTTACTCAGCATAAAGCCAGAGTACCTTAGAAATGCAATTACATGCTGGGACCTATTATCTCAATTAATGATCTGTTTTACATTCATTGTGCATTATAATCCAGGAACTTTGCTGGGCCAGTTTTAATGTCGACTCTAGCAAAGTAAAAATGATAACACATATTCAAGAAAAATCTATCCTGTGCACCATGCAGTTTTATATAAAATGTTTGTGACATAGAATTAAATTTACTCAATTATATTCTTTCTTTTTGTTAGTCATAGATAGGGTTGAGTGTCACTGCGTTATAATACCAATTGCTCATGTCACTTGTGTGTGTGAGGCTTTATTTTGTTTAAAAACAAATAGTAATTAAGTGCCCACTAGTTCAGGCTACTTGCGTGTCCCTGCTCTTTAATACCCATTGTTAGTGGAATGGAGTATCAACTTGCTCAACCCACTTGGGTATCACTACTCTTTAATAACAAGTAGTAGTGGAGTGTTTACTTCAGGGCACTTAGGGGTCATTTTCCTGTTCATTTTTTTTTAATTGTCCATTTCAGGCCACTGTAACTGCAGAAAGCAGCAAATAAGGGACAGGGATGTGGTGGTGGTGCTGCTGCTGCTGGTAATGGAGCTGTTGCTGCAGGGAGAGGACGTCTTTCATCCCCACGTGCTACAGCTTCCTCTGGTACAAGCAGGCGCCAAGGTTTGGAGTGCATTTTTGTAGGCCCCAATACTGCTGGCAGAGGGATGAGGCCAGAACAAATTGAGGCAGTCATAGATTATATGGCACACAGTGCTACCAGTTCCACCCACTCCACTTCTGCCGAGAGCCCTCTACCTCACTCCCTTTAAAATCAGCAAGGCTATCCCAGCCACAAGTTAGGGAGTCACTAATGCTCTATTATGACGCTTCTAGCAGGGATACCATGGGCCATCCAGCTGCCTCTGCCCCAGTTGCAGACCTAGGGTTCCCAGATGCCTGGCAACTTATGTTGGAGAATGGGGAGGTGGCCAGTAGACAATAAAAGGACACCCTTCAATAATAACAAAACCCTGGTGCTGACTGCTACAGCTTTCTGCAATGTTTAGGCTGACAGGGAGGCTAGCAGTGAGGAGTGGATGGAAGAGGATGGCAGGAGTGATGATTAGGTGCAAGACCCAACATGGACTGAAGGCCATCAGAGATCGGAGTAATGGGTGGTAGTCACACAGCCTCAGGCATCCAGCAGAAGAAGGAGTAGTGTGCAAACCATCAGAAGTCTGCCCATGGCAACTACTGGTCATCAAAAAAGAAAGTTAACCCTCTGCACACTCATACTATTGAAAAACCTAGCTAACACTTGTTAAGAACATGTACTGTTAGTTAACATAGATTGCAATGAATGTAAAAGCGAGGTAGCCGCGTCAAGGCCGTCCAATCTGTAAGTTTAAAAGTTTGTGCAGACATTGCTACTTCTTTACTTGTGTGTGCACAAGCAATGCAATACATGAATCAACCTGTCTAAAGACATTGCAATAACTTAACTTGCTTGCACACACACAATGAAAAATGCTTTACTTGCCTGCACAGTGTTACAGTTCAAAAAGGGGGTATGCATGTATGCTCTCTGTAGGCCAGAAATAGCCATTCTAATAGGTATTTGCCGCAAATAAATTTAGACTGAAACCATTATTATCTTAAATTCTGCGAATCGGACAAATTTGCTCTTCTCTAACCACCACCATCATCAAGCCTGTCCACACTATCCCAGGGAAGAGTTTAGCTTTCCATCCCGCAAACTTTGGAGAGAAAACTGAAGTTGGGCCCATCCCACCCACGAGACCTGGTCCTGAATGCGAGCATTTCCAAATTTCTGGTCTTTAAAATGCTCCACTCAAATGTACTCCACTGTCCAGTAATCAGTTATGGAGGATTCAGAGCAGGATAAGGAGGAGGACTTTCTCTTAAAGCAGGGTGGCACCCAGCACAGCTTCTGGGCATCACTGGAACATTGCTGGAGGGTGGAGCAGGAGGAGGGGAAACCTAACACTTAGGACAGCTTCTCCTTGACTCAGGGGAGCCTGGCTCACATGAGCCACTACATACACCAGTGCCTGTGCAATGACTGCATAGTTTCCCTCAGAGTCACATTGCTGATTACTTGGTGGCCACCCTACTGGAGCCCCACTATAACATAACCTCCTTGATTCCAGCAGGAGCGGGATCAAAAAATTAAAGAGTACAAATGCACGCTGGTGAACGCACTATTGACTGACTTGAGGGCTCATTGGCAGCATGAGGCCGAGGAGGAAGAGCATGTCACCAGTGTGACAACCACTACCCCACCAACCCCGGAATTAAAGGAGAAATTTTGGGACTATGAAAAGTTGAAATCTAAAGAAATAAAACTATGGTGGGACATGTCATCACTAACTAAATATCTGGACAACCAAATGATCCCACGTGGACTTAGATTAAAAAAACGTCCCACATTGGCGTTCGGCGAGGACTTTACTAAAGCTTGGTATGAAATTTTAACGGACACTTCAAAAAGATTGATACAACTTTTGGTGGAACAAGAGGCTAAAACACTTCAAGAGGTCAAAAAATGTAACATGGAATTGAAAAATGAACTTGAGCGGTTCAAGCTAGATCCAAATTATGATAAATTTCGACAAGAGATGGAGAATAGGATCCAGAAATTACAAAAGGAAATTATAGATACTAAAAAAACGAAATTTCAGCGCGACCTTCAAGATTATCAATCGAACCATGTGTATGATTGGCCCAATGTCAGAAGGTCAAGGAGACCTAAATCCATTTTAAGGGAACACAGTAGAAACAAATTAAGGCAAAAGTCCGTCTCTTTTTGGGACTCAGACATACAGAGCCAATCAGACTCGGCAAATGAAACACCTGTGTTCCCAAATGATCGGAGATTGGACACACATGCCAGGCAGCCTTTTTTAGAAGATCGACCCCCAGCGAGGGGCAAACAAAAAGGACGTCCAGGCACAGAGCAGGACGCAAACATAGGAAAAACATATCATCTGAGAAACAAGAACTACAAGCGGACCTAAAAACAGTGGTGAATTTATCAACGTATAATTTAAACGAACAACAAATAAGGGTATTACAAAAAGGCCTTTCATTTTCCCCTACACACACAATGAATCTGTTTGAAGTGATTACAGATGTGAATAAATTTGTCCGTCTCCTCACTTTGAAAAAACATTTTAAACAGGTGGAGTTGGCTGGTTGCGATACTGAAGATTTGCTCACATCTCAAAGAGGAAATGATGTCCAATCTGGTGAGATAGGTGACCCCGAATGGCTACACCATACATTCCCAGATCTGTGCGCTCTAGTGAATTTACAACAATTACAGCTATGCAATAGAACTGACCTACTCACCAAATTTGAGAGTCCGTCTTTTTCAAATCCAAGTTTTTATCCTATACAATCACGTAGCGAAGCGATTAATAGGTTCCAAGTGGTGGTAGAGCAACAGTTGATCGAACTATCGAAAAAATCAGACCTGCACCGATCTCACCACAACCTAACAAGAAAGGAGCAATCGGCTTTGAAAACTCTGGAGGAAAACCCTGCCCTGGTCATTAGAAATGCGGACAAGGGAGGATCTATAGTGGTCATGGATCGGGACACCTATATTAGGGAGGCCGAACGCCAACTGAACGATATTGAAACCTATCAACAGTTAAGGGGTGATCCTACATACACGTTTAAACATGAATTAGACATGGTATTTCAAGAAGGAATGGCAGTGGGGATGTTTAGTGCAAATCTGGTGGAGAAAATGAAAATTGGGCATCCAGTGATCCCCATTTTCCACCATCTGCCAAAAATCCATAAACCGGAGAGACCACCACTAGGGCGACCTATTGTCGCTGGAATAGGGGGCCTCAATGAAAGACTCGGGCAATGGTTGGATTCAATCTTACAACCTATCGTGAAGATGTTGCCAGGGTATATTAAAGACACAAGAGAAGTGCTTAAAGCAATCCACCAATTAAGATGGCCCAAAGATGGCATGTGGATCTCAATGGACGTATCGTCACTGTACTCCTGTATTCCCCACCAGAAGGCCATCTTGGCTATGGATCTCATGTTACGGAAATATACCAGTTTGGAAGATGATAAGATCCAGTTTCTATGTTTGGTATTGGACTATTTACTACGTCATAATTATTTCTTATTTGAAGAGAAGTTTTATCTCCAGAAATGTGGAGCATCGATGGGCGCACCGTTTTCTCCATCACTAGCCAACATTTATATGGGCTGGTGGGAGTTGGAATTTATATTTACAGAAAAGAATCCTTTCCACGATCAGATTTTTTGGTACGGGCGCTATATCGACGATCTGCTCTGCATCTGGGGGGGAAGACGTGACAAAGCGGAGGAATTCCTGGAATATGTTAATAAGAATGAGTTCAATCTAAAATTCTCAGGGAACATTCAAACTAATGAAATTGAATATTTGGACTTAGTTCTATCTTCACCAAAAATTGGAGTAAACATCGAGACAAGAACATTCAGAAAGTCAACCTCAGGCAATTCGACACTACATGCCACAAGTTGTCATCCACAACACACTAAAAAAGCCATTCCCTATGGCGAATTTGTGAGGGCTGTGCGAAATTGCAGTACACTAGAGACAAGAGAGGAAGAGTTTAATGTGATACAGTCTCGATTGCTAGAGCGTGGATATAATCTAAAGATGATTAATCAAGCAAGAATGAAAGCCAGTTCCCTTGAGAGAGAGGACCTATTATACAAGTCGGAGGTTGTGTCCCCAAGTAGGCCTAGACCCCTAACAATGGTCACTAAATACTGCAGACAATTTAATCAAATTAAAAAAATAGTGAATTCTAATCTGCCTATTCTGAAATATGATTCGGACTTACAACCCCTGATTGAGCAAGGAGGTGTCCGGGTGGTGGCTAGACGGGCTCCAACCATAGCTAGTAGGCTCTCGCCATCTATGCTGAAAAAACGGGAAGCAAAATCCCCGACATGGTTGCTATGCAAGGGGTCTTTTGCGTGTGGTCAGTCGCGCTGTGCATGTTGCAAATTTATGACCAAAAGCAGCATTTTTACATCTATGACGACTGGGAAAAAATATACAAGCTTTGGATTCTATAACTGTAATTCAAAAATGGTGGTCTATCTGGTCACCTGCATACAGTGCAAACTACAATATGTGGGATGTACCACGAGAAAGTTGAAAGTGAGGTTTTTGGAACATATTTACCAATGCAGATCACCGATATCTAAGTCCAATGTTGCTAGACATTGTCAGAGTTTCCATAATGGGAATTCTTCCACCTTGACAGTCGCAGTTCTTGAGAAGGTTGAACGCAATATTAGAGGGGGGGATCAGCAGAGAGCCTTATTACGAGCGGAAGTACGATGGATTTTGAGACTTGCTACTCGTCTTCCGGAAGGGCTCAATGACAGAATGGACCTCTCCCTTTTTACAGATTGAATAATGTCAAATGTGGGTCGTGTCCATTGTTGTCCTGTGTTACCCATTTTTTCCTGGATTTTTTCCTGGATTTTTCCTGAATATTATATGTATTGGCAGCAGTTTTTCTTAATTATGGTGATATTTTTAATCTTTTTTCCACTTATGGAACGAGCAAGTTGTCCTCCTTTTATTAGTAACTTTTTTCCCCCATGCAAGTATTAATTTTATACTAGACTCCCCCCCCTTCCCCTTTCTTTGATCCTGCAATATCTTATTCTAATAGGCGGAGGGGTGGATAATTATTAATCAGTATTTGGCATCTCTATAGTTATCGTATAGGATTAATAGGAGGCCCAATAGTATTTGATATTCTGTATATACCTTCAGGGTACGCGTGGCATTTTATTATTATATACTTCAGAATATGTGGCCTCCAGGGGTCCAGTGGTCTAACTAAATGGGGTTTATGATTGGGAGAAGTTTTGGGGTGATTTAATTTTCAATATTATAATCATACTTGTTTAGTTTAGAGCTATTATAGCCGCTATATGGTTTATTCTTGCTATTGCTAGACTTCTTATACTTATTATCCGTAGTAGAATAGCATAGGACTTTATAATACAGTTTAAGGTTGCCATAGTATAGTCTTGCCGGAGGTTATATCTAGTACGGGGTTAAATCCCATTTTTTCTCCAGCGTCATCTGACGCTCATTCATAGATTTGTAGCGTCATGTGACGCTTGCTTAGACAGGCTATTTTATTTGCTATTTGGTTACCATTGGTTACTGAGCACGGTATGCTATTCTGGGTTTCGGCTGCCGGTGGACAGCTCGTCCATATGTTTGGGTATTATGTGTGTATTTTTATGAGCTGATCATTGGCAGATGCCGCAGGTGCAGGTGCTTCGCCCTGGCCGGCGTGTGTCTGGGGAGGGGTTTGTTGTCCTCTCTTTTTTAATCATCGGGGTGTATTTTCCCCATTCCCCAGCGTCATGTGACGCTTATTCATTAACATACCAGCACCGTCATTTGACGCGCTTTCACTCATAGACGGGCAGCGTCATTTGACGCTTATTCATTAACATACCAGCAGCGTCATTTGACGCGCTTTCACTCATAGACGGGCAGCGTCATTTGACTCTCATACACATCGGCAGCGTCATATGACGCGTATACAGGCACCCGCTCCGGTTGGCTCCTGTGTGACCAATCAGATTACAGAGCACGGAGTTCACTTCCGCGTCTCGGCTCGAGGCGCCCTCGGTGACCATTACATCCGCATATTTATGTGCTTACTATTTGGAGTGAACTGTCAGTATCTCCGTCCGGGTCACAAGTTCATCTATTTTCCCTGCTGGAGTTTTGGCGGGAGGTAAGTCCAATTTCACGTTTTTTCCCACCTTTTTCTCCCCCCCTTAGATTGGTTAATTGCTAGCTTTGTTATATACTTAAGGACCTCTTGCTCGCTCCATTAGTTGTATGACTAAGGGCCTACCCGGGCCTGAAACGCGTAACGTTTCCCTGCCTCCATGCTTCAGGCCATCCACACCCAATTCTATGGATTTGGATTTTAATTGAGTTCTAATAAAGGAATTTTATGGATACGCTGGGCAAATCTGCTTTGGACTTCATTTACCTTTGGAGGAGTTGATACAGGATCTCCCTTGTCCGTGCGCATACAAGGTTGGTGAGCTGGCTAAACCTATATTACATGTCACCAACACACCCAGGGCACCGGCAGCACCTCACTGGGGAGGGTGAGCATGTCCACTTATTCAATTTTCCACCACATCCACCAGTGGATTCTCCAACCATAATACCAGGAGACTTTGACTTGCATGGTGGATGACTATCTGTCCATGCATCTCCTGGTACTGAGCAATGGTTCCTCCTCATTCAATGTATTTGTTTATGTATATATGTATATATTTGTGTATATATTTATGTATATATTTATTTATTTATGTTAAGTATGAATTTATTTATCAATTTCTGTATATATTGATTGATGTATTTATTTATGCATGTGTTTATTTCTTCTTTTTTGTTTTCTGTTATTATTTTGAGTACTTTCCATACCCTGTTTTGTAGTTTGTGTTAACCCCCCCCCCCCCAATTTGGCCTCCAACACCTGTAAACAAATTAATATTTTGTTTTTTTTTAATTTATGTATGTATTCCTAAGATTTTTTCTATTATCGTTTTAAGTCAGACTAGCCCATTTTGTGCAGGGCAATTACCCTGGTGTCCCCCTTAATTTTCAGCCCTCTAATCCTTACTCTCCCCATTTTACAGCCATTTTTGGCCCTTATTGACTTCAATTGGTCAAGTCCTGGGACAGGAACCGAACTTTAGCGGCAAGTGAACCCAACCTCCACTATTGCCAAGTCACAGTATATGTTTTTAATTGAAGAGGAAGCCCGAGGACTTATATAATGAGCATTAGATAAATTTGAACCCCCCTCTACAAACTATAGGCTCGATTCAGAGAGACAAAAAAATACTTCTGTTTTAGTGCCAATATGTTTTTATTTTGGAAGTGTTTCCGCTCTCTATGAGTGTGCGAGCGATTCTATGCATGCATTGTAATCCTTCTGTAAAGTTTCTGTCCGTTCGTACGGCAGATTACGAATACGAGGATGTCATTTTCCAGCGTGACTTTTCCGTTTCATTTTCACATGTTACAACGTAGGCTTTCGTTTTTGCCCTTTTCCCATCGTATCCTCCCACGAATCCTTTACGTTCACTTAGCACTATCCTCCATCTTCCCTTTTGGGCCCTTAAAGCTCACCCAAACCACTTCACGGTTAGGTTCCTCTTCCATTTTAGCCCCCTAAAACTTACCCAAATCACTTCTCGGTCATGTGAATATTCATCTTTAGATATTTCTGGACCCATTAGTTTTGTGTTAATGTATTGTGTAAATGAAATGACACTGAAACATTTTTTTTTTATTCCATCATAAAAATAAAATCTTAAAAAATTTTGAAAATTTCAAATTTTTACAACTATAAAAACAAAATACATAGCAATGGCAGGCCACAGAACATTATTCTTCATCTGTGGTCCCCAACGACTCACGCAGCCCTGCATCTCGCCTACCAACTGAAGGACCCTGACACTCAGTTGTGGCACTCTAGCACGTGTGGTCCCTGTTAAAAAATGTAAATTAAATTATTGGTATAACCTTGTTGGGGTCATACTGCAGTGCCTCCCCCCCCCCCCCCGTATGGTCCAAACACCTAAATCTGGACTTCAAAAGCCAGAGGGCCCTCGCCACCACGGCCCGGGTTTTGCATAGTGCCCGATTAGAGAACCCCTGGCCTGCATTCTACAGGCAAAGAACGAGCATCAGGAGCAAGGGCAGGAGTGGATATCCTGAATCCCCTGAAAAAATTTAAAAATACTAATATAAAATACACATTCTAAGCTACAATATTGTTTAACATGTCATCAAGGGCTAAAACAGCATAGGTTAAGACATGAGTCATCAACTCTATTCATTGCCATACAGTGAAAATGGATTGATGGAATGTGAGCAAACTTACCCAGGAGCCATCCACCAGATAATTCTCCTAACTCAAACTGACGAAATAAGCTGGAGCTCTGCAATATATGAGCATCATGGGACAACCCTGGATGCCCTGCAAGAACACTGAGGAATCGCATAGCTGGACCAAACACTGCTTGTGTGTTGTGCGAGTGGCACATCTTGCGGTTCCTGCAACCAAATATAAAATAATTACACAAGGCAAAGGTAACTGACTAAAACAAGAACTCCTACAACAAATTAAGATTCAAGTTCAACAATCCAAATATAATTCACAAAAGACATAAGTCTAAAAAAAATAGCAATTATATGAATGTGTGGGAAAATAAAGGTTTACATGCTAAGGACTAATTAAGGTCCGCATTAAAATGCTTCTATAAGGCATACATGAAATGTATTTATTTAGGAATGCTTTACTATACAATTTATGGCCTCGCCCATGCTGATACATGCAATGCCTTGGTGCTAAAGGCGCACAGACTCCTCCACATAGCCACAAAACATGTTCAACAATAGCAATCCGAGCCCTCAAAGGTCCCGTAAGTGGATCGGAAATGAAACGGATTTATAGCGTGGTGGTCCGTCGGAAATCAGCTCTCTGAATCAGACGCAAGCCCATCTCAACAAAGTAAGTTATCTGAACGAACAAAAAATATCAGATTTTGTTTGGAAAATTATCCAAACTAACGGAAATGATCCGATTTGCTTTCATTCATCGAAAGCGCATATACGCATTTTCTCGAACGTTCGTAGAATGAAAAATGAACGAAAAAAAGCAAAAAAATTACAAACATCCACTAAAACTTTCACAGACAGCTACGGAAGTCCAGATGAATGTGTCTCTGAATCGTGCCTTATATGTTGTTTCAAAATACACACCTCAAGCTTTCTAGGCGTACCAGGCTTGTTGTTGTGGGCACAGTTTTCTGGACACAAAACCTTGAGGTTGCACTGGTTGCACAAAGTTTAAAAATAAACACACAATAAACAACACTTTTCTACAATATCAATATGCAAAAACATAAAACAAGCTACATCTGAATGTGAAAGGTCCCTTGAACAAAACAATATCTAACATACTTTAGATCCTTTTAACTGCCAGCATTCTTGAGACTTTGTCACCTTATGTTTCCAGGCCATTTGTGAACATTTTGTACTATCTTTAACTGTGATTTTTTTATGGAATTTCCAAGAAAAATGATATATTGTTTTTTTCATCAGAATTTGGGCTTTAACAAAAAAATGTTTTGTTTGTATTGTTTTCAGTGCTTTCATAATGTTTATGGGTAAAAAATAAAACGTGTAAAATAAAAAATGTATATTTTTTAAATTTGCCGCATTTTTTTATATAGAAAATTAATTTTATAAAACAACACAATATAATCATATTGTATGTAAAATCAAAATTTCTCCTAGTTACAATGGTACCACAGATGGATTGGTAGACACCCTTTCCTGCCCGGGAGACTCCCTTAAACTGAAACAGCACTTTAGGAGATTTTCAGGAAATAAAACTGATAGGTGCACCTTGCAGTTATTTAAGAAAGACAACCTTTTACATTTGAAATACCCTACCCTTCTCTGGAAGTACACACCTCAAGCTTTCTTGGCATACCAGGCTCGTTGATGTGGACACAGTTTTCTGGAAGTAATCCCTTAATTAATTCTTTGGTTACACAGGCTTCCTTAAAAAGAATAAAATAGCAGAATCAAAGCCACATTTTACTTAAAAAAACAATATGTGAACAAGAAAAAACAAGTTAAATCTGAAAAAACAAGGTCCCATGAACAGAACAACATGCATAGGTACTTCAAGTATAGCATGGGTGTAACAGTAATTTTACTTGAAAATTTCAGCTCTACAGATAAAGTGCGCACCTTGCAATTTGTCAACCAAAACAACCCTTTATATTTTTATATACCACTCCAAACCATATATTCCCTGAAAGTACAAATGTTATGCTTTCTAGGCTTATCCAGCTTGTTGTAGAGGGATTTTTTTTCTGGAAGTAATCCCTTGAAAAATTCTTAGGTTGCACAGGGCTTCCAAAAAATAATGTATAAAAATGCAAAATAAAAAACACATTTTCCTTAAATATCAATATACAAACAAAAAAAAGCTAAATTTGAAAGCACTGGGTTCCCCAAGCAGAACAATACGCATACATGCATAGATAATTTTAACCTTGCCAACCTACTTAAGATTTTGTCACCCTGATAGGTCATTTTTCACCATTTTGAAGATTTTTACAGGAATTTCTGGAAGAGTTTAGGCTTTAATGTGAATTGTCTTGTTTGTAATTTTTGTAAAATTTTTTGTAATTTTTTAAAAAAATAGTTTCATTTATTTTAAATAAAACATTTATTTTTTTAAACCATATTGCACGTGAAAACCCCATTTCTCCTGATTTTAACTGTACCACATATGTATCAGTAGCCTGTCCAGGAGATCCACCAACATGAAAAGAACACTTTATAACATATACAAATAAAATACAACCTTTATCCACGCTATAAAGGGTTAAATAAATAAAAATAATTGGCATGGGGCCCCCCTCCGGGGCCCATTTTATTAGAAGTTTTAAGGCTTAAAAACCCTTAAAATTAAAAGAATGGTGTGAGGTCCCAGTCTCAGTGGCATGCTACAAGCCCACTGCATGCTACTAGCTCACACAGCCCGCACAGCTCTTCTGCCCCCGGGCTTTGGGGAGGTAGGTATTTGGGGGGTCTGGGGGGTTAATGCTTGTGAACTGGTATAGGGGTCTCAAAGATCAGTAAACGAGGGGTTACATGTAAAAAAAAAACACAGAGGAAAAATATTTTATTATTATTTTTTTCATACTTACCTCCCATCCACCCTGGAGCATTGTATCCTATGCTGATCACTTTGGCTTCTGCTCTTCTGCTGCTGCTGGAAGCCTATTATACATGCTGGGTGACAGGTAACAAAGGGTTAATAAAAGACATAGGGTCCCCCCTTCTTGGGGGATCCTATTTTTTTATTTTTAAGGGTTAAAAATAAAAAAGGGAGTGGGGTCTTCCCTATCCAGCATAACCAGCCCAGGGACCAAACCTTAAAAATGAAAAAACTGGTTGGGGTCCCCCCTTTTAAACAAAACCAGCCTGGGCACCAACCACCAACTATGTGGTCTGGTAGACCAGGGTGCGGAAGCTTGCCTGAACAGCTCCTGGCCCTGAAGGCTACCAACCCGCATAGCCCTCACAGATTGCAGGCTTTTCTGCCCCCCTGGGCTTTGGGAAGCAGGTTAAAGGGACAGGGGTTAAATGCTGGCAGTCTACTTGCCAGCGCCTCGTGCCTTGTGAGGTCTCATGGACCCTTTACCAGTTTAAAAAGTGTTACATTAAAAAAAAACACACACACACAAACAGAGCTAAAATGTAATTTAATAAATATATATATTTTTTTTGTTTATCCAATGTGGTGTTATGTTTCATGCTGTGCCAAACATTGATGGAAGCCAGATGAAGGGCAGAGAATAGGAGTCCCTTACCCTTCCACCTGCCCTCCACCAATCTCTACCGGCTTCTGACAGCTTTTTTATTAGGAATAAGTTGCTTCTTCTATGAAAGGCCCTTCATTGGCGTGACCGGCCAAATTTAACCCGTGGGAACAGGAGACCCCCACGGCTGGATTCCTGCTTTTTTTTAAAACTGGGGAAACCCCAACTACCTGAAATTCACATAGCTGTCACTTAAAGGGTTAACCCTGACATATAGGGCTGGTGAACAATTAATATATTCTTTCAGGCTCACGGTATAAATACTTTCTCTTCCTAGACAACTTAGTAGAGTTCCATTTCATTAACAGCACAGGGGAATCCCAATTTGGGATTCCCACTGCTCCTTACCACTCCACTTCCCAGGTCCCTGCACCCTGATATTTAGCTTCTGTTTAATTTCCCATAACAGGTGCTTACAAAGTACAGTAATGTGCACAGCCATTGAGTAAACATGTTTGCCTGTTTGCAGTCCTGTGGGGAGAAGGGAACATGAAAGAGTTAAGCATTGTGGTGCAGGAATCTGGCTGCAGCATGTTGAGGATATTATTATTATTATTATTATTATTATTATTATTATTATTATTATGTGATCAGTATGTGAAATGCTTTTTTGCTGGTGCTTCTGTGGTATGTAGAATGTGTTTTAGGGATTTGTAGTTTTTTAGTATGTAGTTTGGTGTTATTAATAAAAAGAACACTTTTTAAATTGAACTTCACCAAATATTTGACTGCAAGTATGAATAAAAGGGATGCTGATATTGCAGGAAACTCTTTCTTGAATTGCCTTAGTCTATGAAAATGGTTGAGTGATTATCAAATATTTTAGAGAACAAATATGTGGATAGAAAAGAAAAACACCCTCTAGTGGATTCCCAAGGCACATTACAAGTTCTGTAGGGAACACAGTGTTGTAATTTTGTAATCGAAAGACAAACTGATTGCCTCTGATTACAGAAATGTCCAACGCATGCTTTTTTTATATTTGCTGTGCGTTTTGAACAAGGAGGTGAGGGGTGAAAAATAGCCTGTAAATTGTAACTGCAACCAAAGTTTCAAATTCGCACACATGATTCAAAGTAAGGGTTTTAAAATTATAGACTTCAAAAGAGAATTGAATGCATTACAAAGTGGTGACAGAGTTTCCTCTGTAGTCATATTTTAACCAATTTAAGATTAACAACGAAGAAGCAATAATCTCCATGTACACAAATTAGTCTGCTATGGAGCTGTCTTGGTATGTCACAATGCCGATCAGCTAATTTTATTAAGCACTAGATTTATTACTATAGTATAAGGATTACTGGACATGTTTGTTTTTCATTCTCACACAAAGCTTGTACAAAAAAAAAACATGCAAATCAATTGAACACTGCTTAGATTCAGTTTAAAGTGCAATGTACAATGACTGATTGAAAAGCTAAAACCCAGTGGTCCTCTCTGGCACTGTAGGGAACTCAGTGCCAGCACTCATCTCATCACCGGTGCTGTAAATAGAAGGGATACTACCTGGTACTGTCACAGGAGCTCTGGATTTTTGACTTTTCTATTCTATTTCCTATGAGCAGCTAGGGGGGTCAGGGAGGGCACGTGCCATGGGTGCAGCAGGTCAGAGGGGTGCCAAAGTGGAGCCTGAGCACAGGTGGGGGACGCCATTTCGAATCTTTGCCCTGGGTGCCAGAAAGCCCAGCTACTTCTCTGTCTATGGGTATATGAATGTTTTGTTTGATTACAGGTTACACAAAATATGGATAAAAGTTCACCTCATGTGGATCACCTGAAAGAAAAATGCACTTATTTGGGTGAACACCCACACATTTTGCAGGTGTGCAAATGCCAGGTACAATTTTATCACCCATGTGCAAACTTAAAATTTTACATTTGCTAGCATAAAATGAATAAACATATGCAATGGTTGCAGAGCTTGTCCATTACAGAGCTTAAAGTCATAGGTGCTGGTACCCTAGGGCTGGAGACTCAATGGCTTGCCAGCCCTTGTGATATACCAGCCCGTACGCTGATTGAACATGCTCTTTCATACCCAAGCGCCTAGAAGGGGGATGCAGGTGGTATGAGCAAATCATCGGCAGCATGACACAGCCCTGCTATTAATTGTCTCAATAATGATTCTGCATAAAAGTTGTCTGTGTATACATGATGCATTAATTCCAGGTCAACCTTTCCTTTGTGACTGTCTTTTGTTTAAGTTTTTATTTGTATGTTCTACCTTGACTGACAATTATTAAATAGCTACCTGTATTTTGTATGTGTGTGGGGGGGAGGGGCTTGGGGCAAAACACTGCCTTTAATTGTTAATTAGTTTTTCCTTAAAGTAATTCAATACTGCTTGCAGTTATTAATTAATTTCTGGGCCGCTCTAGATTTGACCCAATTCAGTCCGGTTCGCCCAATACCTGATAACACCAAGATCCAGGTTGAATCATTCTGTATGTCACCTGCCATCACTTCTCTGTTAACTGGATCCCAAACCAATTCACAAACAGTCAAAAAAAAATCTTCATCTCTTCATCTTCCTTTCTCTGCCCCCAAAAGGCAGTGTGCTCTTCTTAGCTCTGCCAGTCAGGGGCTCCCTCCTGGCCTGATAGGCTGGTCTTTTGATGCCATGGCATCTGGTGCTGAGGGGTCCCCCTCCCTTCCACCTTGGCATTCTGGGAAAAGGAAGGACCGCAGGGGAGGCAGGGAAGCTTTGATATTACACAGATGAAGCCTCTGGGGAATTCCCCACTTGACAAATTGTTTTACTGAAGGGGGGGACATGGAGGGGGATTTCCCAGGAGTTCACCCTCCATGCCCCCTCCAGTGATGAAATAGTCACATGGGGGGGTTCCTTAAATGCTCCAACATTACCCTTGGCGGGACACAAAAGTGAAAGAGAGGAGGACCTGAGTCCCCCTCAACACTGGATGCCAGCAAGGTCTCAGGGTCCCCTATACCAATTGACAGGGTAATGGGAGCCAAAGTTATTTTTTCAGCAATTCGAAGCAATGCCAGATATTGGGGACTATCTGGACGGAGGGCTTCTTAACTGGATAGTACCCACCAGTGGAATAACAAAAAGTGACGGGGCCCTGGTGTGAACATTAAATGGTGGTCATATAGTACATTTTTTACTGTCTTTTAACTCTATTGGATATAGACAGCTAAAGAGTGATGCACACACCCCTAATGTAAAAGCTAGCTGTATTTCATGGTTTGAGCAGGATGACTGCTTCAGATAAACAACCCTATTGCTTTAGGTAGCTACTCCTCAAGATAGTCTTCCTGTTAATGAGTTGAATAATAATAGATTGGACTATGGTGAGGAATAGGGTTGGGCAACGGTGAAGGACATGACTGAAATGCATAGTGATAGGGGCACTTGGGCAAATAGAAGTAGAAATAAAGGGACTGCAAGGAACCCTTGACATATTACATTTTGAATATGAATAGTGGCGGCTATAATAATGATCACTGATCATTGTGCTCAAATGGAACTAAGAACCTTATAAGGATTATTAGAAGGTGAGGACATAGAAGTCGGAAATTTGAATTGTATATACATCCAAAATATCATGACCTGCCAAAATCAGATCTGCTTTTACTGTAGTCAGTTTAGGAGCAGCCACTGCTCATGAAGGATCATGTTAAATAAAGTGAGATCAGGTTTTGGCACGTCGTGAGAGATGTGTGAACCACTCAGGTATTTCAAAGTGTCACCACCAGATTTCTGAGGCATCAACACTGGCATGATCCTGTTATTTATATTGAAACTAATCATTACCCAGATTCAACAATGGATGGAAATTCAAGATTTGAGAGTTTTATTGTCATATGGGCAGTAAACCACAGTTACACTAAACAATGAAATTCTTGTTCTGTATTATCTCCATACCAGCTAAGACTCCAAAATAATATATAAACAATATTATGCTTCCAGTACCATAATAAAGAAAATATATAGGTACAATCAGGGTAACTGGATGTGTATTGTTAAATGTAAACCCTGTAAAAGTTTTTAGAGATGTTTGTTTACCAGTCGGATGACCTGGGCATAGAAGATATTTTTTAAAGGGCCAGTCCAGCACAACTAACTCTTATTGTTCATGGGAGCAGCCATGATGGAATTACTGCATAATGCCGCACCATTGTCTTCTATTGAGCAGAGAAGAGAGGGGTAGTGCTTTGTCTCATACATCTCAGTAGAAGACAATGGTGCGCCATTATGCAGTAACTCCATCATGGCTGCTCCCTTGAACAGTAAGAGTTATTTAGACTGGACTGGCCATTTAACCTGGTTGTCCTTTATCTCAAACTTTGCTGGGGGTGGGATCTGTCATTAACTATATTTCTGGCTCTTCTGAGGAAACTATTGTGATAGATGTCTGGCAGTAATGGAAATTTTTTAAAATTTTAGTTGACATCCCAAACTTCCGCAACCTTCTCAGAATGTACAGATGTTGCTATGCCTTCTTTACCAGATGAGATGTGTTATGTGATCAGGTGAGATCATCACTGCTATGGATGCCATGGAACTTCAAAGTGTTCACCCTCTCCATCTCCTCTACACCAATGTGAAGCATTAAATCCTGTTCATCCTTAGATCAACAATAATTTCTTAAGTTTTGCTAGTATTCAACAAAAGATTGTTGGCCTTGCACAATGTCACCAGATTTGCCACCTCCCTTCTATATGCTGTCTCATCACCTCCTGTGATCATTCCAATGACTGTAGTATCATGTACTGTATGACTGTAGTATAATGTCCAATGACTGTAGTATCATGTATGGATGTGTGTTTGCCAATTCTGGCAGATTGTGTTCTTGCTTTTAGAATGGCCAGAATCCAGTTGCAGAGAGTAGGTGAAAGACCTAGGCCCTTATTTAAGAAGGGATAGTGTCGGGTAGTGGCTGGATAATGAGAGGTAGCGACAGGTAGCGACTGGTGAACGCCACGGCATGCAATTACACATTTATCAAGCAGAATCTGTTTAGCGACTGGGATAGCGCCATGTAGTGTCTGATTCATCATTTTCACAGCCTCAGCGAACAGCTCCGGCGTTCAGCCTTGCACAGCGCCAGGTATGACCTCTCGCTACCTGTCACTCTCCAATACATTTCAATAGACGAACCTTTTCTTCTCTTTAAATGGGGTATTTTTTTTTTTTGTTCAAAAAATCACAGTCAAAATTCTGTGACCTCTTCTGGCATTGAAAAGGCAGTTTTTTCACAATTTTTTCATTTTTTATATATTTCTTCAGAAATTACATTACAGGTCTGGCATTAAAGTGTTCATGTTACAATGTTGCTACAATGTAATTCCATATGTTTTCGCTTTGTTACTAGTTGATAGATGCTGAAAAACAGACTTTAAACACACCGCCTCCTGCGCTCTGGGCTTCAGATAAGCATTTTTCTGCGCCAGAGTTGTGTGAGGCTTTTATTTTTCTTGAATATGTTGTGAGTCGGTCGCTATGAGCAGTCGCTACCATGCGCTCCCATACAGTGCTGTACTGGTCAAATAGCGACTCGTCACAATGTATTCAACATTACTGCACAGCGACTGAGTCGCTATAAACTAGCGACTCATGGCCGAGCACTGCGACTACTAGTGGACGCTCTGAAAATGCCTGCTACAGACGCTCTTCTGTCGCTACCTGGCGTTAGTGATGAATCAGCCTGCCGGTGTGCGAAGCTTTGTGGCCAGTTTAGAATGTAAAACAGTGTGGAATACTGAGCTGTAATCAATGAACAGCATTTTTAAAAACTGTCCTTGGTTTCCTAAATGAGAACATGGACAAAATAACACGCATGAGAATTTCTAAGGTGAAAAATTGCCATATTAACAGCTCTGTGTATTTCTGTCCTTGTTTAGTTTGTAAGAAAATGCCCTCCCCTCCTTCTCCTTCTTAACCCTTTCAGTGCCAAGCACGTAGATTCTACGTGCTCGCTTCTACTCCACTTAAGTGCCAAGCACGTAGAATCTATGTGCTTGATTTTCCCCCCTGCTAGTAAAAAAAATATAAATCAAAAATACTCACCTGACCCCTCGTTGGATCCGGCCGGGTCCCCTTTAATTTGGTGCCATCCGATCCCCCGTGGGGGGTTGGATGGCTCCAGGAGAGCCCCCGGAATAGGGCCACCCCCCGCTTCGGCAGCAGCAGCTGCTAACTGTAAAAAAAAAAAAGACATTTCCTTACCTGAGGCCGCACTGTCTCCCGATGGGTGTCCTCTTCACTGGGGGGCCTCCGATCGCCCCCCCAGCCTCTTCGGTGGCGAGGAGAGGACAGAAATTGCCCTCCCCCCCACTTCCTGGAACGGGTCTGCTACCCTCGCCCCCTGGGGGCGGGGCCGGGTGACATCTTGTGATGTCACCAGCAGCCCTCTTAATGCCGGGACCGTGAGACAGACAATCAGTCTGCTCATGTGCCTGGAGGAGGGCAGATGGGGAGGAGGATAGGGCTGAGATCGCCCCCCCAGGCTCTCTCCTTCAAACACACGAGCAGACAGACAGCTGTCATCGGAGATCGCCGGGGGACACAGGATCGGAGGTGAGTAAAGTAAAAAAAAAAAAAAATAAAGATCTTTTATTTCTTATGTGTCTGTGTCTTTTTATTTAACATTTAACCCCTTGTGAACTGGTAAGGGGTCCATGAGACCCCTTATACCAGTTCACAAAGCTGGGGGATGGCAAGTCACCCGCTTGCCGCAGCGGGTGACTTGCCATTAACCCCCGGCACCCCCAATTACCTGCCTCCCCAAAGCCCAGGGGGGGGGCAGAAGAGCCCGGGCCCACACAGGCTATGTGGGCTCGTAGGCTGCAGGGTGGGGGGGTCACAAAAGCTGGCCCCCCCACTCTGTGCCTACAAGCCCCCATAGCTGGTCCCGGGCTGGTAATGCTGGGAGGGGGGACCCTATGTCATTTTTTTTTTTAATAAACCCTTTGTGTTCTGTCATCCAGCAGCTATAAAAGGCTTCCAGCAGGTGAGCAGAAGCCAGTGATTGCCAAGGGACACAGTGCTCCAGGATGGATGGGAGGTAAATTTATAAAATATTTTTTTCTCTTTTGTGTGTCTGTGTTTTTTTTTACATTTAACCCCTTGTGAACTGGTAAGGGGTCCATGACCCCTATACCAGTTCACAAGGCTGGGGGAGGTGGCAAGTCACCTGTGACTAGCGGGTGACTTGCCATTAAGCCCTGGCACCCCCATTACCTGCCTCCCCAAAGCCCAGGGGGGGGCAGAAGAGCCCGGGCCCACGGGCTATGCGGGCTTGTAGCCTGCAGGGCCAGGGGCCACAAAAGCAGGCCCCTGTGCCCTGTTTCTACAAGCCCTGCATAGCTGGTCCCGGGCTGGTTACTTTGGGTAAGGGGGACCCCATGTCAATTTTTGGGGGGATTTTTAAGGGTTTTTAACCCTTTGTAGTGTGGATGGTAGTTGTATTTTATTTGTAAATGTTATAAAGTACTTGTTTCAGTTAGGGGGGTCTCCTGGGCAGGAACGGGAGGATACCGATAAATATGTGGTACCGTTCTAATCGGTAGAAATGGGGCTTTCACATGCAATACAGTTTTCCTTAATAAAATACATTTTTTATTTAAAATAAAGGAGTCAATTTTCTAAAAAATTATTTATTTATTTATTTTTTACTTAATAATATTGTAAAAAACAAAATAAAATTTACAAACAAGACATTTCTTGTTAAAGCCTAAACTCTGCTGCAGAAAATATATATATAATTTTCCTGAAAATTCCAGCAAAAATGGCGCAAAACATGGCGTAAAACATGGCGCAAAATGGGGAAAAATGACCTGTCAACAGAGGGTGACAAAATCTCAAGTTAAAGGTAGCTATGCATGTTGGGTATTGCTCTGTTCGGGGGACCATGCGCTTTCAGATTTAGCTTGTTTTTTTCTGGTTTGCATATTTATATTTTAGGAAAAGGTGTTTTTTATTCAGCTTTTTTATAAATTTTTTAGGGAAACCCTGCGCAACCAAAGAATTCTTTGAGGGATTAATTCCCAGAAAGATGAGCCCACTACAACAAGTTGGGTACGCTTAGAAAGCTTAACATGTGTACTTTCAGGTAATATATATGGTTTATGGGGGATATTCCAAATGTAAAGGGTTGTTTTGGTTGAAAAATCGCAAGGTGCGCACTTTGTCTGCAGAGCTGAAATTTTCAAGTAAAATCACTATTATGCGCATGCTTTACTTTGGGGTGTTCAGGGGATGTTGCTTTTTCAGATTAAACTTGTTTTTTCTTGTTTGCACATAGTTTTTTAGGAAAATGTGGCTTTGATTCTGCTTTTTTATCCTTTTTTTAGGGAAACTCTTTGCAACCAAAGAATACATTGAGGGATTACTTCCAGAAAACTATGGGCACATCAACAAGCCTGGTACACCTAGAAAGCTTGAGGTGTGTACTTCCAGACAATATATAGTTTGTTGGGGGTATTTCAAATGTAAAGGGTTGTTTTTCTGGAAAAACTGCAAGGTGCGCATATTGCATTGCATAGTTGTATTTTATCTGAAAATCCCCTAAAGCGCTATTTCAGTTTGGGGGAGTCTCCTGGGCAGAAAAGGGTGTCTACCGATACATGTGTGGTATCGCTGTAACTGGAAGAAATTGGGATTTCACACGCAATAAGATTTTATTGAAAAACTTACATTTTTTATTACAAAAAAAACTACAAATTGTAAAATTGTTTTTTTTTTTTCACATATTTCACCCAAAAATATTGAGAATACACCTAAAAAATTACAAACAAGACATTTCATGTTAAAGCCCAGACTCTGCTGAAAAAAACAATATATCATTCTCCTGGGAAATCCCTGGAAATCCCTTCAAAAATCACATTTGAACATGGGGAGCGCAAAATAGTGCAAAATGGTCTGGCACCAAGGGTGACAAAAACTCCAGGTAGGCTGGCAGCGAAAGGGTTATAGTAGACCAAAACCCAGGATTTTTACTCGGTCTGTGTGAAACCTCCGGATCACCCCCTGTTCTAACCTTTCCTCTAGCTCACTCAGGCGTGACTTTCATACAATCAATTTCTTTGGGTGCATATATTAATGAGCAGCTGCAGAATTAAATCAAATCCTAGCTGCACACACTAGCAGCACATGGTATCACTCACATTCTTCGTTTGTTGGTGGCCAAAACTTAGCCAGGAAACGATTCAAGTGTTGCCGCCGTTCGTGCATGCACCATGGGGTCATTGGCAAGGTAAGCAGAAGGGGGGTTTCAGACAGCGAAATGCCCTGTGGAGGAGGAATCAGGCAGCCCTAGAGTCTCATAAACTCCAGAGCCACTTTTGGTCCGCTTTGGTTTATTTCCTTACCCTCTCCCTTCTGCTGCATGTGATATTCTCTGGCTAATATATACATTATAACTAAATTACAGGGTCCATTTGGGAAGGCCTTTTATATCTGTGTTTGGATTTTCCATAAGCTGTTGTTATTTCTTATTATTTCTAACTTCTAAAATAAAATGTCTACACTATAATAAATACATTTACATATTGCAGGGAATTTGGATTTTTAAAGAGAAGAAAACTTTTTTATATCACTTTATTGTGTGCTAAATGAGAAATACACTCACTGCCACTCAAAACACAACTTTATTGTGTGCTAAATGAGAAATACACTCACTGACACTCAAAACACAACTTCAATACAAAATAATTTCAATAACTCGCCGCCCCCCCCCCCCAGACTACATCAATAGCTGAACAATAATGTAAATGGACTGAAAGAGATTTACTGTATGAGTATCATCATGAGTATTTTCTAGTGATGAGCAAATCAATTAGCACACAATAAGATGCAATTAAAAATACACTTTCTGTCCAGAAAAAGGTCACCACTTGGATCAAGAGCCTCCTGTTGGATAATTACTGCATGGGCAATTATGCTTCAGCTGGCAACAAGTTATTTAGCCCTAACTAATGCGGTGAGTAGCTTCCTATTTTTTAAACAACCATGCCGAAAAACACATCCTGTGTTTGTGGAAAAGATGTTTTTTCAGAAAATTCAAATTATTGGCACACATCAAGCAGAGAAAACTTCTTTGAGGAAGGAATGTGCTCAGAAAAAAATCTTGAATGATGAATCCTAAATGTTTGATAAAATCTAATCATAAAGATCAGTACAAATCAGTAATATGTTTGCTAGTCAGAGCTTTTCTACATGCATGTGAAGGGCACTCAAGGGTTCGGGGGCAATGAAAAAAGATCATGTAGTCTCATGAGTTTGTGAATTGATAAGTGGTCTGATGGGTGATGCATCCATTATGCATAGTGCCTACTGTAAAAGTCTGTGGGGGAAGGGCTATGATCTGGGCTTACAGCAGTTGGTCAGGTCTATGTTCAGCAAGGGTATGTGCCCAAAAAAGCTGACTACCTGAATATACTGAACAAACAGGG
Source organism: Gastrophryne carolinensis (assembly GCA_027917425.1). Lineage (NCBI taxonomy): Eukaryota > Metazoa > Chordata > Amphibia > Anura > Microhylidae > Gastrophryne > Gastrophryne carolinensis. The sequence goes on from CM051235.1 coordinate 112,203,538, forward strand.
TATTCCATCAATATATTTTTTCCTACCTAATGGGAAGGGAATATTCCAAGATGACAATGCTAGGATTCTTTATGCTGAAATAGTGAAAGCGATTCAGTGAACATGAGACATCATTTTCACAAATGGATTGGCCAGATCTGAACCCCATTAAGAATCTTTGGTATGTGCTGAAGAAGACTTGACTGCATAGCGGTCCAAACCCTTAATCGACAATACAAGATCTTGGGCAAAAATGAATGCAATACCAAAGCGAATGCGTATTATAATCAAACCTAAATGCTGTCCAAAAAAAATTAGAACATAATGTAACTTTTTATTGGCCAGGCAGTGTGGTTTTTGAAACGTTTTAGAAACTGAAAGCCCCCCCCCCCCCAAGTTGTACTGGAAAGATGCAACAAAGGCCTTTATGGTATACACAATTTAGCATCTTTTTGGTGGCTGTAGGGCCAGTTTTGGAGTGCCAGCATTTTTATCTTGTCTGGCACAGAGCTGTGGAATATGCTATAAGTCGACAAATATTAACAAATTTGCTTTGATTGTTGCACTAGGTATTGGCAAGCCTGTTGGCACGATGATGATCCCAACGCCAGTGAGTGCCACTTTGTCCCGCCATTTATTCAGCACTGCACAGTATATTTATGATTTTTCCCACCTTGAAAAGATTGGTACTGTATTTTCGAGGTGCTGGTCAGCGTTTCATGATTACATTTAGAAGAAATTACTGCTGTGTTTCAATTATTGACAAGTCACAATGCACATCCTCTTCAAATAAATGTGTACAATATTAATTATAAGCTTAAAACACTTAAATCCAATTCTGCCTATTGTGCTCTATGGGACCTAAAGTGGCAGGTTCCATCTGGCACTGCTTCAACTGGAGCACCTGTTGCTGTAGCCTTTTGGGCACTAGTGTTAAATAAGAAGCTAGCTGGGGGCTGCATTGACGCTACGGGCACTGCCAGTGAGTGCCGCTGAGGTGGATCTTATGGGTTCTGGTTGCTATAATAACAATAAAGTTATCTGAAAACACTGTTGTGATGAAAATGTGTAAGGTATAGAGATGAGAGAACTTTTCAAAAGTTTGGTTCGCTGGTTTACCAAACTTTTCAGAAGAAGTCAGGTTCGGTCCAAACTTTTTGGAGCATCAAGACGTAGACCTGCAGTTGTGTAGGCCTAATAGTAGCAGTGGGTGGCAGCGGAGGCGCTGTTGGTGGTATTGGCATTACTTAAAGACTAGGCAGAGGGACAGGATGTTGTGTAGGGCTAGCAGTAGTGGGCAAGCCCTAAAAAAATTGCCCTTGTAACTTGTAGCAGGGGGTGGCAGCAGGATTGACACCCTTAAATCTTACCTGAAGAAGTAGCAATAGCTTTTTACAAGTGCTGAAAAATTTGCCTATTTTGGGCATCACATGGTTAAACTGCAGTTGTGTTGGCCTGGCAGTAGCAGAGGGTGACAGGCTGTCAACGGAGGCGCTGTTGGTGGTAGTAGTAGTAGCAGCGGCAGTGCTGTTGGTGGTAGTAGTGCCATGCTAATCAGTGGCAACAGGCACAGGGGTTTTAACATCATCACCTATCCACTCTCGATTCTCTCTTTACAAAAGTTTTTCCACGCTTTTGGACAACCTTGTCTGCTTAGGGGTGACAAGACAGAACCCTCTGGCTCTGGCCAATGGTCCAATCTGCTCACCCAGAAATTCAAGGGGTCTGAGCCCAGTGTAACTCATGGAGAAATGACACAGTCAAGGTAGGAGTGCACTTGGCTCTTCAGGTGGTGGTGGTGTTGCTGGTGATGAATATCCATTCCATGATGATGTGTGTCAGGTGGGCTTATGGGATGTAAATGTATCAAATTCTCAATAGTGAGTTGCGCGCTGCTGCTGCCTGTTGGAGTGGTAGCGCATTGACTTGGTGGGGAGTGGAGTGTGGACACCCTGTCAGAGATGCTTGTGACAGTTGACTGCTGTTTGAAAGCCATGATTAACTGGCTGCATGTATTCTCTCAGTAATAAGCCAGTTTTGCCTTCCTCACTGAAGGTGTAAAACATTCCCCCATTTTCCCCCCGTTCCCTACAGTGCCACATCACATCAGACGCCCAGTGTCGTCTACCATTGACTTTTGCTAATATAGCTATTTGTTATTCACCGTTAAAAATCTGTTGACAACAAAATTGCAAGCTTTGTTACTGTAAGTCTTTAAACACGCATTCCTACTTGTTGAACTAATCATTTTAATGCCTTTTAGGGTTAAATAATTTCATTTTTTCCACAAAATTTGATTTCTTTATCTATACTGTGACAAGGGGGAGATATTCACATTTTTGACCACAGATGCAGACATGTTGTCATTATACTATTCCTTTGTCGCATTGCAGATTGCCCCATTTGCTTCTCTAAATATAAACCTCAGGTAAATGGCACATAGCTGAAAAATGGTAGTCCATGTTCCTTTGTGATAAAACCAACAAGAAACACATTTGCAAATGAGTTGAGTAGCTTAGCTGACAAAATTACTGAATGTAGTTGATGGTTTGTGAAAAATAAATCTTAACAAATAAGTTTCACAAATAGCTTGTGTATCTAAATTTATCTCCATTTTTCAGATGGCAGATGACTTATCCTTAAGAACAGACCTGGTTTGTATAAATACCACAAAATAATGTTATGTCTTAAGCCAAAGCATGTGCGAGCAGCCTAAAATAGACTAAGGGGTTTATTTAAGAAACACTAACACTACATCGTGTCATGTAATGGCAAGTGTTTTTCGTGAGCACCACCAGCAAGTCATATTTATGATGCAAAAAAAGTTTATTGCCTCTCCTAGTGGCATGTAGCGTTCCATGTATCATAGTGTCGGGTGCTTTGTTAGCACCGATGATGTGTTCCCTACAGTGCCACATCGCATCAGATGCCCAGTGTCGTCTCCCATTGACTTCAATTAGCTATTCCAGTCTTCTTTTTTTTGGTGAGTTCTGGTTAGCCTTTTTTTGTGCTTAAATGACACAGGATTCCTGGTCTGTTTTTTTCGATCATTATTGTATTTAGGTTTTCTGCTGCTAACTTGCATTTTCATGCCTGCCAATCATGTGTCATGTCATTTGTATGTCCCCAATGTCTTTCCATGTGTTTTCACCAGATCACTGTGCCGCCATCTCCAGTTAAAGCCTTTTTTGTTGCGCATAGCGCTATGTCTGAGTAGCATGGTTTTACAGCACCCGCGCTGGTGCTGTTCATTTACATGTTAACGACAAATATTAGAGATATATATATATATATATATATATATATATATATATATATATATACAACTTTTTTTGAATGTATGTACAATTAAATAAAACAAACTGCATCTTCCAAAGAAAAGTGACAAAAAATCTTTACTATGTATTGTATGTATTACCTAATAAATACTTAGAATTTTAGCTACGGTAGGTGTCCAACAAGTACTTTAGAACCCACCTCTGCCTCCAAAGCACTCCAACAGGGAGCGTTAGGGAGTTGGAAAGTGGATCCTACCCCCCTTCCTCCTACTGTGAAATAGGCCACATGGCCACTTCACAACCATATAAGGTATTTGGGCCTTAAAAATGGTATATATATTTAAAAAGAGATATATTTGCATATACATTAATTTTATAAATAAAGCAACTCTTACCACGACTATGCCCGAGTGCCGCATAGCTGGTGGAGGTGCTGGCTCTATGATGCCCTGTAAAACAGTCATAGGTAGAAAGGAATATTTTAGTAACAACAAGGTACCAATGGAAATAATAAGCCACAATAATACGTCCACTCACCAGGGGATGAGCTGCTGCTGGTATCCCAGGGAGGGCTATGAGGTGGAGGCGTGGAGCCTCCACTCCTCACAATGGGCCCAGCAGATCCCAAACCCGATGGGCCACCCTCCTCCCTCTCACTCCTTGAGGGAGCGTGGTGGTGTCCCTCCTCCCCACTGGGACTCCCCACTGGAGAGTGGCCACAGGGGGTTTGGAACTCAGCTGAGTCCAATTGTGAGGAGCTGAGGCTCCATACTGCCCTCACCCCAGCAGCACTCTCCACTGGGGCATTATCCCCTTCCTCCCCTGGGTCCTCAATATAGGATCTCCGAGAAGGACCCTCCCCCGCAGACTCATCCGACCCCACCACATGTGTGCGGGGGAGGATCCCCTTCCTGTGTTTCCCAGGGGAGCATGCTTATCTGTGGAGAGGAAACAAAAAAAAAATGTTACATTACACTCAAAGACATTACTGTGCACAGATGAAATTAATTTGGACATGTATGTGTGTTGGACTTCAACATGGCATCATAGAGCCGGTAGACGCCCTCATTGTCTCTGTGCTTGAAGTCTGACCACTTCTGAATAATTCAGCTATATGGATATATATAGTAAATGTAATCAACCCAAAAATTTAAATTTGGAAAAAAATATTTTAAAAATATTATTTTTTTAATGCATAGATGGCCATTGTATGCTTGCGCACACATAGGGATTCATCCTCCACATTTAACCCATCCGTGCAGTGAGTCTACACATGCCCGGAGCGGTGGTCTGCCCTAATTATGGCGCCCGGGGAGCAGTTGCAGGGGTAAGTGCCTTGCTCAAGAGCACTTCAGTCATGTCCCAGAAACGGGATTCGAACCTGCCACCCTCCGGTCACAAGTACGCTCCCTTTACCTCTAGGCCACAACTGCCTCTATCAGGGGAAAGTGCGAATGCAGTCCCCCACTACCACAAATTATGGGGAAATCGCAGGGGTCAGCACAGCCGGAGTGCAATGGCCGAGCCTCACCCTGGGAGAACCACCTTCATGATCATGGTATCTCCCCTGCCAGGTAAGTTTATTTTACAAATTATTAAAAATGTATTTTGTTAAAAAAAAAGATTTGATTACATAAAAACTACAACTTTGCCCTGTACATACAATAAAGCTTGACATATTTAAACATATTATACAATAAAGCTTGACATATTAAAACATATTATACAATATTAATTTTAAAATCTAATCTAATCACAGTACAGAATACATTAACACACTATGCACATGTACACTTGGTCATTCACCCGAGAATCCACCCTCTGTCTCTTCTTCTTTGAGGGGGCAGAGGGGGCAGGGGAGGCTGAAGGGGCAGGGTGGGCAGGGGGGTATTGGAGTCGGAGGACGAGCTGGGGAGGCGTCTGGCAGGTCTTCGGGGGCGCATGGTGGATCCTCATAGGTGAAAAACCGGAAGTGCACAAAATAAAAGCGAAAGCAAAACCTTTGACCCTCCTCGCAAGCTAACAATGCAATGAAACACCAAATATTAAGCTACAATACGCAAATTTAACACAGTGTACGCATTGCAATGTTCGGCGCTATAGCCACACATGCCAATACCACATTTAACAATGGTAGAGCGCAGCATGATGCGAACAACTGCGACCGCTCAGTGTGAACGAATCTCAGTGATTTACCCCATATTCATTAAAACATGACACTGAACGAATGCAGGCATTCTAGATTGTGTGCTAGAAGCTCATAGCGCCAGACGCTGTGTGATTAAAGTGCATTTTTTAAGATATTAACATCAGTAAGCAAGCGAAAAAGTATGGAATGACATTGTTGGAGAAGTGTGACATTAACACTTTAGTGGCAGACATGTAAAAACATTTATGTATAAATATCCCAAAAAGGGCCAGGATAAATAAAAGAAAGATTTGATTAAAAAATGTAAAAAAAATGGAATCAGGAAAGGGATTCTAAGGAACGTCCATTAAAATGTATATGAAAGCGCCAGGTATCAACAGGTAAGACGTGGCGCTCTGCAAGGCTGAACGCCGGCATTGTATGCTGAGCCTGGGATAATGATGAATCGTATGCTACATGGCATTGTTCCAGTCACTCACCAGATTCGGCATCATAAATGTGTAATTGCGTGCCGTGGCCGGCGTTCACCTGCCGCTACCTGCCGCTTACAAGGCACTACCTGTCGCTATCCCTTCATGAATAAGACCCTAAATTTGCAAAAACATTTGCAACTAAATACACCTGCTTTAATACTGCATTTTTTTAATAAAATCTGTAGATATAAAACTAAGCAACTATGAATAAGAAGTACATGACAAATAAACAAATCATTCTCAGTAGATTAAGTCATATGTTATCCTTTTTTCTAATTAGAGTCTATTGGGCCACAAGGAAATTCCTTATCTTATGTAAACATACACCTGATGTCTCTTTGTTTACCTGTAAGATGGATTGTCCTAATATGCAGACTTTTATTTGTTGCAGGCAATGAATACAAACTAATAAAGTAAGTAAAGAATTTTTAATTAAAAAGTAATTCTTGGTAGAATTATTTAAAGATGTTGCTTAAGACATGTATAGATAAATAAATGGGATCCTAGATAATACCGTACTTTCTACCTAATGAATTAGTAAGAGGATAATCATTGTAATAGCAAAAACATCTAAAAATCATCATATTTGCTAATTAATGTGTTTCATTCACCATTAGAATAATTTAAGTAAATGTTCCAAATAGCTCAGTCTCAAAGTAAGTAAGCCAGAAGAGTAATCTTATGAACCAATGATACAAGAATTGTTTGGAAATACTATATGTATCATTGCTGGAGTGTATTGAACTTGATTTTTTTTTATATTTGCATAGTAAAATCAATTGTTTTAATATAAATATTTGGTTTTGAGGTACTATTAAGGTGCAATCCCTGGATGGGTGGAGGTTGGGGGTTTAGACGAATGTTGTTATTCCCAAACATGAACATTAGACATTATGGGGTTTATTTTTAGAAACACTAAGGCCACAGTGCCAGGTAGTGCCGGATGAGTGAATATTAGGTCCCTGTGAAAACGGTGTATTTATCAAGTCAAAAATCCAGAGAGTCTATGATAGTGCCAGGAAGTGTCAATCTGTCAACAGCACCGGTGATGGGATGAGTGCTAGTGCTGAGTTCCCTACAGTGCAAGATAGGACAAGGTACTCACCCTGCACTGTGTGGCCTTATCCCATACATTTCAATGGGGTTGAATGGTTACAATTATTTAGGTTTTTATTTTTTTTTCTTGGGCTGGTGCATATGCCACGAAATCCCTGGGCTGGTTGGGATTATTTTTGGATGCATTTTTAGAACTTTTGTGTTGCTCTGCAAACTTGTGATTTGGGCTGTAAGAAAGCTGTGACCTGTTTTTCTAGATTCCCTAATGCAATTCCCATTTTTTTATTTAAAAAAATAAAGAAATTCCAGGCCCCCTAAAAAATTACAAATTGGGATTCCAACAGGCGCTGTGTGCATGGAATAACATTTTTTGAGCACCTATAGGAACGCTATGTATTTTTTTCCATAAATACTTTCAACTTGGGGCACTCCCGACAGGTGCTAGGTGACGCTAGTGCATATACATAAATAAGCAGCTGATAGCACCGGCATGCTGAAGCTGCCATTGTGGTGCGGGCACTGTCGAGCATCTTGGACAAGGCGCTCAAGTGCTGCCATCACCTTTAATAATAAATTAGCCTCCCCATTGAGAAAAAAGTACACCCTAACGGGTCCTCCCAACCGAAAGTTAGATGCTATAAATTAAAGGTAGGCTGAGGAATACCCAAGAGGAACTTTTTTTGAAGTTGAGTTTGAATGTGAGCATATATATTGACCGGAGAAGATTTATAGATCAAAAAAATCTCCTTTTGATTTCAAGGAATGATTGTTAGTGGGTGTTTATGAAATGGTGCTTATTACAGTATTTGCACTAAACTTATGTACTGTATTATTCAATGAACTGGGGACAGTCATGGAAACCCAGCCTATCCTAAAATTGTAGATGCTGATAAAATCATGCGGATAATCCTCTGAAAGATAAATCATGATCAGATGGTAATTATCTTTATCACTCCATAAAATTATAAATATATCAAGTTGGATTCCATCTTTAACATTAAAGGATTGAAAGGAAATATTTCCAGTCAGGTGTAGCAGTTTAACCTGAAGCAATCCTAATTACCTGACTAGCAAACTAAAAGGAATCCTGTTTTCTAAAAGGCTGTGTTATCTTAAATTCTTAAAAACCTCAAACAGCATTTATATTTCTAATTTACAGTACATCACAAGTTCATCACGACATCTTGATATTTTTTAATCTAAACAAAACATGGAATCTAAGCAGTAATTTTGTATCCACATTTAAACCCCTGATTGCATTTTTTATTCTGCACAGTGTCACAGGCACACTAATTTCAAGTGTTTACATGGATGTGTATCATTCATTTGTCCCCTAAAATCAATCTGTATTATGATGGTTTTACCACATGCAATCAACAATACTCAACAACACTGCATTTAAAAGACTGAAGTCTCACCCAAATGATTGCTAAACACTTTGGTAAATGTAATGGATTAAAGCGTAGCAGCAGTTGTTCAATGATTGAACAACAATAATAGTCAGAAAGGCATATAAGAATAGATAGATAGATAGATAGATAGATAGATAGATAGATAGATAGATAGAATATATAGCTGTTTGTTATTGGCTACCATGTGTTTACTCCTAACCACATATGTTTCAGAATGTATTTGAATTAAAGAGCAACAAATGCCTTTTAGGCTGGCCCTGGAGTTTCTGCAGTAGCTTATCCACAGCTGTCCTTTGGCTGATGATCACATCATTGCCGGGCATTTCTGGATGGCTGGGGCAGATAAGCAAAGCCTATGGGGAGCTGTTAGTGTTCAAATTTCATGTAAATTTGCCTTCCACATTTCTTGTTTTGTGTTTGTTGTTTAATTTGTTACTATTTTTATATAGTGTAAATCTTTTTTTTATTTGCTATGTATGGTATTTTAGTGTTGATAATTTATTGTTATAATCTGTTGTTGTGCAATTAAATTGGACCAAAACCCAAGATAGTCAAAATGCTGGGTTTTGGTACACTTTAATTAAAGTGAAATTAATATGTATTTAGTCAAATCATTTGTGTGACTGAGGCAGGGTACTGTGTCTCCAATTTGGCTTGAAATGCTGTTCTCTCCTAATTTCTTTTAGAAGATTCCGCAATAAGCTGGCCCTTTATGACCACCTTAAAGACCACAAAAGAGCTGGGGAAGTGGTGGAGTTAGAGTTTCTTGCAAAATATTCCTTAGCAATATTAGTCAATTCCTTCAAAATGATTTTGGATAAGTGGAGGGAATCGGTAAGGATTTACAATCTTAATTTATCATAAGCAAATCATAAGAGATCTGAACCAGGTCATGATCCGACCATGGGACTGAGAGGATGTTGGCTGTGGTGACATGTGGCAAAAATAGTTTTTCAACAAAAAAATGATCAATTCTTGCATGTGAATGTGAATAATCTCTAGTTATAACCGCTATAATCAACCAGTATAGAATAGAAACAAATATAATGCATAATGCACTGCAGGGTAAGAAAACTATGCTTTATGCATAGGACGTAGAGGAAATAACATTTATCAAAATTAGTTAACTTTATAACAAAGAGACTAAACCTTTGTGGGGCTCAGAAATAACTATGGGGGAACTGAAAGTTTGCATATTGTTCCAAAAACTGCTGTTCTCCGCCGCATCGCCAGCACTTGTCTGACTCTGCTTTTCTGAATTTTTCAAGTTCTACAGGGCACATGTACCATCTAACCAGCAGTTTGTAGTTTCTTTCCTGCCTCTTGCAAGCTATGGAAAGTTTGAGTCAATAGAAATGATTTGTCTGATTCCTTTATGACAGAACTCCATTTGCAATTTCTGGACAAATCCTGGCAAATATCTTCGGGGTGAGCTTCCCACAGGATTTGATAAATCTAGGAAAGCACATGTGTGGGGGGGGGGGGTCTTCTAGTGAAACCTCTTCTAGAGTAGTGTTTGGTATGTAGAGTGAGGTCAAATGTTTAAAAGAAGTAAAGAAGGGCCACATAGTAGCCAAAAAGAAACCATTAGGTTGTTGACAAGCAGTTCTGATAGGGAAGGTGCTCTGGCCATAATTAAGCTATGCTTGAGGAGAATGCCTTTGTCAACCTCCCATTTTAGGGAACTATCTGCTTCCATTTCTGGGTGGAAAGCAGGGTTTTCGAAGTGGGGAGTATGGGGGCTGGGCCTTTGAGAGATTGGGAGTTTCATAAGAATAGAGTCATATGTCTCGATCAATGGGTCCTCTCTTTTAGGCCTTTCAGCAGGGTCTCTTCATGGCAGCTACAACAGATTAATCGGGAAAGGGATTGTTCATAATATACTCAAATTTTTCTCTGATTATGATGAAACCAACCCACAATCCTCATCAACACCTCGGCTGTGTGGTAATGTCAGGCATCCCCACTCCTCCCAAATATTTAGGTTCTTTGAGTAAGGTCAATCTCATCCTAAGTTACCTCTCCTTCCATATAAAGTGTATAAAGGCAGATTTAGGCTGTTTGAAAAATTCTTGGGGTTGGTGGTATTGGTACTGTTTGAAAAGTATAATTAATACGGCCAAACCATGAGAGAAAGAACTGCTTTCATTTTCTTCAGCAAGGGGAAATAGTTGAGCTTATAGAGGTCATTCAAGACTGCAGGAATTTGGATGTCCAAATATGTGATATGTTAGATTGGATTTGTTGCTGAGTGCCAGGGACATGTCCAAACCCTCAGACTTTGTGTAATTCACTTTAAAAATACTTATGCATCTTATATGCATTATGCATATAATTTTTGAGCATAGATTGTGAGCATATATGGATAATTTGTATTTCCTGCCTTGAAACAGTATCCCTCTTATATTTGGTTTCTTCCTAATGGCATTAGCTAGGTGCTCCATAATTATTACATATAAAATAGTTGATAAAGAGCACCCTTGTAGTGTGTAGTTAGATATATTAAGCCTATTGGATAAGATCATGTTGTCACATACCTGAGTATTACTCCGCCAAGTTGCAAAGTCTCAACCACCACCAGTGTCACCTGCTGGTGTCCTCTTGAATAGCAACAGGGAAAGAACTACAGCAAGAGATGCTGAAGTGTCAGTATCTGTGAAGGCAGGAGATGCCCACTGGATATGTGGCAGCCACAGCCTGAACAGGTAACTTCACTCATGCTTACAGGTAAGCACTTGAACAGGTGAGTACTGGAATAGTTGAGTCCACCATGTGGATGTTCAGGAGTGGAGGATCTGCTGGAAGGCCTGGTCTTCTCTGGGCAGCACCTCACAAGGGAGAACAGACTGGCTGCAGGCACAACCAGGGTATCAAACTGTCACAAGATGCAGGCAGGACTGCAGGCAGGACTAGGGCTTGTGTACCCCATTATACCACAAATAGCTTTAGGGACCGGGGTTTGTGTACTCCCTTATACCACAACTAGCTCTAGGCACTAGGGTGTACCCCTTATACCAAAAAAAGCGCTAAGCACTGGGGTTTACCTCTTTATATCACAACATCCTCTGAGCACTCACTGGGGTGTACCCCCTGATACCACAGCTAGCTCTAAACACTGGGGTTTTGTACCCCCTTATACCACAACTTCCTCTAAGCACTGGGGTTCGCTGGGTTGGTAATGCTTAGAGAGGGAACCCCACCCATTTTCTTTATATTTTTGGCAGGAAAGTATTTCAAGTTTAACCCTGCACCCAACATGTTTAAACATTTTTTTTAAATGTGTGGGGGTCCCCCCTCAAAGCATTACCAACCCGGTGAACCAAGGATAGGGCCTTGTAATTCCAAGGCTCAAAGGCCACCCAGCTGGTCCCTGACCCTAACCTTTGCAAGCCCTTATGCCCTATAGCATAAGCCTGCTACCCATCACTGGCCCATGCCATGGGCTGCCGGGCTTATCCCTGGCCATTGGTGGTGTGGGTAATGGAGTAAGAACTGGTATAGGGGTTCATAGTTCAAAGTGAAAGTGTTGTAAATTTTTTTTTTTTTTAAAGTTATTAATCCTTATTAATTTATTTTAATTAACTTATACTTACCACCACTCAAGCTCCATTAACTGTATGCTGCCAAGCATTTAGCAAGGAGGGGAACACGGATCCCGACCCCTTGCCGGGAGACTCCATGATTAGCCACCTGGGAGCGGCTTTTATTTGACTAATCTTAATGTGATGTCAAAGATACTGGGCCCTAGATAAGCCCCAAAAATGTCCCTATGTTATACTACTGCACACCACACTTGTATAAAATGAATGTATAAATACATTTATTGAATCATTCTTAAGACATCAACAAACAACATCAAAGACTCAATTAAAAACATATACACGATTGGAAGATGCTGGGGAAAACTGTCCTATTAGGAGCTATAATTAATATTCATCATATAAGAATAATTGAATAAATAAATAAATAATCATTGATCAATTGATTAATATCTTACTATGGCTATATGGTGGCGTGGTTGAAATGAGGAGTGTTAAAATACAAGTGCATAAAGGTAAGAGCTCAAGATTATAATGAAGTGAAGTAAATAAGGAAGAAAGTGCAAAGTGCCTAAGTGAGATCAGTGCAAAAAAGTGGCAAGTAAGAAAAGTGCTGCAGTGTATAATGCACATAAGAAGTAGGTGCATAAAGATAATCAACCTAGTATTGTGCAAAAAGTGCACACGCCAGCATATAGACCAATATACCTAGGACCAAATAACATCACCACATCTTCAAAGCTCAGGACCCCCAGGACCGCAACTATCCACCGACGCGTTGCGTGGCCTTGTGCCACTTCGCCAGGGTGAATTTTTTGGGGGGATTTTAAGGGTTAAAAACCAGCTTTTGTGGCCCCCCACCCTGCAGCCTACAAGCCCACATAGCCTGTGTGGGCCCGGGCTCTTCTGCCCCCCTCGGGCTTTGGGGAGGCAGGTAATGGGGGTGCCGGGGGTTAATGGCAAGTCACCCGCTGCGGCTAGCGGGTGACTTGCCATCCCCCAGCCTTGTGAACTGGTATAAGGGGTCTCATTGACCCCTTACCAGTTCACAAGGGGTTAAATGTTAAATAAAAAGACACAGACACATAAGAAAAAAAAAGAACTTTACTCACTCTGTCCCCCGGCGTTCTGCGATGACAGTCTGCTTGGGTGTTTGGAGGAGAGAGCCTGGGGAGGGGGGGCGATCTCAGCCCTCTCCTCCTCCCCACCTCTCTCCTCCAACCACCCGAGCAGACTGATTCTCTGTGTCGGGTGCCGGCATTAAAAGGGCTGCTGGTGACATCAGCAGACCCGTTCTGGGAAGTGGGGGGGAGGGCAATTTCTGCCCTCTCCTCCCATGAAAGAGGCTGGGGGGGGCGATCGGAGGCCCCCCCACTGAAGAGGACACCCGTTGGGAGACAGCGCGGCCTCAGGTAAGTAAATGTCACTTTTTTTTATTTACAGTTAGCAGCTGCTGCTGCCGAAGCGGGGGGGCCTATTCCGGGGGCTCTCCTGGAGCCATCCGACCCCCCACTGGGGATCAGATGGCACCAAATTAAAGAGAAGACCTGGCCGGATCCAACGAGGGGTCAGGTGAGTATTTTTTATTTTTATTTTTTTAACTAGCAGGGGGAAAGTCAGGCACATAGATTCTACGTGCTTGGCACTTAAGTGGAGTAGAAGCGAGCACGTAGAATCTACGTGATTGGCACTGAAAGGGTTAATAGCTTTTACTTTTTAATAATACTAACAAGGTTTTCTTTGCAGGTCCCTGGAAATGGACGTGGTGGAAACTCGTCACAATGTAGAAGCTTTACAAAGGGACCCAGCATCTCACTTATATTCTGTGAAGTCATTTGAAGAGCTGCTTCAATGTGTCTATGCATTGGAATTCAACAGACCCTCTGAATGACAAGAAACTGCTCTGCCTATGATTCTAGCAGATCCTCCACAGAATCTAATTTCACAGAGCCAGAGAAAAAAAAGGGTGGTGGTGGGCTGAAAAAAAGAAAACAATATAATGATAATAATAATATTAACTACTACTAACATCTGTTTGCCTTGCAGGTTCCTGGTGATGGACTTCATTAACAATTTATGTTATTTTTATGCCAAATGCTGGGATCTGCACTCTTCTCCCACCATGCTGCCCCGAAAATGGCACATTCTCCACCCTCCAAAAGTGTCCTTTGGCTGCCTGCTGTCGGTCCAGAAACCCACCCTGCGAGCCATGTGTGGCCAAACATCTGGGAAAATGGGCCTTCCTTTTTTTTATTTAAATATTTAATAATATTTCTTAATTTCTATTAATGCTAATAATTTATTTTATTAATTTTTGTTTGTTTTGCAGCTGCCTAGCCATGGATTTGGAGCAGAGATTATAAACGCTTAATAATCAGTGAGCAGTAGCAGCAATGGTGCTGACCGCTGATGGTTGGACCCTTCCCCCTGTTGTGCTGGCTGCCCGGGGGTGCGTGGCCACCACCTCTTCCACCTGAAATCTGCCTTCAGTTCACGTTGGGTCGAGGACTTCATCATCACCCCTCGATTGTCTACTCCTCCCGCTACCCTCCTTCTCAGCATCTACATTGCTGAAAGCCACAGTAGTTGGCAGTTGCGTCTCATCCTCATTGTAGATGTCCTGCAATGGACCACTGGCCATGCCCTCATCCTTCAACACAAGTTGTGCATCTGGAAAACCCTATGTCTGCAACTGAGGAGCATTAGTGACTCCATGACAAAAAAAAAAAATTTGCCTACACTTTCCCCCCAAAATCACCTCTACATTTGGCACATTTTTACAGTTTAGGTACATTATTATTCCAGTGATATAAGGATATAAATAGGAAATAACAGCACCCTGTGGACTATGCTAAATATTTCACCATTTTATTCTGCATAGCCCACAGGGTTCTGTTTTTTCCAAACTCAAAAACAAATATCCTTGCCTCGCTGGAAAAATAGTGCACCTTACCTGCCCCATCACAGGAACAGGTAATTTTGGGGGGGGTAAAACTATTTTTTGCACTTTTTTGTGTCTAAACACTAAAAAGCTCACTGTTGCAATGCACACTGGCTTCACCAAATATTTAGCATGACCCCCATAATCTCATTGTGAGTGCCACTAGCATAAGGTGAAACGGGGAACATGGTAGATCTTGAATACTTGTGTTAAGTTTGAAAGTCCCTTACAAAATAATTTGAATAACTCTCAATTTTTGTCCATGGCTGCCATTATAATTCTATATAATTCTATATTTCTTTCTTTTTTTACACAGTGTTGCCTTTGGTGCCCTATGCTGGCTTCAGAAATTAAAGCTGTTTAGCCAAATGGAAGCCTGATGATAAAAGAGGGGACAGAGGGGAAGAGAGAGCTGGATGGGTAGCATCCAAAAAACAGAGAACAATATGGCCCAAAGTAGTGTGTCCAGTGCTGCAGAGATTAGTCACCTCAAACTGTAAATTTTGTTTATGGAATTCATGATACTCTATGGCATATTTATGACGTAATTACATGCAAATTTTTCCCAGTTTACCTTAATCCCACACATTAATCAGGCTACATATAGGCTACAGGGTAATGTATATAGAACAACTTTACATACATAAAAACACTTAATACATTCATTGCACATCATGTACTTGAATTGGTGAAGAAACAAAATAAAAATAAATAAATATATAAAAATAGGAAAATTAGTTTTTAGTCTGCTGTTTGAATACTATGATATATGAGTAATACACAACCATGTCACCCATTTTCAGGATGTAATTAATGTTTCACATTAGTAAAGAAAATGAACTTTTTGAATGTTCCATCAGAGCCTCTCTGTGTTCCTGATCATAAATTTATAAAATGTATTGAAATGATCTCTGGCAAAACCTTTAATGCATTTTTAATTTTGAATCCTAGATAAAAATAAATATACTCCCGCATATTGATTCTAAAACTGTGATTGAAGAAATTAATTAACTCACGTATGTTTTCATAGCATTAAGACTGAAAAGTTTTCTTCTTGTAGATGTATATTTTAAGTTTGCAGTTGTAAAACATTTATCCAGAAATGTAGAAAGTGTTAAATATAATATATTTAACTAGGCTTTATTTAGCAAGCTACTGTAAACCAAGGACTCCTAACTACTGACAGGTTTCTGACCTAGATGTTGCTTATTCAGTCTGGTTTGTCCATACCAGATACTAGCAAAATTCAGGTCAAGCTATCCGGCATGCCACCTGCTGGTATCGGTAGGTTAAATGCTGGCCACCACTACATTATGAACTAGTATAGGGATCTCTTGGACCTCTTACCAGTTAATTAGAACTAAAGAACAAAAAACAAGCATCCATGTTTTCCATTACTTGTCCCGCAATGTGTAGCATCATCTCTGAACGTCTTCTGGGTCAGGGGCTGTGATCTTCTAATGCCTGGTAGTGGCTATTGCAGGGATGGCAGGTAGGGAATACCCAATGTGACTATCTACATAACTGGTGGTGAGGGATAATCAGGGGGATTCCCTGGGTGATCCCCTCCATGCCCCTCCCATCCAGTGAAGTGGGAGTCACATGGGGACTACCTCTGTAGTATAAAGGCTTCTCTGCCTCCAGCTCCCAGCATTATCCTTAACTGGTAATGCTCTGCCTCTGTGGTATAAAAGCTTCCTTCCCAGCCACCTGCCATTAACCTTCATGAGATGCCAAGGAGGGAGGAGAGGGGCAATAAAGATGCAGGTGGGGTGGCTGCAAAAGCATTAGAAGATCACAGCCCACCAAACCAGAAGGGAGCCCCTGATCTGGTGAACCTGCAGAGAGGACACTGGCTAAAGGATATGCCTTCATTTTTAAAAAGTGAATTTTGGATACTTAAATAGATTGTAGCCTCAAAGAAATGTACCTGTCCTTTTCTTTCCTTAAAGGCCAAGTCCACTTTTGATGGAAGTGTATGTTTTTTGTGTGCTAAAAGAATGTCCTCAAGGGGCTGAGTATATTTAGTATTTGTTTTATTTTTTCCTATGTTATAAAATATATGTTTTATGAAAGCAGTTTTCACTACCTGCAGTCTGTTGCCATTGGCAACGTACACCAAGTCTATACATCCAGATGAGAAAAGTGAGCCCTGTACACACAGAACACTGCTAATATGGCCACTGCTGATGTGAGGGAGCTCACTCAACATTACAAATACCCAGAGCCCAGAAGCAGTGTTCTGTGTATACAAGGTTCACGTCTCTCTTCTTGGTGCACATATTTGGTGAACATTGGTGAACAGGTTGCAGATAGTAAAAACTGTTTCCCTAAAACACCCATTTTCTAAAATAAGGAAGTCATATTAAGGGGTTTATTTAAGAAACGCTAATGCCACATAGCGGCAAGTAGCGGCAGGTAGCGGCAGGTGTTTTTGTGGCGCTCATGCTAAATCGCTGAGCTGTCTGCCCTGCAGCGCCACATCCTATTAGACGTTCTGTGCCATTCTCCCATAGACTTCTATTGTTTTTATATTTATATTTATTTTTATATTTATATTTATATTTGATATTATGTGCACAACTTCTGCATAGTGTGTTGTCATTTTTTGACTACAATCAAATGACAGGAGATCCTTGGTCTGCTTGGAATGTATTTTACACACATTAATCTATATTTTTTTTTATAAACTTGCATATTTGTGCTTACCCTTTAAGTGACAGTGGCTTTGCATGTCCCCATTGTCAGCCCATGTATTTTCACTGGGTTAGAGTGTCCTCTGGCTGTTTTATAGTGTTTTTAAATCCTGCATCAGGCACTGTAACACCTTAACACCCAGTTCTACAGCACCTGCGCTAGTGCTGTGTTATGTGTTCATAAGTCTAGGCATCAGCTTTTGGGGATTCAGAAATAGCGCTATGTCTTGTGCTGTACATTGTTCTTTCTATGTTAAATGTTGCAGCTGCTTTCGTTTTACACCTTACGCTACCTATCATTCTCCTAAATACAGGCAAATAGAGTCACTTTCATTGGTAAACACACTGTCATAGAAGTTCCGTTAGCGGCCGATTTGCCCCACCATAAGAAGTCACGCCAGCATGTGGACCCTCTGGCCAATGTCCAGATTATTAAGGTAAGTTTCTATGGGTGTGTTTCTGTGGGTGTTTCATTTTCTCTATTTTCTGTTCCATATAGTCTAAACCACCTGCAGTTTTGCACTGTGCATTTTCGCCCATCTTGTCCCTTCAACTTTATTCCTCAGGACTCAGGCCTCTTGTGGCAACTCTAGCTTCTTTTATAGCGTTATTTGTAAAAAAAAAAGAGTATTTAGTGTTTTCACATGTATTATTCTTGTTTTGATATGCATCTTTTAACTTTCTCATCATTTTTTGTGCAGAAGTGCATTGTTCTTTAAATAATAACATATAGATGTTAATGTTATGATATTTATTAATTTATTTTCTCTGTCTTTTTTTCATTAAGGACATGTTCCAGGGGGAATATGATTTTGCCCGACCTTCAGCCCGGAAGGGCACCATTGTGGAGCAGATTAGGGCCACCGTGTCCTGGCACTTTAAAGTGAAGTTCCGGCTCAAGTCAGTCCGCCAACGGTGGTCGGACTTCAAGCGCTGGGAACTGGCATCGGTCTACTGGCATTATGATGCCTATGCCTCTGGTAAGTGAAGAATGTTGGACAGCATTAGTTAGTGTAAGAGCATAATCAATTACTTTTCTTTAATGCCTCTGCTTAATTTCCTTAATGCCTCCCTTCCACAAGCATGGCAAAGAGGCATACAGCTGCGGGGGAGAGTCCTTTGCGCCACTGCAAGATGGAAGACCTAGGAGAGGAAAAGAACAAGATTGAGGATATCCCAGAGGAGTCGGCCGATGAGGTGGGGGCTGTGTGGGTCATCGGCTCCTCCGATGAGGAAACGTCGGAGTCTGGCTACAGGAAGGGCCGAGTGGGGAGTCCTGAGGTGGTGAACTCCCCACCACTCCATGAGGTGGCAGTAGAGGGAGTGGAGGAGTCTGGCCCCTCGGAGTTGGGCTCCGGTGGTCCAAATTGGGGGAGCGGAGCCCACACTTCCCCCCCTCGTAGCCCTCCCTGGTTGGAGGTCAACACCTCGTCCCCTGGTGAGTAGGCTTTGCGTATATTATTGTGTTGAGCTATTTTGGAAGTGACTAGTGTGGGTTTAATTGTTTTTTGGTCTAGATTATTATTGTTTCAGGGCATCATAGGCCAGTGATCTCCTCCACACCCCTTCCCATTTTTTCTCCAGCGCCAATGCCAGGTAATAATGCCATGCGCACACACACAGATACATATCTTAAATGTTTATATGTTGCCAGAAAATATACTCCACAAATAACTTAGTAATGTTTTTGTTCTTGTTTTTGTCTTTTCTCACCTTCTGCGTGCGCTTGCCAGCGCACTCGCTCCCATCCTTAAGCGCGTCTGTAGGCGCACCCGACATTATGCTGACCCTTGTGTCTGTGCCAGAGGGTGCTTCTGTAAGATCTCAGCATGCATACGCATGTTGGAGCACCCTAAACGGTCTGACATGCATTTAGAAGTCAAAAGACCAATGCAAATGGAAATCAAATAACCCTGCCTTGACATCATATTTGGCCTATGTACCATTGTGTGTGGACCTTTGGACAATAAGACACTTGTGGGTTTGAACTAATGACACACTAGTCTTTGTTCCTTAAAGGAATTGTGTTTATCATGTTTTGTTTGTAATATGTTTCTTGTTGGACACTTGGCCATGTATTCCAAATGTTAGCTCTATACACTAGTTGGCAGGGACATATTGTAGCTCCAATGTATGACTTAACATTTGTTTAAATGTGGTTGTTTGTTAGCTATGCTGCTGGACCTGCATGAGAAGATGCTGGGTGGATGGTCTTGTGTGAGTATTTTGTCCTACTAAATATATTATTTTCACAATCCCATTTTTCATAAACTACTGGGTGGCCTTTCTGGCTCCCCAGCTAACACCAATGGAGGGTAAAAACGATACAAGAAAAAAAAAATAGTTACCCAAAGTTAATAATTCTTATTGAGCCTTATGTGAACACATAATCTCTCTGCACATTTAGTTTTGTTTTAAAGTAGACATAAAGGGTCAACTACCACCCCCCCAACCTTGAATGGATTATTTAAATGATATACTTACCAGGTCTTCCTTTTGAATGCAAGTTTATTGTTCTTTCTACTCCAAACTGATTAACTGTACATACACAGAATGGTCATGGGTTACTGCACACAATCACTTTTTCATTGATTTTTGCATTCTGTGGACACCATTTTCAGTTTGTTCCTGAATATGTTTTCTTTAAAAAGTTATTTTATAAATTGATCTGTCCCCTCTTTCAAATAACCAATTTGCGTCATTGTATTGCTCTTCAATACACCATTAGCAAACAATGTAAAAGTGTTTAAAATTATCCAGGATTAGTTTCTCATCTTCATACCTGCACCAACACTTGTACAGAAAGAAGAAAAAAGAGGCTTTCTTGATTGTATCTCTGACAATACCACCTGCAAATATAAATTTTGATCATTGGAGTTCTGCCTGAACAACAAACTCAGATTTTTCTTATACTGGTTAATCATCACAATTTCTGGGTTTGGAAGTTGTCTATATACTTATATGCCACCTGCTCTAACTTTTATCTATGTTACAATCTGTCGCAAGGTCCTGCCACCTTGCTGGTGTTTTCAGATAGCTTTATTATCTTCATAAGCATAATATATCTTGTTTTGCACAAAAATAAAGATATTTTGCAAACGTAAATAAATTATAATTCATACATATAAGCACGTCCAGCATCAATCATATTTGTGCTTATCTCTAGGTAAAGGGCTGAATTCTGTCTTTCTCAATAGAACATTATATTATCCATACAGTCTCTTCTCCAACCGTATATATAAATAGAGAAAGGGAGTAATTAATTCATTTGTAAGCTACAGCTTAAGCTATAGATTAATTTTCTTAAGATATCTATTCAATACATTTTAATATACTGTAACTAAAGCATTCACAGTTTTTGGCTACATAGCCAGGACCAGTTGGCCATCCATTGACTTACAATAAAAGAAACTGCACAAATCTGGACATCTCTGGACAGAGTATCAAATTAGGGGTGTTCATTAATATGCCCAAAGAGAGAAGCTGATTGGACGAGTGGCTGTGCTTGTGCTGTGGGCCCAAGAGAGCACCCTGTGGGCTCTAAGTTGAGATAATTCAGTGTTCTGGGGGGTTTCAGACAGTGGGGAACTCCAAACCGGGGAGGTCCCCGGGGGAAGGACTAAAACCTGTGAAAATCCAAGGTTTTAATCCACTTTAATGGTATAAGTATTAGTATAATTGGTATAAGTATTAAGGAGTTTCTTTATGTAATAAATATGACCTCAAAATCATGGTGGCATTATCTTAAAATGGATGGAAACTCATATTTTGGTCCACTCACCAGAGCAACCGGGCACTGCCTGTGCCACACCCCCAGCAATTTTGAAAGAGCTGATTGGCATTCTCAAAATTGCTGCTGTGAAGAGGTGCAGCTGTCTGGCTGCATCCCTGGCATGCTGTTTTGGCATGCACACTCCCACGTCTAGCCATTCAGAAGAGCAGGGTGTGAGAGCCAGGGATGCGGCCAGCAGGCTGTACCTCATCACAATACCCAGGCCATGCAGGTTTTGACCATATTTAAATGTGGTTTTGTCTGTAACATTCAAATGGAGATTCTATAACAATGTTAAGCTGAATCAATTAATGAGTTAACTGGTTGATAATTACAAGCATTAAACATCAATCATCAAACAAAAATAAACTAGCCATTGACACTAAAAGTGCAACTCCACAAAAGCAACTGACAAAGTAAAAGGCACTCATATCTTGTGGGGATATGCCATCATCCAGAGTGAATAAAAGCAAGAATACACTTGTAGACCTACAAAGACGAACATTCCAATGGGTTATGATCCCAGCCATTTAGACCAGTGATCTTGAAGTGGAAGTCCAGTCTCCTAAGTATCCCCCTGCCCTGCCACCATGGCAGTGGGGCAGGGTGGGGATGGCTACAAGAAAAATAACAGCCCACTAGCACGGATCCAGCGCTATTACCAGCACTCCTGCAGTGGCCGCACAGGTGGGGCCCTGCATAGAGTGGTAAGAGTGGCAAAAGCTAAAAGTAGTACCATTTAACCATAATAAAATGCTGCTATTTATAAACTGATTAAATTGAGTTAATATATTTAATTAAATGTTTTGTTAGAGTAAAAATATATCCTTTCTGTGTAATCTGTGTAATATGCTTAAGTCCCCTTTTACCAAAACATTTTGGTGAACTTATGCAAAAAGGAGGATACCACCATTAAAAGGTCTGTTCAGCAAACAGCAAAAGTAGTATAAAACATACCCGGTGCTAAAAAATGAATTGCATGGCATGCAGGCCCCTGCAAAAAACGTAGCTGGCATGCTCTAGAAACAGTGACTGATGGGAGGGGCTGCCTTTCCCTATGTCACCAGTGAACAAAGGATGTGCCTGCAGGTTGTGGATCTTTTTTGCTATCATAGACAGAACAGGTGTGGAGGACAAAGGGAATGTTTTTTTTTTTTGCCTGAACAGACCCTTTAACTTGACAAAAACATCTGGAAGCACACAATTGCTTTTTACATTTCTGCTGTGCATTTTGGGGTCATCTGCTTTTCAGTAATCAAAACATTATGTTATGTTACAAACAAGACTTGCAGGGTGAGCACATAAAATATAGTATTGGAGGTGCTATCTCACTATATAGTCCTCTCTCTAAAGGCTGGACCAAACATCAAAACAATAAAAAATGAAGAAAAAATGCACACCCACAGGTTTCTTTTGAAAACATATTTCATAGTCTATTTAAATAGATATAACACACCAAAAGATTCCCATATATACATAAAGGAGGCATATTCACAAAGCATTACAATATATAGGTCAATTATATTAAAGAAAAGGGATGCAATTCAAATGCATTACCAAAGTCGAGAACGCACCCACTACCTAAGTGAGCACAAGCAGCCAGTTGTGCAGCTGCATTCTCAGCAAGGCTTGAGCATAAGGTAAAAATATGAGGCATTCTGGGGGGGTGATGTGAAAGGGAGCTCCAGCATTCTGCATGCCCCTTCACTGTCTTAATGCAGCGATACCTACACCGGTATCCAATAGCCGGAAAATGGATGTTAGACTGATTTAATACCGAAGCAATAACCCCATTGTAGAAAAGGGTTCACAGTTTTTTGCCTTACCTCTTGAGTTGGCGCAGGTTTTTTTTTAGCCTTCCTAGTGCCGATGTGCCAGGGCTCTCAGAGACTAGAGTTAGGACTGCACCTCACAGAGGCACCTTGACGCTTGGCGGTGCAGCTTCAGCATACTTCTGCGTGTGAACCAAGACCTCTGTTTTTAACCAGATTTAGAGACAGATTATAGGTTTATCTGCAAGCTAACAGGGCTGAGTGCTCCTTTAAGGCTTGTGTATCCTAATTGCCCTGCTCACCTCCCAGGTAAGTTATAAAATAATCTGAGTGGCTACCACCACTCCTTTGTTTCTTTGGAATTTGTTCAAGCACATGGGGTGTGGGGTCTAGGCTGTACTGCGAGGTCTTCGACCCTTCCACCCCATGGGCTTCACTCGATGTTATAGAGCAACCTCAGGTAAGCCTGCTCCCAAATTATCTATTGCATTGTATGCCCCAAAGGGGGCTCTCAGAGATTAGAGATAGGACTGCACCTCACAAAGGCAACTTGGTGCTTGGTGGTGCAGCTTCAGCATACTTCTGCAGATGTGTGTGGACCGAGATTTTTACCCAGATTTAGAGACATATTTTAGGTCTGTCTGCAAGCTAACAGGGCTGAGTGCTGTGGCTCCTTTAAGACTGCTGCAATATTCCTGCAATATTCCTTCATGAGAGATGATGGTCCCAAAGTACTTTGTATTATCAGCTCTGTTCACCACTTGATCATAGATATTTACAGAAAGAGACTAAAAATACAAAAGACTCTAAAATTGATCACCATTTCAACTGCATTGCTGATAATGACCACCAAATTGTTTACTTTACACCACTGGCCTAAACTATCCACCTAACTGTGATATGCCACTTCATTGTTGTTTTTTTTTTTATTTGACTGATCTGCCATCTGGTGTCATGTGCAAACATAAGTAGTTTGACCATGGCAGAAGTGCAGTCATTATAGTACATATTATAAGTGAGGAGAGCGCACAACCCTGCAGGGCAGCAATGTTGGTGGTTCCTGTGCAAGACATAGCAGGACCCAATTTAACATATTTTGTCCTCTTTGTCAGGAAGTCCCTGATCCAGTATCTTTACCTCTATGGAGCATTTTTCTTTTGTTTATGCTAGCTACTGATATGGTTTTGTCCAAAAATCACCTAGGTATTTACCATTTGCCTTCAGGTGAATAAAAATGTGTATGTTGCCAAAAAATGGTGTTTCTCTTAACAACTCTTTTCAAGCCACTGTACAAGATCAAGTAGTTACATTTCAAGGGGAAGCGAGGTCAAACTTATTCTATAGTTTAAATATGTTCTTAGTAAAAGTTCAGTGTAAAATTTTCATATCCACAAATGGTTTAATTATAAATGAAATTAATTCTTAAATAAGGAATTAAAATGCATTTATTAATTACACAGGTGCATAGCTTTTCAATTTTAAAATTAATAAAGCTTAAAGGCTATGAAAATATTACATCTAATTAAGGTGAAATATGTTTCATTAATGTACATTTTGATCTTCAGATTGCCTGAGAAATGTCTTTGTGAGCTATATAATCTTCCTATACTTAATTTTATACTCAGCCTCTGAGGAGTGGAGGGAAGTTTAGACCATTTGCCAGGACTAAAAATGATTCCACTTTAACCTTAATTATTTCTATGTAATTTTTGACTGCATAATCATTTCTAAGTGCCCTGTAAATCATGGCATCAAATGACTTTTTTGTTTGCAATTAAAGCTGAAAACAAGATTTGATCCACTGACTTTTGAGCGGCAAATTTATTTTTTCTTGACTAACATGCATGACAATATAATTCTTGGTACTCATTATTATTTCCTGCTACTGTTTTAATGAGCAGAAAGGAAAGAGAAGTAATGTCATTGTCGTATCTCCAGAGCGAGGACTTTGAAACTATAAATTTAAAATGATGAAGTCAAGATTATTCTTTTGTTCTCATTGTAAAACCAAAGGAAGTTTTGCATTTTCACAAACAGTTTGTGAACTAGTCAAAAAGAACAACTAGTCAAAAATAACAAGTGGTAATATATTATGGGTGATACAAAAGCACAATTTATGTCTTGGTTTATTTTACATAATCAGTTACCTTAAAGAGTTATTGCTAAACAAAAACTCTACAGAGTTGGAGATTTTGTTTAATAATGGTCACCCTTTCTGTCAAGCTTGTGCTCTTTGTATTGTGGTGTATTTATATAGCTTTGACATATTCAGCAGTACTTGATAAGATAGAGGACCTGCAGTAAGTACTGTAACTCTGCAAACATGCATACAGTAATATATAGAAATGTTATAATTATTTTTTAGGATTTTATTTGAAACCCTTAATTTTTTTAATAAAAATACATTTTATTAATTATATCATTATTATGTCACCTACACAATTCTATAAATACATTATGAATGCTGTAAGCGGTAGTCAAGCTTTAAATAATTATATTGGATTGGGTATTATAATGCTCTAGACTAAGCTTCCCAGCCAGTGGTGCACAAGCTGCATTTTGGTGTTACAAGGGCCACTGAGAGGCGCCTCATGGAATGTCAACCGCCATCATCATTTAGTTTTGTTATCAGTAGAGATGAGCGAACTTTTGAAAAATTCGATTCGACTGATTCGCCGAATTTTCCGACAAAAATCGTTTCGACCCGAATAAATTCGCGACGAATCGCTATTAAAAACGGCTATTTCTGAGCCTCCTAGAGCCTCAATAGGGTTATAAACCATTCAGCCTTGCTGTAACACGCACAGGATGCGTGCTGGGTTAGTTAAATAATACTTTGAAGAAATATCACATGCAGATCAGAGGCATCGCTAATAGAATCGCAGAGCGGCACAATTGCAGAGAGTTGAAGTGGCATCACTATGAGGGGCAGAAGGAGCCCAAATATACACTGGAGTTGGCCTCAGGAGCCCAAAAATTGGATGAATCACACCCTGGAGTTGGCAGAAGTTGGCAGCAGCAGCAGCAGGAGCCCAAATATACACTGGAGTTGGCCTCAGGAGCCCAAAAATTGGATGAATCACACCCTGGAGTTGGCAGAAGTTGGCAGCAGCAGCAGCAGGAGCCCAAATATACACTGGAGTTGGCTTCAGGAGCCCAAAAATTGGATGAATCACACCCTGGAGTTGGCAGGAGTTGACAGTAGCAGCAGCAGGAGCCCAAATATACACTGGAGTTGGCTTCAGGAGCCCAAAAATTGGATGAATCACACCCTGGAGTTGGCAGAAGTTGGCAGCAGCAGCAGCAGGAGCCCAAATATACACTGGAGTTGGCCTCAGGAGCCCAAAAATTGGATGAATCACACCCTGGAGTTGGCAGGAGTTGACAGTAGCAGCAGCAGGAGCCCAAATATACACTGGAGTTGGCTTCAGGAGCCCAAAAATTGGATGAATCACACCCTGGAGTTGGCAGAAGTTGGCAGCAGCAGCAGCAGGAGCCCAAATATACACTGGAGTTGGCTTCAGGAGCCCAAAAATTGGATGAATCACACCCTGGAGTTGGCAGGAGTTGACAGTAGCAGCGGCAGGAGCCCAAATATACACTGGAGTTGGCTTCAGGAGCCCAAAAATTGGATGAATCACACCCTGGAGTTGGCAGAAGTTGGCAGCAACAGCAGCAGGAGCCCAAAAATTGGATGAATCACACCCTGGAGTTGGCAGGAGTTGGCAGCAGCAGCAGCAGGAGCCCAAATATATACTGGAGTTGGCTTCAGGAGCCCAAAAATTGGATGAATCACACCCTGGAGTTGGCAGAAGTTGGCAGCAGCAGCAGCAGGAGCCCAAATATACACTGGAGTTGGCTTCAGGAGCCCAAAAATTGGATGAATCACACCCTGGAGTTGGCAGGAGTTGACAGTAGCAGCAGCAGGAGCCCAAATATACACTGGAGTTGGCTTCAGGAGCCCAAAAATTGGATGAATCACACCCTGGAGTTGGCAGAAGTTGGCAGCAGCAGCAGCAGGAGCCCAAATATACACTGGAGTTGGCTTCAGGAGCCCAAAAATTGGATGAATCACACCCTGGAGTTGGCAGGAGTTGACAGTAGCAGCAGCAGGAGCCCAAATATACACTGGAGTTGGCTTCAGGAGCCCAAAAATTGGATGAATCACACCCTGGAGTTGGCAGAAGTTGGCAGCAGCAGCAGCAGGAGCCCAAATATACACTGGAGTTGGCTTCAGGAGCCCAAAAATTGGATGAATCACACCCTGGAGTTGGCAGGAGTTGGCAGCAGCAGCAGCAGGAGCCCAAATATATACTGGAGTTGGCTTCAGGAGCCCAAAAATTGGATGAATCACACCCTGGAGTTGGCAGAAGTTGGCAGCAGCAGGAGCCCAAATATACACTGGAGTTGGCTTCAGGAGCCCAAAAATTGGATGAATCACACCCTGGAGTTGGCAGAAGTTGGCAGCAGCAGCAGCAGGAGCCCAAATATACACTGGAGTTGGCCTCAGGAGCCCAAAAATTGGATGAATCACACCCTGGAGTTGGCAGAAGTTGGCAGCAGCAGCAGCAGGAGCCCAAATATACACTGGAGTTGGCTTCAGGAGCCCAAAAATTGGATGAATCACACCCTGGAGTTGGCAGGAGTTGACAGTAGCAGCAGCAGGAGCCCAAATATACACTGGAGTTGGCTTCAGGAGCCCAAAAATTGGATGAATCACACCCTGGAGTTGGCAGAAGTTGGCAGCAGCAGCAGCAGGAGCCCAAATATACACTGGAGTTGGCCTCAGGAGCCCAAAAATTGGATGAATCACACCCTGGAGTTGGCAGGAGTTGACAGTAGCAGCAGCAGGAGCCCAAATATACACTGGAGTTGGCTTCAGGAGCCCAAAAATTGGATGAATCACACCCTGGAGTTGGCAGAAGTTGGCAGCAGCAGCAGCAGGAGCCCAAATATACACTGGAGTTGGCCTCAGGAGCCCAAAAATTGGATGAATCACACCCTGGAGTTGGCAGGAGTTGACAGTAGCAGCAGCAGGAGCCCAAATATACACTGGAGTTGGCTTCAGGAGCCCAAAAATTGGATGAATCACACCCTGGAGTTGGCAGAAGTTGGCAGCAGCAGCAGCAGGAGCCCAAATATACACTGGAGTTGGCTTCAGGAGCCCAAAAATTGGATGAATCACACCCTGGAGTTGGCAGGAGTTGACAGTAGCAGCGGCAGGAGCCCAAATATACACTGGAGTTGGCTTCAGGAGCCCAAAAATTGGATGAATCACACCCTGGAGTTGGCAGAAGTTGGCAGCAGCAGCAGCAGGAGCCCAAATATACACTGGAGTTGGCCTCAGGAGCCCAAAAATTGGATGAATCACACCCTGGAGTTGGCAGGAGTTGACAGTAGCAGCAGCAGGAGCCCAAATATACACTGGAGTTGGCTTCAGGAGCCCAAAAATTGGATGAATCACACCCTGGAGTTGGCAGAAGTTGGCAGCAGCAGCAGCAGAAGCCCAAATATACACTGGAGTTGGCTTCAGGAGCCCAAAAATTGGATGAATCACACCCTGGAGTTGGCAGGAGTTGACAGTAGCAGCAGCAGGAGCCCAAATATACACTGGAGTTGGCTTCAGGAGCCCAAAAATTGGATGAATCACACCCTGGAGTTGGCAGAAGTTGGCAGCAGCAGCAGCAGGAGCCCAAAAATTGGATGAATCACACCCTGGAGTTGGCAGGAGTTGGCAGCAGCAGCAGCAGGAGCCCAAATATATACTGGAGTTGGCTTCAGGAGCCCAAAAATTGGATGAATCACACCCTGGAGTTGGCAGAAGTTGGCAGCAGCAGCAGCAGGAGCCCAAATATACACTGGAGTTGGCTTCAGGAGCCCAAAAATTGGATGAATCACACCCTGGAGTTGGCAGAAGTTGGCAGCAGCAGCAGCAGGAGCCCAAATATACACTGGAGTTGGCCTCAGGAGCCCAAAAATTGGATGAATCACACCCTGGAGTTGGCAGAAGTTGGCAGCAGCAGCAGCAGGAGCCCAAATATACACTGGAGTTGGCTTCAGGAGCCCAAAAATTGGATGAATCACACCCTGGAGTTGGCAGGAGTTGACAGTAGCAGCAGCAGGAGCCCAAATATACACTGGAGTTGGCTTCAGGAGCCCAAAAATTGGATGAATCACACCCTGGAGTTGGCAGAAGTTGGCAGCAGCAGCAGTAGGAGCCCAAATATACACTGGAGTTGGCCTCAGGAGCCCAAAAATTGGATGAATCACACCCTGGAGTTGGCAGGAGTTGACAGTAGCAGCAGCAGGAGCCCAAATATACACTGGAGTTGGCTTCAGGAGCCCAAAAATTGGATGAATCACACCCTGGAGTTGGCAGAAGTTGGCAGCAGCAGCAGCAGCAGCAGGAGCCCAAATATACACTGGAGTTGGCCTCAGGAGCCCAAAAATTGGATGAATCACACCCTGGAGTTGGCAGGAGTTGACAGTAGCAGCAGCAGGAGCCCAAATATACACTGGAGTTGGCTTCAGGAGCCCAAAAATTGGATGAATCACACCCTGGAGTTGGCAGAAGTTGGCAGCAGCAGCAGCAGGAGCCCAAATATACACTGGAGTTGGCTTCAGGAGCCCAAAAATTGGATGAATCACACCCTGGAGTTGGCAGGAGTTGACAGTAGCAGCAGCAGGAGCCCAAATATACACTGGAGTTGGCTTCAGGAGCCCAAAAATTGGATGAATCACACCCTGGAGTTGGCAGAAGTTGGCAGCAGCAGCAGCAGGAGCCCAAATATACACTGGAGTTGGCCTCAGGAGCCCAAAAATTGGATGAATCACACCCTGGAGTTGTCAGGAGTTGACAGTAGCAGCAGCAGGAGCCCAAAAAATGGCCTAAAGACATAAATATGTTTTGCACCATTTGGAAAGTGTAAAACGTGGCACCATGCTGAATCTAGTCGCATGCATCAGGCATTGGTGGGTGGAAATCCTGGCTGATCCATCCCTGATTCATTTTGACAAAGGTGAGTCTCTCCACATTTTTAGTTGACAGACGAGTTCTCCTCGCCGTAACTATGGCCCCCGCCGCACTAAACACCCGCTCAGATGGCACGCTACTTGCCGGGCAGGACAGCTTTTCCAGGGCAAACTCTGCTAGTTGCGGCCACAAATCAAGTTTGGCTGCCCAGAAGTCCAGCGGATCCTCAAGGTGTGTTGGCATGGTCATGTCAAAGTATGACATGACCTGCTGGTTCAGGTCCTGCTCCAGGTCTTCCTGCTGCTCATGAGTAGCCTCACTATGCGGGTGTAGAAAGCTACTCATTAGCGACTGAAGACTGAGGCTGCTGCTGCTGATGGAGCTTCTGCTGCTGCTGCTGCCAACCCCCCCAGCGGCCATGGCAGTGGAAGGTGAGCGCAGAGGTCCCCTCGAGTCAGACCTGCGAGAGTATGGACCATGGCGCAGATAGGCATCGGCCAACTGCCTACGTAGAATGTCTTTGTAGTAGTTGAGTTTGTCCTCCCTCTCGGTGGGTTTAAAAAATGCCCCCATTTTGTGCCGGAAGCGAGGGTCCAATAAGGTGGACAGCCAGAAGTCATCCCGCTGACAGATGGAAACAATTCTGGGGTCACTACGCAAGCACGTGAGCATGCTTCGTGCCATTTGCGCAAGTGACTCGGATGGACTACCTGTCTCCATCTCCACTGCATACTGCCACGGTGTGCCCGGGTCCTCTGTCTCTCCTTCCTCAAAAACCTCTAGCTCCTCTGGCTGCTCCTGCTCCTCCTCTCCTGTCCGCTGACTAGATAAACCAGCCATTTCGCCAAGCCTAAACTGTGTTTCGCTGGGCAACTCCTCCTCCTCCTCTTCCTCCTCCTCCTCCTCCAGTTCAGCTCCAACGGGGTTCATGTGGCCGTAAGATGTAAACGCCATGTCTCCAGTGCCCTGACCAGCCATGGTTTCCAACATGTGCTGTAGTACATGAAGCAGTGGAATCACGTCGTTCATCCCGTAATCCTGACAAATAAAGTGGCTTCCTCAAAGGGCCTGAGCAAACGGCAGGTGTCACGTATGAGCTGCCACTGGTTGACATTGAAGTTACACAGGGGAGTCCCCCTATCTGCTTGGATCATCAGGAAATCCGTGATGGCTTTTCTCTGTTCATATAATCGGTCCAACATGTGAAGGGTGGAATTCCAACGGGTGGAAACATCGCAAATCAGACTATGTTGGGGGATACCATTCTGACGCTGTAGCTCAAGAAGGGTGTGTTTGGCGGTGTAGGAGTGGCTGAAGTGCATGCAAAGTTTCCGTGAAGTTGTTAGGATGTCCTGCAGATGGGGGGAACACTTCAGAAACCGCTTGACAACCAGATTGAAGACGTGAGCCATGCAGGGGGTATGGGTCAGGCTTCCTTGGCGCAGCGCAGACAAAATGTTCTTCCCATTGTCGGTAACCATGATTCCCATTTTAAGTTTTCTCGGAGTAAGCCATGTTTGGATTTCCTGATGAATACATTTAAGCAGTTCCTCCCCTGTGTGACTCCGTTCGCCAAGACAAACCATGTGAAGCACTGCGTGACACCTCCGTGCCCTGCACACATGGTAGACTGGAGGGGCACTGAGACTTGAGCCTACAGTGGAGGGTGAGGAGATGGCGGAGGATGAGGAGGCCGAGTCGCACGGTGTCACAGGCCCAATGGGCAGAGAGCGCGGAGGCCGAAGCGGCGTGACCTGTCCAAGTTGCTGCTGCAAAGGGACCACATTCACCCAGTGGGCCGTAAACGACATGTACTGCCCCTGACCGTAGTTACAGCTCCAGATGCCATGTATTTTGCTACACACCGACAGGCTCAAGGACTGGCCCACCTTCTGTTCAACAAAAGTGTGCAGCGCTGGTACTGCCTTCTTGGCAAAGAAATGACGGCTTGGGACTCTCCACCTCGGCTCGGCACAAGCCATCAGTTCTCTGAAAGGTGCAGATTCCACCACCTGAAAAGGGAGCGACTGCAGCACCAGCAACTTGGACAGGAGCACATTCAGCTTCTGCGCCGTAGGATGAGTGGGCGCATACTGCTGTCTCTTGGACATGGCTTCGCTGATGGATTGCTGGCGGGATGCATGACTTGGAGGAGGAGGAGGAGGAGCAAGAGCGACAGAGGATGGGTATGACGCACAGCTGCCTTCGGCTGAGGTGCTGGAGCCTTGGCTGGCAGAAATTGGGAGCTCACTTGGTGAGGAAGCAGACTGGACCACCCCTTGGGAGCCTCGGTTCTCCCAGGTCGTTTTATGGTGACGCATCATATGTTGACGCAGGGCCGTGGTGCCAACATTTGGACCCTGGCCACGCTTCACCTTTTGCCTACATATCTTGCATGTGGCCATGTTACCCTCCTGCGGATGCCTCAGGAAAAACTGCCACACTGCCGAGTAGCTACTTTTCCCACCCCCTGGCCTCACTGATTCACTGCTGCTGTTGCCAACTCCAGGAACCCCTGCTCCACTACCTCCCGATAAGGTAGACTGCCGCACAGCAGGTGCTCTACCCCGGCCCCGGCCCCGGCCGGCTCCAGCCTTTGGAATTGTGCCCCCATGCTGACTGCTACCACCTTGCTGCCTCAGCTGCTGACTCCGGGGCAACCTGCGCCCCTCTTCTCCTGATGATGACGATGAAGCCCCTTCATCACCCGGCTCCCAAGTGCGATCGGCTTCATCGTCATCATCATCATCACCGAGTTGTGGCTGTACGTCACTGATGTTCGTGGATTCGTCAACAGTGTCTGGCGCAGGAGCTGGAACGCTCGCAGCACCCACGACACTGTCCACATCACTATCTGTCTGCCTAGCTAGAGAAGCCACCTCCATTTCTTGGCTGGGCAGTAGCTGCTGACTGTCCTCTATCTGATGGTCCTCCTCACTAAAGAGTGGAGCTGAACCCAAAGCATAGGATACGTCGCTGGGGGAGGGAACGGCGTAGGACAGAGGCAATGGGAGGACAGGGACTGCTCTCGGGGCATGCCAACTCAGGGTTGTGTCAGAGGAACCTACCCACCCTAGACTGGGGGTCTCAGACGTAAGTTGTGATGATGTTGTTGATGAGCGCGTCAACCAATCTACCACGGCAGATGCGTTACTGGTGGAGACCCGACCGCTAGCAGATACTGGCAGATTAGGTCTCTCAGCGTGACTCCTGCTGCTACTGGCCCCCAGTCTGATGCGAGCTCTGCCTGCGGAATCTTGGCCTCTGCCACTCCTCTTTTCACTTCCAGGCACTTGTCTGCCCGACATAGTCTAACTGGCGTGGGAGTAGGTGATATTTTAAGATCCCCCGGGCAGTGGTGGGTCTATATGAAACAGAATATAATGCACACCAAAAGTGAGCAGTAACACTCAGCCTCCAACAGGCCTGCTTAGTGTAAATAAGAGAGCTGCTTAGTGTAAATAAAGAGGGGTATGCTATGTTACAGAATGGGATGCCTCAACAGAAGTGCACCTGGCAGGCAGCAGTAAGCCTATGCCCAGCAAAAGTGTCTTATAATATAAATATAATAAGAGCAAATGCTTATATGGTCTTAAACAGAGGCTGCTTTAGTCACAGAATGGGATGCCCCCAAAAAAGATCCAGTAGTACTATGCCCAGCAAAAGTGTCTTTATCAGGCTAATTTCAAATATGATAAGAGCAAATGCTTATATGGTCTTAAACAGAGGCTGCTTTAGTCACAGAATGGGATGCCCTGGCAGGGACAAGTAGTGCTATGCCCAGCAAAAGTGTCTTTATCAGGCTAATTTCAAATATGATAAGAGCAAATGCTTATACGGTCTTAAACAGAGGCTGCTTTAGTCACAGAATGGGATGCCCCCCAAAAAAGATCCAGTAGTACTATGCCCAGCAAAAGTGTCTTTATCAGGCTAATTTCAAATATGATAAGAGCAAATGCTTATACGGTCTTAAACAGAGGCTGCTGTAGTCACAGAATGGGATGCCCCAAATAGGAGTGCACCTGGCAGGGTCCAGTAGTGCTTTGCCCAGCAAAAGTGACTTTATCAGGCCTAATTTCAAATATGATAAGAGCAAATGCTTATATGGTCTTAAACAGAGGCTGCTGTAGTCACAGAATGGGATGCCCCAAATAGGAGTGCACCTGGCAGGGTCCAGTAGTGCTTTGCCCAGCAAAAGTGTCTTTATCAGGCCTAATTTCAAATATGATAAGAGCAAATGCTTATATGGTCTTAAACAGAGGCTGCTGTAGTCACAGAATGGGATGCCCCAAATAGGAGTGCACCTGGCAGGGTCCAGTAGTGCTTTGCCCAGCAAAAGTGTCTTTATCAGGCCTAATTTCAAATATGATAAGAGCAAATGCTTATACGGTCTTAAACAGAGGCTGCTGTAGTCACAGAATGGGATGCCCCAAATAGGAGTGCACCTGGCAGGGTCCAGTAGTGCTTTGCCAAGCAAAAGTGTCTTTATCAGGCCTAATTTCAAATATGATAAGAGCAAATGCTTATATGGTCTTAAACAGAGGCTGCTGTAGTCACAGAATGGGATGCCCCAAATAGGAGTGCACCTGGCAGGGTCCAGTAGTGCTATGCCCAGCAAAAGTGTCTTTATCAGGCCTAATTTCAAATATGATAAGAGCAAATGCTTATATGGTCTTAAACAGAGGCTGCTGTAGTCACAGAATGGGATGCCCCAAATAGGAGTGCACCTGGCAGGGTCCAGTAGTGCTATGCCCAGCAAAAGTGTCTTTATCAGGCCTAATTTCAAATATGATAAGAGCAAATGCTTATATGGTCTTAAACAGAGGCTGCTGTAGTCACAGAATGGGATGCCCCAAATAGGAGTGCACCTGGCAGGGTCCAGTAGTGCTATGCCCAGCAAAAGTGTCTTTATCAGGCCTAATTTCAAATATGATAAGAGCAAATGCTTATATGGTCTTAAACAGAGGCTGCTGTAGTCACAGAATGGGATGCCCCAAATAGGAGTGCACCTGGCAGGGTCCAGTAGTGCTATGCCCAGCAAAAGTGTCTTTATCAGGCCTAATTTCAAATATGATAAGAGAAAATGCTTATATGGTCTTAAACAGAGGCTGCTGTAGTCACAGAATGGGATGCCCCAAATAGGAGTGCACCTGGCAGGGTCCAGTAGTGCTTTGCCCAGCAAAAGTGTCTTTATCAGGCCTAATTTCAAATATGATAAGAGCAAATGCTTATATGGTCTTAAACAGAGGCTGCTTTAGTCACAGAATGGGATGCCCCATATAGGAGTGCACCTGGCAGGGTCCAGTAGTGCTATGCCCAGCAAAAGTGTCTTTATCAGGCCTAATTTCAAATATGATAAGAGCAAATGCTTATATGGTCTTAAACAGAGGCTGCTTTAGTCACAGAATGGGATGCCCCAAATAGGAGTGCACCTGGCAGGGTCCAGTAGTGCTATGCCCAGCAAAAGTGTCTTTATCATGCCTAATTTCAAATATGATAAGAGCAAATGCTTATATGGTCTTAAACAGAGGCTGCTGTAGTCACAGAATGGGATGCCCCAAATAGAAGTGCACCTGGCAGGGTCCAGTAGTGCTATGCCCAGCAAAAGTGTCTTTATCAGGCCTAATTTCAAATATGATAAGAGCAAATGCTTATATGGTCTTAAACAGAGGCTGCTGTAGTCACAGAATGGGATGCCCCAAATAGGAGTGCACCTGGCAGGGTCCAGTAGTGCTTTGCCCAGCAAAAGTGTCTTTATCAGGCCTAATTTCAAATATGATAAGAGCAAATGCTTATATGGTCTTAAACAGAGGCTACTGTAGTCACAGAATGGGATGCCCCAAATAGGAGTGCACCTGGCAGGGTCCAGTAGTGCTTTGCCCAGCAAAAGTGTCTTTATCAGGCCTAATTTCAAATATGATAAGAGCAAATGCTTATATGGTCTTAAACAGAGGCTGCTGTAGTCACAGAATGGGATGCCCCAAATAGGAGTGCACCTGGCAGGGTCCAGTAGTGCTTTGCCCAGCAAAAGTGTCTTTATCAGGCCTAATTTCAAATATGATAAGAGCAAATGCTTATATGGTCTTAAACAGAGGCTGCTGTAGTCACAGAATGGGATGCCCCAAATAGGAGTGCACCTGGCAGGGTCCAGTAGTGCTATGCCCAGCAAAAGTGTCTTTATCAGGCCTAATTTCAAATATGATAAGAGCAAATGCTTATATGGTCTTAAACAGAGGCTGCTGTAGTCACAGAATGGGATGCCCCAAATAGGAGTGCACCTGGCAGGGTCCAGTAGTGCTTTGCCCAGCAAAAGTGTCTTTATCAGGCCTAATTTCAAATATGATAAGAGCAAATGCTTATATGGTCTTAAACAGAGGCTGCTGTAGTCACAGAATGGGATGCCCCAAATAGGAGTGCACCTGGCAGGGTCCAGTAGTGCTTTGCCCAGCAAAAGTGTCTTTATCAGGCCTAATTTCAAATATGATAAGAGCAAATGCTTATATGGTCTTAAACAGAGGCTGCTGTAGTCACAGAATGGGATGCCCCAAATAGGAGTGCACCTGGCAGGGTCCAGTAGTGCTTTGCCCAGCAAAAGTGTCTTTATCAGGCCTAATTTCAAATATGATAAGAGCAAATGCTTATATGGTCTTAAACAGAGGCTGCTTTAGTCACAGAATGGGATGCCCCAAATAGGAGTGCACCTGGCAGGGTCCAGTAGTGCTATGCCCAGCAAAAGTGTCTTTATCAGGCCTAATTTCAAATATGATAAGAGCAAATGCTTATATGGTCTTAAACAGAGGCTGCTGTAGTCACAGAATGGGATGCCCCAAATAGGAGTGCACATGGCAGGGTCCAGTAGTGCTATGCCCAGCAAAAGTGTCTTTATCAGGCCTAATTTCAAATATGATAAGAGCAAATGCTTATATGGTCTTAAACAGAGGCTGCTTTAGTCACAGAATGGGATGCCCCAAATAGGAGTGCACCTGGCAGGGTCCAGTAGTGCTATGCCCAGCAAAAGTGTCTTTATCAGGCCTAATTTCAAATATGATAAGAGCAAATGCTTATATGGTCTTAAACAGAGGCTGCTTTAGTCACAGAATGGGATGCCCCAAATAGGAGTGCACCTGGCAGGGTCCAGTAGTGCTATGCCCAGCAAAAGTGTCTTTATCAGGCCTAATTTCAAATATGATAAGAGCAAATGCTTATATGGTCTTAAACAGAGGCTGCTGTAGTCACAGAATGGGATGCCCCAAATAGGAGTGCACCTGGCAGGGTCCAGTAGTGCTTTGCCCAGCAAAAGTGTCTTTATCAGGCCTAATTTCAAATATGATAAGAGCAAATGCTTATATGGTCTTAAACAGAGGCTGCTGTAGTCACAGAATGGGATGCCCCAAATAGGAGTGCACCTGGCAGGGTCCAGTAGTGCTTTGCCCAGCAAAAGTGTCTTTATCAGGCCTAATTTCAAATATGATAAGAGCAAATGCTTATATGGTCTTAAACAGAGGCTGCTTTAGTCACAGAATGGGATGCCCCAAATTGGAGTGCACCTGGCAGGGTCCAGTAGTGCTATGCCCAGCAAAAGTGTCTTTATCAGGCCTAATTTCAAATATGATAAGAGCAAATGCTTATATGGTCTTAAACAGAGGCTGCTGTAGTCACAGAATGGGATGCCCCAAATAGGAGTGCACCTGGCAGGGTCCAGTAGTGCTTTGCCCAGCAAAAGTGTCTTTATCAGGCCTAATTTCAAATATGATAAGAGCAAATGCTTATATGGTCTTAAACAGAGGCTGGTGTAGTCACAGAATGGGATGCCTCACAGCAGACTTAAGATCAGTTCAGTATATATGCACAGTTAGTTACTATAAGCAGCCTGAAAACGCTAACAAAGCCTGTCAGCCAGCTAGTAACACTCAGGCTGGATGAAAAAAAAAAAAAATCTCCCTGTCACAGCCTCCGTTTTTTCCTACCTTTCCCTGGCTTTCTGTCTGTCTCCTGTCTGTCTCCTGCCTGTCTCCAGCCTGTCCCTGTCTGTCCCTGTCTGTCCCTGCCTGTCTAACTGTCTGTCCCTCAGCTACACAGCGTTCTGTCTCTCACGAATGCAATAGAGAAATGAGGAAAAGCAAGATGGCCGCCGTTAAATACCGCTGTGTGACGTCACCGGGCTTGCTGGCTGCTGATAGGCCGCATGTGACTGCCCCAGCTTGCACTGGCGCGGGATACATGTCCAGACATGTCCCGTCCGCCATCTTAGAATGCCTGTAAATGTAAATGAATGGATGTTAAAGGAAAACTTCGAGTGATCGAATCGCGGGGAAATTTGGATTCGATCCGAATCGAATTTTTCCTGAAATTCGGATCGAATCCGGGTTCGTCCGGATCGATTCGCTCATCCCTAGTTATCAGCCAGCAGGGGTGGGCAACCTTTGGGTAGCTATGGAGCAGCCATTACCACTTTCCTTGTGGGAGTTTCTGGTTGCATTCATTTTTCATTTTCTGGTGGCAAGCTGTAATTTTTGAATTGGAACACAGACAGGGCAAGAGGCTGGGAGCAATCAAATGCTGGGAGCCAACTGGAAATGTGTTGTGAATGTCCATGTTTTTATGTGTTGTTCATCTCATATTCCCATATATTCACCTGTTTGGCCACCTTACATCTGGGGAAGTCTGTGCTTTTTTGAATATGTGTGGTTATTGGTAACGTTCAATTTCAGGCAAAAGATAAAAAAAAGTTACATTCACCTTTTCTCCCATGCACCCCATCACTCTTAAGCAGCAGCTACAGCTTTCACTTGATGGCTCGATCCAGTTCCATCACTGCCCGGTCCAGCGCCTGGTCGAATGTGTGTCTCTCTCCTTTTTTCTGATGTGGAGATGCCCCCAACCACGTCACTGTGAGCTGGGACTGCCCCCTTCAATTCACTACATTCACATGGAAATAGATCTTCACACACCCTTTCCATTGCAGTGAATGGAGGGGCATTGTCAGTTTGCTGTGGCTGATGGCGGGGGCCATCACTGCATCAGCAAAACAGAAAGAGATGCATGATTGACCAGACGGCGAGGGAGCTGGATCGAGCGATCAGGTTAGAGCTGCAGCTGTGGCTTAGGAGCGATGGCCTGCGTTGGAGAAAAGGTGAGTATACCTTTTTTAATCTTTTGCCTGAAATTAGATTTTAACATTTGCGTTTTAATGTATTCAATGTTTAGTATTTATATGCACTTTTTCAAGCAAAAGATCTTCTCTTATATATTGTATGTATTTATCTAATATATACATAAGAAAATAAAACATAATTCGGATTTCTATCATTCACTTTCTCTCTTTACTACAGAATAGGGAACAAGAGAGATTGAGATCACAGAAATGTCAGTGATATGGTAGTCAGAGGTGCAGATTACCAGGGAAACATAAAGCCATCTTTATCTGGGAAATCCCTAACCACAGTGTACTAAAGCCATCAAAAACTACAGTAGATTCAAATGTTTAAATGCTATAATGAGCACTACTGGAAAGTGGAAAAGCCTTACTTTAAAATGATGCCAGAGGTATGGCAAAAAAGCTCCTATTACATTACTCACTGGTTGAGTGGTCAACACTGTGATACTAAGGGAAATCCCAAGAAACGCTTTGCTTAAAGTATACACCCACCAGTTATGTGCACCCCCCCAGAATGGGCACAGGTATCCTCTGAAAGTACATGGAATCTGCGCTCAAAGTCATGAGGGTAGGTTATGTTTACCCTCTTAGCCCTAAAGCATACCAGCTCCTATACCTAGTCTACTGGGCTAGTAGCCTAGGGGGTGGCTAGTAGCCCAGTAGACTACATGTGCCGTGTTTTTTTTTTTTTTTCTTTATCAGGCATTATTGGCTAATGTTATTTTTTGAGTTTTCTTTCTCATGGACCAACATCTTTACAAATACTGAACTTGATGAACATTTATCTTTTTTAGGAGATGGGTAACTATGCAACACGTTTCAACAAAATCATAATTTATTATATTTATTTGTTAATTCTTTATTATGCAAAATTACAGAACGTGAGTTGGCATAAGAAAAATACTTTTGTTATCATACAAAAGAGTCACATAAAATGTTACTGTGGATCAGGTGAAACTTTGTAGCTTATCAGAGAAAAGTTTCTAATTTATTGGACATTGCTTTACTCATAATACAAAACTGACTTTTATAGTTATTTTATTGTGTCATTTTTATACACTAGCATGAAATGCAGCTAGATCTGTAATATAAGCTTTTCCAGATTCAAATAAATCATGAATCATGGAGCACAGTGGCCAAATCTCCTCCATTTTTGCTGACATTTCGTTTTTAAACCCACCCAATTTCCCTCCCTTATCTATTCTCTTCTGAACAGTTTGCACCCAGCTGCCTGGCATGCCTCATCTTAAACAAGCAATTTGCAATACTGTATGTTTCCTTGGCTGTGGACACAGTACTGCACTAGAAGTGCTGCTTTGAAGTGTGTCCCCCCCCTGCAGGGGAAGTTGATTGTAGTTTGGAGAAGCAAAGTTCTGGGATTCCAGAGGGAGTGCCTCTTCCATATTTTTCTGGGTGTCAGGTAAAGGCAAGAATGCTTTGCCCCCCCCCCAGAGATCCAACAGATCCTGGTGCTCCACTAATCAACACTCAGCCATAGAAGATAGATCAGAGAGCATACTAGGCACCACAGCCTTTGGGATGCAGTGGTAGATACTCATTCCTTTTACTTTTTATGATACTGTCATGGTGTTTCAAGTGTTACACCAGTGGCTTTTCTGTGGCAATTATATTCCTCTCGATGTAAACAGATTTGGTATCCAATTTAAATTAATAAAAAGATTTAAATGCTATGATAGTACTGCTCTGTTATTTTTTTTCTCTTTTGGGATTACTGACAGATGTAGCCACCATTACTGTTTCCCATATCTTAACACACGTAGTTGTGAAACTGGTGAAGATATCTTATCTAGCCAATGTGTTTAAATTCAATATATGGCAAGGCGCTTTTAAGTGTTTTCGACACCAGGAGGAGCATAAGAGCATGACCTATTATAACTACAGTACAACAGATACACTGGCTTCTATTCAGCAACAGTTTTAAAAAAATCTCTGGTATGAAAAAATGCACGTTAGCTGAAAAAAATCATTGTTACCAGCTAGGAAGACAATTACTGTCAATGACACTTTTATGGAGGGACCCAGCCAGAAACTATAGAGTGACTGTGTGTTTGCACCTCATCTGGCTAGGTCTAGTGTTTGTGAGACATTTGAACACAGCTGACATGGGGCACAAAACCTGGGCCCAGCCATCACAAGAAGGTAATAGGGAGCAAAACCATACATGCTACAATGCCTGGCTGGGCTTCAGACTCTGATTAGAATTTGCCACTGTTCACCAGTTCAAAGCATGGGGTCAAGCCATTACGCATAGGTTATAGCTAGGCACTACAGACTAACTGTATGGTTTGCATTCCCCCATAATCTTTATGCCTAAAATCTGTTCAGGAAAGTGGTGGAACCCAGGGCATGACATGGGCCCTGAAGTATGCATCCATAAAACACACGTTACTACCTACAATTTGTTGGTGTTAGCAACCATGCACCAAGTCTTTACACCAAGATCTACAAGAAGAGATTATGGAGTCCTGTACATACAGAACACTGCTGCTGGATAACTATAGAGGATGAAGAGGTTGCGACCGCCCAGGAGGTCAGAGGTACACATCCACAGGGCTGGGTTAAGTGTGGTGGAGGCCCCTGGGCACAAAATCTGGTGGACCCAATACAGTATTTTTTTACCTTTAAAATAATAGCGCAGCCAAGTAACTTATTGGTGGTTATCTGACACCCACCTCCTTACTGGAACATCAGATCGAGTCCCTTGTGCCACCCTTTGCATGCTTCTCGGGAACTTTTGCTTTGCTATTCTGGGTGAGAGGGTAGTGTAGTCACCCAGCTGGTCCCGCAGAAAACAGTTCCCTGCATTGAGCTGGACCAGCTGGGTGACAAAAAACTGAAAAGCCTCCTGGACCAGACCATAACCCAATAGTTTGCAGGGCATGTGGTGGAAGCCCCGGGGCACCCACCCCTTGTGCCCCTCTCATAATCCAGCCCTGCACATCCACATTAGTTATCATAGTTGTGCTCACTTGGCATCATTTGGAGAAAGGAAACACCATTTGGCTGTTTTAGTCTTTAGTTGTCTGGCTGCATCCAGTTGAGTTAAAAGATAGAAAATTGTTTACTGTGAGAACCTTTAATGTCCACATCAGGGGCCCCATCACAATTATTTATGCCACTGTGTGTAAAGTTGAGGGAGCTCCCTCACTTTAGCAGCGGCCATAGCAGCAGTGTTCTGTGTGTACAGGGCTCGCTTCTCGTAGATCTCGGTGTACAGAATTGCATTGTGCTCATAGCAACAGGTTGTAGGAAAAATCTGTTGCTATTGGCGACTGTATGTCATGTCTATACACCAAGATCCACAAGAAGTGAGAACCAAGCTTTGTACACACGGAAGCTCACTCACACCTACACATTCCTGGCAGCAGTGTTCTGTGTGTACAGGGCTATGCATATGTAGCACTGACTGAACAAGAGAGCCTACGCATGGGGCAGTTTTGGTCCACTTTAAACAATGTGTCATCCTGGAAAAAATGTGTAGTAGAGCTATCAACAACAGACTCCAGGGCTGGCCTTTTACTATGTTTGGGGCACCAATTCGGGATGCCTGAGGGGATGCTGGGTTTTGTTCCGCTTTAGGAAGGGGTTGGTTGCATTCCAAATTTTCCACTGGATCATGGGTCAGGCAAGTTTTACTGGGGGGGGGGGATGCCCTGCTGTGGATCTCCCTAACTCCTGGGTCACTGCAACACTCACCTTTTCTGGTGACTCTCTTGTTAATGCAATCTGAATTAAGAGCGGGTGCATCCCCAGCATCTCTTGGCTAAGACATGTTCCAGCATTGAACCATTCAGATAGGATGGGGGCAGGAGTCTGATGGGGGCAGGAGACCGTGGTTGCTCACGCTTCCCATGGCCATAAACAAAGCCGTTTGCCAAGCAATTAATATGCACGCCAAATGGTTCTGATTGGACGAGAGCCTGCACATGCACCATGGGGCTGGGGAAAGGTGGGTTTGTATGGGCTATCTGGGGGGTTCACAAAGCAGGGCATCCCAAACTGGAATTCCCCCAGGGTAATGAACAGAGCCCGAAGTTTTGTTCAGCTCAAAAAGATGTTTTTTTTAATGTTTTTTGGAAACTATACAGCTGCTACTGGAAACTGTACACCTAGCTATATGGAAGAGAGAAGTGAGTACGCACAGAGCACTGCCGCTATAGCCACTGCTGAGGTGATTAATTTACCACTAATGCCATGGTTGTCATTGGGATTCATAGACACAATCGTCTGGACTTCCATAGCTGTCTGTGTATGTTTTTGTGTGTGTTTGTCAGTTTTTTAGGTTTTTTCGTTGCATTTTTCATTCATACGTTCATTCAAGCTCATGCGTATATGCGCTTTCGATGAACGAAAGTAAATCGGATCCTTTGCGTTAGTTCGGATCATTTCCCCATCTAAATCTGATATTTTGCGTTCGTTCAGATAACTTACGTTATTGGTATGGGCTTGTGTCTCATTCAGAGAGCTGATTGCCGAGGGACCACCACCCTTTAAAA
The DNA here is from genome assembly GCA_027917425.1 of Gastrophryne carolinensis. Classification (NCBI taxonomy): domain Eukaryota; kingdom Metazoa; phylum Chordata; class Amphibia; order Anura; family Microhylidae; genus Gastrophryne; species Gastrophryne carolinensis. Next base: position 112,247,252 of record CM051235.1, read on the forward strand.
CTGTTTCATTTGCGATCCCCTTACGGGACCATTTTGACCTCGGATACCTTGCTTTCAACATGTTTTGTGCCTTTGTGAAGGAACATCACCAACTCCAGCTAATGGGCATTGAATGTATCAGCAGGGCCGAGGCCAGATTGCACCGGCGACACATGCATATCGATCGCATGCATGACGTTGAGCTGTTCGAGCTGACCAGACTTAATCGCGCTTCCCTCCATAAGTTGTATAGTGAGCTGCGGCCATGGTTAGCCCGCACCACAAGGAAGGGGCAAGCAATTTCAGGTATGACCAAGATGCTTGGCTGCCTGCAATTTTTGGCGAACGGCTCGTTCCAGAGGCTGGGTGCCCTTTCCGTGGGGATCTCCCAGCCTACGCTGAGCCGCGCGCTATCCAAGTTTTTGGAAGGCATGGCTACCATTAGTCAGAAATATATATTTTTTCCTGACGACATGGTAGCGCTTAGGCTGGCATTTTATAATATCACCGACATGCCCAACGTCATGGGTGCGATTGATTGCACCCACGTTGCATTGGTCCCTCCTGCAGCCGACGAGTACATCTATAGGTAAGTTTAATCAAAGCGACTGGTGAGCGACCGGTAATGGCGGGCACCGCCATGAGAATGCCGGCTCCCCACCACAATCACACATTTATCAAGCCGATCCGGCTTAGCGACTGAGATAGCGCCAGATAGCCACTCATTCATCATTATTCCAGCCTCAGCCCACAGCGCCAGCATCCGACCTTGAACAGCGATAGGTATGACCTCTCACTACCTGGCGCTCTCCAATGCATTTCAATGGAACAATCTTTAAATATTCATAATTAATTGTCACTCACTCACCCTTGAAGTAGTGCAGGAGACACTACGAACGCGCTCGGCGTTGTTACCTGTGGGGGGGTCCACGTCTGGTTGGTCTGTATGCACTTTTGTTTATTTCTTTCTCTTTCACTTCCATCACCACGGCGTGTTTCCCTGCTCAATGGTATGTTATTTTGCTTCATTTTTGTACACTCATGTGGACCTGAATTGATTAATAGGTGGGTTTAGCACATTTTTTGTTGTATTTTTGCACCTTTGCATTTGAGAGCATACTAGTTATAGTATATAGGATTTGGATACATACTTTTAATGGAGAGTATTTTACTTTTTGCACTGAGACAGACCTCCAGCGCCCCCTTGTGATTTTAAATGTTTATGTTATGTAGCTGTTATTGTATAGTCTTAATGTTCATTGTGATTGTAAATATATGTAATTAGTCAATAAATTTGAATATTTGTTAGACCCTTAAAGTGGTGCAACTGTTTCATCCTTGGCACTTTTTAGAGGGTATTGTGGGTGTCCCTCTTTTCTTGCAGCATAATTAATTGTTATTATTTTTTATTTTTTTTTTTTTTTTAATGTGAAAAATTCTGTGACCACTTCTGCCATGTTAGATATTTTTTTTAAGTTAAAAAAAAAAAAATGTGCAGAATTGATATTACAGGTCTGATATTATTGTATTCATATTACTAAGTCCTTAAAAAAAAAATTTTATTTTTGGTTTCCAAAAATATGGTGGTTTGGGGGTTATAAAACTACTTTTAACACATCGCACAACGCGAGAATATTTTGAGCGTGATTTTTGGATGAATATGGTGGGAGCCGGTCGCTCTGACCAGTCGCTATCATGCGCACCCATACATCGCGGAACCTGTCAAATAGCGACTCGTCACCCCGTATTCAACATTACTGCACACCGACTCAGTCGCTATCAACAACCGAACAATGGCCAAGCACAGCGACTACTAGCGGGCACTGTGAAAATACTGCTACAGTCGCTCAACTGTCGCTACCTGCCGCTTTTAATGAATCGGCCTCCCAGTCAGAGTGAACTACCGCTTGTCACAAAATTTATTTTTTGAATGTGTAATTTATATAAGTATTTTCTTATTCTTTCAGGTGATTCCGGCTATCCGCTACTTCCCTGGCTGATGACGCCCGTCCTTCGGGCGCACCGCAAAACCCAGGCCGTTGTGGAGAGGGCCTTTGGCCTCTTAAAAACTTGCTTCAGATGTTTGGACCATACCGGGGGAGAACTTCAGTATGTCCCCAACAAGGTCATCGATATAATACTGGCCTGCTGTGTCCTCCACAACTTTGCTATAATGCAATTATATAATCCCCCGGTATGTGGATCTGCCCCCCTCTCCACCCAGCCAGGACCCAGAAGATAATTACCGTGACACATCTAGTGCCTCTGGCCAAGCTGTTCGGGCCAATTTGATTAGCACACATGTTGCCTAATTTGTTTTTCCTGTGTTTGTTTGTTGCATGTAATTATTTATTTTTACTATAATTTGGCTTTGTGAATGCTTTAGTATTGTTTTTTGTATCAAATAGTAATGATTTAATTACTAAAATATTCACACATGATCTGAGCATCATGCATATTTTTTGGGACATGTTTGTTTAGAAAAAACTTCAGTAATCTCAAAAAAACCCAAACATTAATGCATCGACTTAGTCAACAACAGCTAAAGTCACATTCAATATTTTTTTCTTTAAATAATAAAAATTGGAGTTGAAGAGCACTCGGAGACTTCATGTACATACATAGGACACCATAAATATACATTGGTGCAGAATCATGGCACGTAGCGATTGGCCACATCCAGGAGTTTTTAAGAAATAGCCGAAGTTTCAATAACAAAGAAAATAAACAGACATAGGGAGCAACCATTTGCATGGCAATATCTGGCCAGTAATACATAGGGCCACATACACACCCTCTCCTGCTTGGCCACATTTGCCACAGGCACAGGTGGAAAGCAGCCATACCTATGCCACATCCACGCCTGTAAGTCAGTGGCCCACCAAAACAAAAACCCCCAGTCCAAATGCAAGTCCAGTCCAATTTTTTCCAGGGTTCAAGGTAGTAGTTTGCAAGCCCAGAATGTCCCCCAATCAGGCCTACAAACAGGATGAGCCAGACACAATTTCATTAGGCCCAAGCCTGCAGCATGGCAGCTTGAGCGGCAGCTTCAGTGAGGCTTTAGCTCAGGCATTTGCTAGTGGGGTATCTCAGCACTCTAATGAGCTATATGGGTGAAAATCCAAATCATACAAGCACAGCCATAAAAAAGGCAATCTTGGTAGCGCTCACCAGACAGGTCAATACATTGTGGCTGTAGAGGAAAGATGTGGAGAAGATACAGGGCAAATAGCTGTTAAAATGGGTGTTGCCCATAAAACCCTGGTGGTGGGCCTTGGAGGTGGCCCATCACCTGGACATGGGTGGCATTCATAATCTGACACTGTTCCAACATGAGTCTATTGCTATTTCTAACTTCCTCAAGCATGGCTGTGAAATTATTAGTAAAGGTGGCCATGTGGCTGTTGCCCGTCCTAAATTCTGTCAGCATGGTGGTGAATGTATTATTTAATGTATCTAATTGTGCATTAAGCTGCTCTGTGGCTCTTTGAGTCACCTGGCGAAATAAATGCCTCTCATGGTGCCACGCTGACTCCAGGATCGGCACGCGCCTCCCCTGGGAAACTGGTCAACGTTGCTGACTACGTCTCCCAATTCCCCGGGTTTGAGCACCTGCAGATGCTGGACCTCTAGGGCGAGCAAGAGTTGCAGATGTGCTCAGCAAATCCTCTGCAGCAGAGCTACCACTGGGGAATGTAGGCTCAGTCTCTGCATGCTGCCCACGATGGGCTGGCAGCATGTGTCCAGCTTCACTCTGCTGCAGAGGATTTGGTGCAGTAGCATGTTAGGACAGTGGCAGATTAGGTTCCAGTGGGGTCAGTTCTGAAGGTCCCATCAAGCTGGCATCCTTCTCCATCTCCTGAATTTCCTCCATCAGTGTGTGGGTCTGTTGGGACAAGTGCCAAAAAAGGTTAAGTTTGGGCCCTAAATATATTTGTTATGCAAATTAGTCATGTTCATTCACATGCATCAGCAGATTTATCAAAGCCCACTTACCGTATATATCTGGTCTTGGCTCCTAGGCAGCACGGAAGTTGACGGCGTGGTCAAATTGGATGAGGCTTCCACACTTGCTGAGGCTTGATGCTGGGCTGTATTTTAAATAAAAAGGCACATAAACACCCAAAAATCCCTTGATGATCTGAATTACTACATATGCTTCGAAAAACACGTGGCCAAGCAGGAATGCCAACTCCCACAATGGTCCAAGGTGACCTTCACTATGAATGTCATTATCTGTTATATGCATGAGTCACCCTGTACATACACATTGGTCACCTTAAATAATACAAACATGCATGTACTACATGTTATGAGGCTTCATTCACACATCCATAAAGGGCCATTAGGGACCCACACTCAGCTTGCAAATAGCATTTTGCTTAAGAGTATGCTGGTGGGCATTCTTCCTATGTAGACCTTTCCCTGACCCCTGATCAAGTATTTGAGACCAAAGCACAGCTAAAACCCAAGTGGCCTAAAGACAAAGAAGGAAGTGTTGTATATGATTGAGTAGAATCACATAACAGGCAGAGCTTTGCTAATATAAAGACTTTATTAGTGACCATAAATACTGTCCAAGGTCATGTATGTCCTGCCAAATTGGAAAATGAGCATTCTGCAGACATTAAACACCCTGCTAAAACAGTAACCTCCCCAACAAGCCACCCACTAGGGGCATGTGTTCATATATGCCTGTGAGCCTCATTTTACACGTTTACAACATTTCACATACACACTAACCTGCAAGAATGGTAGGGATGCCCATGTCCCGTAGCCCAGAGAGGCCCTCTAATGCCACGGGATGTATCAACGCCAGCACCATCTCCTCAGCTCGGGAAAATTGTAATTTTGTGGGAAGCCTCCGCCAGTTTGTAAGCTGAAAAATATAGGTTGCCCAATTTAGTAAATTGTGGACAATACAACAAGCAGACAAATGCACAACTCAACTTTGCTCTGGATCTGCTCCACATCTTTAAGCTCCTCCCTGCTGTATTGACCTGTCTGGTGAGCTCCTCCAAGATTTCATTTTTTCGCATTTTGCTTGTAGATTTGGATTTTCGCCCATATAGCTCGTTATAATGTAGGGTCAGCCCACTTGCCAAGGCCAGCGTTTGGGCCTCATCAAACTTGCCACTCAACTGTCCTCGCCGCAATGTCCGCCCTATTGCTTGCTGTTCGGGCTCATCTCTGGATGTAGGCAATTCGGGGGAACGTTCTGGGCTGACACTGTTGTGTTGAAATGTTGGACAGGTGGCTTAATAAAGAATGGACTGGACTTAGAAATGGACTAGGGGGTCCTTGCCTGGGTGGCCACTGAACTTGCAGGCGTGGATGTGGCATATGGATAGTTGCTTGCCACCTGTGCCGGTGGCAAATATGGCCGAGGAGGAGAGGGTGTGCTTGAGGGTGTGGTGCTCCTGGCCCTGTGGCTCTTTGTGCCCTTGCCACTTGTGGGTCCATGCCCCTGGGAGGTATTTGCACGTGGCTCTGGAGATGCTAAGCTGGCTGTGCTTGGCCTTCTGGGCCTGTGGCTCTTGCTCTTTCCATGGGCATGGGTGTGTTTCCCACATGGCTCTGGAGATGCTGAGCTGGCTGGGCTGGGGCTTCTGGGCCTGTGGCTCTTGCTCTTTCCATGGGCATGGGTGTGTTTCCCACGTGGCTCTGGAGATGCTGAGCTGGGTGGGCTGGGGCTTCTGGGCCTGTGGCTCTTCCTCTTTCCATGGGCATCGGTGCGTTTCCCACGTGGCTCTGGAGATGCTGAGCTGGCTGGGCTGGGGCTTCTGGGCCTGTGGCTTTTACTGGCCTTGCCAGTGGAGCGTTCTTTCAGAATGGATGTGGTAGGCCGGGGAGGAGGGGATGGTGTTTTTGGGGGGTGGGGCTTCTCACCCCCTTAGTGGGCTTTTTTGCAGGCGTACTTGCCTGCTTGGTTGTGGGCTTCTTCTTTGCCGCTCCCTCCTTGGCTTTGCTGGATGGTTTGGGTTTAGCAGACTTGGTGGGTAATGTCGCCTTGGCTTGGCCACTGTGGCTGCGTGCTTTCCCGCACCTTCGGCGTTGTTATTTTGGACCGAGTGGTCGGCCGTGAAGAAGCCTCCTCAGGCCGCTGTGGTATTTTGCTGCTGGCCTCCTTGCCTGGTTTGGCCTTACCGACTTGTTTTTTGGCTGGCATGTTGAAACTCTCAAAGAGAATGAGCTGTGTGTCCAGGACCCTTTAAATACTAATGCCTTACGCGTACGCATGCGTACGGCCGTTTGTCCAGCCGTGCGAAACCCGGAACCGCTGGGGCATTACTTATCTGCTGCGGACAAGAAGAAAGATGGTGCCCACAATCTTCACCTGCCAACAAGAAGAGCTGATTATGTTCGTAAGTGTATTGTAAGGACTTTGATTTGCCATCTAAATGCATGCCTAGGCCTTAAGGAAGCGCAGGAAGAAACAGTTATCCTTTAAAGTTTGTCTAAATCCGTGCCAAACAGAAGTGCGCACATGTGCGAACCACCTCACTAACATCTAGAAGGATAATTTGAAGCTAGAAATGTGTCTGGGAATGTCATTTAGTCAACTGATCTAATTGTGACAGATATTTGTATGCAGTTTGATCTAACAACTATGTTTATTTTGTGTTTTTTAGACGATGCTTCAGCGCAGGTACGACTACCTGTCCAACTCTTTTGAGAAGAGGACCGTCGCCCTGGAGATCCTTTCCAGGATCCAGCATGAGACGGACACCACCTTCACACATACGCAGATCATGCAGCATTGGTCGGACCTGAAATGGCTCCACATGCCCCGGGTGCGGCGATTTTTCAGGCTCCATTTCCCAAGTAAGTACATAGCGATTGCATGCTAGATGTAACTAATACAGAAGGTAGGCCTTTATTTATAAATGCTTTTCTTTTCTTGTGCTGGAAATGGAGTACTGAATACGACGCACCCGGAGGCGCACAGACCGACCAGTGCTGCATGAATCTGCAGCACAAAGTGAAGGTGGTGGATCTCTAGGGCGACGGTCCTACCCCACCTCTGTAGCGGCCTCCGACAAGCCCCTGGATCTTTCTACAGAGGAGGGGCGTCATGGCGTGGGCAGGGAGTCGTACCAAGTGATGGAGCTCTTAGCCTCTGGTATGTGACTCTTAATGTAACCGCACACACATACATGCTAATTAAACAAAAGCTGATTCCCGTAATCTCTTTATCCAGATGAATATTTAGCGGGTGAAGGATCTGTGGAAGAGTCTGCAGCAGATCATGCCCAGGAGGCACATGGAGAAGGTGGGTGATGTCACACACACATTCAAATTGTCATTTGCTTACTGTTGACTCAGACATTAGAAGTGACCCTATTTGACATGCCTCTACAGCCTCAACTTTCCAGCAGTGGCAGGTCCCAGAACCCAGGGTGGTCCCTGAAGCAGACGTCGGCCACCAACGAAGTAAGTTGTAATGTCATTCTTTTGAGTATGTGGTAATTGACATGATCACCAAGATACCTAAAGCCATAGTCAATGGCATTAGCAAAATGACATATGCCTTCTTCCTTAGATTAATTACTTAGCATAATGACATATACCCTCTTCCTTAGATTAATTACTTAGCATAATGACATATGCCCTCTTCCTTAGATTAATTACTTAGCATAATGACATATGCCCTCTTCCTTAGATTAATTGCTTAGCATAATGACATATGCCCTCTTCCTTAGATTAATTACTTAGCATAATGACATATGAGCCTCGATTCAAAGACACATTCGTCCAGACTTCCGTAGCTGTCTGTGAAATTTTGGGTGGGTGTTAGTCTTTTTTTTTTTTTGCTTTCTTTCGTTCATTTTTCATTCGTACAAACGTTCGGGAAAATGTGTATATGCGCTTTCGATGAACGCAAATCAAAACATTTCCGTTAGTTCGGATCATTTTCCAAACACAATCGGAAATTTTTCGTTCGTTCAGATAACGTCCGTGGTTGGGACGGGTTTCCATCTGATTCAGAGAGCTGATTTCCGACGGACCACCACCCTATAAATCCGTTTCATTTCCGATCTACTTACGGGACCTTTGAGGGATCGGATTGCTATTGTTGAACATGTTTTGCGGCTATGTGGAGGAGTCTGCGCGCCTTTAGCACCAAGGCAATTGCATGTATCAGCATGGCCGAGGCCATAAATTGTATAGCAATGCATACCTAAATCAATACATTTCATGTATGCCTTATAGATGCATTTTAATGCTGACCTTAATTAGTCCTTAGCATGTAAACATTTATTTTCCCACACATCCATATAATTGCTATATTTTTTAGACTTATGTCCTTTGTGAATTATATTTGGATTGTTGAACTTGAATCTTAATTTGTTGTAGGAGTTCTTGTTTTAGTTGGTTACCTTTGCTTTGTGTAATTATTTTATATTTGGTTGCAGGAACTGAAAGATGTGCCACTCACACAACATACAAGCAGTGTTTGGTCCAGCTATGGGATTCCTCAGTGTTATTGCAGGGCTTCCAGGGTCGTCCCATGATGCTTATATATTGCAGAGCTCCGGCTTATTTCGTCAGTTTGAGTCAGGAGAATTATCTGGTAGATGGCTCCTGGGTAAGTTTGCTCACATTCCATCAATCCATTTTCACTGTATGGCAATGAATATAGTTGATGACTCATGTCTTAACCTATGCTGTTTTCGCCCTTGATGACATGTTAAACAATATTGTAGCTTAGAATGTGTATTTTATATTAGTATTTTTAAATTCTTTCAGGGGATTCTGGATATCCACTCCTGCCCTTGCTCCTGATGCTCGTTCTTTGCCTGTAGAATGCAGGCCAGGGGTTCTCTAATCGGGCACTATGCAAAACCCGGGCCGTGGTGGCGAGGGCCCTCTGGATTTTGAAGTCCAGATTTAGGTGTTTGGACCATACAGGGGGGGCACTGCAGTATGACCCCAACAAGGTTATACCAATATTTTAATTTATGTTTTTAAACAGGGACCACATGCGCCAGAGTGGCACAACTGAGTGTCAGGGTCCTTCAGTTGGTGGGCGAGATGCAGGAGCTGCGCAACTCGTTGGGGGCCACAGATGAAGAATAATGTTCTGTGGCCTGCCATTGCTATGTATTTTGTTTTTTATAGTTGGAAAAATTAGAAATTTTATACATTTTTAAAAATGTTATAATTTATGATGGAATCCAAAAAAAAAATGTTACAGTGTCATTTCATTTACAAAATACATTAACATAAAACTAATGGGCCCAGAAATATTTAAAGATGAATATTCACATGACCGAGAAGTGATTTGGGTGAGCTTTAAGGGTCCAAAAGGGAAGATGGAGGATAGTTCTAAGTGATTTAGCTAAACATTGTAGTAGAAGTGAGGGTGGCAAATATGTAGGCGAGCACTTTAATGAGTTAAGTTTGTAGTGCGCAGGCGCTAGATCGTAAGGGAACAGAATCGAACAGGAAACATAAAGGATTCCTTGGAGGATACGATGGGAAAAGGGCAAAAACGAAAGCCTACGTTGTAACATGTGAAAAATGAAATGGAAAAGTTGCGCTGGAAAATGACATCCTCGTATTCGTAATCAGCCGTACGAAGGACAGAAACTTTACAGAAGGTTTTCAATGCATGCATAGAATCACTCTCACACTCATGCGAGAACGGAAACATTTCACAAAAAAAACAGATCGGCACTTAAAGGGAAGTTTTTTTTTGTCTCTCTGAATCGAGCCTATGGTGTCATGAGTTAGCTTGCCACCTAAAAAACATTCCATCCACAGCTGAGAAACAGGTATTTGCCAACAAATAATGTTTGTTTCGTTTTTATACAGGGACCACACGTGCCAGAGTGGCAGCAATGAGTGCAAGGGTCCTTCAGTTGGAGGCCGACATGCAGGAGCTGTGCGACTCGTTGGGGACCACAGATGAAGACTAACGTTCTGGGTCCTGCCAGTGCTTTGCATATAGTTTTTAATTGTTAAATTTTAAAAAATTGTAAACATTTTAAAATGTTATATTTTATTACAAACAAAAAAAAAAAGTTTATACACTTTTATAACCAAAAAGTTGAAAAAAAAAGCCATAAAAAACTGCATTTTTGATTTAAAAAAAAAAAAAAAACTTTCAGTGTCAGTTCATTTTCAAAATACATTAACACAAAACGAAAGGCCAAGAAATATTTTGAGATGAAGATTCTCATGACCTCGAAGTGATTTGGGTAAGTTTTAGAGGTGAGAAACGGTAGAAGAACATAAGCGCGAAGTGCTTTGGGTAAGTTTTAGGGGTGAGAAATGGAAGAAGAACATGACCGCGAAGTGATTTGGGTAAGTTTAAGAGATGAGAAATGGAAGAACATGATCGTGAAGTGATTTGGGAAAGTTTTAGGGGTGATAAATGGAAGAACATGACAGCGAAGTGATTTGGGTACGTTTTAGGGGTGAGAAATGGAATAAGAACATGACCGCGAAGTGATTTGGGTAAGTTTTAGGGGTGAGAAATGGAAGAAGAACATAAGCGCAAAGTGATTTGGGTAAGTTTTAGGGGTGAGAAATGGAAGAAGAACATGACCGCGAAGTGATTCGGGTAAGTTTAAGGGGTAAGAAATGGAAGAAGAACATGAGCGCGAAGTGATTTGGGTAAGTTTTAGGGGTGAGAAATGGAAGAAGAACATAAGCGCAAAGTGCTTTGGGTAAGTTTTAGGGGTGAGAAATGGAAGAACATGACCGCAAAGTGATTTCGGTAAGTTTTAGGGGTGAGAAATGGAAGAAGAACATGACCGAGAAGTGATTTGGGTAAGTTTTAGGGGTGATAAATGGAAGAAGAACATGACCGCAAGGTGATTTGGGTACGTTTTAGGGGTGAGAAATGTAAGAAGAACATGACCGCGAAGTGATTTGGGTAAGTTTTAGGGGTGAGCAATAGAAGAAGGACATAAGCGCGAATTGCTTTGGGTAAGTTTTAAGGGTGAGAAATGGAAGAAGAACATAAGCGCAAATTTCTTTGGGTAAGTTTTAGGGGTGGGAAATGGAAGAAGAGCATGAGCGCGAAGTGATTTGGGTAAGTTTTAGGGGTGAGAAATGGAAGAAGAACATGACCGCGAAGTGATTTAGGTAAGTTTTAGGGGTGATAAATGGAAGAAGGACATGACTGCGAAGTGATTTGGGTACGTTTTAGGGGTGAGAAATGGAAGAAGAACATGACCGCGAAGTGATTTGGGTAAGTTTTAGGGGTGAGAAAAGGAAGAAGAACATAAGTGCGAAGTGATTTGGGTAAGTTTTAGCGGTGAGAAATGGAAGAAGAACATGACCGCGAAGTGATTTGGGTAAGTTTTAGCGGTGAGAAATGGAAGAAGAACATGACCGCGAAGTGATTTGGGTAAGTTTTAGGGGTGAAGAACATAAGTGCGAAGTGATTTGGGTAAGTTTTAGGGGTGAGAAATGGAAGAAGAACATGACAGCGAAGTGATTTGGGTAAGTTTTAGGGGTGAGAAATGGAAGAAGAACATAAGCGCGAAGTGCTTTGGGTAAGTTTTAAGGGTGAGAAATGGAAGAAGAACATTACCGCGAAGTGATTTGGGCAAGTTTTAGGGGTGAGAAATGGAAGAAGAAAATAAGCACGAATTGCTTTGGGTAAGTTTTAGGGGTGAGAAAGGGAAGAAGAAAATAAGTGCGAAGTGATTTGGGTAAGTTTTAGGGGTGAAGAACATAAGCGCAAATTGATTTGGGTAAGTTTTTAGGGGTGAGAAATGGAAGAAGAACATGACCGCGAAGTGATTCGGGTAAGCTTAAGGGGTGAGAAATGGAAGAAGAACATGAGCACTAAGTGATTTGGGTAAGTTTTAGGGGTGAGAAATGGAAGAAGAACATGACCGCGAAGTGATTTGGGTAAGTTTTAGGGGTGAGAAATGGAAGAAGAACATAAGCGCAGAGTTCTTTGGGTAAGTTTTAGGGGTGAAAAATGGAAGAAGAACATGACCGCGAAGTGATTTGGGTAAGTTTTAGGGGTGAGAAATGGAAGAAGAACATTAGTGCGAAGTGATTTGGGTAAGTTTTAGGGGTGAGAAATGGAAGAAGAACATAAGTGCGAAGTGATTTAGGTAAGTTTTAGGGGTGAGAAATGGAAGAAGAACATGACCACGAAGTGATTTAGGTAAGTTTTACGGGTGAGAAATGGAAGAAGAACATAAGTGCGAAGTGATTTGGGTAAGTTTTAGCGGTGAGAAATGGAAGAAGAACATGACAGCCAAGTGATTTGGGTAAGTTTTAGGGGTGAAGAACATAAGTGCAAATTGATTTGGGTAAGCTTTAGGAGTGAGAAATGGAAGACAACATGATCGCGAAGTGATTTGGTTAAGTTTTAGGGGTGAGAAATGGAAGAAAAACATAAGCACGAAGTGATTTGGGTAAGTTTTAGGGGTGAGAAATTGAAGAAGAACATGACAGCGAAGTGATTTTGGTAAGTTTTAGGGGTGAGAAATGGAAGAAGAACATGACAGCGAAGTGATTTGGGTAAGTTTTAGGGGTGAGAAATGGAAGAAGAACATGACCGCGAAGTGATTTGGGTAAGTTTTAGGGATGAGAAATGGAAGAAGAACATGTCAGCGAAGTGATTTGGTTAAGTTTTAGGGGTGAGAAATGGAAGAAGAACAAAAGTGCGAAGTGATTTGGGTAAGTTTTAGGGGTGAGAAATGGAAGAAGAACATAAGTGCGAAGTGATTTGGGTAAGTTTTAGCGGTGAGAAATGGAAGAAGAACATGACAGCGAAGTGATTTGGGTAAGTTTTAGGGGTGAAGAACATAAGTGCAAATTGATTTGGGTAAGCTTTAGGAGTGAGAAATGGAAGAAGAACATGATCGCGAAGTGATTTGGTTAAGTTTTAGGGGTGAGAAAAGGAAGAAGAACATAAGCACGAAGTGATTTGGGCACGTTTTAGGGGTGAGAAATGGAAGAAGAACATAAGCACGAAGTGATTTGGGTAAGTTTTAGGGGTGAGAAATGGAAGAAGAACATAAACGCGAAGTGATTTGGGCACGTTTTAGGGGTGAGAAATGGAAGAAGAACATGACCGTGAAGTGATTCGGCTAAGCTTAAGGGGTGAGAAATGGAAGAAGAACATGAGCGCGAAGTGATTTGGGTAAGTTTTAGAGGTGAGAAATGGAAGAAGAACATAAGCGCGGAGTGCTTTGGGTAAGTTTTAGGGGTGAGAAATGGAAGAAGAACATGACCGCGAAGTGATTTGGGTAAGTTTTAGGGGTGAGAAATGGAAGAAGAACATTAGTGCGAAGTGATTTGGTTAAGTTTTAGGGGTGAGAAATGGAAGAAGAACATAAGTGCGAAGTGATTTGGGTAAGTTTTAGCGGTGAGAAATGGAAGAAGAACATGTCAGCGAAGTGATTTGGGTAAGTTTTAGGGGTGAAGAACATAAGTGCAAATTGATTTGGGTAAGCTTTAGGAGTGAGAAATGGAAGAAGAACATGATCGCGAAGTGATTTGGTTAAGTTTTAGGGGTGAGAAATGGAAGAAGAATATAAGCACGAAGTGATTTGGGTAAGTTTTAGGGGTGAGAAATGGAAGAAGAACATAAGCGCGAAGTGATTTGGGCACGTTTTAGGGGTGAGAAATGGAAGAAGAACATAAGCACGAAGTGATTTGGGTAAGTTTTAGGGGTGAGAAATGGAAGAAGAACATAAGCGCAAATTGATTTGGGCACGTTTTAGGGGTGAGAAATGGAAGAAGAACGTGACCGTGAAGTGATTCGGCTAAGCTTAAGTGGTGAGAAATGGAAGAAGAACATAAGCGCAGAGTTCTTTGGGTAAGTTTTAGGGGTGAAAAATGGAAGAAGAACATGACCGCGAAGTGATTTGGGTAAGTTTTAGGGGTGAGAAATGGAAGAAGAACATTAGTGCGAAGTGATTTGGGTAAGTTTTAGGGGTGAGAAATGGAAGAAGAACATAAGTGCGAAGTGATTTAGGTAAGTTTTAGGGGTGAGAAATGGAAGAAGAACATGACCACGAAGTGATTTAGGTAAGTTTTACGGGTGAGAAATGGAAGAAGAACATAAGTGCGAAGTGATTTGGGTAAGTTTTAGCGGTGAGAAATGGAAGAAGAACATGACAGCCAAGTGATTTGGGTAAGTTTTAGGGGTGAAGAACATAAGTGCAAATTGATTTGGGTAAGCTTTAGGAGTGAGAAATGGAAGACAACATGATCGCGAAGTGATTTGGTTAAGTTTTAGGGGTGAGAAATGGAAGAAGAACATAAGCACGAAGTGATTTGGGTAAGTTTTAGGGGTGAGAAATTGAAGAAGAACATGACAGCGAAGTGATTTTGGTAAGTTTTAGGGGTGAGAAATGGAAGAAGAACATGACAGCGAAGTGATTTAGGTAAGTTTTAGGGGTGAGAAATGGAAGAAGAACATGACCGCAAAGTGATTTGGGTAAGTTTTAGAGGTGAGAAATGGAAGAAGAACATAAGCGCGGTGTGCTTTGGGTAAGTTTTAGGGGTGAGAAATGGAAGAGGAACATAAGTGCGAAGTGCTTTGGGTAAGTTTTAGAAGTGAGAAATGGAAGAAGAACATAAGTGTGAAGTGATGTCGGTAAGTTTTAGGGGTGAGAAATGGAAGAAGAACATGACCGCGAAGTGATTTGGATACGTTTTAGGGGTGACAAATGGAAGAAGAACATAAGCGCAAATATCTTTGGGTAAGTTTTAGGGGTGGGAAATGGAAGAAGAGCATGAGCGCGAAGTGATTTGGGTAAGTTTTAGGGGTGAGAAATGGAAGAAGAACATGACCGCGAAGTGATTTAGGTAAGTTTTAGGGGTGATAAATGGAAGAAGGACATGACTGCGAAGTGATTTGGGTACGTTTTAGGGGTGAGAAATGGAAGAAGAACATGACCGCGAAGTGATTTGGGTAAGTTTTAGGGGTGAGAAAAGGAAGAAGAACATAAGTGCGAAGTGATTTGGGTAAGTTTTAGCGGTGAGAAATGGAAGAAGAACATGACCGCGAAGTGATTTGGGTAAGTTTTAGCGGTGAGAAATGGAAGA
The DNA here is from genome assembly GCA_027917425.1 of Gastrophryne carolinensis. Classification (NCBI taxonomy): domain Eukaryota; kingdom Metazoa; phylum Chordata; class Amphibia; order Anura; family Microhylidae; genus Gastrophryne; species Gastrophryne carolinensis. The sequence continues at coordinate 112,262,264 of CM051235.1, forward strand.
AGAACATGACCGCGAAGTGATTTGGGTAAGTTTTAGGGGTGAAGAACATAAGTGCGAAGTGATTTGGGTAAGTTTTAGGGGTGAGAAATGGAAGAAGAACATGACAGCGAAGTGATTTGGGTAAGTTTTAGGGGTGAGAAATGGAAGAAGAACATAAGCGCGAAGTGCTTTGGGTAAGTTTTAAGGGTGAGAAATGGAAGAAGAACATTACCGCGAAGTGATTTGGGCAAGTTTTAGGGGTGAGAAATGGAAGAAGAAAATAAGCACGAATTGCTTTGGGTAAGTTTTAGGGGTGAGAAAGGGAAGAAGAAAATAAGTGCGAAGTGATTTGGGTAAGTTTTAGGGGTGAAGAACATAAGCGCAAATTGATTTGGGTAAGTTTTTAGGGGTGAGAAATGGAAGAAGAACATGACCGCGAAGTGATTCGGGTAAGCTTAAGGGGTGAGAAATGGAAGAAGAACATGAGCACTAAGTGATTTGGGTAAGTTTTAGGGGTGAGAAATGGAAGAAGAACATGACCGCGAAGTGATTTGGGTAAGTTTTAGGGGTGAGAAATGGAAGAAGAACATAAGCGCAGAGTTCTTTGGGTAAGTTTTAGGGGTGAAAAATGGAAGAAGAACATGACCGCGAAGTGATTTGGGTAAGTTTTAGGGGTGAGAAATGGAAGAAGAACATTAGTGCGAAGTGATTTGGGTAAGTTTTAGGGGTGAGAAATGGAAGAAGAACATAAGTGCGAAGTGATTTAGGTAAGTTTTAGGGGTGAGAAATGGAAGAAGAACATGACCACGAAGTGATTTAGGTAAGTTTTACGGGTGAGAAATGGAAGAAGAACATAAGTGCGAAGTGATTTGGGTAAGTTTTAGCGGTGAGAAATGGAAGAAGAACATGACAGCCAAGTGATTTGGGTAAGTTTTAGGGGTGAAGAACATAAGTGCAAATTGATTTGGGTAAGCTTTAGGAGTGAGAAATGGAAGACAACATGATCGCGAAGTGATTTGGTTAAGTTTTAGGGGTGAGAAATGGAAGAAGAACATAAGCACGAAGTGATTTGGGTAAGTTTTAGGGGTGAGAAATTGAAGAAGAACATGACAGCGAAGTGATTTTGGTAAGTTTTAGGGGTGAGAAATGGAAGAAGAACATGACAGTGAAGTGATTTGGGTAAGTTTTAGGGGTGAGAAATGGAAGAAGAACATGACCGCGAAGTGATTTGGGTAAGTTTTAGGGATGAGAAATGGAAGAAGAACATGTCAGCGAAGTGATTTGGTTAAGTTTTAGGGGTGAGAAATGGAAGAAGAACAAAAGTGCGAAGTGATTTGGGTAAGTTTTAGGGGTGAGAAATGGAAGAAGAACATAAGTGCGAAGTGATTTGGGTAAGTTTTAGCGGTGAGAAATGGAAGAAGAACATGACAGCGAAGTGATTTGGGTAAGTTTTAGGGGTGAAGAACATAAGTGCAAATTGATTTGGGTAAGCTTTAGGAGTGAGAAATGGAAGAAGAACATGATCGCGAAGTGATTTGGTTAAGTTTTAGGGGTGAGAAAAGGAAGAAGAACATAAGCACGAAGTGATTTGGGTAAGTTTTAGGGGTGAGAAATGGAAGAAGAACATAAGCGCGAAGTGATTTGGGCACGTTTTAGGGGTGAGAAATGGAAGAAGAACATAAGCACGAAGTGATTTGGGTAAGTTTTAGGGGTGAGAAATGGAAGAAGAACATAAACGCGAAGTGATTTGGGCACGTTTTAGGGGTGAGAAATGGAAGAAGAACATGACCGTGAAGTGATTCGGCTAAGCTTAAGGGGTGAGAAATGGAAGAAGAACATGAGCGCGAAGTGATTTGGGTAAGTTTTAGAGGTGAGAAATGGAAGAAGAACATAAGCGCGGAGTGCTTTGGGTAAGTTTTAGGGGTGAGAAATGGAAGAAGAACATGACCGCGAAGTGATTTGGGTAAGTTTTAGGGGTGAGAAATGGAAGAAGAACATTAGTGCGAAGTGATTTGGTTAAGTTTTAGGGGTGAGAAATGGAAGAAGAACATAAGTGCGAAGTGATTTGGGTAAGTTTTAGCGGTGAGAAATGGAAGAAGAACATGTCAGCGAAGTGATTTGGGTAAGTTTTAGGGGTGAAGAACATAAGTGCAAATTGATTTGGGTAAGCTTTAGGAGTGAGAAATGGAAGAAGAACATGATCGCGAAGTGATTTGGTTAAGTTTTAGGGGTGAGAAATGGAAGAAGAATATAAGCACGAAGTGATTTGGGTAAGTTTTAGGGGTGAGAAATGGAAGAAGAACATAAGCGCGAAGTGATTTGGGCACGTTTTAGGGGTGAGAAATGGAAGAAGAACATAAGCACGAAGTGATTTGGGTAAGTTTTAGGGGTGAGAAATGGAAGAAGAACATAAGCGCAAATTGATTTGGGCACGTTTTAGGGGTGAGAAATGGAAGAAGAACGTGACCGTGAAGTGATTCGGCTAAGCTTAAGTGGTGAGAAATGGAAGAAGAACATAAGCGCAGAGTTCTTTGGGTAAGTTTTAGGGGTGAAAAATGGAAGAAGAACATGACCGCGAAGTGATTTGGGTAAGTTTTAGGGGTGAGAAATGGAAGAAGAACATTAGTGCGAAGTGATTTGGGTAAGTTTTAGGGGTGAGAAATGGAAGAAGAACATAAGTGCGAAGTGATTTAGGTAAGTTTTAGGGGTGAGAAATGGAAGAAGAACATGACCACGAAGTGATTTAGGTAAGTTTTACGGGTGAGAAATGGAAGAAGAACATAAGTGCGAAGTGATTTGGGTAAGTTTTAGCGGTGAGAAATGGAAGAAGAACATGACAGCCAAGTGATTTGGGTAAGTTTTAGGGGTGAAGAACATAAGTGCAAATTGATTTGGGTAAGCTTTAGGAGTGAGAAATGGAAGACAACATGATCGCGAAGTGATTTGGTTAAGTTTTAGGGGTGAGAAATGGAAGAAGAACATAAGCACGAAGTGATTTGGGTAAGTTTTAGGGGTGAGAAATTGAAGAAGAACATGACAGCGAAGTGATTTTGGTAAGTTTTAGGGGTGAGAAATGGAAGAAGAACATGACAGCGAAGTGATTTAGGTAAGTTTTAGGGGTGAGAAATGGAAGAAGAACATGACCGCAAAGTGATTTGGGTAAGTTTTAGAGGTGAGAAATGGAAGAAGAACATAAGCGCGGTGTGCTTTGGGTAAGTTTTAGGGGTGAGAAAAGGAAGAAGAACATAAGCACGAAGTGATTTGGGCACGTTTTAGGGGTGAGAAATGGAAGAAGAACATAAGCACGAAGTGATTTGGGTAAGTTTTAGGGGTGAGAAATGGAAGAAGAACATAAACGCGAAGTGATTTGGGCACGTTTTAGGGGTGAGAAATGGAAGAAGAACATGACCGTGAAGTGATTCGGCTAAGCTTAAGGGGTGAGAAATGGAAGAAGAACATGAGCGCGAAGTGATTTGGGTAAGTTTTAGAGGTGAGAAATGGAAGAAGAACATAAGCGCGGAGTGCTTTGGGTAAGTTTTAGGGGTGAGAAATGGAAGAAGAACATGACCGCGAAGTGATTTGGGTAAGTTTTAGGGGTGAGAAATGGAAGAAGAACATTAGTGCGAAGTGATTTGGTTAAGTTTTAGGGGTGAGAAATGGAAGAAGAACATAAGTGCGAAGTGATTTGGGTAAGTTTTAGCGGTGAGAAATGGAAGAAGAACATGTCAGCGAAGTGATTTGGGTAAGTTTTAGGGGTGAAGAACATAAGTGCAAATTGATTTTGGTAAGCTTTAGGAGTGAGAAATGGAAGAAGAACATGATCGCGAAGTGATTTGGTTAAGTTTTAGGGGTGAGAAATGGAAGAAGAATATAAGCACGAAGTGATTTGGGTAAGTTTTAGGGGTGAGAAATGGAAGAAGAACATAAGCGCGAAGTGATTTGGGCACGTTTTAGGGGTGAGAAATGGAAGAAGAACATAAGCACGAAGTGATTTGGGTAAGTTTTAGGGGTGAGAAATGGAAGAAGAACATAAGCGCAAATTGATTTGGGCACGTTTTAGGGGTGAGAAATGGAAGAAGAACGTGACCGTGAAGTGATTCGGCTAAGCTTAAGTGGTGAGAAATGGAAGAAGAACATAAGCGCAGAGTTCTTTGGGTAAGTTTTAGGGGTGAAAAATGGAAGAAGAACATGACCGCGAAGTGATTTGGGTAAGTTTTAGGGGTGAGAAATGGAAGAAGAACATTAGTGCGAAGTGATTTGGGTAAGTTTTAGGGGTGAGAAATGGAAGAAGAACATAAGTGCGAAGTGATTTAGGTAAGTTTTAGGGGTGAGAAATGGAAGAAGAACATGACCACGAAGTGATTTAGGTAAGTTTTACGGGTGAGAAATGGAAGAAGAACATAAGTGCGAAGTGATTTGGGTAAGTTTTAGCGGTGAGAAATGGAAGAAGAACATGACAGCCAAGTGATTTGGGTAAGTTTTAGGGGTGAAGAACATAAGTGCAAATTGATTTGGGTAAGCTTTAGGAGTGAGAAATGGAAGACAACATGATCGCGAAGTGATTTGGTTAAGTTTTAGGGGTGAGAAATGGAAGAAGAACATAAGCACGAAGTGATTTGGGTAAGTTTTAGGGGTGAGAAATTGAAGAAGAACATGACAGCGAAGTGATTTTGGTAAGTTTTAGGGGTGAGAAATGGAAGAAGAACATGACAGCGAAGTGATTTAGGTAAGTTTTAGGGGTGAGAAATGGAAGAAGAACATGACCGCAAAGTGATTTGGGTAAGTTTTAGAGGTGAGAAATGGAAGAAGAACATAAGCGCGGTGTGCTTTGGGTAAGTTTTAGGGGTGAGAAATGGAAGAGGAACATAAGTACGAAGTGCTTTGGGTAAGTTTTAGAAGTGAGAAATGGAAGAAGAACATAAGTGTGAAGTGATGTCGGTAAGTTTTAGGGGTGAGAAATGGAAGAAGAACATGACCGCGAAGTGATTTGGATACGTTTTAGGGGTGACAAATGGAAGAAGAACATAAGCGCAAATTTCTTTGGGTAAGTTTTAGGGGTGGGAAATGGAAGAAGAGCATGAGCGCGAAGTGATTTGGGTAAGTTTTAGGGGTGAGAAATGGAAGAAGAACATGACCGCGAAGTGATTTAGGTAAGTTTTAGGGGTGATAAATGGAAGAAGGACATGACTGCGAAGTGATTTGGGTACGTTTTAGGGGTGAGAAATGGAAGAAGAACATGACCGCGAAGTGATTTGGGTAAGTTTTAGGGGTGAGAAAAGGAAGAAGAACATAAGTGCGAAGTGATTTGGGTAAGTTTTAGCGGTGAGAAATGGAAGAAGAACATGACCGCGAAGTGATTTGGGTAAGTTTTAGCGGTGAGAAATGGAAGAAGAACATGACCGCGAAGTGATTTGGGTAAGTTTTAGGGGTGAAGAACATAAGTGCGAAGTGATTTGGGTAAGTTTTAGGGGTGAGAAATGGAAGAAGAACATGACAGCGAAGTGATTTGGGTAAGTTTTAGGGGTGAGAAATGGAAGAAGAACATAAGCGCGAAGTGCTTTGGGTAAGTTTTAAGGGTGAGAAATGGAAGAAGAACATTACCGCGAAGTGATTTGGGCAAGTTTTAGGGGTGAGAAATGGAAGAAGAAAATAAGCACGAATTGCTTTGGGTAAGTTTTAGGGGTGAGAAAGGGAAGAAGAAAATAAGTGCGAAGTGATTTGGGTAAGTTTTAGGGGTGAAGAACATAAGCGCAAATTGATTTGGGTAAGTTTTTAGGGGTGAGAAATGGAAGAAGAACATGACCGCGAAGTGATTCGGGTAAGCTTAAGGGGTGAGAAATGGAAGAAGAACATGAGCACTAAGTGATTTGGGTAAGTTTTAGGGGTGAGAAATGGAAGAAGAACATGACCGCGAAGTGATTTGGGTAAGTTTTAGGGGTGAGAAATGGAAGAAGAACATAAGCGCAGAGTTCTTTGGGTAAGTTTTAGGGGTGAAAAATGGAAGAAGAACATGACCGCGAAGTGATTTGGGTAAGTTTTAGGGGTGAGAAATGGAAGAAGAACATTAGTGCGAAGTGATTTGGGTAAGTTTTAGGGGTGAGAAATGGAAGAAGAACATAAGTGCGAAGTGATTTAGGTAAGTTTTAGGGGTGAGAAATGGAAGAAGAACATGACCACGAAGTGATTTAGGTAAGTTTTACGGGTGAGAAATGGAAGAAGAACATAAGTGCGAAGTGATTTGGGTAAGTTTTAGCGGTGAGAAATGGAAGAAGAACATGACAGCCAAGTGATTTGGGTAAGTTTTAGGGGTGAAGAACATAAGTGCAAATTGATTTGGGTAAGCTTTAGGAGTGAGAAATGGAAGACAACATGATCGCGAAGTGATTTGGTTAAGTTTTAGGGGTGAGAAATGGAAGAAGAACATAAGCACGAAGTGATTTGGGTAAGTTTTAGGGGTGAGAAATTGAAGAAGAACATGACAGCGAAGTGATTTTGGTAAGTTTTAGGGGTGAGAAATGGAAGAAGAACATGACAGTGAAGTGATTTGGGTAAGTTTTAGGGGTGAGAAATGGAAGAAGAACATGACCGCGAAGTGATTTGGGTAAGTTTTAGGGATGAGAAATGGAAGAAGAACATGTCAGCGAAGTGATTTGGTTAAGTTTTAGGGGTGAGAAATGGAAGAAGAACAAAAGTGCGAAGTGATTTGGGTAAGTTTTAGGGGTGAGAAATGGAAGAAGAACATAAGTGCGAAGTGATTTGGGTAAGTTTTAGCGGTGAGAAATGGAAGAAGAACATGACAGCGAAGTGATTTGGGTAAGTTTTAGGGGTGAAGAACATAAGTGCAAATTGATTTGGGTAAGCTTTAGGAGTGAGAAATGGAAGAAGAACATGATCGCGAAGTGATTTGGTTAAGTTTTAGGGGTGAGAAAAGGAAGAAGAACATAAGCACGAAGTGATTTGGGTAAGTTTTAGGGGTGAGAAATGGAAGAAGAACATAAGCGCGAAGTGATTTGGGCACGTTTTAGGGGTGAGAAATGGAAGAAGAACATAAGCACGAAGTGATTTGGGTAAGTTTTAGGGGTGAGAAATGGAAGAAGAACATAAACGCGAAGTGATTTGGGCACGTTTTAGGGGTGAGAAATGGAAGAAGAACATGACCGTGAAGTGATTCGGCTAAGCTTAAGGGGTGAGAAATGGAAGAAGAACATGAGCGCGAAGTGATTTGGGTAAGTTTTAGAGGTGAGAAATGGAAGAAGAACATAAGCGCGGAGTGCTTTGGGTAAGTTTTAGGGGTGAGAAATGGAAGAAGAACATGACCGCGAAGTGATTTGGGTAAGTTTTAGGGGTGAGAAATGGAAGAAGAACATTAGTGCGAAGTGATTTGGTTAAGTTTTAGGGGTGAGAAATGGAAGAAGAACATAAGTGCGAAGTGATTTGGGTAAGTTTTAGCGGTGAGAAATGGAAGAAGAACATGTCAGCGAAGTGATTTGGGTAAGTTTTAGGGGTGAAGAACATAAGTGCAAATTGATTTGGGTAAGCTTTAGGAGTGAGAAATGGAAGAAGAACATGATCGCGAAGTGATTTGGTTAAGTTTTAGGGGTGAGAAATGGAAGAAGAATATAAGCACGAAGTGATTTGGGTAAGTTTTAGGGGTGAGAAATGGAAGAAAAACATAAGCGCGAAGTGATTTGGGCACGTTTTAGGGGTGAGAAATGGAATAAGAACATAAGCACGAAGTGATTTGGGTAAGTTTTAGGGGTGAGAAATGGAAGAAGAACATAAGCGCAAATTGATTTGGGCACGTTTTAGGGGTGAGAAATGGAAGAAGAACGTGACCGTGAAGTGATTCGGCTAAGCTTAAGTGGTGAGAAATGGAAGAAGAACATAAGCGCAGAGTTCTTTGGGTAAGTTTTAGGGGTGAAAAATGGAAGAAGAACATGACCGCGAAGTGATTTGGGTAAGTTTTAGGGGTGAGAAATGGAAGAAGAACATTAGTGCGAAGTGATTTGGGTAAGTTTTAGGGGTGAGAAATGGAAGAAGAACATAAGTGCGAAGTGATTTAGGTAAGTTTTAGGGGTGAGAAATGGAAGAAGAACATGACCACGAAGTGATTTAGGTAAGTTTTACGGGTGAGAAATGGAAGAAGAACATAAGTGCGAAGTGATTTGGGTAAGTTTTAGCGGTGAGAAATGGAAGAAGAACATGACAGCCAAGTGATTTGGGTAAGTTTTAGGGGTGAAGAACATAAGTGCAAATTGATTTGGGTAAGCTTTAGGAGTGAGAAATGGAAGACAACATGATCGCGAAGTGATTTGGTTAAGTTTTAGGGGTGAGAAATGGAAGAAGAACATAAGCACGAAGTGATTTGGGTAAGTTTTAGGGGTGAGAAATTGAAGAAGAACATGACAGCGAAGTGATTTTGGTAAGTTTTAGGGGTGAGAAATGGAAGAAGAACATGACAGCGAAGTGATTTAGGTAAGTTTTAGGGGTGAGAAATGGAAGAAGAACATGACCGCAAAGTGATTTGGGTAAGTTTTAGAGGTGAGAAATGGAAGAAGAACATAAGCGCGGTGTGCTTTGGGTAAGTTTTAGGGGTGAGAAATGGAAGAGGAACATAAGTGCGAAGTGCTTTGGGTAAGTTTTAGAAGTGAGAAATGGAAGAAGAACATAAGTGTGAAGTGATGTCGGTAAGTTTTAGGGGTGAGAAATGGAAGAAGAACATGACCGCGAAGTGATTTGGATACGTTTTAGGGGTGACAAATGGAAGAAGAACATAAGCGCGAAGTGATTTGGGTAAGTTTTAGTGGTAAGAAATGGAAGAAGAACATGACCGCGAAGTGATTTGGGTAAGTTTTAGGGGTGAGAAATGGAAGAAGAACATTAGTGCGAAGTGATTTGGGTAAGTTTTAGGGGTGAGAAATGGAAGAAGAACATAAGTGCGAAGTGATTTGGGTAAGTTTTAGGGGTGAGAAATGGAAGAAGAACATGACCACGAAGTTATTTGGGGAAGTTTTAGGGGTGAAGAACATAAGTGCGAAGTGATTTGGGGAAGTTTTAGGGGTGAGAAATGGAAGAAAAACATGACAGCGAAGTGATTTAGGTAAGTTTAAGGGGTGAGAAATGGAAGAAGAACATGACCGCAAAGTGATTTGGGTAAGTTTTAGGGGTGAGAAATGGAAGAAGAACATAAGCGCGAACTGCTTTGGGTAAGTTTTAGGGGTGAGAAATGGAAGAAGAACATAAGCACGAATTGCTTTGATTAAGTTTTGGGGTGAGAAATGGAAGAAGAACATAAGTGCAAAGTGATTTGGGTACGTTTTAGCGGTGAGAAATGGAAGAACATGACAGCGAAGTGATTTGGGTAAGTTTTAGGGGTGAAGAACATAAGTGCAAATTGATTTGGGTAAGTTTTAGGAGTGAGAAATGGAAGAAGAACATGATCGCGAAGTGATGTGGTTAAGTTTTAGGGGTGAGAAATGGAAGAAGAACATAAGCACGAAGTGATTTGGGCACGTTTTAGGGGTGAGAAATGGAAGAACATATAAGCAAACAAAATCGGTGGTACCAGTAAACCACCCAAAGGGAACAGGTACTTAAGGGCACCAGCTATCTGCTAACCATAGAAGACATTAATAGTTCATCAAAAATAAATGTATTAATCCATAGCTATAAAAAACATCCACATACAACATACAAAGACAATCACCTACATTTAAAATCTACAAACATATAATTATCATCCAGCAGGAGTGACCCTATAAAAATACTACCTACCTAAAAAATATATATATGTACACATAATGAAAAGAAATCTCTAGAAAATTCAACATATCCTAAGACCAAAGTGCTGTGGTGCAATGAAAGAATAAGGTGCTAAGTGCTGAGTTAAAAAGTGCACTATCCCCTCGATTCAAAGAGCCAAAGTTAATTGATTTCGTATCGAGAATCGTAAGTTTGGGTGGGTGTTTGTCATTTTTTCTTGTTTTTTTGGCCATTTCGTATTCGCACGATCGTTCGCGCATAGACGTATATGAACATACGCATTTCGTACGAGAATCGTATAATTTGCGTTACTTCGTGTGTTTTTCCCGTCCAAATCGTATTATTTGCGTCCGATCCTATTTTTTACGTCCTTCACATGGGCTTGCGCCCAATTCAGAGAGGTGATTGCTAATTGTTTTGAAGCCCATTAAAGAGCTGCTTTACGAAATGTTTGCCGGCAGCTATTTGGCCTCGGGAGTAGGATGGAGCGGAGCGAGTTTGTGGCACATCAAGGGCTTATGCTTTTTGGCATTGAGTTGATCGAGATGTCTGAGAGCAGATTGCCCCTGCGTCGTCGCATGAACATCGATAGCATGAATGATGTTGAGCTGTTCGAGCTGACCAGGCTTAATCGCGCTTCCCTCCAAAAATTATATAGTGAGCTGCGGCCATGGTTAGCCCGCACCACAAGGAAGGGGCATGCAATTTCAGGTATGACCAAGATGCTTGGCTGCCTGCAATTTTTGGCGAACGGCTCGTTCCAGAGGCTGGGTGCCCTCTCTGTGGGGATGTCACAGCCTACGCTGAGCCGCGCACTGTCTAAATTTTTGGAAGGCATGGCTGCCATAACTCAAAAATATATTTATTTTCCTGATGATATGGCAGCCAGAAACGCCATTAAGCTTGGGTTTTATAATGTGGCCGACATGCCCAACGTTATTGGTGCAATTGACTGCACACATGTGGCACTCGTACCTAGGGCAGCCGACGAGTATATATATAGGTATTGAGATTGGTTATTATGTTGCCCAACGTGTCATGTAACCTGTTTTCCTTTGCGGCAGCATATTTGTTTATCCCTCATTTGTGTAGCTGCTTTATCTAGGCTTTTCATTAGTCTTTCCCAATAGAGTGCAGACATGTTTTGTGGTTAATTTATTAGTTTGGGTCAAATATCAATTACCCTTTTTGTATGTTTTTGCCTTAAGGAATCGTAAAATGGGACACTCACTTAATGTCCAGGCCGTGGTTGGTCCGGATATGCGGTTTATGAGTGTCCTTGCCGGCTACCCCGGATCGTCCCACGACTCCTATATCCTCCGGCGATCTGGGTTGTTTCGGAGATTTGAGGCAGGTGAATTTTCGGGCGCATGGCTGCTTGGTAAGTGTGTCCTATTTGTGTGTTATTAAATGTGGCATTAATCTTGTATTTGTTGATATGTTTGTTTTTGTAAACTTTACATAAGCGTCCAACTGCCTTTTTCTTGGCTCATATATTAGGAACTTACCAAAAAAATGCTTGTCTCGCTTTGGCCTTCAGAATGTTTTCCCTTTAGTTAGGATGTCTGTAAGTTCCTTGTGCCTAAATATATTGGTTTGGAGTTTATACCCAAGGATCTTTGACCTTTGGCTCCTTTTGTGCTATTGGTCTTTAAATGTCAAAGTGGACTTAAACTGCATACATTGTAGTTTCCAGAGAAATGTGGATAGGCCCTCAGCAGCATCCTAATTGTAACATGTCTGAAAACTACAAATATATGTAAAATACAAATACCCTTGGCCGTGCAGATGTTTGTTAATTAATTGGTATATAGAAGTGCCATTTTTATTTAGGTTATACCTTAGTGCAATTTTTGGGGGCCCTAATGTGCCCTGTTTTTTTTGGGGAACACTTTACCTTACATCATTATGATATCTGTGAAATTTTTGGTGTTGGTTGTGTTGCCTTTTTAATTTTGATTACATTTAATTCTCTGTTTAAGGTGATTCCGGGTACCCACTTCTACCCTGGCTCATGACGCCTGTGCTGCGGCCCCAGGATGCCTCTCAGGAAGCGTATAACCGTGCGCATCGCAAGACCCGGGCTGTTGTGGAGAGGGCCTTTGGTCTGCTGAAGACACGTTTTCGTTGCCTTGACCATACTGGGGGGGCCCTGCAATATGATCCCAAGAAAGTGATCGACATTATAATGGCATGTGCTGTTTTGCACAATTTTGCCATCATGGAACGTGTCCCACGTTATGTGGACAGCCTGCCCTCTTCAGCCGTCGAGGATGAAGTCGAGAATTTTGAGGGGCCCCCCAGTGAGTCTGGCCAATCTGTTCGAGCCAACCTGATCAGCCAGCATTTTACTTAACTTTTTTCCCTGTCTCACCATTCTGTATGTCTGTGTTATCCTTTTTGTTACATATGTTGTTTTGCCGTAATGTGGCATTACCTCTAAGTAAAACATTTAGACCTTAATTGTTGCCTAATGTATTTCATGTAGTTTCCTTAGCTTTAGCTTTGCATTGTTACACCTCTTCAAACCCAAATTATCTGGTTTAGCCCAAGCTGTTAAAAATGTCTTCCCACTAAAAACGCCACAAGTATTGTAAGTGATTTTTTTTTTTTACTTTGAAAAGGAAAAATTATAGTGCTTAACAGAAATCATTCCACATACATCTGTGGTTACAAATGGATAACATTACAAAAAAACATCGAGCACATCTACACCTGGAAGTGAGTGGCACAACCAAACAAGGACACCCAGTCCAAAGGCCAGCCTAGTCCAGTCATTAATATTGCCTGTGCCCAGGGATATTTGGGCATGGCCATAATGTCACACAAACATGTCTGCAAACAGGAGGAGCACCAACCAAATACATAGGTAAAGCCATAAGTGGCCAGATACACTCCACATAGACCTATGGCATTGGCTAGTGGCCTTAAGCATTACTCTAAGGAGCTATATGGGAGCAAATACAAAACACAACCTGCCAGAGCAACACAAAATGGATTGTTTGAAACCTCAAAGGACAAGTAAATACAGTGGGGGTTAAGAGAAAAGATGTCCCACACACCCATGGCTTAATAGGGTGGCTGCCCATAATACCCAGGTGGAGGTCCAGGTGGAGGTCCATGTGAATGGGACCTAGCCTGGGCCATGGCAGCATTGTGAATTTGAAACTGCTCCACAATGTTTCTCTGCATATTGGTCATCTCAGCCATGGCTGACTGGATGCCATTACTTGCATTGGCCACGTTGCTGTTGAGGGTACGCAACTCCGCGAGGATGCCCTGTAGACTGGTATGGATGTTGACCATGTCGGCATGCCTTTGCTCACGCTCTGTAACGAGCTGGGCGTCATAAGAGTCCCTTTGTTGGGTCCATAATTGAAGCAGGGCACTCTGCCTCCCCTGGGAAATTGTGGGGCGGCGTAATGGCGTCCGCCGCACAATTACCCTGGCTCTTGGGCGTGCCCTGCCGCGTGGTGTCGTACCCTCAACAGCAACCGGCCTGCTTTGCAAATCCTCAGCAGCAGAGTGAACACTGGGGACTGTAGTGTCAGTCTCCCCATGTGCAAGCACAATGGATGGAGATTCACTCTGCTGCTGAGGATTGGCCAGAGAAACATTATGGAGCAGTTCCAAATTGGGACCCAGGGGGAGTTCATCCGACGTGCCCTGTACGGAGACATCATCATCTTCCTCCATGTCCTGGATCTCTTCCATGAGTGTGCGGGTCTGTAGGGACATATAAAAAAAAAAAGGCTAAGTTTGCGTCCAAATTTTGGTTTTCAACAGTTTAACACATTCTTAAGCACTTGTTAGTATTTATGCTACTAAATTAACTTACCGAAAATCTCTGATCTGGGCTCCTATGCTGTACGGACCTGGTAGGCATAACCAAACTGGGGGGTGAGTTTACCCTTGCTGAGGGATCATGCTGGGCTGAAGAAGAGAAAAACAAACCACGTAAACACACACACATAACCTTTTTTTGGATAGGTAATCAAATATAGCTCTATTTGTAATATTATTCAACTCTAGAGCAATGGTGACCTTTGTTCAAACACACGCAAGTTTACATAGGTGCAATGGCTCTGAAAAACTGCTAACTGACCTCAGTTCTAAGTCAGGAAGTGTACCCAGTCAGCATACAACTTTCAAGGCACATTTTTGGATTTAGCCTACCATTCGCTAGGTCCGTGGTACTAAAACAATTGTTGTAAAGGCCCATTTCAAGGTATGTGGTGAGAGGTGAATGTCTGGCCATGGTGCTGACGCAGGGGGTGTCTAGTTAAAAATAAATACACTGGTGGAGGGGCTGGAGATTTCAAAGTGCCAACTAATAAAGGCTGCTTGCCCTTGCTGGGCTGGATGGGCCAGAGCTGAGGGGACAGGGATTGGATGGCTAAAGGGGGGAGTTAACGTATTGATGGTGATGGGATGGATGGAGCCAATCTGTTACAAATGTATGGGGCTTATGTGGGGGGGGGCATGGGGGGACTGTGGCAGATGGGCCAGAGCAGGGGCAGCGGGACACGATTGTGGCCAGATAAATTTTTACAAAGTTACTGTGTACCTTGCAATGCCACTTCCTGTGCAGTACTTCATATTGCAATGCTATGTTTCAGGGAGCCATGACATTGGGCAGGAGACCAACCACTACATCGCCGATCAAGGTGGCAGCTCTGAGCACGTCAACACAGAAGTAACTGAGTGCAGGGCTGTCTGGGCAGGGGTCCTTGAATGTGGTGCCAAGGTCCGCATTGGGACCCCGGGCCGCCAGTTGAGTCTCGCTGCTCTAGGTCAGATATGTTTGTGGGTGGCTAATTAAATTGTTAACTCAAACACAACTCACACAACCAAAAGGCAACCCATACATAATGATGTGTGTTTTGTGATTGATTCAAAATATCTCACTTATCTTGCGAAACTTCATGACTTTAACAATCCAATTGGACATTTGAACTTTGCCATAATGGCTGTGGGCCTAAATGTGTGATTCCCAGGGACAAAAAGAGGACACAAACAGCCACAGTAGTGCGAGGCCAAGCAAGGCAAACCATAGGGGCATCCCGTTATCTTGTTACTAGTGAACTGTAGATTATTTAGCAAACAGGCAAACATGCAGATTTAAGAGTACTCACCGTGGGTACGGGTCGGTGAGTCTGTGTCCCTTAGACCAGCATGTCCACCGACCGCGACCGGATGGAGAAGTCCAAGCACAATCTCCTCAGCAGGGGTAAACTCCAATTTAGATGGAAAGCCACCTCCAGTTTTCATGCTGAAAAGAGAAAATCGTTTGGTACTCAGAAAAGGTGCATACAGTACATCCAAAACATTATATTTAGCGAAAACATTTATTTACCTGTAATTATGCCTTTTAATTTCTTTTTGCCGTACAGCATACTTCAGATCAGAGATTTTCTTCTGAATTTGGGACACATCTTTCCTCTCTTCCCCCGCTGCATTTACTTGTCGGAGGATGGTTTCAAACAATTCCATCTTGCGCTGCTTGGTGGTGTGTTTGGATTTGCTCCCATATAGCTCGTCATAGTATAATGTAAGGCCACTAGCCAATGCCATATTTTGGTCATGGGAGAATCTCCCACTCAACTGGCCGCGGCGCAATGTGCGGCCAGATGGTTGGCTTGGCTGCTCCTCCATGTGTGCAGACACATGTGGTGACATTATGGCCTGGGGCTGGGTAGGGGAATGGCCGGATTGGTGGCTTCCCAATGACTGGACTGGACTGGCCAAGGGACTGGGTGTTCTTGCGTGGCTGGCCACCGAACTTCCAGGTGTAGATGTGGTCATGGTTGCAAATCGGGGCCCTCTTGGGGGGCTAGGTTCCCGGCTGGTGCCAGGTCGGGGGCTCTGTTCCCGGCTGGTGCCAGGTCGGGGGCTTCTGGCCCTGGATTGGGTTCGGCGGGCCCTGTAGGGGCTTCTGGCCCTGGATGGGGTTCTTCTGGCCCTGTAGGGGCTTCTGGCCCTGGATTGGGTTCGGCGGGCCCTGTAGGGGCTTCTGGCCCTGGATTGGGATCTGCGGCCTCTGGCTGGGCTTCTGGCCCTGGATTGGGTTCGGCGGGCCCTGTAGGGGCTTCTGGCCCTGGATGGGGTTCTTCGGGCCCTGTAGGGGCTTCTGGCCCTGGATTGGGTTCGGCGGGCCCTGTAGGGGCTTCTGGCCCTGGATTGGGATCTGCGGCCTCTGGCTGGGCTTCGTGCCCTGGATTGGGTTCGGCGGGCCCTGTAGGGGCTTCTGGCCCTGGATGGGGTTCGGGCCCTGGATGGGGTTCGGGCCCTGGCTGGGCTTTGTGCCCTGGATTGGGTTCTTCGGCCTCTGGCTGGGCTTCGGGCCCTGGATGGGGTTCGGGCCCTGGATGGGGTTCGGGCCCTGGCTGGGCTTCGTGCCCTGGATGGGGTTCTTCGGCCTCTGGCTGGGCTTCGGGCCCTGGATGGGGTTCGGGCCCTGGCTGGGCTTCGTGCCCTGGATGGGGTTCTTCGGCCTCTGGCTGGGCTTCGGGCCCTGGATGGGGTTCGGGCCCTGGATGGGCTTCGGGCCCTGCTGCGGGGCATGGGTTTCCGAACTGCCCTACTTGAAGGCATGGCCGGTGTGGGCTCACTTGTGCTGCCTGTTCTGGGGGCAGAGGTGGTGGGTGCTGCAGTTGCCAGCTTTTTGGCTGCAGGGGCACGGGGCTTGGGGCCCCTTTTTTTGGTACCTGAGGGTCCAGGGTCCCTTGGTGGGGCCGAGGTGGGAGTCTTGCCTCTCAGTTTTCGCCGACCTTGCTGGGACCTTGTTGTGGGGCCCTCCGCGGTCTTGCTTGGCTGGGGTCGCTTGCTCATCGCCTTTTTCGGTGCCATCGTACACAAATGCTCAAAGAGAATGAGCTTTGGGTGCAGGGACCTTTAAATAATGAGCCCAGCGTGTGACGCCTATGCGCACGACTACGCGCTCGTACGAACGTACGTTCGAGCGGAACCAGGAAACCGCTGGGGTTTCACTTATCTGCTGCCTGGAAGAAGCATAAAGATGGCGCCCACTATCTTCACCCGTCAACAGGAAGAGATCCTCATGCTGGTAAGTGGCTGCCTGTGCATTTTAATCGAATAGTCAATGATGGCCTAAATGTAAATGATGCGTTTTGAACTAGTTTGGGGTCTCTTAATGTTTAATCACTGGCTCCTCACACTTCATCCTCAAGGGCCGAGCCTGGCCACGTTTTCAACTGTCTATGCTGATGTCCTAATTCGGCCAATTGCTCCGGCTTAGCAACAGTTAATTAACCTGTGGAGTAGCGGGGCGAGCTGGCAAACCTGGCCTGTCTCGGACCTTGATGCGGATGTTTGAGGAACACTGTTTTCCTAAGCCATAAAAACACAACGGGAAGCCACACACGTGGTCCAAAAGCCTAAGCATTAGGCTACATCTTGGATGTTTAAACCATCCTAACATGCCATAGATGCAGGTGGCCTGATTCTTGATGTTGGCTATTATCTGTATGTACATGGTGTGTGATACATATAACATAAGACCAGACTGTCAATCACAGTCAACGTCCTCTTTAAGGCACTCCCCAAAAATGGCTGCCACTCGAAATGTGTGTGTTAATGACATTAAATTCTCAACTTGTGATGCAACACATATGGGTCTGTGTGTAAAAGTAAAAGCTCTGTGTCCATTATGTTTTTCAGATCATGCTTCAGCGCCGGTATGACTTCGCGCCCAATGTGTGCGAGAAAAGGGACATCGCCCGGGAGATCATCGCGGAGATCCACCGTGTGACCAGCACCACCTTCACTCACACCCAGATAATGCAGCATTGGTCGGACCTGAAACGTCTGCACATGCCCCGGGTGCGGAGGTATTTTGGGATCCATTTCCCAAGTAAGTACAAAGCAATAGCATGGTATATGTTCCAAATGTATAAGTTATGCCTTTATTTATAATGACTTTTCTTTGGTAGTGTTGGAAATGGATTTCAGAATTCGCCGCACCCGGAGACGTACAGGCCGACCAGTGCTGCATGACTCTGCATCTGTGAGTGAAGGTGGTGGATCTCCCGGGCGACGGACCTACCCCTCCTCTGTGGCCTCCTCAGACCAGCCCCTGGACCTTACCACAGAGGAGGGGCCAAGGCGCGTGGGCGTGGAGTCATACCTGGCCACGCATGGGGAAGGCTCTGGTATGTCACTCTTCATGTATAGGCACAAAGATATACATGGCAGGCCAAAAACTAAGTTATCCTTTATTATGTATTTGTAGAAGCTTCTGGAGCGGGTGAGATAGTGGAGGAGGAGGCAGCAGAGATGCTTGAAGTCGATCCTGGCGAAGGTGAGTGATGTCAGCCAGACTGGGAGCCAGATATGTTGGGAATAGTGACTCTATACAAGTACTAACCAAATGTCACATGTTTCTCCAGGGACTTCTTCACAGCAGAGCCAGGACCAAGGGCAGCCTGTTGGCCCCAACCAGCCATCTGTCGGCCACCAACTCCGTAAGTCTCCATGCCATTATTCATATTAATGTTTGCTTAGCTAATAACACACACATAACTAAAGGCGTTGCCAATGTGTAGTTCACACTTTCATGTGGGCACTTCGTTAGCTTAAAGAGGACCCTAACTAGTATTAAGAACCAAAGACTTAGCCATCACACTGTACCTACAGATTAGAAACATGGAAAAACACCCTTCACCCATCTAATGCATGTTATTAGACTTACCAAAAACCAATATTGGGGAATATGGAATGCGCAATATTTACAGGCAGCATGGGATACAGATTGTAAAAAGGAAGGTGCTGCCATGCATTGTGTGAGTGATGACCTTTCCCTCAACCCAGCTATGCTCGGGATTCCCAACGCACCACTGTAACCTACTCCCCTGTACTTTATCCAACTCTCCACTCCTCATTAAGTGTTATGCTTCAGAGTCCAGATGGCGGCGCTGTAATCCCCAAAAAACCCTAAATAACTTTGAGGTGGTGCAGAATCATTTGTGAATAGTTATTGGTTTTCAGTAAATAATGTTGAAGGTCCGGTTTAAGGAGTTTAAACACTTACCTGTGGGAAATGCATTAACTGTATCCCTTTGAAGAAGGACATATGTCATGCATTTACATGTATTTGATTAACCCTAAATCTATTTCCAGCATACAAACCGGTCTGGGACTCCTATTTATGTTTCTTTCTCTATTGGTTACAGGGATGATCCCCCAAACCTTGGCGGGAAAAAAAAAAAGAATGAAGGAGTTGGTGGCCGAGCTGCTGGCCATACAGGCGACGTTGGGGCCAACAGATGAAGAAGAGGATGATGAATAGTGCCCTTGGTCCTGGCTCCTTTCTTTAACTTGTTTTTAAAGTTTTAAAAATTTTATAAAGTGTTTTATTGTTTTGTAAAAAAACCAAAAAATATGTTTTTACAAAAAAAACCCACAAAATAAAAAAAAAGTGTTTTACTGTTAAAAACAAACTAAATAATTATATGTGTTTTACCGAGCAAAAAAAAAAAAAAAGGTTTAAAAAAAAAAAACCAAAAAAAACAAAAAGTTTTGAAAATTATTAAAAACAAAACAAAGAAAATATTTTAAATAAATTAGATTTTAAGCCTTCCTAAATGTGTCTTTTCTAATATGCACACACCCAAAAAATTACACAAACCAGAAACAACACACTTAGAAACATATAGACATATGTAAATTATGTGATTTTCTTACGTTTTATGGACCGAGAAATGAAGTGGGATGCAGCCGCTACGGGGTTTAGGTAAGTTTGAGGGACCGAGAAATGAAGTGGGATGCAAGCGCTAAGGGGTTTAGGTAAGTTTGAGGGACCGAGAAATGAAGTTGGATGCAGCCGCTAAAGGGTTTAGGTAAGTTTGAGGGACCGAGAAATGAAGTTGGATGCAAGCGCTAAGGGGTTTAGGTAAGTTTGAGGGACCGAGAAATGAAGTTGGATGCAGCCGCTACGGGGTTTAGGTAAGTTTGAGGGACCGAGAAATGAAGTTGGATGCAAGCGCTAAGGGGTTTAGGTAAGTTTGAGGGACCGAGAAATGAAGTTGGATGCAAGCGCTAAGGGGTTTAGGTAAGTTTGAGGGACCGAGAAATGAAGTTGGATGCAAGCGCTAAGGGGTTTAGGTAAGTTTGAGGGACCGAGAAATGAAGTTGGATGCAGCCGCTAAAGGGTTTAGGTAAGTTTGAGGGACCGAGAAATGAAGTTGGATGCAGCCGCTAAAGGGTTTAGGTAAGTTTGAGGGACCGAGAAATGAAGTTGGATGCAAGCGCTAAGGGGTTTAGGTAAGTTTGAGGGACCGAGAAATGAAGTTGGATGCAGCCGCTAAAGGGTTTAGGTAAGTTTGAGGGACCGAGAAATGAAGTTGGATGCAAGCGCTAAGGGGTTTAGGTAAGTTTGAGGGACCGAGAAATGAAGTTGGATGCAGCCGCTACGGGGTTTAGGTAAGTTTGAGGGACCGAGAAATGAAGTTGGATGCAAGCGCTAAGGGGTTTAGGTAAGTTTGAGGGACCGAGAAATGAAGTTGGATGCAAGCGCTAAGGGGTTTAGGTAAGTTTGAGGGACCGAGAAATGAAGTTGGATGCAAGCGCTAAGGGGTTTAGGTAAGTTTGAGGGACCGAGAAATGAAGTTGGATGCAAGCGCTAAGGGGTTTAGGTAAGTTTGAGGGACCGAGAAATGAAGTTGGATGCAAGCGCTAAGGGGTTTAGGTAAGTTTGAGGGACCGAGAAATGAAGTTGGATGCAGCCGCTACGGGGTTTAGGTAAGTTTGAGGGACCGAGAAATGAAGTTGGATGCAGCCGCTAAAGGGTTTAGGTAAGTTTGAGGGACCGAGAAATGAAGTTGGATGCAGCCGCTAAAGGGTTTAGGTAAGTTTGAGGGACCGAGAAATGAAGTTGGATGCAAGCGCTAAGGGGTTTAGGTAAGTTTGAGGGACCGAGAAATGAAGTTGGATGCAGCCGCTACGGGGTTTAGGTAAGTTTCTGGTTGAGGGTGCGCATGCGCAAGATCTTATAAACATACGAACGCACGAATCTAAGAGGCCAAAAACCAATGAAAACCAGAGGCAAACGCAAGTAATTGGAAGAGCTTGACGATGGAAGCAGCCGAAAAAACAGGCTGCCGCCGCAACAGGTGAGCACATGAACGTGATTTTTACGATTGGCAACTGACTGAGGCAAGTTCGGGAGATATCATACGAACGGACGTATCTTTTAGGATAGAAACGTATTTGCTTATTGAATCACTCGCAAGTTCATACGAACGCACGAGCGGACGTGAAAAATAGGATGATCGTGAGCCAAATCCAAGCTGTTACATGTTTCTTTGAATCAACCCATATATCTGCTGTTATCAATAAAGTGTCATCTGGCCATGAGGTACCCTCTAATTTATTCATGAGATCAAGTGAATCTCGGACATAGGAAGATAGGGATTGTGCAAAACCTTGTAGGTGTGTATCAATATATACACTTGCCTGTTCAGTCAGGCTCCCTATGCCCGAGATGATGGGTCGTCCTGGAGGCTTCTCCATATTTTTGTGAACTTTGGGTAATAGGTACAATGTGGGTGTAACCGGAAAGTCAACTTTAAGAAATTCAAACGTCGACTGATCTATTATGCCATTGGTATTGGCTCGATTCAAAATCTCTTCAAAGGCTGCCTTATAATGAGCACCCGGATTAGAGGGTAGTTTCTCATAATTCCTCACATCCCCCAATTGCCTGTGGGCCTCTTCAACGTAATCAGCCATGCCCCAGAGTACCACATTCCCGCCCTTGTCAGCCTCCCGGATGACAAGGGCGGGGTTGACCGCCAGGGACCGCATGGCTTCCTGTTCCCCTCTGGAAAGATTGAATTGTACTTTTGGTTGAGCCAGATTCTCAATTGCACCACTCACCACGCGGAAGAAAGTAAGAACCGCTGGTGCTGTTCCAAAGGCTGGGGTAAATCTTGATGGTTTTCTGAACTTGTTCATTAGGGTCAGCCAAGTCTGTGGATTATCTTCACCCACATGTGGATCAAGATTCATAAATGCTCGTTCTAGGTCCTCCTGCGCAGTGTGGGAGCTGGTATTCACCACTGAGGTGCAGGAGGTGTTGGGGGTATGCGAAGCACCTGGCGTTAGAGTCTTCGTTTTTTCGGACAGTGTGATGCTAATCTGAGGGGATCCCAATTGATTCGCCCCATATTGCCTCGCCTGTCTCCTCTTTCTCCTGAAACTCTTGCCCCCCCTCCTTGTCTGTTTTCTATGTCTCTCTGATCCATGTTGCCTGGGGATAAAAAATGCTGCTGTTCCTGGGACCCCTCAAAAGAACTGCCAGAAACTGAGGAACTTCTACTGATAGAGCGTTGGAACCGATGCTTGTGAAACGCATCCCTTCCATTGCCCTGATGACGCCACTTGTACACCCTTTTCTCATCCTTATCTCTTTTATCTCTGGCCATTTTAGATCTTTTATTTGTTATTATTCCATCCTCATAAGCTTCTAAATCTTTTTTGAGGGTGTCCTGAAAATCTGGAAGAACATAAGCACAAAGTGATTTGGGTAAGTTTTAGGGGTGAGAAATGGAAGAAGAACATAAGCGCGAAGTGATTTGGGCACGTTTTAGGGGTGAGAAATGGAAGAAGAACATAAGCACGAAGTGATTCGGGTAAGCTTAAGGGGTGAGAAATGGAAGAAGAACATGACCGCGAAGTGATTTGGGTAAGTTTTAGAGGTGAGAAATGGAAGAAGAACATAAGCGCGGAGTGCTTTGGGTAAGTTTTAGGGGTGAGAAATGGAAGAAGAACATGAGCGCGAAGTGATTTGGGTACGTTTTAGGAGTGAGAAATGGAAGAAGAACATAAGCGCGAAGTGCTTTGAGTAAGTTTTAGGGGTGAGAAATGGAAGAAGAACATGACCGCGAAGTGATTTGGGTACGTTATAGGAGTGAGAAATGGAAGAAGAACATAAGCGCGAAGTGCTTTGAGTAAGTTTTAGGGGTGAGAAATGGAAGAAGAACATGACCGCGAAGTGATTTGGGTAAGTTTTAGAAGTGAGAAATGGAAGAAGAACATGAGCGCGAAATGATTTGGGTAAGTTTTATGGGTGAGAAATGGAAGAAGAACATAAGCGCGAAGTGATTTGGGTAAGTTTTAGGGGTGAGAAATGGAAGAAGAACATAAGCGCGAAGTGCTTTGAGTAAGTTTTAGGGGTGAGAAATGGAAGAAGAACATGACCGCGAAGTGATTTGGGTAAGTTTTAGAAGTGAGAAATGGAAGAACATAAGCGCAAATTGATTTGGGTAAGTTTTAGGGGTGAGAAATGGAAGAAGTACATGACTGCGAAGTGATTTGGGTAAGTTCTAGGGGTGAGAAATGGGAGAAGAACATAAGCGCGAAGTGCTTTGGGTAAGTTTTAGGGGTGAGAAATGGAAGAAGAACATAAGCGCGAATTGCTTTGGGTAAGTTTTAGGGGTGAGAAATGGAAGAAGAACATGACCGCGAAGTGATTTGGGTACGTTTTAGGAGTGAGAAATGGAAGAAGAACATAAGTGTGAAGTGATGTGGGTAAGTTTTAGGGGTGAGAAATGGAAGAAGAACATGACCGCGAAGTGATTTGGGTAAGTTTTAGGGGTGAGAAATGGAAGAATAACATAAGCGCGAAGTGCTTTGAGTAAGTTTTAGGGGTGAGAAATGGAAGAAGAACATGACCGCGAAGTGATTTGGGTAAGTTTTAGAAGTGAGAAATGGAAGAACATAAGCGCAAAGTGCTTTGGGTACGTTTTAGGGGTGAGAAATGGAAGAACATGACCGCGAAGTGATTTGGGTAAGTTCTAGGGGTGAGAAATGGGAGAAGAACATAAGCGCGAAGTGCTTTGGGTAAGTTTTAGTGGTGAGAAATGGAAGAAGAACATGACCGCGAAGTGATTTGGGTAAGTTTTAGGGGTGAGAAATGGAAGAAGAACATAAGTGCGAAGTGATTTGGGTAAATTTTAGGGGTGAGAAATGGAAGAAGAACATGACCGCGAAGTGATTTGGGTAAGTTTTAGGGGTGAGAAAAGGAAGAACATAAGCGCGAAGTGCTTTGGGTAAGTTTTAGGGGTTAGAAATGGAAGAAGAACATAAGAGCAAAGTGCTTTGGGTAAGTTTTAGGGGTGAGAAGTGGAAGAAGAACATGACCGCGAAGTGATTTGGGTAAGTTTTAGGGGTGAGAAATAGAAGAAGAACATAAGCGTGAATTGCTTTGGGTAAGTTTTAGGGTTGAGAAATAGAAGAAGAACATAAGCGCGAATTGCTTTGGGTAAGTTTTAGGGGTGAGAAATGGAAGAAGAACATGACCGCAAAGTGATTTGGGTAAGTTTTAGGTGTGAGAAATGGAAGAAGAACATGACCGCGAAGTGATTTGGGTAAGTTTTAGGGGTAAGAAATGGAAGAAGAATGAAAGCGCGAAGTGATTTTGCTAAGCATTGTAGTACGTGACTGAACCAAATATGTAGGCGAGCACTTTAATGAGTTAAGCTTGTAGTTCGCAGGCGTAAGATGGTAAGGATTTTCATCTGGACGATTATTTATTGTAAAAGGAAATCTGAATCTAACAGGAAACGTAGGGGTTTCGTGGGAGGAGACGATGAAAAATGGGCAAAAATGAAAGCCTACGTTGTAACATGAGTGGAAAATGACATTCTCGTTGGCATGCGAACGGACGAATACTTTACAGAAGGCTTGCGATGCATGCTTAGAATCACTCGAACACTCATACGAGAGCGGGAACATTTAAAAAAAAATACGGATCGACACAAAAACTAAAGTCTTTTTTTGTCTCTCTGAATCAACCCTCATGCTTAGCTGTTCAAATGTTTTATAAAAGATGCTAAAAAAAGATGCTAAAAAAAGATGCTGAAATCAAGATTACATTTTTTTCTCACCTTTTTTTGTGAGAATTTTTTTAATTATTTTTTTTTTAAATGTGTTTTTATTGAGGTTTGGCAAGTCCATATGAGAATACCAGGCATTGAGCAGAAATATACGTCTTGACAACATCTTTGTTACAACGGTACTATAATAGATGCAGATCAGGTCTTCTTCTTGTGCTTCCATACAAGGGCATGGCATTATAGGCACCACCAGTAGAGTCTTACCCCTCTCCCATACATCTTGTAGCCTGGTGTGAGACTGAGGAGGCAACCCGCTGCTTATTGTTCCTCCCCAATTGGAGGGTCTCCCGCTATTAATTTTGTCATGTACCACTCAGTATACTTAAAAGTGTTTCGGACCTTATTTCTAACCTCTAAGGTCAAAGTGTTAATAAAACTTTCCCATGTGTTAAAGACCCTTGATTCTTTATTAGATGCCGAGTCAATCCAATCAAATTTGAAGAATAGTTGTAATTTTTTCAAGAATACACTAAATTGGTGGTTTCCGGATATATCCAGGTTTGTAGTAATGGTTTTCCTCGCTATTGCCGATATGAAGAGCAACAGCCTCCTAGTTCCCGAATCTGATAGACCCATCTGGAAGGAATTAAGTGGGGAGAAATAATTATAATGATATTGCCTCAACAGCATCTCTCTGTATAAGGACACTCACAAAACCGAGAGCAGTTGTAGGATTTTAAAAACAGACAAATCCTGTGTTGAAGCCATTTAGGCATACCAGTCTTCTGGTTTTCCAACACTAGCTATTCCTTAAAAAATTCATAGTGGATGGAAATGGCTTTCCTGTTGGATAGGCTGGCCTCCAGCAAGCCGTCCAACTCATTGGGCAAATCAGTCCCCGACTGTTTTTTGATTATTTTTCTTATGTAGGAAGTCGCTTGAAAAAAAGCAAAAATATGCATATTTAAGATGGGGTAGTGCTGTGAAGCTATTTCGTGAGACAATACTTTTTAATGATTTTTGTTAATTAAAGCTGATATTGAGGTTATGCCCGAGGCCTGCCATGGCTTATATATGGCAGCTGTGTTCCCTACACAGAGGTCTAAATTTCCCCCCAGCGGTAAAAGCAACAGGCAGGTATTTGTTGATATGAACGAATGTCTCTGATATAGTGGACCTAACCGAGGAAGGGGTGCTAGACCTATCCATATGCATGTCTGCCATTTTAATTAAAATTAAGTTCTAATGGTCCTGCAATTTTTGCATTGGGTCAATAAAAAAAGGGAGGTTTTGAGCATTAGGAGCATACAGGTTAACCGCCGTGAGATTTCCAGCTTAAACCAGACCTTCAGCATAATTTAATGAAAAGCCCAAACTTTTAAAAAACTATTCCCCAGCATCTAAAATTAATATATTACCCTACCTTACTAACTATTTTTTCCCCCACCGGGCTGCAACTCTGTTCAGGACTCTGTGATACGGTCGCCGCCATCTTGACTCAAAAGCATCACAGATACTGAGGAGAGGAGATCAGGATAAAGTACAGGGGGTGGAGTTATAGCTGTGCTTTGCACAGACAGAGCAGAGCTAGGGTCAGGGAAAAGACAGCAATCCCAGAATGCAGAGCGACACAGTCAGAAGGCACTTCCTGTTTGCAGGCTGCCTGATGCTCCATAAGCTGCCATCTTGGATGTTTAAAGGCTCATAACATGCAGTAGATGCAGGTAGGATGATTTTTAATGTGAGCAATCTGTATGTACAGGGTGTGGGAAACATATAAGATAGGCTCTTATTCAGGATGAAGGTCCACTTTAAGTAGGTCCGCTTTAAGTATAATGACTGTTTGGATCACTAATGATTCAATTACTCTATAGCCAAGAGATCTCCTAAGCAAAATCACAACTCCCCTCTGCTATTACCTCATTAATCTAGCTTAGGTTGCACTCCTCTACCTCCTTCCAGTGTGTCTCCTGCAGTAAAACGATGTCTGCCTCGAGGTGTCCCAGGTGCTGCAAAATCTTCCTCTTTATATGGTGATTAGGCCCCCCTACATTCCACAAGAGCAGCTTCGGGTGGGCCACCCTGCAGTCTGTGCCACACTCCTGTACCCAGCTTATCTGGTTTTGGGGTGATCTAAGGCTTTCAGAAAATGGGATTCCCCAGGGAGGTGGACCAAAACCAGAGATGGTCAAAATCACAGGTTTTGGTTCACTTTAAAGAGGAACAAAGCCCAAAAATGTCACTTTCTTCCTTTATGGCGGGACATACTGATTTGGGATGCCCCGCTGTTTGTATCCCCTGATAGCCCTAAAAATCACCTATTGCTGGGCTTCCCCCGTGGACCGCTCAGCCAATTTACTTCAAATGTTCTTTGGTGCTTTGAGCTCGGGGAGACAAGTAGTCACTCTGAATCAAGCGAGTACCTTCAGAAACATCCCTACTCATCTCTAAATGTGTGCATGCCAGCGTCGACCATTCAGAAAGGCCTGGCGCCGAGACGTGGCAAGGGATCTTGGAAGAGGTAGGTGAAACTGGGTGATCCAGGGGGAGGGGTTATGATAGTGGGGCATTGCAAATCGGATCACCAGCATACTAAAAATCCTGGAGATCCTGGGTCCCTTTTAAAGTGGACCAAAACCCATCTCAGGACGCCATGGAATCTATAACAATCCAGGGTCACCTGGGTACCTTTCCTGGTTTGGAATTCCCCACTGTGTGAGACCCTGCATATCCCCGGTAAAACCTACCTCATGCCCAATCCAAGGGCACATGTGTAGGCTGAATTTGGGATGCCCCATAAAGACACCCACACCAACTGGAATCATCACTGGAATCTAAAAGATTCATATAGGTGGGACAGGAGCATGGTGCGGCTGGGGATGTGGCTGCTTTTTGCTTCTATTAATCCTAATCAGAGCTGTTTGTTCAATGACATAGTCAAGGCGAACGGCTCTGATTGGACAAGAGCCTCCATATGCAATGTTAGAGGTTAGTGAATACTGGCGACTTGGGGAGTTTCACACAGCGGGGAATCCTGGTCCAATGAACTAAGCCCAGAATAGTCAAAATCCCCGGTTTTGTTACGCTTTTAAAAATGTTTTTTAAATGTTTTTTGGAAGCAGTATTTAGTCCCTGTAATCTGTTGGCATTGACAACTGTACATCAAGATCTACAAGAAGAGAGAGGAAAGTCATGTACACACAGAACACTGCTGCTATGGCCATTACTGAGATGAGGGGGCTCACTCAAACCTACACATGCCCAGCAGCAGTGTTCTGTGTGTTCAGGGCTCACTTCCCTCTTCTTGTAAATCTAGATGTACGGTTGGCAATAGCAAAAGATTGTAATAGTGAAAAATACTTTCATAAAACACACATTTACTTAAATAAGAAAAAAATGCTAGATAGGCTCAGCACCTCGAGGACATCATTTTTTCACACGGAAAATTTAAACTTGCAAGTGCCCCTGGGGCATCCCGAATCACCAACTGTGTGAGCACACTGTGCAGGCTTGCATAATACTCTAATAGATTGTAAGCTCAAGCACAAGAGCAATCTAACAGAAATGCCATGGATGTCACTAGTAGCAGAGGGATGTCACCAGCATGGGAGCCCAATGGAATGGGAATATTGCAATATATCAGCAGCAGGAAAAGGTACAACAGGGAATTGGGAATTGCATTTTTTTGCAAAATTTGCAAAAAAAAGAATTTACAGTATATGCTGTATTTGCAGCTGAATGAAACCTTTGCAGTACACTGCTCCTCTTACTGGTTGCTGGGGTGAAATGCAGTATTTTCTGAGAAAAGACAGCCCAACTAATTTAGTAATGGGATTAATCTCACAACAAAGTACTCCAATTGAAACAATTTGGAGATAACGTGAGTCTGACTACATCTGTACCAATTTCACTGAATGGAGTAAATTCTGGTTATTTGGATGAAGATTTTTATGGCATAAATTATTTGATGTATGTACGTGAAATTGAGAGTTATATGTATTTATTTAATGATTTTGCATCTATTTTCACCTATTTAATTATTAAAGGCACAAGGTGTGAAAAGACACAAGAAGAGATTGGAGCTCAATGGTTTTTCAATATAAGAATACAGAAATGTTGGAAACTGGTAGAACTGCAACAAAACAGAATAGAGGCAGATTCAGCTCATCACTTCTGGAGAAATCCCCTTCTCTCATTTTCCATTGTTCTCTTTGTATCTCAATTGAAAGCCCTTCTAGAAGCCCCTTTCAAACCTGAGCACTTGATTAGAAACATAGAAAACATAGAAACATAGAAGGTTGACGACAGAAGGAGAGCTTACGCTCCATCTAGTCTGCCCTTATGTGTATACTGTATGTACTCTTTACCTTAGGATAGATGTGTGCTTATCCCAGGCATGTTTAAATTCAGTGACTGTTGATCTTTTAACTACCTCTGCTGGAAGTTTGTTCCAAGCATCTACTACTCTTTCTGTAAAATAATATTTTCTAACATTGCTCCTGATCTCCCCCCCGACTAGCTTCAGGTTGTGCCCCCTTGTTCTATCATTAATTTTCTTCTTAAAAACACTTCCCTCCTGAACCTTATTCAATCCTTTCACATATTTAAAGGTCTCAATCATGTCCCCCCTCTCCCTTCTTTCCTCTAGACTGTACAAATTAAGTTCTTTAAGTCTCTCCTGATAAGTTTTAAGTTTAAGTCCTTCCACCATTTTCGTTGCCCGCCTTTGGACACGTTCTATTTGAATAATGTCTTTTTGCAGGTAAGGTCTCCAGAACTGCACACAGTATTCTAGCTGTGGCCTTACCAGGGCTCTATACAGCGGCATCACAACCTCCCTCTTCCTACTGGTGATGCCTCGAGCTATGCAGCCGAGCATCCTGCTTGCTTTTCCCACTACCTGGCTACACTGTCCACTCATCTTGCAGCTATCAGTAATCAGTACCCCTAAATCTCTCTCCTCCGAGGTCCTGGCTAGGTCTTTAAGGTCTAGATAAATGTGAGGCCTAACCCTGGGGGTTTAGGGGGGTTCTGGGGGAAGGAGATCAGACTGCTTTCTTTTTTATTCAATAATCAAGACATATAACAATAATATAGTTATAACATTTTTGCGTGATTTTTCATTTGGTAGAAAGATCTCCAAACAAACGGCCCTAATGACTTTGGGTACCTCTATTCAAATACATATTGCAAAAAAGAAAGCAACAAAGATATTTTAGGGCTCATAGCCTCCTCACTTGCAGGCCGTGAAATCTCAAATGTTTGCATAATTCCCAGCCTCCTGCGAGCTGTTTTCACTTGTGTGTACGCAATCGAAAGTGCTTGGCGTACGCTTTTGTTTGCTCCGAGCATTCATGTTCCTGGCCTGCGAAAGTGCATCTTAAGGCAAAAATGTACCTTTTTGAAACTTCGACCTTCGTTCTTGCTGCAGCGTGTCCACTCATCTACATGCAGCCACACGCATCCGTTTGTAGTTATACTCATCATTCCTGTCCCCTTTTTTGGGGCATCCCATGCTGTATGTGCTCTCATAGTGTCACCCATCTTGTTCCTCCTTGTTGCTGCTTCTCCTTAGGAGCATCTATGTTGTGTGTGCTCCCCCAGTGTCATTCACCTTGTTCCCCCTTGTTCCTCTTTCTCCTTTTCCTTCTGCTTCCCCTGAGTTTTTGCAACCCCACACTTTCCCTTCACCATCATGCCGGCTGCATGCTTTTGCCCAGAAGACAACACAAACCGGCAAGTCTTTTACAAACCTTTATTTTGTTTCATTTGGGGCTTCCCATGTTGTGCTCTCCCCAGTGTCACTCACCTTGTTCCTACTTGTTCCCCTTCCTCCTTTGGGGCATCCCATGTTGCGTGTGTTCCTCCCAGTGTCACTCGCTTGTTCCTCCTTGTTCCCCTTCCTTCTTTATCACATGTTGTGTGTGCTCCCCTAAGTGTGACTCATCTTGTTCCTCCTTGTTCCCCTTCTTCGTTTTCCTTCTGCTTCCCCCGAGATTCTGCAACCCCACACTTTACCTTCACCATCATGCCGGCTGCATGTTTTTGCTCAAAAGACAACACAAACCGGCAAGTTTTTTGCAAACCTTTATTTTGTTTCATTTGTTAACTTTCCGTAGTTTTTTGTTTTGCTAAATTATTTTCAGATTTTTTTTTAATTTTGTCTAAAATGGGTTAAACCATCAACTTTTAAATATGAAAATGTTAAAATTCTTTCTAAATACTAAAATTGCCATTGCAGCTTCTGGGGCATCCCACACACTTTCTGGTTGCAGTGCACTGTAAAGATAAACAAAATGCAGATCAACATCTCATTTCACACATGACTTCAAGGTCTCATTTACAATTGCCCGCACTGCTCATTACTTACTTGCCAGATGTTGACCTGCTCCTCATGGTGCCCCCCAATGCCTTGGGGCCATGCCTTTCTCAGGGTTTGTGTGTACATGAAAACATTTGCAAGAATTGAGCACATGACCTTCTTTCTATTGCAGTTTAGTCGTGTTTCATTTCACCCACCTGAGTCCGCTGTTAGCTGCGCCATTGCCGCTAACTTCCCGGGTCTGAAGATTCTACAGGGCAGAGTATGGCAAATGGCAAGCACTTGGCACAGGTGTCATTAGTTTGTGTGTGCCTTGATGTGTGTGCTTGTTGTGTTGTGCTCCTTTCTGAGCCCTGTGGCTGCGGCTGGGAATCTCTGCCCAACTCCGGTGCCTCCTTCCCTTTCGGCTTGTTCATGGGCTGCAGCTTGGTGGTCCAAAGAGGAGGATGAGCTAATTGGCACTCTTGGTGCTCAATGCCTTACACTCTCACCCAGTCTTTTGCCAGGCACTGGTGGGGCCATTCCCACATGATGGAATTGATTCTCTGTCAGAACTCTACAAGAGAAACACAATTATGTAATACAGGTCTGGCATTCTTGGGCAACTTTGTAGCAGCCACTAAAATGGGAAGGGACATCTTCCATCTCTTGAGGTCCAACCAGTGCTGCATGACCTGGGTGTGTGTCTAAACGGTCTGGGCCTGGTGCTGGGCCACCAAATGTGTTGTCTAATAAGAAGAGCATAGCCCTGTCTGCCCAGTGAAGCAATTAAACTGTGCCTGGGTTGGTGGGTTGATCGGTTGGTGGCTGTGCATGGGTTGATATTGATAGATGTCATCAGTCCA
The DNA here is from genome assembly GCA_027917425.1 of Gastrophryne carolinensis. Lineage (NCBI taxonomy): Eukaryota > Metazoa > Chordata > Amphibia > Anura > Microhylidae > Gastrophryne > Gastrophryne carolinensis. The sequence goes on from CM051235.1 coordinate 112,294,027, forward strand.
TGAGAGTTAAGCATTTTGCTCAAACTGATATGTCTGTATGTAGGGGTGTGGGCCACCACACAGTACATTTGTGCAAAACATGTGTATGCTGAAACCACGGCCAAACTGGAATGGATTTGTTACACCTTGGTCAACTTTGCAATGTGTACCCCTTGTTAAAAGCCTACATGAGCACAGCAAGGAAACGCTGAATGGTAATGTTATTTGTCCCTTCCATTGCAGCAGCCACCCAACATGCACCAAATGTCCAACTACATAGCCCAACTGTGAGCTGTGAGGGAGCACATATTAGATAGGGCCCACTTGAAGGCAAAGACAGCAAGGACACTAAGTGCAGGGCCCATTGGAAGGGGGCAGCAGTGTGCCAAACTAATGTGCTGATGTCAAGGGGCATGTGGGATGTGTGTGAGTAGGCAGAATCAGTGAAGTGGGGGATTGCATGTGGTTGCCCCTTCAATGACACACACCTCACCAATCCTGGAAGACATCCACAATCTGGAGGAGGATAGGAAGCAGCTGCAGCAACAGCAGCAGCCAACCCCTCCTCTGAAATTCCCAAATCAGGAGCAGACAATACCCCAGCCATCCACGCCTCTGGGCCAACACCTGCGCTCCCCATCATTCCACTCAGTGAGCAGATGAAGGCAGATTGGCATTCTGACAGAAGGGCCTTCTAAACCAATACCACAAGGTTCCATACAAGCATGTGGCACAGCATGAACCAACTACATGCGGACCTGGCAGCAGGGGTGAAAGAGTTGCACGGACAAAACTGCTACATGGAAACACACATTAGGCAGTGGGACATATTGAGAACACTCCCAGAGCCTGGAAATGCTGCCAACAGAGATGACCAGGCAACCTCTCCATAATCAGGCATCCAGTTGTGTCTGGTGGTTTGTGTTCTTTGCTTGGTAAACAATGCCTAGTATTTTTATGCACATTCTGCAAACCCTCATTTAAGCCAGTGTTTTTTGCCCCAAATGACATTGCTTACCACTTTGAAACAGAGCAAACAAAACAATCAACACAGCAGAATAAAAACAACATAACTAACCAGGTGCTGGTGCACTAACTGGCCCACCGCACTCTGGGTGGCACTACAGAAATTGAACTGGCAGTTTCTCAGCAGCTGTGGTGGGATAAGTCTCCAGGAATGAGGGCACCCTCTGGAGCAACACAAAATTATTTAGCACCACACAGGCTAAAAAAATCTTCAGGACCTTGGCCAGCTGGTTCTGTAGTGCCCCACTGGTATGGTCCAGGCAAAGTGGGACTTTAGGAGTCCAAATGCCCGCTCCAACACAGCCCGGGTCTTCCTGTGGGCCCGGTTACAGTCATCCTGGGCCTGCATCTGAGGACGAAGGGACGACACCATCAGCCAGGGAAGAAATGGGTAGCCAAAGTTGCCTAATAAGACAGGAAAGAAAACAAACATAAGCAAATACCAATGACAGGTCAAACACATACAGAGCAACTTGGTAGGGTGGGAAAGCAGGCTCACCCCCCCCCCCCAGACATTTACCAAGTAGCCACCCACCAATCAGCTCTCCTGACTCAAAATGATCATACAAGGTGAAGCTCCGGAACATGAACGTGTTTTGTGTGGATCCAGGGAACCCAGCCTGGATGCTAAGGAAGCACAGGTCCAAACCCACAATGTATTGAATATTGACTGAATGTCCCATCCGCCAGTTACTGTCTGAATTAAAAAAACTGACAATTGTAACTATGGTAGCCACATTATTGAAGGGTAACAAAGGAACTAAAACACAGGTGGGGGGGCAATTAGAGAGGGAACAGTGTGCCATATGAGCACCAAATAAGAGCTACATAATTGCAGCTGGTACTAGTACTGATCGTCCGGCTCCATTGTCACATGTTCCTGACCAACAATCCCGCCAGAAAATAAATGGCAGAAGTTGCAACTCCAAGATTCCATTTTTCTAATTAGTTTTCACGGCAAAAACAGGGCTCTAAATTATACGCACATGCACACCATACATTCCCTTGAACGAACGTATCTTCCCAAAAATTAATGGGAATTGCTCGTAGAACAATGGCTTGTAACAAATCGTTCTCACGTATGCAGAAGAAACAAAAGATAATACGCTGTTCAGCAAGTGTATCTAATGAATCGCTTGTCTGCCAAAAAATGGAGAATGCGTTCACAAAAGGCTCTGAATCAGCCTTCTTGTAAGCACTAAATAACGCCTCAAATTAACTGCCCTCCTGTCCCAAAATAAAAATAACCCACTACCACTGTCCTGTACTAAGAAGAAAAAGGAGCTAAACAGAGGTGGAAACCCCTTGGCCAATACATTTCAATTGCAACCCACACTATACTTTCCCTATAGACCATGATAGGACTTGGGCGCTCCTTCTAAGGGGATGAGATAAATCTCTGAGCTGAAGGATGAGAAACCTCCTGGTCTGGATGGTTTCACATACTACAAAGAACATGAAGATCATCTAATTTCCCCTTTGACTAATTTCTTACAATATTTCAATTTCTCTACAATAATAGCAGGGAACAACCGCCATCTAAAGAGGCTAATGGAGCCATTAATAACTTTATTCCCAAACTAGACAAAAATTTGTTCTGCAGGCTACAGACCAATTTCCCTAATTAACCTAGACCCTAAAATAAAAGCAAATGTCATTATTGACAGACTGGAATCTTCTTTGGAACGAATCAACAACTCGCTACAGGTGGGCTTTATGCCAAGACGAGGAATTAAACAAAACATTGCAGTAGCAACTGCCATTAGTAACTATATTGGTTGATGGAAAACCAAAGCTGTGATTATTCCTAGATGCTGAAAAGGACTTTGATATGACTGCATGGCCCTTTCTGGAGGCAACTTCAACAAACTGGTTCGAATCAATTTTCCATGAAAATATTATCTTTTTGTACCAGATCCAGTCTATGGTAGTCAGCAGACGCCACAATGTCCCAAAACAAAAAAAGACCAGAACGCCTTATCTAGTCTAATCAAAGCTGTTAAAAAATTTAGTGCAGTGGTGATCTGTTGCATTGGGGGGGGGGGGGGTGATTACAGTTAAAATCCCATCCCGAAGATGACTTGGGAATGCAAGACAACTCTCAAAGAAACAAGGTGATGTCCCGGGATCTTCTAAGTTTAAATTGTCTGAGTGTCATCTTATCTGAGGGATGACAAAAAGAAAAAAAAGAAAAGGTCTAGATAAACAATAGAGATGGGGTTCACAGGTACTTGCTGTTTTATTATGTAGCATGAGTTGTCAACTTTAGATATGTAGCTTTATGTGGCTTTTACATCAGACACAACTATATTCTTTTTACACGTGACATTTGGCCTTTTTTTGCATTATATTGTATATGTTTGAGTCACTAAAATTATTGTAAAATAAATAAATCAGACACAGGAAAAGTCATTCTGCAGTTTAATAGGAGGGTAGGTTACACAACCTACTGATGCTGGATAAGGAAGCTAAGACACCATTTGGCTTCTCCCCTCTAATATTGAAGTTATTAGCAGTATAAAAATAGCCTTGCAGCAGCCACACTTTGGACAGTTCCCCAGAGTACAGTAGTAGCAGAATTAATTGTCCTCTGTATAGAGTATCTGTATATTTAGTGCAGAAATTAGTTGTTTTATAGATAAGAAGGTCACAGGTTAGACAGGTTAAAGAATTTGATGATGCTAAGATAAGCTGAGATAATAATAATGAATAATAATTTTAACCATTTCTTTCTGATTTTAAAAAGATTAATGCTCTAGAAACAATTGTCATAGCACTTAAAATGGCAACCAGGATTATTCCCCAGCGGCCTGTTGTAGCGGATTTAATTGTGCCCATACAAAATTCTGGAAGTTTTATGCAGTACTGCCTGAACTGGCAAGGTAATAAGTAAAATTGTTTAGACTCAGCACTAACATTAAGACCTCCAGCACCTCTGTATATACCTATTTTCGAATATGACATGAATATGATATTTCTGTAATTTAACAAATGTTTAAAACCTGTTTTTACAACATTCTTACACATCAAAAGGATATACTGTAGGGCAAGTATGCACAACATGTGGCCCCTACTGCAATCAGTTGTGACCCCAGCATCGCTACGGAGTTGGAGAGCTCAGCTCAGCTACTCAGCTTTTCCTACTTCATTTCTGTCCATCACTTCTCTTCTCACCTCTGGTCACCTCTACTCACCTCTCCCCACCTATGTTAACATCACCTCTACCCACATGTTTTGCTTAGACAAAAATATAGCAAATGTATGCAATTTAATGTGCCAAACATGTTTATTAGTTCAGCCACAGTGAGATCTGAAGATAATGCACTACAAAGGAATTTCAATGGCAAGGGGTTTTATACAGCTAAATGGGTACAAGAGAAATGTTACTAAATAAAACCAAAATAAAATGAAGTTAAAATACTGTTCTCGGTAGTTTGTGCAAGTTTAGCAATTTTAAGAAAGAATTACAAGAACAATTTTTCTTAGTAAATGGGTAGCCCTTCTCAGATGCCTGGTCATCCCAATGCAGAGTCCAAGGAGAGCGTGTGCTCAAAAAATAGCCGGGGCTCCTTTTGTTCAACATAGGATAACACCTCTTGGCCAGTCACAGGTCCCCAAAATCATCCAATGGGTGACTGACTTGTCCCTCAAATCACTGCATATACACAAAGGAAGCAAGCTGCATGGCTTTCAGCCATTTTGAAAAATGCAAAAGTCGTTCAAACATATGAACAATTTTCTACATATTTTTTTTTATCATTTTTTTTTATCACAGACCAAATCAATGCAAAACATACAATTTGCCTGTAGTACTACACCACCTTAGCTCTGTCCGACACACCTCTTCTCCTCTCACCTCTGCTAACCTTAATTCGACTCCCATCACTTCTGCTCACCTCTTTCCACCTCAACTCTGCTACCTCTATTTAACATTGCTCACCTAACTTCTTCCACTTTCACCTCACTAAACTTACCTAGCCCTATCTTACCTCTACTCACATCTGCCCATATTTTCCACATCACCTCTGCCCACCCCACCTTTTTTGCGCTGCTAGCCACCTTTGCTCATCCCTTCCTGCATAACCTCTGCTCACCTCTTCTCACTTTTGTTTCCCACGCCTCCTCCTGCCTTTTGCAGCTTACATTTTATTGCTGCTCCTTGAAGTAAGAAAATAAGACCATGAAGCCCTAAGAAAAAAAAGTTGTTCACCCATGTTGTAGAGTCAAGGTCCTGAAAAAAAAAGATGAAGGACTGTTGAGCAACAGTTCAGCCATTCAGGATAAATTTGCAGGTAACCATAGGCTTGTGAATAATTAAAGTCAAAGGGAACATACAAGCTATATATCTAAAATATTTTATAACTGAAGTCTATGAAATACTACTTGAAAGGGGATTTACTGTTTGCTACATTCTTCAATTTGCTGCAAACTACTCTGTTAATGTAAAGGTCACATAATAGTTAGCAAGTGTAAAGTAGACAGCCTACTGACTTATTTGGAGCCAACTACATCTGCTCAGCAAAGCATGACAGCTAAGAGAGATACCACCTTAAGTCTATTAAAGGGAACTCTACAAAAAGCTACAGTCTTCAGCATCCACTATTTTCTTGGCAACCAGAGAAAATATTTTAAATCTACATCTAGTAGAAACATCCATTAACCACTGCATAAATCTAGTTTTCATCTGTGGGTGCAAGGCTCCCGGGGGCACTGTTTGGCATAAGAACACAGAATATGAGCCAGCACTCAAAAATAGTTCAAATATTTCTCTATTGATATCACATACAATCCACGTTAGTGTCCATAATGGAAAGCAGACAGTTGGCAGTGGCATCCACTGGTGTATTTCATAGTCACAAGTTCCCACCCCTTGTGCCTTCCCATCTGACATCAAACCTGAAGTCACAGGTCAGGTCATTAAAGAAATGTTACAATAATTTTCTACACACTTTGCAATATAAATGATTCATTCACAAGCCAGGATGACCATCATATATGTGGGAGTGGGCAAGCCACCAGTCGCCCCTCATTTGCCCTCCCCCTGACACTGCTGCAGCCCGTTTGCGCATCCAGTGTGTTGTGGAACTACTGTGGCCAGAAAAGCTTCTTCACACTGGGAGCACTGAGAGAGACAAGCAGACATGTGACCCCATTTGGAGGGTACAAAAGTCTTAAAGGAGCCACAGCACTCAACCCTGTTAGCTTGCAGACCAACCTAAAATCTCTCTAAATCTGGTTCAAAACAGAGGACTCGCTCACACACATCTGCAGAAGTAAGCTTAAGCTGAACCACCAGCGCCAAGGTGCCTCTGTGGGGTGCAGTCCTAACTCTAATCTCTGAGAGCCCCATTTGGGACATACAATGCAATAGATACATTGAGAGCAGGTTGCCTAAGGTTGCCCACATTTAGAGGGTGGTTTAGAGGGTGGTTGTAGAGTAATGAAAAGGAAACAAGGGGGGAAACTTTGCAGACCTGCTACAGCATCTACAGCATGCTGAAAGAGAGGCACATGGGACAGATTTCAAGTGAATGCCTTGCTGCCTTAATATTGGAATTGCCATGTCCCTGATCTCTCTCTCTCCCCCTTAGGCATGTCAAGTCTGTCAGCATTGGCCAAGTACTCTTTCAGGGGTGCTTGATGTTGGGGGGGGCACACAAGAGAAGATCACCAGACTAATGCGTAAGGGCATAGGGGCTTGTAGTCAACACAACTGGAGGCACACTTTTACAGCTTCCAAGCACTGGGGATGGCAGTCCCTATGCTTACTGCAATGTGCTGGTAGTCCATGTTTCATTTTTTAGTAATCAAAAACAGAAGAAGCCCTATTAATCCCTGTAGTGCTGAACCTCAGCCAAATGGGATGCCCTGCAATGAAAACCCCACCTATTGTAGTGTTGGAATCCCATGGCAGCCGATCCCCACTGGATTCAATGAAAATGAAAAATAAAAATGTGGTGGCCCAGTCCACGATTCCCAGACATATCCCCCTCAGGGCCCAGTCACAGTTGTGTTGCAAACCCTGTGACCAAGATTGTTATGACCCTGGTTGTAATAGATGAAGTAAGAAACATTATTCAGTACAACTATAAATTGGTGAGATATGAGGTATCTTATCGAAACACTGAGATGTAGAGATGCTTGTAGAGATGTAGAGATCTCGCTGTCACAGCAGTGCGATGCAGAGATCACTCATACTTCGCAGCCAACAGTAATTAATTCTGTTTACTTTGTGTGCATATCATTTAAGTTTTTTGCTATTGCTGCTCGATGTATACTCTGGTGTTCTTCTTTGTTTTCTTTATATTTAGCCCGGCTGTGCTACCATACTATTACTTTTTCATTGTGATGTACAACCTACATGATATTTATTTATAAATTGTTGGCTGTTGCATACCAATTGATTACCTATGTGAGCTTTTCAACTCAAGGTCTTCAAGGCCTTTGAAGATAGCAGGCCTGTTCAAACTAAACTTTTAAGACCTGGGGTTTCTCCCCATCAACAGCATCTCCCCATGGACTTCTCCTCCTTTCTCCCACTAGCTCCAGGCACGACCCAACTCTCTTAGGCTGAAAAGACGATACGTCATACTGAGTGTCTGTGCCTTTATTTTGTCAATCCCGGGCACCTTGCAAAGTCCTGTACAATTAAGAACTCACCGACAGAAAACTTCAGCGCCTAGACGAGGTTGAGGAAACTTGTCTAGACAGCCAGGTATCTTTTCCTCATATTAACAATTTGCTGTTACCCGCAATGATCATATGGGAACCCTCCAGGAAGTCTGTCACCACCTTTATTGATAGCAACTGGATAGGTCTCTCGTTGCCACTCTGGGTATTCCCTTAACTCCCCTCACATCCTACCTGTTAAAATAAGCCTATCCTGGATGAGTTTGTCTCCTCTAAGACCCCTTTGTAATTCTAATTGTGGGCTCCTCCCACTCAGAAAGCCTAGAATTCTTAGTCTTAGATTGTCCTGGGGTTCCCTTGGTTGAAGACCCACAATCTCTTTATCAACTGGGAGACTGGGATTTAATGAATTGGAGCTCATTCTGTTTTGATCACTGTGTTTGTACTGCTCTTAAGACCACCAACGTCTCCCTTAAGACTGGGCGGACTTTTCTCTGCTGACTCACTTCCTCCTCACAGAACCTACAATTGTCCCATTGAGCTGCTGTCAGGTACCATAAACCATAGGGGTAAGATTTACCATTTGACCTGGCCCGAGGAGTTAGTGATGAAGGAGTACATTCCAGAGAATTTTAAAAAAGGCTGTATCAGTCCATCCACTTTGCCAGCTGGGACAGGCTTCTTTTTAAGAATGGAGGGTTACACCCTTGTATAGATTATCGATCGGCAACATGTTAGGGCCAGAGGGTAAATCGCGTTTTCACCAAACTATCCAAGTTTGAGGTTTTTAAGCTTATAATCTTTATTTAATATAAATATGTAACTATATATTCTCTTGTATGGCTTTTATTTAAGCCCTTAAGAGGGTAAACCTGTGTATTGTTGTCAAGCTGTGTATTTGCACTCACGCTTTGGTGTTATATATGTTATTTTTAAATGTATCACATGCCCTCCAGTTGCCTCCCGTTCCAAGTGTCTTCAACTATGGACTATGGAAGGTGGAGTTGCTTGGAGCCTTTGGGCTTGACAAGCTCTCTCCTTCCATTATCTTCTGCCAACCAGCTGCACTGCTATGCCTCAGACGCCATGATGGTACGGTGTGGCCAATTGGCTGTCACATCCTCTGCTTATTTGCTGGTGTGCAGGTCCAAGGTGTCATCAGTTTTTGAGTAGAAAAAGCCTAGAACCGTAAAAGCCTTGCAGAGATTTATTGGATTTGCTAATTCTTACAATAAGGGTTTTTCTTCTATAGTTGCTCCTCTAAAAGCCCTAACCTGGAAAAGTGCCTTTGTGAAAGTCTGACCCCCTCCCGCGTAGAATTCCTTTCAGATCTTAAAGGAGGCCTTTACCTCTGCCCCAGTAGTAATTCATCCTGATGTCAGACGCCCATTTATTGTTGGAGTCGATACTTCTGAACTTGTCATGGGGGCTGTCTTGTATCAATATTCCGGCTCCCCAGAAAGATTACACCCTTGCTTCACTTGGGTAAACGGAAAATCTTGGCCCTCGCCAAACATCATGTGTGGTGGCCCATCATCAGACGCAATGTCATTGCTTTTGTTGAAGCCTGTCCTGTTTGTGTCTTAAATTTAGGTTTAGAGTAAAAATGGGATTTTCCAATGGAAACTAAGAGGATAGTTTCACATCAGAGTTTCACATCAATGTATACGAGCACGTCGTCTGTGAAATAGGCTTTTAGAGCAATACTCACAGCGTGCTCGATGGCTTACACAGGTATGGAAACAGTACAAAACGCTCCTGATGGAGGCTCTGAATCATGCAAATGCACATATACTGAATGAAAGCTATGTGTAATGTTCACACTTAGAGACGAAAACGAGATGGAATATAGAAGGCTCTGAATCAACATTATTGTGTCCGATCACAGGGTTCAATTAAGTTCTGCTTCTGGAGGAAGTTCTGGGCAAAATTGGGAAATAAAGTGTCTTTGTCATCAGCTTATCATCCACAGTCTAATGGTGAACCAGAGGCTAGAGCAGTACTTGCTCTGTTTTTTTGCCAAGATCGATGGTCCGAATTTATTGAATTTGCTGAATTTGTGTTCAATAATGCGCCCAGTAAATCCTCAAAGTAAAAATCCCAAAGCATCTTCTCTCTATGGCCCCTCCTCCAATCTGCCGGCCTTGGAGGAATGGTTTCGAGAAAGAGCGACCATTTGGTCCAAGGAGAATCTAAAAATAGCTATTAAGAGCAAAAAAGTTACCAAATAGTTTGGCCAAAATTTCTTCCAATAGACTATAATAGAATTTAGATTAATGCTTTTGAAGTCTCTTGTCCACAAAATCTTGGTCCCACTGATAACTTAAGAACTTTTTTTTTATTTTCTCTCTGTAAACAGTTAGGTTCAGGGTGTGGATTTGTAGAAATTGTAAGTTAATATCTGATACTGACAGATTTTGGATAACCAGCAATAAAGGTACTGGTCTACAGTAAGTCATATTTGTTTCAAACCCAGCTTTACTCTTGAATACATTTTCATGCAGCTTGGGTTGTGCTTGGATGCCATTTCTTTTGCATGTTGGTTGCATGCTAATTATCTGTTTTCCCCTTCTTCATGGCTAAAGAGTGTTGAGTGTGATAAATAGGGCAAAAACCCATTTAAATAAGACCAGGGGACATATTAATCTCAATACGCGATCCTACAACTGCAGCTATGCTGACCGCGGCATCCCTACTCCCTCTGGCCTTTGCAGCCCAGTAAGCAGATAATAATATTTGTAAAAAATCAAGCACAGAGCAATAAATAGAACTTTCTAGGATCAAAAAAGTTAAAGGCAGTCCAAAAATTACGAAGTTTAGGATTTAGTCCCAAAGCGCATGCACTTCTCCAAAAGTGGTTAATCACTTCACTGCAAACACCGTCAGTGTAGCCCTTCACCATTTCAATAAACCCTTACCGGAATATGGATAATGGAAATGCCTTATTCAGCCTTATTTAGCGTAAACTTTTCCAAGAACCTCGAATGGGATAAAAATGCCACTATGTCACAACAGCAAATGTTTTTTCTGTGTCAGCTTAAAAAGGCCAGGCCTTTTACTAGGTGTTCTGCAACTGTTCTTCACTTTGTGCCTCAATTGTGTTATGGATTGTTTTTCTTGGATATACTTTTTCTAAAATTCACTAAAAAAACGTATATTTGCAGCCCTAAAATGTATAAGGCAATTTAGAAGCTCGAATATATGTATATCTCTAAAATTACACCATGATGTCTAATAAGTTAATTTGTCAGTAACTGAAAAAAAATGTACAAATACAAAAAACTACAAGCACTATGACACAGAAAGCACTATGACACATGGCAAAAGCATATATTAAAATGGATTACTCATCTGTTTAATTTGGTCCAGGCAGAAATCAGCAGGCCTCATTCAATCTCCAAAAAAGATGGCTGCTGTATTCAAGTTCACAAAGCAGGTCTCTCTATCCCAAAGCAGGTCTCTCTATCCCAAAGCAAATCTCATCATTGCTGGTCTGTGTCCGTCTCCATTCAAAACATGACTCTATAGGGATGATTCAGCGCCCCTTTCTCGTCATTTTTATGGAAGTCTTGCTGCCAAACAAAAAATCATGCAAAAATTAAAACATTTCACACTAAAGTTCTCGCAGAAAAAAGGCTTTTCTGAATCAGACGAGGAGAAAAAAATGAATGAGAATGGAAATATTCATGCAAAAAAAGGTGAGAAAGGGGCTCTGAATCAACCTTTATGTGTGTGTCTTTCAGCTGCCCGAGCCAATCTCTCGTATATGTCTCTCACTAGCCCAGCTGTATTTCCCAGGCTGACCCATTTGTTTCATTTGAAATAGCCCAGGTGATCTCTGATTGACCCAGACAAACTAACCCAGGTGATACTCCAATTGACTCAGACTAGCACAGGTGATCATCTGCTGGCATACTTAATTTGCATGTGAATGCATACATGAAACTAAACTCAGGGCAAAAGCTACCAAGCCAGTCTTCAGAACAATGGAGGGTCTCCCACCATGCTGCATATTAATTAAGGAACCAACCATGATGGCTAAACAAAAGGATTCTTCCTAATATAAAGTGTAATTTTTTTATTATATAAGATTTTTACAATTTCTTTGGGAACAAAATATATAAAAATATCATAGCGTTACACGGTTCAATGAAACTTGAAAGCAGCAACAAAGAATCATAAATCAAGCAGAAAGAATAATTTGCCTAGCACTACCTTCATTTCCAAAACTACATACCAGTAGAGCCAGAAAACATGCCTTGAGTTTCTTGAAAGACTCATCACATCCGGTCATTCTCTCTTCTAGCTTCTTGTATCAGGCAGAATAGTCCAAGTACCACAAACCAGAATTGTGTAAAATAAAAACAGCTTATTCCCTAATGCCATTTCACTACTGAAAAATCAAATTTGAAAATCTGAGTAATCTACACCAGTAAAACAAGCTACCTGCATTGGTGATTTAATTTTATGGCAGATGGTGATTATTTTCCAAGGTGTCTGAGTGTGCATGCATATCATGAAATATTATTCAAGCCATATGCATAGTTACAATGATCCTTAAGATAGTCCGGGCTATGGCTGTTTACCACAGGGGAAAAAGCACCTTGAAGAAAAACTTGAACTACGACATCGCCTAAATGGCCAGGAAACTCTCAGAAGTCAAAGGGTTAATAAGTATGGGACGGAGCAACCAACATTAAATAGGGGCAGAAGGATGCCCCTCATTTTCTTTGACAAAGCCCCAGTAAAAGGCGCTAAACACATCAGCAACAGCAGGCCCCACCTACCCTCAAGATATACCAAGTGTCATCAAATCAATGCGGTATTGATTATATGCTGCTCTCACAGAAGGGTCTCTAGCCCAGGCAGTGGAGTCAGTCTGAGAGATGATCATAGGGTAAGGGACCTCTGGAGCCAGCTACCCTTGAGCCATTGGTGGCTCGGGGTAGCCAATGTTCACACACTAAGAATAAGGTATATAATAGTCTGTAAGCTCACAAAACTAATGTTAATGTTCAGGAGTCCACCATCAAGAAGACACCAAAAATCAGTGGTGTGCATAAAAGTCAAATTTTTATGTATACTGATGCCCAGGGACGGTGTCAGCACCTGGTAAGTGCCATCAGTAGGGGCCCACTGACAGGTCCGGCCTTTGGGGTGTGTGACGACGCTTGATCGGCAGTGGACTGGGAGGGCACCACCACAGCTGGTGCCCACATCTCCTCACGGTGTGCAAGCAATGACCGAGGTGGCGGAGCAACTTCTTTTCCCCGCCAGGCAGGGACTACACTATGCAGCAATACATTTCTGCTGCTGCCTGTGCTGTCCCCACTGGGGGAAAGAGTTAGGGGTCTCCACATCACATAACAGGTGCGCCGGTGGGCTGCAGGTGATCAAGCAGCAGGCAACAGGTGACAACAAGGAGATGGGGAGTGAAAGCCAAGAGGGAAAGCATTGTAGAGGTAAGTTTTTTTTAAGAAGGTTTTTTCCTTTTCTCCTGTCAAGTCCACGAGGAGGTGGTGGGGGTGGGATCATATTGGATGTTGTTGGCAAGTGGCCATACAAGGTCTAAAAAATAACCTAGGCCCTCAAAATAAAGTTGACCAAAGCCAGCCCTGCAGTATATGATACTCCAAGGCTGGCTGATTTCCATTCCCACAATCCAGGTGCCCTACTATTTGAAACAAGTCGATGTCCACTGCACTCCTATCATGAATACAGTGGTGAGCAGGTGGGTGCACGGTCAGCGGAGATGCCACAAATCCAAAGCAAAGAATAGCCAGCATTAGTCTCAAGCATAATAAAGCCAATAGTATTTATCGGGGCGATAAGAGTAGTGGTATATCTCCAGCGGCTCCCCGAGCCACTACTCTTATCGTTTTTTCACTTACCTGGTGAGGCGGGGGACGAGCGCCGAGAAAGACTCCTGGTTTTATTATGCTTGAGACTAATACACTTGTTTGATCTATGAAGACCTTTTTGGAGTGCTGGTTATTCTTTGCTATTATTTGAACCCCCCCCCAGTTGCTTGTTATCTTTACCTGTCTGACGAGCCCATGGCACATGCGCAGCCAGCCGTGGCATCACTGGCTTCCTTCAAGAACACAGAATGTTTATGTGTGCCAGTATTCTCCCCATCGCCTACACACTTTTATGTTGGTTTGTCTTATATGTATTGTCTCATTATGTGTTTTTTAAGGGATTTAATTTGTGTAGTGGTTATGTGTAGTGATTAATTTAGTGATATGGAATAAAATCCTTTCTTTTTATAAAATTTTTTGAGTGCCTCCCTCTATGATTTTGTGTTCTTGAGGTGAGCTTTATATAGCTTTGGGAGTTTCACCTTCAGTGATTATAGGGTATTGTGCAGATCCTCTTACCTTTATCACTGGCTTCCTTCCACACCCGCCGAAACTGAATGGCTGGCGTGGGCCATGCACAACCAAAGGATGCGAATGATGCCGTGTGCCGCTTGTGTGGAATTCCATTCATCTTCTCTAGCCGCACAGTAATATGCAAAGCCGGAGAAGCTGACTGGACCAGAGGCCACACATGGGCCGTTGGATTAAGGAAAGGTGAGTTTACTGGGCAAATGGCGGGGTTCCACACAACGGGGGATCTTGATTTAGATTCCAGTGGAGGAAGTACTGGGTTTTGTTCTACTTTTATGTTGCACACTCCAGCTGATTGCCTATCCCTGGAGCATTCCAATCTGTGATAACCTACTGTTTGAAACCCCCTGGGATCGCTGGCATACCCACTATACAAGCAATTGCACCCCTGGGTTTTGGTCCTCTTTACAGGGGCATCTCAAAGTCTTTGCGCTTTTGTCCAAATAGCATGATTCTTAGGGGGCAACAAGGTTTGGGACGTCCCTCAGTGATGTGACTCTTCACCACAAAGGGGCCCACTGAAATCATGCCGCCCGAGGGCCCACATAGACCTGAAGCCGGCCCTGCTGATGCCTGCGTCAGTATGACAGGCTTCCTTAAGTGGCTGTGGATAACTGCACACACTACAGGATAGCATTCATGTGAGCTTGTTACAGGAAGACGGTCAGGGATTCAAGAATTACATATATCAGAGGCATTTATTTACAATGTATTTAAACCGGACCTTCAACATGATTTAATGAAAAGTCCAAACCCTTAAAAAACTATTGGGGGGGGGGGTTATAGCTGTGCTTTGCTCAGACAGAACAGAGCTGGGGTCAGGGAAAGGACAGCAATCCCAGAATGCAGAGCAACACAGTCAGAAGACACTTCAGACTGCCTGATGTTCCTTGAGCCGCCATCTTGGATGTTTAAAGGCTCATAACCTGCAATAGATGCAGGTAGGATGATTTTTAATGTGAGTAATCTGTATATACAGGGTGTGGTAAACATATAAGATATGTTCTTATTCTGGCTGAAGGTCTGCATTAAGTGTATTTAAAAACAGATGGTGAGCTTAACAGGACTCTTTACAAGGGGGGGGGGGGGTTACCACAGACACACAGTTTGTTGACTATTTCTAGTGCTAGTGTGTTTATATGTGGGTGTATGTGGCATAAGCAGTGATTTGTGCTTTCATTGTTGTGCAATACCAGTAAGAAGGTGTAATCCATAAAACATACAGGGATATTGACTAAGCAATTGGTTTCCATGGTGATATACTTAGAACCTAGAATGAGATACTTGAGAGGTCAAGACTCAGATCAAGAGTGGGCAGAAAATAACAAATTTGTATTTACATTTTTTTAATATGATAGTACATTCAAATATATATAACACTTTACAAAGTAAAACTTCCATAGACAGCAAGTGCTAGTATATGCTGAACTACAGCAGGTCTGATTATATGTTATAGTGTCAGTGTTACTGACACTATAATCTGGATATTTGCATCACATGTTCTTTATGAATGTGCATTGTATTTGCTACAAAAATTACAGTTTGAGATTGCAACAGTATGGTGTGCTGCAATCCTGTCAACCCCCTGAACATCAAAAGGTCATTCAGTTGAAGTCTACACATCCAAGTTCAAATGGCAGAATTTTGTCATGTAATAGACCAGGAAGAGTCATTTCAGAACATTGTCCAGCTTTAACCCTTTAACCGCCAGCCTACCTGGAGTTTTTGTTACACTTTGTTGCCAGACCATTTTTCACTATTTTGCACTATACATGTTCAACTGTGATTTTTGAAGGGATTTCCCAGAAAAATTATATATTGTTTTTTTCAGCAAACTGTCTGGGCTTTAACATGAAATGTCTTGTTTGTCATTTTTTAAGTGTATTCTTAATATTTTGGAGTGAGATATGTGCAAAAAATCAAATCTATTTTTTACAATTTGTAGTGTTTTTTTGTAATAAAAAATGTAAGTTTGTCAATAAAATCTTATTGTGTGTGAAATCCCAATTTCTCCCGGTTACAACGGCACCACATATGTATTGGTAGATGCCCTTTTCTGCCCAGGAGACTACCCCAAACTGAAACAGCGCTTTAAGATATTTTCAGATCAAATACAGCTATGCTAAGTGCTATGTGCACCTTGCAGTTTTCAATAAAAACAACCCATTTGAAATACCCCCCACAAACTATATATTCTCTGGAAGTACACACCTCAAGCTTTTTAGGCATACCAGGCTTGTTGATGTTGCCACAGTTTTCTGGAAGTTCTCCCTCAATGTATTCTTTGGTTACACAGAGCTTCCCAAAAAAAGGATAAAAAAGCAGAATCAAAGCCCCATAAAAACTAGATAAAAACAAGAAAAAACAAGTTAATCTAAAAAAGCAACATCCCCCGAACAAAACGATACCCAACATGCATTGCTACTGTCAAGGGAAGAGTTGCCAAACACCCCGAAGTAAAGCTTGTGCACAACGGTAATTTTGCTTGAAAATTTCAGCTCTGAAGACAAAGTGGCACCTTGCGCTTTTTCTACCAAAACAACCCTTTACATTTGGAATACCCACCACAAATCATATATTCCCTGAAAGTACACATGATAAGCTTTCTAAGCATACCCAGCATGTTGTAGTGGGCCCATCTTTCTGGAAGTAATCCCTCAAAGAATTTGTTGGTCGCACAGGGTTTCCTTAAAAAATGTATAATAAAGTAGAATAAAAAATGAGTTTTCCTAAAATAAAACAAGAAAAAACTAAGCTAAATCTGAAAGCGCAAAATCCCCCCAGCAGAACAATACCCAACATGCATAGGTACTACTAATCCTTTTAACTGCCAGCCTACTTGAGGCTTTGTCACCCTCTCTTGACAGGTCATTTTGCGCTATGCTTACCTGTGATTTTTGCAGGAATTTCCAGGAAAATCATATATTTTATTTTTGCGGCAGAGTTTAGGCTTTAACATGAAATGTCTTGTTTGTAATTTTTTTACTGTTTTTTTAAATATTTTTGAGTAAATCAAACAAAACAAAATAAATTTTTTTTTTTTTAGAAAATTGTCTCCTTTATTTCAAATAAAACATTTGTTTTATTAAAGAAAACCATATTGCATGTGCATGTGAAAGCCCCATTTCTCCCGATTACAACGGTACCCCATATGTATCAGTATCCCCCGTTACTGTTCAGAAGACCCCCCCAAACACTTTATTACATGTAAAAATAAAATGCAACTACAATACTAAAGGGTTAAATCAAGAAAAAAATTGGTGTGGGGTTCCCCTTCCCGTAAAAATTCCCATAAAAAATGACATGGGGTTCCCCCTATCCAGCATAACCAGCCCAGGGATCAGCTATGCAGGGCTTGTAGAACACGGCGCAGGGGCCAGCTTTGGTGGCCTCCCGCCCTGCCAAGTACAAGCCTGCACCGCCTAAATCAGCCCGGGCCCTTCTGCCCCCCCTGGGCTTCGGGGAGGCAGGTAATGGGGGGCCGGGGTTAATGGCAAGTCACCAGCTAGCCGCAGGTGACTTGACAGCCCCTGAGCCTTGTGAATCAGAGGATCTCCTGCCACCTCCTTCCCCGGGCACCGATCACCGGCATCTGAGAACTGAGAGCTCTGAAGCCAGTGATCGGGGCCGGGATGACGTCATAAGCCCTGCCCCCAAGGGGGCGGGGCTTAGCGGCAAGATGGCGCCCGCCATCGAGGAGGAAAGGGGAGAGAGCCGCTCGGGCTCTCTCCTGAAGATCGTTAAGTCCTTGGGTGGGATCGGAGGCCCCCCAGGTGAAGAGGAGGGTCAGCGGGAGCCAGCGCACACGCAGGTAAGTAAATGTCATTTTTATTTAGTTTTTTTTTTTTTACAGCAAAGCCAGTGCAAGCTGAAATGGGGGGGGGGCACCCTATTCCGGGCCCTCCCCTGCAGCCGGAGGAGGTCAGACGGTCGATCGGAGCAAACCATCTTAAAGAGGAGACCCGGCTGAATCAAACGAGGT
Source organism: Gastrophryne carolinensis (assembly GCA_027917425.1). Classification (NCBI taxonomy): domain Eukaryota; kingdom Metazoa; phylum Chordata; class Amphibia; order Anura; family Microhylidae; genus Gastrophryne; species Gastrophryne carolinensis. Next base: position 112,312,036 of record CM051235.1, read on the forward strand.
CAGGTAACTGATTTTTTTTTTTACTTTTTATGCTATTAGTGGGGAAAGCCAGGCACGTTAACTGCAGGGGAGGCAACCACGTAAATTTTACGTGGCTGGCGTTTAAAGGGTTAATGTCACCTATAATATGTACAATTTAACAGGATACCAGTTCCGGCCCATGGGTGGGCATGGCCTGTATAGCGCCAACCTGCAGGCCAGAACCTGCACCCCAGGAACTTGTTTGTGTGGAGGCAGTGGGTGGCAGTGGACACCGCTAACGTATGTTTGTGTGTGTGTCTACATCGGCGGGAGAGCAGGCCAGTGTGGGAGTTTCTGGAATGTATGTTTTTTTTGGGGGGGCATGCAGCACAGTGCCTGTAATTGGAATGCCACCCACACTGTCTGTAATTGGGATGCCACAAACACTGACTGTAATTGGGATGCCACATACACTGACTGTACCTGGGATGCCACACACGCTGCCTGTAATTGGGATGTCATACACACTGCCTGCAATAGGAATCCCACACACACTGACTGCAATTGGGATGCTACACACACTGCCTATAATTGGGATGCCACACACACTGCCTGGAATTAGGATACCACACACACTGCCTGGATTGGGATGCCTCACACTGCCTATTATTTAGATGCCACACACACTGCCTGTAATTGGGATGCCACACACACTGCCTGTAATTGGGATGCCACACACACTGCCTGTAACTGGGATACCACACACACTACTTGTAATTGGGATGCCTCACACTGCCTGTAATGGAATCCTGATCACTGCCTTTAATGTGGGGTTTGCAATGAGGTGACTGGGAGCTTCTGCAAACTGTCTCTAATAGGCTGATCAGGAGGGGGGGTTTTAGCACACTATTTAATTCAGAATATATTTTCTTCTTATTTACCTCCTCCAAATCCTGTGTGTGTCTTATGGGCAGGTACATCTTATGTGGCAAATATTACTCTAAATAAGTAACAAAAAATGTGGTTTCATAAATGTGCACACCTTTAAACTAATATTTTGTTGAATTACCCTTTGAATTGCTGAAAGTATTGAGTCTTTTTGGGTAGGAGACATACAGCATGACACATCCAGACTTAGCAGTCTTTGCCCACTCTACCTTTCAAAGGTGCCCCCAATCTGTCAACTCACAAATTGTTAATTGGACTTAGGTCTGAGCTCTGGTTGGGCCAAATCTTTTTCTGGTGAAGCCATTTTTGTTGATGTATTGCTTTTGGTAGTTCTTCCTGAAAGGTGAAATTTGTCTACATCAGCTTCATATACGTCTTCAGCTTTTTTGCATAGACCTGTAGGTTTTGTGGCCAAAAAGATTTTTGGAACCGAACCATTCATTATTTGACTAAAGTTCCAGTCCCAAAGCATAATTCAGCCTCTACATTGCTTCACTATGGTTTTCTTATGGTGATTTGCAGTTTTAACTTTGCATGTTAATTCTTATCAGACACATGTTCCCACATACTTAATTTAGGTTTTGCCAGGCATGGATGACTGGACACTCAGTTCTCGGTAATGTAAACAATTGGCCATTATGGAAAATTAATATTAGTAAAATGTTTGTCTCTCTGCTATGTATATTCAGTTGCATACATCAGTTAGGTCATTCAGGCAGGCTAATGTCCCTCACAAGCCCAGAGGCTCATCAAGTCCACATTCCTTTCCCCCACCCTAATAAAAAACATGTTTTCAAAACCCGGTTTGGGAGGGCAGCGCCTGAAAATATTTAAGACCACTGGCTGGGAAATTACGATTGTTACCCACCTAGAGTCCAGCAAAACAAGTTTTCACAAGTTTCAGGTTAGCAAAACTACGAGGGCAAATCTGGACGTCAAAGTAATATCGGGGTATAACTGAGGGAGGGTCACTAGGAGAAGGAGGGAGGCCTTAGGAAGAAGGCCAGAGGAGGAGGAGAGGAGGCTGAGGCTGCCAGCTTGAAGGTCCGCTTGTGGGTTCCCCTGTCAGAAGGGTAAATATATCAGTTGATGGTCAGGTAATGCACTTAATTCTGCCTTAACCACTGTATATGTGTATGTCGGAAATATAACTCTCAGTCATAGCATGTTGTATCTTGTTGTTTTTTTGAATGCATCTTGTGTAATGGTACCCTAATATAAATCTTTTTTTACCATTTGTCTCTATGTTCTTTGGAGTACCAGAGGTCTAAAAGTCCCTACAATCTATTGCGTTTATCCATAGCGTTACCAGTCATTAATAATGTATATATATTTGTTGCCTATTTTAGCCGAGCCAGGCAGGATATGTATATATATATATATATATATATATATATATATATATATATATGATATTGGTTATGAGTTTAGGTGTTAAATTGTGAACAAATCTGGCTTAGCCAGGCATGAGTTATTATTGTATTAATCATTGATATTTCTATTGATGTTTTTTATAATAATAATTTACATATTTGGCCATATTGCCTCCAGGAGATATTAGATAATTGTTTACATATTTTTGATGTAAACTGTAGACTAAATTGTTTACAGTAATACCACTGTTGTGCCAAATTTTATCCACTTCTCGATGACCATCTTTACTTCTGTACCCTTCTCCTGACTAATACCTTGAGATCCATCTGATGTGCTGTAAGCAGTTAACAGATCATAGCTTTTGATGCAAAATGCAAGGAAATGACAGGAAAACCCTACAAGAACAGCTAAATATTATATGTGTGGATTTTTACATGATGAAACCTGGCATTTTAAAAATGGTTTTGTAGACTTTCTATATCCAATGTACATAGATTTGAACATGGTCAGATGTAATGTATAACTGACATGTCACAAGACAACGTAATATTTTTTTCTGTAAAAAAAAAAAAGAGAGAAATGTGTTGTATTGAGGAAGTTTCATGTCCTATGAATTCCTAACACCATTTTACAAGAAGTGTTAAATTAAGGTTTGCTGTTTTTTTATACTACATAAAGCAGCATGGGGGACTTTAACTACCCAAATAAAGATTGGGAAGTTGAAACCTGTGGATCTCATAAAGGTAAAATAATTTGACAATAACATATAGCTACCATTTCCAAAAAGTGCAAGATCCACCTAGGGGGCAGGGCCATCTTGGACTTATTACTGACAACTATACCAGACAAGGTAACAAAGGTACAGGTCAAGGGGCACTTGAAATAGTGATCATAATATTCTTAATTTCTACCTATCTTTCACTAATATGCACAACAAAAACGTGTAACTTCAGAAAGGCAACATTTGAACAACTTAGAGATGCCCTTAGTTACTCTGCTTTTCCCAAAAGAACAGAGGGGTTCTTTGGTCCTAAAGTACTACTATAAAGGGTTCCCTGTCGACCAATGGCTGACTCCCTTAGCTTCAATCTTTCCCTGGTGGTTTTCCATCCAAATACTAGATACACTTTGGGCACCAGGTTTTCCTTTGGCTGGCTAACCCCGCCCCCCCCCAGTACTCGAGGGCAGGGTCCATAAGGGTCCGATGGCACCCTTGTCAACAAAAAAAAGGGACATGATTGCAGTGGCAAAAACAAATGTGAAAAATGGGGGATTTGGCATTAGTGCTTCAAATGAAGGAAAAAATGCTCAGTGCAAGTGCCTGGTTAGAGGAAGGATACTTCTTGCAATGGCATAGGAGGGGATTATTTAATGTAAGAGCAGTGAGACAGTGGAACTCTGTACCAGATAAACTATTTTTTCACTAGAATTGTATCTTCCTTGAAAAGATTGGCACTGTATTTTTCTGCGGCTGGTTGGTGTTTCATCATTACAGTTACAAAAATCACTGCTGGGGACAAACTTTACAGTGTAAAAAAATGTGTAATATTCATTCTAAGCACAAAACACTGCAATCCAGTTCTACCCATTGTGCCTTGGGGGCTCCTGACCTACAGCACCACTTTCAAATTGTGCTGCTCTAATCAAAATGTCCGGCACTGCAACCTTTTGGGCGCTAGTGTTGAATAAGACACTAGCTGGCAGCCGCATCAGCGCTGTAGTTTTTTTCTTTTGCCGCTGAGGCAAACAAAGTGGTGCTGATGCTTCCTAAATCAGGCGCTCCAAATTTTTCATGTCTCTATATTCTATATCCTTAATTATTAAGGTCCCCTGTCTTAAAGAGAATCTAGTGGCCTAGTGTAACCATAAATACAGTGACTCGCCAGCAAAGTGTGATGATGAGGAACTCATTAGAGTATTTTTAAGTACTTTTTTATAAAACTTACAAATTAATGTAAATATAATAAGAGTAATATAATTATTAATTCAAATCATTGGTGATGCATTTTGTCTTACCCCTCTTATCCTTATTAATCCCCCCACCACCAAGGAGGGGATTGTCAGTGGCTCAACTGCACATCCTGGCGGCCAGCTGCGCTTGTAATGTTGCATCGGCCATTCACGCTCCCATTCAGAAAACACATTAACAGCGCAGCGGGTGTGCTGATTTGAGGACAAAGGCAAAAGAACCATGTTCCTCATCCAAGAGAAGTGTGGCCAATCAGCAGGATTTAAAGTTTGAGCACTTACAGTGAAATTTCCATTGATGAAGACAGCTAGGGATGGGCGAACCGGTTCGGACGAACCGGAATTCGCTCCGAATTTCAGGGAAAATTCGATTCGGCACGAACCCGAATTTTTTTTGGTTCGTGCCGATCGAATTTTCCCTGAAATAAAAAAAAAAATGCCGGCATGGTGGGAGCGGGCAGGCCGGCGCCGCTCTCAGGCGCCCTCTGATGACGCGTCCTCTGATGACAGCTGAGAGCAGCGCCGGAGCGTGGAGGCCGGCGCCGCTCTCAGCTGTCATCAGAGGACGCGTCATCAGAGGGCGACTGAGATCGGCGCCGGCCTCCACGCTCCGACCATGCAGGTAAGTGCTTTTTAAACAAATGCCGGCATGGTGGGAGCGGGCAGGCCGGCAGCGCTGTCAGCGGGTGGCGGTTGCCCGCCCGCTGACAGTGCTGCCGGCCTGCCCGCTCCCACCATGCCGGCATTTTTGCTTAAAAAAAAAATGCCGGCATGGTGGGAGCGGGCAGGCCGGCTACGCTGTCAGCGGGCCGGCGGCGGCCCGCTGACAGGCGTAGCCGGCCTGCCCGCTCCCACCATGCCGACATTTTCTTTTGTCAGATGAGCGATTCGTGAAAGTTCGATTCGGGCGAACCCGAATTTCTTGGGGAAATTCAGCGAATCGCCCGAATCGAACTTTCAAGAAGTTCGCTCATCTCTAAAGACAGCATTTGAGGTGCTACCACCTACCTGCAACTGAGCTTTTTTACTTTAACATTCCCTTATCTTTCTAAAAAAAAAAATATATATATATATATATATATATATATATATATATATATATATATATATATTTAGATATTGTAACCCAGAGTTTTGAGAAAATTAATCTTATGAAACATCTACTGCTGTCAACGGAGTCAATATTTTTAATAAAAATTGAGAAAACAATACAAAACAATCTTACAAGCTTGAAACAATAAACACAGAGCATACAGTTTAAAATGACATGAAAAGTCAGAGGGTTATTAAACATTCACTGTTAGCTTCTTAAGTTCAGTCATCAGCCAGCTTCCATAAAAGTTCAGAGTGGGTCTCCCAAAGCACATGCAGTTATACTGAATTTTTGTGAAGCCTATAGATGATCCACTTCAACTATCCACCACGTGCCCACCACCTGTATTAATTACTCTTACCAGATGGTGTGCTGATAATGAACTCCAAATAAAGCCTTTTTTCTTTTTGCTGCTATTTAGGTCACTTTCTTTCCAAGGCCCATAATCCTCATTGGACAATAGAACTCTCAATTGTAGTTTGTGTCTCAAAGCGGTTGCCATAAAGGGGAATAAAACCAATAGAAACATCTAGTGTAATACCCTTTTTATAAACCTCTGTAAAAGATGGTTAAAAATGTGCACTCACATTTAGGATGATTAGTAACAGCTTGTAATGAGTGTCAGGCGGGGGCCTTCACCCTACTCCTTTTGCACCTTGGCCAGGGATGCTGCTCGGGGAGGATGTCCGCTGATGTCTCTCTGTACAAGAAAGCGCTGTTGCTTTAGGTCCACCCTGCCGCCGTCAACGTTTCGTTGCTACATGCAACTTTTTCAAGACTGGCGGCGCGGCGGTGATTGCCGCTATTTATACTGTGCAGTTCGGGCAGGGCGGGAACAGCGTTCTGACGTGTGCTGTATAAGTTAGCCTATCAGTGGCTTTGTTTGATGTGAGCGTCAACTATCTAGAAGCCTATCAGTGGGGTGTTGTTCAGACCCTGCTATTGGTGGCGGTTTGTGAACCACTAGCTGATAGGCTGACAGAGCTAGGGGATATATTCTTCGATCCCACTGTTTAAAAAGGCATGTGAATTAGCTTATATAAAATTAATCCTATAAGGAAGCTGTCTTATTCTTCACTATTCCCTAACATATAAAAGTTTACATGAATGAAATGCGATCCTTAATTTATATATAAAAAAAATTTATATAGAAAAAAATTTTGTTTAGATATATTTACTGCCAATGGTTCGGCAGTAGCGCGAAGTGTCTTTAACCCATGAGCAATCTGTCATTGACTCGCAGTGCATAAACCAGCAATATATGTTATAATGAGCCGGTCATTCTATTGCGATTTACACACCATCATCCCAATAAAACTACTTTATACTTCCATTGAGATCAGGGAAAGAGGGCTGTCTCACAGTGGAGGCTCCAACAACATTTTTTCAACAGATCCAATTTATACTTACATTAAAATCAAGGAGGAGAGCCGTCTCCCAGTAAGGGCTCTGGTAATCAATGGTTGCTTGTTCAGGTTTAATCATGCGGCTATTTATTTATCAAATTTTAATTTAAATATGAATAAAGTAAAGCCGAAGTACTGTGGATATTATAATGTAGGGTAAAAGTTGCCCTCAAAGCTTAAATGTCCCTTATCCTGTACTTCAAAGGGTTAGGGTGAAGGCTGCACCCGCTCACAGTTAAAAGCAATATACCATAGATAGTTTACATATATTATCTAGCTTACAGTAGTATATTATAAATCACATCTGTAATATTCTAACTAGAAGCACGCCAAAGAAGATTGTGCAATACATATAAGTATTATTTGTAAAGTTAGACGTGAATCGCATTTGTAGGTTTAAAGTTTATATATACTGAATCTGTGCATGACACGCCTGATAGAAATTGTAACTTTGGTTAGTTCACATAAATAAGCTAGCCCTAATAGTTATACTGGTGATAGCCAAGAGGTTAAAGGGGAGTGTCCCTATATGTGATGTGCACTACAATTGGTGTATCCCCATTTTTATTACTTACTGAAAATGGGGATTATCCCTGTAAGAAGGGTATTAGCCCTATGTTTAGTGCATAATAAAGTGGTGTTAGTAGAAAAGAAATGTAAGTGTCAAATAATAATAAAAGACTCTCACTGTGACCGGACAGAAAAAAAAAAGAATAAAGTGAAAGTGGGTATTACCCCTTGTGTATATAATGGGAATAAGAAAAATTAGGATGTGTCTAAAAAGCAATTAAGGTCAAATTCAACATTTAAACCATTCGGTGCTAATGTGTTTATTTTAACATATAAATCCAGTGACTTTCCCTTCTTGATAAATCTCTTGTTAAATTGGAACCTCTCCAGTGGCGGACCGTACGCTCTATCCCCATAAATGATAGTTGTTTGGGATCTTGCGAATGGTTATATTTAAAGTGTGCAGAGAGGCTATGCGTCTCCAGACCCTTCTTAATATTATAAAGATGTTCCCGTATACGCACTTTAAGTGGGCGAGTTGTTCGGCCTATATATTGTAGACCACATGGACACCATACAAGGTAAACCACTCCCGTTGTATTGCAGGTCATAAAGGTGGGTATTTTGAATTCCGTGGTAAGTGTTATGTCTGTAAATGTCTTTTTTGGTTTCTCTATAGGGATGCAGGTCCTACAGCCCATGCATTCCCCACATCTATAGAATCCTTGTGGGGGGTCATTTATTAGTGCTGTTCGTTTAGGAGGATCTAAATAGCTCTTTGTAAGTTTGTCTTTTAAATTGGGGGCCTTGCGGAAGATTACTCTTGGGTGTTCTGGCAGTACTGGTCCTAGAGTAATGTCGCTTTTGAGTATATGCCAGTGTTTGCATAGGAGTTTTTTTAAATCCCTATATTGAAGATTGTAATTTGTTATCTTTGTAATCTTACAAGCTTCACAATTCACACATTGCCCTAAAACCATACCGTACAGTATATTATACTTTGTACTGAGTATATACTTTTAATTAAAAATAAAACCCAAATTTAAAGCATTATGTTTTCATAAAATATTACATGATAAATTGTTTACTGTGTATGTTACGCTAATAATATGGCATGTATAACAATTTCGAGCAAAGTCTAAACACCCCTGTTAATATTATGTTTTAGGCTCTTTTTCAAACAGTTTCAAACATAAGCCAATTTTGGCACAAAGGCCTTGATTCACTAAAGGTAGAAAAAAAAATAGCGCTTGGAAAATAAATTTGCATGCGAGAATTTTTCAAACTTAGGAGCGATTCACAAAGGCAGTTTAATTAAATTCATGTGTGCGAATTTGCGGGTGAATTTTTTGGTGCGCAATTGAAAATCACTTTACAACTGAAAAACTGAGTAAAAAAGTGCACAAATTTCCCATACCCAAATGCGATGTGTGAGAATTTTTTTCTACTGCTTCCTAATTTGTAGCAGAGTAGTATGATCCCTTGTTGTCCTTTGTTCTGTTTTTTTTGCTTTGAGTTTCTGGACTTTCTAATTACTGTGGAATAGTACATATCATTGTTAATGTTTAATTATGTTTAATTTTGCACTTTGCATTGGTTCGGTGCATCATTTTTTAGTGATGGTGGTTTAGGTACCCTTTTGGCTGTGTTGCTTTACATTGATTTACATCTGTTGTTATTGTACCCATTTATTTGGGTGGTTTGTAGATGAACAGTTCTTGACTTGGTCTGTGGATCAATTAATATATGACTGTGAGTGTTGCCCTGAGTGCCATCATTAGCATGCAGATATCTGGAATTGTGCTAGTTTGGTCACCCCATATAGGCCTGATGTACTTACATTTCCAAACCACATTAAAGGTTTCTGTTGCATCCAGGGCCAGCTCCAGGGTTTTGTGGTCCCTTGGACGACAGAGTCCCAGCGGGCCCCTTGTGTCACGTCACTTGTGCGGCTCTGTGAATGGTGACTGGTATACTCACCACACATATTAAAGTGGACCAAAACCCAGGATTTTGACTATCCTGGATCTTGGACTTGCCTCCGGGGCACCGCGATTCGGAAACGCAAAAGCGCACGCGCAGGCAGTCAGTGTACTTGGCTCCATTTTGCTTTGCTCAGCTGTCGAGAGGTCTCATCGGCCCCCAATGAAAGCAAGTGCACCGATGGCTGCATCCCTGTTAGCCTCCAGCTGGGGGCATGTCCATGCCAGCTATTCACAAGTCATTAAACAGAAGCCCCAAGGAGAGAAGTCTTATCGACTTCATGGCAGCTTTTGGTCCACTTTAATGCAGGACATAGAATTCTATTTGCCCACAGAGCACTGCATAGAGAGCCCAAAAACAATTCCAAGCAGCCCAGGAATCCCGTGGCACATGCACCTGCCCAAAAAACAAAAGTTGCCAAAAAAATTACAACCATCGCAGTCCATTGAAATATATGGAATAAGGCCACACAGTGCAGGGTTAGCACCTAGTCTGGCACTCTGGGAACCAGCCGATGCTGATGAGAGATGGGACACTACCTGGCACTATCACAGGTGCTCTGGAATTTATATTTGATAAATACACGTTTTGCACTGGGACCTGACATTCGCCTGGCACTCATCTGGCACTACATGGCCTTAGAGTTCCTTAAAGTGGATCAAAACCCACGCCGATCGGAATAAGATACCTGGCCCGACTGATTTCCTCACGATTTTAGATGCCCCGCTTTGCGAAACCACCCAGCTCTCCCCATACACTTACCTTGTTTCCTGGTCCAATGGCGCATGCGTGACCGGGAGTAGGTGAGTTCAGATCAGTGATCCTGGGCGTTTCATACAGTGGGGCGCCTCCGATCGGGGTAAAGGACCCTTAAATGTTTTTTTTATATTTTGGGATGCTCATTTTTCTGTCTGCTATTATGTTATCATGGCATTAGGTATTGTTTACATCACTTACATTTATCAAGTTGTGCAGAAGCATGCAATGTGGTAAATAAAACATTGCACATGTTACTGTGCTCATGTGTCTTCCTCATGGTGCCCCGGGATAGTTGTATCCAGGCTGTACTCAGGCATCCAGAAAGCACATTGAGCCTCATCCACTTTATTCCCCACCATGACATGTCTTCTGTGCTGTGTGCGCCACTATTTAATATACATTTTTTGCTAATATGTGTAGGGGCCTTTATTAAATATAATTTTACACAATTTTATGTTCATAGGCCTCCTTATGGTGCACTATGGGCTTTTTTGCAGGTATAGTGGATAGAAGGAATCCATAGTGGAAGTCAGAGAACATACTTTTCTCCTCCTGAAAGCTGCTGTAAAAAATTTGTGTGAAAACCTTGAATTTAACTCATGTGAGGAGCCAATCCATGGCACCTGAATCATTAGAATTGTTTTTCACTTGAAAATTCCACACAAATTATTTTCGAAAATCAAATTATTTCCAGTGCTTTTTCTTTAACTCAAATTGAATTAGCAAAAACGAAAGTAAAACAGCTTTCAAGGTTGTTGAATCGCTCGTGGAATTTTCGCACGCAAAATCGCAAAAAAAAAAAAAAAAAATCAGGCTGTGTCCCTCATCTCTTATAATTCCAAAGAACACTTTATTAAAACCGTTTCATGCAGAGCTAAATTGAATCCTCCAACAGAAATATAAGCTGTGTACCAGATTTCTTCTTTTAAGCTCACCAAAGATTTATCCAGATATATTCTGCCTTATTATTCACCCTAGATATTGATATACAATAGGATCACTTGCTCAATCTCCCAATCATTTTAATATTTGCGGGTATCTCTCACCAGAAACAAAACATAGGCAAAAAATGCCTGAAGATGCTGTAGGTTTTCAAAAAATATATAAATATAGTATATATATATATATATATATATATATATATATATATATATATATGCTGTTAGCTTCGCTGTTACCTCCTTCACTTTCGGTTTTTCTAGCGTCCTAGCATCAGCGCTGCAGACTCCTACCTACATGTTTCATCTGTAGGACTTGAATTCAGCTGAAAATGAGTGGGTTGTCCTAAAGATGACAACAGAGGAGATGCCCTCCCAATCTGAAAGATTTGGAGCTCTTTTGCCAAGTCTAGATTTCTCATGAATACTGTCATACATTCAAAGGGTGCATCAACAAGGTTGTGTGCATCCATTTCCTTGTTATTGAATTTTTATTTACTTTATTATAATTTTTCCACACTAAAAGATTTCTGTTTGTTTTTTTAATTATATCGTAGATTTCTTAGGTAACAATAAAGCAGGAGAACTTAAAAAAATATTTTTCTCAGTCTACGACTATGTTATTCAGCAAACGGGGAATAGGGAGCGCGTGCTGGATGTGGAGGATGCGGCAGCTCACTCCCCTTTCTAGTCAATGGCAGACGGCTCTCTTTGGACAAGAGCCCATGCATGTGCTGTCGTAACAAGAAAGAGGTGAGTGGAAAATGTCTTTCTGGGGGGGTTCACACAGCAGGGCATCCCAATTTACGATGCCCCAAGTGAACGGAACGAAACGTGTGAAAGTCGAATTTCCATGTTTTGAAATGTAATCCTATTATCCAATATGTAAAAGAATGGCTAATCTGAAGAACTTGCTAATCATAATAATATATTAATCTATTTCAATCTTTTTCAATATATTATTTTAACATAAAACACATATTATTCTATGTCTGGATCAGATCTAGTGAGATTTTTCTTTCTAAACAGTACATATCTTAACAATACAAACAGCGGATTAGCATGCACAAGAGGTTATGATGTTGTTGCGAAACCGGTAAGTACTAGAAGTGTCAGCTGTCAAGTCACTGTGCTTACACTTCCTGAGAAGATTAATTGAGTGAAATGAAGGGTTTATTTACTAAAGGGCGCCAGCACCATTTGCATGCAAATGCACTTATATTTAGTGTTTCAAGTCTCCCACTTAAAAAACATAAAATTGCCTTTTTATTATTGTGCTATTATTGTGCTACTGCATACTAATATATAAAGGTGTATTGGTACATTAAGAAACACAAATAAGGAATAAGCAATAATATCTTTAATAAGCACATACCACTACTGGTGTGTTCAGTTGTCTTAACATAATTTAATTTTAGGGTGGCTAGGTGTGACCTACTAGGAGTCCTGTAAATGATATGCAACAAATACAGAGCTAAAAGGAGTAAATAATGGATCATGAGAGAACTAAACATGGTCAGAAAAATCAGCTCTGCAACCATGCTGGAAAAGAACATGTTAGCAAGCATGTATCGGGCATGACATTTTGATGTTACAATGCTGAACTGTACAGATTTCCCAGAACTTAATATTCATCAAAAGTGGTGGGTGGAATAAATGGGTGGTTGAAAATAGAAGCGACAGAATATAATAGGGCCCCTATTCCAAGAGTACAAAGCACTTGTTAATCTGAGTTCTATCTTGTGTGATAAGTTTGTGTTGGAGTGAGCCAAATTACATAGGAAGAAGTAGGTGGAAGGTCCTTAAAAATGATTTCAGGAACGTAAGCTTAAGGCAAGGACCTCAACTGTAGTATTCTCAGAAATACTACAAGTACCAAGAGCCACACCAGAGAGGCAGCGGGAGATTAGAGGGGTAAAAGATTGGCTCAAAAATTGGAGTAAAAAGGAGGGGTTTGAGTTCTTAGAGAACTGGGCCGAGTTCCCAGTGGGTTCTTTGGCAGGGATGGGTTGCACCTCAATGGGGAGGGTACATCTGTTCTGGGGGAGAGGATGGCTAAAAGGTTGGAGGAGTGTTTAAACTAAGCACTGGGGGGAGGGTAAAAGCTGTTACAAAGGGGAAGGTAGGAAAGAAAGTGACAGTGGGTGTAGACATGAAACTGGGGGTGGAGAGGGGGGAGGGGTTAGCACATCTAAGAGGAAAAGGGCAATATACAAAATTATCAAAATTATCATAAGCATTTGAAATGAATGCTTACAAATGCTAGAAGCTTGACTAATAAAATGGATGAACTAGAACTGATAATAACAGAAGAATAATATGACATAGTGGGAGTAACAGAGACCTGGCTGGATGAAAGCTATGACTGGGCAGTAAATCTACAGGGCTACTGTGTGTTTAGGAGGGACCGTAACAAATGCAAAGGGGGTGGAGTCTGCTTAATTGTAAAATCCTCTCTACAACCCGCTCTGCGGGAGGATATATGTGAGGGGAATGACCATGTGGAGTCTGCATGGGTAGAAATACATGGAGGGAGAAACAAAAATAAAATACTGATGGGGGTTTGATATAAACCTCCAGATATATCCGAATCCATAGAAAATATGATGCTAAGGCAAATAGATATAGCCGCTAAACTAAATGAGGTAGTGATTATGGGGGACTTTAACTACCCAGATATAGACTGGGACGCTGAAACATGTGTTTCGCATGAAAGTAATAGTTTTTTATCTAAAACAAAAGATGGCTACCTTTCCCAACAATTAGAAGCTGCAACAAGGGGGAAAGCCATATTGGACTTAATACTAACCAATGTACCAAAGTAATAAAGGTACAGGTTGGGGGACACCTTGGAAGCAGTGATCATATCATTAATTGCGACTTAGCAGTCACTAGGTTGCCTTATCAAGGAGCCACAAAAACGCGGAACTTCAAAAAGACAAAGTTTGACCAACTTAGAGATGCCCTAAACTGCATTGACTGGGAAAATGTCCTTAAAAACAAAAGCATGGCCACTAAATTGGATACTTTCAAAGGAATCCTTAACTTTCATTGTGACAGATATATACCTTACAGGAATAAAACTATTAGACACACATGTAAACCGATGTGGCTAAACAAAAAGGTTAAGGGGGCAATAAACAACAAAAAAAAGGTATTTAAACGTTTAAAGCAGGAAGGGACTGTGGAAGCGTTAAAAAACTATAAAGAAGAAAATAAACAATGTAAACAACAGATAAGGGCAGCTAAGCTGGAGACAGAAAGACTGGTCATGGTCAAATTATTCTTTAGCTACATAAACCGTAAAAGGTACAAACCTGAGGGTGTGGGCCCCCTGAAAAGCAAGGAGGGGCACCTATAGGGGGAAATGAGGAGAAAGCAAATTTACTAAACAACTTCTTTGCTTCTATATTCACAAAAGAATGTGACATGCCGAGTGAAATGAAGGGGAATAACCGATACCCTCCATTAAATGTCACTGGTCTAACCAAGGAAGAAATCCAGCACCGTCTCAAGCAGATAAAAATTGATAAATCACTGGGACCAGATGACATACATCCCTGTGTTTTAAGGAAGTTATGTACAGTAATAGACAAGCCCTTATTTCTAATATTTGTGGACTCAATAACTACAGGGTCTGTTCCGAGTGATTGGCGCTTGGCAAATGTGGTGCCAATATTCAAAAAGGGATCTAGGGGGGAACCTGGGAACTACAGACTGGTAAGCTTAACATCTGTGGTGGGCAAGCTGTTTGAAGGTTTCTTAAGAGATACTATCCTGCAGCACCTTGGGCAAAATGACCTTATTACTCCATATCAGCATGGATTTATGAGAAATCACTCTGCCAGACAAACCTAAGCAGCTTTTATGAGGAGGTAAGTTCAAAATTGGATCAGGGGGAGTCATTGGATATCATATATCTTGACTTTTCTAAAGCATTTGATACTGTGCCACATAAAAGGCTGGTACAAATGATGAGAATGCTTGGACTGGGGGAAAACGTGTGCAGATGGGTGGGAAATTGGCTTAATGATCAAAAGCAGAGGGTGGTTCTCAATTGTACACACTCAGATTGGGTCACTGTTACTGGTGGAGTACCACAAGGGTCAGTTCTGGGACCAATTCTCTTCAATATATATATATATATATATATAAATCACATTGGGTATGGATTAAACAGTAAAGCCTCAATCTTTGCAGATGATACTAAGCCGTGTAAAGTAATTAATACAAAAGAGGACAGCAGGCAGCTACAAACAGATTTAGATAAATTGGAAGCATGGGCAGTTAAATGGCAAATGAAGTTTAACACAGATAAAAGTAAGGTTATGCACATGGGAAGGAGAAATCTGTGTCATAATTACACACTAAATAAAGAAACACTTGGTAAAACAACAATGGAAAAGGACCTAGGGGTTTTAGTAAACAATAAGCTCAACTGTAGCGGCAGCTGTCAAAGCAAATAGGATCATGGGGTGCATCAAGAGGGGCATAGCATCATGACCAGAGCATCATTTTACCCCTGTACAAGTCACTGGTCAGACCCTATATGGAGTACTTTGTACAGGTCTGGCCACCTGTGCTTAAAAAGAACATATCAGAACTGGAGCGCGTACAAAAAAGGGCAACAAAGTTAATAAAAGGAGCGCGGGGGCTAGAGTACCCTGAAAGATTGTCAAAGTTAGGCTTATTTAGTTTAGAAAAAAGACGCTTGTGGGGTGATCTAATTACTATGTATAAATATATTCGGGGTCAATACAATGATCTGTCCCACAATCTATTTATACCCCGGAGTGTAACTATAACCCGAGGGCATCCACTAAGGTTAGAGGAAAGGTGATTTCTCCACCGACATAGGAGGGGATTCTTCTCTGTAAGAGCTGTGAGACTATGGAACTCGCTGCCAGAGGAGGTAGTAATGATGGATACAGTAAAAACGTTCAAAAGTGGCGTTGATGCTTTCCTGGCATGTAATAACATTTCCAGCAATTGCTACTAGACCACTGGAAGGAGATAAACAGGCTGAACTGGATGGACTAAAGTCTTTATTCAGCCTTACATACTATGTTATTATGTAGATAATCTGTCTCATGTACAGTGCATTTCCAGTAGTTGGTTAAAACATAGCTATAGAAGTACAATAGTTGTAAACACAGTAAAAGGGGGACCCTGGAAATCCATTTTATTCATAATTTAACATCCTGCCAAGCATGTGTTTAAAGAGGAACATCTGACCTAAAATAAATGGATACGATTCCCGCCCCCATCGGCCCCTACTTACCTTTAAGTTGTTGCTGCTGCCTGCTGCAGTGACATCCGGCTGCTTTAAGGCCTGATCCTCACCCCCCCCCAGTTAGCTATCGCTAACTGACAAGCACGGCCTTAGCCGTGCTCGTCAATGTCCCACTGTGATCTCGCGGCAGCTCCATTGCATCCCATTAATGGGCACTGCGCAGACGCTAGATTGGGGGCTGCACGCAGTGTCTGATGGGATGCAAGGTGGCGCCACCTGTCAGGAGGTCACCCAAGGGACCCAGAAGATGGATGCCCTGTCAAGGTGAGCAAAAATTGCCCAAAGGTAAAACTGGAGGGGGGACAGCAGATCGGTAAAGTTTGGGGGAGGTTTTCTCCCAGATGTGCCTCTTTAAAGTTGCATTACATAATTGGGATGTGGAACACCATTCAGAATGGATTAAAAAGATTGAAATGCTGTAAAGATTTTATTTGCTGAGTGCCTATCCCCTTGTATATCAATATTGTATATTGGACTTCAAGTTTTTTACAGAAGTGATATTAGACACAGTATTAATTGGCTTGTCGGCAGTTGGTTGGTAACAAGGACAGTGGCTCTGGACATAAGCAGATGTGGCAACTGGTCACCTTCAGGGACAGCTACTTAAGACATAAAGGTCAATTCACAGCCTCTTTTAAGTGCATTTACACATGAAAAAGCATGTGTATGTGTAATGTTTCCATATTTTTGGTCATTTTTGTGGGTGATCAAAATGGTCAGAAACACCAGTTGCAAAAGCCATACATTGGGCATCATTAAACCTGCCACTCAGGGTTCTCCTCTGCAGGTGTCGGCCAAGATAGGATTGGACAACATCTCCCTGTACTTGGTGGAATAGGGGACATGTGCTCTATGGGTGCTGATTGGATTAGTCAGTGGCTGGTGACTGGACTGGGCTCACTGGAGGGCTGGGTGTCTGGCCCAGGGTCAGACATGATGAGGCTGATGGAGTGGATGTTGAGGATGATGAGGCTTGCCCTAGAACTATGGCTGGGACTGCTCTGCTTGGCAAACATCCAGCAGGGCATGGCTTGATTCAGCTGTCCAGCTTTTTTGCGTGTGCTTTATTGTGGGCATCCTGACCACACAATGTACATTGCAATAATGGAGTATTGCTGTCTTCAGTTTAACAATTAATTATTTTGTAAGACGTAATTGCTTAGGCACAGAAGCTCCAATGTATGTCAACTTCCAGGAACCGCTGGGGCACGTCAGATGACATAAACAATATGGCACCCTCGCTGTTCCCCCACGACCAGCAGGACACTATCATGCACGTAAGTACATGCATTTGCACACGATACTGATAGGTTTGGTAAATCAGGGTTGCAAGTGGTTAAACAGTCAGGCCAATCAGACAAATCTAATCGGGGGCCCAAGTGTCTAGGAGGGCAGGGTGAGAAGAACGCCATCATTTTTTAACTACTACAAGCGAAAGCTAGTGCACACATGGGCACCATGCAGGGACTGTTTGGGGCAGCTTTCAGCTCTGCAGACAAAGTGCGCACCTTACGATTTTTCAACCAAAACAACCCTTTAAATTTGAATCTATAAGATTCCCGGATCGATCAGATCCCTCCCCGCGGGGCATCCGAAATCGGGATGTCCCGCGGGGAGGAACCCCCCAGGAGGCCCACAATCCTTACCTTACCGGCGATCCAACGGACGCGTCTCTCGCTTCCCTCTAGCAGGGCGCGCTCCCGTGCCGGCCGTTTTGTGAATGGCCGGCGCAGGCGCGCTCCCTGTTAGAGGGAAGCGAGAGACGCAGCCAATGACAGCGCTCTGATATGCGCGTCCAAGCGGCTTTGGACGCGCATACCAGAGCGGCTCTGAGCGCTGTCATTTGTTTGTTGTTTGTTGTTTTTGCGGCGATCGGGGGGGTTTCACACAGCGGGGCACCCCCGATCGGGGTGCCCCACCTAAGTGGACCAACACCCAGGATAGTCAAAATCCTGGGTGTTGGTCCACTTTAAGGTAAGCATTAGGAAGAAGAAGTAATGAAAAATGCATGGCAAGTATGGCATGCTAAGTAGTTTGGAACAGAATAGGCTTGGCACAGCAATAAGTAAGTAATGGGCTAGCAGGGCCAGAGTATAGGAAACAAGAGGTTTGCATATGCGTACAAGCCACCAAAAAAGCCAGCGTATGCGTATAAATTTCACAAAAATGAAAATATTACAGAATTTAGGGGTTAAAGCGTAAAAACGGGATCTTTCCAATGAGAACTAGTAGGATCTTGATGGACACTCAAACATTTTGTTTCAAGGTATGTGAAAAAAACGTTCTAAAAATGCTAGGAGACAAGAGTTACACATAAGAGTATACAAGAGTGGCGTCTGTGAAATAGGCTTTGAGAGCCGTACTCACAGCATTCTCGATGGCTTAAACAGCTGCAAAAACAGTTCAAAATGCTCCTGATGGAGGCTCTGAATCATGTGAACGCATGTATACTGAACTAAATCTATTTGTAATTTAGACACTTAGAGAAAACAAGATGGAATATAGAAGGCTCTGAATCAACCTTAATATAAGGAATTTAAAAAAAAATTACAATTTTAATTTTGACCTTGATTGTGGGTTGGGGAAGAAGCTCTGCACCCTTTTGTAATTACCATCCAAAAGACAGACTTTCAATGGTAAGTTAGGGAAGTGCTTCACATAAAACATACATGTTAAGAGCCTAATTTATGATGTGCACCTTTTAGCATTATTTTTGTGGCTATAGCGCCATATTCTGAGATTCCCATCGAATCTAGCACTGTGCTGTGTACTATATTGGCGCTAGCAGTCGCTGTGCCGAATGCTACTAATTAGATTGTCGATTACTCTGCGATTATCCCAGCGCCACTTTGTACTGCTGCTTTTCCGGGCCCTGAGCATATTCATTTTAATGTCATTTTAATGTAATTTTCCTCCTTGAAATCTCTGGCTCTGTATTTATCAGGTGCTGGTCAGCGTTTCTTCATTACAGTTACAAGAAATACTGCTGGGGACAAACTTTACAGTGCATTTTGGCTGCATTTTAGTTAAGCAAAAGAAGCCATTAAATGAATTTTAAAATCAGCGTGTTAGCAATTTTTTAATTGATAAAACAGACGCTGAGTGCCGTTGGAGCCAAAAAAGTGGCGATGTGTGGTGCTGATGCTTCTTAAAAAAGGTTCTGTCTGTTTCTGTCTAACCGACAAGTACCTAATTCATTAAGGTGCATCATGCACACTGGTTATTTTTGTACATTAGGAACTTATAGATTCTTTATATTTGCTGCTATAGCACCACCTGGCTACAAGGATTTCACCTACAGGAAATGGTATGTTTGAAATTGACTAGAAAACATTCATCACCTTAATCTGCTAAACACCAGATGATGCTCACACAGATTGCAAGCGACATTTGCACAGAAGAGGCATATACTCAAAAAGCATTTGTCATGCCTAGCATTTTCTCTGTAGTTTTTCTACATTGCACAACATAAAAAGTCCAAACACAGCAATACCTGGTTCTGCATATAAATTAACGGGGAGGCCGATTCAGTAATAGCGCCAGGTAGCGACAGATGAGCGCCTGAAGTGCGGCGCTATGAGCGCCGCTAGCGTACGCCACGAACGGCTGTGATTCGCTATAGCAGGCCTCCTCAGTCGCTATCTGGCGTTGTTGGGAAGAATGCCTACATTTGTGAATATGATGTTTCAGATCTGCTTTATAGGCGCTGTAATTTTTTCTCACGCTATTCAAGACAGCGCCTGAGCGTTGGTTTGCTGTTGGATTGAAATCAATGTTAGGACCTTCAGTAGTAAACACATTGCACCATGTTTCTTTGTATAATTTTTTTTCCTTTTTTTTGTGTTTTTTGCTTCAAATAAAAATTTAAACAAGTGTGGCTTTCTCTTCATGGTGCCTAAAAAAGAAGAAAAAGTGTAGTTAGTTTTTATTACTAGCTGGTTTGTAGCATTTAATGACATTGCTAGTTTTTTTTTAGGGTAAATTTTTGTCAACTTGCACAACACCCCTAATTGTTATGTGTGTGGGTCAACTTACACACCCCCCTTATAGTGTTTTGGCTCAACTTACACACCCCCCCTTATTCTGCTTTGGGTCAACTTTCACACCCCCCTTATACTGCTTTGGGTCAACTTTCACCCCCCCGTATAGTGGTTTGGGTCAACTTACACCCCCCCCTTATTCTGCTTTGGGTCAACTTTCACGCCCCCCTTATACTGCTTTGGGTCAACTTTCACACCCCCCCTTATAGTGGTTTGGGTCAACTTTCACACCCCCCCTTATGATTGGATCCAACAAATAGTTCCCCTGTAGTGCAGTACTTGTATTATAGTGAAGGTGAGGTAGCTTACCGAGAAAAGCGAAGTGATCATGCTTTCCCTTAGATCAAATCCAGTCTGGGTGTCCTCACTCATTTCTGCGGGCATGTTGGGGACTTCTGGCACCAGTGCTGTTTTTTCAGGGGGTTGTACTCTGTGGCATATGCAAATATTCCCCTCGATTCAAAGAGCAAAAGTTAATTGATTTCGGATCGAGAATCGTAAGTTTGGGTGGGTGTTAGTCATTTTTTACTGTTTTTTTGGCCATTTCCGACTCGCACGAGCCTACGTACGAATGCGTATATGCTCTTACGTTCATCGCAAGTTCGTTCCTAAATTTTAGGATCAAAACGTAAAAATTTAGGATCAAATCCTAAAACTTAGGATCAAAACGTAAAACTTAGGATAATCGGATGTGTTTACGTGTGATTCAGAGAACAGTTTTCCAACCTCTAAATACGTTTTAAAAGAAAGTCACTGCCGACACCTTTTAGCAGTCGGATTGCTGTTCTTGAACAGGTTTTTTGGCTATGTGGAGGAGTCTGCGCGTCTTGAGCTCCAATGAACTGCATGTATCAGCATGGCCGAGGCCATAAATTGTATGGCAATGCATACCTGATTCATGTATGCCTTATAAAAGCATTTTAATGTGGACCTTAATTAGTCCTTTATTTTGCAATACATCCATATATTTGCGTTAATTAAAGAAACTTATGTCCTTTGTTATTTATTTTTAAATTGATGTACTAGAATAATATTTTTAGATTGAATTTATTGGTGTAGTTGTTTACCTTTGCTTTGTTTAATTATTTAAGCTCATCTTTGGTCAGATGCATCACACTTACTGAGGAGAGGAGAGCAGGATAAAGTGCAGGATGTGGGTTACTGCTGTATTTTGCACAGACACAGCAGAGCTGGGGGCACGGAAAGGTCAGAAATCAAAGAATGCAGAGCAACACAGTCACAAGGCCCTTTCTGTTTGCAGGCTGCCCGATAATACCTGACCCGCCATCTTGGCTGTTTCTAGACTCATAACATGCAGAAGTTGCTGGGTGTTTTTTTATATTTGAGAGCAATCTGTATGTAGAGGGTGTGGGTAACCACACCCAAAATTTTAAGTTGTACCATTTGAAGCCAAAATATTAAAATTAAATCCACAAGTAAAAAATGCAAGTTAACTAAAAATTAAACAAAGTAAGATTTACTTATGCAAATGCATTCATTAATGGTTGGTTACTACAAAATGAATGAAATAAAGAAAAATAAGACCAAATATTTAGAATGCACTTTAATGAGGTAAGTTTGTAGTGCGCAGCCGCAAGATCAGAAGGATTTACGTCCAGACAAAAAAGGAAAAAGGGCAAAACCAATGTTGCAACCTGAGAAATGAAACGGAAAATTCAGGATGGAAACTGACATAGGTCTGATTCCCGAACTGCCATACGAACGGACGTACATTTTAGGATAGAAACGTATTTGCTTATAGAATCACTCGCAAGTTCATACGAACGCACGAGCGTACGGGAAAAATAGGATGATCGGCACCAAAATCAAAGCTGTTACATGTTTCTTTGAATCGACCCTATTGTGTAGGACACAGCATGCGAGGATAATTTTGGAGACCTTTTGTGGACTGTACAACATTTCTCCTCCTGGGCGTGCCAAACACAGAAAGCGCGCTTTCAGCAGTCCAATGGTTCTTTCCACAATGTTTCTGGTTTTGCGATGTGCTGCATTGTAGCGTCGTTGGGCAGAGGTCTGTGGGTTTCTGACCGGAGTCATGACCCACGTTCTCTGCCCATATCCCTTGTCCGCTGTGGAATAAACACATTGAGAGAGACAGCAATTAGTACTAGTACATGTTATTTTTCACAATATTTTAAATTTAGCTTACTAGGCCACATATTTTTAACAAAATACTTTGCCATGGTTATTTATTTACCCAGTAGCCAGCCAGGTGGCATTTCATTGTTCTCAAACTTCCGGCACAGGACTGACTGCTGGAGCACGTAAGAGTCGTGGCATGAGCCGGGGAAGCCAGATCTCACGGCCCACAGCTTCATATCATGGTCACAGACCACTATGACATTCATGGAATGGTATTGCTTCCTATTCCTATAATGCAGCTCCTGTGCACGGGGAGGGCGGAAAGGGATATGTGTACCATCCACGCACCCTAGTACATTCGGAATCTCTCCCATGCGATAGAATGCATGCTTGATTTGGGCAACCTCATCCTCATCCTCAGGAAATTTGATGTAAACAGGGATAAGGTCACAAATAGCCAGTACTACCTGGATAAATATGCGGCTCATTGTAGCCTGGCTGATCCCGCTGAGGAGGGCAGAGGTTGCCTGGAAATTCCCTCGTGCCACAATATTAAGCGTGGCACATAAGCTAACTATGCCTGGAATGGATTTGGTGCGTTTGGTGGATGGCTCGATTTTGGTCTTAATCTGATCATATAGGGACTGTAGTGCTGCACGATTCAGACGAAAGCGGTCTGATCTGCTCGTCACTTAAATTCCACACTGAAAGACGAATGCCAAAGGATCGGGGTGCCCTAAGCCTCACAGCACCCTCCTCCCTGGCCTCCTGTTCTTCCAGCATTCTACCACATCCATACACCCAGAAACCATACATCACCCTCTTATCCATCTCACACTCACTGACCAGATATCCAAATGAAGGCAAAACAAAATAAATCCACAAACACACCACAGTCACAAGCACACTCCTCACACAATCACAACAATGCAGCTCACCACAAAACCAGATGTATAGTGGTCAGAACCACCAGACTGCTGAAAGTGTGCTTTCTAAGTTAGGCACAACCAAGAGGGGATTTGCTGCACAACCCACAAAAGGCCCCAAAATCAATCCTCACTTGCTGTATGCTGCACAATATTAGCATATGCCAACAAAATAAATCTCCTAAAGAAACAGCACTGATGTCAGAAATCACCCAACAAGCCACAGAGAGTAAGGCCCAAACCCAGCCAGACAGTAAAATGAACTAAGGGAACAAAGCACCACACCACAGCCTTTGCCACAGTGTAACAATACAAGAAGGTTGTCAAATAAAGCCATTTATACTTAACTTGGGGAAAGGACTGGTCCGCTTTGCCGCCTTTTGCGTTGCTATGCTATTTCCTGTCTGCAATTAGCTGACTCAGGTGTGCTAGAAACGGTTTGCGCATGCGTAAGCTAAAACATACTAGCGTACGTGAGCAGATACTTGCGTGCTTTAGTGGACATGTTTGAACATTCCGTTTGGGACCAATGAAAGGTAAGCTGCTCTCAAATTAAATAGCCGTTTGTAGAGCCACATTTAACAAGTGTTTAATATACCTGATTACATTGTTGTCTTTGGTTGTGTTGTTTGCATAATGAAGTCTCTAATTAGTTAATTGGCTTCCACACATGGTTCAAAGAAACATCAGTCATTGCAGTGGAGCTGTTGCTACAAGCACCTGGCCAGTATGTGTGAAGCAATTAAGTGGACCTGTTTGTGATTGGTCGTTAGAGCACATAAAACCTGCCACCCCCCAAAAGATCTTGTTGCCATTCTGTAGTCTGTATGCGTGCTTGTGTGTTGTCTAGTGATGTGTGTGTGCAGCTACAGGATGGAGCCAAATTCTGGACATCTGCCGGCCACAGCTGGCCCAAGTAGAAGTGTGTTGGGTGCTGTGCGCAGACCTCCCTTAAGGAAAAGGGCCCAGGCCGAAGGTGAGCCTGCACCCAAGGCCAGGCGCCCATTTGCCAAGAGGGAGCCAGAATTTAATTTGGCGGATAACAATACTCTTGTGCGTCTTACCCTGGCAAAATGGGAGCTAATCTTTGGCTCCCAAAGCCAGTCTATAGGCAAGCAAGAAAGGAGCAAATTGTGGGATGCCATTGGTGAGGAGCTTACTAGCAGTGCTCAATACCCACGTAGTGGCCCATCCTGCAAGAAACACCTCTACACTTTGAAAAGTGCCCTTATGCAAAAGATGAAGCATGATCTTCAGGTCGAGAGTGGGACCATCCAGGGTCCAAAGAGTACCTACAGGCCATATGAGGAGATGCTGAAGTCCAAAATTCTGCTCATTCGGCTGCAGGATGTGGATGCTGGGGATGACACCACAGGTTGGGCACAAGGTACATATTTTTGGTAATTTTTTTTCTGGTGATGTTAATGTATGTGATTTGCTTTGTCTCTTTCTGGGCAACTAACAGTAGGACATGTGAAGTAGTACATTATACCTCATAAATGTTTTACTTTCCTGTCTGTTGCTTTATGCATAGGTGCACATGGTGATGTCCATGATTCGGGGGAGGAGGACACCCCAACTCCTGCCCTTTAACCCACCTCAAGCCTAACCCAGTCTGCCATTGAAGGTATTTATCACGAATTTATGGGATGGTTTGTTTTGAATAAATGGGTGTGGGAGCACCTCAAACAATAGTTTTTAACACATTTTAGGATTAGTAATATGGTCCTGGGAACTAATTTCACGCCCAGTTTAACCCTCTCATCAACTAAATAACAAGGCCCAAACATGTGTAGCTATGTGGGAAGCCAGAGATGTGTTTGCATATATCTGCAGATACATGTGGAAGCCACACTGGCCCGCCAAGCCACTCTGTGTTTTGTGGTTTCCCTACTCTTAAATCTGACTGCACAAAGTTGGGACATGCAATGCTGAATAATGGAATCTCTAGTTCTCAGGCCCTGCGTAATCTGACTTGTGGTGTCTAAATATTAGTGATTAAGCTGCTCACACACACCTTTATTCATGGTTTATTTGGTGCCGCACATTACCAATGCCTAAATCCTTACTTTGCTTTTGAATAGCTGCACCGCCATTGGCACCAGCATCTCCTCAGGAGCCAAGCTACTCTTTGGATGCCGGTAAGTGCATGTGTCAACCTTGCTGTAGCCGCTTTAACACAAGTGCATGTCTTTCATTCATCTTTTTTCTTTGTAGGCCAAGTCACTCCTTCATCTTTGGACACCACTTCCTATGTTGCAGGTCAACAGGACCCTGTTGGTGTGTATTGCCAAAAACACTGTATCCTTTATGCTGGTTATGTTACACTGGGTCTATTTTGTTAGTCTAATAATCTACATGTTTTCAATGTCAACTTGAAGATGGCTATTTAGAGTGGATTTGCCATCCCCATGCTCATTAGTAAACTGTTTTGAGTGATTTCAATGCATTTTTGTGATATATTAAAAGACAAACATTCACCAGAGTAGTGTTGTGAATATTTATAGACATTCATTGTGTATTTTAGTTGGCCGGAATATAGGAAGTGGCTGTCCGGAAAGGGCCCTTCACCGTGAGGCTGCTAAAGATGAGGGTAAGTTGGGTTTGCTTTATTATCTAGTAAGGATGTTGGCGAACCTTTTTTGGGAATTTATTAGTCCAACTTGTGTTTAAACATGTATTTTCAAGGGCAAAGCTTGAGTGAGGGCCTAACTCTGGACATCTGTGAGATGGCGGGTATGTGTAATTTGAGCAATGTGTCTGTTAGTGTTTGGGCCAATGATTGCCTACTCTTCCTCTTACATACATGTTTGCAATCTGAGTTTCCAAGATCCATTTTGGCTATTGTGCAATCTGGCACTTTGTCGAGGTATGGCCTTGATAGTCTATCCATATAAAATTAGAAAAATCTCAACTGACCTACTAACATGACTTTCCTGTTTAGCATATGCCAGCTTGCCCCATCTCTCAGATGTGGATTTGCCCCTTTCTGGCAGCCAGACCCCGGAAATACTAAGGGTGGACGACACTGAGGTAACATGGCTGATTTTGGGTACCACTAACCACATTGACATGTTCGTAGGTAGTCCAGGAACCACCATGTAACATGTTTTTTTTTTTTGGTTTGGCAGGAGGCCATACCTGAAACCCAAGCTGTGACGTCTGCCCAAGTGCCATGTGGACAAGCTACAGAGGCTCAAGCAACGGTAAGTTTGAGTTTTACACTTTGGGTAAATGATTGGGAGGGGCATACCTGCATTGTTTCAGCTTCACTACAATCTTGCTTTTTGGTTTTTTAGGCTGAACACCCAAGAAGAGGAGGTCTTGCACCCACAAGTGCTGATTTTTATGAGCTAGGGGTCCGGATGCTGGAGGACTATAGTCACCAACAGCCGCGTGATGGAACTAATGAGCGCATTGCGGCATTGGAAAATCATGGGCGGGTGTATCAGCAACAAATTGAGGACCTGCAGCGCCAGCTACATGAACTTCAAAATCGGCAGCAATCTGAAAACACAATTGCACTCCAACGAATGTCATATGCCATGGAGCAATCTGTACAGCGCCAGGACAAAACTTTGTTGTTGATCCATCAGCTGATACAACAGCAGTCTATTTTTTTAACTGCACTGTTGTCCCCCAACACCACCCCTAGCAATGACTCCCAACCTCCAAGGCCACCTAGTGAAGAATTTTGATTTATTTTGTTTGTTTGAATATTTTTTG
Source organism: Gastrophryne carolinensis (assembly GCA_027917425.1). Taxonomy (NCBI): domain Eukaryota; kingdom Metazoa; phylum Chordata; class Amphibia; order Anura; family Microhylidae; genus Gastrophryne; species Gastrophryne carolinensis. Next base: position 112,339,064 of record CM051235.1, read on the forward strand.
TGAATAAATGTTAGTACCCAAGCTCAAAATAGTGTTTTTTTTGAAAAGACATAGCTACTAACACAGTCAGGGATGAGTCTCTAGATCTAGATATGTACATGTAGCCAGAAATGTATGACACACATTGTTGGCCATATATTACTATGGTTTACACATTAAATGGCTAAAAATGTACCCCAAAATTTACAAACCAATGGGTTGCTAGACACTTAAACTATGCTTTACAAGGCACAACACACTGTAATTAGAAAAATATAAAACATTTATTTGGGTTGTCGGCGGTCAACATGGCCAACATTACGCCACACAGCGGCCAAAACCATACCCCCCACCCTAACGAGGCCTCTTCTTGCCCAGCAGCATAAGGCGTGTCCGACGGACATACTGCCACAGTCTGCGATGCTTGGTTTCACAAGCTGTAGAGAGTATAAAAAACAAAAATTAACAACATATAATGTGATCTCAACATACACAGATGTAGCAATGTAATGAAATTGCCTCAAATTAGCTGACCCACACATTAACATTGTTGTAAACTGTGCCCTTATGTGTTACCATTATATGAGTACTAGTGGCTGCCTTACATGTGGCTACAACATCCCAAGCATACATTTACTCTGAACTCTTGGGAATAAATTAAGGGATAAGTCCCAGTGTGGACATTTATTTGTTTATTTACAGCCAAACATCAGGGCCTAAGTCCTAACGGATAAACTGCTTGGGCCAAGCATATTAGAGTTCACAACCTTAGCAGTCCAATTTGTTGGTTCTAACCCCACATTTTAACACTACGTGGAAAACCAAAGAATGTGAGCCAACAATCAAGCATGCAGACATGCATTTAGGATTGTAGGACAATCACATGTAACCTAGATGTGTGCTTCGAAAAGACATAGGTACATTGTCAATTTCTTAAGAATTTCCAATAAGGCAAAGGTGTCCAAAGTCTTTAGGCATATGAAGTGGGATGTACTCGCCATCGCAGCTGTGGCTGGGGCCCATGCTGCTGGACGTCCCGGGAGCTGGGGTCGGGAGTATGGTCACCGGCTCCGTCTGCGTGGCAACATCTGTCAGGAGAAAGCAAAAGAGAAAAAATAGATTAGTTGGGCAATGACACATTAAGATTTGACATCCATCTGTTTATGGAGTCTGCCAAAAAAAATGCTTGCATGGTTACACACATGTTGTTAGACATTAGCATATTTACTGGTCCATGAGTTCATGTAAATTATTTATGTGTGCAACATGGACACATCAAGATAATGTGCCAATCACCTTTACAGTGCAATGCTAAGGCCTAATTTGAAGTTGAGTGTAGAATCGTACTTGGAGAGTGTGCAACATGTGTTAGCCGGAACAACTTACAAAACTAACACATTTGCTAGCCCCCATCATGGTGTGGGCTGAAACATAGGGGTGGTTGGCAGTTGGATTGCACTGTAGTGGGGTTTGTGATGTTAATTTAAATTACACTACCATCTTGTACTATGGACCAGTAAACATGTGTATGTTTAAGGAATGTCATTACATATGGGATGTGAGGGATAACAACAAACACTTACCACGACTATGCCCGTGGTCAAGGGCTGGCGCATAGCTGCTGGAGGTGGTGGCTCTATGATGCCCTAAAAACCAGATAACAAGGGCACAGGATTAGTGCTAAGTCACCAGGATCACCTGTAACAGACAAACAAGAATTAGAAATGCACTCACCAGGGGATGACCTGCCGCTGGTTTCCCAGGGAGGACTCTGAGGAGGAGGCGTGGAGCCTCGACTCCTCACAATTGGGCCTGAAGATCCCAAACCATATGGGCCACCCTCCTCCCTCTCACTCCCAGATCCTCGAGGGAGTGTGGGTGAGTCCACTTCCACCTCCCCACTTGGACTCCCCACTTGAGAGTGGCCCACGGGGTTTGCGGACTCAACGGAGTCCAATTGTGAGGAGCTGAGGCTCCAGACTGTCCGCCCCCAGCAGCACACTCCTCTGGGGCATCATCCCCTTCCTCCCCTGGGTCCTCTAGATTGGACTGGTGAGAGGGCCCCTCCCCCGCAGAGTCATCCGACCCCACCACTCTTCTGCGGGGGAGGAAACCCTTCCCACGTTTGCCCAGGGGAGGACGCTTATCTGTGTAAAAGGGGGAGAAAAAATGACAACTTTAAAAGCCAGAATTTCTTCAAAAATTGATAAAAAATACCCCATTAGTGGATTGATTTACATGTTGTGAGCTGACACTTACCTGAAGCATAGGCATCATAGAGCCTATACACGCCCTCTGGGTCCCGGCGCTTGAAGTCCGACCACTTCTGCAAGATTGACCGGATGGTGAGGTGGGTGTTGAAGCGCCGGGACACAGTGGCCTTCACCTCCAACGCTATGCGCCTCTTCGCACCACGGGCATAGTCATATTCCCGCATCTAAAAATGCTATAAAAAAACACATAAAAAAAAAAAAATCAATACATATATATATATAGACTAATAAGCAAAAGTAACAAGCTATATGGTTGCACAGCATAAATGCAACATATACTTACTTTGACCACCTGGCCGTTCACACGAGGATCCACCCTTTTCCTTCGTAATTTTGGGGGTGCGGGGGGTGCAGGGGATGTTGAGGGACCAGGGGAGACAGGGGGAGGAGGGGGGGAAGGGATTGGGGAGGAAGAATCGGAGGAGTAGCTGGGGAGGGGGACAGCTCTGCGTCTAGGCCGCATGGTGAATCCTCAGAGGTGGAAACCGGAAGTTGCAAAACGAAAGTAAAAGATAAAAAAAAAAAAAACATGCATCGCTAAAATACGCTTGAATATGCTTAGCAATTGAATACGCTTAGCAATTCGCTAGGGTATGCAACATCACAATAACGTATAGCGCCGAGTCAGCTGCGGCCGTGTCAGCTGCGTATTCAGCAACAGCGACTGGGGGCGTCACAAGTGAAATAGCGAACCAAAACCAAACACACATTTATGATCTGCATAGCGCCGCGGCCTGCTACACACAGCGACTCGGCATAGCGAATGGGCCGCGCCGCTATACCATGGATTCATCAAAGACATTACTCTCATAGAGTGTGGGCGCTGTTGTTCGCTGACTGCGGCACAGAGCGCCTGTAACGCTTTAACAAAAAAGATAGTTTGGGGGGTTAGACACCTTCGAAAACGCTAACAATAACTGAAATGACATTGGGAGAGTGCTGTGATTTGGACATCCAAGTGACACAGTCCTAATTTAAATTAAAAAAACAAAAAAAAAAAAAAAACAAACAAAAGCATTACAGAAAAATCAAAATTTCTGTTTTATGCATGTCAGAATTTCTTTAAAAAAAAAAAAAAAAAGCTAAATAACACAAAAACAATGTCTGTCATAGAAGTGTATGGAAGAGCGCCAGGTAGCGAGAGGTAATACCTTGCGCTGTGCAAGACACAACACTGGCGCTGTTCGCTGTGGATGAAAGTTTGATGAATCAGCCGCTACATGGCGCTATTCCAGTCGCTACACAGATTTCGGATGATAAATGTGCTATTGTGTGCCGTGTCCGGCGTTGACCAGCGTTGATCAGTCGCTAGTTAGCGCTACCTCCCGCTAACCAGGCGCTGCATGACGCTATCTCTTGTTAAATAAGGGCCACAGTGTTATAAAATTATGCTTATGAAGTATACTGGTTAATGCTTGATCAGACTCCCTACCATGAGTTTATATGTGCTTTATTATTTTTTGCTATAGGAACGCAGTAAGGTCTGTCCCTTTGGGGATGCAATGCTAGGTCAAAAAACAGGTTCAATCCTCAACCTTTCTTCTTCTTTCATTGGGTTGCAGTGTACAATGTGAGTGATATTATTTGATTTTAATATTCTACTGTATATTTTGAACTCTCACCCTACTGTCACTATTTTGACCCTCATCCTCTTCACAAGAGATATTTTTGAAAAGTCCTGTGTCATGTGGATTAAATTGATTTATTTTAGAAACCAGACTTCCAGGCGGTTATCTAAATTATTTTGCAGAGCTTCTGAAACCTCGGGGGTTTGAGTAGCATAAAAGGCAAATGTAGTCCATGCAAAGGCAAAAATAAGGCAGTCAGGATGTAGATGCATTATCAATAGGGATGAGGTAACCCACTGAAGTTAGAGTTTAACAAGTTCGGTCAAACTTACCGCAAAAGTTCGGTTCAGGTCCCCAAACCCCAACCCCATTGAAGTCAATAGGTAACAAGGGCTAGAGGGCTGCAAATGTGGGGGGGGGGGGGTGCACAAGAGTGATTGCCCTGCACAAAATGGGATTTAGGAAACTACTTAGGAAAGTACTCAAAATGATATCAATAAACAATAAAAATTAAGAAATACATAAATAAACAAATGTAAATACTAATTGTTTTACAGGTGTCAGAAGGCAAATCAACACTAGGGAGATGCACAAAATGGGGTGGGAAAATAACTCGGAATATACACAGAAAAAAATAAATAAATATATAAATAAGTAAAAAATGTGTTTAATTTTTTCCCACTGTGGTTTTATTTTTTGTAAAATTATCTATTGAAAAATAACCTGACTTTTTATTTTATTGAGTATTTTTTTAGTGTTGCATTCAATTTAACATTTTAAGTGTTTTACTAAAAACAACTTTTAAAGGCATAACATTTAACACTGAAACTATCTACAAGCCATTATGCTTTTTGGTATGAGCTTAGGGCTCCTACAGGGGTGGCTTTAGCACCCCTTAAAGAACTTTATACCACAATAAGAAGGTAAGCATTTGGATTAAAGTGCTGCTAAAAGGTGTCCACCCCAGCACCACATAAACGACATTTAGAAAAGAAAAAATTTCATACACATATCGAATTTAGGTGCACAACATAAGTGCTGGTCCCAAGTTTTATTGTAGAAATCAGTGGATAAAACATGCTTTCATGCTAGTTGCCCTGCCAGGCCAGCATTATTCCGGGTCATGAGGTTAGCTGTTAATATATCTAGTTTAATACTAAGTGTATTATATTTACCGGGTAGATTTATAACTGCATCAAAGTACAAACTAGGTAGTGCTGAAGTGATAACACAATAGGGTTGATTCAGTGAGACATAAAATGAATTTCGTTTTTGTGTCGATCTGTTTTTTTTTCATTTTGGTTCCGCTTGCGTATGAGTGTACGAGTGATTCTAAGCATGCATCGTAAGCCTTCTGTAAAGTGGCTCATTCATGTGTTCATCTCACTATCACTCACTTCTGCTACAATGCTTACCTCAATTCCATCGTGGTTTCTATATTCTTCCCTTTGCGCCATTATTGCTTACCTCAATTACATTACGGTTTCTATATTCTTCCCTTTGCGCCCTAATGCTTACCTCAATTCCATCGCGGTTTCATTCTTACCTTTGCATACCTAATGCTTACCTCAATTCCATTGCGGTTTCATTCTTTTTCCCTTTGCACACCTAATGCTTACCTCAATTCTATCGCGGTTTCATTCTTCTTCCCTTTGCGCCCTTAATGCTTACCTCAATTCCATCGCAATTTCTATATTCTTCCCTTTGTGCGCTTAATGCCTACCTCAATTCAATCACTGTTTCATTCTTCTTCCCTTTGCGCACCTGATGCTTACCTCAATTCCATCGCGGTTTCATTCTTCTTCCCTTTGCACTCTTAATGCTTACCTCAATTCCATCGCGGTTTCTATATTCTTCCCTTTGCGCCCTTAATGCTTACCTCAATTCCATCACGGTTTCATTCTTCTTCCCTTTGCGCACCTAATGCTTACCTCAATTCCATTGCGATTTCATTCTTCTCCCCTTTGCGCCCTTAATGCTTACCTCAATTCCATTGCAGTTTCTATATTCTTCCCCTTGCGCCCTTAATGCTTACCTCAATTCCATCGCGGTTTCTATATTCTTCCCTTTGCGCCCTTAATGCTTACCTCAATTCCATCGCGGTTTCTATATTCTTCCCTTTGCGCACCTAATGCTTACCTCCATTCCATCGCTGTTTCTATATTCTTCCCTTTGCGCACCTAATGCTTACCTCAATTCCATTGCGGTTTCATTCTTCTTCCCTTTGCGCCCTTAATGCTTTCCTCAATTCCATCGCAGTTTCATTCTTCTTCACTTTGCGATCTTAGTTTTTTTTTTTATATTATTAACTGCCAAATTGTTTGGCCTTTTTTTTTTTTTTGGTTGTGTCATTATTTATATAGTTTGGAACATTTTTTTTATAAAAATAATTGTCTAAAAACATGATAAAATTGTTAAAAATTTAAAAATACAAAAACTATAAACAAAGCCATGGCTGGCCCCAGATTATTAATCTTCATCTGTGGTCCCCATCGAAGCTCTGAGCTCCTGTATATCGGCCACCAGATGAAACACTGTCGCAGTCAGTTGGGCTAATCTCGCCTGTGCGGTGTCTATTAAAAAAATAGAAGAAAATTATTGTTCTGCAAATACATGTTTCACAACTGTGGATGGAATGATTATTAGGTTTTAATCTAACTCATGAGGCCATATGTCATTATGCTAAGGAATTTCTTAAAGGAAGAGGCCATATGTCATTATGATAAGGAATTTCTTAAGGAAAAGGCCATATGTCATTATGCTAAGGAATTTCTTAACGGAAGAGGCCATATGTCATTATGCTAATGAATTTCTTAAAGGAAGAGGCCATATATCCTTATGCTAAGGAATTTACAAAGTTACATAGTTAATACGGTTGAAAAAAGACATATGTCCATCAAGTTCAACCAAGGGGGTTGGGGTAGGGGGAAGTTATTTTTATTTTACAGGGGAAGCTATTTTTTTGTCTTTATTTTTATTTTTTATTGATAACCGCTAATAGTAACTGTTAATGTTATTTTCTTCTAAATAAGCATCTAATCCTTTTTTGAAGCTGTCAGTGGTTGATGCCGTAACAAGCTTCTGTGGGAGGCTATTCCATAGATTTATAGTTCTTATGGTAAAAAACGATTGTCGCCTCCGGAGACTAAATGTCTTTTTTCCAATTGAAGGCAGGGCCCCCTTATCCTTAGAGAGGATTTTACCTGAAAAAGTGTTCCCCCATATTTTTTGTATGGTCCATTTATATATTTATACAAATTAATCATGTCCCCCCTCAATCACCTCCTCTCAAGACTAAACAGATTTCATTCTCGTAATCTTTCCTCATAACTAAGATCTTTTATTCCCTTTATTAGTTTGGTGGCTCTCCTCTGCACCTTTTCCAGAGTCAGAGCGTCCTTTCTATGAATGGGCGCCCAGAATTGGACGGCATATTCCAGGTGAGGGCGCACCAGTGCCTTGTAAAGAGGCAAAATTACATCTCTATCCCGTGATTCCATGCCTCTTTTAACCCTTTAAGTGCCAGCCTACCTTGAGATTTTGTCACCCTTTGTTGCCAGACCATTTTGCACTATTTTGCGCTCCCCATGTTCAACTGTGGTTTTTGAAGGGATTTCCAGGGATTTCCCAGGAAAGTGATATATTGTTTTTTTCCGCAGAGTCTGGGCTTTAACATGAAATGTCTTGTTTGTCATTTTTTAGGTGTATTCTCAATATTTTTGGATGAAATATGTGCAAAAAAAACCCCCAAAAACTATTTTTTACAATTTGTAGTGTTTTTTTGTAATAAAAAATGTAAGTTTCTCACTAAAATCTTATTGCGCGTGAAACACCAATTTATCCCGGTTACAGCGGTACCACATATGTATTGGTAGACACCCTTTCCTGCCCAGGCGACTCCCCCAAACTGAAACAACGCTTTAGGAGATTTTCAGATAAAATACAACTATGCTACGCGCTAAGCGCACCTTGCAGTTTTTCAAGAAAAACAACCCTTTACATTTGAAATACCCCCGACAAACTATATATTCTCTGGAAGTACACACCTCAAGCTTTCTAGACGTACCAGGTTTGTTGACATGGGTGCAGTTTTCTGGAGTTAACCCCTCAATATATTCTTTGGTTGCACAGGGTTTCCCTAAAAAAGAAAAAAAATGCAGAATCAAAACCACATTTTCCTAAAAAAAACTATATGGAAACAAGAAAAGAACAATACCCAGCATGCATAGCTACTGTCAAGGGAAGAGTTGTCAAACACACCAAAGTAAAGCATGTGCGTAACAGCAATTTTACTTCAAAATTTCAGCTCTGCAGACAATGTGCGCACCTTGTGCTTTTTCTACCAAAACAAGCCTTTACATTTGGAATATCCCCCACAAACCATATATTCCCGGAAAGTACACATTTTAAGCTTTCTAAGCGTACCCAGCTTGTTGTCGTGGGCTCATCTTTCTGGAAGTAATCCCTTGAAGAATTCTTAGGTTGCACAGGGTTTCACAAGAAAATGTATAAAAAAGCCGAATAAAAAACTCCTTCTCCTAAAATATCAATATGAAAATAAGAAAAAACAAGCTAAATCTGAAAGCGCAAGGTCCCCCGAGCAGAACAATACCCAACATGCATAGGTACTATTAACCCTTTTAATTGCCAGCCTACTTGAACTTTTGTCACCCTCTGTTGGTCATTTTTCCCCATTTTGCGCCATGTTTAACCGTGATTTTTGCCGGAATTTCCTGGAAAATATATATATTTTTTTTTTTTGCAGCAGAGTTTAGGCTTTAACATTAAATGTCTTGTTTGTAATTTTTCTGCTGTTTTTTAAATATTTTTGCGTAAAAAAAACAAAAAAATAAATAAAATAATATTTTTTAAACAATTGTCTCCTTTATTTGAAATAAAACATTTGTTTTAGTAATGAAAACCATATTGCATGTGATAGCCCCATTTCTCCCGATTACAACGGTACCACATATGTATCGATAGCCCCCCATTCTTGCCCAGGAGACCCCCCAAACTGAAAATAGCACTTTATAACATTTAAAAACAAAATACTACTATCCACACTATAAACGCAAGGGGTTAATTTAAAAAGAAAATGACATAGGGACCCCCCTCCCAGGGGGGGGGGGCCCGTTTTTTTGGAATTTTAAGGGTTAGGGTTAGGCTAAGCCTAACCCTAACCCTTAAAATTAAAGAAAAAATGACATAGGATCCCCCCTCCCAGGGGACCCCATTTTTTGGGGGGAATTTTAAGGGTTAGCGTTAACCTAACCCTAACCCTTAAAGTGGACCAACACCCAGGATTTTCACTATCCTGGGTTTTGTTCCACTTCCGCGGGGGGTGCCCCGCTGCATGAAACCCCCGAGAAAGGTATCAAAAAACTCACCTCACCCCGCTCCTACGGCGCATGCGCGAGCGCTCGTCCAATCAGAGTGCTCAGAGCCGCTGTGGTATGCACGGACAAGGGACGGACAACCACAGCAGCTCCGAGCACGCTGGCAGCCGCATCTCGCGCTTCCCTCTAACAGGGAGCGTGCCTGCGCCGGCCATTCACAAACGGCGCCCTGCTAGACAGAAGCGTGAGAGGCGGCGGAGGCCCGCGCATGCATCGTTGGAACGGGGATAAGGTAAGGCGAATGGGGCGTCCTGGGGGGTTTCACACAGCGGGGCATCCCGATTTCGGATGCCCCGAAGTGAGGGATCTGATCGGCCCTGGAATCTTATAGATTCCCGTGCCGATCAGCCTGGGTGTTGGTCCACTTTAAAAAAAAAAAAAAGAAAGACGTAGCATCCCCCCTCCCGGGAAGGGGGGGGGAACCCATTTTTTGGCAGAATTTTAAGGGTTAGGCTAACCCTAACCCTTAAATTTTTTTAAAAAAATGTAGGGCCCCCCCCCCCCGGGAGGGGGGACCCTACGTCATTAAAAAAAAAAAAAATTAAGGGTTAGGGTTAGGCTACCCTAACCCTTAAAATTAAAAAAAAAAATGACGTAGGGTTCCCCCTCCCAGTGGGGGGGGCCTCATTTTTTTTTGAATTTTAAGGGTTAGGGTTAGGGTTAGGCTAACCCTAACCCTAACCCTTAAAATTCAAAAAAAAAATGACGTAGGGTCCCCCCTACCCGTCATAACCAGCCCGGGACCAGCTATGTGGGCTTGTAGGCACAGAGTGGGGGGGCCAGCTTTTGTGGCCCCCCCACCCTGCAGCCTACGAGCCCACATACCCTATGTGGGCCCGGGCTCTTCTGCCCCCCCCCCTGGCCTTTGGGGAGGCAGGTAATAGGGGATGCCTCGTGAACTGGTATAAGGGGTCTCATGGACCCCTTACCAGTTCACAAGGGGTTAACAGTAAAAAAACACACTGACACTTTAATAAAAAATTTTATTAAAAAATAAAAACTTTTTTTTTACTTTACTTACCTCCGATCGTCAGCTCCTTTGTCCCTCGATGTGATGACAGATGCGATCATGCTGGCTGCAGTAGCAGAGGGGCAGGTGATGATCTGATCACCTGCCCCTCTGCTCCTGTGCCCAGCATGATCGCATCTGAATGAACAACAGCCGGGAGCCAGGACGACACCCGGTGAGTGACGTCACAAAGGGGGCGGGGCTTCGAGCCGGGATCGCGCTAAGCCCCGCCCACAAAGGGGCGGAGCTTGAGCGAGGGACGCGATAGGTCCCGCCCCCAAAGGGGCGGGGCTTATCACAAGATGGCGGCGCCCGTCGGAGCAGGAGGGGGGAGAGCCCTTTCAGGCTCTCCCCTGAAGCTGAAGAGCAAGGGGGGGGCGATCGGAGGCCCCCCCAGTGAAGAAGAGACCTGTCGGGAGGCAGCGCGACCTAAGGTAAGTGAATGTCATTTTTTTTTTTTTTTTTCACAGATAGCAGCTGCTGCTGCCGAAGCGGGGGGGGGGGCACTATTCCGGGGGCTCTCCTGGAGCCATCCGAGACCCCACGGGGGATCGGATGGCACCAAATTAAAGAGGAGACCCGGCCGGATCTAACGAGGGGTCAGGTGAGTATTTTTATTTATTTTTTTGCCCACTAGCAGGGGTAGATGCCAGGCACGTGAATTTTACGTGGCTGGCACTTAAGTCCAGGAGAAGCAACCACGTAAAATTTACGTGGCTGGCATTTAAAGGGTTAATGCATGATAGTATCTTGGTGGCCTTGGAAGCAGCTGCTTGGCATTGCATGCTGTTATTTAGTCTGTGATCTACTAGTACCCCCAGATCCTTCTCAACAAGTGACTCTCCCAGTTTTACTCCCCCGAGGACATATGTGTCCTTCAGGTTATTAGACCTCAAGTGCATTTTTCCACATTGAACTTCATTTGCCAAGTGGATGCCCAGACACTCAATGTGTCCAAGTCAGCTTGAAGCTTGTGAACATCTTCAATAGACTGCACTGTACTACATATCTTTGTGTCATCTGCAAAAATAGAGACAGTACTTTTAATTCCATCTTCGATGTCGTTTATAAACAAGTTGAATAATAGTGGGCCCAGCACTGAACCCTGGGGTACACCGCTTACAACTGGTAACCATTCAGAGTAGGTATCATTAACCACAACTGTCTGCACACGATCCTTCAGCCAGTTTTCAATCCAGTTACAAACTGCGTTTTCTAATCCTGAAGATCTCAATTTCCCCAATAAGTATCTATGGGGGACAGTGTCAAATGCTTTTGCAAAATCCTGAAAAACTATATCCACAGCCGCCCCTCTGTCCAGGCTTCTACTCACCTCCTCATAGAAGTCAATCAGGTTAGTTTGGCAGCTTCTGTCCTTAGTAAAACTGTGTTGGTTGTCATTTATAATATTATGGATAGTTACATATTTGTGTATGTTGTCCCTTAATAGTCCCTCGAGCAATTTCCCCACAATGGATGTTAAGCTAACAGGTCTGTAATTGCCCGGAGAAGACCTAGAGTCCTTTTTAAAAATGGGCACCACATTTGCCTTGTGCCAGTCCCTTGGCACTATACCAGTTGCTAGTGAGTCTTTAAAGATCAACAACAGAGGTGACGAGATAACGGAACTGAGTTCTTTGAGAACTCTTGGGTGAAGTCCATCTGGTCCTCCAGTTTTATTCACATTTAAATTATTTAGTTTTTCTTGGATGATATCCACGTTTAGCTTGTTGAATTATTATACTTGGGCTATTGCTATCAGTGGCATCTCCTGTGTTGGCTCCTTGCTCTTCTCTTGTGTACACAGAGCTAAAGAATCCATTTAACAGCTCTGCCTTATACTCATCCCCAGTGACCATTTCCACATTATCATTAATTAGGGCACCTACCTGTTCTGATTTGGTTATCTTCAAATTAATATATTTGAAAAATCGTTTAGGGTTTGTTTTGCTTTCTTTGGCCACATCTCGTTCATTTTGTGCTTTTGCCAACCTTATTTCTTTCTTACACACTTTATTTACTAGTTTATACTTCTCAAGTGTTACAGCTGAGAGGTCAGCCTTGTAATGTTTAAATGCCCTTTTTTTGTTCTTTATTGCCCTTTTCACCGCAGATGTCAACCATGAGGGGTTTAATTTTAGCCGCTTATATTTGTTACCCGTAGGAATACATTTTGCAATGTTGCTACACACAATTGATTTATAGCACTCCCATTTGGCATCTGTATCCTTATTTCTGAACAGATGCTCCGAGTCTATGTCCTTGAGTGCAGCTCTGAGCCTGGGGAAGTTGGCCTTTCTAAAATTTCATGTTTTTGCCTTCCCAGGCAGAAAATATTTCTTACAGTTTATGTTAAATACAATTATATTGTGGTCACTGTTACCAAGATTTTCACGGACTGTTACTGCCCCCCTCAGGTCATCATTATTTGATATTACAAGATCTAGAATAGCATCACCCCTAGTAGGTGCCTCCACGAACTGATTCATATAATTATCTTGTAGCAAGCTGAGGAATGCTCTCCCCCTTGTAGTGGAAGCAGAACCATGTCTTCAGTCGATTCCTGGATAGTTGAAGTCCCCCATCACCACCACTGTACCAGCCTGTGCCGCCCACTCTATCTGTTTATGCAGTTGACCCTCTATTTCCTCAGTTATATTTGGGGGCCTATAGATTACACCAAACTGTATTTTAGCATTGTTTAAATCGCCCCCTACTTCTACCCACAATGATTCTACATCCTCACAATCTTCTGCTAGTATCCCCTCATTAATATATGCTTTGAGTACTTGCTTTACATAAAGACACACGCCACCCTCTTTCCTTTTTGCTCGGTCTTTCCGAAAAAGAGCAAAACCTTGTAGATTGACAGTCCAGTCATGTGTGGAATCCAGCCATGTCTCAGCCACACCAACAACATCAATATTCTCTGCCAGCACCAGAGCCTCAAGCTCCCCCACTTTACTTGCCAGACTTCTGGCATTTGTGAACATACACTTTATGTTCCTATCTAGTTTGACACATTGGGGTATAGTATTAGTTCCTGCAGTTATGCATCCGTCTAATTTTTTACTGCTGGTTTGCAACTCATGGATCTCCTTATCTCCCCCCTTCTAATTCTCCACCCACCATCATATGCTGTCCCCTAAGTAACCTGTCTTCACTTTAGTTTTCACTCTTGCCCTCCCCCCTCATCACTAGTTTAAATAACTCTCCACCCCCTCTAGTATCCTCTTACCCAGCACAGCAGCCCCCCTTCCATTCAGGTGCAAATTATCTTTAGAATACAGTTTGTACCCCAATGAAAAGTCAGCCCAATGCTCTAGGAACCCAAATCCCTCTGCCCTGCACCAGGACTTAAGTTTAACTCTCTAAGCTCCCGCTGTCTTTCATGTGTAGCGCATGGCACTGGCAGAATTCCAGAGAATACAACCTTGGAGGTCCTTCCCTTCAACTTGGTGCCTAATTCCTTAAATGTATTCTTAAGGATCCTCCATTTCCCATTAATTCTGTCATTGGTCCCCACATGGACCACAACCGCTGGGTCATCCCCAGCCCCTCTCAGTAATTTGTCCACCCTTTCCACCACATGCCGAACCCTGGCACCAGGGAGACAGCAAACCATTTGGTTGAGGCGGTCTTGGTGACAAATTATTCTATCAGTCCGCCTGATAATAGAATCCTCTATGACCACTAACTGTCTAGTGCTACCTGCAGTCCCAACCACCCGCTCACTAGCTGGGCTGTTCTCCCGGCTGTTAGGGAGAACAGTATCCACTAGGGCTGCCATTTCTGAGACTGACACTCTTGCATCATTACCCAACTTGGCAATTTTGCTAGGGTGCGCAGACACAGGTATGGCCTTCCTTTTCTGTGCACCCTTTCTACTCCCTCTAACTACATTTACCCAGCTACTTAACTGCTCCTCCTGACCCATTTCTCCACCCTCTGTATCTACCCCATTTACTACCTGCTCAGTGAGCAGACCATATTGTCAATCCTCCTCAGTCTTGCATTTTGCTCCTCCAGATCTCCCGAGCTTCCAGGTTTGCAATTTGCTCACATTTACCACAGAGGTATTCACCCGGGAACTGCTGTTCCTGAAGTGTATACATATGACAAACTGTGCACTGAAGTAGACCTCCAATATTGCTAGCCATTATCCTAGTTACAATACAATTTTAGTGCTCACAGTTGCAGCAACTTTGGCTTTTACCTTCTTATTTTAGCACATAGGCAATAAGAACACTTGAACACTTGAAGAACAGTAACCAAATGACACATAGAATGTGTGTGTGACATCACCCACCTTCTCCATGTTCCTCCTGGGCATGATCTGCTGCAGTCTCAGCTCCAGATCACCCGCTACATATTCATCTATAAAAAGAGAATCTATAATAAGAGAATCTATAAAAAGGGAATCAGCTTTTGTTTAAATAGCATGTATGTGTGTGGGGTTACATTCGAGTCACATACCGGAGGCCTGAGTAGTTTTGTACGACTGCCTGCCCATGCCGTGAGGTCCCTCCTCTATGGATAGGTCCAGGGGGTAGGAAGTTGGCCCTGGAGATCCACCACCTTCAATTGGTGATGCAGATTCATGCCGCACTGGCCGGACTGCACGCCTCCAGGTGGATCTTATGCGGTACTCCATTTCAGACACTAGAAAAGAAAAGCATTTATAATTAAAGGCCTACCTTATGTGTTTTTTTACATCTAGCATGCAATCGGTATGTACTTACTTGGGAAATGGGTCGCAAAAAATCGCCGCACCCGGGGCATGTGCAGTCGCTTCAGGTCTGACCAGTGCTGCATGATCTGCGTATAAGTGAAGGTGGTGTCCGTTTCCTGGTGAATCCTGGCCACGATCTCCAGGGCCAGATTCCTCTTCTCAAAGGCGTTGGGCAGGTAGTCGTACCTGCGCTCCAGCATAGTCTAAAAAACACAAAAATCTAAATATTTGTTAGATCAAACAGCATACAAATATCATTCACAATTAAATCAGTTGACTAAATAACATTCCCCAACACATTTCTATCCTTAACCTATCCTTGTAGATGTAAGTGCGTTGGTTCGCACATGTGCGCACTAACTTCTGTTTGGCACAGAGTTTAAATCACTTTTAAAAACAACTGTTTCTTCCTGCGCTTCCTTAAGGCCTATGCATGCATTTAGATGGCAAAGCAACGCCCTTACAATACACTTACAAGCATAATGAGATCTTGTTGTTGGTGGGTGAAGATTGTGGGCGCCATCTTTCTTCTTGTCCGCAGCAGATAGGTATTGCCCCAGCGGTTTCCGGGTTCCGCACGGCCGGACGCACGCGTACGCGAACGCGTAAGTGTCCTACCTAGTCATTTCAATTTAAAGGGTAATGGACACACAGCTCATTCTCTTTGTGATTGTCATCATGGCACCCAAAAAACTAGCGCAAAGCAACCAGCAGCAAAGGAGGCCAAGACTAAAATGCCAGAGTGGCATGAGGACACATGAGGTCTGCACAAATCGACTTCAAAGGTGCCTGAAACACGGAGCAAAAGTGGCCACCACATAGCTACATTGGCCACAACTCCAGGCCCATCAAAAACTTCAAGCACCCGCAAAAGTTTAGAACCTTACTCCAAGAAGAAGGCTCCCCGCGCAACCACATCCAAACAGCAAGGGAGCAAAAAACGTCCAAAGGGAAAAGTAAGCAGAGGGCGAGAAGCCCGAGCCCCCCAAGAACACCCTCTCCTGCTCCCCACCCAACCACATCCAAAGAGAAAGGGAGCACAACGTCCAAGGGCCATAAAAAGAAGAGGGCGAGAAGCCTGAGGAATGGGCTTAATGATGGACACTCTCCCAGGGTGCAGTAGTTCATTGTCCTTAGAAAGGTTTTCAGTTCATACACAACCTTTTACATGATTTCTGGTAAATATTAAACAATTTATCTTACCAAAGCACTGCATGTGCTGTGAATATAGTCAATAATTGACAACACTTACTTCTTTGTCTTTCTACCACTGGGGTTCTAGCTGTGCTTTGGTCAGACAAACTTGAGCTGGGGTCAGGGAAAGGTCAACATTGCAAGAATGCACAGCAGCATACTCACAAGCAGATCTGAACACAGGCCCCTAGCGAGTGGCTTTGAGGGGAGGTTACTGTTGTAGGCTGGTGTTTAATGGCTGAGGAATGGGCTTAATGATGGACACTCTCCCAGGGTGCAGTAGTTCATGGTCCTTAGAAAGGTTTTCAGTCCATACACGACCTTTTACACTATTTCTGGTAAATATTAAAATATTTATCTTACCAAAGCACTGCATGTGCTGTGAATATAGTCAATAATTGACAACACTTACTTCTTTGTCTTTCTATCACTGGGGTTCTAGCTGGGCTTTGGTCAGACAAACTTGAGCTGGGGTCAGGGAAAGGTCAACATTGCAAGAATGCACAGCAGCATACTCAGAAGCCAAATGCTATTTGCAAGCTGACTGTTGGCCCCTAAGGCGCCATTTTGGATGTGTAAAGCCTCCTAACATGCACTACATGCATGTTTTTATACTTTAAGGTGACCAATCTGTAGGTACAGGGTGAGTCATACATATAAGATTTTGATAAGACTCAGATATATAAGACTCAGATTCATTGGGAAGGTCAACTTTAACTGTTGGGGGAGTTGTCATTCCTGCTTGGCCACATGTGTGTTCCAAAGTGTATGTACTCATCAGCCTCATCAAGGGATGTTTGTGTGTTTTTGTGCCTTTTACTTTTTACCACAGCACAGCATCCTGCCTCTGGAAGTGTGGAAGCCTCCTCCAGTTTGCGCACACTGTCTACTTCCCTGCTGCCTAGGACACAGGACCAGATATATAGGGTAAGTGGACTTTGCTGAAACTGGTGATGCATGTGAATGCACATGAATAGTTTTGTTCAAAAAGATATTTAGGTCCAAATCTGACACACCTTTTCACATGTCCCAACAGACTCCCCCACTAATGGATGTAATCCAGGATATAGAGGAGGAGGATGCCAGCCAGATTGGACCTTCGCAAATGACCCCCCTGGAACCTAATCTGCCACTGCCTCAGCATCCTACTGCACCAAATCCTTTGCAGCAGAGTGAAGCTGGACGCATGCTGTCAGCCAATCGTGGGCAGCAGGCTGAAGCAGGCTGAGACTGAGCCTACAGTCCCCAGTGCTCGCTCTGCTGCAGAGGTTTTGCCTAGCACATCTGGTACTGTTGCTCGCCATAGACCTCCAGCATCTGCAGGAGCTCAAACCTGGGGAATTAGAAGACGCAGTCAACAACGTTGACCAGTTTCCCAGGGGAGGCGCGTGCCGATCCTGGAGTCAGCATGGCGCCCTGACAGCCGTTACTTTAGGCAGGTGACTCAAAAAACAACAGAGCAGATTACTGCACAATTAGAGAACTTCAATACTACCTTCACCACCATGCTGACTGAATTTAGGACGAGCAACAGCTTTGGCAGAACAAATAGGCACTTTAAACAGACAGATGGCAGACCAAATGGCCACCTTAAACAGACAGATGGCAGACAAAATGGCCACCTTAAATACAAACTTCACTGCCATGCTAGATGAATTTAGAACTAGCAACAGACAGATGCTGGAGCAGTGGCAGATTATGAATGCCACACATGCCCAGGTGTTGGGCCACCTCCAAGGCCCACCACAACCCTATTATGGGCAACATCAATATTAATAATTTGACCTGGATCTGCTAAACATCTTTCCTCTACATCCCAACTCTATTTACCTGTGTGGTGAGTGCAACCAAGATTGTGTGGTTTATGGCTTTGCTGGTTTGTTTTGGAATTCGCCCATATAGCTCATTTGAGTGCTCACATACCCCACCAGCCAATGGCCGCTCAAGCTCCCACGCAGCAGGCTTGGCCCTAAGAAAATGCTGGCTTCCTGTTTGTTGTCAATATTGGGGGACATTCTTGGCTGGAAAAATTCAACATTTGGCCATGGCAAAGATTGGACTGGACTGGCATGGGGTCTGGCTGTCATAGGCTGGGAAAATTACAAGCAGGAGAGGGTGTGTATGTGGCCCTATGTATTCCTGGCCGACTATTCCCCTTGAAAGTCATGCTTCCTATGGATCTTGATGTTGGTGGGCGGGTAAATTTCGGCCTGGAGTCAGTTACCTTAGAACTCCTGGATGTGGACAATTGCTAGGGGCCAGGAGTCTGGCCCGATTTATACTTATGTTTGAAAATGTATGTCCATGGAGTCTGCAAGTGCCCTTCACCCCAAATTTGTCATATTTCGTGAAAATGTATGGAATTGGACTTTAGCTGTTCTTGCCTAAGTTGATGCACTCATGTTTGTGTTGTTTTTACATTAATGAAGGTTTGTAATCACAAACATGAGAATATAAACTGCATTACGCTCAAATCAGGTGTAAAATGATTTGGAATTAAGGAATTACAACATTGTTATACCAAAAAGAAAAGGCCTTCACATAGCCAACAAATACAACAAACATACAAATACATAAACAAACTAAACAAAAGTTTAGAAAAATAAGATTCAATAACACGGACAGATTGCTCAGAGGCACTCGGGGTGCTATCATATATGTCATCTGCCTCCTGCCTGGGTGGAGAGGGGGGCATATCCACGTAACGGGGGACACGCTGTCTCAGGGCAAAATTATGCAGCACGCAGCATGCTATGATGATTTGGATCAATTTGTTGGGGTCATACTGCAGTGCCCCCCCTGTATAGCCCAAACAACGGAATCAGGACTTCAGCAGTCCGAAGGCCCTCTCCACTACGGCCCGGGTCTTCCGGTGGGCCCGATTATACGACTCCTGGGCCGCATTCTGTGGGCGAAGAACAGGCGTCAGGAGCCAGGGCATGAGCGAATATCCAGAATCCCCTGAAAGAATAACAAAATACTAACATAAATTACACATTCAAAGCAACATTATTGTTCAATATGTCATCAAAGGGTTAAAAACAGCCAAAGGTTAAGACATGGGTCATCAACTATATTTATAGCCATACAGTGAAAAGGGAATGATGGAATTTCAGCAAACTTACCCAGGAGCCATCCACCAGATAATTCTCCAGACTCAAACCGCCGAAATAAGCCGGAGCTCCTCAATATATACGCATCATGGGATGAGCCTGGATACCTTGCAAGCACACTGAGGGATCGCATGTCCGGGCCAACCACTGTTTGGATGTTCAGCGAGTGGCCCATCTTGCAGTTCCTGAAACAAAAACAAAAAAAATGACACCATGCCAAGGTAACCAACTAAAACACTAACTCCTAAAACCAAAAACAAAACATGTTCTACAATCCCAAAATAAATAACAAAGGACATAAGTAGTTTAAAAGACGAAGATTATATGTATGTGTTAGAAAAGTTTAACATGCTAAGGACTAATTAAGGTCAGCATTAAAATGCTTTTATAAGGCCTACATGAAAAGTATTGATGAAGATATGCATTGGAAAGTGTTTCAAAGGGACACTTGAGAAGGAGGGATTAAGGTAGGCATTGGAAAGTGGTTCAAAGGGACACTTGAGAAGAAGGGATTAAGGTATGCATTGGAAACTGGTTCAAAGGGACACTTGAGAAGGAGGGGTTAAGGTATGCATTGGAAACTGGTTCAAAGGGACACTTGAGAAGGAGGGATTAATAGATAAAATTAAGTTTGGCTAAACAATATAATAAAATGACATATTAAACTTACCTATAGATGTACTCATCCGCTGCGGGAGGGACCAAGGCAACGTGTGTGCAATCGATCGCACCAATGACGTTGGGCATGTCGACGATAAAAGCCCAACTTAATCGCGTTCCAGGCTACCATGTTGTCCGGAAAGGAAATATATTTGGAACTAAGGGTAGCCATGCCATCCAGAAACTTGGATAGCGGGCAGCTCAGCGTAGGCTGGGACATCCCCACGGAGAGGGCACCCATCCTCTGGAATGAGCCATTCACCAAAAATTGCAGGCAGCCAAGCATGTTGGTCATACCTGAAATTGCTTGCCCCTTCCTCGTGGTGCGGGCTAACCATGGCCGCAGCTCACTATACAATTTATGGAGGAAAACGCGGTTGAGTCGGTCAAGCCACATGCATGCGATTGACATTCATGCGTCTCCGGGGCAATCTGGCCTCGGCCATGCTGATACATGTAATGCCAGTGCGCTGAAGGAGCTCATACTCCTCCACATAGCAGCACAACATGATCAACAATAGTATTCCGAGTCCCAAAATGGTCCCGTAAGTGGAGCGGAAATGAAACCGTTTTATAGGGCGGAGGTCCATCGGCAATCAGGTCTCAGAAACAGACGCAAGCCCATCCCAATAACGTAACTTACTAACGCAAATTATCATTATCATAATTATTATCACTTTTCTGAACTAACGCAAATTATCATAGCATATACGCGTTAACGTGAACGAACATATCCATGGAAAAAGTAATGTAATAACCAAAAAACTAGGCAAACATTCAAAAAAAATACACAGACACATGCGAAAGTGCATGCGAATGTGTTTCTGAATCAACCCTATTGTGCAAAAAGTGACAGATCCCAGAAAAAATATGGCGCTGTGTGTGATCCCGTTACTGGAGACACATTTTTTCAGTGAGTTTTTCAAAAGGGGTGTGTGAAAGGTCAAGATTGGCCGTAACTATTGTCCTTTTGTCTCTGAGGCATTTTTTGAAGCATGTTAGCGTGTCTCCCATATTTGTTTTGAAAAATAAAAGGGGGGTTTAATTTTTGTTTCGATTTTTCATCCAGTGATGTTTGTCTGGGGCATGCTTTAACTTTCTCTAGGCATTCATTAATTTCTTTTGGTGGGTACCCCTTTTCCCCATATTCATTGCACATAATGTGTGCATTGTATATGAAAGTTTCTGAGTCAGATGTTATGCATTTAACTCTCAGTAACTGGCCCCTAAGGATTTCCTTGAAAACATGGGGGGATGGAAAATGTCACAGTGTTAAGGTCTGTGGGTTTCCTATATATATCTGTGAGACAATATGGGTTATTTTTGTAACATGTACATCTAGAAACCACTGAGTTTGATTAGTATGTGCTTTATGCATTGTATGGCTTCCGTATGTGCTATTGTATGGTAAGTGTATACATTCAACACATCACCTAATCAACCATACATTATGCATATCAAGCCTATTGAGTCTATTCCAAAAGTCCTTGGTGTCCTTGAGACACCTTGATAATTGTTTTATTGTAGGTTGGAGGAAACTGCCAATTTATGTTGTAAGGGTCTGTAATAATGAACCAGAGCCAGAGACAATTGGCCTGCCTGGGGGGGGGGGGTATGTTTATCATTGTGTATTGTGGAGATATAATCCAATCATTGGTTGTGTCTGTCAATATAGTGAAAATGAATCTTTGGTTTTGTATTGTCGGGTAAGAGGCAAAATGGAGGTAGGTTTTGGTATCTTTCAGTTGTCTATGGGCTTCTTGAATATACATTTCCATGTCCACTATCACAATGCCTTCTCCCTTATCAGCTTTTTTTATTACCGGACGTTTAGTCTCTTTAAGCTTCTTGAGAGCAATGTGTTTCCTTATGCGTACCTCTGGCTGCTGAATGATTGTAATGCTTCTGTTTTATATCTATCAATGTCTGTTTAAGCACCAGTGTTGGTGAAGTGTAGGGGGTACCTAACCCTTTTGTTTTTTTTAATACCTGGTGGACATTGATCTATACACCTGGGGCTGCTATTAGTATTGGTGCTAGAGGAGGAAGTTTTGGAAAAATAATATTTCCATTGCATAGAGCTTATTAATTTATGAATGTCAACCACCATCTCAAACTTACTGGACCGATTAGATGGGATAAATCCTAACCCTTTATTTAACAAGGACATTTCATGTTTAGACAGTTTGTGTTTGGATAAATTAAATATGGAGTTTCTTACCTTCTTTGGCATGGCCGGCATTCTCAGTTGGCCCAGGCTCTTTTGATTCCTGTTTTGGTACTGGATGGTTTTATCAAAGGCTTCTGTTTACTGACGGTTTGTTACCGTCCTTCTTAAGCCTAAAATGTGGATGTGGATCTTGTATCATCATATGACTTGCCACCTTGATGGTGTAGGTCTGCTTTGAGGTTATTTAGATCAGTTCCATGAGTACACCTGATCCATTTAATAATCATGGGTGTCTTGCTGATTAACCTTTAAGAATTTTTCCCTAAGATTACTCATTGGTGCATCAATCTGGGCAAGCTCTTTATTAGCTCTAGTTTACATGCAGCGTGTTTTTAAATCTTTGGGCCTCTATGTATGTGCTGTGCCTTGAGGTATTCTGCCATTGTAGATGCAGGCATAGAGTAACTTCTCTACAATGTAAGGTCTCTAGTAGGTGCACAATCTCTGAAATTGATTCACTTGTGGGCAGTAACCAATGGGCTAAATTACCCGCCTGGGATAAGACGATATTTCTTTTGGCCTCTGGAATTCTGTGGAACTTAGCAGATTTGGCAGAGGAGGCAGCTATGTCTTGGAAAGACATTAGGGTTGATGGAAAAAAAAAAAAAAAAAATATATATATATATATATATATATATATATATATACACACATTAATTCTGCTGCATGGCTAGCATACTTAAATCTTTGCTTTTAAGTTTGCAGTTTGAATTTGGACCATCACTAAAAAACATCACTATTAGTCTTAAACCGGACCTTCACCATGATTAACTGAAAAGCCCAAACCCTTTAAAAATGATTCCCAGGCATATAAAGTTAATATATTTTAAGTTTTAAGTCACTTACTTATTATTCTTTCCCCCACTGGGCTGCAATTCTGTTCAGGACTTTAGGATACGGGTGCCGCCATCTTGACTCAGAAGCATCACACTTACCCTGGTGAGGAGAGTGAGATAAAGTACAGGGGAGCAGGTTATAGCTGTGCTTTGCTCAGACAGAGCAGAGCTGGGGTCAGGAAAAGGTCATCAATCCCAGAATGCAGAGCAGTACAGTCAGAAGGCCCTTCCTGTTTGCAGGCTGCCTGATGTTCCATGAGCCACCATCTTGGATGTTTAAAGGCTTATAACATGCAGTAGATTCAGGTAGGATGATTTTTAATGTGAGCAATCTGTATGTACAGGGTGTGGGAAACATATAAGATAGACTCTTATTCAGAGGAAGGATCGCTTTAAATGTTGTGGATCTAGACCAGATTTATTATCATACATTAATGATATAATGTATGAGTTTTATACTTGCAGGCTATTGCATATATTTCTTATACATATCATTAGGTTATAATGAGTTTAGTTCAGCTTTGCTTTCATACAAATACATTATTATTAGATATATATGTGTAGGTTATGGTGGATGTTATTTATAAATGCTGGAAGTATATTGAGGCCTGAAACCTATACCTGATGATGAATTTACTTTGGACCATATCTCCCAAGTGTCCCTGATTTGGAGGGACTGTCCCTCTTTGGAGTCCATGGCCCCCTGTCCCTCATTGTTCTTCTCGGTCCTTCTTTGAGGTTTAAAATGCAGATCTTCATCAACAAATGATTCATTTGCCTATTCAAAGTGTTTCTATTGCTGTAACTGTTACACCCTATCCCCTATCCATCAATTGCATAATGTCCCTCTTTCTCTCACTGAAAATTTAGAAGGTATGCTTTGGACCTAGTTCAAAACTGACACATTTTTAGGATTACTTTATGGGTGCATAAACAAGTAGTACTTGCACAAAGTACTAACGCAAAAAAAGGTAAGTATGTAGATAAAAGTGCTGCTAAAAAGCATCCACACCAGCCCCACATAAATTACATTTATAAAAAAAAAAAATTGCAAACACATACCAAATTTAGGTGCACAACAGGGGTCCCGAGTTTTATTGTAGAAATCAGTGGCTACTGCAAGCTTTTGGGGGGGGGGGGGGGGGGGGTTGCCCTTCATGTGTACAATGTGCAAGCGATCAGCCTCTCTATTTAAACAGTTCAGCCAGCATTATTCAATACAAAGGGATACATATATATATATATATATATATATATATATATATATATATATATTATATATACTGGGCAGACTTATAACTGCTTCAAAGTACAAACTAGGTAGTGCTGAAGTGATAGCAAAAATGGTGCTGTGTATGATCCCATTTTACTGGAGACACCAGAGAGCCAAAAGTCCATATGAATAATAGTGCTATGCAGGGGTTAGCTGGCATCCTGTTTAGGTGCCGTGCTCGGTTCAAAGGCACATGCACAGACTCTCGACTAATCAGAGCCATTTTCCTTTCAGCAAACGGCTCCAATAGTTTTCAATGGGGAGTACATTCCGCTGCATCCCCTATAGACAGAGGGATAGATAGATAGATAGATAGATAGATAGATAGATAGATAGATAGAAAGCATTGGTGGCTCAACAGATATTTAGTCTGACCCCCTCCCTGTCCCTCCTGCCTCTCAGCTCCTCCAGGCCCTGCAATTCGTACTCTGTGCCTTCTCCTGGAGCACTCAGCTTCTTCTTAAAGCGCGCTGGGACTGACATCATTCATTCCCAGCTGCCCTGCAGAGTCAGTGGGTGGGGCTGAGGCCACTCATTGGTCGATTACCAGGCAGCCTGTAGAGGAGTGTGTAAATGTAAGTACAGGAAACATCTCTTATGTATGTTCCGTAGTGCAGCGGGGGGGGGGGGGGTAATGCGAGGAGGCTGACTTGTTGGTGCTGGGGCAGCCACCAACTATTTTTTTTTCAACAAAAACTGCATATTTTAGTGTTTGGCCCCACATGAATGGGCAGAGTATTGAGGAAGAGGGGTGAACAGACAGGGATGAATAGGGCAGAACTGGAGGGGCATGTATGGATGGGGAAGAGCTGAGGGTACATGGATGAATGGGGCTGAGCTGGGGGGAAATGGATGGATGGGTGGGTCAGGGCTCAGGGGATAGGGGTGGATGGGGTATAGGTGACGCACAACCAGTGGGGCAGAGCTGAAGAGACAGGGATGGATGTAGCAGAGTGACAGAGAAAGGAAGTGTGTGCACTGTGTAGCTTGCATTACTTTCTTCCAGCATGTGCAGTACTTCCTATTGCAATGCTGGGGCCAGATAGCAGGGTGATGAAAAATACACACCTCAAGCTTTCTAGGTGTACCAGGCTTGTTGACGTGGACTCAGTTTTCTGGAAATTATCCCTCAATAAATTCTTTGATTGCACAGAGTTTCCCTAAAAAAGGAATAAAAAAGCACAATAAAAGCTAAATTTTCCTTAAAAAAAAATGTAAATCTGGAAAAGGAAGGTTCCCTGAACAGAACAATACCAAACATGCATAGGTACTGTCAAGGAAAGAGTTGCCAAACACCCCAGTGTAAAGCATGTGCCTAAGGGAAATTCACTGAGCTCTGCAGACAAAGTACACAGTGCTTTTTCTACCAATCTACCAAAACAACTCTTTACATTTGAAATACCCCCAAAAAACATATATTCCCTGAAAGTAAACATGTTAAGCTTTCTAAGCATAGCCAGCTTGTTGTAGTGGGCTCATCTTTATGGAAGTATTCTCTTGAAGAACTCTTAAGTTGCATAGGGTTTGCCTAATAAAATGTATAGAAAAGCAGAATATAAAACACATTTTCCTAAAATTTCAATATGCAAACAAGAAAAAACAAAATCTGAAAGCACAAGGTCCCCTGAACAGAACAATACCTAACATGCATAGCTACTTTTAAACATTTTTATTGCCAGTCTACTTGAAATTTTGCCACCCTATGTTGACAGATCATTTTTAACTGAGATTTTTGCAGGAAATTCCAGGAAAATTATATTTTTTGCAGTAGAGTTTAGTCTTTAACATGAAATGTCATGTTGTTTAAAATATTTTTGAATAAAAAAACAAAAAAAACAAATAAAAAATATATATTTTATAGAAATGTGTCTCCTTTATTTCAAATAAAACATTTATTTTGTTAAAGAAAACCATATTGCACATGAAATCCCAATTTCTCCCGATTACAACGGTACCACATATGTATCAGTAGCCCCCATTCTTGCCCAGGAGACCCCTCAAACAACAGGTGACTTGCCAGCCCCTAAGACTTGTGAACTGGTATAGGGGTCTCATGGACCCCTTACCAGTTCACAAAGTGTTAAATGTAAGCACATACACACACACAAAAAAAAATATATATATTTTTTTTTTTTTATTTACCTCCCGTCCATCTAGCACTCTGTCTCTCGCCAATCTGCACTCCGGCTGGAAGCCTTTTATACCTGCTGGGTGAAAGAACATAAGGGGTTAATATGGGGCACCCCATTTTTTGAACCTTAAAAATCCAGAAAAAAATGACACGGGGTCCCCCCTACCCAGCATAACCTGCCTGTGGACCAGCTATGCAGAGCTTGTAGGAACAGGGCACAGGGGTCAGCTTTGGTGGCCCCCCACCCTGCCTGCTACAAACCCACAAAGCCTAATGGCCCCGGGCTCTTCTGCCCCCGGGCTTTGGGAACGATCATAGGCCACTCCGGCAGGAGGAATCGTGATCGCAAGTGGAGGGCGCTATTCGGGGCTCTCTCCTTAAGCCAGAAGAGACCCAGGGGAGGATCTGATGGCCCTGGGTGAAGAGAAGACCCAGCCGGATCGAACAAGAAGTTAGGTGATTTAACTCTTATACTTTTGCTGTTAGAAATGCATTTCTGGCCTACCAGGAGCCTCAATAGGGTTGTAGAACATTTTGCCTTGCTGTAACACGCATAGGATGCGTGCTGGGTTAGTGAAATAATACCGTAATGAAGTATGACATGCAGATCAGAAGCATTTATACTGGAATCACTGTTGCAGAGTGGCACAATGAAAGAGCCTTGAGGTGGCATCAGCATGAGGAGACAATATATTGCCTAAAACACACACCCTGGAGTTGGCAGCAGCATGAGGCGCCCATATATTACCTGAAACAAACACTTGAGTTGGTAGCAGCATGAGGAGACCATATATTGCCTTAAACACACAACCTGGAGTTGGTAGCATCATGAGGAGCCCATTTGCCTGAAAGACACACACTGGAGTAGGCAGCAGCATGAGTAGACCATACATTGTCCTAAACACACACTGGAGTTGGCCGCAGCATGAGAAGCCCATATAACGCCTGAAAATCACACCCTGGATTTGGCAGCAGCATGAGGAGCCCATATTTTGACTGAAACGCACACTGGAGTTGGCAGCAGCATGAGGAGCCCATATATCACCTGAAACACACACCCTGTGTAAGAAACTTACCTGCGGCCACGTGGGGTGGCCGCCTCCCTCCCGTCCGTCCGTGCTGGGGCTCCAGCTTCCGCCTCCTCTTCTGCAGCGGCGGCTGGGGCTTCTGGCGGCGGCGGCGGCGCCGCTGCTTAGGCCGGCACGTCCTCCCCCTCCTCCTCCTCGAGGGGGGCGCCTGGCAGGGTCTCCCGTGCTCGTGTCAATTATATCCCCCAGCGGCGCTGCTCCCAGCGCATTCGCCGGGGGCAGGTTTGATTGGACCTATCGGTCCAGGAGGGGGGTCCTGTGGGAACCCAGGGACTGGACAGCCTGGCTGGTCAGGAGCAGGTTCATATGTTGCACCAATCACCAGTGTTGCACCAATCACACACAACCCTTCCCCCCTGCCCATTGGCTAGTTCCCCTTTAAAAGTGTCCTTGCCCTGACCATCAGTGCCCGTTATAGCCATTATTAGCTTGGGTGTGCTATTGGATTTGCGTTTAGTGTGTTCTGATCCGGCTCCGTCTTTGACCATTCCTGCGCGCTGCCCACACCGACCATCTGCCTGTCTGACCTCGTCTCTGCCTTACCCCTTTGATACCGCGCTTTGGTGACCACCCGGCTTCTGACCCCTGCCCGTCTCGACCATTCTCCATCTAACCCCTTGGATACCGTGCCCTGTGACCACCCGGCTTTGACCCCTGCTCGTCTCGACCATTCTTGCCTAACCTGCTGGACTCGACGTTTTGGACTCAGCCCGCTCGAACTTCCGATTTGGGATACCCCATGGTTCACCTATCTTCATCATAAGCCAGCAATCTTTGCGCTAGTAAGTCCTGGGGGCAACCCGAGTCTGGAGAGGCATAACCCATGTCTCCAGCAAGCGGGGCTTGTCTATAGGCACAAGAGGCGGTGGAGATTGAGGATTGCTTGGCTTATGAAAGAGGGGTGTCCGGCGATCCCTGACACCCTGGAGTTGGCGGGAGCATGAGGAGACCATATATTGCCTGAAAGACAAAATGTAGTTCGCAGTAGCATGAGGAGATCATATATTGCCTGAAACATACACCCTGGAGTTGGCAGCAGCATGAGGAGCCCATATATTGCCTGAAAGACACCCTGGAGTTGGCGGCAGCATGAGGAGACCATATATCGCCTGAAAGACACATTGCATTTCGCAGCAACATGAGGAGATCATATATTGCCTGAGAGACGCACCCTGGAGTTGGCCGCAGCATGAGGCGACCATAAATTGCCTCAAACACACACACCCTGGAGTTGGCAGCAGCATGGGGAGACCAAATATTGCCTGAAACAAACACTAGAGTTGGCAGCAGCATGAGGAGTCCATATATCGCCTGAAAGACATACCCTGGAGTTGGCAGCAGCATGAGGATATCATATATTGCCTGACACACCCTGGAGTTGGCAGCAGCATGAGGCGACCATACATTGCCTCAAACACCCCCCCTGGAGTTGGCAGCAGCATGAGGAGCCCATATATTGCCTGAAAGACACACCTTGGAGTTAGCAGCCTGGAGTGGCCCTTTAGGAGCCACAATACCTTTGCCTTCCAACAGGTTCATGGAGCCCATGTTTCAGGTGGGAGATTTGGTCTGGGTATCCACCCAAAACATTGCCTTGCACCAGCCTTCATCTAAATTGGGACCGAAACAACTTTCCCTTTCTGATCATACAAAATTTAAGTGAAGTTGCCTTCAAAACCCAACTTCCGCCTTCCATAAAAATTCCTAATGCATTTCATGTATCCTTACTGAAATCTGCTGGTAATATTCAGGTGTCTTCTACGCTGCCCAATTTATTTATGTTCTTTTGACACATCTCTTATGCCCTTATTCTGAAAGGGCATTTTTTTCATTAGATATTTTGAGTCAAGTGAATAGAAACCTACATCTTAAAGTGTGTCCTCCCTTACTTTTCCTCTTGGCTGATTTAGAGATGTTGGCCTTGATTCACTAAGAGTTGAAAAAAAAAATCACGGTAGTAAAAAATTCAATACACTTTTAGTGAATCACCAGATAGGAAGACAATGAAAGTCAATGGCACTTTTTTTTTACTCCTGAGAAAAGTATTGAACCTGTAGTAAAAAGTGCCATTGACTCAAATTGTCTTCCTCTCTGGTGATTCATCAACACTAAAATTCTCAAGCTTTTTTCTCATGAAATGAATTTTTTACTACCGTTATAATTTTTTCAATTCTTGATGAATCTAGACCCAGGTCTGAGATCACCGGTTTTGCACAGTAATTTGATGTTGTGACACTCTGCCAGAGTGTTGGTTTTATCTGTTATTTTTTACAGTTGATATTTAAATTACAGCCTGTGTAAGCTTTTGTTATGTCTGTGAATGATAGTAAAAATCCTGGTGATTGGTACACTTTAAACTTGAAACTTATCAGGAGAGAGTCAAAGAACTTACCTTGTGCAGTCTAGTGTAAAGAAGGTGGAGCCATGATTGTGACCTTTAAATATGTAAAATGATTGAATAAAGTTAAGTAGCAGAGTGTGTTGAAAAAGAAACATAATGATAGAGGAAGAGGGCACAGCCTGAGGCTAGTCAGAGGGAAGATCGGAAGCAACATTAGAAAATATTAATTATTTTATTACTGAAAGAACTGTAGATTCTTGGACTTCAAGGAAAGGTAGTTGAAAAATCAACATTGAATTTAAACATGCCTGGGATGAGCATACATGTAAGATAAAAAGAACATACAAACTTTCCCTTTTTTATGTTGGACATATATTTATTAAATTAATGGTCTGCTTTTTCAAGTAAAAATTCAGCATTGCAGCACATCACATGGCAAATATGTCATGAGAATATAGAATTTGTTTCCTCACGTTTGGTGGCAGCGACCATGGGAAGAGGTGGATTGTGTCTGTGGGTGTGCATCCCATGCTCTCATACATTAAAGATTATTCAGCCGCTTTCGGCATTTACTGTAAAAAAAAATGACATTTTGAGTGAGGAGCGGGCCGTCATCTTACTCCCCACGCTGAGCTGTCCGATGTTGAAGGTGATCACTAGAGGGAGGTTGGAGGGGTAGGGAGCTGTGATGCCCTGCTTTCCCAGTACCCCTTCAGTGATCACCCCCAGCAGCTGTCATCAGATTGCCATGGGACAGGAGCGGCAGGGGGGCACAGGATCAGAGTGTTAAAAAAAAAAAAAAAATAAGAATAAATAAATAAAATTATTTTTTTTCTGTGTGTGTGTGTGTGTTTTGTTTTTTACACTTAACCCTTTGTGGCCCTATACCAGTTCACAAGACTTAGGGGGCTGGCAAGTCACCTGCGGCTAGCGAGCAACTTTTAACTGCCATTAACTGCAAGCCCCCCTATTATCTGCCTCCCCAAAGCCCGGGGGTGCAGAAGAACTGGGCCATTTAAGCTGTGCAAGCATGTAGCCTACAGGGCGGAGCCACCAATGCTAGCTTCTGCGCCCTGTTCTAAAAGCCCCCATAGCTGGTCCCTGGGCAGGTAATGGGTAAGGGGGACCTCGTGCCATTTTTGGGAGATTTTTAAGGTTTTTTAACCATTAAAATTACAAAAAAAAACAAGGCGGGGGATCCTATGTTATTTTTTTTAAATTAACCATTTGTTACCTGTCACCCTTTTTTTTATTTTCTGTGTCCATGTGTTTTACATTTAACCCTTTGTGAACTGGTAAGGGATCTATGAGATATCAGGGTCCCTGCTCTGGTCCCTGCTCTGGCCCCTGCTCCCTGTTCTACAAGCCGCCATAGTTGGTCCCCGGGCTGGTTCTGCTGGGAAGGGGGGACCCTACACCAATTTTTTAAATATAACCCTTTAAAGTGTGGATAGGAGTTGAATTTTATTTGTAAATGTTATAAAGTGCTCTTTTCAGTTTGGGAGAAATGGGGCTTTCACATGCAATATGGTTTTCTTTAAATAATATAATTGCAACAATTTAAAAAAAATAATTATGTAATTTACCTGAAAATTCCTGAAAAAATCACAGACATACCACAAAATTTTAAAAAATTTCCTGTCTATAGAGGGTGACAAAATCTCAAGTAGGCTGGGTATTATTCTGCTCGGGGGACCTTGTGCTTTCAGATTTAGCTTGTTTTTTTCTTGTTTGTATAAAGATATTTTAGGAAAATGTGTTTTTTATTCTGCTTCGTTATATATTTTTCAGGGAAACCCTGTGTAACCAAAGAATTCTTCAAGGGATTACTTCCAGAAAGATGAGCCCACTACAACAAACTGGATATGCCTATAAAGCTTAATATGTGTACTTTTAGAGAATATATGGTTTGTGGGTTGTTTGGGGTTGTTTTGGTTGAAAAATTGCAGGGTGCGCACTTTGTCTGCAGAGCTGAAATGTTCAAGTTAAATTACCATTACACACACGCTTTAATTTGGGGTGTTTGGCAACTCTTCTCTGGCCAGTACTTATGCATGTTGGGTATTGTTCTGTTGAGCAGACCTTGCTTGCCTATTGTTTTTTAAGGAAAATGTGGCTTTGATTCTGCTTTTTTATTCTTTTTTTTAGGGAAACCCTGTGCAACTAATACATTAATTGAGGGTTTACTTTCCAGAAAACTCAACCCACATCAACAAGCCTAGTACACCTAGAAAGACTGAGGTGTGTACTTCCAGAGATGATATAGTTTGTTGTGGGTATTTCAAATGTAAAGGGTTGTTTTCTTTCTAAAAAAAAGCAAGGTGCGCATACCGATTGTATTTAGTCTAAAAATCTCCTAAAGCGTTGTTTCATGTGGTACTGCTGTAATCGTGAGAAATGGATCTTTTACATGTAATATTATTTTATTGAAAAAGTTACATATTTATTACAAAAAATTGTGAAAAATGGTCTGGCAAAAGAGGGTGACAAAAACTCTAGGTAGGCTGGTAGTTAAAGGGTTAAAGTGCCCTTAAAACCCACTTCTTCAGACAAGCATATAATCTTGTGTACGTAACTCTTATAACCTTCACAGGGCACGTGCTGCCAAATCCAAGCTCTACCACTTGTGATCCTTCTCCTTTTGTCACCACCCCTATCCTTCAGACTGTAAGCTTGCAAGGGCAGGGTTCTTTCCTATTGTCTCCTGTTATCCCAATAACTCTAGTTAGGCTGGAAGTTAAAGGGTTAAAGTGCCCTCTAAACCCACCTCTTCAGACAAGCATATAATCTGATGTAAGCAATTCCTATAACCTTCACAGGCACGTGCTGCCAAATCCAAGCTCTACCACTTATGATCCTTCCCTTTTTGTCACCACCCCTATCCTTTAGACTATAAGCTTGCAAGGTCAGGGTTTTTTCCTATTGTCTCCTGTTCTCACAATATTTTTAACTATGTATCATCTAGTTTGTATTGGTCCCTGTACGGTATGTTAACTTGTCTGTAGTTATACCCTGTACAGTGCTATGGAGTATGACATGGCTATATAAATAATAATACAATTGACAGTCAGTCTTTTCATAGTCATTTGTGAGAATGACATTGAGGGAAATAACTAATATCTCCATTTGAATCAAATGACAACAATCTGGATTCCCCAGTGGACTTACCTAAATGATCATACCTAAATGAATTAAGTTGCTCACAATGTCAACTGACATTTGGTGGCATATACCATGAATGAGGAAGTGGCGACTTGAGTCTAATGCTGCTTTAACTGACTGTAGGCCCTCCCCAATGTATTGGGGTGTGTAAAACCTGTATTCCTTGTGTATCCTAAACAGGGCCGGATTAAGTGTGGTGCAGGCCCCTGGGCACAAAATCTGGTGGAGGCCCCAGAGTGTTTTTTCCTTTAAAATAATAGTCCAGCCAGTTAACTGATCAGTGGTTGTCTGGCACCCGCCCACTTACTGGAACATCAAATTGAGTCCCTTGTGCCACCCTTGTGCGGATGCATGCTGCTCGAGAACTCCTGCTTTGTCATTCTGGGGGAAGGGGGGTGTAGTTGCCTAGCTGGTCCAGCAGAAAACAGTTCCCCTACATTGAGCTGCCAGGGGCTGTGCTTGGTGGCTAATGTGCAGTTGTTGGCCACCAATCACTGTAGCATTGCTGGCGGCGGCTTTGCTGCTCTAGGCTTTCCATCCTGCCCTGTGGTGGCTTTGGCTGCAGATTTGAAAAAGCAAAAAAAGGCTTGCCCAGGCACACGGAGGGCCCCCACTGCCACCAATCACTTTGTTGCTGGCCACATGGACCGTCAAACCAAAAACTGAAAAGCTGGCTGGACCACACCATAACCCAAAGGTTGGTGGAGGTCCCCTTTGCAGGGCAAGTGA
The DNA here is from genome assembly GCA_027917425.1 of Gastrophryne carolinensis. NCBI lineage: Eukaryota > Metazoa > Chordata > Amphibia > Anura > Microhylidae > Gastrophryne > Gastrophryne carolinensis. The sequence goes on from CM051235.1 coordinate 112,372,778, forward strand.
TGGAGGTCCCGGAACGCTTGCCCCTTGTGCCCTCTTTATAATCCAGCCCTGATCCTAAATAATGCCCTTATTCATCAAGCGATAGCGCCAGGTAGTGTCTGACGAGCGCCAGGTCCCGCTAGCTAACGGCGGCTACCGACTCAAGTACGCCCGGCATCGGCCACAATGACGCATTTATCAAGCTAAATGAGGCTAGCGCCGGCGAGAGCGACAGCTACCACGGGATTCATCATGTAGCCGACTGCAACGAACAGCGCCGCTGCTAATCCCATCACAGCGCCAGGTATGACCTGTCGCTTCCTGGCGATGTCCAATGCATTTCAATGGAGCAATCTTTAAATAATCATAATTAATTGCTATTAATGTTTTTTTTTTTTTTTTTTTTTAATGTCAAAAATTCTGTGACCACTTATGCAATGTTAGGATTTTTTTTTAAGGTAAAAAAAAAAAATGATTTTGTGCAGAATTGATATTACAGGTCTGATATTAATGTATTCATATAACAAAATGTTTATAAAAACTTGTATAATTTTACAATCAAAAAATATGGTTGTTTGGGGGTTAAAAACTATTTTAAATCCATCGCCGCCAGCGGTCTGGGGTTTAAACAAGGAATTCACAGCGCTAAAAAATTTGTAGCGTGATTTGTTAATGAATCTGCAGCAAGCCGTTTGCTCTGGCCATTCGCTGTCAGGCGCACCCATACAACGCTGAACCTGTGAAACAGCGACCCCTAAGCCCGTATTCAACATTACCGCACACCGACTGAGTCGCTGTCAACAAGCAAACCCCGGCCAAGCACAGCGAATACTAGCTGGCGCTGTGAAAATCACGCTACTGGCGCTCATCTGTCGCTACCTGGCGCTATTAATGAATCGGCCTCTAAGTTTCAGAGAGAAATCTTGACCCATATTAATTCAGTATACATATAGATGTGGAATTTCTTTAATTCTTTAAGTTTGATACCTTTTGCTATGGATGCTAAATGGTTATAAACCCCCCAATCCTCGGCTCCTATCCTCAGGTGGAGAGCTTAATGCTTTGTTAGTGTCCTACCATATTCATTGCCATTCATCAACCACTTAGCTTAAAAGCAGAGAAAAAAGGCTTCAATCACATCAATCAGTTAGAGACAAGTATTTTACACTTTACTTATCACTCAAGAGCACATGCTGTCATTTTCCTGCACCCCAGTAATTGCGTTTTTACGCATAGAGATGTTCTTGGTTTTGTCTCCACCATAAAGAAATGCTTTTTTTAGTGGCATAAAATCTACTTTTGCACGGCATGACCTCAAAAACTTGAGCTCATTAAGAACTACAGTATTTTCAGGGAAAATAACAGAATATTGGAAATTCTATTGGATACCATCACATCAAAATAAACTCTTTACGTGATTGTTAGAAATATTTCTCTTGTATTTTGGGTACAATAAGATACATTACTTGTTTCTGGTTTGCCAAAAAAATCTACTTATCTGGAAGGTCCAGGCGGTTTGAGCAGATTCTTTTTTAATAAATGACTGCATTAAAGGGACTGTTCAGGCAAAATGTAAAAAACATGATTCAGCAGCCTACCACCTCATATCTGCCCTCTCCCTTCCTGTAACCTTGCAGAAGCACCTTAAATGATCACAAAAATTAGCATTAAAAAAGATAAATAATAAAATAGCCACACAGTAGCTTCTAACATATAAATGTGGCAATAAAAAAGAAAAATAATGTATGACTTAATTTTAAATTTTAAAATAAAAATGGGTCAGTCCATTTGCTGAATAGGGGGAATCTGTTGGGTTTTATTCAATGAGGTGATAGCAGACAGGTGCCACATTTAGCCCACTGGTCTCCTAGCAACTACTGCAGTGAACTGTGCTCCTTCTGTGATGAGACCAGCAGGTGACTCAATAATTATATATAAAATCTCTACAAAATAAACTAAACTGTTTGTGTAGATATATATATATATGTATTAAAGCGAACTATGTTAAAAAAATGACCGGGTTTCCGCTGTACTCTATAACAGCAAGGCAGCGCGGCCCAGGTTGTCCCACTGCTCATCTATGTTGCTAAAAGAAGAAAGCAGGTGGCCGGATACTCACCACTTCTGGGCCTGTTCAGCGGCCACCATGGCGCAGCCTGTCAGCCTACAGGGCTCACAGAGGCCAGTGCTGATAGGCTCGGCCGGTGGTCGTGCTGATAGGCAGCTCATGGTCACTTGGGAGCGTCATCCCGAGCAGCCTTTCATTATGATCAGCGGCCGAGCCTATCAGCACTGGCACTGGAAGAAGAGGCCCGGAAGCATTGAGTATCCGGGCGAAGATGGGCATCGGGGCAGCCCCAATCGTGCTGCCCCACTGCTATATAGTGCAGCGGAACTATGGTCATTTTTTACCATAGTTCCTGCATTAAAGCGGAATAAAACCCTGAGTGGCCGACCTCGGAGTCTAAATGACTCCAGTGCCAGCCACTAGCCTTCCCCTGGGGCATCCCAAATTGGGTCAATACAAAACTGCCAAACAAAGTGCCACTCTGCACTTTTTCAATTAAAACATCTTTAACTTTTAACCTTTACATTTGAAATGCCTCCTACAAAAAATATATTTCTTGAAAGTACACACCTTAACCTTGTACCCAGATTGTTGTGTTGGGCGCAACTTTCTGGATGTAAACTCACAAGGCATTCTTTGGTTGCACAGGGTTTCCCTAAAAAAATGTATAAAAAAGCAGTATAAATACCACAATTTCCTGCAATATTAATATGCAAAACAGAAAAACTTGCGTAAGGTCCCCCTAACAGAACAATACCCAACATGCATAGGTACTTATAACCCTTTAAACTGCCAACCTACTTGAGATTTTGTCACCCTCTGCTGAGAGCTCATTTTTCATTTTTAACTGTGATTTTCGCAAGAATTTCCAGGAATCTCCAGGAAAATGATACTTTTTTTGGCAGAGTTTGGGCTTTAATAAGAAATGTCTTCTATGCCCTCTATTTTAGCGGAACCTATGTAAAACAGAGATTTTAAATGTCTCCCTGGATGCACGGACTCAGCAGCTCCTACAGGCGAATTTCCCCTTCAAGTGGCAGGGGGAGGACATAAAATATCTAGGGGTCCAGCTGCCCTCAGATCTGGGGGAACTTTACAAACTTAATTATGCCCCCTCCTTAGTTCAATGGTCACCAACCTAAGCCTCTATAGCAAAAAGCAATATTCATGGCTAGGGCGCATAAATATCCTAAAAATGGACATCCTACCCCGATTCCTCTATTTATTCCAGGCAAACCCACTGGCCCCGGAGCGTGGTATCTTCAAGCTGCTTCAAGAAGCCTTTTTTAAATTCATTTGGGGCAACAAGAAGCCCAGAGTGTCGAGGGCAATGCTCTGCAGGCCCAAAAACAAGATCTTAAGATATACCATGCCGCATCAGTGCTGGTACGCCTCTCAGATTGGTTTCATCAAAAGGAAAATAATGTTGGGTGAGCATTGAGAGGGACACCTCCCCACTTGGACTGACAGCCTTGCCTTGGGTGGACCCCCCACGCCGGCCCAGGAAACAGGAGCTGCCCTATCTGGTGGGCCCTTTGCTGTTGATATGGGATAGGTTCTTGAGGCGGGGGGAACTGTCACTCAGACCTGGACCCCTCACCCTGTTATTCGACAACCCAGAATTCCCTCCAGGAAAGAACTCTGGGACATTCCTTCTTTGGGAAGCGTCTCAGGACATTAGACTGGGAGACATAGTGTCGAGTACGGGCCCGCCTTCCCTCTCCGACTTGCGGGCTCGAGGTGAAAGTGGGAATGTCTCCTGGCTCATTCACGCCCAACTGGTTGCCTTTGTTAAATCCCATACTCCTGCGTTAGACTTCTCTCGCCCCCTCACGGCCCTGGAGAGGCTACTGAAGGACCCAACACCCCCTAAACATGTGACTTCTACTCTATACAAGATCCTTCAAGATGAAGGGGAGGGTCGGGAGCTACCCCAGTTCTGTAGGAAGTGGGAGGAGGAATTGGGACAAGCATTTGTGTCTGAGGACTGGGAGAAGTCCTTCACGCTTACTCACAAATTGTTTATGGCGTGCAGGGCGCAGGAAAGAAATTACAAAATCCTGGCAAGATGGTATAGATGCCCATCAGACCTGATAAAATTTGGGGGGGGGGGAGTCTGGAGACTGCTGGATGTGCAGGAGGGCCCTAGGGACTATGGTGGGAGTGCCCGTTAATGAAGACCTTTTGGGAAGGGGTGCTCGGAATGAGGCTGAAGCTTTGAAATCATTCCTAACACACCACAGGTAACCCTCCTATCAATGATCCCAGGGTCAGTGGCAGCAAGCAAGAAGGGGCTGTTGAGGCACTTGCTCACGGCCATCAGATCAGTGATCCCCAGACACTGGCATACCAATGTTGCTCCTTCCCTGTTAGAATGGTAAGGGGAGGTAGAGAATATCAAGAGGACGGAGGAGCTGGCATTGGAAAAGAATGAGGAGGGAACCCAGAGATTCCTTAAAATATGGACCCTCTGGGAGGTGTCACGGGTCTCACCAGACTTCCGGGCGCTCCTGGAGCATGTGTAGAGTCGGGAGGGGCAGCAGCGGGGAGAGACCTGATCTCCAGTTGGTGGAGTGTAGTCTGGCTGGATCTGGGGGGCGGGCCTGGCACAGGATACGGGCTTCACAGTTCTCTATTCTTTCCTATCTGTTTTCCTCGTTCTTTCTCTTTCCCTCTATCTTTCTTCACATTTCCTTCATCTCTCCTGATCGCTGGGAGGGGTGGATATGGCGGTTCATGTGTTGGAAGGGCCAGTCAGGGATGGTGGTCACAAGAAGGGGGATGGACACCCCACAATGCGGGTGCCCTGGAGTGATACAGGTTGATTTAGGGCACCGGTTAGCAGATCCCCTAAGCCCGGAGACAGGTTATACCCCGAGATGTAAAAGGAAGTAGGTCCGGAACCCTGTAGGCCGAATAAGAATGTAATGCATTGTACTTTGTTGCCGTGTTACCCTGTGATCCTCAATTTTCTTGTCCTTACTTACTGTTCTGTATAAAATGAAAATTTCAATAAAGATATATTGAAGTAATAACAAATGTCTTGTTCATATTTTTTCACTGCTTTTATCATAATTTTATGTAAAAATGTATGTATGTGTTTTGTTAAATTTTTGTTTTACTTTAAGCAAATCATATTGTGTGTAAAAGCCCCATTGCTCATGGTACCCCATATGTATCAGTAGCCCCCTGTTCCTGCTCAGGAGACTCCCCAAACTGAAAGGAGCACTTTACTACAGTTTCAAATTAAATATTACTACTATCTGCATTATCAAGGGTTAAATAAATAAAATTGCATGGGTCCCTGTCTTTGGGTTGGCCCTTAGACTTTCTATTAATTTTTAAGGGTTAAAAACCTTAAAATTTAAAAAAAAAGGCACAATTTCCCATTCCCAGTAAAACCAGCTCAGGTACTACCTATGCAGGGCTTGTAGACCAGGAGGCCTTGGTGTCCCCCGGCCCTGAAGACTACAAGCCCACACAGCAGAACTCCCCAGCACCCGAGCTACAATAGAGCAAAAAATGTCACTTGGCAAAGTTCTTGGCAACGGTCAGCCTGAATGCTAACCTTCTCTCTTGTACATCCACTTAACTGGGAAGTTCTGACTGAAGAACTGGTGCACCCAGGGCCACTTTCATCATTTGAGGTCTGGCAAGTGTTGCACAATTTGTGTGTGGATGTAAGCCAATGTCCCCTGCCCGCTCAGATGTGCTGCCACGTCCTCTGCCAATATCCATTCCTTACGGGTGTTGGGCTTGAAGCTGCAGCGCCTACACTGCCATTACTTGGTGTTTGCAGAGTCTGTCACCTCTATTCTGTCTGACCCTGCAACAGGTTCCCATAATGATCTAGTAACCCACCACTTCAGGACTCCAGCGTCGCAATCAAACAGCCCTGAGTAGATTTGGGCACATGTGGGATTGCACACTAATGTTGGCCTGTTTCATGTCTGGACATTCCTTAGGCAGGCAGAGTTAGAAACTATACCAAAACCCAGTTAGTCTGTGAATCCTTTGCACCCCGCCATGTGCCTTCAGTTAAATGTCACCACTTCAGCGACCAGTCTGTCACCTGTACACACATAGCATGGTGACCATCATAATGTAGTTCTGCTGCTCCCGGGTGAAGTTAGTACAGTTAGTGCCATGCTGGTCCTTTGGAATCTGCTCATCTTCTGCATGACACACCACTGCACCAATGCTCCCCAGAGCCAATGTGCCCCAGTGGACCCCAGAAGTGTGCTTGCATTGAACCTACACCCATGGTGTTGTAGCCCTGAATGCACCTGTGCTGCCCTGTTAAATAATCCAAATTGATGTCCAATGAATTGCCCAATTAGGTATAAATGAACACACCTGACCACCAGACCTTGATGGTAGTGCTTACTTGGGAGTTCAATATGCCCAAATACAGGTGTCACTGCAGCCCCCAGATCCCAGAAGACAGGCATGGCTGAAAGAGCGGCAGCACCTAGAGAAGGGGTCACAGCACCAGCCCAAGGCCCTGCCATTCATTCCTCAGGAAATGCCCTGCTTTCACCTACACTACCCACTCAAAGGGGGTCATTTACAGCAGTGAGAGACTGTAACAGTGGGAGACCCACACCCAGGGCTCCTGGCACAGTCCACCACAATCCACCCACTGGCCCAAACACCAGAGCCCTGTGCAGACACCAGTGCAGGCCCCAGTGCGGGTCCCACTGTGGAGTCCACAGGAGGACTTCTGTGTAGCGAACGGCGGAGCAGCAGCCATGGCTGCTCATTCACCTGCCAGTATCCTGTGATGCAGCCCTTCCAGGGTTCCCTGCCTAGAATTGGCCCCAGTGGCTTCCCCTCCACCCAACACACCACCCAACAGACCCCATCATCAGCCACCCAGACTGGACGCAAGCTCACAAGGGGCAAGTTGAATGGCAGATTTAATGACGCCCAATTGGAGGTTTTGCTGGATGGAATTGCAGAAAATTTTGACCAGCCAGCTGGTGCCCAGTCCCACTATACCTCCAAATCATTGTGGGAGGAGGTCTGGTCACAGATTGCCCGCAACATGACGGGTGCTGAGACGGATCCCAAGGATGGTGACCAGGCCAAAAAGAAGTGGGACTATCGGGCTGAGGGATAAGTGGTGAGGGGCCAGAGGCAAACTGGTGGGGGATTCCCCAAAACACCCCAGTGTACACATGCCAACGAGCGGGTGGCGGGGATGTTGCACCCCAACCAGTGGGTGTTGGGTAGCTTTGACACAGATCAGTGACATGTGCCCAAAACATAAATGTTATTTGCAACTATAACAATGGAAGCAGGGCCATTGATGTAGCAGCAAAGTAGTTTTGTCGCCATGTAGACGTGGGTCCCAGTGTGTAACCCTTGTTGAGGATTAGAAGGAGGCAGATTGTATGTATTTTGACAACTAACATTGATTTTCCCTTGCCTTTGCTGCAACCAACCAGCCATCAGCAACTACAGTTCAAGCAGACAGATCTGCGCCAACAGCTGCCATGTCTGGCATTCCTTCCCTGAACCCACCATCAAGGCCATCTACCAGTCACCCACCCAGTGAGGGGAGCACAAACACAGTTGAGGTAAATGTGAGTCCTTAATGAACAAATTGAAAGGGGCAGGGTGGAAGAGGCCGTTGAGCCAAAATAACTTTTTTTTTGGTGCATGTGTGGTACCATTGCCCGAAGCAAACACTAATGTGTACCTTCTCCACACAGACCCACCTCTACTATAAAGGAGATGGAGGAAGACACCGATAAAAGTGTGGTCCACACACCCATTCTTTTGGTGATGCCTTCAGCAGATGCAGCCACACCTGACATTGGCTTAAACATCACCTCCCTGAACCAGCAACATCAGTCTGGCAGCAGCACCCCCACCACCTCCGCCTAGCAGCTGGGAGGAAGTCCCCGTCCTGCAGCCAGATGGCACCTGTCTTTGGTAAGGCAGCGCCAGCTCATGGAGGCAAACGGGGGGCCAATAGCACCAATTTTAGATGCTAATTAACCCTTTAAGTGCCAGCCTACCTGGAGTTTTTGTCACCCTTTTTGTCACACGAGCTCCCCATGTTCAAATGTGATTTTTGAAGGGATTTCCTAGGAAAATTATATATTGTTTTTTTTCAGCAGAGTCTGGGCTTTAACATGAAATGTCTTGTTTGTCATTTTTTAGGTGTATTCTCAATATTTTTGGGTGAAATATGTGCAAAAAAATACAAAAAAATCAATTTTTTACAATTTGTAGTTTTTTTTTTTTGTAATAAAAAATGTAAGTTTGTCAATAAAATCTTATTGTGTGTGAAATCCCAATTTCTCCACATATGTATAGGTAGACACCCTTTCCTGCCCAGGAGACTCCCCCAAACTGAAACAGCGCTTTAGGGGATTTTCAGATAAAATGCAACTATGCTATGCGCTATGCGCACTTTGCAGTTTTTCCAGAAAAACAACCCTTTACATTTGAAATACCCCCAACAAACTATATATTTTCTGGAAGTACACACCTCAAGCTTTCTAGGTGTAACAGGCTTGTTGATGTGGCCATAGCTTTTTGGAATTATTCCCTCAATGTATTCTTTGGTTGCAAAGAGTTTCCCTAAAAAAAGGATAAAAAAGCAGAATCAAAGCCACATTTTCCTAAAAAAAGCTATATACAAACAAGAAAAAACAAGTTTAATCTGAAAAAGCAACATCCCCCGAACAGAACATGCATTGCTACTGTCAAAGGAAGAGTTGCCAAACACCCCAAAGTAAAGCATGTGCGTAACGGTAATTTTACTTGAAAATTTCAGCAGACAAAGTGTGCACCTTGTGATTTTTCAACCAAAACAACCCTTTTGGAATATCCCCCATAAACCATATATTCCCTGAAAGTACACATGTTAAGCTTTCTAAGTGTACCCAGCTTGTTGTAGTGGGCTCATCTTTCTGGAATTAATCCCTCAAAGAATTCTTTGGTTGCGCAGGGTTTCCCTAAAAAATGTATAAAAATGCTGAATAAAAAACACCTTTTCCTAAAATATAAATATGTGAACCAGAAAAAACAAGCTAAGTCTGAAAGCGCAAGGTCCCTCGAACAGAACAATACCCAACATGCATAGCTACTTTTAACCCTTTTAATTGCCAGCCTACTTGAGATTTTGTCACCCTCTGTTGACAGGTAATTTTTCCCCATTTAGCGCCATGTTTTGCGCCATTTTTGCTGGAATTTTCAAGAAAATTATATATATATTTTTTTGCAGCAGAGTTTAGGCTTTAACATGAAATGTCTTGTTTGTAAATTTTATTTAGTTTTTTACAATATTATTAAGTAAAAATAAATAAATAAATTACATTTTTTTTAGAAAATTGACTCCTTTATTTTAAATAAAAAATGTATTTTATTAAAGAAAACCATATTGCATGTGAAAGCCCCATTTCTACCAATTAGAACAGTACCACATATTTATTGGTAGCCCCCCGTTCCTGCCCAGGAGACCCCCCCCTAACTGAAACAAGTACTTTATAACATTTACAAATAAAATACAACTACCATCCACACTACAAAGGGTTAAATCAAGAAAAAAAATGACATAGAGTCCCCCCTCCTGGGGGGGACCCCATTTTTTAGGGGGATTTTTAAGGGTTTAAAAAAAAATTGACATGGGGTCCCCCTTACCCAAAGTAACCAGCTCGGGACCAGCTATGCAGGGCTTGTAGAAACAGGGTGCAGGGGCCAGCTTTTGTGGCCCCCAGCCCTGCAGGCTACAAGCCCACATAGCCCGTGGCCACGGGCTCATGGACCCCTTACCAGTTCACAAGGGGTTAAATGTAAAAAAAAAAAAAAAAAAAGACACCACACACAGAGAGAAGAAAAAATGATCTTTATTATTTTTTTTCTTTACTGTACTCACCTCCGATCCTGGGTCTCTCGCCGCTGTCCCGCGCCACTGTCATCTGATGACAGATGCCGATAGTGAACGGCGCCGGGCGGGTGAGAGGCGAAGAGGCTCCGATCGGAGCCTCCTCGCATCACACCCGCCCTCCTCCGATCACCACCGGCATCTGACAGATGGCGGAGCTCGGAGGGGGTATAGGAGGAGCGGGATGACGTCATCCCACTCCTCCCACAAAGGGCGGGGCTAGGGGGCGGCCACCGCCATTAGAAGAGGTGAGGACCCGGAAGAGGGTCCTCACCTGAAGCCTGCGGACCCCGGGGGGGATCGGACCCCCCCCTTGGTGAAGAGAAGACGCGGCGGAGGGATTGGGCGAAGAGGTGAGTTAATGACATTGTTTTTTCTTTTTTCCTTTTACAGAGAACTGTCAGTGGCGGAAACGGGGGGCGGCCGGTTTTGAGCCCCCTCCTGAAGACAGGAGATGACGGGGGGGTTGGATGCCCCCCCAGGAAGAGGAGACCCACAGCTTCACACAGATACCAGAGGTAAGTTTTTTTTTATTTCTATTTTTAAACTAGGAGGGGGAAATGCCAGGCATGTAGTTTCTACGTGCTTGGCACTTAACGGTAGGAGAAGCAACCACGTAGAAACTACGTGCTTGGAATTTGGAAAGGGTTAAAGTGATGCATTCAACCATCAGGTTGATCCATGAGGACCTGGCTGCAATGGTTGTGGACAACCAACATAATTATGGAATGCTAACCTTGCTGGAGACTGTCAGTCTAATAACCTGTCCTGTAACCTGGCTGATGGATTTTTGGGGGTGCACTTTTTGATAGTTCAACAGGCCAAACAGGCCAAAAACAGGCCTAGTGGTGCCCTGTGTTGGGCTGGAGCGACACAAGTTGGTTGCGTTGGACATATTAAACACAAATAAATATAAAAAAACAATAACTGTTTTTTTAATCTCACCTGAACAAGAGTGTGGTACATTAGAAAAATACAGATAAAAACAAAATAACAAATAATTAGGAAAAAGGTGAGCCCACCAATTGCTGGTGAACTGATTGGCCAGCACTGCTCATGGTCCCAAAGTAGAGGTCAGGTATCTTGGGAGCTGCAGCAGGGGTGGTCTCCTTCACATATGCTGCCACCCTCTCCATTAAGGCAAAACTGTGGAGGTTGATGCATTTCACAGCTCCCAGTGTGATCCCGCCATCTAAATCTTGACTTCAACAGGCCTTGACTTCAAATGAGGGCTTCACAACTGCCTTGTACACCAGTGGACCTGATTATAAGCCTTCTGGCCAGCTGTCTGGGGCTTAAGAAGGGGGGTCAGGAGCCAGGGAGCAGGGGATAGCCAGAATTACCTAAAATGACATTAAAAATGAACAATTATAACCAAAAGGGAAAACATCCAAACAGCATAGACCAACTAATAAGGGGAAACTGGAGGAGATTGGGGCACATAGAAGGAGTCAAAACTTTATTGGGTCATTAGATAATTCATTGCTAAATAAAGCTAAATGTAAGGCACTATGTGTGTCCAAATTATTTTTACTAGCAACAGGGAGAAGCACACATTCAAACTGGGACAAAAGCACAGTAGTAATGATGTAGGGCAGTGAGCTACCACAACTAAATAGCACTCATTCTAAAAGCGAAATACAGTGAAAATGCAAAGCAAACTATATACACAGAGATCAAATACAAGAATAGAAACACTTACCTGAAACCAGCCACTAGCTAACTTGCCACTCTCAGAATGGGTATACAAACTTGAACTCCTCAAGATGAATGCGTTGTGGGACAAGCCTTGGTATCTGGGTAAAACGTTGAGAAAAAGGATACATTGAACATTTAGGGAGTGGCATCTTGTGGTTGCTGAAAAGAGACTGGCAACAAGAACTGAACAGCAAATACATTATAAAACCATGGGTAATTGGAACATAGGGAAACTGGTTTAGGGGAGCATAAGCAAGGCTAGCATTAATACAGGAGAGTGGGAGGAGCAATGTGGACCTAAACATACCGAAACATATATCCCTGAGCAGCTGGAGGAACCAGAGACATGTGCGTGCAATCGATGGCGCCCATGAGACTTGGCATATTTGCAGTGTTGAAAAAACCCAACCTCACCACATTCTAGGCTACCATGCTGTCAGGAAAAGAGATGTATTTCTCCTGAGGACAGCCATGCCATTGAGAAACTTAGTCAGGGCTCAACTGACGGTGCCCCTACACTCTGGAAGGAGCAATTTGCTAAAAATTGAAGATTTGCCAACCAATTTGGTCATACCAAGTATGCCTAAGCTCTGGAAGGCACATGGTTAACAGACCCCCCCCCCACTGCTGCAGATGCTCATACTCTTCACAGAACTTGTCAAGGGGCTCTGCTGTTCTCACATATGCTGGTTCCGGCTAACAAAAAAAGGTGGAATTTGGAACCCGAAAACTACAGTTGTTATAGGCCCAAATATAGACGAATCAAGGTTAGGAATCACACGCTGGAATGCATGCGAGAAAGGCTTTGAATAAGGGCCATTTTCATGCATTAAAAGAGACATGGTATCACAAGATAGGCATGAGACTTTGCCTCTTTACAAGGCACTGGACCAGGCACAGTCCAGTTCTGGGCACCAGTTTAGTTATGAAAAAGGTTAAGGGAATTAAATCTGTTTAGTCTTGAGAGGAGGCATCTGAAGGGGGACATGATTAACTTGTATTGGCCACTGCAAAAAATATGGTGAAAAATGATTTCAACCAAAATCCTCTCTAAAGACAAGGGGGCACTCCTTTCAACTGGAGAACAAAAGATTCCGTCTCCAGAGGCAACAATCATTTTTTACCCCAAGAACAATAAATATGTGGAAAAGTCACCCACAGAAGCGTGTTACTGCATCGACAGCTGACAGCTTAAAAAAAATAACATTAACAGTTACTATTAGCTGCTATCAGTAAAAAAAAAATTATAACTTTCCATAACCCCAACACTTGGTTGAACTTGATGGACATATATGTCTTTTTTCAACTGTATTAACTATGTAACTATGTAACACATATATCATAGGAAAGGCTAATAGGAGAACTGGTGAGAGGTTAACCCATAGTATAGAAAAACATAAAGGCTACACATCTACCATATGATAATGCAATTACCGGGTCTTTCAAAGGAGAGGCTTACAGCATATATAGACAAAATAAAATGATCACAAAGCAAAATCCACCAAAAATGTAATGGAAAATTGAATTTTTCATTGAAAGTAACTAATTGCTGTTCTGGGGAAGTAATAGTTTAGTTGTGCTCTCATACAGTTGCTCTGTTCTACTGATTTTCAACATATAATTGGAGACAAAATGATGATGACAAAAATTATAAATCAAACAAATTAGATATATGTCAGAAGCCTATACATAATGTATTAAATACTGGTCTACTCATAAATACATTAGCAAAAGTCTGCAGACTTAAAAGTAATATTTCCCATGTGGTTTAGATTTTAAAAGCACATGGGTAAATCTTCATTTATAAGGCTGAATAATATATAGTGAAACATCTATCTAATCGACCAAGATTAGTAGGATATGGTACTTCCTTTTATCACCATTAACATATTTATGAAACTATTCTATCTGTGACATCTTAGGACAAGCAAATGTACATAGTATTAAATATGTTCAAATGGTTTATTCATTTGTGGGGAGCCAAACCAGTAATTTCCTATGGATATATGGATGCAGGTCTGCCCAGCTTGTAAAGACCTGCAGAACTGACCAGAAATAGATACTTGGGGCCTTATTTAACAAGTGTGCCTTTAAGAATTATTTGGCTGACATAGTGCCAGTTTTTGAGCACTGGCATCTTTTCTATTTTGGTGCTGCTATTTTGACAGAATGGAATTCACAGCATCAGGTGTTAATTAATTAGGTTTGATTGTTGTACTAAGTACTGGCTGGCTTGTGTCAGCCACTGTTGGACAGTCTGTGAGCACCACTTTGTACTGCTGTCTTTTAGGGACTAAACATTATTTATTTATTTTTTGACATGCTGAAAATATTGTCGCTGAATATTACCGGTGCTAGTCGGCATTTCATCATTACACTTACACTGCTGGGAACAAACTTTACAGTGCGTTTAGGCTGCAATTTAGATGTTGAGTTCCAAATTACATGTTGGTAATTTCCAGGGGGTTGCCCGTCTCACACCTTTCCATTCCAATTGCTCCTGGTGGGAGGCAATTTTTGGGCATTTCTTTGGCTATGCCTTGCCTTCATGAAAATTGTCAGTATTTATAAACATTATTGCAAGTATACATAAATAAACGGCAGTTTCAGCTCTTTTTCTTGAGTTACTTAATGTATAATGCTTTTTCACACCTGTTCTGATTCAGTTTGTAGCAAGTTTGCAGTTGTAGCATGTGTAACTCTCAGTTGTAGCAAGTATACCAGTTTTATGTAGTGTAGACGCCTTTCGCACAAGCGTGCTTCATCAGTACACCTTATGTAATCAAGATATGAAATATAAATACTGGTGAGTATGTGTGTTGTATACAATATTACTTGTTCAAGGTACTGAGTGCACTTACTTGGAAGTTTGGGAGTAACCAATATAACCTGTGGCACAATATCTTTATATGCTGTAAATCATCTGTAATGAACATTGATGTGCAAATTGTATTGCATTTATTTGTTTGCATACTTTAACTCTTTGGTCAGTTGTCATTTGTTACCTTAACTGATGTCTCTTTGTGTATTCTGTAATAAAATAGGAAGCTGCCATCTTTTTGGTTACTTTTGTGTGACAGCTGCCATCTTACCATGGCAACGAGTGTCACTGTCGGCACTGTGGTCTGTTTGTTGTGTATAACTGTGGCGGTGGGCCGCCACCTTACCCTAGCCTGCGAGTTCCATATCTCAGAGGGAAAAAAAAGGAAAAAGAAGTTACGGAATTAGAACTCAAAGAATTCATAGAAAAACGTAACAACAATGATTTAAACTTAAGATTTACTCTAGCACATGACGAGAGAGAAATCACCCCTTTGGATCTAAAGGTCAGTCTGGATACGCAGGGAAGGATAGTCCCAAACTTTTATAGGAAGCCTACAGCTGCCAACAACATCCTAAGAGCCACATGTGCACACCCGATACCCCTAAAATATAGCATACCATATGGGGAATATCTCCGGGCAAGGAGGAATTGTACCACGAATACTGACTTCAAGCAAGCAGAGGATGGGTTCAGATCCCGCTTGCTAGATAGAGGGTACAAGAAAAATGTCCAAGAGCTTTCAAGAGGGCAAAGGAGAGGAACAGAGACTTGTTACTCAACCCTAACACAGCACAACAAAAGAATAAAAAATTGGATCACACTCCATATTAACATATAATCAACAGCACCGACAAATCAGACAAACCCTATCAAAATATTGGCATATACTGCAAAAAGACCAAGATATTGAGAAAATCCCTGACACTCCAAGACTGACCTTTAGAAAAGCCAGATCAATAAGAGACCATATTGTGCAAAGCCACTATGTGGCGAAGAAGAAGGAGGAATGCTGTAAAACAAAGGGTACCTTTCGCTGTGAAAGTTGTAATACTTTATAAATATATTAAACAGGGCAGGGAAGTCCACCTACCACCCAACACAGTGATAAAACAACAGCACTTTGGAAACTGTAACTCTACAGATTTAGTCTATATACTAACTTGTACCTGCCCCAGGTTCTATATTGGCAAAACAAACAGGAAACGGAAACCGGAAAAAACGGATATATGAACATATTAGAGGTATCAAGAAAAAGAACCTCCGTACACCAGTAAGGAGGCATTTTGCAACACACCATGCAGGCTCCCCAGATGGAGTCTACTTCCAGAGTACACCTACACCACAGAAGGGGAGACATCGGGAACAAAACTTTACAGAAAGAAACCAAGTGGATTACCACACTAAAAGCAACACATCTTCCAGGCCTGTATGAAACGTGTAGCTTCGTCCCATACTTAAAACAGTAACCAAAAGCAGTAAACACCCAAAATAATAATTGCCCCCAACTTGGTCTCATTATATACTACATCACCCCCTCCCCATTAACAAACTTAAAATATGGGATATACCCACAGAAGATACTTACCTTTTGACTAATAACAAATTATGCTTAACAATAATGAATATTTTAAACACCCAGAAAGGTACCCTTTTGTTTAAAAAAGAAATTAAATAAAAAATAAAAAATATTAATAACAAATATTTAGAAATAAATGTACCAGAATATTGCTAAGAATTGTACATAAGTGAATTTTTTCTGTATATTGCATTTACTTTGAAGCAGGGAACCAAGAACCCAACTGTAAGAAAGCATACGAGGAAACAATTAAAAATTTCCCAGATAAAATATGACAATATAGAGCTGTTCCTCATATAAACCTCTGAGACTACAATAAAATGGAGGAACTAGCCATATATAAGTACCCACTATTTCAATAAAAATGGCCCAAATAACAATGGTTAAAGGCAAGACACTAAAACTTACTGAAATGTCGCCCAACGCCCAAATAAGTAGGCCACAAAAAAGTAGAGACAAACTATACTATTTTTCCAGATTATAAAAAATGTTGGGGGCTAAGATAAACCACAGGCTACGGTAAGATGGCGGCCGTCCCCCGCCGCCACAGTTATACAACACAAACAGACCGCAGTGCCGGCGGCTGCGGTAAGATGGTGGTAATCTTCCCCCACAGTTACACAAAAGTAACCAAAAAGATGGCGGCCTCCGGCAAGGTTACAACACGCAGTGCGTAGCCGGAAGGGGCCGCCCCCTCACCTGGGTGGTCCCATCCAGTTGCACGGGGACTGCCCTCCTCTACCGTGCCTGTCAAAGGAAGTGTGGGAGGGGCTGACTAAGTGCAGGACCCCCACCCAATAGGCGGCCCCTTGTGATGTCACTGGGAGGCACCACGTGCGCGCCTTTTTCTTGCACTTAAAAACTGTTCCATTCACAACAACATACGAGCTGGAGAGGAGCGCAAATTACACAGCAAACCTAACGAGATAGAACGAGCACATGAAAGGATTGTACCCCCTGTCTGAGAACAGCACCATCCGACCAATCAAAAGGACGGATGTCCGACTTACCCAGCATAGGATTAGCACAGTAAGTAACCTTTTGAAACCTTTTGACATACCGATATGAAAAGGGCCAAAGCAAGTACACTAAGCCTTACTATCTACCCTGGACTATTTTCTTACAGAATACACAAAGAGAAATCAGTTATGGTAACAAATGACAACTGACCAAAGAGTTAAAGTATGCAAACAAATAAATGCAATACCATTTACACATCAATGTTCGATACAGATGATTTACAGCATGTAAAGATATTATGCCACAGGCTATTTTGGTTACTCCCAAACTTCCAAGTAAGTCAAGTTACTCAATACCTTGAATAAGTAATATTGTATTTGTACTTATACAACACATACTCATGACTATTTATATTTCATATCTTGATTACATAAGGTGTACTGATGAAGCAAGCTTGTACGAGACACGTCTACACTGCATAAAACAGGTATACTTGCTACAACTGACAATTACATTTGCTACAACTGCAAACTTGCTACAAACTGAATCAGAGCATATGTGAAAAATCAAAAAAGGAGTGTACATTAACCCTTTCGCTGCCAGCCTACCTGCAGCTTTTGTCGCCCTCTGTTGCCAGACCATGTTTCACTATTTTGCGCTACTCATGCTCAACTGTGATTTTTTGTTTTTTTCAAGAGAGTCTGGGCTTCAACATGAAATCTCTTGTTTGGCCTTTTTTTAGTGTATTCTCAATACTTTTTGGTGAAATATGTGCAAAAAAAATAAAAAAAATCTATTTTTTTGCAATTTGTAGTGTTAGTAGTTTGTAGTGTAGTTAGTTATAAAAAATATAAGTTTGTCAATAAAATGTTATTGCGTGCAAAACCCTAATTTCTCCCAGTCACAGCGGTACCACATATGTATTGATAGACACCCTTTCCTACCCAGGAGACTCCCCCAAACTGAAACAGAGCTTTAGGAGATTTTCAGATAAAATACAACTGCGCTATGCGCACCTTGCAATTTTTCCAGAAAAAAGCCATTTATATTTAAAATACCACCCAGAAACTAGATATTCTCTGGAAGTACAAACCTCAAGCTTTTTAGACGTACCAAGATTGTTTATGTGGGCTTACTTTTCTGGAAGTAATCGCTCAATGTATTCTTTGGTTGCACAAAGTTTCCCTAAAAAAGAATAAAAAGGAAGAATCAAGCCACATTTTCCTATAAAAAAACTATATGTAAACAAGAAAATACAAGTAAAATCTCAAAAAGCAACATGCCACGAATAGAGCGATACCCAACATGCATAGGTACTGTCAAAAGAAGAGTGCAACATGCCCCGAATAGAACGATACCCAACATGCATAGGTACTGTCAAAGGAAGAGTTGGCAAACACCCCAAAGTAAAGCATGCGCATAACAGTAATTTTACTTGAAAATTTCAGCTCTGCAGACAAAATGCGCACCTTGCAAATTTTCAACCAAAACAACCCTTTACATTTGGAATATCCCCTATAAACCATATATTCCCTGAAAGTACACATGTTAAGCTTTCTAAGAGTACCCAGCTTTCTGGAAGTAATCCCTCAAAGAATTCTTAGGTTGCACAGGGTTTCCCTAAAAAAATTAATACAAAAACTGAATAAATAACATGTTTTCCTAAAATATAAATATGTATGCAAACAAGAAAAAACAAGCTACATCTGAAAGAGCAAGGTCCCCCGAGCAGAACAATACCCAACATGCATAGGTACTATTAACCTTTTAAATTGCCAACCTACTTGAAGTTTTGTCACCCTCTGTTGACAGGTCATTTTTTCCCCATTCTGCGCCATGTCTAACCGTGATTTTTGCCGGAATTTTCAGGAAAATTATAGATATATATTTTGCAGCAGAGTTTAGGCTTGAACATGAAATGTCTTGTTTGTAATTTTTCTACTTTTTTTTTTATATTTTTGTGTAAAAATAAATAAATAAATATTTTTTAGACAATTATCTCCTTTATTTTAAATAAAACATTTACTTTATTAGAGAAAAAAATATTGCATGTGAAAGCCCAATTTCTCCCGATTACAACGGTACCACATATGTATTGGTAGCCCCTCTATTCTTGCCCAGAAACTGAAAATAGCACAAAATACTACTATTATCCACACTATAAACATAAGGGGTTAATTAAAAAAAAATGACATAGGGTCCCCAGAGGGGGGGGGACCCCATTTTTTGGGGAATTTTAAGGGTTAAAACAAATTTAAGGCCAAAAAAATTTAAATGGGGTCCCCCTTACCCAGCATTACCAGCCCGGGACCAGCTATGGGGGCTTGTAGGAACAGAGTGGAGGGGCCAGCTTTCGGGCTCTTCTGCCCCCCTCCCCGGGCTTTGGGGAGGCAGGTAATTGGGGGTGCGGGGGTTAACGGCTAGCGCAGGTGACTTGCCAGCCCCCAGCCTTGTTAACTGGTATAAGGGGTCTCATGGACCCCTTACCAGTTCACAAGCGGTTAAGTGTATAAAAAAGACACTGACACATAAGAAAAAATATATATATAATTTAAACTTTTTAATACTTACCTCCCATCCATCCCTGTGTCCACGCTGATCAATCTGGCTTCTGCTCTCCTGCTGCAGCGGGAAGCCTTTTATAGCTGCTAGGCGACAGAACATAAGGGGTTAATTTGAAAAAAAAAATGACATAGGGTCCCCCCTCCCCCCCTGAAATTTTTAGGGTTAAAAACCATCCCCCAGCCTTGTGAACTGGTATAAGGGGTCTCATGGACCCCTTACCAGTTCACAAGGGGTTAAATGTTAAATAAAAAGACACAGACACATAAGAAAAAAAATGATCTTTATTTATTTTTTTTACTTTACTCACCTCCGATCCTCTGTCCCCCGGCGATCTACGATGACAGTCTGCTTGGGTATTTGGAGGAGAGAGCCTGGGGAGGGGGGGCGATATCAGCCCTCTCCTCCTGCCCATCTGCTCTCCTCCAGGCACCTGAGCAGACTGATTCTCTGTGTCGGGTGCCGGCATTAAGAGGGCTGCTGGTGACATCACAACAATGTCACCTGGCCCCGCCCCCAGGGGGCGGGACTAGCAGACCCGTTCCAGGAAGAGGCTGAGGGACGATCGGAGGCCCCCCCAGTGAATAGGTCACCCGTCGGGAGACAGCGCGGCCTCAGGTAAGTAAATGTCATTTTTAATTTTTTTTTTTTTTTTTATAGTTAGCAGCTGCTGATGCCGAAGCGGGGGATCGGATGGCACCAAATTAAAGAGGAGACCCGGCCGGATCCAACAAGGGGTCAGGTGAGTATTTTTTTATTTTTTTAACTAGCAGGGGGGAAAGTCAGGCACGTAGATTCTACGTGCTTGGCACTTAAGTGGAGTGGAACCGAGCACGTAGAATCTACGTGCCTGGCACTGAAAGGGTTAAGTAACTCAAGAAAACGAGCTTTATCTGACGTTTATTTATGTATACATGCAATAATGTCACAATAAAGTCACAATGCAAATTCCGTACGAAAAAAATGTAATATTATTCATAAGAATAAAATGCACTGAAAAATTATGGGCCTTATTTATCAAGGGATAGCGCCAGGTAGTGTCTCACTAGCGCCAGGTAGCGCCAGCTATCGGCGGCTACCGACTCCAGAACGCCAGGCTGCAAACACAATCACGCATTTATCACGCTAAATGAGGCTAGCGCCGGCGAGAGCGTCGGCTAGCGCGGGATTCATCATGTTGCAGACTTCAGTGAACAGCGCCGCTGCTAATCCCATCACAGCGCCAGGTATGACCTCTCACTACCTGGCGCTCTCCAATGCATTTCAATGGAGCAATCTTTAAATATTCATAATTAATTGATATTAATGTTTTGTTTTTTTTTTGTTTTTTTTTAACCCTTTAACCGCCAGCCTACCTTGAGATTTTGTCACCCTTTGTTGCCAGACCATTTTGCACTATTTTGCGCTCCACATGTTCAACTGTGATTTTTGAAGGGATTTCCCAGTATTTCCCTGGAAAATTATATATTGTTTTTTTCTGGGCTTTAACATGAAGTGTCTTGTTTGTAAGATTGTCAGTGTTTTTTAAATATTTTTGTGGAAAATATGTTAAAAAAAAACAAAAAAACTTTTTTTTTACAATTTGTAGTGCGTTTTCTTAATAAAACATGCAAGTTATTTCAGGAAATCATATTGTGTGTAAAAGCCTTATTGCTCCCGATTGCAACAGTACCACATATGTATTGGTAGACACCCTTTCTTGCCCAGGAGACACGTAAAACTGAAAATAGCGACTGAACCAATTTTGAAAGAAAACTCAACCATTTTGCTCTCCTTGCAGTTTTTCAACCAAAACACCACTTTTCAATTAAAATACCCCCCACAAACCACATGTTCCCTGAAAGTACACACCTCAAGCGTTCTAGGCGTACCAGGCTTGTTGTTGTAGCTGCAGCTTTCTGGGCGCAAGCCTTCCCGAAACTCACTGGTTGTACCGGATTTCCCTAAAAAAATAGCAAAAATGCAGCATTAAGACCAAATTTTTCTATAAAAATCATGCGCTAACCAAAAAAAACTAATCAAATCTGAAATGGCAAGGTCTTCTGAACAGAACAATACCCAACATGCATAGCTACCTCCAAGGGTAGGGTTGCCAATTACCCCAAAGCAAAGCGTATGCATAACGGGCATTTCCATTGAAATTTCCTGCTCTGCAGACAAAGTGCGCACCTTGCGCTTTTTCAACAAAAACATCACTTTTCAATAAAAATACCCCCCACAAACCACATGTTCCCTGAAAGTACACACCTCAAGCGTTCTAGGCGTACCAGGCTTGTTGTTGTAGCTGCAGCTTTCTGGGCGCAAGCCTTCCCGAAACTCACTGGTTGTACTGGATTTCCCTAAAAAAATAGCAAAAATGCAGCATTGAGACCAATTTTTTCTATAAAAAACATGCGCTAACCAAAAAAAACTAATCAAATCTGAAATGGCAAGGTCTTCTGAACAGAACAATACCCAACATGCATAGCTACCTCCAAGGGTAGGGTTGCCAATTACCCCAAAGCAAAGCGTATGCATAACGGGCATTTCACTTGAAATTTCCTGCTCTGCAGACAAAGTGCGCACCTTGCGCTTTTTCAACCAAAACACCACTTTTCAATTAAAATACCCCCCACAAACCACATGTTCCCTGAAAGTACACACCTCAAGCGTTCTAGGCGTACCAGGCTTGTTGTTGTAGCTGCAGCTTTCTGGGCGCAAGCCTTCCCGAAACTCACTGGTTGTACCGGATTTCCCTAAAAAAATAGCAAAAATGCAGCATTAAGACCAAATTTTTCTATAAAAATCATGCGCTAACCAAAAAAAACTAATCAAATCTGAAATGGCAAGGTCCCCTGAACAGAACAATACCCAACATGCATAGCTACCTCCAAGGGTAAGGTTGCCAATTACCCCAAAGCAAAGCGTATGCATAACGGGCATTTCACTTGAAATTTCCTGCTCTGCAGACAAAGTGCGCACCTTGCGCTTTTTCAACCAAAACATCACTTTTCATTAAAAATACCCCCCACAAACCACATGTTCCCTGAAAGTACACACCTCAAGCGTTCTAGGAGTACCAGGCTTGTTGTTGTAGCTGCAGCTTTCTGGACGCAAGCCTTCCTGAAACTCACTGGTTATACTGGTTGTTGTGGAGGTTGGTCTTCCCCTGGGGAAGAGCGCCGGAACCACCGAACTGGCCAGATTTACTTGTTGGTCATGGGGCACGGGCGCCCCTATGGGCATGCGCTCGGGAGCCCCGTGACCAAACTGAAAAAAAAAACCACACATATACACACACACTTCCTCTCCAAAATCAACATCTATTTTTTTTTTAGTTTTTTTTAAATACCTTTTCTTCCGGGGTCTCTTCCTCAGCACTTCAGTCAGTCACACGTCCCTGACCCAGTAGGTGGGCGGAGTCCGGTGGCCTGCTCTCATGTCCCGCGCTGGCAATGCTCTTTAACCAATGGCTGAGGCGGGGCAGGCAGGGCGAGGAGGCCAATCAAGATGCCAGCTGTCAGAGCCGACCGAGATGGAGGCCAGGTGGGTGCGAGCGCGGCCGCCAGGGAGCACATGATCGCCTGGGGGTGACAGGATGGATGGCAGCATGGGGGTGACAGGATGGATGGATGGCGGCATGGGGGTGACAGGATGGATGGATGGCGGCATGGGGGTGACAGGATGGATGGATGGCGGCATGGGGGTGACAGGATGGATGGATGGATGGCGGCATGGGGGTGACAGGATGGATGGATGGATGGCGGCATGGGGGTGACAGGATGGATGGATGGATGGCGGCATTGGGGTGACAGGATGGATGGATAGATGGCGGCATGGGGGTGACAGGATGGATGGATGGATGGCGGCATGGGGGTGACAGGATGGATGGATGGATGGCGGCATGGGGGTGACAGGATGGATGGATGGATGGCGGCATGGGGGTGACAGGATGGATGGATGGATGGCGGCATGGGGGTGACAGGATGGATGGATGGATGGCGGCATGGGGGTGACAGGATGGATGGATGGATGGCGGCATGGGGGTGACAGGATGGATGGCGGCATGGGGGTGACAGGATGGATGGATGGATGGCGGCATGGGGGTGACAGGATGGATGGATGGATGGCGGCATGGGGGTGACTGGATGGATGGCGGCATGGGGGTGACTGGATGGATGGCGGCATGGGGGTGACTGGATGGATGGCGGCATGGGGGTGACTGGATGGATGGCGGCATGGGGGTGACTGGATGGATGGCGGCATGGGGGTGACTGGATGGATGGCGGCATGGGGGTGACAGGATGAATGGATGGCTGCATGGGGGTGACAGGATGAATGGATGGCTGCATGGGGGTGACAGGATGAATGGATGGCTGCATGGGGGTGACAGGATGAATGGATGGCTGCATGGGGGTGACAGGATGAATGGATGGCTGCATGGGGGTGACAGGATGAATGGATGGCTGCATGGGGGTGACAGGATGAATGGATGGCTGCATGGGGGTGACAGGATGAATGGATGGCTGCATGGGGGTGACAGGATGAATGGATGGATGGCGGCATGGGGGTGACAGGATGGATGGATGGATGGCGGCATGGGGGTGACAGGATGGATGGATGGATGGCGGCATGGGGGTGACAGGATGGATGGATGGATGGATGGATGGCGGCATGGGGGTGACTGGATGGATGGCGGCATGGGGGTGACTGGATGGATGGCGGCATGGGGGTGACTGGATGGATGGCGGCATGGGGGTGACTGGATGGATGGCGGCATGGGGGTGACTGGATGGATGGCGGCATGGGGGTGACAGGATGAATGGATGGCGGCATGGGGGTGACAGGATGAATGGATGGCTGCATGGGGGTGACAGGATGAATGGATGGCTGCATGGGGGTGACAGGATGAATGGATGGCTGCATGGGGGTGACAGGATGAATGGATGGCTGCATGGGGGTGACAGGATGAATGGATGGCTGCATGGGGGTGACAGGATGAATGGATGGCTGCATGGGGGTGACAGGATGAATGGATGGCTGCATGGGGTTTACTGGATGAATGGATGGCTGCATGGGGGTGACAGGATGAATGGATGGCTGCATGGGGGTGACAGGATGAATGGATGGCTGCATGGGGGTGACAGGATGAATGGATGGCTGCATGGGGGTGACAGGATGAATGGATGGCTGCATGGGGGTGACAGGATGAATGGATGGATGGCGGCATGGGGG
Source organism: Gastrophryne carolinensis (assembly GCA_027917425.1). Lineage (NCBI taxonomy): Eukaryota > Metazoa > Chordata > Amphibia > Anura > Microhylidae > Gastrophryne > Gastrophryne carolinensis. The sequence continues at coordinate 112,397,559 of CM051235.1, forward strand.
TGACAGGATGGATGGATGGATGGCGGCATGGGGGTGACAGGATGGATGGATGGATGGCGGCATGGGGGTGACTGGATGGATGGCGGCATGGGGGTGACTGGGTGGATGGCGGCATGGGGGTGACTGGATGGATGGCGGCATGGGGGTGACTGGATGGATGGCGGCATGGGGGTGACTGGATGGATGGCGGCATGGGGGTGACTGGATGGATGGCGGCATGGGGGTGACAGGATGAATGGATGGCTGCATGGGGGTGACAGGATGAATGGATGGCTGCATGGGGGTGACAGGATGAATGGATGGCTGCATGGGGGTGACAGGATGAATGGATGGCTGCATGGGGGTGACAGGATGAATGGATGGCTGCATGGGGGTGACAGGATGAATGGATGGCTGCATGGGGGTGACAGGATGAATAGATGGCTGCATGGGGGTGACAGGATGAATGGATGGATGGCGGCATGGGGGTGACAGGATGGATGGATGGATGGCGGCATGGGGGTGACAGGATGGATGGATGGATGGCGGCATGGGGGTGACAGGATGGATGGATGGATGGATGGCGGCATGGGGGTGACTGGATGGATGGCGGCATGGGGGTGACTGGATGGATGGCGGCATGGGGGTGACTGGATGGATGGCGGCATGGGGGTGACTGGATGGATGGCGGCATGGGGGTGACTGGATGGATGGCGGCATGGGGGTGACAGGATGAATGGATGGCTGCATGGGGGTGACAGGATGAATGGATGGCTGCATGGGGGTGACAGGATGAATGGATGGCTGCATGGGGGTGACAGGATGAATGGATGGCTGCATGGGGGTGACAGGATGAATGGATGGCTGCATGGGGGTGACAGGATGAATGGATGGCTGCATGGGGGTGACAGGATGAATGGATGGCTGCATGGGGGTGACAGGATGAATGGATGGATGGATGGATGGATGGATGGATGGCAGCATTCCATAACGATCGCCTTTACCTGGCGGCGGCGACAGACAGATGATCAGCGGCGCGGGCGGGCGGGGGGGGGGGGGGCGGGCGATCGGGCGGGGGGGGGGGGGGCGGGCGATCGGGTGGGGGGGGGGGCGGGCGATCGGGCGGGGGGGGCGGGGATCGGTATTACTTACGGTCGCCCTGACCCCCTGGGCTCCGGAAAGGTTTCTGCTCCAGCGTCATCTGATGAGGTAAGCAGGGGGCGCCGGCTGATGACAGCTGCCGTGCGCCCCCTGCTGATTGGTCAGGGGAGCGATCGGGTGACTTGGTTCACACCCAGGTCACCTCCCCCTGACCCCTGGACTCCCTGCAAGCTGCTCCACAGCAACGGTCCCGCTGATGCCCCCCCGATGGCCCGGAAGGTAAGGGAACGCTAGCTACGTGAAATTCACGTAGCTGGCGTTTAACGACAGGAGAGGCAGCTACGTGAATTTTACGTAGCTGGCGCTAGAAGGGTTAAATGTCAAAAATTCGGTGACCACTTCTGCAATGTTATATCTTTTTTTTTAAGGTAAAAAAAAAAAAAAAAAAAATTGTGCAGAATTGATATTACAGGTCTGATATTAATGTATTCATATTACAAAATGTTTAGAAAAACTTGTTTATTATTTTTGTTCCAAAAATAAGGTTGGGGGTAAAAAAACTACTTTTAACACATCGCCGTCAGCGCTCTGGGGTTTAAACATGCATATTAGAGCGCGAGAATTTTTTGAGCGTGATTTGTTAATGAATATGCTGGGAGCCGTTCGCTATGGTCATTCGTTGTCATGCGCTCCCATACAGCGCGGAACCTGTCAAACAGCGACTCCTAACCCTCCTCAACATTACCGCACACCGACTGAGTCGCTGTCAACAACCAAACAATGGCCAAGCACAGCGAATACTAGCCGGCGCTGTGAAAATCACGCTACTGTCGCTCATCTGTCGCTACTTGGCGCTATTAATAAATCGGCCTCTAAGTTTTATGTTTCTTCTATAACAGTTGTATGATCCTCAGAAAAAATAAGGACCCTCTTATCAACAGGAAGGAGATATGCTTCAGGTCTAGCATTCACACCAAACTTGCCATTCATTTATCTTTTTTTTTTTCTGTAAAAAAGGCTAACAAGTACAGCTCAGCACAACAGGCATAGGCACTGGCACCCCAAGGCCTCAAGCCATGTCTTCTTCTGCAAGGAAAGGAATGACTGTGATGCATTACATTTGTCCAGTGTTCTCCCATGGATGCCTATTTGTGTGGTGGGGGGGCAAATCTTAATTAAAATAACAATGGGATTGCAATTTGGGAGTACTGGAATCACAATTTTTGGGGTAAATGTGCTGAACAGAATTCAAACAGAGCACTGTCCCAGCAATGCTACTAGCCAAAACTGCAATAATGCAACAGTTGTCATTATGAACTACTGTACATCTTAAAGGGAAGGTATTTTTTCTTTATAAGCAAACACAGTTATCAACACATAAGGTGAAATAAGTTACTCCAAATGTGGAGACACCATATTTAGTGTTGACAAGATGAGCACTTGAACACAAAACCTATGAACAAATTGACATAATTATATTATGCTCCACATTCCAAATTTTAATAACATGGTTTTAGTAACAGTTATTACTATTTTTATTACTATTTATTTATATATTTTTTAGCGCTATCTTCTTCCATAGCACTGTACAAGTTATATTTACAAACAAGATAAAACATACAGTAAAGACACATTACAAACTAGAGGATACAAAAAGGGACGGACTGGGGTTAAAAAATGGCCCGGGACTTTTTTGGTCACACCGGCCTTGTGTGTCTGCCTGCATATAATACCCCTCATAATAAGCAGTGTGCAGAATACCGTCTGTAGTCAAATCAGGATATGACCAGGGCATGTACTAACATTTTTGTGATATCAAGCAAGAGTAAAGGGTGGATGTGGGATATGTTTTTAAGCTGGAGAGTTGGAGGTGGCTAGGGAGTGAATGTGAAGTGTGAAAAAGACAGGAGTCCAAAATGATGCCTAGGCATTAAGCTTGAGAACAAGCTTGGACTGGGCCCTTGGTGCTAGGGGCCCCTTTAAGGTCATTCATCACCAAAACCTGAACTATGTATAGCTTAGTTGTGGCATCCCAAGTGAACAAAAAGAGACAACACAGTTCGGCATAATGTTTCTATGTGTGGACCCTGAATGTACAGGAAGTCATAAATACTTGCATCTAAATCTGGGGTGGGCCCCCAGAGTCAGTTCTATAGACCCCAGGCATCCCAGTTTGACACCGCTTGAGGAGTTGCAGTTATTGTAAGATTATTTACAAATCCTGGCCAGGATGCCCCCAGGTTAGGGAACAAAACAAAATAAGGGATAGTAGATGGAGATAGTTAAATGATAAGATGGGATGAAATGAAATCAAGGTAGCAGGTGGTCAGGTGGCCCTTAGAGACAAGCGGGGATAGTTTTTGTACAGTTAGTGGAGTGAAATGAGTTAGGGCGTGGGGCAGGTGTGAAGTCTAGAGGAGAGAGGTATTTTGTGGGGTAAAGCCAACTTAAATGTTGCCCATTTCATCTTTGAAAAAGGTCACAAATTTCTTCAGTGTTTGAGAAGATGGAGGAGGTGGCAGTTCTATAAATCTATATAGCTTCTGGTCAGTTCCTGGCTGATATTCCAACAGTACCTTGGTTTAATTTTCTAAGACAGAGTACACAGGATTTATCATAGGCTAACTAAAGACTGATTAGTTGGGCACAGGGAAGTTCATAGGAGGTCAGGATTTAAACAGACTAAAACCCCCAAAAACAACTGAGTCTATTTTGCTCCCCCACCACAGCTACATTACTGTTTGGATGTTTTCTGCCCTCAGTGCTGCTTGGTATTCCTGTTACACCCTATTGAAGGCAGATAAAAGCCAAGAAGGAAGATAAGAGACAAAAGAAGATTTAATTTTCCTTTCATTTCCTTCCAATTTTTCCTTTGAAGCCCAAACTGTTTTAGAGTATTTTTATCCAACTCGTTACCTGGACACTAAGGGGGGATGATACTTTTTTTCTTTTGAATTTAGCCTTCCATAAGACGTGGTTAAATGAACATCCAAACTGTTGCATGAGCAAGAAACTCACGGTACAAAAATATGTTGAGTTTATTCATACTATTTTTACATTATGCTTCTATTGAATACTTGCATTTCCATTGATTTTTTTGTAATGTGCTCCTTGGGTTCTTCCCAGCGCCATTTCTAAATTTGACCATTGAGGCAGCAAAGTGATGGAGATTTCAATGGATTGGCTAGGAGCCACCGTGAGAGCCATAACCAGAAAAGATGGTAGGTGATGGGGTATCCCTTGTGGTAGTATATATAGACACTGCTGCATATCTAGGTAAGGTTGGTCTAAGGCTAAGGCTGTATACTTGGTGATTGATGTTAATTCCTGGGAAGGTATGAGCCAGACATACTCCAGTCTAACAGCCATCTGTTCAAATTAGCCAAACTATCTTCTAGGGAATAATGGTGCTCCTGGACACAGGCCCCATTAAAATTAAAGTCTACAAATGGGAAACTGGCAAAATGAATTGGCCCCTATTTACCTTATTTTATTTAAGAGGTAATTTACAAAATGGCTTGACGGCATCTGCCAGGTTTTTGCTACTTTCAGCATTTACCAAAAGAAATGTTGCATGTTTGGTCGGTGATGTCCATGTTTTCCGGATTTGGCTTAGCGAATGCCGGGGAACATCTTTTCTGTTCAGCAGCTATTAGTGGTAAACCCCATACCCCATAGAAATCAATACTATTTTCAGTGAGATTGTGTCTTTAGGTACCTTTAGCATATTTCATTTTTTTTGTGCGTCATCAAGAAAAACAACCATTTAAACTGTTTTTACTTTTCACATTTTTACAAAACTCAGTATACAAAGCATGGCAAACACCCAGTACACTCATGAGCCACCACAGATTTTGAGACCCATAACGTGAAAAAAAAAATGTAAGTGTACTTTAGCAAGCTTACTGTAATTCTAATAACCATTTCCCCCAGGGCAGTATGACACCTTTTGCCCGAAACCTTTTTTTATGTAAATTCCACTCTTTCAGTGCGGCGAATGGCTGCAAAAACCCATCAGACAACCAGCAGACAATCAATTGGTTTTTCCATTCACCACACGAATTAGAACACAATAGCCACAAAACAACCCATTTGCGGGACACACTGTGAAACAGCGACTTTCATAAAATACCCGTTAAAAAAGTGATGCCTCCCTGAGCAACCAAAGTAGGCTGGGCATAGTTGCTAGTTACCCAGTGCTCAAAGGCTGAACAAGTGTACCAGCCTTTATTTCAATCTACATGGACCTTGTACTACTCCATCAGGTGTTTAGTGACGATACTCTCGGTTTAAAGTGAGTTTAATCTGGCCACCTGATTGGAACTCCCTGTGATTCTAGAGAAATGACAAGAAGCCATGCCATTGATATATGATATATTGATATATATATATATATATTGATATATTGATATATTCCTTTCAATTGTTCCCTAAACTGTCTGATTTTTTTCCCTGGGGTCTGCTTACTTAGTGATTTAAATTGAACTCAAAATTTGAATTGAATTCTCTAAAATAGACAAGTTGTAACACATTACATTGCAGAAGTCTGCCATATTTGGCAGCTGCAGGAGCTCTTCAAACCTGGGTCAAATTTAACACTGACCTAGATCTAGAGTCCACCACTATTTTTGAGCAGAGAAAAAGCAGATCCTGCACTCCTGCTGAACATACTGCAATACACAATGTCTGGTTTTGTAGTCACACACAGACTGTAACAAAGAGTGACTATCGTGAAGTAATACTCTCACACATTTGTTACCTCTGATTAGCATTGTTCTTCTTTGGCCTATTTATCTCTGAAAATAATTGTTCACTTTTGGTCCATTCTTAGATAACATTGTCTAGATTTACTTATGTGCTATTATCAAACTTTTCCCCAGCACTTCATCTCACTATGGTTAAAAAAAAAAATCACTGGTTGCCAAAATTAAGTGCTTCATTCACAGTAATAGCAGCATATAGGACAGCCTCTCGTCCATGTCATATTGACACAACCAGGACCCTTGGCATGTGTTTAGCTTTGGCACAAAATATGGCAGACTTCTGCAATGTAATGTGTTACAACTTGTCTTTTTTAGAGAATTCAATTCAAATTTTGAGTTCAATTTAAATCACTAAGTAAGCAGACCCCAGGGAAAAAAATCAGACAGTTTAGGGAACAATTGAAAGGAATTTATAGTACGGGGTGGGAAGGAGCAATATCCAAGGATAAAGCTACAATACAATTAACCAAACACAAATCTACAAGCTTAAGCAGTTTTAAGAAAGAAACACAAGAAAAATCTATCTCAGTAGCCCCTTTCAGATGCATGGTTGTCCCATGGCAGAGATCATCCAGGTGTTTTCAGTCTCAGTGGAAGGAAGAGGATGTCCCCAAGATCTGTGTGCAGTCCTTTTTGTATTTCATCTGTGTCAGGAATAGGGCAAATAGTGTATTCCTGATGCTTGCCTCTTTTTATCCTAAGACCCCTTCTTACAAAATGTCCCTTTGTCAATAGCAAACTGCTAACCTAGGTGTCAATCCTTGCTCTGAGAATGCATGTAAAAGGGGCTTTCAAAGACCCTGTGGCCTTTTACAGCCATTTCCTGAGATGAGCCATGAGGTCTGGCCAGGAGATAACCCCATGCAATAAGTGATCTCTCTTCAAACACCCTATCCCCAGAGAGCCATGCTGAAACAAAACCAGGATAACTAGGTTGCCATTCCCCCAACCCCAAATTCAGTGCAGCACCGGAATCAGGAGACCAATCTAAATCTATTCCCAGTTGTCCTATCTTGGTAACCACCTAGAACCAGATATATGGAGATCTCGGGATCTGATCCCCCCTACCCCCTGTTCTAGGACCCGAAATATGCAGCAGGGCAAGCCCAATAGCCCAACTCCAGAACCAGGATGGTACAAGCCTTTGTTTACAAGTTACACCCAAAATAGCATCTTTAGATCCTAAACGCAGTCACGGCAGAGGGGGGTCTGGAAACACTGCCCAGACGGGGGAGCTGTTCAATTTTCTCAGGGGTTACCTATACATGTAAGAAGTGGTCCCAGGATCCAGCAGGCTATCTATGCCCCCGAAGACTACCCTGCCTAACAACTCATCTGAACGCATTTAAAGTGAACCAAAACCCAAGATTTTGACTATCCTGGGTTTTGGTCTTCTACCCCGAGGCACCCCAATCGCTGGAAGAAAGTCACCTCTTCACGATTCTACTGCACATGCGCGGCCGCTCGTCCAATCAGCACGCGTGGAGCCGCTGACATCACGCCATCTAAGATGGTGTCTAAGGGAGTGTGCCCGCACTGGCTGGCTTGGGCACGTGCCTTGCTAGAGGCATAACGGGGATGCGGCCGCGGCCAGCGCATGCGCTATTGGGACGGAAAGTGAGGTAAGTGAACGGGGCAACCTGGGGGTTTCACACAGCGGGGCATCCCGATTCTGGATGCACGGGGGAGGGAATCGATCGGCCTGGGTATCTATAAGATCAAGCTGGATTGTAGTGCTTTAAGGTAATCTGACTTTCGATAATCACTTTACCTTTAACCTGTATTCCACTTCTCAGACTGGTATTTGTATTATTCCCACAATAGTCAAATGCTCGTAATAATTGTCTTGAGCACCTATCACATTAAAATATACATTTAACTTGAGCTGTCTGTTTGCCTTAACCAAAAAGCGGTGTGCACGTGCTCAGGCTGGATCTTTTAGGCCACTGGGCTGGTGAAATGAACCAGGAAAGTTTATTGTGTGATCATATAGGCAGTGTCCTCCACAGGCTCATGTGATTAGTGTTTTCTCACAATCGGGCTCCACCTATTAACCAATAGCAAGTCTTCCAGATTGTCCATTGGGTAATGGACATGTATTCAATGCAAATCTCAGATCAACAGATTGACAAAAATGGTGCAAGGCTGACTCTACTAAACACATGCTTTTAACCATTTTGGAAAATGCAATTGTCCATTCAATCATTCGAACAGTTGTAAACATATTTTTATCACAGATCAAACCAATAAAAAACATAAAAATATGTCCATAGCACTACAGCATGCCCTCCATTTGATTGAATGGCAAGGGCATTGCCAGTCACTGTGACAGATGCAAAGGGTGTATGTTGATCCCATATGATCAGTGGTAAGCCATGGATGAAACTGGAGTCTTGATCTCGGCACCAAGCTAGTTTTTTTTAAACCAGAGAGGGACAGTGCCGTTGGGGACAAATAATGTGTGTGACTTGCCTGAACAGTGCCTTATAACTTTAACTAATACTGCAGTAGACCTGTAATGACTGCTTGAGCAGATTAATACTGGAACAAGGACTCAGGATGCTTATACCTATATTAATTAGACTATATTTTATCTTTTTTTGTACCATGACTCCTCCAAGTGACTGGCTAGGCAGAGGGATCCTGTACAAGGACATATTTTACTAGTCACACCCCTAAACCACACAACTGTGCTTATTGATTTCTATTGTACCTGCTGATCCTCCTTATGCTCACGTTGTATAATTATCATCTTTTATTTCCCTGATCAAGTACTTTGCCATCCTGCCATATCAAATCCCTTGTAGGTATGTAACATATATATCTACAGTGAAAGTTGATCTGTAACTGCATAACCCTTTAAAATAGGCTCTAATATTATCTGTTAGCAGGTCATCATCTGCAATATTCAAATTGACATCCTGCTCAGTCTCCTTGTACTATCCTTTAAAGAAGAAGATCCATAAAGTATTCTTTCTCAAGCTGCATGTCAAACCATCGCAATATGCAATTATTTAATCTGTACTAGACATGGCCATCAGGTATCTATGGGGGTCATGCTAAATATTTGGTGAAGCTGGTTTGACTTGCAGTATGCATTGCGGTGTGGATTGCAACCTGTATATCAGTGAGCTTTTTAATTTGGACACAAAAAAGTGCAATAAAAATACCCCTTTCTATCCAGAACAATACTTGTACCTGTGATGGAGCATTGTTACAGGTTAGGCACATCATTTGTCCAATGAGGTAGGGGTTAGAGATGAGCGAACTTTTGAAAAATTCGATTTGGCTGATTCGCAGAATTTTTCGGGAAAAATCGTTTTGGTCCGAATTTATTCACAACGAATCGCTATTAAAAATGGCTATTTCTGGGCATCCGAGAGCCTCCATAGGGTTGCAGAACGTTTTGCTTGGCTGTAACATGCATAGGATGCATGCTGGGTTAGTGAAATACTAATGTAAAGAAGTATGACATGCAGATCAGAGGCGTCACTATTAGCTGACGCAGAGTGGCACAATTACAGAGCCTTGAGGTGGCATCAGCATGATGAGCCCATATATTGCCTGAAAGACACACAGTGGAGTTGGCAGCAGCATAGGGAGCCCATATATTGCCTAAAAAACACACCCTGAATTTGGCAGCAGCATAGGGAGCCCAAATATTGCCTGAAAGACACACTCTGGACTTGGCAGCAGCATAGGGAGCCCATATATTGCCTTAAAAACACATTGTAGTTGGCAGCAGCATAGGGAGCTCATATATTGCCTGAAAGACACACCCAGGAGTTAGCGGCAGCAGCAGCATTAGGAGCCCATATATTGCCTGAAAAACACATTGGAGTTGGCAGCAGCATTAGGAGCCTATATATTATCTGAAAGACACACATTGGAGTTGGCAGCAGCATTAGGAGCCCATAAATTGCCTGAAAGACACACCCAGGAGTTGGCAGCAGCAGCAGCAGCATAGGGAGCTCATATATTGCCTGAAAGACACACATTGGAGTTGGCAGCAGCATTAGGAGCCCATATATTGCCTGAAAAATACATTGGAGTTGGCAGCAGTATTAGGAGCCCATATATTGCCTGAAAGACACACCCAGGAGTTGGCAGCAGCATTAGGAGCCCATATATTGCCTGAAAAACACATTGGAGTTGGCAGCAGCATTAGGAGTCCATATATTGCCTGAAAAACACATTGGAGTTGGCAGCAGCATTAGGAGCCCATATATTGCCTGAAAAACACATTGGAGTTGGCAGCAGCATTAGGAGTCCATATATTGCCTGAAAAACACATTGGAGTTGGCAGCAGCATTAGGAGCCCAAATATTGCCTGAAAGACACACCCAGGAGTCGGCAGCAGCAGCAGCAGCTTTAGGAGCCCATATATTGCCTGAAAGACACACTCTGGACTTGGCAGCAGCATAGGGAGCTCATATATTGCCTGAAAAACACATTGGAGTTGGCAGTAGCATTAGGAGCCCATATATTGCCTGAAAGAAACACACTGGAGTTGGCAGCAGCATTAGGAGCCCATAAATTGCCTGAACGACACACCCAGGAGTTGGCAGCAGCAGCAGCAGCATAGGGAGCTCATATATTGCCTGAAAGACACACCCAGGATTTGGCAGCAGTATTAGGCGCCCATATATTGCCTGAAAAACACATTGGAGTTGGCAGCAGCATTAGGAGCCCTTATATTGCCTGAAAGACACACTCTGGAGTTGGCAGCAGTAGCAGCATTGGGAGCCCATATATTGCCTGAAAGACACACACAGGACTTGGCAGCAGCATAGGGAGCACATATATTGCCTGAAAAACACATTGGAGTTGGCAGCAGCATTAGGAGCCCATATATTGCCTGAAAGACACACCCAGGAGCTGGCAGCAGCAGCAGCATTACATGCCCCTATATTGCCTGAAATACACATTGGAGTTGGCAGCAGTATAGGGAGTCCATATATTGCCTGAAAAACACATTGGAGTTGGCAGCAGCATTAGGAGCCCTTATATTGCCTGAAAGACACACCCAGGAGTTGGCAGCAGCAGCAGCATTAGGAGCCCATATATTGCCTGAAAGACACACACAGGAGTTGGCAGCAGCATAGGGAGCTCATATATTGCCTGAAAAACACATTGGAGTTGGCAGCAGATTTAGGAGCCCATATATTGCCTGAAAGACACACCCAGGAGTTGGCAGCAGCAGCATTAGAAGCCCATATATTGCCTGAAAAACATATTGGAGTTGGCAGCAGTATAGGGAGACCATATATTGCCTGAAAGACACACCCATGAGTTGGCAGCAGCATTAGGAGCCCATGTATTGCCTGAAAGCACATTTGAGTTGGCAGCAGCATAGGGAGCCCATATTGCCTGAAAGACACACCCAGGAGTTGGCAGCAGCAGAAGTAGCTCATATATTGCCTGAAAGACAGACCCAGGAGATGGCAGCAGCAGAAGGAGCTGCCATGCATCAGCTACTCGCATGCATCAGCTATTGGTGGGTGGAAATCCTGGCTGATCCATGCCTGATTCATCTTCACAAAGGTGAGTCTCTCCACATTTTTCGTGGACAGACGAGTTCTCCTTGGTGTTACTATGGCCCTCGCAGCACTAAAGACCCGATCAGATGGCACACTACTGGCCATGCAGGACAGCTTTCCCAGGGCAAACTCTGCCAGTTGCAGCCACAAGTCAAGTTTGGCTGCATCGAAGTCCAGCGGATCCTCAAGGTGCGTTGACATGGTCATTTGAAGGTATGACACGACCTGCTGGTTCAGGCCCTGCTCCAGGTCTTCTAGCTGCTCATGAGTAGCCTCACAATGTGGTAGCAGAAAGCTACTCATTAGCGACTGAAGACTGAGGCTGCTGCTGATGGAGCTGCTGCTCCTGCCACCCCCCCGGCAGCCATGGCAGTGGAAGGTGAGCGCAGAGGTTCCCCCGAGTCAGACCTGCGAGAGTATGGACCATGGCGCAGATAGGCATCGGCCAACTGACTACGTAGAATGTCTTTGTAGTTTGTCCTCCCTCTCGGAGGGTTTAAAAAAATGCCCCCATTTTGTGCCGGAAGTGAGGGTCCAATAAGGTGGAGAGCCAGTAGTCATCCCGCAGAAAAATGGAGACAATTCTGCGGTCACTACGCAAGCACGTGAGCATGCATCGTGCCATATGTGCAAGTGACTCAGAGGGACTACCTGTCTCCATCTCCACTGCATACTGCCACGGTGTGTCTGGGTCTCACCTTCCTCACAACCCTCTAGCTCCACTGGCTGCTCCTGCTCCTCCTCTCCTGTCAAATGACTAGATAAACCACCCATTTCACCAAAACTAAACTGCGCTTCACTGTGCTGCTCCACCTCCTCCTCAGCTCCCACGGGGTTTATGTGGCCGTGAAATGTATGCGACATGTCTCCAGTGCCCTGACCAGCCATGGTTTCCAACATGTGTTGTATTACATGAAGCAGTGGAATCACGTCGTTCATGCCGTAATCCTGGCGACTGACAAATAAAGTGGCTTCCTCAAAGGGCCTGAACAAATGGCAGGTGTCACGTATGAGCTGCCACTGGTTCACATTAAAGTTACACAGGGGAATCCCCCTATCTGCTTGTATCATCAAGAAATCAGTGATGGCTTTTCTCTGTTCGTATAGTCGATCTAACATATGTAGGGTGGAATTCCAACAGGTGGGAACATCGCAAATCAGACTATGTTGGGGGATACCGTTCTGACACTGTAGCTCAAGAAGGGTGTGCTTGGCGGTGTAGGAGTGGCTGAAGTGCATACAAAGTTTCCTTCCCATTGTTAGGATGTCTTGCAGATGGGGGGAAGACTTCAGAAAACGCTTGACAACTAGGTTGAACACGTGTGCCATACAGGGCGCATGGCTCAGGCTTCCTTGTCTCAGCGCAGAGAAGATGTTACTCCCATTGTCATTCACCATGGTACCCATTTCCAATTTTCGCGGAGTAAGCCATGTTTTGATTTCTTGATGAATGAATTTCAGGAGCTCCTCTCCTGTGTGACTCAGTTCGCCAAGGCAAACCATGTGAAGCACAGCGTGACACCGCCGTGCCCTGCACACATGGAAGGCTAAAGGCATTGAGAATTGACCGTACAGTGGAGGCTGCGGAGATGGCGGAGGATGAGGAGGCAGAGTCGCACACTGTGACAGACAAAACGGCCTGGGAGCATGGAGGCCGAAGCGGTGTGACCTGTCCAAGTTGCTGTGCAGTTACCACATTCACCCAGTGGTCTGTAAAGGACACGTATTGTCCCTGACCGTAGTTACAGCTCCAGATGTTGGCGCTGCCGTGCACTTTGGTGCACACCAACAGGCTCAAGGACTGGCCCACCTTCTGGACAACAAATTTATGCAGGGCTAGTACTGCCTTCTTTGCAAAGAAATGACGGCTTGGGACTCTCCACCTCGGCTCGGCACAGGCCATCAGCTCTCTGAAAGGTGCAGAGTCCACCACCTGAAAAGGGAGGGACTGCAGCACTAGCAAATTGGACAGGAGCACATTTAGCTTCTGCGCCGTAGGATGAGTGAGCGCATACTGTTGTCTCTCGGACATGGCTTCGCTGATGGGCTGCTGGTGGGATGAGTGACTTTTAGTAGGAGGAGCAGGAGCATCTGGAGCGGCAGAGGATGGGTATGACGCACAGCAACCTTTGGCTGAGGTGCTGGAGCCTTGGCTGGGTGTAATTGGAAGCGGCGTGGCACTGGCTGACGCAGCAGGCTGGACCCCCCACTTCGGAGCCTCGGTTCTCCCAGGCCGCTTTATGGTGACACTACATGTGTTGCCGCAGAGCCGTGGTACCAACATTGGGGCCCTGGCCACGCTTGACCTTCTGTCTACACATCTTGCATGTGGCCAGGTTACTCTCCTGCGGATGCTTGAGGAAAAAGTTCCACACTGCCGAGTAGCTAATTTTCCCTCCAACAGTCAGCACTAATTCACTGCTACTGCTGCCAACTCCAGGAACCCCTGCTCCACTACCTCCCGGAAAGGCAGCTTGCCGCGCAGCAGGTGGTCTACCCTGGCCACGTGTGGCTCCAGACATCCCAATTCTGCCACCATGCTGACTGCCAACCCTACTGCCACCATTCTGACTGCCAACCCTCCTGCCACCTTGCTGCCTCAGCTGCTGACTCTGGGGCAACCTGGGACCCTCTTCTCCTGATGATGATGAAGCCCCTTCTTCACCGGGCTCCCACGTGGGATCAGCTTTATCATCATCATCATCATGGAGTTGTGCCTGCACGTCACTGATGTCCTCCTCAGTTTCCACAAGAGCGTGTGCTGCAGGAGATGGAATGCTCACCACACCACCTCCCACGCCACTCTCCTCCTCAGTGTTTGTCTGCCTAGCGGAAGAAGCAGCGGATGTCTCCTCCCTTTCTTGGCTGGGCAGTAGCTGCTGACTGTCCTCTAACACATCGTCCTCACTGAATAGTGGAGCTGAACCCAAAGCATAAGATACGACGGCTGGAGGGGGGGCGTAGGACAGGCAATGGAAGGACAGGGGCTGCTCCCGAGCCATGCCAACTCAGGGTTGTGTCCTACGGACTGTTGACTGGGGGTGTCAGATGTCACTTGTGATGAGGTCGACCGGCACACACTGTAGCTAAAAGCTAATGCAAAAAGACACTGTCAGATGGTCTTACACAGGATGCCCCTGGTCAGAGTTAAATGCACTACAGGCAGTTTTAAAACCTGGTTTTTAAAATGTAAAAAAGGTAAAGATGCAGGTACTATTAAACGCTAAGTGCTAGTATTCGGAATGCCCCCCCAGTGAAAGGCAATGAATGCTTTAAACTTTAAAACCAGATTTTTTTATACAAAAGGCAAAAGGTTAGGAGGCAGGTACTCTTAAAGGATAAGTGCTAGCACTGACAATGGCCCCCGTTGAAACGCAATGGGTGCTTTAAACATGTAAACCAGACTTTTTTTATACAAAAGGCAAAAGGTTAGGAGGCAGGTACTTTTAAAAGATAAGTGCTAGCACTGACAATGGCCCCCAGTGAAAACCAATGGGTGCTTTAAACTTGTAAACCGGACTTGTTTTATACAAAAGGCAAAAGGTTAGTAGGCAGGTACTTTTAACCCTTTAAGTGCCAGCCTACCTGGAGTTTTTGTCACACTCTGTTGCCAGACCATTTTGCACTATTTTGCGCTCCCCATGTTCAAATGTGATTTTTGAAGGGATTTCCAGGGATTTCCCAGGAAAATGATATATTGTTTTTTTCAGCAGAGTCTGGGCTTTAACATGAAATGTCTTGTTTGTCATTTGTTAGGTGTATTCTTAATATTTTTGGGTGAAATATGTGCAAAAAAAAAAAAAAAAAAAAAAAATTTTACATATTGTAGTTTTTTTTGGAATAAAAAATGTAAGTTTGTCAATAAAATCTTATTGCGTGTGAAATCCCAATTTCTCCCGGTTACAGCGGTACCACATATGTATTGGTAGACACCCTTTCCTGCCCAGGAGACTCCCCCAAACTGAAACAGCGCTTTAGGAGATTTTCAGATAAAATACAACTATGCTATGCAATATGCGCACCTTGCGGTTTTTCCAGAAAAACAACCCTTTACATTTGAAATACCCCCAACAAACTATATATTCTCTGGAAGTACACACCTCAGGCTTTCTAGGCGTACCAAGCTTGTGGATGTGGCCATAGTTTTCTGGAAGTAATCCCTCAACGTAATCTTTGGTTGCAAAGAGTTTCCCTAAAAAAAGGATAAAAAAGCAGAATCAAAGCCACATTTTCCTAAAAAAACTATATACAAACAAGAAAAAACAAGTTTAATCTGAAAACGCAACATCCCCCGAACAGAACAACACCCAACATGCATAGGTTCTGTCAAGGGAAGAGTTGCCAAACACCCCAAAGTAAAGCATGCGCATAACGGTAATTTTACTTGAAAATTTCAGCTCTGCAGACAAAGTGCGCACCTTGCGATTTTTCAACCAAAACAACCCTTTACATTTGGAATATCCCCCATAAACCATATATTCCCTGAAAGTACACACGTTAAGCTTTTTAAGGGTACCCAGCTTGTTGTAGTGGGCTCATCTTTCTGGAATTAATTCCTCAAAGAATTCTTTGGTTGCGCAGGGTTTCCCTAAAAAATTTATAAAAAAGCTGAATAAAAAACACCTTTTCCTAAAATATAAATATGCAAACCAGAAAAAACAAGCTAAGTCTGAAAGCGCAAGGTCCCCCGAACAGAACAATACCCAACATGCATAGGTACTATTAACCCTTTTAATTGCCAGCCTACTTGAGATTTTGTCACCCTCTGTTGACAGGCCATTTTCCCCATTTTGCGTCATGTTTTGCGACATGTTTTGCGCCATTTTTGCTGTAACTTTCAGAAAAATTATATATATATTTTTTGCAGCAGAGTTTAGACTTTAACATGAAATGTCTTGTTTGTAATTTTTTTTTTTTACAATATTATTAAGTGAAAAAAAATAAATAAACAAAAAAATTTTACGAGCCCACATAGCCCATGTGGGCCCGGGCTCTTCTGCCCCCCCCTGGCCTTTGGGGAGGCAGGTAATGGGGGTGCCAGGGGTTAATGGCAAGCCACCCGCTAGCGCAGGTGGCTTGCCATCTCCTCAGCCTTGTGAACTGGTATAGGGGTCATGGACCCCTTACCAGTTCACAAGGGGTTAATAGTAAAAAAAATGACACACACACAGAGAAAAAAAAATCTTTATTTTTCTTTTTTTACACCATACTCACCTCCGATCCGACGTCCCTCGCCGCTGTCCCGCGCCGATCACCTCACTGACAGATGCCGGTGGTGATCGGCGCAGGGCGGGTGACAGGCGAGGGGGCTCCGATCGGAGCCTCCTCACCTGACACCCGCCCTGCTCCGATCACCACCGGCATCTGACAGATGCCGGAGCTCGGAGGGGGTATAGGAGGAGCGGGATGACGTCATCCCGCTCCTCCCACAATGGGCGGGGCTAAGCGGCGGCGGGCATCGCCGCCATTACAAGAGGTGAGGACCCGGAAGAGGGTCCTCACCTGAAGACTGCGCAGCCCAGGGGGGGGATCGGACCCCCCCCGGTGAAGAGGAGACCCGGACAGAAGGCTCGGGAGCGGAGGTGAGTAAATGACAGTTTTATTTTTTTTTTTTTTACAGCGGCGATCAGCGCTGGAAACGGGGGGGGGGGGCGGCTGGTTTCGGGCCCCCCCCTTGAAGACGGAGGACGAAGGGGGGGCGATCGGATGCCCCCCCAAGGAAGAGGGGACCCCAGGCTTCACAGGGATACCGGAGGTAAGTGATTTTTTTTTTCTATTTTTTAACTGTTTGGGGGAAATGCCAGGCACGTAGTTTCTACGTGCTTGGCACTTAACGGTAGGAGAAGCAACCACGTAGAAACTACGTGCTTGGCATTTAAAGGGTTAAAAGATAAGTGCTAGCCCTGACAATGGCACCCGGTGAAAGGCAATGGGTGCTTTAAACTTGTAAACCAGACTTGTTTTATACAAAAGGCAAAAGGTTAGTAGGCAGGTACTCTTAAAAGACATGTGCTAGTATTTGGGATGCCCCCTTCTCACCTACAGAGGTGGCCTCCGTTGATTGTGGAAAAGTGACTTTGCTTATAAAATGCAAGCAGTTATTAGACAGGTAGTCCTGAAATATTTATGCTAGTGTTTGGGATGCCCCCCTCCTCACATACAGAGCAGTCTTCCCTTGATTGTGGAAAAGTGACGTTAATTATAAAATGCAAGCAGTTAATAGACAGGTAGTCTTGAAATATTTATGCTAGTGTTTGGGGTGCCCCCTCCTCACATACAGAGCAGGCTTCCCTTGATTGTGGTAAAGTGACTTTGCTTATAAAATGCAGTTAATAGACAAGTAGTCTTGAAATATTTATGCTAGTGTTTGGGATGCCCCCTGCTCACATACAGAGGAGGCCTCCCTTGATTGTGGAAAAGTGACTTTGCTTATAAAATGCAAGCAGTTATTAGACAGGTAGTCTTGAAATATTAATGCTAGCACGCTTTTTAAAGAATGACACCAGGTAAAGGAAAAGCTAAATAGGCAGAAGTGTTATTAACACTAAATAGGCTTGAAAGCTAATGCAAACACTTTAAACTGTCCCTGTCACAGGCTCTCTCCTTCGCTATCTGTCCCGCGCTTCTGTTCCATCTATCTATCTATCTATCTATCTATCTATCCTTCGCTCTCTCCCTTCCTGATCTGCTCTGGCCGCAATACAGTGTCAGAATGATCTTCCGCAAGATGGCCGCTGTTTATATGGGGCTGTGACATCATCGGTAAGCCTGTCTGCTGATAGGTAGCATGTGACACCTACCCAGCATTCCTTGCCCCATGGGACATGTCCTGACATGTGGATCCACCATTTTAGATGGACTGTATAGCAGTAAATGGAGTTTTAAGAAAGCGATTCGAGCGATCGAATTGCGGCGATATTCGGAATCATAACGAATCAAATATTTCATGAAATTCGGAACGAATTCGGGTTCGTCAGAATCGATTCGCTCATCTCTAGTAGGGGTATTTGTTTTTGAGTTTGGAAACAACAGAACCCATTGGGTTATGCAGACAAAATTTGTGAAATGCTTTGCGTCTTTGTTTACCGGATAAATAAAAAAACATTGTATGCACTCCTCCTTTTCTTGGTAGCAACTAAATGTTTAAAAGTTTGGAAACAACAGCACCCTATAGGGCATTCAGATAAAAAATAACTGTTTAGCATAGCCCATAGGGTGCCATTGTTTCCAAAATATTCTTATCTCATCGGAAAATTGATGCACCTCATCTGCAGAAATTCCCCAAATGTGCAGGTGATTATTTTTGGAAAAACTAGAAGAAGTATTTTTATTACAGTTTTTTGTGTGTTAAAATTAAAAAGCTCACAGAGATGCAGGATGCAATCCACACCCCAATGTGCACCCAGAGTTGAACTTGCTTCACCAAATCATTAGCACGACTTCCAAGAGAAGGTTATTAAGCATATTATTAGATCTGTTAGAGCAAAAATAAATGTATTTCTAATATTACTTGTTTTGGCACTATAACACTTTATTGTTCAGAGGGAAATTTTTGCACTGGGCAGGCTGATTCATTACTAACGCCAGGTAGTGACAGATGAGCGTCTGTAGAGAGGATTTCAGAGCGACCGCTAGTAGTAGCTGTGCTCGGCCATGGTTAGTTGTTTCAGAGAACCGCAGTCGCTGTCCGGCATTGATGAATATGTTGTGTTAGCCGCTGTACTACGCTGCATGGGAGCGAATGGTAGCGCCAGTTCAGTGCAACTGACTCACACCACATTCATCAAAAAAACTGCCTCAAACAGCGCCGACGCTCAAAATCCGGTAGTTGTAGCCCATAGCGCCAGAGGCTGTGTGATTAAAGTCTGTTTTTGAACATCCACTATCCACTAGTAACAAAGCGAAAACATATGGAATTACATTGCTCTTACATTGTAACATGAACACTTTAATACCAGACATGTAAGGACAATTCTGCATAACAATATTATTAATCAAAAAAGTTTTCAAAAATGTCATTTTCTAGGCCAGGATACATGTCAGAAAGATTAGAGATTTTATTAAAAAAATTGGGATCAGGAAAGGGATTTAAGGATCATCCATAGAAATATATGGGAGAGCGCCAGGTAGCGTGAGGTAATACGTGGCGCTCTGCAAGGCTGAACGCCGGCACTGTACGCTGAGCCTGGGATAATGATGAATCGTATGCTATACGGCGTGGTTCCAGTCGCTCACCAGATTCGGCCTCATAAATGTGGAATTGTGTGCCATGTCCGGCGTTCACCTGCTGCTACCTGCTGCTTACAAGGCACTATCTGTCGCTATCCCTTCATGAATAAGGCCCTCGTTGTTTTATATTGTGATTGTTTATTGGGATTACGACAGCTAAATCCTCTCTTTTTTCTAATTATATCTGTATATATTTGCATGAATTGAAATACACATGCCACCCCCATGAATTGTATATAGCGATTTATTATCTTTTTGATCTGATACCAATGTAAACTGCCTTCTACTATTGGTCTGTTTTTAATGTGGGATATACTTTTAGGTTGTAAAAATATTTTTTGATAAGAAATAAAAATACATCAAATTTTTTTGTTTAAAAAAAACATCCTTACATAACTGGAAAAATAATGTACCCAAACCTTAAAAATGGGCATCAGGAAGTCGGTTGCTGTCTCTGTGCCAGCGGTTATATAAAATGGAGTCACTCCCTCCTTATACTGCTCTTATTCTAAGTATAAGATTGTAGTATGCCCCCTGTATTGCAGATATCACACGATACATCAATATAAATGGATAAAATAGGATCGACTCCCCGCCACAGCCTGGGGTTTACAAGACTTACCCAGGCTTGCCTCCTGCACTGTGGTTTCTTTCTGGCTTTTGCCACTGCTTGCTGTGTCTTTTTTAAATGGAGCGCTGATCATCATGCGCTGAATCAAGATCAGATAGTCAGTAATTACACTCCAAACATTTATTGCAGGGATATACAGCGGATGGGGTAAAGGTGATAGGGATCACAGGTAACAGTTTAATTAAAAGTCCATTAAAAGCCAATGTCCACAATTCTTTCCAAAGTCTTTTACCTTACCACAGACAGGGTTCTGTTTGTTCCTCCTCCCCTGATGATTGGGGCTGAGTGTTTATCTTTTAACCCTTTACCTCCTCCCAGTTGTCTAAAAGACAACGTTTCACAACATCATAGAATGATGAAAGTCAAGGGAGGAGTTAGAAGGGAGGACGGCAAACTAACTCCTATAGGGCTATCCATGTTCAAAAGACTTTGGAAAGAAATGTTTACCTCTGATCCCTATTGCCTATACACCAACCTACTGTATATCCCTACAATAAGACTTTGAAGTATAATAGCTGACTATCTGGTTTTGATTCTGGTGGCCCGGATGGCACATGGTGATTCACTCATATAAAAAGAGACACAGCGAGCGTGCAGTCTTACAGCCGTGACAGCCAGAGAGGAACCACACTATGGGAGGCAATAATACACAAGCCCGGGTAGAAGGGGCGTGGCCGGCCATGAGAGCGTGAGGACGTGTCCAGCTTGGGCTCCCGCTGGCCGCCCTGTTAACCCACCAGATTAGCCGATAAACCCACTAGATATTTGGCAGAGAAGCGATGGTGAAGAAGAGGAGGGGTGCCAAGACGCCTGCACGCACCCATACCCGGAAGATAAGCACCTACCTGGACCGGGGAGGCCCGCAGAGCTGGGAGGGCGCCCCATCCAAAATGGCGTCGGCCCCTGCTGATGGTGCTGGGGCTTCTCCTGGCCGCCGTGGGGGCGGAGAGCGAGCAGCTGCGAGATCCCTCTCGCCGACGGGAGCTCCTGCGATGGATCGGGGGGACAGGGCTGAGAGCTGCCCTCCTCCATCTGCCTTACTATCCGGGGCTGTCGGCGGTGCTGCGGCGGTGACGGAGGTGGTGCCTGCTGAGCTGCGGGAGCCGCGCGCGAGGGCTGCACAGCGGACGGGGGAGACTCTCCCCACCGCCCTGGACGAGAGGCCCCCGGGACCCGGACGGGGGGGCCGGAGCGGTCGCCCTGCCGGGCATGACAGCGCGCCTCCGCTACTGGCGCCCACGAGGGTGAGTGATGAGGGGAGAAGCCCCCTGCCTGGCGACGTACGCGCAGGCCGACCCCGGATGCCTGAGATGAAGCCGACGGAGCAAGGTATGCCTCACTGCTCGAGCCCAGAGCCATTCCCTTCCTCACCCCACTATGGGGGACGTTCATGTGAGTCCCATGCCCCGGTGGGATCCCCCTGCTGCTCGCTGCCTGCTGCTGACTACCCCCCATCATGGCAGGGATCATCCAGCCCGAGGTTTAGCCCTGGCCCTGACTTGCATACCACAGAGGATTCCCCCCCGCCCCGGACGGGACTGGCCCCTTGCCCAGCTTCAGGGGGTGCAACGGCAGCATCCTTGACGCTGAGCGCCTTGGGAGGGTGCCGTGCGGATGGAGCCTGGCCGGGGATACCCCCCTCTTTAGTGTGGCAGCAGAGGTTAACCCCTGTGAGGTCTGCCTGGCCCCCTGACCAATCTGTGGCAGAAAGAATAGGAGCGGCGACACTTCCTCAGCGTGGGGGAGCATCTGCGGAAGCAACAGCTAATACGGGCCTGCTGTCCCCGCCCGCGGATTCAGGACGCTCCCAGGGTTCACCCCCGCACGGCCCCCATGCTACGGGAGCCATGCCCCTGATTTTGCATTCCGCCCCGCATGCCGCTGGGACCCCGCAGCAGTCGATACAATCTCACATGGATCCCATCCTCGCAGCATTGAGGGCGGAGCTCAGAGTCTTGCCCACCAGGGAGGATCTGGAATCCTTCATCCAGAGGGTGGAGGGCGCTTTTAAGAAGGATATTGCGGATCTGCGGCACTCGGTTGGCAACCTTGACACCAGAGTTGAATCGCTGGAACAGTTCCAAAATGCGACCACCCAGAGGCTGGAGGCTCTAGAGCGGGACCTGACCCATCAAAAAGCTGTGGCACAGACGGCGATCCTACACTTAGACGACCTTGAAAACAGGAGCCGTCGAAATAATATCCGCGTCAGGGGCCTCCCGGAGGCGACGGGCCCGGATCAACTTCGCCCTACCATCATTGGCATCTTTAACGACATACTCGGCCGCCCACCCGACGCCGAGATTGTGATCGACCGAGTCCACCGGGCCCTTGGTCCTAGATCCCCCGATCCCTCCCGTCCACGTGACATTATTTGTCGATTACACTACTACACTGTGAAGGAGGACATCCTGGCAAAGGCCTGGGCGCAAGGTCGAATATGCTTTGACGGCGCCCCTCTGCAGCTGTTCCCGGATGTGTCACGCAGGTCTCTCATGATGAGGCGAGTCCTGAGGCCTCTACTGTCCAAGATACGGGACTGCGGGGGCTCCTATCGTTGGGGATACCCCTTCCACCTCGTGGTCCGTAGAAACCAGCGGGCCTTCACCGTGAAAACCCGGGCGGACCTGCCGGGCCTCTTCGCCTTCCTGGACTCCCCCCCGATTGAGGTCCCGGACTGGCGTGATGTTTCTCTTTCCCTGGGCCCCCTGGGGCCCCCGGGGGGACGGCCGCAGCGGATCCGGCGCCCGAGGGGCAGAAGCTCGACTGGCGAGGGGCGTGCTGGTGGTCCGGTGAGGGGCCCCCGCCACCCGGCTAACGAAGATTAGGCAGTCCTCTCTGCCACCGATGACTTCTCCGCGTGGCGCACTGTTTGCGCTGCTTAGTTTTCTTTTTTCTCAACTGTTTTTGATCTACACGCTGAGCTTCGGACTGGTCGGGTTTGGGCGGGCGGCACGAAGGCGGGCCATGTGTGTGGCTTGCCCCCCCCTGTACGGTCTGCCTCCCAATGGAGGGGCCTGACTCGGGCGTGCTATGCGTCGCCCGGCGGCACCGGACCGGACAAGCCTCAAACATGATCCTCATATGTGCAGTGTATGTAATGTATCACATGCTTGAACATGTCCTTCCCTTTGTTGTGGGGTGGTGATTTACAGGTTCCTTACAGGAAAGCTTTTCTGCAATGTTTGTGTTGGCTTTTTGGGTCTCGGGCTCGCGGGGGTGCTCGCGGACCTGCTCCCCCTGGCTCGCGACGCGGGAGGTTTGGATTCGAACCCCTGGGCGCCGTATTCACTACATACTCCCTGATTGGCGTGCCCCGTTGGGGACGGCTCTCGGGAGCGGTGCGATGCGGTCCGCGTGGCTGGGCCTGGCGGGCCTCGATTCGGATGCCCTCTTACTCACTCGCCTGTGTCGGGACATGCCGGGGTATGGGAGGCCTTGTTGTACTTAACACTTGGAGGGCCCCTACGGTCCGCCGTCGGCCCCTGGCGCTGGCTGGTCCGGCATAGCTGATTACATTTAGCTCTTGATTTCCTGATTATGTGGGTTTCCCTGTTTCTGATTATGTGGGTTTTTTATTTTATTTCATTCTAGCTTTGATTGGGGAACGCCCCTGGCAATGTTGCCGGTGGTGGCTCCCCCCCCCTTCTGGTTTGGGGGTCGGGGCGGCCGGGGGAGACCCCCACCCTGTGCCTCTCGGATCCGTCGCGCCCCCACTATAGGCCAGGACCCCGCGGCCCCCTGGGGTAGTGTTTTGCTTGCCTCTGGTGCCCGGGGTCTGACTCCTGGAAAGTAGGGATTCTTTCCTCTCTTAGGTTCCCCCTTGATCCCCCTCTTTAAATAAGTTTTCGTTCTATTCGTTTTGGTTAGGTGCGTCCCTCCCCTCCGTGTGATTTCCTTTGTCCTTCGTGCCTGTCAACCCTAATACCCTTGGTGTGTTCCTTTCCCTCCCCTCCACCACCTCCCTAGCTTGCTTCCTTCCCCCCCCGCCCGCTTCCCCTCCCTGGCCTGGGGCCCCCTTTTTCCCTTGGCGCTGTGTGTACTGGGGCCGGTAGCGGCTCCCTTGAACCCGACATGTCTAAAGTCCAATGTACCTCATTAAACGTTAAGGGCCTGAACTCCCCTGTTAAGCGATCCTCTGTATTGAACGAGCTAAAACGACTAGGCGCGGGAATCGCGGGAATCTCCAAGAAACTCACCTCAGGGAGGGGAAGGTACACAATTTGTCCAGCCGTTACTTTCGCCATCAATACCATAGCCTGTCCCCTGACTCTAAGTCGAGGGGGGTGGCCATCGTGCTGGCGGGACACCTCCCCTGGACACTGGAGGAGGTGAACCATGACTCTGAAGGCAGGTACCTTTTTGTAAGGGGCACTCTTTATACCCAGAGGGTGACGCTGGCAACTTGTTACTGCCCGAGCTCAAACCAGCTGAAATTTCTGAGGTCCACCTTGGAGAAGCTGGCTGAGTTCTCCAGTGGCATTCTTCTCTTGGGAGGTGATTTTAATTGTGTTCTGGACCCTCGGCTTGATACCTCTAAGGGGACTTCTAGTTTACCTTACTCGGCGTTGCGGAGGATAAAGGCCCTCTTGTTTGAACACCAACTCTTGGATGTATGGCGGATAGTAAACCCCAGGGAAAGGGACTACACCTATTTCTCTCCCCCTCATAACGTGTACTCGCGAATCGATTGGTTTCTGGTCCCCCATAGGCACGTGCATCTCATATCGCGACCGTCAATAGGCTCAATCTCGCTCTCTGATCACGCCCCCGTCTCCATTCTACTGTCGGTCCCGGACTCCCCCCCTCCGTCGGGACATTGGAGGCTTAACGCCTCCCTCCTCCAGGACCCTGAGTTTAAGGCGGAGATTAGAGCGGCAATCTCTGAATTTTTCTTAGTTAACAACACCCCCGAGGTCTACCGGATGTCTCAGTGGGAGGCTCACAAATGTGTGATCCGGGGCCTTTTGATTAGAAGGGGTGCATACCTTAAAAAGGAGAGGGAGAAGCGGGCGGCCCAGTTGATGCAGGAGATTCAGGTTCTGGAGACCCGGCATAAACAATCCCTAGACCCGGCTACGGAGGCGGAATTGGCCAAATTGCGTGCGGCCCTCAGGGACCTGACTTTCGTCAGGGTACGGGGCCAGATTGCTAGGTGTCGTAGGCATTTTTACGAATTCAGTAATAAAAGTGGTAGGGCCCTTGCTAGAGCTTTGCGGGGGCAAAGGGCAAGAAACTTCATCCCTAGCATTGTCGACCCGGGAGGGAATAGACACTTTAAAATAGGTGACATTGCTAAAACTTTTAGGGACTTCTACGAAGGCCTATACAATTTGCCACAAGACAAGACGCAAGCTCACCAGCAAAAAATCAGGGCCTACATTCAGAGGTCTGGCCTTCCCCGGCTGGAGCGGGGGGTAGTGGAGGCCCTGGAGGAGGAGGTTGGTGTGGGGGAGTTCCTGAGGGCCGTCGGAGGTATGAAGCCCGGTAAGGCCCCTGGCCCTGATGGCTTCAGTCTGGAATACTACAAGGAATTGGCGGGCACGTTAGGCCCCCATTTCATTTCATCCTTTAGCTCTCTGAGCGATGGCCTTCCCCCTCCACGGGACACCCTCCGGGCCAGCATTGCAGTTATTCCTAAACCGGGGAAGGACCCAGCCAGTTGCGGTAGCTACAGGCCCATTTCCCTTTTGAATTGCGACCTCAAAATTTATAACAAAATTCTAGCGGACAGAATCGCCCCTCTCCTTTCGGGGCTCATACATTGGGACCAAGTTGGTTTCGTCCCTGATCGCGAGGGAAGGGACAATACGACACGGGTCATTGGAGTGATCCATCATGCGCAGCGGGGGGGGGGGGGGCAGCACTACTTCTATCCACGGATGCCGAGAAGGCTTTTGATAGGGTGAGTTGGGCTTTCATGGAGGAGACCCTCAGGTATATCGGACTGGGGGACAGGATGTTACATCGGGTCTTAGCCTCATGCACCTGCCCCTCGGCGTCCGTGGTGGTGAATGGTATGTCCTCTCAGACTTTTTGTTTATCTAACGGGACGCGACAGGGTTGCCCGCTTTCCCCGCTTATTTTCATTCTCTCCCTGGAGCCATTCCTTCGGCTGATCAGACAAAATTCGGATGTGGCGGGTGTGAAAGTGGGCGGAAGGGAGCACAAGGTGGCAGCATACGCTGACGACTTGATGTTCTTCATTTCAAAGCCAGAGATCACTTTGCCAAACCTCCTTGCGGAGCTCAAGAGTTTCCAGGAGGTCTCCAATTATAAGGTTAATTACCAGAAGTCTTCAGCTCTGAACATTAATGTCCCCGCGGAGAGATTGCGCAGCATTAAGGAGAATTTTCATTTTAGGTGGGAGCAGGAGGCCGTCACGTACTTGGGGACGCGGATTCCTTCCAATCTGCAGGAAACGTTTGCATTAAATTTCCCTCCTTTGTTAAAGAGGTTAGATGAGGACCTCCGGAAATGGAACAGGGGGGTCTTCTCGTGGTTTGGAAGGGTCAGCGTCATCAAGATGAACATCCTGCCCAGGGTGCTATATCTGTTCCAGACCCTCCCAATAGACATCCCCGCTACCTTTTTCAAGCAGCTCACAGGAATGTGCACCAGGTTCGTTTGGGCGGGTCGTTCTCATCGTCTTGCGGCGTCGCTATTATCGGTTTCTAAGTCTAGGGGGGGGCTGGGCTTACCGGATTGGAAGTGTTATCATGCGGCGGCTCACTTGAGCCGGGTCATCGACTGGTGTCGACATTCGGCCTTGAAGCAGTGGGTCATGATGGAGCAGGCGGCCTCTCCTTGCCCTCTTCCGGGCTTACCATGGGTTCCACTGAGTGGATATCCGCAATTGAACAAACATCCTACAATTGGCCCGTCCAGAAGAGTAGTGGATAGATTCTTCCCCCGGCCGGGTCTCTCCCCCGGGCCATCCCCCATGGTGCCGGTCCTGGGCCATCCCGACTTCCCGGTAGAGATAACTGGTGGCCCCTTTAAAGCGTGGATCCAGCAAAACTGCTTTAGGAGACTTCATATGCAGGTGGGCGGCGAGTGGAGGCGGCCAGAGGCCCTGGTTAGTGACCTTGCTCTCAAACCCCTTACACAGTTGCAGACCCTCCAGCTACAGCACTACCAGCGGTCGGTCGGATGTGCGACTGCCGCTGCTAGGCGGCTAACACAATTTGAGCAAACTTGTTTGGGGTCCGGCCATTTTGGGGGAGCCCTGTCTTACTCATACTCGCTGCTGACGGAGCCCCCGGGGGACTTTGTCCCTCCGTACGTGCGGGGATGGGAAAGGGAACTGCGCCGGTCCTTCACGGACGAGCAAAGGGTAGCGATGATTCAGCTAGCGCATAAGAGCTCCATATCATGTAAATACCAGGAGACTACATTTAAAATTCTTTCCCGGTGGTACCGGGTCCCTGCGCGGCTGGCTGCCATGTTTCCTTCCTCCTCCCCCCTCTGCTGGAGGTGCTTGCGGGACAGGGGAACTATGACACACGTTTTCTGGGAGTGTGAGAAGCTGACCGATTTCTGGAGGGGAGTGCGGGAGGTCATTAAGAAATTAACGGATGTTGACCTCGGTGAGGACCCTGCGTGCTATCTGCTCAACTTGGCACCGGTATCCATGAGGTCAAGACGCGGATCCCTCCTCGCCCCACTCCTGAGTGCCGCTAGGACGTGCATTCCGGCTAAGTGGAAATCCACTGAGCCCCCCACTACAGCGCAATGGCTGGCTGTGGTGCGGGACATATGTAGGATCGAGGAACTCACTGCATCGCTGCGGGGGACTCTAGAAAAGCATAGAAGGACTTGGCAGGCATGGGATGGGTTCACTTTCTCCCCCGATTTCCTTCTCTATACGTAATATGGCCGGAACGGGTTGCCATTGGTCGGGCCTCCCTGCCTCTCTCTACCTCACTGTTGCTCCCCTCCCTCATACCCCTCCCGCTTTGGCCCCCCCTCCTGCACACGCGTCTGTCCTGTCTCTCCCCCCCCCCCCTCTTGTTAATTGTGTCTGGTTGATTGTCCTAGTTTTTTCCTCTTATCGAAAAGTTGGGGACACAGATTACAGAGGTTATAGTTGGTTACAAATTGGGTTTGTTGTTCAATAATATGGGGCGGACTCGACCGGCCCTGCATTTTCTCTACATGTCTTTGGACCTTTTGAACATTGGTTGTGAACAATTCTGTCATTATGCAAATTGCTGCGTGCACCTGTGCGGCACTGTTCTGTCAAGCTCTGTGATTTATTGTGTTTCCCTCAATAAAAACGTTTAATTAAAAAAAAAAAATACACAAGCCCGGGTAAGTCTTGTAAACCCTGGCGCAGTGGTGAGTCGTTACTATTTTCATCTATTTATATTTATGTATGCTGTGATATCTGCAACACAGGGGACATACTACAACCTGACACTTAGAATAAGGAGGCAGAGACACCATTTTATATAACCGTTTGCACAGAGACAAGCCACAACCAGTGTGGCTAAAACTCAATATCTATCGTTTACCACCCCATATCCCCTTTAACCTTTTAAGTGCCAAGCGCGTGAATTTTACGTGGTTGCCTCTCTGTCACTTAATGCATTTACCCCTGCTAGCGGCCCAAAAAAAAAAACCTCTTTAATTTGGTGCCATCGGATCCCCCCTCGGGGCTCGGATGGCTCCAGGAGAACCCCCAGAATAGCGCCCCCCCTTCGGCAGCGGGAGAAATAAAATGACATTTACTCACCTGCGGCGGCGATGCCTCCTGCCGGGTCTCCTCTTAACTGGGGGGCCTCCGATCGCCCCCCCAGGTTCTTCCGTGGTGAGGAGAGGGCAAGAAATCGCCCTCTCCCTCACTTCCTGGGATGCGACTGCTAATCCCTTGGGAGCGGGGGCGGGTGACGTCACCATGATGTCACCCGGCAGCCGGCTTCTTTCACCTGAGACGATCAGTCTTGCCGGGTGCTCAGTGGAGTGAGGTTGTAGGGGGTGGGAGGGCTGTGATCCCTCGCCCCCCCCCATGCTCCCCCCACCGAGCACCCAGCAGCTGTCATCGGGGATCGCCGGGGGACAGAGGAGGATCGGAGGTAAGTAAAGAAAAATAAATAAATAAATGTAATTTTTTTTCTTGTGTGTGTATTTATTTTTACATTTACCCTTTGTGAACTGGTAAGGGATCCATGAGATCCCTATACCAGTTCACAAGGCTGGGGGCTGGCAAGTCACCTGCAGCTAGCGGGTGACTTGCCATTAACCCCTGGCACCCCCAATTACCTGTCTCCCCAAAGCTCAGGGGGTGGGGGGCAGAAGAGCCCAGGCCCACAGAGGGTATGTGGGCTTGTAAGCTGTAGGGTGGGGGGGCCCCTGCACCCTGTTCTACAAGCCCCCATAGCTGGTCCCGGGCTGGTTAGGATGGATAAGGGGGACCCCATATCATTTTTTTCTGATTTTTAAGGGTTTTTAACCCTTATAATTCCCCCCGAAAATGGGGTCTCCACCCAGGAGGGGGGACCCTGTGTCATTTTTTTTTAATTAACCCCTTATGCTCTTTCGCCCAGCAGCTATAAAAGGCTTCCAGCAGAAGCCAGATTGATCAGCGTGGAACACAGTGCCCGGGGATAGATGGGAGGTAAGTATTAAAAAAAAGAAATTAAAAAAACAACAAGTAAAATATATTTTCTCCTTGTCTCTGTTTTTTTTTACACGTAACCATTTGTGAACTGGTAAGGGATCCATGAGACCCCTATACCAGTTCACAAGGCTGGGGGCTGTGGCTAGCAGGTGACTTGCCATTAACCCCCAACACCCCCAATTACCTGCCTCCCCAAAGCCCAGGGGGAGCAGAAGAGCCCGGCCCATGGAGCTTGTAGCTGGAGGGCGGGGGGCCACCAAATCTGGCCCCTGCGCACTGTTCCTACAAGCCCCCATAGCTGGTCCCGGGCTGGTAATGATGGGTAAGGGGGACCGTATGTCATTTGTGGGGGATTTTAAAGGGTTTTTAACCCTTAAAATTTCAAAAAAATGCCCCCCCCCCCCCAGGAGGGGGGACCCTATATCATTTTTTTTTAATTAACCCCTTATGTTTATAGTGTGGATAGTTGTGTTTTATTTGTAAATGTTATAAAGTGCTCTTTTCAGTTTGGGGGATCTCCTGGGCAAGAATGGGGGGCTACTGATACATATGTGGTACCGTTGTAATTGGGAGAAATGGGGCTTTCACATGCAATATGGTTTTCATTAATAAAACAAATGTTTTATTTAAAATAAAGGAGACAATTGTCTAAAAAATATTATTTTATTAATTTTTTTACGCAAAAATATTTAAAAAACATTAGAAAAATTACAAACAAGACATTTCATGTTAAAGCCTAAGCTGCAAAAAATATATATATAATTTTCCTGGAAATTCCTGCAAAAATCACGGTTAAACATGGTGCAATATGAGGAAAAATGACCTGTCAACATAGGGTGACAAAAATTCAAGTAGGCTAGCTATTAAAAGGTTTAATAGTATCTATGCATGTTGGGTATTTTTCTGCTCGGGGGACCTTGCGCTTTCAGATTTACCTTGTTTTTTCTTGTTTGCATATTCATATTTTAGGAAAACGTGTTTTTATTCAGCTTTTTTATACATTTTTTAGAAAAACCCTGTGCAACCTAAGAATTCTTTGAGGGATTACTTCCAGAAAGATGCGCCCACTACAACAAGCTGGGTATGCTTAGAAAGCTTAACATGTGTACTTTCAGGGAATATATGATTTATGGGGGATATTCCAAATGTAAAGGGTTGTTTTGGTTGAAAAATTGCAAGGTGAGCACTTTGTCTGCAGAGCAGAAATTTTCAAGTAAAATTACCGTTATGCGCATGCTTTACTTTGGGGTTTTGGCAACTTTTCCCTTGACAGTAGCTATGCATGCTGGGTATTGTTCTGTTCGAGGAATGTTTCTTTTTCAGATTTTTTTTTTCAGTAACGCAAAATAGTGAAACGTGGTCTGGCAACAAAGGGTGACAAAAATTCTAGGAAGGCTGGCACTTAAAGGGTTATAGCTCACTACTTTCTGTATATAGAAGTTTTGTGAAGCTGCTTTGACAGGTGTGATTCACTGTTTTTGTATTGAAGGAGTGCGGTGTAAAATAAAAGAAGCCAGCTAAGGTTCTTCCTATGTGGCAAACAGCACTAACATTAATTAATTTAGTTGTCCAACAAGTAATAAAGAGGTAGAAATTTTCTCAAATCATGTGTCTCTCTTCCCCTTTTGTTGCACACCATAATTGTTTTTGGCTTGGCAGCTGTTGCCTGGTATTGCTTACTATAGTTACTGTACTTTTACTAATAACAAAAATAACTATTTGTGGTCAACTTACACAGTGTTGTCCTATTTAGTATGCAATCAGGACATATTTTCCCTTCCCTTGTTTGTGTACACCATATATCTATCCATGTTAAACAGTATTTGCCACTTTTCTGCACATGCATCCAACTTATCTAGATCCAAATTCCATTATTTTGTTTTAACCTGAATTTCACCTTTAAAGTCAAAGTTGAGTAAAAAGTAAGTTTTGTACATAGTTTTCTGTTTCCTTTTCTCCAGAAAAACCTAACATGTCAGTGTGGTCTTACATATCCAATAATTTCTTAAAAATATTGACAATCCTCTGAGATCTCAGAAAAACTCTGCTAATACATAAAGGCAAAGTGGGCTGTCAGCTGTCATCCCTCTACAACAATACCGTTACATTTGTCTATTTCTACTAGAGTTCATAAATGGTGTGTGAAAGGTTTTTAGAGTGGATTTAGATTGTGGCATAGAAGTCAGAAGTTATGTTTAACCTAAAGGGAATTAAACATGAAACACAACTGCCTAAAATGAAAAATAAACAATAACAATTCAAAGCAGAAAAAGGTAACGTTGAATAAAAATTTGAAAAATATATTATTTCGACATGCAGATCCCCAAGTAAATTTGATCATATCTATGTAGGTTAAACAAGCACTTCTTCACTGTCTACTTTTTTACATTTTTATTTAGCTTAGTTTAAATAGCTAATACATACTCCTACTTGCTGCTGAAAAAAAACATCATGTGCAGAAGAAATTATTAATTTAAAACAGTCATACAAAACAACTCACACATATCATGAATATGTAACCTTAATCATTGTTATACAAACTAATTACAGTATTTGTTACAGTTACAGTATCTCTTATGCAGGTCCAGCTTTCTATCTTACCTCCTTATGACCTTAGCTATCTCTGACCGATGGCGGGGGAGCTTAACCACCCTGCTGTCCCCTGACGTTCTCCTCCTCCTAGTTGCACGGAAATCTCACGGCATTTCGGATCCTACTGCAGCCATCCTGGCCCAAGATGAGGACTTCATTGCAAATGAGCGGGATCTCGGGCGACACAGTGCATCGTTGGACAGACAAAACGACAAGATGGCGCTGCCCTATGGAAAGTGCCTGAGAAGAATGGTCGAGTGCAGGAGGAAGAGCAGAAGACAGGTAAGTTAAACCTGCTTAATTATTGAATCAGTAGTTTAAAGGGAACAGAGGGCAAAGTCCAATATTCCTCTTTAAAGAGGAAGGGCTCTTGCAGGTTAGTTTTGGCCCACAGTTTCAGAACCACTGCTATAATACTATGTGCCTAATCTACTACACTTGCCGCTGTTCACCAGTTTAGCGCTGTCCGGGTGCACCTTTTGTGCTGCCAGTGTAGAATACTGCGGCGATCTGAGCTATATTTGCTGCGGCGAATAAGGGCAACAACTGACTATCTTTTGCCATTTTGCTGTTTCTTTGCTGCAGTTCACCAGTGTTTGAAAATGCTTTGCTTGACAGAAGGCAAACTGCTGTGGTGGATTTTTGCTTGGACAAAACAAGAAATTGTGCTGGATGGGTCTCAGAATGTATGTGTGGTGTCTCTGGAGTAGGTTGTTTGGGAAGCCTCAAAAAATAGTTTAAAAACAAATAAAAAGTAATGAAAAAGCATTTTATTCGTTGTTTCTCAAATACTAGTTATCTATCTGACCTTTACGCTCAATATATTAGATGCAAAAGTTACTTAAATAGACCTTGCCGAAAATAACATTGATTCCTATGGGGTTCACTTCTAA
Source organism: Gastrophryne carolinensis (assembly GCA_027917425.1). NCBI lineage: Eukaryota > Metazoa > Chordata > Amphibia > Anura > Microhylidae > Gastrophryne > Gastrophryne carolinensis. Next base: position 112,430,909 of record CM051235.1, read on the forward strand.
AGCCGGCGCACAGAATTCGCCTGCCAAAAATACTCGAAACTTAAGTACAGCAAACAGCGTTCACCTGGCGAATAGGCCAATTTTACCATATTAAATGTGGAAACCTAGCGAAAGCTTAGCGAAAAAAATAACTATAAACAGGTAAAATCATTTTTCAGGGAGCTCACATTAAGGCAAACAGAGGTCTACAACTCATCTGGTGTTAAGCCCTTTGGGATTTCTCAACTCCAAGGTGAAGGTTCAGAAAATTTCCCTAATCCAGTTTTTTCTCTATCACACCCTCTAACTAATATTGACTCTCTCTACTGCCACATATTTAAAATTATTGGTGTGATGGGATCATTACTCTTAACTATTAGAACATGTGGCAAATACTATGGTATCCCAAGGTTTACTTATTAAAAAGGTTTCCACCACAACACACACAGAACAATTAATGGAGGAATGGAGTAATAATATTACTAATGCCTCATTGGATTTAATGCGACTTATCATAAAATATGAAAAGGAGAATGTTGATACCTTGCAATCAGAAATAACTGCTTTGGAGGAAGATCTGAGAAAATATTTTGAAATGGATTGATATAAGGAAATAAAAGCACAAATAGATGCCTCCTTAGGAAAAAAAGGAGACCCAAATAGTTACACTGAAGAAAACTAAATTCAATAGAGAGGACTATAGATTACAGACAGACTGAACAGAGTACATGGAGAAATTTTAGAGTCAAGTTTCATACCCATAAAACCCATGTGCATGGATGTTATAAGAAAAAATATGTGTCCTTTGATTGCTCAGATGGGTCCCATGATCTAAAAAGGTAATTGTGTTAGAGTACATTTGTCCTGTCAGTGTCAGATTCATGTCGTTGTTATACCTGAACACCAACAACATGAATCTGACATTAGGGTTGATTCACAGCCTTCTATATTCCTTCCCGTTTTTATCTCTCCGTGTGAACATTACACATGGCTTTCTTCAGTATTGGAGCGTTCACATGATTCAGAACATACATCAGGAGCGTCTTGTATTGTTCCCGTAGATGTGAGAGCCATTGAGAACGCTGTGAGAATCTCTCTCAAAGCCAATTTCACAGATGAGGCTCTTGAGTAAGTTGATATGAAATTCTCACTCGTAGAGTTTTTAGAGCGTTTTGTAATGTATTTTGCCATGAAATGTGTGAATGTCAGGTGAGATGTGTGAATGTCAGGTGAGATTCTTATAGTTTTCATCGGAAAATTCCAGTTTTTACCTTCATTTAGCCTCTAAATTCCGTGAACTTTTCATTTTTTGTAAAGTTTATACACAGACACTGGCTCTTTTGGTGGATTCTACACATATGCAAGACTATTTTTTTAACTGTTTCACATACCCTGGCCCTGCTAGCCTTTACTTATTGCTGTGCCAACTCTCTTCTGTTACAACTACTTAGTATGCCATGCATGCCATGTATTCTTCTTCTCCTAAAGCACACCTTAACCACTTTAATGCATTCTTCTTTTTAATTCATAAAGCATACCTTAACCACTTTAATGCATTCTTATTAATTCATAAAGCATACCTTAACCACTTTAATGCTTGTCTGCATTCTTCTCTACTTCTCCCTAGTTGAAAATTTGGGATGCCCACATGGATATAATGTAAAAATTACTGAGGTAATGCTACCTAGTGGCAGGTAGCATCTGGTGAACACTGGGCGCTGTATGTAAAACCACATTTATGAAAGCGAATCCAGTGAGCACAGCTAACAGCGTTATGCAGCGTACGATTCATCATTACAGGCGGCTCAGTGTATAGCGCCGGCGCTATGTTCAGGAGTGCCACATATTACCTTTCATTCAGTATCGCTCTGCCATACATTTCAATAGGGTTTCATTTGTTGGTGTTTACATAGCGTGTTGGGCAAATAAAATAATTTTTTTTTTTTGCTCAAATCATTATGTGACCTCTCCTGGCTGCAAACCCTTAACTGCTGGCCTACTTTAGATTTTGTTAGCCTCTGTTCACAGGCCATTTTCAACATGTTTCGCTATGTTTAACTGTGATTTTTGCAGGGATTTCCAGGAAAATTATGTATTATTGTTTTGTTTGTAATTTTTTCTGCGCTTTGATAATAATTAAAAAAAATTAAAAATTATTTTTTAAAAGTCACATTTTTTTTTATTAAAACCATATTTTATTAAGAAAACCTTATTGCTTGTGAAAGCCCCATTCCTCACGATTACAAAGGTATCTCATATGTATTGGTAGCCCCCCGTTCCTGCCCTGGAGACCCCCCCAAACCAGCCCGGGCACCAGCTATGGGGGCTTGTAGACCAGGGTGCAAGGGCCAGCCTCGGTGACCCCTGGTCCTAAAGGCTAAAAGCCCACATAGCCCTCAAGGGCCACAGGCACTTCTACCCAAATCACAAAGGGTTAAATATAAAAAAACGCACACACACACACACACACCAAGAGAATAAAGTATTTTATTTATTTCTTTTATATACTTACCTCTGATCACAGTGTCCCTCTGGCTTCTGCTCATCTGCTCCTGGCAGCAACCAGCACGGGATCTCCCCTCCCAGTAAAACCAGCCCAGACACCAGATATGCAGGGCTTGTAGACCAGAGCAAGGTGGCCCCCAGCCCTGAAAGCTACAAGCCCACAGAGCTCTTGTGGGCCATGTGCGCCTCTTCTCCCCTGGGCTTTGGGGGGCAGGTAATGGGGCATAAGGGTTAATGTCACCCATTTGCCGAATGTGACTTGCCAGCCCCTCAAGCCTTGTGAACTATATAGGAAAAGTGGATGATGTCATTCTACTCCTCCTATACATGCCCCTCCTTGGGCATTCCATGCCCCGGTGAAGACTCTAAGGGGAAGAGGAGCCCCCAGTGGTGAATCCAGGGCGGAGGTGAGCATTTTTTTTTGGCTGCAAATGGGGGTAACGTCAGGCACATAAAATTTACGTGGCTAGCAGTTAACTGCAGGAGAGGCAGCAACACTCTTGATTGGGAGCTGCAAGCATGGACCAATTCTGTGGTCCGACCATGCACCTATATTTCTCTCAATCACTCTCCCAGGTCTGTTCTCCACTAGCTGGACATGGAGATTGAATGGCAATCTCCTATGGGATGCTATCTGTGCCGCAGACGTGGATACTACCATAAAAAAACTTTCTGTGCAACCACAAAGAGGACCCCACCCTGCTACTGCATCAATGGGATCTCAAAGAGGTATTTATAAAACATGGCCCACATTTGAAGAGAGCTTGGGCTTAGCCTATAAACCAAACACTGTAACAAATTCATTCTCCTGAAGCTGACCATAAGAATAAGTCCTACAACCACAAAGCTTCTTGAGCTTATGAAGGCCAGGGAGAGACAACAAAATCTCTACAACCAATCTTACTTTCAGTATAGGGACAGGGGAAGGGCCCAGTTAGAGGAACCATCTAACAAATTTGGGCATTTATGGGTAAGAGCCCTCCATCTGAGATCAATGGCAACATATATCCCCAACTTTAAAAGATAGGACTCTGGCCCATATTGCGGAGACATTCAAGGTGTATTATATTTTTCTCTACAATATACACCAGCCAACATAACGTTCTCATAACTTAGCCTCCCTGATCCTGGAGGCTGAGATTGAGAACCTGGAAGCTCCCTTTTCTGACCAAGTTCCCCATCAGATAAATGTCCAGGTGCAGATGGATTCTCACCTAAATTTTACAAAATCTTTGGCTCACCCCATTTCTAACCAGTCTTTAACGCAATCAGTGATGAGTGCCCTTTTCCCAAACAATCTCGAAGTCACAATCTCTGTTATCCCTAAACCTGGGAAAGACCCTGCATCATGTAGCAACTATCAGTCAATATCATAAATCAATGTGGACATTAAACTATATGCCAAAATATTATTCCTGTAGTTTCAGCCTCTTCTATCAGGTCTGATCCACTTAGATCAGGTTGGCTTTCCTCCCCGGGACAAAACCAATACATTTTTTAACCTAATTGCACACACCACCACTACTAAAATGCCTACTTGCCTTCTCTTCTGTGATGCAGAGAAGGCTTTCAACAAGAACTGGGCTTTTATCAAGGCTTCTCTCCTACAGATTGGTGTTGGTCTGATCTTCCTGTCCAAAATATTAGCTCTGTAATCACACAGCAAAGGTTAGAGTCAATGGTCTACTTTTCAATCCCTTTTTCCAGTATGAATGGCACACGATTGGGGGGCCCACTATCTCCCCTCCTTTATGTCATTACAATGGAGCACCTGGCCATCACCATTAGAAACAACTCCAACATTAAGGGGATCTGGGTGGGGAACGACCAGTACAAGTTCTCTTTGTTTGCCGACAATCTGCTACTGCGTCTAACATCCCCCTTGACCTCCCATCCATAGTATCAGAATTTAGCCAATTCATTTACATTAGCAACTACAAAGTGAATTACTCCAAATTAGCTCTGAACCCAACCTTCTAAAAAAGAACTTCCCCTTTAAGTGGCAGCCTCAGGCTTTCTAATATCTGGGTGTCCAAATCCCTAGAGATCTGTCCAAATTCAACAAACTAAACTACACCCCCTCCTCACCAAAGTGCTGGTCGAATTGAATGCTTATGCCAAAAGACCTTTCTCCTAGACTGGCAGATATCCATTTTGAAAATGGATATCCTGCTGAAATTCTTATACGTCGTATACTGTTAATTCCCCCCCCCCCCCACCCCCGCGCACCTTCTTTCGTAAGCTCTAGACGGCGTTCTACAAATTTTTCTGGGGCATGACAAAACCGAGAATACGGTTCTCCACATTGGCCAGGAGTATAAAGAGGGAGGAATGGGCCTCCCGGACCTAAAACTATATCACATGGCAGCTGTCCTCTGGTTAGTTGACGGGGCCCACAGAGACATGGAAAAGCTCTGGGCATTATCGGAGAGGGATCTCTCCCTCTTTAATCTGACTCGAATTGCTTGGGCAGCACCTCTCCCCAGCCCGCAGAGACTAAACATCCCCATACTAATGAGACATTTCTTGGAGTTATGGGATGACTAGTTAACTCCCCACAAATATCCCTTCTTTCTATGGTTCGAGGACATATCTCTTTCATCAAAAAAGGCATCTTAACACACCTCATTACAGCTATGAGGACTATCATTCCCAGAGACTGAAAAACTCAAAGCGTACCCACCCAGATGGAGTGGGTTCAAGAAGTGGAATCTATTCGCTGCATGGAACCCGGGCAGTGTATTTGGATTTTTGAGATTCACACCTCCCAGCGCTAACTAATCGCACTTAATCCTTACCTTAACCCAGTGGATGAGATATATTGTTGGAGGTGGAAAAAATTTGTAGGGAAAAAAAACAAGAAAGAAAAATAGAAAACGAGAAAACTGTGATGGAGGCAATGTGCACAAGAGAACGATACATGTTTGAAATGCAGTGTCTCCTGGCAGTAATTGACATGGTACCCTGCCAGGTCACATGCCCCAAACACATGTCTGTAATGCTTATTCAGCAAGCTCTAGTAATGGAGTAGGTGTGTGTGGTTGTGGTTTCACAAGGTGGCGGTGTACTGTACACTGTGTGTGTGCATGTTTGTGTGTGTGGTTTCACAAGGTTATTGTGTATAGCTTGCTCAGTCAGCAAGCTAAAGATATGGAGTAAGTGTTTGGGTGTAGTTGTGGTTTAACAAGGTGTAATGCCAACTTGCCAAGTTACAGTATAAAACTGGAGTAAGCTGTAATGATGGAGTGTGTGTATAGTTGTGGTTTTACAGGGTTGTTGTGTACGGCACACTCAGCAAGCTATAGTAATGGAGTGTGCGTGTTTGAGTGTGGTGTAGATGTAGTTTCACAAGGTTGTGGTGCATGGCAACTCGGGAAATGAGTGAAATGTAGTGTGTATGTGTGCGGACTAAAAGTGTGTGTGTGTGTGTGTGTGTGTGTGTGTGTGTGTGTGTGTGTGTTTGTGTGGTGTAGCTGTGGTTTCACAAGGCTATTGTGCATGGCAACTCGGCAAGTGATTGAAGTGAATTGTGCATGGCAACTCACTCAGCAAGTGATTGAGATGTGTGTAGTAATGGACTAAAAATGTGTGTGTGTGTGTGTGTGTGGTGTAGTTGTGGTTTCAAAAGGTTGTGGTATACTGCACACTGAACAAGCTATGATAATGGAGTAAAAGTGTGTGTGTGTGTGTGTGTGTGTGTGTGTGTGTGTGTTTGGTTGTGGTTTCACAAGGTTGTGGTTTACTGCACACTCAGCATGTTTGTGTGTGTGTGAGTGTCGGGTATTGTAATAAAGTGTGTATGTGTTTGTGGTTTCACAAGGCTGTGGTGTACTGCACACTCAGTAAGCTATGTTATTGGAGTATGTGTGCGTTTATGTGTGTAGTTTCACAAGGTTGATGTGTACTGCACACTCAGCAAGCTATAATAATGCAGTGTGTGTGTGTGTGTGTGTGTGTGTGTGTGTGTGTGTGTGTGTGTCGGGTATTGTAATAAAGCGTGTATGTGTGTAGTTGTGTTTTCACAAGGTTGTGGTGTACTGCACACTCAGCAAGCTATAAAAGTGTAATGTATACGTGTGTATATAATATATATGTGTGTAGTTTTAGCTTCACAAGGTTGTGGTGTACTGCACACTCAGCCAGCATGGCAGTTTCTAGACAAAATAGTGCTCAGTGCAGGAAGGAAAAAAACCTGCCCGTCCTATATTGCTGCTGCTGGCCATTACCTATATATTTTGTTGTACCTCTTCCTTAAAATCAGGCAGTGCCCCTTCCTCGTGACTTAGCCCAATATGAGGGATATGGGGCCTATCTTTTGGCTTGCACCACTAACAGTGGACCTGACTCATCTGCAGAAACCAGAATTATTGGGATTAATGCAATAGCTTTGGCATCCTGAGTGGTAGCCCTGCTCGCTCTCCCCTAGAATCTGCCCTGTCACCAAGCTATACTAATAGAGTAAAAGTGTTTGTGTGTGTGTAGCTATTGTAATGAGGTATGTATTTGTGGTTTGACAAGGCTGTTGTGTATACTTCTCACTTAGCAAGCTACAGTAACTGAGTGGGTGTGTGTGTATGTGTGTAGTTATGGTTTCACAAGGTTGTGGTGTACTGCACACTCAGCAAGCTATAATAGTGAAGTACAAACGAGTGTGCGTGTTGTGGTTTCACAAGGTTGTGGTGTACTGCACACTCAGCAACCTATAATAGTGAAGTACAAACGAGTGTGCGTGTGTGTGTTATGGTTTCACAAGGTTGTGGTGTACTGCACACTCAGCAAGCTATAATAGTGAAGTACAAACGTGTGTGCGTGTGTGTTGTGGTTTCACAAGGTTGCGGTGTACTGCACACTCAGCAAGCAAGCTATAATAGTGAAGTACATATGTGTGTGTGTTGTGGTTTCATATTTGTAAGTGACATAGGAGAAGGCTTGGTAGGAAAAGTCTGTCTGTTTGCTGATGATACAAACGTTAGTAATAGGGTGGATATTCCTGGAGGTGTCTGCAACATGGAAAATAATTTAGCTTTACTTGGATAGATGGTCAAAACTGTGGAAACTAGAGTTTAATGTCTCTGAATGTAAAATCATGCACTTGGGTAGAAGGAATCCCTGCTCTGAGTACCGTATGGGCAGCACTGTGTTAGCCAGGACCTCGGAAGAGAGAGATTTAGGGGTACTGATTACTGATAGCTGCAAGATGAGTGGACAGTGTAGCCAGGCAGTGGGAAAAGCAAGCAGGATGCTCGGCTGCATCGCTCGAGGCATCACCAGTAGGAAGAGGGAGGTTGTGATGCCGCTGTATAGAGCCCTGGTAAGGCCACAGCTAGAATACTGTGTACAGTTCTGGAGACCTTACCTGCAAAAAGACATTATTCAAATAGAACGGGTCCAAAGGCGAGCAATGGTGGAAGGACTTAAACTTAAAACTTATCAGGAGAGACTTAAAGAACTTAATTTGTACAGTCTGGAGGAAAGAAGGGAGAGGGGGGACATGATTGAGACCTTTAAATATGTGAAAGGATTGAATAAGGTTCAGGAGGGAAGTGTTTTTAAGAGGAAACTTAATGATACAACAAGGGGGCACAACCTGAAGCTAGTCGGGGGGGAAGATCAGGAGCAATGTTAGAAAATATTATTTTACAGAAAGAGTAGTAGATGCTTGGAACAAACTTCCAGCAGAGGTAGTTGAAAAATCAACAGTCACTGGGATAAGCACACATCTATCCTAAGATAAAGAGTACATACAGTATACACATAAGGGCAGACTAGATGGAGCGTATGGTCTCCTTCTGCCGTCAACCTTCTATGTTTCTATGTTATAAAGCTATAATAGTGAAGTACATACGTGTGTGTGTGTTGTGGTTTCACAAGGTTGCGGTGCACTGCACACTCAGCAAGCAAGCTATAATGGTGAAGTACAAATGTGTGTGCATGTGTTGTGGTTTCAAAAGGTTGTGGTGTACCGCACACTCAGCAAGCTATAATAGTGAAGTACATATGTGTGTGCGTGTTGTGGTTTCACAGGGTTGTAGTGCACTGCACACTCAACAAGCTTTAATAGTGAAGTACATACGTGTGTGCGTGTTGTGGTGCACTGCACACTCAGCAAGCTATAATAGTGAAGTACATACGTGTGTGCATGTTGTGGTGTACTACACACTCAGCAAGCTATAATAGTGAAGTACATACGTGTGTGTGTGTGTTGTGGTGTACTACACACTCAGCAAGCTATAATAGTGAAGTACATACGTGTGTGTGTGTTGTGGTGTACTACACACTCAGCATGCTATAATAGTGAAGTACAAACGTGTGTGTGTGTTGTGGTTTACCGCACACTCGCAAAGCTATAATAGTGAAGTACATAAGTCTGTGTGTGTGTTGTGGTTTCACAACGTTGTGTTGTACTGCACACACAGCAAGCTATAATAGTAAAGTACGTGTGTGTGTTTTGAAGTCGGTAGTGTGCCTAGTGTCCTATGGCGGCCTCACTCCCCGTTCCCCAGCACTGATGGGAGGATAGCAGCAGCAGCAGCAGTAGCCTGTGCCCCGCCATGGAGGGCTGGAGTCAGCAGTCTGTGCTCTTGGCTTAGCCCACAGTTGCAGTGGTGCCTGTGTATCTCCTCCTCCTCCTCCTGTGTCTCCATCCTCTTGTCAGCAGTAGCAGCAGCAGTGTGAGGACAGGAGAGGAGCAGGCGTCCTCCTGGAGCATCTCTCCGCACAGCCTGAGCGGGTGTAGAGGCCGAGCTCCTGTGCAGCTGCCCGGCTCCCCCCACCTCCAGGCTGTGGCAGTGGTACGCTCCTCTCCAGCTTGTGGCGCGTTGTACGCCTGCTTGTAGCACTGGAGCGCCGCTGAGGAAGGAGCGCTCGCTGCTGGTGCTGCTAGTGGCCCGGCGCTCACTGTCTCACCCCCTACACCCGCCATAGCCGCCCACCATCTCCTCCGAGCTGCGGACACATGTGAGGAAGAGCCATTCCTGCTGGATTTATTGTTTGCAAAGGAGCGGTCAAGCAAGGGCACTGCTGTCAGGCTATGGCCAGAGGACGCCGGCCCGGGGACGCGGGGAAAGTTCCCTCCCGGGAGGTAGGTGGCGGCCGCGGGATCCATGGGCAGGTGTGTGCACGTGACGAGAACATGCCCGGCTAGCCCTCAGCCCGCGCTTTCAGCACTCTAACAAGTGGACAGCTCCCTGACTGACCAGAGACTACAACTCCCAGCATGCCCTGTCACGAGGACCCTGTATGTGTGCTTGCCTGGGAATGCTGGGGCGTGTAGTTCTACAACAGCTAGGGCAGTGCTGTTTGGAAAAGGGTTAAGCCCTGAAAGCTACAGTAATGGCCGGGGGCTAAAATCGTTACTATCGAGTGTGAGAGTGATATATAGGGCTGCCTAGCTCTGCTCCCTCGCTGCCATAGCTGGCAGGCTAAAGGTTGTGGTGGTCATGGGGTCATTTAACCCCTAACTAGTGAGGGTAGGGAGTGTATTTGTTGTGTGATATATATATATATATATATATATATATATATATATGTCTCTATACATGAACTCAGCAATCCATACTAGCAATCAAGGGTTAATATGCATATTACTATTAATAGGGAATAGGCAGAAGAGGGCTTGTTATATGTACAACTGACAGATTCAGATACTACCACCAAGGAGCAAACAATCCAAAGGTGTCCACTCACCAGGCTATGGGAGGTGCAATTTAATCCTAAATTATATATACACACTCCAGCAAGCCATTACAGCAGTCAAGGATTAACATGCCTAATACCTACGATAAAGAAGTATTAGGCAGGGGTGTGCATGTGATATATAGGAATACAAGGTTCACCATCCAATCAAGGATCTAACAATCCAAACGTGTGCATTCAGCAGGCTATGGGGGGCATTTAATCCTTAATAGTGTGTGTGTTCTGTATATATATATATATATATATATATATTATATATGGCACAAACACACACACACACACACACACACACACACATTCAGCATGCCATGGTAGCAGTCAAGGGTTATTATTTCTATTACCATTAAGACAGAGTAGGGAGGAGGGTGAATGTGATATGTATATGTCCTGTATCCCATCAAGAACCTAACAATCCAAAGGTTTCCAGTCAGCAAGCAATGGCAGTAGTGGGGAGAGAAGAGGTGTGTGTGTGTGTGTGTGTGTGTGTAATGTATTCCTTAATAATGAGTGTGCCTGTGTTTGTATGTTTACGGTGGGTATGTTTACACATGCACTCCAGAAGCCATGGCAGCAGTCATGGGTTAATATGACTATTACTATGAAGAAAGACAGCAAGAAGAAGCTTTTTCAGACCCTAGTAGTGAAGAGCTGAAAATTCAAAGGTGTGCACTCAGCCGATGTTAGAGTAGACAAGAGTTAATATTATCATCAAGTTTTCTTTCCTTTCTAGGATCCCTTTTGGCAGGATCTGTCCTTGCCTTTTCCACCATGGACAAACCAAAAGTCAAAATAGTAAGCTATAAAAAAGTGGTGAAAGGGTTAAAACAATTGCTACTGAGAGGATGTGGGTGTATGAAGATTCTACCCTGGAGAATCTAACAATGAATAGGACTGGACTCAGCAAGCTATGGCAGTGGTCAAGGGGGTTGTCTGTGTTATATAGGACTTCCAGGTTCAGATCTCACCTGGGAAGAGCTGACAATCCAGAGGCGTGCACAATAGATTTCACAAAAGCCAAAGGGTTAATATTATTACTAATTGTGCTACCCTTTTTTATGATCTCTATCTTGCCTTCCACCATAGGCAAACCAAAAGCCAGAAGAGTAGTGAAAGAGTTAATACAATCATTTCTAAGAGGGTGTCAGAGTGTGATACAACAGGCAGCCAGGATGAGGATTCTGCCATGGAGCATCTAACAATTGCACTCAGCAAGCTATTGCAATGTCCAGGGATAACATGATTATATCTGCTATGTATGTGTGTGTAGGTTTCTCATAGGCTAAGCGGTTCCCGAACATTTAGCAAGCTATGGCAGAGTTCATGGGGTTTTATTGTTATGTCTTTGTATTTCCTGTAAGCGTACAGTCCTCATTACACACATAAACAAGACTGCCAGGCTGGAATTCTGAAATGGATTAGCCAACAATCAAGAGCAGTGCACTAAGCATGCTTTAGTAGTATCTTGGGGTTTCATATTGTTATTACACTTGTGTGGGGTGTTGTTGCTGATGTATCACACTGACAGCTAGGGACTCACCTACACAGTAAAAAGACTTGCACTTAGCAAGCTATGGTGAATGCTTTTAGCCAGTGCTGTCATTTTTAAGTTGAATGTGTGGAGTAGAGTAGAATCATTGGGTTATTCTTATTAGGTGTTTGTTTTATTGCTCTGGTACATTCCACTAAATTGCTTTGGGTAGTAACTTGCAAATGCAAGTCATAAATGTGCAATAGGCTACCTTTAAATCATTCAGTGACTAATATTGCTTAATATTATTATTCAGTGTGTGAAATATGCATGAAATATCGCTGACAGACTGGCACTGAAAATATAAAAGGAAAAAGATTGCTTTTATATATTATAAATATGCACAATTAAACAATATGCACTTAACAAGTTATAGTTGTGCCCATGGACTATTATCTTGTCCCCTTCCTATCTAGCTATCCCCAGGAAGTATGTCGGCTTTTGTGGAACTACAGCTCCCAGCATGCACCACAACCTTCATGCATGATCTGTCTGACACAGTATGCTGGAGTTGTAGTCCTAGAAGTTTGGCTACACTGGTTTGATTAGGTGGACTGAGAGATCCAATATTCTACAGTGGATTATTATTTGCAAGGCTATAGTGCTGTCTAAGGGGGTTTATATTACACACAAACACACACGTATACAATTATATTGCATATGTATACACACCAGAGTGGTTTACCAAGGCAGTGTGTATATTAGATTCCAACTGTATAGCATATAAATAATAACATATAAACCTATTATTGAAATTGTTGTGTATATGTTTTGCAGTACAGTATCATGGAAGATGTAAGCGCTTTATAAAATGCTGTAATACTAGCAACAAAGAAAACATCTGTGCCATTATATAGCAATGCAGTTTTGCAAAATATGTCTGTCTTATATGCGACTGTTATTCTGTATGTGATTTATTATTGCACGAAGAGTCCCTTTAAACGTAGAGACAAGCTGGTTTGAGCAGGCGCTGGTTCTGGCTGTGCTGCTGGTTTGATCGGCTAGTTCTTTTGAGATGTGCATTAGAGTGTTGCTGATTGCTAAGCAGGAGCTGGAAGATCAAGGGAAGCACATTGGTCACATTGTCAGCTAGAACATGTTGGAAGGAAGAGCATTTACAATGAAAGGTGAATGGTCCTAGAAAGCTCAGCATGTGTAAGTAGCATTCAAGTCACATTCAGTGAAAAGTGTCGGTTATGGTATAATGCTGGGGTTGGGGGCACCGTCACTGTGGACCTATAGGGTAAAAAGGGCTTTCAATGAGCTCTTCATCTTAAAAAAACCTAAAAATTTGGCTATAAAGATCTGAACTCCTGTACGCTAATAGAAATAGTATATGCTGGGTATGCTTGGAAAAAAATATAAAATGAAATAATGGACAGTGTCATTGCAACCATGTAGATTCTAGCTATGTTGCTACAATGTTATATGATTATCCGTTCACATTAGTAGGATGAGCCATACACTTTTAGAACATTGCTGGCCAGATCTGCTCTGTATGTGACATTGTTCTGGCGTAAATACCCCTGAGTATCCGACAGTCTACTGTATCATTTAGCTTTAATGCAACTGACATCGCTTCTGTCTTTACATATGCCACACATATGTAACTCATATGCGTGCCATTGTGTTGTGACAGTTCCAGTCTCCTAAAAAGATTGTGCATCTGCTACTGTTTCACTTTATGTCAATAGTTTTTATGTCCCCAACTGTCTTATAGTTTCTCTTTAGTGCTGACTTGATGCCTTTGTCACATATAATATTGTTTATGCTGTATTCTGTGCTGTTGTGATATTTGATCTTTAAGGCTATATGGACATTTCCTTAGTACCACAACTGCTACCCTCCCCATCCACCAATGGCTGACCCCCATTATTGGTTATGAATATTTTGCAGTGTAAACTTGTACTTAGTTATCATTTCGGGTAGAAATGTGTTGTTTAAAATGGGCTCTGCAGACTTTATCCCTAAAATTGGTTTTAAATGAATAGATCTTTTCTATTTACAAACCAAAACTTTACCATCTCCAGATAATCTGCAATGGCATAGTCCTCCTGTTGGCACAATTATTAAAATGACAATAAAAGTAAAATCATTTCTCACTATACACATGCAAAGCGGAGTATAGGGATGAGCAGCTCGAAGGCTAGCTGGTTTGAAATACATATGCTTTGTCCTACAAAAATGATAATTTGGTCTGCAGAGTACTTGCTGCCTGTAGATAGGCTTCCTTCTTTAGATATTTATTTTGCTGCCTCTCGCCAGCTGTGAGCCTGCAGGAAATTAACTATTTCCTTGCCTTGAAACGGATTAATGCTCTGGAGAAGTCATAGCTGACACAATCAACCCAGACTTGCCCCGCTCTAATTTATGCTCAGGCACCAGTCGGCTGAAAAAGAAAATAAATAATTTACAGGCAGACAAGATCAATAGCTTTTTATTCATTTTTTTATCTCCCTTAAGTGTCTAGCAGGGGTTAACGTCTTGTGAAATGGGTGCAATTAGGAACCTGTAGTAGCTGAATTAGAGATAAGCAGTTAGGGTGGCTTATTCCATTTTTACTGCATGTTTTAGTAAATTTGTCACTTTTAGGAGGTCAATGGTTAAGTAAAAATGATGGGCAAAGCCTAGTTACCCATAGCGTGTGGCTGATCTCTCTAATAGCCCAAGCTTTAAGGTTGCTAAGGGTTGCTGCACTTCTTCAATCTTACAAAATGATCACTGCATGTCATCACCAGTTAATCATGAGAATGAAATACAGTTTTGCCAATCAATCGATTTGCAGAATATGCAGAACCACCACCAACATGCATATAGACACTGGTGTAAATACTTATATAATAATGGAGAGAGATACTGTCCTAAATCTCTACAATGCACTTCATGCTTTACATTTCAAAATGCAAATATACGCATAGCGTAAAATGCTTGTTCAAGTATGTTGTTTTCTTGTTGCAATGCTCACATATTTGTAGCCTGTGACACCCTAATAACTTTCAGCAGTCAGTGTTATTGTCCTAATGTAAGAAAAAGTGAAAAAGCATTGGTTGCTGTGAGTTACAAAGTTTGCACATCACTGCTGTTCTTGGAGCCGCCTTGTTAAATTTGCTCAACCTTTGTAGCAGAACTTTTGTTCTGTCATCTGGGGCAACATACTTAGTATTGAGAGACGTATTCCTGATCTTGATTTCAGTGTTTTTTTGTTTTTGTTTGCAAGCAAGCTAACTGTTATACTTCTAATTATGTATCAGTATTACGACCATTCTCTAACCAGAATCATTCAGCAGGCCATTAAATAAATCCTCTCTCTCTCTCTCTCTCTCTCTCTCTCTCTCTCTCTCTCTCTCTCTCTCTCTCTCTCTCTCTCTCTATATATATATATATATATATATATATATACACACACACACACACACACACACACACACCCGCACACCCAAGCATGCCAGAAGCCAAGTACAGGAGGTCCAAGCAGTATCTTGAAGATGTACCGGAAACTTAAAAAAGTTATCTAAACATTGTTACTGCAGCACTTTTTCGGCTGCAGTACACATATAGTCAGCTGCATCTCCCTAGTATTAGAAAATAAGCACATATTAAGTCTGCTGCAAGGCTTCTTGTCCCTGTGCTTATTGTTGCAGGTGTACAGAAGACTTCTGCAAGATGCGGGTGTCTTCTGTATACCCACAACATTAAACACAGGGACTAGAACCTATGCAGCAGACTTTAGTGGCATGTGCTCATTTTCTAATACTATTTTTTCTCATAGACCCGATTGTTTTTTGTAGTTCTTTTAGTGAAGTAGACATTTTTTTACAGTATCCTATGGGGTATTAATGTATTTGTTTAATAGTGCCTCTATACTAAGAGAAGGAATCTCTCCAGCTAGTGATAGTGACCTGCTATCTCATCCTTAGATTCCTGAAGAACAGGGATGCTTCAGAAAGTCTGGTCTAGGGGTTGACTGATGGAGGAGAGCATTAGAAAGGCAAGAGCTATGAATACATATAACAAATAAAAAAAGGTAACAGCACTGTGTATATAGTTTCCAAAAGAATTAATAAACACACAATGTAAAGATTGGCAGTTATATGACTTCTCAAATCACTGACATTCTAAGTGCTTTATCAGATTTCAAGGCATCTAAAATAATTATGTTTCTTTCAACTTCTCCATGAAAATATCCGTGTAAGGTCTTCTGTAAGATATTCTTGAAATACGTGCTTGCATGCTCTTTTATGCTTAGGCTGTGAAAACCATTGATATGACTATAGCTTAAACAAAGCTGCGACAAAAGCGATGCACATCACTATTATATGTTCATTAAAGCAGGCACCTAATAATATCTATTCCTAGCTTCAGTTTCCCATCAAACCTTATAGTGAGCAAGGATTTCATGGTTCTTGTTAAGCCTGCCTTTGATATGTTGTCTGTCTCTGCACACCATGGCTTGCGTAGTCTACAGCCTAATCTACAGCATATTAATGAATTAATTAGCAAATTAATATGTGTTGAGTATCTCTGCAGTACCACATGGATTGAAATGACAAATACTAACTTTCTCCCA
Organism: Gastrophryne carolinensis; assembly: GCA_027917425.1. Classification (NCBI taxonomy): domain Eukaryota; kingdom Metazoa; phylum Chordata; class Amphibia; order Anura; family Microhylidae; genus Gastrophryne; species Gastrophryne carolinensis. The sequence goes on from CM051235.1 coordinate 112,447,183, forward strand.
CCTTATACCGCTTGAGAACAGTTTAAAAAAAACATTTTGAAGCATCTCAATATCTTGTGGCTGAGCTAGGAAGGGTGTGTCATTGCGCATCTTTATGAATATTGAGCATGTTCTGCTGTGGTCAGAGACAGAGTTGAGTTTAGACCATTTTTTGCATGGTCCTGGTGATCTGAAATAGAAAAGAGGGCAAATTATGGAGCCCTTCTGTCCTGTGCTGCAGGAAATAGAGGTGAGGTGCATGGAGCAGCATCCTCAAATTTGCTCATAGTCCAAGCCCCATTGTAAATGTTTAAGGTGTTCTGCCTCTGCATTTTTCAAACTATGTATACTATAATACACATGTAGGTATGGTGCCTATGCTAGCATTTTAAGCCATGCCAGAAAGGAAAACTTTAAAAGCAAAAGTTCCTTAAAGCTTCACACATTCTTGTTCTTGGTTTACACTTTTATCCCCAATTAGTTTTTATGTTTATTCAGAAGTCATAGCCACTTTCTACCCAGGGTTAGAAGAGGTGTTGTGAATAATGTCATATGGTAGACAAGATAACCTTGCTGAACACAGAGCAATCTAATTTGGGGTATTGCTTGATAGAAAGTGTTTAGAAGGGAGATAAGAATTATTTTTACATATACAGTACACTGAAGTACACTAGGAGCGACATTACATACATACGTTACACTGCAATTCAAGGTCTAGGGAAGTATTAGAGGTAATTACAGTACATAAATAGTGTGGTAATTGTTATTTAGGGCTCTGCTGCTGTAGCGGTTCATATTTAGCAAACGGATGGATGAGGGGTAGAAGCCACTCCTCTTCTAGTGGTTTTGCATGGGGGCATTCTGAAATGCTGGAAGAGGGGTAAACAGTCCATGACCCGGATGAGAGTGATCTGGGATGATTCTTTTGGCATGTGCCATGACGCTTCACTCTTACAGATCAGATATTAGTTGTGGGGGGCATCTATAATCCTCTCTGCAATGTGTATTGGCAGAGGCACTCTTACCCAAAGCAATATGGTCGGGCGCAGTGGCTAGTAGTGGTGCCGCATAACATATGTCAATGAAAGACAGCACTCCTCATTACCAGATTTGCTTGTATTGTGCAAAAAATATATACATGCAGTAATCAAATTCCATCCACTAGTTTGCGCCAATATGCATCCATACGTCCAACGTTTCGGGGTGTTGATACCCCTTCATCAGGGACACACAAGAACAAATTCAAGCAGATTAACACATTCCACTAATACTTGACCTGTAAAGGTTGCCAAAATCCCACCTGACATCATCAGTGACATCAACAGGTCAGTGTCCAATCACAAAAAAAAACTGACCTGCTGACATCACTGATGACGTCAGGCTGGATTTTGGCGACCTTTACAGGTTTAATTTGATTACTGCATGTATATATTTTTTGCACAATACAAGCAAATCTGGTAATGAGGAGTGCTGGCTTTCATTGACATATATAATCCTCTCTGCAGTTCTAACAGTCCTTTGGACCCTTTATTTATCATTGATAAACAGGGCTCTCCTAAGTAGAAGGTAGCCTAATATTTACAGGGTCATCTTCTTCAGACCTGCTAATATAATATAGACCTCTGATGATTAGTACCCAGGATATTCCTAAATTCAGTTATGTGCCTATTCATCTTACAACTGATATTGTGACTGTTACAAATGCCCCGGAATATATTTAAAATAAGCTTTTTTTTTTTTGTATTCACCGAAAGTAACATTTTTTGGAATTTGCATGACGCCTCACAATATTTCTTTGTGCATAAAGGTTAAAGACCAACTCAGACAATATAGATTTCCCCTTTGATCCAATAGTTGCCTATTTTACAAACTCATCCTAATTTCTCAAAGTGACAGGCTGGTTGGCAATGTCAGAACCAACACAAAGGTTGCACCCTTACTGGAGGAATCTGTGCATGAAATAAATGTGCATGAAATAAATGCTACAGTATTCCCATTCTAGTGACTGCAAACTGTGGAGTTGCAAACATTACAATATAGGGTACAAGTGGATTGAAGTATATGTTTATAAAATAAATATTGTCTGGGGTTAGGCTTTTAGCTGGTGAAAGCTTTGGGTAGATATACAATTGTGGTATCTCCTGTAAATGTTTAGTGTATCATCTAATGTGCTAAATCCATGTTATTTTGCAGTGTATATACATACTAGATTTAGAACGTAATAACATTTACAAGATCAAAACCACAAACAGAAAATATTGAAAACATTTCCTAGAATATAAGTGCATTATGGTCCATAATGGCTTGTGGAAACTCTACAAATTAGTATTAGTGAATAGGCACATAATGAAATTGGCTCCATTTAGTATTCGAATGCTGCAAATGCAACATTAAATCCTGCCCATTGAAAACCTCTTCAACATTCTTTGTTTTTAATTTCAATCCAGCAAAGAAAGTTATGGTTTTAACCCAGGTATGTATTTATAACAATCAGTCAAGTAGTGCCCAAAATTAACCCACACTAACAAATGTTTATACCTATGTACATGCCTACAAACAAACTTAATACACATTACAAACACTGACCATATGCTAATACTGTATATATAGTTTATGCACAATGGTGAAGTGCACATAGGATACAAGGCAAGGTAAGGAGCAGGACTTTAGGCAGGGCATGCTATGCAAGCAGCGTATTGGTTAGTTTAACATAATATAGGTTCCAGTTAGCAGGGTGATCAGAAAAATGTTAGGCTTGGTAGGGTAAAGGAAAAATCAGGGTGAAAAGAATCATACCCAGTGCCATGTCATTAATTGAGAAAATGACCTTCTCTCAGTAAAGGATATATAAGTCTAACCATGCAGATGTTCTATGCAGGACTTGCAAAGGCCATTTTAAAACTGGTGTATTGGATTGCTTTGGTATATACGCAAATAAAGAGCCATGGCTCCAGTAATCTATTGTAGCATACAAGGAAGGCTGCCAACGCTGTAAAAAATTCACAATTCTAAAAACCGTTTCTGATTCCTAAGTGCCATCAAACTTTATACATTAATGCAGATCTCAAAGGCTGCCAAACTTACCGCTGGGGTTATCATTTGGGACTGCAAAGCGCCTTTAGCACACTCCCCCACCATCTGTGCAGATAGATCCCTTCATTATTCTGCTTTACCTGTGGTATCCAACAGCTCCATTTCTTCTCATGTAGAGCCTCTATAAAGGCATGACCAGGGGCTCAGCATATAATAAACTCAGGCCAAGGTCAGATCAATGACCAACCTGAATTGTTTATACTTTAACAAAAAAAAATCCTGAAGAGATTGTAGTCAGTCATAGATCTTTAGGCAGACACCTGTCCTAGTGTTCTCCCCTTGTGCTGACTCTCCATCCTCCATAGCAGGGATTCCTGCCCCCACAAAAATACATGTAAATAAAATATGCCACAACCTAAAAACAAACAGCCACACACTGCAAGGTACCAGCAGTTTGTCATGGAACCAGAATACGTCTTTTCTGCCACCCAGGCCAATCTCCCAAATCTCCAGGAGTATTTTTTGTTTTAGGTTTTAGTTGGTCTTTTATTTGTAATATGATTTCTTTATACAGACAGACCTAAAAATCAAAGTATGAACGTTTTACCCCCTTGACAGTTTATTTCTGCCTGTCTGATCTCTCAGATGATAATTGTTGGTATTATTTCTCCTGTCTACATCCAAGCTGCACCTTCCTGTGTGTCTCTGTAAATAAGCAGGTTAGATTGTTCCAATGGCTTATATGGAAAGTGGCGGGTGTCTCTTTTTTATGTCTGTGTAGTTAAAATCACGCAATATAGATTCAGCATAAACCAGAATTTATTATTTGCTATCAGTTAACTTTGTAGCTTACAAAAGGAGGAACAGCTACTGCACCCACGCACTATTGACAATGTCCCACAGAATGGTGGTGATAGGTCCACTTCTAAACAGTCACAAAAAGGTGATCGTGAAAGTCCAGGGGCTGGACTACAGGGGCATTTTTTTACTTACTGTAGACTATGTACAGATAATGGTTAGCCTAGTTTTTCTTTAGTAGATGTTTAAGCAGGTGTTTATTCAGCAAGTATAACATAATCAGCACATCACAATGTCAGGAGAGTTTGGTTCCATTTGCAGAGTATATTCAGTTAGGATGCATGGATCATTGTATATTTTGCAGATTTTCGGTTGTGCAAAGTAAATAATGAGCGACCTCGATAGTCTGGTGCTTTAGCAGAGAATAGAATCCAATTTGTACAGTTTGAGATCATATTTAGAATGTCAAAATAATCGGGTTGCAAAGCACAAGTTTAAGGCATGGAAGTGTAAAATACAGTCTGCGAATGACAAGTGAGATGTTCTCAAAAACTGCTTGCCTGAGTTGCTGTTTGTTTTGAGGATAGGTGTAGTCCTTAAATAATCAACTGTTTATAGGAAAATATAAGATGCATGGGTGGAGGTAAACTGCTGCTGCTTGTCTACAGACGACAGAAAATAATTACCTTCTTACTCAATTATGTCATTTCATGTATTTTAAAGGGCTTTTCTAGGAGAAAACAAGCACTGACCATACCCGATCTCCATTCTCTATGCCATGCAGCCCCTGAGTTTGAAAATATCCCTTTACCAGCACAACAAAAGCTGCTGCTGAATGCTATGCCATTGTTGGGTTGATCTTACTTAGGATCCATATTCACAAAATGAGCTCCACACATTTTATTGAATACCCAATAAGGATAATTATTCACTAATTTGTGACAATATCTTAAATTTATTGGAGCCTATTTGCCGCAACCAAAGGAATTAAAGCAACATTTTTCTTGCACTGGTTAGATTTTTGAAATCATACTCAACACCAGTAAACTGACTCATAGAGCCCTACACATAAGGTGGGAGGGGAGTGCTTCACAATTTAACATTTAGTCACCTAAATAGAATGTAAAAAAATATTTTGAATATAGTCTAGCCTGAAATACAGAAATGCTGGCATGTTAACTTTCTTCAGTAAAGTTAAATAGGGTGGCTTTTTTGGTGGCCAATTTGTCAGTTTGTTTAAAACAACTGTGCCTGCCTTTAAAATCATTTGGTTAGGAATTTACTGTAGTTAGGCAAACGACATTAATCTTTACTGCAATCAGATGCTCTGCCATGGGTTTAACTATTATATATATTATATTTTATTTTGACTTTTAGTCATATTTGAAAAAGACTGATAACCACGCTGCAGCTATAACATTACTTGTGTCTTATAACAAGTTCTCTTTGCCCTTCTAATGACCAACACCCATGCAACGCGGGTGTTGGTGGCCACTGTTATAAGATAGGCTGGGGAAAGCATCCAGAATGTCCCCCCACACATAACCCCCCAGAACGCCCATAAAATTTACCTTAACTATTGAGAATCCAGCATGCTCATGTGGGTCGGACATTCCCGTGGCCAGAACTATGGTGGCGCTGGATTCTCATCAGTGGACCAAGGTTAAGGGAAACATTATAGGCTTCTTGGAGGATTATGTGCGGGGTGCTCTTTGCTCCCCCCAACCTATCTTATAGCGGTGGCGACCAACACCCACACCGCACAGGCGTTGGTCCGCTTTAATGCTAATGTTCTTGTGCAGTTCAGCATAAAGGAGATAAATGCCTGCAAACTGTGAAGACAAGCAAACCTTTACAAAACATTGTGCTAATTAAAAAAAAATGAAAATGACACTACTATTCCACCACACTAGCCCAAATTACACCAAAATATTAATCAGTGTGTACTAGTGTTGTGAAGCAATCCCATATATCAAAAAATGTGGGGAGGGCCCCCAACCCCCCACAGCCCCACCAAAAAATCACTTTTTTAAATTGTCTAAATTAAAAAAAAGCCAAAATTTTGTTTGGGAAAGAAGTTTCGCATTGTAACTCTCTTAAAATATCTATATATTATGCTAGGGCTCCCCTTTATTCATTTCTCTTTAATTGTCCATTCATTGTCCACCCAAAAGTGAAAAATAAAAGTATGTTTAGAAGACAAATAAGCAGTAATGATTGCGGTGTTTCACATTTGCCTTTTTCCTGATATGTTTTCTTTTCCCGCCCTCCCTCTTGCCTCTGTACATGTATTCAGTCCACCACTTGTCCATCGTACAGTGAGACACTCACAATGTTTCTGAGGCCATTATCATTATTATGCAGCATCACAGCTTCATGGGCCATGCCCACTTGTGTCAGAGGTCAAATTATGAGGTGAAACTATAAACCTCAATATTTAGGCCATTTCTTCAATTTGAATGTGGAAAACAGCTTAGTTCATTGCCAAACATAGCCCAATGCCATGGTCTAACAATTGGCTTTGCCTACAATATGACTTTAAGCTACAGAAATTTTCTTTTTGACTGTCTGCTTTCCAGAAAGAAATTATTAACATAAGTTTGAATACTTGCATATAACTTTATTTTGAAGTCTCTGGCGCTATTAAAATATTTCTACTACAGACAAGATTGAGTAACATATTATTTCTCAAGAGATGAAACAGTTGAGTTGATTTCTATTTGGGGAATCTAGACTTACAATTTTCTAATTGATATGCCAGTGGTCCATGTACAGTTCACTTAATGAGGTTCAGCAAAAGAAAGTACTTTAATGTGTATCCTAACAACTGGGGAGATCTTTTTAGCATGTAGACTATTGAAGAGCAAGTTCAGCAACATGATAGAAAGAGATCATTAAAAGTAGCATGCTGAAGGCAGAGGCATTCAGTTTCCACTGGTTACATGTGTGGTCCTCCATTTTATTTAATGTATACGTTTTAACCTCTTTAAATTTTGTACTACGCATCTTAAAGTGGACCCAGCGGTCCGATCTTCTGCTATTGTGCATTGTCAAATGAGTGTTCAACATTTGTGGGATGCCCTGCTGTGTGACCCCCCCTCCCCAGAAATAAGTGTAAAACAACTGGCGTCATGCTAAGGATCTGGTGAGGCAAGACGGCGAGCAAGTCAGAAGATGGATGTCTCCTCCTTGCAGATAGCGGGGGTAACTCTCGGCCCCCTTCTTTTGGTCTATTTCTGCCTGGACCTACTGTTATCCCCCTTTTTAGTAAAGAGCCTCCCAGCTTAGGCTGCGGGTCCTGGCAAAGGTAGACAGAACCTTAAGGTGCTTTAGGAGCTATGCACCACCGTGAGACCCCATACTAAGGGGTAGGCGGTATTCTGGGTTGGTGATCATGGTTGGGATGCCCTGTCCTTGCCCTTACACCTTTTGGGTGTTAATTCCCCCATTCCCCGTTCACCCATTGTTCCCTACTGCTGGGGGGGCACTTATCCCCCTTTTAGTTTAGTTCTTTCCTTAGAGTGCATGCTTGTGTGCAACTTGTTGTGTGTGTGTTGTGCGCGTGATTGATGCGTTCCATGGCCGGGACGGCGGTTTGCGGCACCGGCGGCCGTTACTGTTAGCCTTCGGGGGAGCTTCTTCCCCTCTGGTGCGGTTTCGGGGGGGGCGGGGCCGGGCGCAGGGCGCGATCCTACGGCCCGCCCCCTCCCTCCCCCCATGCTGCTGGTGCCGCTGCAGAGCCTGTACACTGGCCGGGAGCCGCCTGGTGTCAGGGGCGGGGTCAGGTGCAGCACGGTCCGTGCCGGCCCGCCCTTCATCCTTGCTGCCAAGTCCCTCCGCCTCGTGCAGGACGCCATTACCGTAAGCGCCCAGTGGGCTCCAGTCTTTCATGCCTGTGAAGCTGCTTGTCAGCGCGTGATATATATATATATATTCCTCTATTTATATGTATGTGTGCCTTGGCCCTTCTGTTATGTGCACAGCATTGTGTGATATATGTGTGACAGTTCCCCTTTTCTATTCCAGGCGGACCCTTGTTGGATCTTAAAAGGTCCTCCTGGTTTAGTTTAAGAACTCCCTATAAATCCTCCCACTCGGGACACAGAAGGGGCATCCCGGGTCGCTTATATTGCGTAATTCCCTTGGGTATTGCGACTACCGATAAAATCACCATATGGAGGCTTCCCAGGATACCGGGCTCGGGCTCCCCTCGGGGCAACCCTGGCATTGTTTGAGGTGTGGGGTATCCCTTACAGGGGATGATGTATTCCTTTGCATACCATGTGCACAGCAGACTATTACGCGGCAGTCCGGATCCCATGCATCTGGTTCTGCGCCGCCGGTCCCTTCTCCTACCCGCCTGATCCGTACCCCGTGTGATGTTGTCTTGAGTCGCAATCTGAGGTGTGTCCCAGATTGTCCAATCTTGAAAAATTATTTTCTAGTGCTGTTGCCAGAAAGGCCCCGGCTAAGAGAAACCACTTGTCCCCAGCCACGCTGGCTTCTGATTTTGAGGAGTTTGATTCACTGGACTGGTCTGATTACCCCCCGCTAGAGGAAGGGGAGCTATTTGAGGAGTCGGATGGTTCTGACGATCAGCAGTCTGTTGGCACCGATGCCGAGCGGGGTCAGGAGGATTCTTTGGATACCCCTAAGGTCCTGGCCCATATGTTTGAGGTTCTGGCAATTTCTCCTCCTTGACCAGATGGCTTGTCACGGTTTTGCCAGCGTCGGGTCGGCTTTACAGCCTGTTTGTGCTTTGGCGCTTTTAATAGTGGCTTCCAGGTCGGTTGTCAGGGACCTGTTGTCTACTTCCAGGCTTGACCCAGCCAGTGATGAGTTCACCGCCCTTAAGCGGTGCAAATTGTTTTTGTCATTTGTGCTAGCCGCCCTGGATGACACCATGGTGATGTGTAGTAGAACTTCGGTCTTGCTGGTGGCTATTCGACGGTTGGTTTGGTTGCGCCAGTGGGCGGCTGATTTTGTGTCCAAAAAGTCGCTTACGGCTCTTCCCTTTCTGGGCTTGCGGCTCTTTGGAGAAAAATTGGATTCGGTCGCAAAAGGAGGTAGGTTACCTCAGCGCAAGAAGCAACATCATCCCTTTCGGGGGAGCGGCTTCCTTTACCCCTTCCTTTCGTGGGGCCAGAGCTGGACGGGGATCGGCTGTCTTCTCCTCCAGAGGTGATTCCTGGAACAGGGGAAGAGGACGTGCCCGTCCAGGTCACAGCTGGGGCTCCAAGCCCAAAGCCGCTGCCAAGGCGGCTCAGCAATGAGGGGGTGCCCTCACCCTCACGGGTGGGGGGACGGCTGCGACACTTCTCCCAGGTCTGGGACCAGGAGGTCTCGGACAGATGGATTCGGGAAGTGGTGTCTTCCGGTTACAAGCCGGAGTTCGAGATCCGGCCTCCTCCCAGATTCTTCAGGTCTCGGGTACCCTTGGATCCTCTGGCCCCGCAGGGGCTCCGGGTGGCAGTAAAAGATCTCCTGGACATCTCCGGGTCATCTGCCCGGTGCCTTCCTCGGACCGGGGCCTGGGATACTATTCCAATCTGTTCACGGTGCCCAAGAAGGATGGCCCCTTTCGTCCCATCCTGGATCTGAAGTTTCTCAACAGGTTTATCCGTCCCAGGAAGTTCCGCATGGAAACTCTGCGCTCAGCCATAAATTCGCTTCGTCAGGAGGACTTCATGACGTCCATAGACATCAAGGATGCTTTTCTGCATGTTCCAATCTTCCCGGCACATCAGAGATTTCTCAGGTTTGTGGTGGAAGATCGGCATTTTCAGTTTGTGGCTCTTCCGTTTGGCCTTACCTCGGCTCCAAGGGTTTTCACCAAGGTGCTGGCAGGGGTGATGGCCCTCCTCAGAGCCCAGGGTATCCACATCGTGCCTTATCTGGACGATCTTCTCATTATGGCATCCTCTCTCAGCCAGGCGGAGCTAGATACCAGGACTGTGGTATCCACTCTGGAGAGATTTGGCTGGGTGGTCAACTATCCCAAGTCCTTCCTCTCTCCGTCCAGGGTGGTGGGAATGTCTCTGGATACTTCTCAGTCCAGAGTGTTCCTTCCCCGGCCCAAGGTTCTTTTGATTCAGGAATTGACTCAGCTTCTTCTATCCATCCCTCGTCCGTCCATCCGGCTGGGGATGAGACTGGTGGGATTGATGGTGGCTTCTTTCGAGGCAGTTCCCTTTGCCCAGTTTCACACAAGGACGCTCCAGCTCCATCTCTTGGCGGCCTGGGACAGGTCTCCGCTGTCATTGGATCAGTCTTTTCTGATGTCCCCCGGGTTCGGCATTCCCTTCGGTGGTGGCTGGAACCAAGCAATCTGATGAGGGGCAGATCCTTTCTGACCCCTTGTTGGGAGATGGTCACCACGGATGCCAGCCTGTCAGGTTGGGGGGGTTTTGGAAGGATCTTCAGTTTCAGGGACTGTGGGGGCCTCAGGAGGCACACGATCCCATAAATGTTCTGGAGCTTTGTGTCTCTCTCGCGGGATCCGCTGGCTCTGGCAGTGGATGCGATGTCTCTGAACTGAAAGGATCTGGGGTTTCTTTACCTGTTCCTTCCGTTTACCATGGTGGGCAGGGTTGTGCGCAAGCTGGCCCTAGAGGGTGCGTCAGCAATCTTGGTGGCTCCAAGATGGCCAAGACAGGTTTGGTTCGCAGACGTGGTACGGTTGCCAGCGGATCAGTTTGATCTGCTCCTTCTGCCGGATCTGCTCACTCAGGGTCAACTGCTCTACCCCAATTTACCAACGCTGGCATTGACGGCGTGGCTGCTGAAACCTCCATCTTGAAGGAGGAAGGTCTTTCTGATGCTGTTATTCAGACTCTGGTTAGGGCTAGAAAGAAGTCTTCCTCTGCCATCTACTATAGGATTTGGAGGTCTTATATTGATTGGTGTGAGGTCCGGGCCTTGCCTTGCAGAGTGTTTTCTATCTCTAGGGTTTTGGAATTTCTGCAACATGGTCTGGACCTGGGTTTGCGGCTTAGTACGTTGAAAGGGCACGTTTCTGCCCTGGCGGTTTTTTTTCAAAGGTCTTTTGCTCTTCATCCTCTGGTTAAGACCTTTTTCCAGGGGGTTACGCATGTGCGGCCTCCTAGGAAGCCTTTGCTCCCAGTTTGGGATTTGAATGTGGTTCTTTCTGCTTTTCAGGGTCCTCCTTTTGAACCTTTGCAGGATATTGCTCTTTCGACGCTTACTCAGAAGGTTGCGTTTTTGGTTGCCATCACTTCCGTTCGGCGTGTATCGGAGTCGGCGGCTTTGTCCATTAAGGCCCCGTACTTTGAGAGGCATCAGGACAAGGTTGTTTTTCGCTTCAAGCCAGATTTCCTTCCTAAGGTGGTTTCTGCCTTTCATCTTAATCAGGACATTGTTCTACCCTCCTTGTGTCCTACGCCCAGCAATGACAAGAAGAGGGTCTTGCATTCTCTGGATGTGGTTCGCTGTGTGAAGTACTATTTGGTGGCTACTTCTTCTTTTCGTAAGACTGACGCCCTTTTTGTGGTGCCCTCCGGGCCTATGAAAGGTTTGGCTCCCGCCAAGTCTTCCATTAGTAAATGGATTCGCCAGGCCATTGTTGGGGCCTATTCTGCCAAGTGGAAGATTCCTCCTTTTCGTGTTACTGCTCATTCTACTCGTGCTGTTGGGGTGTCCTGGGGTTTCCAGCATCAGGCCTCTGTTGTGCAAGTTTGTAAGGGTGCTACTTGGTCTTCCGTTCACACTTTTTCCAAGTTTTACAAGGTTGATGTGCGGGCCTCAGCGGATGCTGTTTTTGGCCGCAAAGTTCTGCAAGCTGCAGTGGTTTAAGTTTGTGCATTATTGGCTTGTTTTGGATCCCCGCCCTTTATGGACACTGCAATTGGATGTCCCAAGTGTAATGACTATTCTGAAGCGGGGTGTTTACTCACCTGTAAAATGGGTATTATAAGTATGTCACACACCTCGTTTCACCCTGCCCTTTGGTATTCTGGATCCTTTCTATGGTGAACCTTTTTTACTGTTACTGGTTATTTTGGCTCTTCCTGGTCCCTTTACTGCTGTCTTAATACTGGGGAATGAGTGGGAGGTCCCAGGTATTTATGGACCGGGAGGGGCTCCCTTTTTTTTTTTTTCATGACATCTCTGCAAGATCGCCCTCTACAGGTCGGTATAACCCAAGTGTAATGACTATTCTAAAGCGGGGTGTGTGACATACTTATAATACCCATTTTACAGGTGAGTAATCACAAAATGATATTATTGCATTTTTTGGTGTGGTAAAGTTAAAAAGCTTACCAAGATGCAGGCTGCATTGCTCAACTAAATGTGTACCTGCTGTGCACATTCCGGCGCACTATTTTTTAGCATGACCCCGAATGTTCTAGTTGCCCCTATTTTGTCTAGTGATCACTTTACAGTGACCAAGACTTTGGATCCTCCAATAGCAGCTATTGTTAGCTTTGTCACAGCACATGTACTGTGGGTAAGAATGTGCATGACTAGCAGTAAATCCGTACAGGAGTACAGACATGTGAAAATGTGTACACTACACCTTAAAGATGGGTGAGACCTGTCAGTTTGTCTCTTAGATGGGGGTTAATGAGGAAAAGCACCCAGGAATTTCACTCTCCCAGGTGTTGTTTCTCTCAGACAGGACATCTGGATTGGGAATGCCCCGGTGGTGTGTATCCCCGTGGTTCACCATAAAAAAATCACTTGGATCATCATGGAGTTTCCAATGTGCAGGCTTGTCCTAAACCGAGTGCTCAATTTTCCCTTGTGCGCTTCCTTGGGCGAAGCCACCAAATAACGTTGTGCGGAGATAAAAGCCTGCTGGCCACATCCTCACTTGCTTTCTATCTGTGGACATGCCCCTGCTGCCCATTCAGAAAGGCCTGGTGTGGGTCTGTGCACAGGTAGAGGTGAGCAGGAATGTGGCAGCGAGCAAGTTAGAGAAGCTGGGATGCCCCAAGGAGTGGGACTTAAACATTCCTAGTGATCTAATGTGATTGGTTAGCTGTATAACATGAACACATTTGGGGGCGGGGATTTACCCTGTTCTGGGCCTTGGACTGCAAAAGCGATGCTACATTTAGCTGGTCTTCAGCATTATTCAGCAAGTCATGGGTCTATAGCCACATGCCTTATGGAGCATTTAATAGGGTGTAGAACCTTGCCTCTGCCTTGCCTTTGCTAATTACAATAGTATTGTTGTTTAAGTGGGGCAGTCATATTTTAACACATGTTTTTAGAATCACATAAAACAAAGCCTTGCACTACCGTGCTATCAATCATTTTGTTAATCTTAGACCAGGAAGATCAAAAATACCTAAAATAAAAGAAACTTTAGCAGAAAGTACAAGCAGAGGGTTTATAAATTTGAGCAGGTTGCATCCAGCAGGTGATCTCTTGAAAAAACTAAAATAAAAAGTCTGTATGTACTGTAGCAATTGAAAAGGAACATGAGTTGGAATTGGAATGAAGTAAATGTGATCTACAGTATATGTTTGTATCAACAGCATGTCACTGCTGATGAAGCCCAAGACCATTTTGTGATAGAGAAAAAGAATAAAGCTGTTGTCTTTCAGTGAGACAATAAAAATCCAATAGATGGAGCCCAGGGGGCCCCTTGATACATAACATGGCTATTTCTTTAAAGTGTTCATGTTTTTATTTTCTTGTCCAATCATTTGATATTAGTTTTAGATAGTGTACACAAAACCTGTCTCGTTTTCATACCATGTCCTCAGTACAGGGATTAACTTTGTAAATAAATCATTAAGGTTGCTCTACTTCATAGAAGAACTTCCATAACATACTTCTGCTTACAGTAGGGCACACGTGTCAAACTCTGGCCCGCTGGCCGGTTCTGACCCACAGTGTAATCAGATTTGAGCAAGAGTATGACCTGCCCCCCTACATCCCCCACCCCATCGTTGCCAGGGACTTTTTTTTTACAAATAGTGCCAGGGCACATTAATCCTTTGCTAGGTGGCCTCCCCTGTCTGTCAATAACCTTGCACAGGAAAGGGGTGGGGCCATGCAAAGCAGGAGTGCTCTTAGATCATATAGTCTCTGTCTGCCAGTCAACGGGCCAATTGAGGTGCAGGATTTCCAGTGGGGAAGCAAGGATAAGGTAAAAACATAATTGGATAGAAAGCAGAGGCCCCCAACCCTCAATGGAGGGGAGGTGACAATATGAACATTCAAGGGTACGCAACAACTTTCAGAAAGGGGCTTGGCCTGCGGTAAGGTAAGGTAAGTTCCAGGCATGGCAAACCCCAATGATTACTGGACATCCAGTCATGACTGCAGAACTCACACAGTGCTATGGAAATGGAAAAGTTAGTTTTCCAAGTATACAGCACGTCCTGTTTCACCAAATTCTTTACGCTTGGGATATCCGCCACAAGGTGGCGCAGTGGACTGCAGAAGAGACTTGTGGCGTCTCCCGGCCCTATAAAAGGACAGGAACCTCCCACAAATTCCCTTCTGCAAGTTTCCTTCTGCAGTCTGGACTGCGAAGATAGAAGATGGCTCTCTATATTACGCAGGCGAGCGGGGCTTATCAGCCTGCTGCCCTGCAGGACTATTTCCACCCATTCTGGACCCACTGCCTCCCAGCCTCGGCTGTCTGGTTCGGGTAAAGGTAGGACAGCTCCAGGGTCAGGTGCTGGAGGAGCGCTGCTCCAACCGCAATACCTGTACCTACAAGGGTAGGCAGTTCAGGCTTATGGTTAGCCTTGTGGGATGCCCCTTCCTGCCTTATTGTGGGCCTTCCCCTGCCCCCCCTCCTTCCTAGCTCAGCATGCCTTGGGTGCGCCTACCGTTGCTCTTCTCTCCGCCTCGCTCTCTCCCTGGGGAGCTCTCCGGGGGAGGGGTAGGTGGTGTTGTTTCACATTGAATTTTATCTGCCTTTTACTTGTATTGTCCGTGCGGCGTTTTGTACAGCGCTCCGCGGTTGGCGGCGACATTCTCCTCATGTTTTACTGCGCTGTCATTGGTGCTGGGGGGTCACGTGGAGCACGATTCGTGCTCTTCGGGGAGGCGGGTCCCGCGGATGACGCTTTTTGCATCATACCTCCGCGGCCCGCCCCTCAAGGTCCTTGTGGGCGCCATTTTGGTTGGAGTTTGTCTTCTCCTGACCTGCAGTAATGCAGCGCGCTGCTGGCCTGCCTGGATGTGCAATCGTCTTCTTGGTCCGTGAGTCCCCTTCGGGGTTGTATTGTGCTCTTGTCACCACATTAGGGGAATGTTATGTGTGGTTTTCTTATGTCTTTCAGGCGGGATAAACGTGACTGTGGTTTCTCCCGGGCCTTTTCCCTTCCTTCTCCCACCTTCCCTAGCGGGGTTTTGGAGCATCCCGGGTGGCTCTAGTTAGCCTTAACACTATACTGGCCAGTGTGCCCACTCTAATCACCATATGGTGGGGGATAATGTGCTTGGGGTTCCTTCGGGACAACCCCAGCTGTGTGCCGCGTGTGGGGTATACCCTGTGAGTGATGGTGTCAGGGTATGTGTGACCTGCGCCCAGAAGGTACTTGCGCTGCAGTCTGGGTTGCCTGCTACGCTGCCCAGCTCTGCGCTCCCTTCTACATCACCTACCCCCCTGCGCCTGCATTTGACCCCTAGTGAGGGACATGCTAGTGGGGAATCACATTATGACTTGGCCTTGCGTGTGGCCAGCCTGGAAAGGCATATGGCTGGGCCGGTCCCCCCGTAAGACTTCTGGCAAGAAGCGGCATTTAACTCCCGCTGTTTCCCTTTTTCCTGAGGAGGATGAGGGACAGTTCTCTTTCTCTGGTCTGTACCCCCTAGAAGAGGAGGAACTTTTCTCTGATTTTGATTCCTCTGAGGAGCAGCAGGAGATTTATGGTGGTAGTGGGCCTCCTTTTGGAGAAGACCCATGGTCTCCTGAGGATACTGACAGGCTGTTGTCTTACATTTTTGAAGTACTGTGTATTACACCTCCTGTCCCGGCTAAAAGGCAGCAGGGTGAGATTTTTCACTCTGTTAAACAACGCTTGGAGTTCCCTGAGCAGATCCACTTCAATAATTTGGTGCTCAAGGAGTGGGAACGTCCTAGCAGATTACCCGCGGTGCCTAAGAGTTGGGACAGGAGGTATCCATTTCCAGCTGATGTGGTTAAGCGCTGGTCGTGTCCCCCCGAGGTGGATGCTCCCGTGCTTCGGTTGTCCAATACCTCGGTCATGCATTCCCCTGACATTCTACGCATTTGCTTGTACAGGGACTGCGCTGCGCCATGTGTGCGCTTCTGCCATCACGGCTCTTGCTATTAAAGGGCTACTCAAGTGCCTTCTGGATAATGCCTCGGATGCCAATAGGGGGGAGGAGTATAGATCTCTCCTGCTTTGCTACAAATTTGTGCCATTTATTCTTTCTGCTATGGATGATGCGGTCAGGATGTGTGGTAGGACTTCTGCCCTTTTGGTGGCTATACACTGCTCTGTTTGGTTGCGTCAGTGGGCGGCTGATAATGCTGCTAAGAAGGCTCTCACTGGCTTCCCCTTTACCGGGCTACGGCTCTTTGGGGAGTGTCTGGATCTGTTTGCCAAGGATGGTAGGCTGCCTCAACGCAGGAGGCAGCCGCGGCCCTTTCGGGGGGCTGGTTCTTCCCTCCCCTCCTTCCGTGCTCCCAGGTCGAGGTGCACCATTTGCGGGGGGCACATAGAGACCCTTGGGGCCGGGGTAGAGGCCGTGGTCGCCCCGGTCTCTCATGGGGTCCCAAGTCCAAATCTTCCCCCATGCCCCCTCAGGCATGAGGAGGCGCCCTCACCCATTCGGGTGGGGGGGCGGTTGCGGCTCTTTGCTCACGGTTGGAGACTGCATGTCTCAGACCAGTGGATTCAGGAGGTGGTGTCCTCCGGGTACAAGATAGAGTTTGCAGCCTGGCCGCCCCCAAGATTCATCAGATCCCGGATGGTTCAATGCCTCCTGTCAGCTCAGGGCTTGCGGCTTACGATCCAAAGCCTTTTGGATTTGGGAGTCATCTGTCCTGTGCCTTCCCAGGAAAGGGGCAGAGGCTTCTACTCCAATCTGTTCACGGTTCCCAAAAAGGAGGGGTCCCTGAGGCCCATCCTGGATTTGAAGCGCCTCAAGAAATTTGTCAGGTTCAAGCATTTTCGCATGGAGACTCTGCGCTCGGCGGTCAGTTCCCGGGCAATTTCATGACTTCTGTGAACATCAAAGATGCTCACCTTCATGTTCCAATCTTTCCAGGTCATCAGAGATGTCTCAGGTTCGCTCTGGAGGATCAGCACTACCAATTTGTGGCCCTACCGTTCGGTCTTACCTCGGATCCTCGGGTCTTCACCAAGGTGCTGGCGGGGGTGATGGCTCTTTCTCTCAGGGCATTCGCATCCTTCCTTATCTGGACGACATTCTGATTGCGTCTCAGTCCTTCCATCAAGCCGAGCTGGATACCCAGATGGTGGTCTCCACACTTGAGTCCTTTGGTTGGGTGATCAACTATCCCAAGTCTTCTCTATCTCCGTCCTTGGTGAGGTCCTTTCTGGGCATGACTCTGGATACATCTCAGGTTGAGGTTTTTCTGCAGAAGGTGGAGAGCCTGCAGACGCTGGCACGGTCTCTTTCTTGCCCTTACCCCTCCATTCGGCAGGGGATGCAGCTGGTGGGCCTGATGGTGTCCTGCTTCGAGGCAGTCCCCTTTGCTCAGTTTCACATGAGACCTCTTCAGTTGCACCTCTTGTCAGTTTGGGATCGGGATCCTGTGTCCCTGGATCAGAGATTTGTTCTGTCCCCTCTGGTCAGTCAGTCCCTCTCGTGGTGGCTGGACTCAAGGAATCTCCTAGTGGGCAGGACCTTTCTGCCTCCGTCCTGGGAGACTGTCACCACAGATGCCAGTCTGACAGGTTGGGGGGGGCTTTTGGAAGTCTCTGAAGTTCCAGGGTCAGTGGGGCCCTCAGGAGGCCCATGCTCCCATCAACATTCTGGAACTGCGGGCGATAAGGTTGGTTCTTTTCCAGTTGACTCCGCACCTTTGGGCTCGGGCTGTTCAGATCCACTCGGACAACCGGACGATGATTGCCTACATCAATCATCAGGGAGGGACTCGGAGCAAGCAAGCCCTCAAGGAAGTGTCCCTGATACTGTCCTGGGCGGAGGAGAATGTTCCCTTCATATCGGCAGTTTACATCCCGGGAGTGGAGAATCTGGAAGCAGAGTCTTTGAGCAGGGGGATGTCTCGGCTGGGGGAGTGGTCCCTCAGCGTAAGGGTATTTCACTCTCTTTGCCACCGCTAGGGTCTGTCGGATGTGGACCTGTTTGCTTCACGTCACAATCACAAACTTCCATTCTTTGTCTCTCTGTCACAGGATCCATTGGCCTTTGCCACGGATGCGCTGGCAATGCCTTGGAAGGGGTTTCGGCTCCTCTATGTTGTTCCCTCTGTTTCCTCTGTTGTGCAAGGTACTGCGCAAGGTAGCCCAGGAAGGGGTGCCAACCTTTCTAGTGGCCCCCTGTTGGCCAAGAAGGGGTGGTTCGCAGACATTGTGTAGTTGGCAGTAGATCAGTATGTCCTGCCCAAGGATCCAGATCTGCTCACTCAGGGGCAGCTGTGCCATTCCAATTTACAAACGCTGGCTTTGACGGCTTGGCTGCTGAAACCTCCATCTTGATGGAAAAGGGTTTGCCTGCCTCTGTTGTTAATACCATGATTAGGGCTAGGAAGAAGTCCTCGTCCTTTATCTGCTACAGGGCGTGGCATGATTACATAGCCTGGTGTGGGTCCAAATCTCTTCCCTGTCGGGTGTTTTCTGTTCCCAGGATTCTGGAATTCTTGCAACATGGTTTGGATTTGGGCCTTCAACTTAGTACCCTCAAAGGTCATGTTTCAGCTCTGGCAATTTTTTTCTGAAGATTTTTGCCAGTCACCGTTTGGTTAAGACTTTTTTCCAGGGGGTTTCTCATGTGCGCCCGCCACGTAAACCTATGTTACCAGTTTGGGATTTGAATCTGGCGTTACCTGCTCTGCAGGGTCATCCTTTTGAGCCTCTCCGTGAGGCCGCTTTGCCCATCTTGACTCTTAAGGTAGCCTTTTTGGTGGCTATCACTTCTGTCAGGCATGTTTCTGAGTTGGCGGTGCTTTCCATCAAACCTCCTTATTTTGAGCGACACAAGAACAAGGTGGTGTTTCGGTTTAAGCCAGATTTCTTGCCTAAGGTTGTGTCTGCTTTTCATCTCAATCAGGACATTGTCTTGCCTTCCTTGTGTTCTAATCCTGCTAATTCCAAGGAGAGGACTCTGCATTCTTTAGATGTGGTCAGGGTTCTGAAGTTTTACTTGGTAGCTACTGATTCTTTCAGGAAGACTGATGCTCTTTTTGTTCTTCCTTCTGGTCCTAGGAAGGGTTTGCCTCTGGCTAAGTCCACTATCAGCTAGTGTATTTGTCAGGCGGTGGGGCAAGCCTATTCTGCTAAGGGGAAGGAACCTCCCTTCCGCCTTACTGCTCATTTCACTCGCGCTATTGGTGCCTCTTGGGCCTTTCAGCACCAGGCTTCTGTTGAACAAGTTTGTAAGGCCGCAACTTGGTCTTCTGTTCATACTTTTTCCAAGTTTTACAAGGTTGATGTTAGGGCCTCAGCTGATGCTGCTTTTGGCCGCAAAGTTCTTCAGGCGGCAGTGGTTTAATCTGCCCGCCTTTGTTCTTTGGGGATCCCACCCTACTTTACGGACACTGCTTTTGGACGTCCCAAGCGTAAAGAATTTGGTGAAACAGGACGTGCTGTATACTTGAAAAAATACAATTCTGTGAGTACTCACCTGTAGAATTGAAATTGTAGTATACAGCACGTCCTGTTTCACCCCTCCCTTGTTATCATTATTCTTGGTTACCTCTGTATGGTGATTTGTTTATATGTTTGGTTGGGGTTTCCTTCATTATTATTCTCCCGGCTTCTTGTCTAACTGCTTTGTAGCACTGGGAATTTGTGGGAGGTTCCTGTCCTTTTATAGGGCCGGGAGATGCCACAAGTCTCTTCTGCAGTCCACTGCGCCACCTTGTGGCAGATATCTCAAACGTAAAGAATTTGGTGAAACAGGACGTGCTGTATACTACAAAATCAATTCTGCAGGTGAGTACTCACAGAATTGTATTTTTATGTCAGTTTCTATTGCCATTTATGCGTACCTAAAGCCTCTTTGGCACAAAGTTAATCTGATCCACAGGAACCCTTATCCATTCCCTCCTAAGGCCTATGTGTCTGGGTAGTTGGAGGGTGTTGCATAGGACCCCTGAATTCCAGGCATTCCAGGACTTTTCCCTGCACAGCATTAAAAAGCAAACATCACACTGCAATTTCTTTCCAGAAAAGCAGTATGCAAAAAAAGATAAAAAGAAACAACTATTTTTATGTACCATAGCAAACATACGGACATCCAGTTGTGGCCGAGTTGGTAGGGGAATGGAGGTTGAAATGTATGCAAATGTTTTGCCATTTCTATTACCTTCTATAGCAGACCAACTGTCCAAAAAGAGTAGGTCCATTGAACACCACATCTCATAATTTTGGATGCCTTGCTGTGCAAGCCTGCCCCAGGAGGTGAAGGAAGGCAGAAGTGGTATGTTAGCTTTGGCCTCAGGCATACAGGGCTGGTGCATGTCTAGGTAAGGCCACAGGCATGACACACAGACAAAATCTACCTGTTTATTATATTGCAGTATTGCATTGAAGTGCTCTAGCCATAACTTGAAATTTTAAAAAGCTTATTTAAACAAATACAATATTGAAAAAAATGCTTCTTCTTTTCAGTATTTTTGTCATACACAAATAATTTTGGTGTATGGGATAGGTCCCAGCTTTATTTCACCATCATCAAAGCTTTTCTCTGCTCCCATCATGCAGGTATTCAGATTTGGGGCCTTATTTATCACGGGCTAGCGCCAGGTAGTGTCTGACGAGCGCCAGGTACCGCCAGCTATCTGCGGCTACCAACTCAAGTACGCTCGGCAGCGGTCACAATGACGCATTTATCAAGCAAAATGAGGCTAGCGCCAGCGAGAGCGACGGCTAGCGCGGCATTCATCATGAAGCCACCTGGACCGAACAGCGCCGCTGCAAATTCCTTCACAGCGCCAGGTATGAGCTGTCGCTCCCTGGCGATGTCCAATGCATTTTAATGGAGCAATCTATAATTAATCATAATTAATTGGTATTAATTTTTTTTTTTTTTTTTAATGTCAAAAATTCGGAGACCACTTCTGCAATGTTAGGATTTACTTTTAAGTAAAAAAAAAATGTAAAAAAAATTTGTGCAGAATTGATCTAACAGGTCTGATATTAATGTATTCATATTACAAAATGATTCTAAAAACATGTATAATGTTACAATCAAAAAATATGGTTGTTTAGGGGTTAAAAACTAGTTAACACCCATCGCCGCCAGCGCTCTGGGGTTTAAACTAGGAATGGACAGCGACAGCAAATTCGGAGCGTGATTTGTTAATGAATATGAAGCTAGCCGTTCGCTCTGGCCATTCGTTGTCAGGCGCTCACATACAACGCTGAACCTGTGAAACAGCGACCCCTAAGCCCGTATTCAACATTACCGCACACCGACTGAGTCGCTGTCAACAAGCTAACGCCGGCCAAGCACAGCGAATACTGGCTGGCGCTGAAAAAATCACGCTACAGTCGCTCATCTGGCGCTACCTGGCGCTATTAATGAATCGGCCTCAAAATATGAATAAACGCTACTGTAGTTGTAAGATTGACTGGTTTGCCAGTGATCAAAAAAGCTACAAACAAAAAAAGCACCTCACATAAACACAGGCAATGCTGTATTTTATGTAGCAGTACTTCACTGATTCTGTACTCCGTATTATCACCTGTCCGTTATCTCAGCCACTGAGTTGCCATCCTCCAACATTTACCCCCGGGGGGCCTTCTAGAGAGTATGATTGACAGATCCCTGTAAAAAGAAATGCTTCCCAGTTTCCTATTGGCTATTAGCTCTAAATAGCTCACCCACCCCACTTCCACAGACCATACTGCTCTATACTATAGCTGGAAAAAGGTCAGTATTTCCATCTGGATTTAACTGCAGCAGGGTGATTTTTTTGAAAACACATAATTTGATTAAAAAAATTTAAGTAAAATCATTGTAATGTTTATTAAATTTCTCCTGCACATTTCTACCACTGATTAAAACAAATTATCTACATTTTAATTAAGTATGGAAACCAACTAAAGAAATTAGCTAGGTTTAAATGAATTCTGAGTGGTAATGAATATTGGATACACGTGAAATATAATCACAAGTTTATTAATCATTTCACTTACTGTCAAGTCATGTTTTTATTTTGCATTCTCTTGTTAATTGGATCGAGAAAATAAAGTGATAGCTGCTTTTGAAATATTAAATGACTGAGAGATCAATATGCATGCAGTTAGTTTCAGTATAGGGAGGAATCACATGGTGTCAAATCGTGTTTTAAATTGTAGCTCAGTTCTAATTACAAAATAATTTCACGTATGAAAGAATAATGAAAATAGCTTCTACTTATTTACTAAATGGCAAAGATTACTGGATACATTCCCCTTCTCTTGGCTGATATTTAAAGTAAAATTTGGATAATTTCTTCACCTCATTGCAGCTATAATGTCTATTTTTTTGTAGCGTACTCTATGCTAGGGAGTGTCTTGATTCACAGGGCTCACTAAACTAACCTAACCTTCCCTCCTAACACCATCAGGGAGACCATTAGAGAGATACTCACCTCCCTCTAATAGGAAACAGGAATAGCTACACACATGCTTTCACTGGAGTGTGCAGCTATTTCCATATCTCATAATGAGCTCCATGCATAATTTTGATCTTAAATGAACAGTCCAGGCAATAGTAATAATACTAATACTAATAATAATGCCGCTGTCCTTTAGCCTTCTCAGTGTGAGCAAGTCCAGCAAAGTGCAACCCACGTGGCATGCAGGGACAGGCTCACTTCTGCTGAGAGACAGGGGCGTTGGTGCCCAACTGGGACAGCTAATCCTCAATGACAAATGTAGAAAAGAAGGTGTCAGCTTGATCATCCATAAAAGTCCAAAGCT
Organism: Gastrophryne carolinensis; assembly: GCA_027917425.1. Lineage (NCBI taxonomy): Eukaryota > Metazoa > Chordata > Amphibia > Anura > Microhylidae > Gastrophryne > Gastrophryne carolinensis. Next base: position 112,470,066 of record CM051235.1, read on the forward strand.
TTATTGTCATTCCTTAAACCGGACATTCAGCATAATTTAATGAAAAGCCCAAACCCTTAAAAAACTATTCCACAGCATCTAAAACTGATATATTTTACAGTTTTAGTCACTTATTATTCTTTCCCCCACTGGGCTGCAACTCTGTTCAGGACTCTAGCATAGGGGCGCCGCCATCTTGTCTCAGAAGCATCACATACTGAGGAGAGCAGGGGGGGGAGAAGTGCAGGGGGCGGGGTTATAGCTGTGCTTTGCACAGACAGAGCAGAGCTGGGGTCAGCGAAAAGTCAGCAATCCCAGAATGCAGAGCGACACAGTCAGAAGGCACTTCCTGTTTGCAGGCTGCCTGATGATCCATGAACCGCCATCTTGGATGTTTAAAGGCTCATAACATGCAGTAGATGCAGATAGGATGATTTTTAATGTGAGCAATCTGTATGTACAGGGTGTGAGAAACATATAAGATAGACTGTTATTCAGATTGAAGGTCCGCTTTAAAATGTAGTAATGACAGTCCAGGAGTACAGGCACAATTCAAAACAGAAAATAAACCATCATTGCGTTTAAGCCCAGTCAGGCTCTTAATCATGACTTACAGACCTGCTATAGCATGCATATGTACAAGAGAAACACATGGGAAAGGTCAGAAACTCCTTGCTGCCTCATTATTGTCTGGCCTGTTCCTTTAGATGTGGGGGGTGCTTAGTTTATTTTGCACTTTAAAAGCTAACCGTATGGCAGTCAAATGAAGACAATGAGCCACATAGAGTAGCAAGCTTTTCAGTTGGTTAAGTTGGTCAGTTTGACACATTTCAATGAATAATCTCCTTATTATGCATCCACCAGCAAGTGCTGGTGGAAACACTCTCAGGGCAGACCAAAATACTTTCTGTACCACGCTAGCATCTTAAGCTTAGAGGCAAACTGAGGCCTGTCCAATTCTTAGTGCAAATGTGGAGCAACACAGTTATAATCCTCTGCTGCTACACATTAGACTGTATATCCTGTCATTGTTTTTCACCCAAGGCTTTTTATTACATTTAAGGACTAAAAAAATAGTACTATCTAGCATGATCTATTTTAGAAAATCTTAGCAATTAAATGTATATTAACTATGCATATTGTTTAAATAATTGTTGCTCTGTAGATGAGATGTATTAAAACTGGACATTTTCTGCTCAAAGCAGAAAAATATTTGCTATAAAGGTCATCACAGCTGTCATTTGTAAGTTTATGTGGCTGATTGAAGTCCCTGTTCAGGTAAACATAAGAAGTAATCATTACATTCTGCTTCTCCTTAAAGCTTCCTCATGGTCCAATAATCTATTACTCACCCAAGGGGGTATTCCCAGACACCAATTAGGTGTCTGGGCATACCCCCTGCTTGTATGGACATTAAAATAAATAGCTCATCTGTAGCTCTCTTTAGCTGGCAGCGGCAAAATTTCTGGGCAAACAAAACTGTGAAAAGTCAATATAGTCCAGTCTCACTGAAGCCAGTGTTCCACACCAGCCATTATATGAAGACAAACATGTTATATGTACAGTTGATCAACAGCATAGTCAATATAAAATGCCTATCCCTCTTCCTCTAACACCAATCATTCCATCTATGGACAGAATAAGGACCTGGTGTTGCTGGAGCATTCACTTTTTGGCTTTTAGCATTTATTCCTCTATTTTGCTGTCCTTCTCAAAGGTTGCTAAGCATGTGGCTCTTGAGTTAGCAGACAATGCTTTTGGGGGCTACTTATCCCGGTCCTGTGCCCATGACCCAGCAGACTTCCTGTTGCTGGGAATTTAGTGCAGTTGAGCGGGCGCCAGTTTTGTTTATTGTTGCATTTTATCTTTAGTCCAGTGTTTTCTAGATAGTTTTGTCTCACATTAATGTTAGCATTATGTTGTATTTCCCTGTCTAGTTTATTTCCCTAATCTGTATTTGGTTGTGTTTTGACTGTTGACCCTGTTTTCTAGGCTTTGGTGCAGACAAAGTCGCTTAGTCCTCTTCCTAGCAGAAAGCCCTGTCTGTGGGTCAGTCTGTGAGATACCTATTTTGTAGATTTTGTAGATTATTAAAGGCTATGGTGGGGACTGTGTGCTCAGTCAAATAGAGAACTGCACTGATAAGTGGACTGCCAAGCCCCCCTTCAAAAATGGATAGGGGCCCTGATTTTGCATTCTGCTGCAGATACTAGCTTCCTTTGACTGTATTGATTATCTTTTGTTAAAAGAAAACAGTTCACAAAGTAGCTTTTTGTTTTAAATTGTCTGCTTATTTTTAAATTCCAGGCTGTGTGTAAACATCAGTTATAAAGTGGATGAAAGTGGCTTTTGTTACTTTATGCATTGCTATACAATTACATTTATAATTATGTGGCTAATTGTGACTAATTGGCTAATGCCTAATTGTGTCACAGATTTTCTATCGTGTTTTTGATTTATTCTGTATTTAGTAGATCATTGCAAATGTTGACACTCCCCTGTGCAAGTACAAGTGATTTTCTTTTTCTTTCAGGTAGACATCTCGTGAACAGCCAGTAGGTGGCCATAATGTATGGCAGTCAAACAATTCTTGTAATAATCACCTTTTTAGCATTCGCCGTTGCTTGTTTCCAAAGAGATTCTACAGTGAAGAACAGAAAAATAATTTATCTTGAATTCAATTATTTCAAAATGATCTGTTCCTTCACAGAACACCTGAGAACAGGGTTAGTTAGTAATTGTTTAGCACTACATCCTACTTTAAATCATAGTCAATAAACAAAATGAAAGGGAACCGACAATTTCCTTTTCCAGTCCTTAAGGTGTTTATGAACTGCAAAAGTAAATGTAATTGATTCAGGATTATTTATCAGTTCCTTTTCTAATACAAGTACTTCATATATTCAAACAGACACACATATTACAGATTTGTTTTTTCATTTTTACATTGCTGCAATTGTACCAGGATTGTACAAACAAGAACATATAGCCGCCTACTCGTGTTTGAGTCTGTTCTTTTTTGCCCAGTGGAGGAACACAATATTCAGCAATCTAGGATCCTCTGGCTGCAGTTTGGTGTGTGCTCTCTGCCACTCCCTATGCTTGTTAGTTAAAATGGACAAAATGGGTGTTATTCCGAGCGCGGGGGTATCCCATTGCTGATGCACCCCTGCGCATTAACAGCATAATAAGGGAGAATTATTTTCTTTCTCCTCAGTCTCCTGGAGAAATCAAGCGCTCTTGGCCACCGCAATCACGTGGTTGTCTACTCTCGGCCAAGTGCTAGCAACCATGTGACCACGGTCTTCAGGGGGCCGAGAAGAAAGGTAAGAATTCTACTGTGTACCATCATAAATTTACAATTCCGGTGCCCCCCAGTGCATTTGCATTTGAAGAGTATAGTGTATTTAACAATTAACAATTTTGATGGAGAGGTTATTTTCACATAAATTAACTGCTATAAAAAGTATATTAATATGACCCCCCCTTGACACCTGAGTAGTTTTTTAGCCCTTTTCAATTGCTTCTGTCATTTTGTTTGTGTTTTGTGAGCTCTGTTGGGAAAGTACAGGATGCGCATAAGTGTCACCAGGATAGAAAAGTCATCTATCACATTGAAAGATCCTCCAATTGGAGCCCAGTCTAGCCCAGTGAGTAAGTAAGTGATGCTTGACCTTCATTGTATGACCTCAAACCTGTCCTTTGGTTGAGCTTGATGTCTCTTTTCAGCCATATTAACTGTGTAACAATGTAATTGTGTGTATGACCTTGCTCAAAACTGCTAACTAAACAATAATCTGTTCTGTGTAAACAGTGCACAACGATTATAATAATTGCAATGATGGTTAATGTTTGTCTTTGAATGGCAATATTCACCAGTCATATTTCAATTAATTGAAATATGTACATGTGTTGTGGATCACTGGTGCATGTGATGCAGTGCCCTGCCTTAAAGTTTATGTCTTGGCATGCACCTACTTCCTCCTGCCTTATTACCCTTTGGAACAGCCTAAAATATGTATAGCTGCTTTATTTGCTTCAGTTTCTGGGTCATGGCGTGCTGTGAAGGTCATGGCACAGTTTTGGGAGTCATAAGCATGCTCGGCTGTGGTCAGACGCAGCTGCCGGACCACTCTGGCTTGCTGTGCTCACTCAAGATGTAGCTGTTAGACCACTTTTCTGTGCGGTCCTAGAGAGATAAAAGTTATTGTGGCTTTGGGGCTTATAGTCCCTTTCAAATTCATATTTCTTAAGGGACCCTAAACTTGTTTATTTAGTATATGCAGAAATATTCTCTAGTCATATTAAAAAGTAGGTGAGTTTTTATTTAAGGATTTCAGGGAAGATTCATGCTGTATCGAATTTTCCCTGAAATTTGAAGTGAACTCAAAATAAACAGGTTTGCTCAAGTTTGAGGCACCTCCCACCTTTCACCTTATCCCCTTTTCCAGTGTATTGGCACTGTATTGGTGTAAGCACCCTGGGTCTTAATGTAAAAGATATTTATGTTGTGATTGTAAAACAATAATATTTTCATTATGATTAAAATGCTGCTTCAAACTTAATAGCACAAGACACATTTTAAGAAAAATATCCAGAAATCTTATAAGTTAATATTATCCAGTAAAACAAAATAATTCATAGCACATGGCATTGGTTTTATTCTAGGGGTCTGACTGTGATTAGCTGAGAGGAGCCTTCCGAAGCCACAATAGGAAATGTCTGCTATGTAAAACTCACTTGGTATGTGGAGTTTTCTTAATTTTATACGTGCCATTCTTATTCCATGCAGAGCATAACAAATACACAGATTACTAGTTGCAATTAAATCAATTTGATTAAGTACGTTAGTATTTACTGCAAGCCCTCAGGTGAATAGCTTTAGCAGTATGGTGGACTAAACACCAATTATGTGTTGCTTTTGCTACAGTTTGGGAAGATTTATTTTATTTTCCTGTGTTGTCACAACGAATGGGAAAAATTGGTATTGCTGAATTAAAAAAGTTGTAGTCTGCATATCAGGATTCCTGTGAGATACCCCCCTTATTCCTAGTTAGATGATCTTCTCGGTTGGCTACCTAGATTTCCTTATGCAAGACGGACAGCCTATTCAATATAAAATGAAGAATGGCCAGTCACTGTAAGTTCATGACCTAATTTGAATATCAAATTTCCAAAAAACGAGCTCTATTTGCAAAATATTTCAAAATAAACATGCTTCATAGCAAGCAGAGAAGTTACATGCTCACCTCAAAAAAGAAAAAAAACTCCACCAAACTTGTTTTCTTTTACTCAAAAAAATAAAAAAAAATGTGTGGCAGGATTTTGAACATATCATTTAAATTTTACAGGCAAACTCTGCTCAACTCTTAACATTATGTGCCCTGAACCCCTAACTGTGGGAAACAATAGATTGAAAGAATTGTGGAATAGGCATGGGTGGACATGGCCTTTGTACAGCCTCACATTGAAAGGAGTGGGCACCTCCGTACTCTGTACCTCCATACTCCTGGGGCTTCCCTGTATGGTGCCTCCCATTGTTTTCAGTGGGAGCTGGCTGTACGGAGGCAGTGCCCCTCCACCAGCCAGGAACCCGGAGGCACAGCTCCCGGCTTTTAAAACTGGGGCTGCAGGAGTCAGGGAGCAGTAGAATGTTAGGTGGATCTTAGGGGAGTTACCTCTTGGATTGCTGGGCACTAAAATATTAGGAAAAGTCCATAGAACTTTGCCTTTAAAGTGGACCAAAACCCAGGATTTTGACTATCCTGGGTTTTGGTCCTTTCCCCCGGGGCACCCCAATCGGGGTTGCCCCACTGTGTGAAACCCCCCAGATCACCCGAAGAAACTCACCTCATCCTGGTCCTATGGCGCATGCACGGCTGTTTGTCTAATCAGCGCACTCAGAGCCGTTGATGTCATGCCATTTAAGACAGCATCTAAAGACAGCGGCTCCGAGTGCTGGCCGGCCGCTCTTCCCTCTAACAGGGAGTGTGCCCACGCTGGCCATTCACAAATGGCTGGCACGTGCTCGCGCCTTGCTACAGGGATAGCTGGGATGTGTCCGTAGCCCGCACATACGCCGATGGACCGGGAAGAGAGGTAAGTGAACAGGTCGACCTGGGGGTTTCACACAGCAGGGCATCCTGATTTTGGATGCCCCAGAGGGAGGGAAACGATCAACCCAGTAATCTTACAGATTCCAAGCCGATCAAGCTGGGTTTTGAGCCACTTTAAACACTCTAATATATTGCTTGATGGTTAAAATGATGTATATACAACATACAAATTGTGATAGCAATATGTTCAAAGGCTGGCTTAGGAGACAAGGTGTTAGTATGGAGCAGGTCATCCCCTGTAAAAGCAGTTTGTTACATTCACAAACCTGTCAGTTCCATCTTCTTTCCAATCATCTTCTTTCCAATAGAAGAAAAAAATGTGGTTGAAATGTATTTGCTGAAAGGCATAAAAGTAACCCCTTCTTTTACTACCGAGTGTACTTATGCAGATCTACTGTATATTATTTGAATGTCATCAATATGTTTTGTATACAAGATTTTGGTTTTAGTTTAGGACACTGATATCAAACTGTAGCTGGTATGTGAAGACTACATTTGACTCTGGCCACTGATTTATATTGTGCATGTTAACAAAAGGTAGTGCTGGCAGGAGGAAGAGTAATGCTAAAGGTACAGTGCTACATTTTTATTCAATATCTACTATAATTTCTGCAAAGTTGTGTGCCTTTGTGTAGAAATAATTTTAATATTCTAAGTATGTCCCACACCCCGCTTCAGAAGTCATTACACTTGGGTTATACCGACCTGTAGAGAGCGATCTTGCAGAGATGTCATGAAAAAAGTGAGCCCCTCCCGGTCCATAAATACCTGGTACCTCCCACTCATTCCCCAGTCTTTCATCTCTGCAGATGGCGAGCAAGTCAGAAGATGGATCTCTCCTCCTTGCAGGTAGCCGGGGTAACTCCCAGCCCGCTTGTTAGTCTATTTCTGCCTGGACCCCCTTTCTTAGTATTCACCTTGCCTCCCAGCCTAGGCTTCTGGTCCGGGCAAGGGTAGACGGCACCTAGTGGTGCTTAGGAGCTACATCCACCGTGAGACCCCATACTAAGGGGTAGGCGGTTTGCCGGGTTGGTGATCCCGGTTAGGGATGCCCCGTCCCTTGCCCTTCCACCTTCCAGCGTGGATTCCCCCTCTCCCAGATTGCTCTTGCTCCTTAGAGGGGGGGGGGGGTTCTCCCTTAGTGTAATCATTTTTTATTGTCAGATGTATTTTTTGTTGTGTGTGTGTGATTCACTTGGGGCACCTTTCATGGAGGACTCAGCTGGCGCCGGCTGTGCCGCGGCACCGGCCGTTGTGGCAGCTTCGGCGGGGAGCTTCTTCCCCTCAGGTGCGGTTGGTAGGGGGGCGGGGTTGGGCGCTGAGCGCGATCGCCTACGGCCCGCCCCCTGTGCTCCTGGTGCCGCTGCGGAGCCTGGCCTTTGGCCGGGAGCGGCGTTGTCGTCAGGGGGGAGGAGCGGGGCCGGACGCGACGCGCGAACCACGCTGGCCCGCCCTTCTTCTCCCTCTGCTTCTCGGGTCTCTCGCCTCTGGCTGGATGGGCGCCATCTTCCTCCGTGAGTGACCCTTGGGGCCTCATTACCTTCATGACATGCATATACATATATATTTATATATAGATCCTTTATGTTATTTATTACAGTATGTCTGCCTCTGTGTGCTTGGGCATGATTGAGGTGCTGATTAGCCCTGTATTCTGTCTTCCAGGTGGACCCTTGTTGGATCCTAAAGGGGTCCTCCCGGTCCTAGAGTTCCTGGTTTAATTTCAGAACTCCCCATAAATCCTCCCACTCGGGACACAGAAGGGGCATCCCGGGTCTCTTATATTGCGTAATTCCCTTGGGTATTGCGACTACCAATAAAATCACCATATGGAGGCTTCCCAGGATACCGGGCTCGGGCTCCCCTCGGGGCAACCCTGGCAGTGTTTGGGGTGTGGGGCATCCCTTACAGGGGATGATGTATTCCTTTGCATACCATGTGCACAGCAGACTATTACGCGGCAGTCCGGATCCCATGCGTCTGGTTCTGCGCCGCCGGTCCCTTCTCCTACCCCTCCCTGCCTGACCCGTACCCCGTGTGATGTTGTCACGAGTGGGGAGTCGCAATCTGAGGTGTGTGCCAGATTGTCCAATCTTGAAAAATTATTTTCTAGCGCTGTGGCCAAAAAGGCCCCGGCTAAGAGAAAGCACTTGTCTCCCAGCCACACAGGCTTCTGATCTTGAGGAGTTTGATTCATTGGACTGGTCTGATTACCCCCCGCTAGAGGAAGGGGAGCTTTTTGAGGAGTCGGATGGTTCTGACGATCAGCAGTTTGTGGGCGCTGATGCTGAGCGGGGTCAGGGGGATTCTTTGGATACCCCTAAGGTCCTGGCTCATATGTTTGAGGTTTTGGCAATCTCTCCTCCTGACCCTTCTGCAGAAGGGGGAGTTCTTTGAAGAGGCTAAGCCGCGCTTAGAATTCGATAATCAAAGGCATTTTGACTGCATTATTCTTAAGGAATGGGAGAGGCCTACTCGGCTTTCAGGTGTCCCTCGGGGTTGGGATAAGAAATATCCCTTTCCGGTGGATGCGGTGAAGCGCTGGTCGTCCCCTCCCGAGGTGGACGCCCCTGTTTTGCATTCTCCTGACTGTACTACTCTCAAGGACGGTGAGGACAAACACATTGACCAGATGGCTTGTCACGGGTTTGCCAGCGTCGGGTCGGCCTTGCGGCCTGTCTGTGCTTCTGCGCTTTTAATAGTGGCTTCTAGGTCGGTTGTCAGGGACCTGTTGTCTACCCCCAGGCTTGACCCAGCTAGCGATGAGTTCACCTCCCTTAAGCGGTGCAAATAGTTTTTGTCATTTGTGCTAGCTGCCCTGGATGACACCATGGTGATGTGTAGTAGAACTTCGGCCTTGCTGGTGGCTATTCGGCGATCGGTTTGGTTGAGCCGGCGGTGTCCAAAAAGTCGCTTACGGCTCTTCCCTTTCTGGACTTGCGGCTCTTTGGAGAAAAATTGGATTCGGTCGCAAAAGGAGGTAGGTTACCTCAGCGAAAGAAGCTACGTCATCCCTTTTGGGGGGGGGGCGGATTCCTTTACCCCTTCCTTTCGTGGGGCCAGAGCTGGACGGGGATTGGCTGTCTTCTCCTCCAGAGGTGATTCCTGCACCAGGGGAAGAGGACGTGCCCGTCCAGGTCACAGCTGGGGCTTCAAGCCCAAAGCCGCTGCTAAGCCGGCTCAGCAATGAGGGGGCGCCCTCACCCTTGCGGGTGGGGGGATGGCTGTGACACTTCTCTCCGGTCTGGGACCAGGAGGTCTCGGACAGATGGATTTGGGAAGTGGTGTCTGCCGGTTACAAACTGGAGTTTGAGATCCGGCCTCCTCCCAGATTCTTCAGGTCTCGGGTGCCCTTGGATCCTCTGGCCGCGCAGGGGCTCCGGGCGGCAGTAAAAGATCTCCTGGACATGGCTTTCATCTGCCCGGTGCCTCACCCGGACCGGGGCCTGGGATGCTATTCCAATGTGTTCACGGTGCCCAAGAAGGATGGCTCCGTTCGTCCCATCCTGGATCTGAAGTTTCTCAAAAGGTTTATCCATCCCAGGAAGTTCTGCATGGAAAATCTGCGCTCAGCCATAAATTCGCTTCCTCAGGAGGACTTCATGACGTCCATAGACATCAAGGATGCTTATCTGCACGTTCCAATCTTCCCGGCACATCAGAGATTTCTCAGGTTCATGGTGGAAGATCGGCATTTTCAGTTTGTGGCTCTTCCGTTTGGCCTTACCTCGGCTCCAAGGGTTTTCACCAAGGTGCTGGCGGGGGTGATGGCCCTCCTCAGAGCCCAGGGTATCCGCATCGTGCCTTATCTGGACGATCTGCCTATTATGGCATCCGTGGTAGCCACTCTGGAGAGATTCGGCTGGGTGATCAACTATCCCAAGTCCTTCCTCTCTCCGTCCAGAGTGGTGGTGTTCCTGGGAATGTCTCTGGATACTTCTCAGTCCAGGGTGTTCCTCCCCCGGCCCAAGGTTCTTTTGATTCAGGAATTGACTCAGCTTCTCCTATCCATCCCTCGTCCGTCCATCCGGCTGGGGATACGACTGGTGGGATTGATGGTGGCTTCGTTCGAGGCGGTTCCCTTTGCCCAGTTTCACACAAGGACGCTCCAGCTCCATCTCTTGGCGGCCTGGGACAGGTCCCAGCTGTCTTTGGATCAGTCTTTTCTGATGTCCCCCCGGGTTCGGCATTCCCTTCGGTGGTGGCTGGAACCGAGCAATCTGCTGAAGGGCAGATCCTTTCTGACTCCTCATTGGGAGACTGTCACCACGGATGCCAGCGTGTCAGGTTGGGGGGGGGTTTGGAAGGATCTTCAGTTTCAGGGACTGTGGGGGCCTCAGGAGGCTCACGATCCCATCAATGTTCTGGAGCTGAGAGCCATCAGGTTGGTTCGGGCTCACTAGTCTCATCAGTTACGGGGCCTACCGGTTCAAGTTCGGTCGGACAATCGGACGGCGGTCGCCTACATCAATCACCAGGGAGGGACTCGCAGCAGGCGTGCCCTCAAGGAAGCGTCTTTGATCCTGGCTTGGGCAGAGAGCAATGTCCCATGCATCTCGGTGTACATTCCGGGAGTCGAGAACACGTAGGCGGACTCCCTGAGCAGGTGCTCATCTCACCAGGGAGAATGGTCTCTCAGCCCCAAGGTGTTTCAGTCACTTTGCCACCGGTGGGGGACTCCGGAGGTGGACCTCTTTGCCTCTCGTCACAATCACAAGCTTCCGGCATTTGTGTCTCTCTCGCGGGATCTGCTGGCTCTGGCAGTGGATGCCATGTCTCTGACCTGGAGGGATCTGGGGTTTCTGTATCTGTTCCCTACGTTTCCCATAGTGGGCAAAGTGGTGCGCAAGCTGGCCCTAGAGGGTGCGTCAGCAATCCTGGTGGCTCCAAGATGGCCAAGACAGGTTTGGTTCGCAGACGTGGTAAGGTTGGCAGTGGATCAGTTAGATCTGCCCCTTCTGCCGGATCTGCTCACTCAGGGTCCACTGCTCTACCCCAATTTACCAACGCTGGCTTTGACGGCGTGGCTGCTGAAACCTCCATCTTGAAGGAGGAAGGTCTTTCTGATGCTGTCATTCAGACTCTGGTTAGGGCTAGAAAGAAGTCTTCCTCTGCCATCTATTATATGATTTGGAGGTCTTATATTGATTGGTGTGAGGTCCGGGCTTTGCCTTGCAGGGTATTTTCTATCCCTAGGGTTTTGGAATTTCTGAAACATGGTCTGGACCTGGGTTTGCTGAAAGGGCACGTTTCTGCCCTGGTGGTGTTCTTTCAAAGGTCTTTTGCACTTCATCCTGTGGTTCAGACCTTTTTCCAGGGGGTTACGCATGTGCGGCCTCCTAGGAAGCCGTTGCTCCCAGTTTGGGATTTGAATTTGGTTCTTTCTGCTTTTCAGGGTCCTCCTTTTGAACCCTTGCAGGATATTGCTCTTTTTACGTTTACTCAGAAGGTTGCGTTTTTGGTTGCCATCACTTCCGTTTGGGGTGTATCGGCGTTGGCGGCTTTGTCCACTAAGGCTCCTTACTTTGAGAGGCATCAGGACAAGGTTGTTTTACGCTTCAAGCCAGATTTCCTCCCTAAGGTGGTCTCTGCCTTTCATCTTAATCAGGACATTGTTCTACCCTCCTTGTGTCCTAAGCCCAGCAATGACAAGGAGAGGGTCTTGCATTCTCTGGATGTGGTTCGCTGTGTGAAGTACTATTTGGTGGCTACTTCTCCTTTTCGTAAGACTCACGCCCTTTTTGTGGTGCCCTCCGGGCCTAGGAAAGGTTTGGCGCCCGCCAGGTCTTCCATTAGTAAATGGATTCGACAGGCCATTGTTGGAGCCTATTGTGCCAAGGGGAAGATTCCCCCTTTTCGTGTTACTGCTCATTCTACTCGTGCTGTTGGGCGTCCTGGGCTTTCCAGCATCAGGCCTCTGTTGAGCAGGTTTGTAAGGCTGCTACCTGGTCTTCCGTTCACTCTTTTTCCAAGTTTTACAAGGTTGATGTGCGGGCCTCAGCGGATGCTGTTTTTGGCCGCAAAGTTCTGCAAGCTGCAGTGGTTTAAGTTTGTGCATCGTTGTCTTGTTTTGGATCCCCGCCCTTTATGGACACTGCTATTGGATGTCCCAAGTGTAATGACTATTCTGAAGCAGGGTGTGTGACATACTTAGAATAATACCATTTTGTGAATACTCACCTGTAAAATGGGTATTATAAGTATGTCACACACCCCGCTTCACCCCGCCCTTTGGTATTCTGGATCCTTTCTATGGTGCACCTTTATTACTGTTACTGGTTATTTTGGCTCTTCCTGGTCCCTTTACTGCTGTCTTAATACTGGGGAATGAGTGGGAGGTACCAGATATTTATGGACCGGGAGGGGCTCACTTTTTTCATGACATCTCTGCAAGATCGCCCTCTACAGGTCGGTATAACCCAAGTGTAATGACTATTCTGAAGCGGGGTGTGTGAGATACTTATAATACCCATTTTACAGGTGAGTATTCACAAAATTGTATTTTTTTTTCAAAAATGTCAAATATGAAATATCATGACAGTTTCTTTCTATGTAATGATAACCATCACAACACAGTGGCACAGTTGCTGTGTATAAAAAAGAATGCATGAGTGTTTTTCCTGAGTGCCCTGGAAACACAGTGACCAATTTAATAATATGTTCGGCTCTTTGATGGCAAGTAGCTGCAGACACATATTTGCAACGATGGGGTATTAACTAGCTTAGGTTAACTAGAGACCCAGAAATGCAGGAAGTATTGTAAGTGGAACAGAAGCAAGCCTTCTGGCAAGACAGAAACTGTCAGTGGATCAGCATTAGCCAGGAGTCATTGCAGAATTGTCTGGCTGAGGTAGCAGTCACAATTTTATGTGAAATGACATGACCCCAACCATTCAGAACCCTGATTTGCTGCTTCTGAGCAGGCAGCTGTCCAAGGTATAGCAGGTGCTAGGTTAGGATGATTCCTCACAGCTATCCACTATCTAGTAGACATACCTTGTCACTCTATCACAACATCACCTAGTTATTCTCTTTATTAAAATCATATTATGTTTATTATTAGAGGCTGACCTGCTTTTCCCACTGTACACTATATACTGTTCTGGACACATAACACAGCTGTACGACTTTCAGCCTCAATAAACTGTAAAATTCCCAGCTTCACCAGATGCTATGGCTTTGAATTTCTTTTGCAACTGATGGTGTTGAGGAGAAGTCCACTGCTCCTAAGAAAAATGTCCTTTTAGGCATCTTTGTGTCACTGGATATTTTGCCCACCCTATTATATGCCCCCTTGCCACCCTAGCACCCAAGACTCATGACAAGCCAGAGGGCAGGGGCAGCCCAAGTAATAAACAGGTAAACAGCCCAGAAACAATAGTACTCAAAGGTTAATCTGATAGAGGTTAGCAGGAAAGTAGAACTCATACACGGTCAGTCAAATCAGTCCCCCAAGCTACACAGCAGGGACATAATCCAGGGGCAGAGTTCAGACAAAATAAGGAAATATATGATCAGCAGCAGAGTATTCACAGAAGCACATCCCAGGTTTACTGAATGCTATAATGGATACGGTAGTCTGGGAGAGCGTAGGTTTTATGTGGTCACTGACCAAGTAGGTGTCAGCCCAGCATGAACCATGTTAATCAGAGGAAGACTACTCGCAAACCTCAATCATTGACTTCAAAAGTGGCACTGCCCTTTTCCCTATATCCAGTCCAGGTGGTCCCAGAAGTAATGACATGTGGGTATTCCGCCCCCAGGGGGCGCTCGACTGCAAGATCAAAAGCTGTCGCTCCTCCCAGTCCCCTATAAAAGCAGGTGTCTCACTATGATTTCCCAGTTTTATCAACACGGTTTAGACTTGGGTCTCCAGCTGAGCACCCTCAAGGGCCAGGTCTCTGCCTTGGCCATCTTTTTCCAGAGATCCTTTGCCAATCACAGATTGATCAAGACCTTTTTCCAGGGAGTCACCCACGTACGTCCACCGCGTAAGCCGGTATTACCCATGTGGGACTTGAATTTGGTACTTTCTGATCTCCAGGGGCCTCCCTTTGAGCCTTTGTGCGATGCTGCATTGCCCATTTTGACCCTCAAGGTGGTCTTTTTAGTAGCGATCACCTCGCTGCTTCGCGTGTCAGAGCTGGACGTGCTTTGTATGAAGCCTCCTTATTTTGAGCTTGAGTTTTAAACCTGATTTTTTGCCTAAGGTCGTGTCTCCCTTTCATCTTAATGAGGAAGTGGTCTTGCCTTCCTTGTGTCCAGCACTGACTAATGCTAAGGAAAGGACCCTCCATGCCTTGGATGTGGTCAGGACCACTAAGTATTACCTGGTTGCGACTGCATCCTTCAGGAAATCGGATTTTCTCTTTGTCCTAACACAGGGCTCTAGGAAGGGCTTGCCACCAGTCAAGTCCACTCTCAGTAAGTGAATCAGACAGGCTCATTCTACCAGAGCTATTGGTGCCTCTTGGGCTTTTCAGCACCAGGCATCTGTTGCACAACTTTGTAAGGCCGCCACTTGGTCTTCAGTTCATACCTTTACCAAGTTTTACAAGGTTGATGTTAGGGCCTCATCTGATGCTGTCTTTGGCCGTAAGGTGCTTCAGGCGGTAGTGAAATGAACTATATGCTGTTCCGCACTAGAGATACCGCCCTAATTGACACTGCTTTTGGATGTCCCACATGTCATTACTTCTGGGACGACCTGGACTGGATATAGGGAAAAATAAAATTCTGTGAAACTCACCTGTAGAATTGTTTTTGAATATATCCAGTCCAGGTCGTCCCACCCCGCCCTTGTTTTCATTATCTCTGGGTTGCCTGTTTTACCATTTTCCATTTGATTACCATTTTTGTATTGGACCGTTGTCCTTAAGTTGTTTGTTGGAGAGAGTACATGCTGAAGCTATGTGAAGTAACATGGTTTCTTGGCCTCCCGGCCTGTCTCTTTTTCTTACTGCTGTTTAACCACTGGGAAATCATAGTGAGACACCTGCTTTTATAGGGGGCCGGGAGGAGCGACGGCTTTTGATCTTGCAGTCGAGCGCCCCCCTGGGGGCAGAATACCCACATGTCATTACTTCTGGGATGACCTGGACTGGATATATTCAAAAACAATTCTACAGGTGAGTTTCACAGAATTGTATTTTTATAGTCTGCAAAGCACTGCCATTGTGTGTTACAGGAATGTACCTACACATTCTCAGGGATGCGGTTATTTATGTGACACATAAAAATACCTTGTACCTATGCTGATATGTATCTCTATGCTGATATGTTCACTTGGTTTGTCATATAAATGGTTTGTGCGTGTTATTATTCGAAAAAAAGGGAATAATTGAGAGTTTTGCTCTGGTGCTTTATTTTGGGTGCTTTCTTTTGGGTTAATGTACCTTGGGGAAGACAGTGGTCCCACCTTCAATAAATTTGTATAGAAAATAGATAAAAGAATGTCGTGGACCAGTGCCTTGCATGAGAACCACCAGGAAGTTTTATTAATATTGGTCACACAGTATTACTTCATACTGTGTGACTTGGATTCACATATGTAGTCTTGATTATTAAACATAGGTATTTATAGTTAGGGCATAAGTACATCAGATTCACCAGCACCTAAACTGGCTGACAACAATACTCCTAGCCACAGGAATCAATGTTTACCTAACTAGAAATAATCAAAACTCTGTGTGAATCTAAATCACATAGTATAAAGTAATACTGTGTGACCAATATCAATTAAACTCCCTGCCATTTTCATGCAGGACACTGGTCCAGGCCATTCTTTTATCCATTTTTCTATTCAATTCACATGTATATTATTGCCTCCTATATTTTTGCCAAGCACAGCATTTACACTGTCGGCGTCTTTAGTGCTCTTGTACATTTGTGCTTTTATAGTGTATGTACTTTGCCAGTATTTGAAATCATGTTTGTGCATGGTAATCTATTTTCTGCCATATTGCTTTGGATCCACTGGCAAGGAGAATTTCTGTTCATCACAAAGAATTTGCAGCAATTGTGTTATAGCACAATGGCCATGGGAAATATCTTCAGTAAAAGCTACGCGTTCACACGTCAGAGTAGGAGCCCCTTTCGTATATTTGTGCGTATTATAGGACAGGGTTGTTGTCAAGCAGAAATAATATATTTACAGCCATCGAACAAAATGAATAGAAGCATTGCACAAGCAGAAAAACATGTCTGTACTATGTAAAATTAACACCATACTGAAATATTTGTATTGAGCTGGCCCTACTAACTTAAATCACGTATTATAATAAAAAAGGAGACATGTAGTAATAATATTTGAACATACAAAATAGCATAGGTTAGAGTCCTTGTAAGAAGTATAGCCAGCTTTTATTAAACTAGGCACTGGACCAGGGGTGAGGTAAGGGGTTCTTTTCTTTGTAACCCTGTCCTGCCTCAGCACAAGGGGAAGGTAGCAGGGTAGGGGGGCGGGGAGGGATAACCCTTGATTGGACTTCCTCTTTAATGCAGGAGGTTCCTGTGTGTCGGAATATCCTTACTGTCCAAGACTGTCCTATACAGCCTTGAGTGCACTGTTGAGCATGCAGTGTTATAACCCCCCCCCCCCTTGCAGAAACTTGTTTCTATTTTTCTAGACATACTGTAATCATGTTCATTGGGCTGTGGTGTACAAAAATAATCAGGCCTTATTAAAGTTGACCAAAATTGATAAAGAGGGACAAAATATTGGAAATTCTCACACATTAGCTATTTGTGTAAACTCTTCTTCTCAAGTTTTAATTGGGGGGGGGGGGGCTAATGCATGGTGTACCCTTGATGCTGCTTTGTGCCCTGATAAAATTATCTTAAAGAAATGGTGGTGCAGCCTGAAATGGCCCTACCAGTCCTTAGCTTAAAATAACATTGTATTTGCCTGGTTGAACAAAAGTAAATGAGGGTCAGGCTTGCAAAACTAAACAGTTATTAACACCTAGCCTAGGATGCATTGTTATTAGCATTATTATTAATTCTATATAGAATAGTATAGCTCCAAATGGCTAATAAAACCGCATTGGAAGAAAAGATCAGGTGTCACCAGTCTTCCCTGGGGAGAAAGGTATGGTCATTGTCTTTTTCAGCTAGACTTCCAAGTGGGATCTAGCCTCTTGCTACCTATATGATAAGGTTTACCATAAAACTGTGCCTTTAAAGAGGAACATTAGAACTAAAATAAAAAGTGGCTGATTTCCCCCCTCATCGGCCCCTACTTACCTTTTGGATTTCCAGCAGCTTCAGGCCCCAATCCTCATCCTGCCACCCACTTTGCTGGCGCTGACTAACAAAACAGGGCTTTAGCTGTGCTCTTCAATGTATCACACCAATCTTGCAGCTCTGCAAAGTCTCAGGTGATTTTGGGAGGCTCTGCACAGGTATGAGAATGGGGGCCATGCGCAGTGCCTGATGGGATGCAAGACGGAGCTGTCTGTCTGGAGGAATCCGAGGGACTCAGAAGATCTCCCCAATTGTGAAACTGGAGGGGGGGCAGTCCAGTGAGGTCTGAGGGAGGTTTTTACCTTACCCGATGTCTCTCTTTAACAGGAATTATCAAGATGGCCAGTTGAGTCACTTTTGAGCCAGGCATGGGTCTATGCGGTCTGAAAGCCATCCAGACAGATAGCTCCTGATATTCAACATGAAGCGCTCCTGATTGCCAAATACCATTAAAGTATATAAGGGTCTTCCAGCCCTCAACCAGCTCCATTTGCCCTTTGACTTTGACAGGCAAGGATTATCAGAAGGCCATGCTATCCTTAAAACTGGTATAAGTGTTCTTGGAAAGTAGATAAACTATAAACAATCAACACTTTAATAAATCAAAATTGGCTGTGGTTACCTGTCTGCATTTTTTCCCCAGTCAGTGATCCCACTTCAACCAATGGCTCCAAAGGTTTCTCCATACTCTCTCAGGTATGGTGGTGGGTCCTTTTCTTCTTTTGGGGCTGGCAGTGGCTTCAGTAGGTTCTCTTTAGGGGCACACAACTCTCATGTTGCCACCAGGCATAGGGGTAATGTCTGAATTAAAAGCTCTATGGAGAGCAAGCATAAGGAAGGATAAATCAAGAACATTTCTCAGAATGCTCTTTTCAATTTTCAAGTAATATATGGTAGCTGGCTATACAATAGTTGCTGCCATAGAACTACATCGGGACTAAGAGGTGTGCCTACTCTACATTTGTTCAGCTATAGTTTGCCAGGTGGCTGGTACAAGTTTACTATTGTCGGGAAGCATTCAAGTAATTCAACACAGAAGAGAAATGATGTTTATAGTTATAGATGATGTTAATGACTGTCGACTTATAAAGAATATAGCAACATACTTAAGCCATGGAAGGTATTGTTTCTAAGTGACCCCTGGAACGGCAGCAAGCTGCTTAACAAAGAAACAACTATTCTTTTAGTCTATAGTGTAACATAGATTAATTAATTGATACTTGTCAGGAGGGTATGCAAATAAAAGGCCTTTTCTTTGGCATTGTTATCCCCAAGAGCATGTAGTCTCTTTGAAGCAGATAAGCTTTGCGTGGTCATTTGCCATTTTTCATTGTTTTCAACTCATTGTTTTACATTGACATCTGCAAGGCAACTAACCATCTCAGCGGGATGATTAATACACCCAATTCACATCCAAATGTTATACATGTTCATTATTAATAAAGGTACAGCTTCCAAGGACACCCCTTTATAGCAGTAAAGTTGCTTACAAGAATTATCATCTTTAGATGTGTATATAAAGACTACAGTAATTGTATTCTAAGTGAAATTGTGTTAAACATAAATAAAATAAAAATGTGCATATGTTTTCTGTTGTATCTTGAAGGCTGTGGTAAATTAAAACTAAATATAATAGGAAAACATTTTGTAAAGCTTCACTAGTTAAATAACATTACCTTGGCCCTTATTCATCAAGCGATAGCGCCAGGTAGTGTCTGACGAGCGCCAGGTAGCGGCAGCTAACGGCGACTACCGACTCAAGTACGCCCGGCGGCGGTCACAATGACGCATTTATCAAGCAAAATGAGGCTAGCGCCGGCGAGAGCGACGGCTAGCGCGGCATTCATCATGAAGCCGGCTGGCCCGAACAGCGCCGCTGCAAATTCCTTCACAGCGACACGTATTACCTGGCGCTACCTGCCGCTCTCCCATACATTTCAATGGCAGACGCTGCAATGATTGTTTTTATTGGTTTTGGGGTTTTTTGCTTTGGTACAAAATTCAACACATGTTTATATTGATATGTTTTATGAATCTTGCTGGTTATTTATATGTATTATTTTTTTTTTTTATTTTTCACAATGTAATGTTGTGAGTGACATGGGAATTGCATCTCCTCCACCCAAACTCATTGGCCTCAAAATCGCTGGTTTTCCACACAAACGGGGCTTGTAAAGCTATTTTGTAGCCTGTCAGGTTGGGCGGTCACGTTCGCTCTTAGAAATTGTCAGCGCCCAAGCTATTCGGCAGCCCTGTCCTTGATGAATCTGTGTTGGTCAGTGTTTGTGCAGTCGCTGTTTGAATTCGCTATGTGGCGGCGCGAGCGTCGCTGTGCCTCGCTGCGCTGCGTTGTGCGGCGCTGTGCTGTTCATACATGTGCCCTTCTGCCATTTGCAAGGAATTCACTTCCCGCGACCCCAGTCGTTGTTAATGAATACACTGTAGTTGTGAGCGTGCCTGGCCACATATTGCAGGATTAACATTCAGTCGTACCAGCTCATAACAACCCGTTATGCATTCTCATGTGTGCCACATTTTCAGGTAGTTGTCTAGTTAGATTGTGTGATGACTTTGTGAAGCAATAAGATCTGTATATTTAAGCACAACGGTGTATGCTTTAGAAGGACCTATGCATTACAGTATGTAGAATTCCCTGCTAAATCAAGCTAATAATTCGTAGCGCCTTTGGCCCTAGCTTGTTTTGCAGCGTCATTTTAATGTTTTTCCGCCACTTAGCTTGCACATAGCTGATATTAGCTTGTCCCTGCTGCGCGCATGTTTGTTTTTGAATTTTGAAGCACAGTTGCTTGCGTCATATCCGGTTCCGGGATCCTCCTTTGCGTTTCAACGCCACCTTAAGGTAAAAATGTCTAGCGCTTATGCCAATAGCTTGTTTTGCAGCGTCATTTTAATGTTTTTCCGCCACTTAGCTTGCACATAGCTGATATTAGCTTGTCCCTGCTGCGCGCATGTTTGTGTTTGAATTTTGAAGCACAGTTGCTAGCGTCATATCCGGTTCCGGGATCCTCCTTTGCGTTTCAACGCCACCTTAAGGTAAAACTGTCTTGCGCTTATGCCACTAGCTTGTTTTCAAGCGTCATTTCAGTTTTTCCGCCACTTAGCTTGCACATAGCTGAGAATAGCTTGTTGCTGGGGCGCGGTGCGTATTTTTGTTAGGTTTTGTTTTTTTTTTGTCTAATGTCGCTAGCGTCATTTCCGGTTCCTGTTTCCTCCTTAGCGTTTCCAATATGGCTCCAAAACGCCGAGTAATGCGCCTCCCCAGCTCCTCCTCAGATTCCGGACCCACCACCCCTCCCCCACATCCCCCACCTACCTCACCTTCCCCAAATCCCACCCCTCCCACCCATTCCCCTCCTGGGCCCAGGAAACAAAGGCGCACCCGGGTGGATAGCCGTGTAAATGGCCAGGTTGTGAAAGTGAGTATTTTAGTTATGTATTTTTAGCTTAAAAATTGATAAACACACAGGGGGGATAGGGGCAGAATTTGTATTGTTTTTAGGCCAAAATTTAACACTCCACATGGGGCATTCCCATTGTGGATGTCCTGCTTGGATGGCCCCCCCC
This sequence comes from Gastrophryne carolinensis, assembly GCA_027917425.1. NCBI lineage: Eukaryota > Metazoa > Chordata > Amphibia > Anura > Microhylidae > Gastrophryne > Gastrophryne carolinensis. The sequence goes on from CM051235.1 coordinate 112,490,990, forward strand.
CCTGGAGGGCCCTAAAAATTACCTCTGCCCCATCCCATCTGTGCATGCGTGAGTTGCGGATGCCTATTGCGCTTACCTCTAGCAGGGTGTACCCCTGCGCCATACATATTTTCATTTTGTGTGCAGGCGCACTCCCTGTTAGAGTCAAACGCCACATGCGTACTTTGCCGTGCAGACACAGCTGAGCTGGTATGCACCTCCCAAGGGCCTTGGATGCGCATACCACACCGGCGTGGAGCGCTGTGTTTGGCTTGCGGAGTGACGTGGGAGTGTCCTCAGCGGTGTATTTGGGGCCTTCCAAGGGGGTTGCAGACAGTGGCCCACCCACAATAGTTGTGGCCCACAAAAGTGCACCCAAACCCAGAATAATGTAAATCCTGGGTGTGGGTCCACTTTGATCTTGTCTCTGTATAACTGTTTATGACATTGTTCTGAGGTCATGTATTTAAATTTAATTTTTTTTTTTTTTATTTTCCTAGGACTTCTGCCTGGCCGAATACGACTATGCCCGAGGAGCTAAAAAACGCCTTGCCATGGAGGTGAAGGCCACTGTGTCCCGGCGCTTCCAGACCGACCTGACCATCCGGGCCATCCAGCAAAAATGGTCTGATTTCAAGCGCCGGGACCCAGAAGGCGTGTACCGCCTATATGATGCCTACGCATCAGGTAAGTTAAAGCTTATGTTCTTTTTTGCCTTTGTGCAGAATCATCTGCTAAGCTGTGTCCTTTTTTGCTCTTTATATTAATTATTTGATTTCACCCCCTCCACACAGATAAGCGTCCTCCCCTGGGGAAACGTGGGAAGGGATTCCTCCCCCGAACCAGGCAGGCGGACTCGGGGGAGTCATCGGGGGAGGGTCCCTCCCGCGGGTCCTATTTAGAGGACCCAGGGGAGGAAGGGGATGACGCCCCAGAGGAGTGTGCTGCTGGGGGGCAGGCTGGATCAAGCCTCAGCTCCTCACACTCTGAGTCTGAGGACTCTCACCAGGCAAGGGGCCACTCTCAAGCAGGGAGTGAGAGGGAGGAGGGTGGCCCTTTGCCTGGTGGATCTTCTGAGCAGAGTGTGAGGAGCCGAGGCTCCCCGCCTCCTCCTCAGAGCCCTCCCTGGGCTTCAAGTGGCGCTTCATCCCCTGGTGAGTTTACATGTTTTAATTGTTAGTCTGTGACAGGTTTCATCTGACCATTTGTGCTTAGCCCTTGCCATTCCTCTGTAATTTGCAGGGCATCATATAGGCGGCACCTCCATGGAATTTTGGCGTCAAATCCTCCTCGGGCATAGTCGTGGTAAGTGTATGTTTATAGCCAGCTCATTTTGGAATTTATGTCATTCCTTAAAGTGGACCCACAAACATTGATGATATTGCTTGGATTCTGGCGCCTTCCCTGCCCAATTACATCCCTCACCCAGGGCCACCCCCCAACCAAACACCACAAACTACTTCCCTCTTTGGGGGTGGCAGAAGCCATTGTCCCAGCCTCCTGTGTGGCACTCGAGATGTGTGTGCGCCTGCGCTCTGTTTCATACTGGCATGCGCGTGCGCACACACTGGAGGAGTGATGTGCGGAAGGCAGGGGCGGTGGCGGACTAAAATTGTGTTGCTCTGCCAAAGTAGACTAAAACACTGAATATTCACAAGCCTGGGTCTTGGACCACTTTTAACAGACACGTTTCCTGGTCCATTGTCTCAGCTGGTTTGCTAATGTACATTAACATCACAAACCACACTACAGTGCTAGCCAACTGGCAACCACCCCTATGTTTCTGGCCACACCATGATGTGTGCTAGCAATAGTTAATTTACGTGAAGTAGTTAGGGCAAACACATGTTGCACACTGGTAACATTAGCCATTAAATTGGTAATGAGTCATTTACATTGCAATGTAAAGGTTAGTGCCAGATTTTCATAATGGATACATGTGGCAACCATAAACACTTCACATTAACTAATGGACCAGGAATATAGCAAATATCGTTTAACATGTATGTAAACAAGTTTTTTTTTTTGGAGGTAAGACTCAATAACCAGATTGATGTCAAAACTTCGGGTGTCATAGCTCCACTAAATGTTGTTTTGTATTTTGTTTTTTTATGGACAGATGTCGCTACGCAGACGGAGGCAGAATTCCTCCTCCCCACACCAGCTCCAGGGACGGCCAGCAGCATGGGCCACCGCCACAGCTGCGATGGTGAGTACATCCAAATTCATATGGGTAAATACTTTGTAAACATTTCTCTTCTAGTTACATTTGTAGAAACAAACTTCCATCATCCTTAGGCACTGATGTTTGGCTGGGACTAAAGACATAAATGTCCTTACTTGGCCATAAACATTATTACATTTGCAAGAGTTAACCTGGCCCAACACCAAGGGTGTTTAATGTGCATTAAACATTTAATTTGCCAACAACTAACAACTAACACCCCGCGGAACATACGATAAGTGCAGGTGCCGCGGGTCCAACCCACCAAGCAAACCCCTAATTATCGGAACTTAACTTCCGCTGGCTCCCGCGCACCACTCCAGGCGTGCATTTTTCCCCCCTGGGCCTCTGTGACTGGCCGCCGGGTCCCCATGAGCAGCCAGAGAGTGACATGCGTGAAGAGGCGGCGGAAGAGGAGTGTACATTCCTGTTCCCTGCATAGACGTTAGCGTGCGTTTTTTGTGCCAATCACGTTGGAGCATGGAGAGGTGAGTGGCTATGGATTACTGTGTGTATACACACATCAGGGGAAAAACAGATCTGTGAGCAACAACAAAGTGGCCCAAAACCCATGATAAACTATATTGTGGGTGTTGGTCCACTTTAAGAGTAAAGGTATGTGGTCCTAACATGTTTTCAAGCCAATATTAAAACTTTTATTTAAAATGTTAGGGGCACATTGTTCACCAATGTTAATGTGAGTGTTAGCAAGTTAGAAACACTGACATTACATTGCTACATCTGTGTATGTTGAGTTCCCAATAAAATTCTAATATATTATTTTTAATCACATCTCTACAGCTTGTATACGCCAGCATCGCAGACTGTGGCGGGCCTTCCGACAGATGAAAGGGATGCTGCTGGCCATGAAGAGGCGTCGGAGACGTTAGGGTGGGGGGGATGGCTGCCATGTCAAATTTTAGTGGCTTTGTTGGCCTATGTTGGCCGTGTTGGGCCAATTTGTTTGAATACAATTTTTGCTACGAATAACTGTGTTGTTCCTTGACCAGCATAGGTTTCGATTTCCAATAACCATTATGTCTAAAATTAGGCAGCCATTTTGAGCCAGTACATGTTTACACCATAGTAAGCAATGTTAACTAATGTGGCACATAAATGGTGGCATAATATTAGAGATGATTGAGCAAATCATCCATGACTGTGTATGTCGCTTTCACATGTATGGATAAACACAATTTAGAGGTGGTTTTCAAAAATATATTTACATAAATCATAAGAAAAAGGTATACAAATTAATATTCTTGGCTGGGTGGCCGGGGAGGTTGGGAGTCATTGCTAGGGGCGGTGTTGGGGGACAACAGTGCAGTAAAAAATATAGACTGCTGTTGTATGAGCTGTTGTAGCAACAACAAAGTTTGGTCCTGCCGCTGTATTGCTTCTGCCTGGCGCTGTATTGCTTCTTCCTGGCGCTGTACAGATTGCTCGATAACATTTGCAAGGCGACCAAGGTCCTGGTTCTGTTGTAGGTTTTGCCGTAACTGGTCCACCTGGCGCTGCAGGGCCTCATTTTGTTGCTGACACATCAGCACCTGATTTTCCAACGCCGCAATGCGCTCATTAGTTCCATCACGCGGCTGTTGGCGACTGTAGTCCTCCAGCATCCGGACCCCTAGTTGGTAGAAATCGGCACTGGTTGGTGCCACACCTCCTCTTGCTGTGGTTGGAGGCTAAACAAATCGTAAACCACATTTTAGTCAAACAGAACCAATGCAGTTATGCCCCTCCAAAAAGTTACCATAAACACTCACTATACAACTTACCCTTGTCTGAGCCTCTGAAGCTTGGCCACATGGGACTTGGGAAGAGGTCCCAGCTTGGGGTTCTGGTTCCGCCTCCTGCCAAAACAACAATGAAAGGAAATGTTACATGTTGCTTCTTCCACTACCCACGAATATGCCAATGGGTTTCGAGGTCGTCTACATCAGCCATGTTACCTGCGTGTCCTCCGGCACAGGTAGGCTCGAGGTATCGCTGCCAGAGAGTGGCAATTCAACATCCGAGATGTCGGGCAAGTTGGCATATGCTAAACAGGAAAATCAGGTTAGTAGGTCTGTGGGCCAAACTCTAATGTAACCTGGTTAGGCTATCGAGGCCATACCTCAAAAAAGTTAAAAAATACACACTAGACCAAAGGTCTCTGTTAAACTCAGATTGTTAACATGTATGTTACAGGAGTAAGACGCAATAATTTCTGCAAATTTCATCATAAACATTGCTAAAATTAAACATACCCCCAATATCCCAGATGTCTGGAGTGGGGTCCTCACTCGAGCTTGGACCTTGAAAATACATGTGGACACACAAGTTGCCAGAAGCAAGTGGCACAACATTAGAGCCAAAATACAGACTAGAGCAAGGCAAAACCACTTACCCTCATCTCTGGCAGCTGGAACTTGAGGGGCCCTTTCTGGACAGCCACTTCCGATATTCGGGTCAACTAAAAAAAAATTAAAATGTCTCTAAATAATCAGCAAACTACTACAGGGAATGTTTGGCTAAAAATATGTCCGCAAATATACATTGCTATCACTCAAATAACTAATAGACTGACCCTGGGGAGGCAACCAGCACTCCCAAGAGGCATCTTCAAGTTTACCAAGCAAACATGTAGCTTAGTAGACTAACCAAATTGAACCAGTGTAACCTAAACAGCATAAAGGATACATTATGTATTGCTCTACACACCAACAGGGTCCTGTTGACCGGCAACATCGGAAGTGGGGTCCAAAGATGAACCAGTCACTTGGCCTACCAAGAAAAAAGACGAATGAGACACATGCACTTGAGTAAAAGTGGATCAAGCAAGGTGAACACATGCACTTACCGACATCCAAAGAGTAGGTGGGATCCGGAGGAGATGCTGGGGCCAAGGGCATGGGAGCTAGGCCAAAATAAAACCAACATTGAGCCATAGCTAATGTGCGTTGCTAAATACAACATGCATTAAGGTGTGTGAGCAGCTCTTTCACTAATATTGACTAATCAAGCCAAGTGTGGCTCCCACATTGATATGCCGATATATGGCTACACATCTCTGGCGTCCTACATATCTACACATGTTAGGGCCTTGTTAGTTACTTGCTGTGAGTGTTACAGTGGGCGTGCAATTAGGGCGCAGGCACATATTATTAATAGTCAACAGGGCAAACCTTGATTGTTTGAGCTGCTCCCACACCCATTTGTTTATAAAAAAACCAGCAACCAAATTATGGGTAAATACCTTCAATGGCAGACTGGGGTAGCCTTGAGGTTGCTGGAAGGGCAGGAGCTTGGGTGTCCTGAGCCACATCCCGGACAGCAGCATGTGCACCTATGCATAAAGCAACAGACAGAAAAGTTACAAATGTTTGAGCTGTAATGTAATACTTCACAGGTCCTACTGTTAGTTGGTCAGAATGTAAAAATGCAAATCACATACATTAACATTAGGTTATTGTAAAAGCCAGAAAATATGTACCTTCAGCCCAACCGGTGGTGTCATCCCCAGGATCCACACCCTGCAGCCGAGCCAGTGGGATTTTGGCCTTCAGCATCTCCTCATACGGCCTGTAGGTACTCTTTGGAGCCTGGATGAACCCACTGTCCACATCAAGATCGTGATTCATCTTTTTCATAAGGGCCCCTCGCAAAGTGTAGAAGCGTTTCCTGCAGGATGGGCCACTACGTGGGTGTTGAGCTGTGCTACTAAGCTCCACACCAATGGCATCCCACAGTTTGCTTCTTTCTTGTTTGCCTATGGACTTGCTTTGGGAGCCAAATATCAGCTCCCATTTCGCAAGTGTCAGGCGCACAAGATGATTATTCTCAGCCAAATTAAATTCAGGCTCCCTCTTGGCACCTGGGCGCTTAGCCTGGGGTGCTGCCCCACCTTCAGGCTGTGCCCTTTTCCGTAAGGGAGGTCTGCGCACAGCACCCACCAAACTCCTACTCGGGCCTGCTGTGGCCGGCAGATGTCCTGTATTTGGCTCCATCCTGTAGCTGCACACACACACAAATAAACACCCCACAAGCACGCATGCACACTACAGAATGGCATCGCAATCTCTTAGGCTTGGGCAGGTTTTATGTGCTCTAACAGCCAATCCAAAAGCAGCCCACTTAATTGATTCACACATACAGCCCAGTTCCTTCTAGGCACACCTCCAATGCACTGACAGAAGCATGTGTGTTAGCCAATTAACTCATTACAGACCTCATTAAACAAACAACACACACCCAAATCCAACAATGGACTGATGTATCTCAAACCCTTGTGACATGTGCTTAGCCTAACGGCTATTTAAAAAAACAACAGCTTCCCTTTCATTGGTCCCCACCTGATTTTTGGCCCATGTCCGTTAATGCACGCAAGTTACGGCTCAAGTACGCTAGTAGCGCTACTAGCGTGCGCGTGCGCACTTACGCACACCTGGGTCGGCTAATTGGCGCCCGGAAATAGCAGAGCGACGCAAAAGGCGGCAAAGCGGACCTGTCACTTTAGAAAATGAAGTATAAAAGGCAGGAATGTTCTAGCTTCTGCTATTCTTACACTGTGGCAAAGGCTGTGGTGTGGTGCTGTGCTCGCTTCCCTTAGCTCATTTGAACCTCTGTCTGGTTTCTGTCCTCACTCTCTGTGGCTTGTTGGGTGATTTCTGACATCAGTGCTGTTTCTTTAGGAGCTTGGTTTGGGTGGCATCTGCAAATATTGTGTAGCATACAGCAAGTGAGGCTTGATTTTGGGGCCTTTTGTGGGCTGTGCAGCAACTCCCCTCTTGGTTGTGCTTAACTTAGAAAGCTGGTTTTCAGCAGGCTGGTGGTTTGGACCACTATAGTTCTGGTTTTGTGGTGAGCTGCATTGTAGCGGGTGTGTGTGTAGTGTGATTGTTTGTGTGTGTGTTGTGTGTTAGTGGTTTTTTTTGTTTATTTTTGTTTTTGTATATATCTTTAGTGTGTGTGATGGATAAGAGGGTGATGTATGGTGTCTGGGTGGATGGATGTATGTGTATGCTGAAAGAGCAGGAGGAAAGGGAGCGGGGTGTTGTGAGGCTTAGGGCACCCCGCTCCTTTGCAATCCGCCTTTCAGTATGGGACTTAAGTGACGAGCAGATCAGGAGCCGCTTCCGTCTGAATCGTGCTGCACTACAGTCCCTATATGATCAGATTAAGACCAAAATCGAGCCATCCACCAAACGCACTCATTCCATTCCAGGCATAGTACGCCTGTGTGCCACTCTTAATGTTTTGGCACGAGGGACCTTCCAGGCAACCTCAGCCCTCCTCAGCGGGATAAGCCAGGCTACTATGAGCCGCATACTAATCCAGGTAGTTCTGGCAATTTGTGATTTAATCCCAATTTACATCAAGTTTCCTGAGGATGAGGAAGAGGTTGCCAAAATAAAACATGCTTTCTATCTGATGGGAGGGATCCCGAATGTGCTAGGGTGCGTTGATGGTACACATATCCCTTTCCGCCCTCCCCGTGCACAGGAGCTGTCCTACAGAAACAGGAAGCAGTTCCATTCATTTAATATCATGGTGGTCTGTGACCCAGACATGAGGCTGCGGGCGGTGAGATCGGGGTTCCCCGGCTCATGCCACGATTCTTACGTCTTGCAGCGGACAGTCCTGTGCCGGAAGTTTGATAACAACGAAATGCCAGCTGGCTGGCTACTGGGTAATAAATTAACCATGTCTATGTATTTTGCTAATATGTGGCCTAGTAAGCCAATTTTAACCAAACTACCACCAAAAAACATGTACTAGTACTAATTGCTGTCTCTCTCCTTGTGTTTTTTCTACAGCGGACAAGGGATATGGGCAGAGAACGTGGGTCATGACTCCGGTCAGGAACCCACGGACCTCTGCCCATGAACGCTACAATGCAGCGCATCGCAAGACCAGAAGCATTGTGGAAAGAACCATCGGCCTGCTGAAAGCACGCTTTCTCTGTTTGGCACGGCCAGGAGGAGAGATGCTCTACAGCCCACAGAAGGTTTCCAAGATCATCCTTGCCTGCTGTGTGCTACACAACATTTGCATATGTCACCAAATCCAAGCCCCCGAGGAGACAGCACTGGTGCCAGAAATCCCCAACCTGCCCGCAGATAGAAGTGAGGACACCCAGACTGGCGATGAGCTAAGGGAAAGGCTGATCACTTCTTTTTTTGCGGTAAGCTAACTACCCTTCACTCTAATGCAAGTACTGCACTACTGTTTAAATGTATTTGACCTCCCATCAAAAAGAGCAAAAAAACGCACTAAGGGGGGTGTAAGATGACCCAAACCACTCTAAGGGGGGGTGTAAGATGACCCAAACCACTCTAAGGGGGGTGTAAGATGACCCAAACCACTCTAAGGGGGGTGTAAGATGACCCAAACCACTCTAAGGGGGGTGTAAGATGACCCAAACCACTCTAAGGGGGGTGTAAGATGACTAAAACCACTCTAAGGGGGGGTGTAAGATGACCAAAACCACTCTAAGGGGGGTGTAAGATGACCCAAACCACTCTAAGGGGGGTTTAAGATGACCAAAACCACTCTAAGGGGGGTGTAAGATGACCAAAACCACTCTAAGGGGGGGTGTAAGATGACCCAAACCACTCTAAGGGGGGTGTAAGATGACCCAAACCACTCTAAGGGGGGTGTAAGATGACCAAAACCACTCTAAGGGGGGTGTAAGATGACCAAAACCACTCTAAGGGGGGGTGTAAGATGACCCAAACCACTCTAAGGGGGGGTGTAAGATGACCCAAACCACTCTAAGGGGGGTGTAAGATGACCCAAACCACTCTAAGGGGGGTGTAAGATGACCAAAACCACTCTAAGGGGGGTGTAAGATGACCAAAACCACTCTAAAGGGGGTGTAAGATGACCCAAACCACTCTAAGGGGGGTGTAAGATGACCAAAACCACTCTAAGGGGGGGTGTAAGATGACCAAAACCACTCTAAGGGGGGGTGTAAGATGACCAAAACCACTCTAAGGGGGGTGTAAGATGACCCAAACCACTCTAAGGGGGGTGTAAGATGACCAAAACCACTCTAAGGGGGGGTGTAAGATGACCCAAACCACTCTAAGGGGGGTGTAAGACGCCAATGTTGGTTATCAAGTTATGCATTTTTTTTTTGGAAACCACAAAACAACTATAAAGATATATACTAACTGCACTTTTCTTATTTTTTCAGGCACAAAGAGATGCACCCTGATCCCTAATTTCCTTTTCCAAAACTTTCCTGGACTTTACTTTGCTTTAGAATTTCTGTTGGACTTTTCATTTTCAATTTCATTTCTGTTTTATTATTAATTTTTTTTTAGAGTAAAAATAAAAAAAAAATATATATATATACATGTGGCTATGTGTTTAATTCTGTTGTAAGTTTCCTTTTCATTCTAATTCCTATTTTAATTTTCCTTTTTTTTCTCTGTTCTGTTTTTATTTTCCTTTTCTTTCTCTGTTCTGTTTTTATTTTCCTTTTCTTTCTCTGTTCTGTTTTTATTTTCCTTTTCTTTCTCTGTTCTGTTTTTATTTTCCTTTTCTTTCTCTGTTCTGTTTTTATTTTCCTTTTCTTTCTCATTGGTGGTTTAATTGTATTTCCTTTTTATTTAACAAATAAAAAAAAAAAAAAATTGTGGCTATGTGTTTAATTATGTTTTATTTTGCATTTATATTAGAATATCTGTTTGAATTTAATTTCCTTTTCAACATAAAATAAAAACTCTTTAAATTTTTACAAAATGTGGCAATGTGTTTTATTCAGAAGGTACTGGATGGCCAGGACACAGCAAAGCTAACAGGCGCTGTGTAGAATAGCGTGATCACACTGACTGACAGCGCCTACAAAGCTGAGGGCCAACATCATATTCAGCAATGTAGGCGTTGTTCGCAACAACGCCAGGTAGCGACTGAGGAGGCCTGCTATAGCGAATCGCTACCGCCCGCGGCTGACGCTAGCGGCGCTCATAGCGCCATACTTCAGTCGCTCATCTGTCGCTACCTGGCGCTATTGATGAATCGGCCTCCTTGTTTAGTACTGTATTTGGCAGTTCAAGTTGTTTGCTCCAATATTTCTCCAGGGTTTGAATGTAACACCTTCTATGTTTTCCATAGGATTTTTAACATATGTGTATATTAGGAATATGTAGCATAAATATTATGAATTGGTTTTATTTAATAGTAGATATTTTAATAGCAATATGATATGTTACTGGTTAACTCCTTCAGAGCATACAGTTAACTATTTCTCTTGGGAGACGTGACTATAATCACTATAGAATAATAATAATAATTAATAAATATTATTTATGGCGACAACATATTCTGCCTTTCAGAGGGTTTATGTAAAATCAGAGTCAAGAATTACAAAGACATAACTAATTAGAACCCAAAGACATAACAAATTAGAACCCTTCTTGCAAGAGCTTATAGGGGTGACACAAAAGGTAAGAAGTCTTTGCATGGTCCAGCCACCTTAGCAAAAATTAGTATAAGCTCATAAATGCATAAACTTAAAAAAGTAAATCGAAATAGTTTTGGCATCACCCAGCAACAAAAACTGGATAAATGGTAACTAATCAATAAAATATTCTTCTAGCATGCAGAGTGATGTCACTATAGGTGTGGTCTTCGTGATGCATCATACAGTAGACACTATGGGGTTTATTTAAGAATAGTAGTGGCACGTAGCAGCAGGTGCTTTTCCATACCTCCCAACTTCTAAAAATGTGAAAGCGGGACAAGCCATGCCCCCGACCACCCCCCGCCACGAACCGGCCACACCCCCATCACGCCCCGACCACACCCCCGTCACGCCCTCCAGCTCCAGCAATATCAGCTGCCTTCACCCCTGCATGCATACGTTTTTTTATCCCCAACCCAGCATACTGCCCACCCATCCCCCGTGCGCCTGCCCCACTCTCTCACCCCACACGCCAGGAAGCTAGTATCTTCGCGCCTGCGTCGTTGCGGCCCTGGGCACACTGCCACGGAGCAGGGCGTCCCGGGACATTTGTTAACGTTTTGGGACCACGGGATTCTTTGCGCAAATCGGGACAATCCCGGGAAAATCGGGACAGTTGGGAGGCATGGCTTTTCATATGGGGCACCAACATGTCGGATTTATGATGCCAAAAAATGTTTAGTGCCTCCTAGTGCCATGTAGTGTTCCATGTATCAAGAGCGTCAGGTGCTTTGTTAACACCAATGTTGTGTTCCCTACAACACCACATCACATCAGGCACTCAGTATCATTCTCCCATTGACTTCAATTAGCCATTCCATTCCCGTTTTCTTTGGTGACTTCTGATTATCGTTTTTTTATTTTTTTTTTGTGCTCAAGCAAGTGACACAGGATCCCTGGTCTGTTTTTTTTCTTCATTATTGTACTTAGGTTACCCGCTACTTACTTGCATTTTTATGCCTGCCAATCAAGTGTCATGTAATTTGTATGTCCCCAGTGTTATTACATGTGCTTAAACTCTGTGCAGTCATCCACAGTTAAAGCCTTTTTTTGTATTGTACATTGTATATTGTGACTGTATGCCTGAGTATTGTGGTTTCACAGCACCCGCGCTGTTCATTTACATGTTAAATACAAATGATTTCTGTCCTCCCCACCAGTGCTACCTGTCACTAGTTCCATGGGAAAAAACAAACAAGACACAGCACCACAGGTAGGCCACTGCGCTGAACCCTTAACAACGTTGCGGCTAAGGCGCTAATAGCACTATTCTATGAGGTGCTAGTGATAAATTGGCCTCTATAAGAGTTCAAGCAGGTAGTTCTGGGATGGGTCGGGCATATATGACCATTGTACACATGTACAGAGCAGAGGGCTGCCCTAATTAAGGCTGTTATGATTTTTTGGGGAAAGTAATAGGATTGGATCTCAGAGCTTAAACTGGTTGAGTTACATTGATAGGCAGATGTGAGAGATAGGAGTCACTCACTGTATTATGCAGAGACAGTAAGACAGCCAATTTCTGCTATTGCTAAATCACATTAACAAATCTTGCATTAAATGGGTGTAAGTGACAAAATAGTGATGCACACCACTCGTGATTTGCTAGCCAGTATAGATTTAAGTCAGGAGGGGTAAACTGTTATCATATAGCCCCCCCCCCCCCCCACACACACACACACACACACACACACACACACACACACACCGAACAATATGTTTTAAACAGGCTGTCTGTTATCCATTTACTCATGGGCATTTATGTTGTTGTCACAACAGACACAATAATGGGACCATGGGCCAATTCCTATTTTGTCTAGAATGGGTATTTGTTCACTTTAATTGTGTCTATTATAACAGCATAAATGCCCAGGAGTAAACATATTGCAGACAGCATGTTTACAACACATTGTTCTGGGGTTGGTTTACTTTAACCACAAATAAATGCACACCAATATTGCAAAGCCCTTTCCACACCTACTTCACATACCCACCACTTTGCCACAGCTACCTGGTCTTATTGAAGTGGCATCCTGCATCTCTCTGCAAATGAGTTCTATAACTTACTATGCCCCATGAGATGTATGCTGAGACATGCATGTAGGTGGGGATGCTTTGAATAGTGATGATGTCCCCTATGCTACTGTACAGAACTAAGGCAACTATATACAGTTAAAGCGGACCAAACCTACATTTTTAACTAGCATCCCCTGAATTGCTCCCCCCATGAATAGTAACTTTTGCCAATTTTACTGCTCCTACTTCATCCCAGAAAATGCCGCCTGTTTTAGCTGTAAAGCTCCACCTCCTCCATTTATTGCCACTGCTGTGTGTGGCAATGTCATTGCCACACTTATGTAATGACTGATCACCTGCCATCTTACAAAGATCGACAGCAAAAAAAAGTGTTCCAGGGTGATTTGATATTGAGTATTGGCAGGGGCTTTGGCCAAAAGTATTTCACAAGTTAAGTGGGTTTTGGTCTGCTTTAAGGAAGAGGTAATTACAATGTTTTATAGATCTGAGCAAGAATATCCCTACACTAAATTAACACTAATAGTCACATTAAAAGGAATCATGCATACTTTAATCTGTAGTGTAACATAGGTGATGAACTCTTCCATGAATACTTTTAAAGGTTTTAAAGTGTGATTTAGATAAATCCATTGTATTTTAGCTTTAGCTTTCCTTTTAATCCCAGTTAACAGAGGTCTAGTCCTTGTATCATAGCCGCACAGCAGCCTATAACAAAAAGTGCAGGGCTTAAATAGGGGTTGCTTTTTACTGGATTAACTATTGAGCCTTTCTTTCCAGCTGTAGAAATTTGAAAGACACCCCACTGATCTTTAGATCCTAGCTAACACTCTGATCAGTTTAGCTCAGTAAGATTTCGGCTGTACTTGATGGACATATTAGTACAAAGGGATAAAATGTGACATTAAAACATTTATAAATATATATATATAGTTTCATTCTTTAAGTGAAATGTGTAGCTTTAAATAGTTAAAGGGTCCACTTTTGTTCTTTTGTTGGGATTTTTAAGCCTGTATTTTTTTTGTGCCAAAAGGATGAGGATGAGCTCAAAGGTGCTAAACTGATATATCATTTTTATTTTTTTTTCCTAAGTTATCTGATGTGTGTTTTCTGGAAGCAATTTTCAATCCGTTGCTATTGGCAATGTACACCAAAGATAGAAGTGAGTCTTGTACACACAGAACACAGCTTTTATGCCTACTGCTGAGGCAAGGAAGCTCACTCAACCTTACACATGCCCGGCTGCAGTGTTCTATGCAACTATTTGTTATTGGCAATATACATAAAATCTGCAATTGGTGTACGTTGCCAATAGCAACAGATATAAAATATCTAAAATATCTATAAAACACACATGCTAACATTAGAAAAACATTAAAAATGCTAGATCGGCTCAGCACCTTTAAGACATCATTTTGCCACACAAGAATATACACTTTCAAAAATTCATTCAAAATACGAGTTCTAGATTGCAACAACAATGTCACAGTACATTCATGCATGACATGATTCAGTGTTGAAATGCCTGCTATGTCAGCAGTGTATGGAATTATACAAATATTTAAAGGAAAACTCTCCTGGTTTTTGCCCCATCTGCTGCAACTGAATGGTGTGGGGCCGCACACTGCCGAAAGGAGAAAGTGAGAGGTGAGTGGATTTAGCATGCTGGGGGGTTTCACAGAGTGGGGCACCCAAAATCAGGCTTCCTTGGTTTTGGTCCACTTTAAAATAGATGCGCAGCTCAGAATGGACCTGTTACATTACACTTATAGAGTCTGGGGTTTCTGGGGTTAGACTCTAAGTTTTATTGTATTATTCAGTTTTTGTTATATGGATACGAAGTTTCAAGAAATTTTGATATCACCACTAGACAAACGATCGGGACGTAACCCCTTTATTTATTACCTACTCCCCCTAAAACTATCACCTATGTGGGGGAGAACCTATTGCACCCATGCCAGGGGCGGCACTCAGAACCCTTTAATTGGGCACCCATCATCTTTCAAGTACACACTTTCCCCCCTGGCAGCAGAGCCATCAGGTTTAATTGCTGTGTTGGCACTTAAAGGAGCACTATCGCGAAAAATGATCCAATGATAAAAACCCATATACCGTATATACTCGAGTATAAGCCGAGTTTTTCAGCCCACTTTTTGGGCTGAAAAAAGCCGCCTCGGCTTATACTCGAGTCAGTGAAAGGAAAAGTGCCGGCCGCCGTGCCGGCACTTTAACAAATGAAGAGGGCCGTCCCTGCGATGTCACAGGCCGGCCTGTCTCCTTACCTAGGCCCCCCGCCTCCCGCCTGTCAGCCAATCAATGTCGCCGACAGCAGCTCATCCCCATCATCCCGCCACCTTCCATACAGCAGCTGCCTCTCCTGTGCCCGGATATTTGCCTCACCTGTAGCAGCAGAACACGGTTGCCAGCAGGCTAAAGCTTCATCTCGCCTCAGGCCAGAGAGGGCACAATGACAGAGTGTGTGCCTCAGGTACGGCTTGTCATTTTTAATAATACGCCTCACCTTACTTCAGGACCACCACCTTCTCCGCCTGTCGGAACGCCCGTCACCGGGAACCTTTTCTTTGGTGAGAACGAGCCCTCCCTGCGGCCGGACTTCCGGGTAAGTAGCGCGCTTTCCCGGAAGACGCTCCCGGTTGCTGAGCAACAACAGGGAATGCCAGAAGTGAGCTGAGAACAGCAGTGCTATGACCCTGCCAGGGGACCCGTGTTCAAGCTCCTGTGGTGCCGTGCTGGCTCTGGCTACCTCCAGCGACGCCCGATACCCGCCCGAGCACATAATCGACGGGTGAGCCGGGGTACTGTCTGTCTGTGTGTGTTACACGTCTATCACCAGCACAGTAACAGGGAGGAAAGAATAGGCAGCAGGTTTCCATGATAACAGCCTCCTTTCCTCTCTGTGTAACTTCCTTCGTCCTGTGTACATCTGCCTTTCCTGCCCTCTCCTCCTGGATGGAGGTGGAAGCTTTTCTCCTGGTCCTTAGGGATGGACTGGCCACAGGGAGACCCGGGAGAATTCTCAGTGGGCTGCACTGCTTTGGAGCCAGTTTGCTTACTGTTTTTTTCACCCCAGTCCAATTCCTGCCTCCCTAGTCTCCCTCCTAGCTCCCCTGTACCTGGCCCATGTGCCCCCAATGCATCATGGCTGTGGTCCAGGGGGCATGCCCACCTCTGCCACATTATCCATCTGTACTATAAAAAAGCTGTCTGCTATATGCACACCCTGTAAATGACCTATCCATGCAATGCTTAGCCGCAGCATAGCAGCTGGAGATTGTTGACACTCCTCAGTATTGTGTGAGAGCATCCTAAATTGGGATGCCCCAGAATTAGGAAATAGAAACTAAAAGCCATTATCATTCCTGTAAGTGCTTAAAGTGGACCAAAACCCACATCAATCAGCCCTGGAATCTATAAAATCAGGATGCCTCGCTGTGTGAAACCCACCCTAGGCTTATACTCGAGTCAATAACTTTTTCCGTTTTTTTGTGGTAAAATTAGGTGCCTCGGCTTATATTCGGGTCGGCCTATACTCGAGTATATACGGTAAATATGTTAGATGGTGGGAGGAGAGGTCACTTATACCACCGGCATCAAAAAATATTCAGCCAGGTTTTTTTTTTTTATTTTAATGGAAGGAAGAGGAAATCAGGGGTGACAGGTTTTGTCACCCCTCGTACACTAAACCACAAGCTTGGCGGGAGTTTTATCCAGTTTGGGTGTATACAGGGCCGGATTATGAGGGGGACACAAGCCCAAGCCCTGCCTCAGGGGTTACCAGTCACTGGACTTCCGATTCTGGATGCCCCAGGGGAGAGAATCAATTGGCCTTATAGATTCCTGGGCCAATCTCTGAGAGTTATGGTCCACTTTAAAGTGAGCTTTGCTCTGACAGGCTGACTATGTGCTGCCCAGCTGGCATATGTATAAACTGGTTCAAAAAACCCTTTTCAATTTACTAGTGCAATTGGGTGAAATGTTTTGATTTTAGCCCAGCATTGAAGTTCCCTCCCCTCTTTTTTACAGTATGCAGTGACAAAGGTAGTACAATTTTAAGGGAACAGTTAATAGGGTAACGTACCAACTATAACAACACATTGTGTCATGCTACTACAGGTTTGGAAAACTGTGTAACAGGATATATATATATATGGTGTATACAGTAGCTTGCAGAATTATTTCAAATATATTTCAAATATATTTTTTAATTTCTAGTTTTGTAAAGAAAAGTTTGTCAGCACAGTAACATTTTCTGATCCATTAAATAGAGTGCCTTACTGCCGATAAAACTCACATTTTATTTAGTAGATATATGCTTTAATTTGCATGAATAGTAAAAATATTCTTCATTATATGACATACACAGTAATTCTGAAATATTGCAGATCAAGTAAAATGGGAATACACTGTATAATCACACATAGTAATACACTATTCTATATATCTATAAACTACGCCAGATTAAGCACCACAGACAGAAAAAAAGGACTTTAGACCCTTATAAAAGAAACATGCAGGAAAAAGCTGACAGAAAGTATTTTCACTTGTCATATTAAAATATTTTTTACTTGTAATTCCACATTTTATCATTTATGTTGTTTGTAAAACTACAAACAATATGGAAGAACAAGCTCTATAGTAGTGATGATTGCTGAATGAATTCTCTTTTTTAGTGAATTCCTTCCTCCTTTGGTGCATACTCCCCCTGCTGGCCCTAGTAAAAAAAGAAAGCCTATAGCTGCTCTCATATGTTTACACATTGCTGCTCCTGATATTCTATCTTTTCTTCAATCAGCAAGATAGTGGCAATGTCCTGAGCTGGCTGAACAGACAAATCTGTGCTGGAGATGCTTTCCTGAGGGAATCTGTGATCCACTGGGCAAACAATAGTCCCTTAAAAGTGACTTGAATAATTTGGCTCACAATAATCCTTTTATCCTTGGTTCCAACACAGTGTACTTCTAAACTTGGACGTGATGATATGGCCATATCTCTTAATGATCCCAAATCTTGCAGGGCAGTCCCTGACTCTTACAGTTGTCCTAGTGTTCTGGGCAGGATATTGGCTACAGGGGAAAAAGTGTCCAGGGCTGTCGGGGCAGGCTCCCAATAGTATGGTCACAACAGATTGGTGCAGTACTTTTGGAGAGGAGGTTGGGCGGCAGAATTGCATCTCTGTGGGGCCAACCAGCATAAAAGAACTCATAGAGCAGGGACATTTTTCTCTGTTTAGGCCTGCCGGGTGAGCATTGATTCATGCCTTTACCCCTTCCCTCATTGTCTCTGAAGCATAGCTGCATGAGGAGGGGCGGATGTATCTCTGCACTCGTCATTCATTCCTGCAGGGAGGATCGACCACCATGAAGTTATAAAGTATCATATTGCTGGATTCAAGGTTAGGCTGGGGCTGGCACTTGCATCAGTGTACCACTGTAAAAAATCAGTAAAGTCTCACTACAGTCCAGTGCTGTGGGGTAGCTTCTAGTTTGGTGGTTTGAAGCAGACCACAAGCCATAAATTACATCTGGCATCCAAAATCAGGATTCTTCCTAAGAGTTAGGATTTCTTCAGCAGCAGGGCATCCTGATTTGGGATTTGCCCCACTTTATAACCCTCGCCCAGCAAGCACAGAGACAGAGACTGGCCAGCTGATACGACATCCTTTTCCCCTCACAGACCTAATATAACTGCTGGTGATTATTCAGGTTTGTCTTGCAGGTGGACCCACACTAATGTGCAAGACTGCCCAGCAAGCCTGGTCAGCAGCAGTCATGTGTTTGGCAACCAAAAGAGGAGTAAGTGTTGAGCACAGGTTGCTGCTGCCTGGTATTCGGCTTGCTGGGTCAAGATGTACAGCAGGGCATTCCACTGAGGATGCTCACACTTTCCTCTTTAAATTGGACCAAAACCCAGGACCTTTGCTTCTTAGATGTATCATGATTTGGGATGCCTCTCTGTATGAAACTCCCTGGTTTACCTGACACCTTAATCTGGAGATCCCACGGTGGAATCCCTGGTCTGTGGGGGCACCACTCCAGGCATACTTGAATGGCTTCCGGGTGATGCATGCAGCTGGAGTGAGCAGACATGTCTCCAGGTGTTACAGATAAGATTACTTAGAAGTCACAAAGCAGGGCATCCCAAATCAGGCAGGCTGTAATCTAGCCCTATTATCTTCTGGAGTGTTTAACTAGGAGTGTCTTCACTCATGGGAGCCGGTGGCTATCTTTTTGTTGACCTGGCTGGGGCCAATTGGAAATGCTGTGTCTGCTGCCGTTCTGCCGCCGCTGAAGGAAGAGGATCAGGGCTTAGGTAAGTTACAGCAGCACTTCTGCTGCACAACCCTAAGTGAAGCTGGTTGATGGACTACTCAGCAGCCCATCAACCAGCTATTCTTAGTATACAGTACGTCCTGCTCCGGATAGATTACAGAGACATCGAAAATAGGCTTCTCCCGGCCCCTCAAATACCCAGAGACCTCCCACAATCCCCAGATCTTCTCTGCAGTCTGGACTGCAAAGGACAAGAAGATGGCTCTCTATTCTCACAGGTGAGTGGGGCTATTAGCCTGCGGCCCCGTAGGACTGTTACCACCCGTTCCATTAATAATGTGCCTCCCAGCCTTGGCTGCGCTGGTCGGGTGACGGTAGGCAACACCGCTGTCAGGTGCTTAGGAGCACTGCTCCACCGCAATCCCCCACCAAAGGGTAGGCGGTATAGGCATATGGTGAGCCTCTATGGGATGCCCCTCCCGCACTATTGCCCCTGTCTATCGGTGGGTCCTGTTAAGTGGCCGCTGTCCTCCCTCGCTCTCTTTGTAGCCCTCGGGGGAGGGAGGGGGTGTGTGTGTATGTGTATTGGCCTTTGTGCTTCACTACATTATTTTATTATGCTTGGTGTCAGTCGGCGCGCTGACTTGTTTGCACTTATTGTGTCTTAAAATTGCCGCCGCCGCGCGCACTTCCACTGTGTTCCGCGCTTGGTGGCGGCGTTACCTCAGGCGCTGGTGCGCCGTCATTGGCTTCTTGTCACGTGTATGGCTTTGCGCTCTTCGGGGGGGGGCGGGGCTCGCTTTTGGCGCTTTCCGCGTCACTGTCCCTGCGGCCCGCCACTCGAGGTATACCCGACGCCATTTTTTTGGGTTCCAGCTGCTGCGTGACGGGCTTCTACCTTCTGCGTTCTGTGAGTGCCCTTGAGGGCGGCTTTATTACTGTTGTTATTTATTTGTACACTTACGGCTCCCCTTTGCTTATGTCTTTCAGACGGGCCGAACCCTCTTGACTTCTCCCGGCCCTACTCCCTCTATTTAGTTAATTAACTTGTGAGGCCTAGTGTTAATTACTCCCACTTCCCTACTTATTGGGGCATCCCAGGTTGCTTTTATAGTGTCCATCCCTATCGGCCTATTGTGCCGATATAATCACCATATGGAGGCGTCTCAGGATAATGTGCTTGGGGTTCTTTCGGGACAAGCCCGGCTGTGTGTAGCTTGTGGGGTGTCCCCTATTGGCGCTGACAATGCGCGGGTCTGTGTACTTTGTGCCCAGCAGGTGCTTGCCCTGCAGTCTGGCCTCCCAGTGGCTGGGCCTGCGCCTCGTTTCACTTCACCTACTCCCCCAAGCTTAAATCTCACTCCCACTGAGTTGCATACAAGTGGGGATTCTCAGCCTGATGTGTCTTCTAGACTGGCTAGTGTTGAGAAGTTGATTGCTAATACCTTGGCGCGTAAGGCCTCTGCAAAAAAGCGGCACTTAACGCCTGATGTTACTCTTTTCCCTATGGAAGCTGATGAGTTTTTGGAACTGTCTGGCTATACCCCTTTGGAGGAAGGGGAGCTATTCTCTGACTCAGGGTCATCTGATGAGAGGCCCAGGGGTCATGATGATTCTGGCTCTGACCCCTGGGCCCCAGATGATACTGATAGACTGTTGGCTCAGATTTTTGAGGTTCTGTCTATTTCTCCCCCTGTTGCGGCCCCCCGCCAACAGGGGGAACTTTTTGATACTGCTAAGTCACGCTTGGAATTTCCTGAGCAAGCCCATTTTAATAACCTTGTGCTCAAGGAATGGGAGCGCCCCAGCAGGCTTCCCGGTGTACCTAAGAGTTGGGATAGGAAGTATCCCTTTCCTGCTGATGTAGTGAAGTGCTGGTCATCCCCTCCTGAGGTGGATGCCCCGGTCCTAGGGTTATCCAACACCTCTGTCATGCACTCCCCTGACTCTACTACTCTGCAGGATGCTGAAGACCGACGCATTGATCAGCTGACGTCCCATGCCTTTGCGTGTGTGGGGACGGCGCTGTGCCCGGTCTGTGCCTCTGCCATTACGGCTGTGGCTATTAGGACCCTACTTGCTGGTTTTCCCTTCAAAGGACTATGCCTGTTTGGGGACCACCTGGACCTGTTTGCTAAGGGAGGCAGGTTACCCCAGCGCAGGCGGCAGTCTCGGCCCTTTCGGGGTCAGGGCTCCTTTACCGTGGTGCTAGACAAGGGAGGGGGGTTTCCTTTACTGGGGCCTGAGGAGACTTCTGGGGTAGAGGACGTGGACTTCCTGGCTCCTCCTGGGGCTCCAAGCTTAAGTCCTCTCCCAATCCCCCTCAGGCATGATGGGGCGCCCTCACCCATCCGGGTGGGGGGACGGCTTCAGCACTTTGCTCACGTCTGGAGGCTTCATGTCTCAGACCGGTGGATTCAGGAGGTAGTGTCCTCCGGTTACAAGATAGAGTTTGCTGTCTGCCCCCCCCCCCCCAAGGTTCATCAGATCCCGGATTCCTCAGGACCCTGTGTCAGCTCAGGATCTAGAGCAGGCGGTGCAAAGACTTCTGGAGCTGGGGGTCATCTGCAAGGTCCCTTTAAGAGAAAGGGGCAAGGGCTTCTATTCCAACCTCTTCACAGTGCCCAAAAAAGATGGGTCAGTCAGGCCCATCCTAGACTTGAAGATCCTCAACAAATTTGTCAGGTGCAGGCGCTTTCGCATGGAAACTCTGCGTTCTGCCATCAGTTCCCTGCACCCAGGGGATTTCCTGACGTATGTGGACATCAAAGATGCTTACCTTCATATTCCTGTGTTTCCAGGTCATCAAAGGTTCCTCAGGTTCGCTGTGGAGGATCAACACTTCCAATTTGTAGCATTGCCTTTTGGTCTCACTTCAGCTCCCAGGGTGTTCACCAAGGTGCTGGCAGGAGTGATGTCTCAGGTTTCAGGGCATCCGCGTGCTGCCCTACCTGGACGACATTCTCATCACTTCCCAGTCTCTACTTCAGGCAGAGTTGGATACTCAGCTGGTAATGTCCACCCTGGAGTCATTTGGCTGTCTCCCTCCTTGGTGACTTCATTCCTGGGAATGAATCTGGATACAGTTCAGGCAAGGATTTTTCTTCC
Organism: Gastrophryne carolinensis; assembly: GCA_027917425.1. NCBI lineage: Eukaryota > Metazoa > Chordata > Amphibia > Anura > Microhylidae > Gastrophryne > Gastrophryne carolinensis. Next base: position 112,513,080 of record CM051235.1, read on the forward strand.
TCAGCAGAAGGTGGACAGTATGATTGTGCAGGTCCAGTTCCTGCTATCTTGTCATCATCCCTCCATCAGGCAGGGAATGCAGCTGGTGGGCCTGATGGTGGCGTGCTTCGAGGCGATCCCTTATGCTCAGTTCCACTTGAGGCCTCTGCAACTCCACCTCTTGTCAGTATGGGACAAGGACCCTGCGTCCCTGGACCGGGTCTTTGCGCTTTCCCCCCTGGTCAGGCGGTCCCTCCCGTGGTGGCTGGCCCCAGGAACCTGTTGGGGGGCAGATCCTTTCTGACCCCCTCCTGGGAGACGGTCAACATGGATGCCAGTCTGTCAGGTTGGGGGGGTTTCTGGAAGTCCCTGCAGTTCCAGGGGAGGTGGGGCCCTCAGGAGGCCCACACAACTATCAACGTCTTGGAGCTGCGGGCGATCAGGTTGGTTTTGGCTCAGTTGACTCATCACCTTCGGGGCCTGCCTGTTCAGGTGCGCTCGGACAACCAGACGGCAGTTGCCTACATCAATCATCAGGAAGGGACCCGGAGCAGGAGGGCCCTCCAGGAAGTGTCTCTGATCCTGACCTGGGCGGAGGCCAATGTTCCCTGCATATCAGCGGTGTACATCCCGGGGGGGGGGAAAGTCTGCTGGCAGACTCTCTGAGCAGGGGGACCTCTCGCCAAGGAGAATGGTCCCTCTTCAACAGGGTGTTTCAATCTCTGTGTCACCGTTGGGGCCAACCAGATGTGGATCTGTTTGCGTCCCGTCACAATCACAAGCTACCGGCCTTTGTCTCCCTGTCCCAGGATCCCCTGGCCTTGGCCACGGATGCCCTAGCAATGTCATGGCAGGACTTTCAGCTCCTTTATGTCTTTCCTCCATTCCCCCTGCTGGGCAGGGTTCTGCGCAAGATTGCTCTGGAGGGGGTGCCAGCGATTTTGGTGGCCCCCAGGTGGCCAAGAAGAGTGTGGTTCGCAGACATGGTGCAGCTGGCAGTAGATCAGTACGTTCTGCCCAGGATGTCAGACCTGCTCACTCAGTGTCCCTTACGCCATCCCAATTTACAAACTCTGGCTTTGACGGCCTGGCTGCTGAAACCTCCATCTTGATGGAGACGGGGCTGTCTACCTCGGTTGTTGATACCATGATGAAGGCTAGGAAGAAGTCTTCTTCTTCCATTTATTACAGGGTTTGGCGTGCCTACATTGACTGGTGTGAGTCTAAGTCTCTTCCCTGTCGTGTGTTCTCTATTCCCAGGATCCTGGAGTTCCTGCAGCATGGGTTGGAGATGGAGCTCCAACTCAGTACTCTGAAGGGTCAGGTTTCTGCCCTGGCTGTTTTATTCCAGAAGTCCTTTGCTCAGCATTCTCTGATCAGGACTTTTTTCCAGGGGGTTACTCATGTGCGTCCCCCACGTAAGCCCTGCTCCACCCCACCCTTGGTTTTGCATTTTGCATCTTGGATCCCCTGTATGGTGATTGTTATCATTGTTGTAGTTACCAGTTTGGGTTGTTTTAATTCTCCCGGCTTTTCAATGCTGGGGATTGTGGGAGGTCCCTGGGTATTTGAGGGGTCGGGAGGAGCCTATTTTCGATGTCTCTGCAGTCCAGCGCCATATGGCGGAGTAATACCCAAGTGTAAGTAATCTATCTGGAGCAGGAAGTACTGTATACTCATAATACCAATTCTACAGGTGAGTAATCACAGAATTGTATTTTTCCATGTTCGGGCCAAAGTTGAACACAGACTTTGAGCTGAAGTCCGTGTTCGGGTTTGGGAACCTGAACTCGAAATGTTCTGTATGAACCCAAACTATAGTTCAGGTTCACCCATCTCTAATCACAAAATATCTAGCCATGAGAAAAGTTATGGGAGGACACATCTGTACCTGTCTCTAGCTTACATCACCATGTCACATCCTTCCCACGCAACATATGTTGTTCTAATGACAAATCAACACAGACAATATTTTAAACCTCATGATTTTATTAGTTAAAGCAAAATGTACGTATATATAACACGTTACACCTCAGTGGTGATAAATTGCCCCCATGCTGTAAAGCACAGCATTTCAAAAATATATAAATAAGTACTCTTTGTTGTTTAGTATATCCTTGGATCTTAAAACACATGCCAAATATGAAACCTATAATTGCTATATGAAGAAGTTTTCCAGGTTAAGAGCTAAAAGTTTGTCACAATTTAGTAAATGCCTTCCCAGGTGGGCTATGCACTAAAGGTTGGAAAAAGAATTTGAAGTGAGATGGATGTTTCCAATTTCATGGAGAGGTTCTTCATACTATCCTCTGTGTTGGAGACCCATTCTCATTGCTGCCCCATGAATGTAGCTTAATAGGCTCTTTTGGTAAATGGTACCTCAATTAACTTGTGTATTAATATCACATTTGATGCTACAATGTACCCATTATTTTAGCAGGGTGGCACAAACCTTTAGAATACACAGATGTTAAGGCTGTTTTTTTATTGTTTCTATCTCTGCTTCAGCATTCATTATTGGAAAAATGTTTAATTGCTGGCAAACAAAATTACCATCTATTATATAGATTGAATTTTAAAAGCAACACTGGCTGCTTAAACAATATCAATATATGCAGGCATCACAACAATATGGAAAGCTCTGAATAGCATGCAACAGATGGTCTAAAGATCGCATATTAAATGTACATTTTTATTTCACCATCAGTCTAAAAATAAATACTTGTTAACACACAATTTATAAATCCACCCTTATATGATAAAAAGACCATGCAGAGCTTTCATGGCTCGATGAAAGAAAACAATTCCAGCTTCAGCATCACTGATCAATGCAGTCATATAAATGCTCATGTTAAAAGAGGCATTAGTATTACTACAGAGATTTTATATATTTTCATATATATTTTTGCATATATTTTCAAGCATCCAGCTCAGGATATAAAAAAACTGCCTTGACTGGCAATTCTGTGAATGTATGCAATCAGGGACTCTACAATCTAGACACTCAGCTCTTCTCATTAGATGGGAGGGAGAAAGTTCTAATTTGCAAGCACGCAAATATATATCATCTGAATTAAATCCCAGTCGGTTATATTCTGGTCATCATTATTTCATTAGGATATTTAGGTGAATTTAAAAGAAGAATTCAAAAGTATCTTCAATTCTCAAGTGTAATTTACAGAAACCGTGCATAATTTAAAGCTTTAACATAAACACATAAAATAGCATTGCATGGTTATAATATGCCAGTACTAAACTGCCTGTAACAGTGAAATGTTTTTTCCTGAGGTATTTTCTTGGACATGTCTTTGGAAATTTGTGGACAGGGGCATTAATGCATTACATACTGGACATTGTGGCTATGGTGAAGTACAAAACATTCTTGGCAGTTTTGTGTGAGTAGCACATGTTTTAGTATTAATCTTTGTGTCATGTCAGCAGGGCCGGCTTTAGACAAAATCTAGCAGTGGCCGGCCTGGAATTGAAAAGATTGTGATGCCCCCTGTGTGAAACCCCACAGTTTGGCAGTAATAGCTCACCTTTCCATACTCCAATGGGGCATTCACAGGCTCTTGTCCAATGAGAGATGCCTGCTGTGACTACGTCATTGTTTATGCATCCCCAGGATTGTGTGCATACTCGCACCCGGGTCATTTAAATAGGCAGGTAGGAGAATGTGCGTGGCTGGGAATACAGGGGATGCGGCAACTCTGATTTCAATGAGAGCTGCCTGCTGAATGACGTAATCACGCCAGATGGCTCTCATTGAACAAGAGCCTGCACTTGCACCATTGGAGCCAAACAAAAAATCAAATACTGAGTTTTGTTCCACTTTAAATGGATTATTCACCCCATTCACCCCCACCCAGTAATAATAAATTATACCTATCTCCATCCATACACTGGTCAAAGCACCAGGACTGTGTATTGGTGTAGCACCAAGTCAGACAAAGAACACCTATGGGGATTGTGCCCTGGGAATTTGCGTAGTCTCCAGCCCTGCATGCCTGCTGAGACGTGTACGTCCACTACCTTCCTGGAGTAAAATTATGTGATTTTTAAAATATTTGTTTTTAGGATCTGTAAATCCAGAAAAACTGGAGTTATTTTAAAATATTATGTATATATTTATATATGGAGGAAATGTTGAAACAGTGTCTACTAAAGTGTCTGGGGCAAGATAGAAAATACAACTACAATCAAGTTCACCAAGGTTAGTTAAGATACTGCCCACTTGTTATTTCCCCTTTGGTGACCTAGACATAAGCTTGTGAAAAATACACCGGACAGAAAGCAAAGATTGCATTGGGAGCCTTTGCAAAATGAGATTGGTCCTTGAGTTCTTGTGTCTACATTGATCTCTTATACAATCATCTTCTTGCCACTTGGTCTCAGCACACTTAAAGCTATGTTTGGACCTGTCTTAATACTGGTATGTATTAATACTTTCTGGCACAAATTACATTGCATGTGCATTGTGCGTTAGAAAAAAATAGAAGTTCCCTCCTCTCTGCTGCTACCAGCTAGTGCACCTGTGGAAGAACATATAGCAGCTTAAAATGTTACTCTAAGGATGGTGTTTGCTAAACCTTTAGAATGCCATGTATATTAGTAGGGATGAGTGAATCCCCCAGAGATCGATTTCAGCCAAACTTCCAAAAAAACCCGGTCCCCATTGAAATGAATGGTGACCTGAACTTTGGGGGGTGATTCTGCCTTGGGGGCGGGGGCCACAGAGTGTGCAGCAGGAAGCGGTGCTGTTCAACTTACTTGAGCCCCTTGATCCCGGTCCTGTCTGCGTTCAATTCAAATGGTCCATGGCAGGGGCTCACAGAAAGATGGCCACTGCCCCCACGAGTGAGGAGGACACTCCTAGTGATGTCAGCGGCTCCAAGCGCGCTGATTCAACGAGTGCATCGTAGGACCAGGATGAGGTGAGTTTCTTCTGGCAATCTGGGGGGGTTTCACACAGCGGGGCACCCCCAATCGGGGTTCCCTTGACAAAGGGACCTAAACCCAGGATAGTCAAAATCCGGGGTTTTGGTCCACTTTAATCTTTTGGTAATCAAGTGATGATTTATAATAGTCGTTGTGCTATACTGGGTAACAAGATGTCATACCCCTTGTGTGTTCTAAATAATTAGCCGGTTTGTCTAGTTAGCAACTTGTTTTGTTGTGCAATATTATTATTTGTGGGTTATGTACCACCCAAATATATTTTTGTTTTTGTGTTTTTGATGAATAAGGTTCAGTCACTTTGTATGGGGAAAAATCTAATTCTCCAAACCACATACAGCTTGCACTAGGTAATAAAGTGACATCAGCAAGCACAATAGCTCCTGACAAGTCAATAATCATTTCAGGAGTGAGTGTGGTGACTGACAGGTTGTTAGCACTGGTAAACCTTATAATGATGCTCAGTAATTGCATTAGGGGAGCTGCTGTTAATCTCCAGTGTGGTCTGAGCATGTGTAAACTGGCCTACTCTTTTCTAAAGGGAATACTTCCGAAAAGGCAAACGAATTCCAATTGAGTCACTATGTCACCTAATAATTAGTCATTCTTGGGATCATTCCACAAAGGTATCATTTGGGAAATTGGCTACTCGGAATAACAAATGCACTCTTGATGGTAACCAGTGCAGATATGAAAGAAAAAAAGCACAAAGCATGTAATACATTTAGAGGTTTCTGGGAATATATTAAAATACATCCAATTCCATATATATCCTATGCATCGAATATATATATATATATATATATATATATATATATATATATATATATCCCTATACATAATATATATATATATATATATATATATATATATATATATATATATATATAGCCCAATATTCATAACAACACAAACTGGCTACAGTTGGCTATATTGCTCCCCAGCCCCGGCCCCTGATGCTTTCCAGCAATGATATCGCCAGCAATGATATGTTCAGCCAGGGAGCAATATATTGCCGACTGCATCTGCAGCTCAGCATTGGGGTAAGCCTTATTAGTTATAGTAACTGCCATTAATCTGAAAGAACTCCCAGCTAGCTGTCATTATATGACAGTTAAGCTGAATTACTGAATTAATTAGCTTATGGCTGCCATTCAGACATCATACTGCTTTCTGTTAGTATTTTTATGAATATTGATCAAAGGCTTTAGTAAAAAAAAAAAAAAAAATAATAATGCGCGCAAGCCAATCTGTTTAGACGCAGAGCTGGGCAATAAGGAGCTGGCACAGCTGCATCCCCAGTTCCCTTTAGATGCATAGGTGCTATAGCACACCTCAACCTAGAGATGCTGGGGCTGTGGCCATGATTATTTACCTAACTGTGGGAGCAAGGCAATGCAGATTCAAATAAATCTGTTTCAACTGCACTAGAACAGAGGCATATTTGATTAAAACTAGTGATACATTCAAAATGGCCTTTAATCCCTATTCCCTGAGCATCCTAATTTGAGATGTCGATCCACTTAAAAGGCCAAAATTTGAGCAAAATTCCCATCCATGTTGCATCCAGTTGCAGCAGCTGCATCCATGCATTCGCCACTCCTCCAGGGAGAAACAAGGATCTCCAGGTGGCTGTGCAGTTGCCACACCTGGCAATGCATACACCCACTTGGCAAGCTCCATCGGTTGCTGGCAGTCATTTTTTTATGCTTTACCCCCAAAAATTATTATTATTGGGAGTTTTATTTATTTATTTTTTTTAAATGGGAGCTGGACCAAAAAGTGACAAATGGCTGGAGCCCCCCCTCATCGCCCCCCCCCCCCCCGCAAACCACAGTTTCACATTCACATCCTCACATCCGTCGGTGTTCACATGTTCGTCCGTTTTTCTTCTGTTTTTACAAATTTGGGTGGAAACAAGGAAGTTTCACATGGCCACATTTGGAGTGAAACCAGGATTAACAGGGGCTATGTGCGGGGGGCTCCAGCAATGTGGATGCCCCACCACAGCTGTCATTTTAGGGTCCCTCACCCATTGAAAACAGGTTTTTCAGAGGGGTTATGCATGTGAGGGGGGTTCTAGAAATGTAGTTCCTTTAAAGTCTACTAGTGCATTTTACAAAAAAACCTCAGAACAGATTATGCCTGAGGTTACAATACTCGGCTTGGCTGGCAGGTGGCTGCATCAGTGTCTGTGGTGCTATAATACGTAAGCATCTTGGAGAATACGTTTTGTACTAGACACAGGTTGATTCATTCAGTCCTCCCTGCAGTTGTAGTGAATGGAACATGCAGCTTTATTAACAGTAAGAGGAGGTGTGCCAGGCACTGCCCCAGTGTCCATCCTCTGGTGAGGTAACAGGATTGCAAGAACATGCCGCAGGACTCATTTTCTGAGAAAACTGCTGCGGGGGAGTGAAGGCAAGTATATGTTGGAACAAGCACTTTTTTGCATCTATATTAACCAGAAGTATTTTTCATGTGACTGGAGAAGCTTTGCATCAGGGTTGATCCTGGTATGCCATCACCTCTTTTTGCTCATGACCCTCACAATACATATTTATCAACCTTGCACAGAGGACCCAGAAATGGTTACAATGTATCATGCCTCCTATTGGAACCATTGTCACCCCCCCATGCACAGTTGTCAGGGAAGGTTTAGGTCTGCTTTGAGAAGATATTCTTTGAAGATTAGGTTTTGAGGATGTAGGCCTAAAGGACATTTCCACCACTTCTGGCTTTAATTGGCATAAGCTTTACTGAGATGAAAATGTATTGGTGCTTAATTATACCACTGTGTTGTGGTGCATTTTTTTCTACATATACAGCGTCAAAAAGTGTGGCCATAATGGCAAATAAGGTCAATAATGACAATGTGGAGTAGTGCTTTGTGAATGCCAAGGTAGTAATAACAAGCCAGGTCAAGGAGAACCAGAAAGGTTTTAATGAGGTGAGTCAAACTGGACCCCCAACAATACATATTTCTTCACACAACATTGATTAATTTGCTTTTTGTTAGCAATTCATGGAATTCATTGCTTCCCACAGAGGTTGTGGCATGCTTTTCTTGTGTACCCTCCACTAATAGGATACAAATATCTGAAACAACTGCAATAAGGTTAAAAGAAATGTCTTTAGATTACCACAAGTCATATAAATTGATTATACTGTAATTGCACACTGCACACATTAGGTCCTAAATGAGGCACACTCCTATTGTTTTTAAGCATTCCAAAGTGATAAGATTCCTTTTTTAATGGAATGGCCATAAACATTTAGAATATATTTATTTTTTTCCATCAGATGCAGCTTTCCATTTTTGAAATTTTTCAAAATAACAAAAGTTCCACCTGGTTGGTATCTATGTGTTGTTATCACAGCCAGGCACACAAAACAGCCATAAAAATCCACAAATACACAAAATACATATGTCATCAACTTTTTGAGCAATTTTGTACATATGGAACAAAACAAGCTTGGGGTTTAAGTATAGATGGCAGCAGATCAAGTTGATGTACAGATCTTGCTAAGTACCACCTGAGGGGATTGGGAAGTTCTTCACTTCATCTTCACTGTTCGGACCACCACAGGTCTACAAGAAGTAGATTTGCAGTCTTAAGGAAAACTTGCCCTGTTCAAAACTGGCAAATTATGTTCATGTTGCAGGTTTGTCTGTGTGCTAGAAGGCAAGGCTGTGTTTCGGTTTCATGCCACCATGAAAGTAGTCTTTACATAGCACCCTTCATACCGAGCATACTCATTAATTACCACACCCCTTATACATAACTGTCAGAAAATGAAATTGAGCACACAAACCTGAAAAAGGTTATCCCAAGCTTCTAAATTTCTTGTGAAGGGGCAAACGGATTTGTCCCTGAGCATGGTATTGGATTCAATTGAAATTTTTCAGCAGCGCAAAAAAAGTAGGATTCCCGGAAAAGAAAAAAGGAACCACAGTTAAGATTCCTCCCTGCATTGTGCTGATGGCACTTATTTATTTTCAGACATGTATGTTCTTGCCTTTGGTGTCTCATTTTATCATTCTAATGATTGCCCACTCAAGTCCAGCATGTTTCTGAAGTAGGTAAAAGATGACGGGCTATTTTACTACTTTTGACATATGGGTCTGTTAGCTAGAGAGGTCTACATGTGTAGGAAAAAGGTCATTCACACTGCCAGACATGTAGTACCTACATCTTATCTCTGCTCTCAGATTGACACACACATTTTTTAAGAGGTTGCCCGGTGCTACAGTAAATATATTTGATATATTCTTTGGTACAGCAGGTGCAGGCTTACAGGTTGTTAGCCTCCAGTAAGCAATTGTATTTCTCACATTTTTCCCTCGACCCCCTATACCTGCCCACAAACTCCATTTCAACTTACCTGCACCACATTTCCCCGGCTTTTCAAAACCCAGGGCCATGTGAGTTGCAGTCACAGGGCAAGAGGGTCATCTACAATGATAAGTAAAATACTGACATTTCACACCCACCAACATATGAACATACAGTTCAGGTAGGTTGACAACTAGTTCACACAATTAACTTACACTGTTGTAAAGGGAAGTTTTTCTTTAATTAGAGAACAAAAGTTTTCTTACACACATTCCATTTATGAAAGGAGAATAAGAGGCCGATTCATTAATAGCGCCAGGTAGCGACAGATGAGCGCCAGTAGCGTTATTTTCACAGCGCACGCTAGTATTGCTTGGCCGTTGTTCGGCTGTTGACAGCGACTCAGTCGGTGTGCGGTAATGTTGAATACGGGGTTAGGAGTCGCTGTTTGACAGGTTCCGCGCTGTATGAGAGCGCATGACAGCGAATGGCCATAGCGAACGGCTCCCAGCATATTCATTAACAAATCACGCTCAAAAAATTCTCGCGCTGTGAAATGCTTGTTTAAACCCCAGAGCGCTGGCGGCGATGGGTTAAAAGTAGTTTTTTAACCCCCAAACAACCATATTTTTGGAAAAAAAAAAAAACATGTTTTTACAAACATTTTGTAATATGAATACATTAATATCAGACCTGTAATATCAATTCTGCACAATTTTTTTTTTTTTTACCTTAAAAAAAATATCTAACATTGCAGAAGTGGTCACAGAATTTTTTCCATTAAAAAAAAAAAAAAAAACATTAATAGCAATTAATTAAGAATATTTAAAGATTGCTCCATTGAAATGCATTGGAGAGCGCCAGGTAGCGAGAGGTCATACCTGTCGCTGTTCAAGGTCGCTCGCTGGCGCTGTGGGGTGAGGCTGGAATAATGATGAATGATTTGCTATCTGGCGCTCTGTCAGTCGCTAAGCAGGATCGGCTTGATAAATGTGTGATTGCGGAGGGGAGCCGGCGTTCTCGTGGCGGTGACCGTCATTACCGTTCGCTCACCATTCGCTACCTGGCGCTATCCCTTGTTAAATAAGGGCCTAAGACATACAATGTAAATGACAGGTCTAATGATGTATATAGTATAGCTGCTGCTGTCATTCTGGGCTTTAAGACCTTTCAGATATAACTTTGGTAAGGTCAAAACAGCTCAAGCTTCATGTCCTTCAGAAGTCACAAATTTTTATTATTATATAATCCAATCTGTGCTTCCAGCAGTCCGGTGCTCAGAGACATCATGCATTACTTGAAGAGTTATGCATTGACAGGATTGCTAATAAAGACAAATGGCAGAGTCAATGCTATTAATATTAATATTGTGTTTGCAGCTTTGCACAGTACATTTAAGGATAAAGCATTTCTCATTCTTCAATGTAAAAGTTTAAATGCTGGAGTAATTAAACAGGCAAATAAGCTAAATGCTAAAGATATAGATCAATAGCTTTTGGGGGGGAAACAGTGTAAATATAATGCTTTAGAGTATATTAATGTATTCAGTGTAAAAGCATGTTGAAAAATAATGCTTAGAATGGCATAATACATGTGAATGTTGCTATAAAAAGCACAACTAAAACAATGATTCTGATAAAGACTGAAAAATAAAATAAAAAGAAATATAACACATATTGACCTTTTTTTACCAGGCAAGTCAAGTGTGGCGTTACCCTTTATGTGTGTAGAGGGTTGATCTGAAGCCCATTCCCTTACTACATGTTTTCCCAACCTCTTTTCATGGAATACCGCTTTTCATTTTTAAATGATCTCACCTATGACCTATTAGAGTTCCCAGAGGTCTGCTTTAAAAAGGGCATTTTACAGTATGTAATTTCACCTGGCCCAACTTAGTGAGCGTTCTTTTCTAACAACATAACACTGCTGCACAGCCGCAGCTTTATGTCAATTGAATTTGATTAGAGGAGCATTGTGCAGCATCCTGTGATGCCAACATTGCCAGTGGGAGAGCTTGGGCCACTGGGCAAGGTGCTCAATTGCAGGGCAGGAGGGCTCATTTGGGTAGCAGCAAATTACGCATGTGCCACATAACTAGGCTACTTTATAAGCCTTCTTTATACAGGCGATGATGCAGTGGCTTGGATGCCACGTAGTGCGTTGGAAGTGATTGTCTAGAGGGGTCCATGTAAATAACAGCTTGTCCTGGAGTGGTGGATCATTGCAGGGGTGCTCTTCATCACATTTATTTGGTCAGTATTAGCTGCTTATCTCCCTCTCTTTTTTGGGGGGATGTTTCACTGTTCCATTAGGGATTTTGTGTGCACTTCTGGCATTTTGATATAACATTAGGTTATGACAGTGGATTCTATATGTATTAGCACTTAGATATATTAAAACTTTTGGACAACTAGCATTTATTGTGTGATAGTGATCTATGAGGAACCCTTATGTAAAAGTGAATATTGTGCAATATCTATCCATTTATTTTAGACTCAGGTTCCTTATATTGTTTATATGAAACTTTCTATATCAATGAAATTGTATATACTTTTACCATTTTACTTGTGCAGCCTTTTAGGTGAGGGAGTGTTTGTTGGGACACAATTGGTGTTGTATAAGCCTTCTTTGAAGCAGACTTACTCCCTCTTTTGGAAAGTTATGCTTACAGTGGACCCTTACTCTCCCTAGGACAAAGAGCTCCTTCCTGCCACCATGTAGTGTCTGGAAGAAGCCACATCCTCTCTACCTTCCTTCCCCTAGTGGCCTTGAGTACCACCAGAGAGACGCTCAACTATTATCATTGGTACATGTACCACTGGTTGGGAACCCCTGCTCTGCTATATTTTTCCCTATTTAAATGTGTTGTTGTCTAGTCATGCTGTAGATTGATAGGTGTGTTAATTTATTTGTATATAGTTGTAGTTCGGGCTCCAGCCATTAGGTGTTGCACTTCTCAAGTTTTAATTACACTTGGGAGGAGGCCATTACTTTAGAATTCAAATGGGCTAAACCAGGCTTTTAAAGACCATATCAAGACCTTAGTTCTGAGTCTTTTGACCACTGCTCTTGTATTAGGAGAGTCTGGTCTTAGGTGACCTTCTTCCTGAAACTGGCGCAAGGATAAATGCTTTGGTTGCACCAACCCTGAGTATCTCTAACTGACCCTTAGGCCCTACATCCCCCACAACACAGGCATTTGATTTGACTTAACCCCTACATAAGCAATAGATAGGGATAGTACCGTTCATTCCCGCCAGGTAAACCCTATTGCCTGCTATCAGTCAAATGGGCAGGCTGTGTGGCTTTAAGTACACTTTTATTCCACATACAGTATTCCATCCTCTTACAACTGAAGCACACATTGATGCTTGTTTTTATTAAAAATATGAAGCACTGAAATGGATGGAGTCGGTCAGCATGTGTCTTAAGGGTCTTATAAACCTCCGTACCAACATAATGTTTTTTCCCATGTCACATATTATTGAAATGGAAAAAAGAGGTCATCATAAAATGAGCTGAAATAGTATTTATGAAAATTAGACACCCACTGGAAGTACACAAAACAAAACCTTCTCTGCTGCTATATTTATTTCTTTAGCTATCTCTTTAGATGAAGCTTTTAGGTATACATTAAACCCACTCTGTATACCTAATCAGCTTGTGTTCCTTCTTAGCATAATGATGAAGCATTGCCTCTTTGTTGACGGCTTATTTGAAGGTGAGGCATCCATCACTTTCATGTAAGAGCTACCTTCTGGTACTTATATATCTACAAGCAAGTGACAGGCAAGGTGGTTGTTATTTCTGGCAGGAAAGAGACTTGTCCTGTGTATCTGTTTTGTTTATTCCTTCTATGCAGGTATTTTGCTTTTCCATGTGATCTGTCCATGTTTTGGGGCTTTCGGTATCTCCGACCACTGTCAATCACTGTAGATTAACTATATTTATATATATATATATATTTATTTATTTAAAACTAAAGCCAGCAATCAATTTTCATGATAATTTAATCAAACATAGCACTTAAAATGTAATGACAAAACCCTTTTATCTCTATGGGTGAGCGACTGAAAGTAGGAAACGTATAATTGTTTTTTTCTCTGTGTATTCAGCTTCTACTTTGATGTACTCAAACCATATTATTTCCACTGCACAAATGCAGAAAATAACGCTTTTAAAGCACCAGTGCCTTTGAAATTGTAATAAAAGCCTAAAATTGGTGATTCTGTTTTAATGCCCTTCACATACTGAAACAAGAAACAGAGATGTTAAATGTCACATTGGATATTTTTGAGGAAATAAAGCATGAAAACTTTATTTGTGATTATAGGTACTTTCTATTGAAAAACGTTGTCTTAGGTAATGCTAAACATGAATATGTGATTGCCTAGGAAAAATGTAAATGTTAAATAAACCAATACGTTTACTGCAATTGCAATGGTTAGGTCGAAATGATGCTATAAAATGATCAAATGACACAAAACTGGACTCTCCCTGACAGGGCTGGCCTTAGGGTCAGTGCCATGCTGTGTAAGATTTCAGGATGGTGCCCCCCCCCTCCCACAGGAAACAAAAAAACACAGAAAAGTGGGAGACAGAGATACGGGGGCGAGAAAAACTGGTGGAATTCAGAAGAGGAAATACTAAAAGGTGGAAAAACAAGAGATAAGAGGAAATGTTGAAATAAGATAGGAAAAAGGAAAAAGCAATGTACTATGAAAAGAAGATAAAAAGACAGGGAAATGAAGGAGAGAGAAAAAAAAAGGATGACTTAGAAAGTGAGAGACAGAAACTGAAAGAAAGAAAGGGATGAAAAGAATGTACAAATGACAGGAAGATGGGGGGATGTAGTGGAGTAGAGGAGAAAGACACAGAAAACTAGAGAGCTGAATAGGCAAAAAACATAGAGAGAAATAAAGAAGAGAAAGAGTGAAAAAAATAAAGAGAAGGATAGCGAGAAAGAACAAGAGAAAAAGGGAGAGAAACAAAGAGGAAAGGTAAAAGTAGGAAATAGAGAGAAATAAAGAAAGGAGAAAAAAAGGAAAGATGGAGAGAAAGAAAAAAAGATAGAGAGAGTAAGATAGCGCAAGAAAGAGAGAAAAAAGCCAGAGAGGAAGAAAAAAAACAGAGATAAACTGAAAAGAAGAAATTAGGGAAGGTTAGAAAAAGGAATACTGTATGTTTAGAAGCTGAAAACAGAGTTAGATGGGAGATATGTGACAAGACAATGATGAAGGGAATGCGTATTTACAACAAGAATAAGGCCAGGGGATATGGAAATAGAGTAAAATGGACAGATCATGAAATAATAACAAAATAATGAGAAATGAAACTTCAAGAAGTAGGAAAAGAATTATAAAGACGTGCAAAAAGGAGAGAGATGGGGGTATTTGGAAAAAAATCAATGAGAACAAATCAGCGGAAGAGTTAGATTTTTGTTTTCCAAACTGTAAAGAGCACCTTGCAGACAAAGGTTTATATTCTTGCTGATTTTTTTTCTACTTTTTCTGTTACTGAACTTGTTTCGCTTTTTACCTTCAAACACATGCATTGAAAGGGTTGTTTTAACAACTCAGACATCCAACATTTACAAACAATGTCTACTTCCTTCCTGGAAACAGGTTTTTTTTGCACAGAAACGTTTGTTGTTCTCTTTGTAAGAAGGGGCACTTGGGGACTTTCATTCCTGTAAGGAGAGCTCCCGATACGCCCCGCACCAAAGCTTTTTGGGTAACTCTTATTTTAGCAAGTACACTTATTATTTTCTACCCAGCACCAGACTTAGGGAATGTCGTTTGTTAAATTGTGGTGTAACAGCTGGGACATACAACTTTTTCTGATTTACTATTGTGCCTTAGGTTTTCTTTAAGTTTTAATCTTTCCTCTATAGTTCCCTGCCCATACATGTAAAAGTAAACAAAAGATAAATATACAGTAAATGAAAGTTCATTTTTAAAGTAATTCTTTGAAAGTCTATGTCCAGGACACATGGAAAAGAAAACCTTACCCACAGCAGCTATCTCAGGCTCTGTAGAATGGGTCCCACACCAGACTATGAGGGAGCTGCTGTGGGAAAAGACAAGTTGAGTATAGGCTAAGGGGGTTATTTTAGAATGGATAGCGCCAGGTAGTGCTTCGTAGCAACAGGTAGCGTCTGGTTGAACGATGGGTGCTGTATAGGAAACTAATTTAATATATTTATAAGAATAGAGCAGGTATTTACACTTCTATATACAAAATCAATGGTGACAACATTTAAGTATAAACAGTGATCAAAAAAAGTCCACTTTAAGGCTAATATACATCTATACTCTTTAGTGTTCTGGTGCATACAGCCTCCCCAGGACAACATACGTGGCATTGTTTGGATACTGTATCCTTTTCTTGAGAAATATATATACCTAAAGCATTTCTTCTTTTTTGACCACTGTTTATACTTAAATGTTGTCACCATTGATTTTGTATATAGAAGTGTAAATACCTGCTCTATTCTTATAAATATATTAAATTCTTTTGGCATATAAGTAAATTTGGTGTGCTCCACTTCCTTAAAGTTTATATTTGTACATGGATTAGGATAGGGACTCTATGGGAATTGGTCCCAAAGGAAGTAGCACCCTTACTAAGCATTTAACTGCATTCATTGTTTTTCAATTTTTGGAGTGCCAACCTATCTAGTAACTTGTGCTGTATAGGAAATCACATTTAAGAAAGTAAATCTGGTGAGCGCCTCTAACAGCCCATGTAGTGTCACATGTATTACCAAAGGCAGCTCAGCGTATAGCATTGTGCTCTAGGTTCAAGAGCGCCATGTATTACCTTTCGCTCAGTGTCACTCTCCCATACATTTCAATGGGCTTTCATTTGTTTGTTTTTAAATAGCGTGTTTGGCAATTAAAATATTTTTTTTCTCAAATCATTGTGTGACCTCTCCAAACAAAAACTTATATACATTTTTTTGACTTTTTATATTTTTATGCATAATTCTATTTACAGGTCTGGCACTAAAGTGTTATTGTCCCAGTGTTTTAATATTATTCCATGTGTTTTCGCTTTGTTACTGGTGGATATGTGTTCAAAAACAGACATTAATCACACAGCGTCTGGCTCTCTATGCTAGAGCGCCCAGCTTTACAGTGCCGATGCTGTGTGTGGTGTTGAGCGCTGAGTGCCGGACGCACTGACCTGCTGCTACCTCTCTCTTGCTGCAGCGTTATACTGTTGTTACAGCACCCAACACACATCATATTCATCAATGCCGGCCAGGTTACTACAGCGACCACAACACTAGGTTACAGTGTCTACTAGTGGTCGCTTTTCTGGCAATACGTGGCGCTAGTAGTGAATCAGCCTCTAAGTTTTACATTTGCATGGAAGTTGTTTTATTCGTTTGGTTCTGGTTGGGGTTTAGATCAAGTACCCTGAATAGTCTGCAGTACACAGTTTGAAATATGCCTAAGAAAATTCATAATGAAAGTGGACGCAAAAATAAAATACATTCATGACAATAACAGCAATAGCAACAATGACTCGTTTTTCATTAATAAACCAAACCCCCACTTCCCTTTCTTTGGTTTTGGACATTAAAAAGGTGATTATAGATATAGTAAATGTAGAGAAAGCAAAAAGGGAAGACTGGGTTTTATCACTTCTCCTGTTCCTCCAGTTCCTGTCTGCCTGGTTTTGGATTGATACATAGGAATGATTCAAGGCAACTGGTTGTGCTGTTATTATTGTTTTATGGAAATTTTGATAGTTATCTTACTTACTTAATGCAGCTTACTTAATGCAGCATATTCAGGCTAATTTGTAATATTTATATAGCACCATCTTCTTCTCTAGCACTTTACAATGTAGCAGTTAGAGACAGGGTAAAACATATAATACATAGACAATTGCAGATCCAATGCAACAAGGCTCAAAGCTAATGCTAAAACAGTAGGATACAATATGGGGCAGAGCAGTGCTCTTTTGAGCTTACAATCTAAAGTAAAAGACAGAGGGAATAGATCACAAGTAGTGGAAATTGAGTTTGATGGCATGTGCCCACTGAACCTACTTAATATACCTTCTTATATATCTAGAGGTTCTCTTGATATAGTCTTTCCTCTATGACCGTTCAACAACTCTAGAGAGCCATTTGAGTCTTGCAGTGTTTGTATGAAGTCAAGGCTGATGTTTTGGGGGTGGGAAAAGCAATAGTTGAGAGGGGCAACAAAGTCAAGGGCAAAGGTTATTGTATAGATGTATTGTGTAGCTGCTATGCTGCATCAGTAAAAGTAGATAGAATCTGCAAAGATAGGAGTGGGTTGGAAAGAGATTTGGCTAGATGTATTTTAAGTACGCAGGGTATGCAGGGAGTGGTGGGAAGGGAGTAGAGTGTTGGTGTAAGGAGGCCGTGGTCAGAGAAGGGAAGTAGACACCTTAGGAGAGGTTAGATAGAGGGCGGAGATTATTGAACAGGAGGCCGAGTATATAATCATCTTTGTTGGTGAGGGTGGCAGTCCATTATTTGAGACCTTAGCTACTGCCAAGTCCATTGAATCAATTGAAGGGGGGAAATATACAATGGTAGGAGTTACAAAAAGGTAAATTCTTGTGTGCAGAAAACTGGATTCCCCTGGGGAGAGATGCATATGAGCACTGTTTATTGTAAGGGTGTTAGTCTAGTGCATTCAATCAGCAGAGAGACCAATGGCAATAATGGTTAAACAGCATTGTTACAGGCAACAACTGGCATACAGTGATTTCACAAATGCAGCACAGCAAAATTAGTAGTGGGCCAGTGACTTTAAACATATTATAAATGTGAGCCAGAATTACTAGCAATGAAATGGTAAAACAGCAGTAAGTGGATGACAATTCCTTGTGGCAGGGAAGCATACCTGTGGATGAGAAAGAGGGAGCGTCAGTAAGAAGAGCATGGACAGAGTGAATAAATTAATTCAGGGTGCCATGAAGCCATGATGTCAATTTTGATTTTTAGAAGGACTTAAGAAATATTGGACTTTAGAAATAATAGACTGCAGAAATACACATGCAGGCATCCTTACTGTATAAATATACTCGTGACAGCTGTGATAAGCTGTATACTGTATATGTTTTGTCTAAGACAAAAATAAAGATCTTTTGTTCCAAAAAGCTGTTTAAAGATATTGCATTTGCTAATGTAATGTAAGGGCATATTCAGCTTTGTGCTAAAAAATGTCTCTGTGCCGAGGCCTCAGAGCTCTGCAGACTGTTCTGCCTGTAAACCTATCCCTTACTTTGCCACTACCCATCAGCATCCAAATCAGAACCTGATCTGCTTTGCTAAGCTGCAGTTTGACAGAAGGGAGGACGTGTCTTTTCAGAGAAAAAAAAATGGTTTATACAGCTGCCTGTGTGGCACTATGGTATTTGAAGTGCTAATTTAAAATCAGCTGTACTTTAGAGTTGTGTGAAAAACATTAGCTCAGTTTAAATTACCATTATGTGGACCTTCTAAATTCCTGATAGCCGCTGCATATATACACCCCTTCACCACTGCCATCACACATGGTGGTGCTCGGTCCTCATTGGGGTCCAAGCAGTACACACATAGGGACCAGACAAGATGCAGTGCCTTGTCATTATGGTTAAAGCAGAGGTCCCCTGTACTAAGACTAATTTCAGCATTAAAATAATTATACAACTAATCTGATTGGCAAAATCTTCCTCTTATGCTGGCGATAGGCAGAGCTCTGCACACTGCTGTACAGAGTTGGATGACTGACTTATCACTCAAGCTCCCAGCTTTAGGATCTGTTCAGATCGATGCCCCCCTCCCCCAGCAGTACGATTGGTCACAACAGTCAAATGTGGTCTGCAGGGATCCCCTGGGTATCTGGCTCCACTGGGTGGTGTTCCGGAAATTGAGTGGGTTTACTGTCAGGAAATTACCTGCATTATAAAGGAATTTTTGCAGTTCATAGTATTAGCTACATTTTACATGACACATTTTTGTTAGTTTTCCTTTTAGTGAAGTTTTTCCATGTGAAATTGCCATAACAGCAGTTGTTAGGAGGGATTAGCTGTCAAAGTGACAGTTGACAGCTGCTCCTGAGCAGTGAAGTTATAATGCAGATGATAATTAAAGTATAAGAGGACATGAAATGTACATGGCTCAATTCTCTCTTCTCAGTGTAAAACCTGGTGTACAGTAGCCAGTAGCAACATATTGGAGGTAGTAAAAACTGCTTCCATAAAACACACATTTGGTAAGAAAAATTAAAAAAAAATATTAGGTCAGCTCAGCATTTTGAGGACATTTTTGCACAAAAATATACACTTTCATAAATGCATTATATTCCCTTTAAATGGTGTAAGGAACATGTTTAGCAGCAAGAAATAAGGTGATGGAGAAACCTATTGGGAACAGCAGATTTTCCAATAATCATAATTTAGTGGTCCTAAAAGAAACTCGGAATGTCAACTTCTTTACAGCCCTATTATGAATGTGTCATTTTTGTCATCTTGAGATGTTATGCCATGGCAGCAAATCACAGACTTTTTGCAAAAAAGTGATGAAAGTTCATGCCTTCCTGTTCACTCTTTTCTAAATACTCTACCCTATACGCATGGTGCCGACTGACCGAAAAAAAAAACAGTTGATAGTGTTGGAATTAATTAATTCTGGAAAATGACAGTGACATCAACTCCTTCAGCTTTGATTGCAGGCTGGATTCTTTGCTAGCATCAGAGCAATATCTATGCAGCTCACCTGGGCAGGTGGATTGACTTTTGCATTTATTCTCTGGGAAGCATAGAGAACTATTTAACACCACACCGAGCCTGTGATTCTTCATGGGTGACCAATGTAAGTTTCTGAGACAGTTAATCTCCAAGAACATCAGCTATTAGCATAGAAAAGAATCTCCTCATTTCTTTTGCTTTCTCAGATAAATGCTTTTTGAGTTTTGACTCCGTCTGCGACACAGTGACACTTATTTACTGCTTTACTTTGTACAGGTGTCCCCTCTAAACTATGTAACCAAACTATTAAATGTGTCATTAGAAATGCTTAAAATTCTATAGATGGCTGTGCATGTGCAGGGGCGTAACTATAGGGGGTGCAACCACACTGGGGTGCAGGTGGTCAGGGGACCAAATCATTGTTGCAAATCCACCCTTTTTATAAGTTCTGTTCTTAGCATTATTTAGAGAAAAGAAGAATTTTCTCTACTGCTTCAGTCTTTAGTTGTCAAGCTGCATCCAATTGAGTAAAAGACAGAAAAAAACTGTATAAGCCTTAAAATTGAATGTTCGCACCAGTTATGGGACTGTGCATGCAGCACACAGTGGACCTATAATGATGCCAATAGGCTGTTCTGACAGGGCAGTTATGCCAATGTACTGCAGGGTGGGGCCTCATTTAATACAAGTAAAAGCAAACACATAAATTAGGCATTAGGAGGTTTATAACCTGTGCTTTAAAGCATGCCAAGAATAAAAAAAGCAAGTACAGTAAATTGCACCCCTAAAGCTTCACTCTGGCAATTAGTGACATAAACTATTGAGAAGGCTCCAGCTTCTGAAAAAAACAATACCACAGTCAAAATTGCCTCACATATCAGTGCAATCCTCCTTTACGTCTAGTAAAAAGCCATCATCTGTTATAACTCATTGCTCTAAGGCACAGCTGAAAGGATTTTATAAGACACATAATGTTTACACTTACGGAATGGAGTATGGTAAATCCAGAGTCTGCAGTGAACAGTGATAAAGATACATTGTTGCAACTCTACACACACACACACACACACACACACACACACACACACACACACACACACAAACACACACACCATCTAGTAGCTGGTTATTCAGGGTGTGTGTTTATATAACATAATACACAAGCTGCCCGTGTTTATCTCTCTCTGTTTGGTGTGGGCTGTGGCTGGCACAGCTCTCCCCTCATTCTTATATGTGTGACAAGATGGCTGCTTCCATGCAGTTTTGCAGAAAAGAATCAGCCTGTTAATCCAGAACATCTCCATGGAGTTAAGCTCTCTCAAGTTTTTGCCAGAGGGGGGCTTTAGGGGAACAATTTACTTAACCTTCTTTTTTTGACTTTTTGTCCACTTTAAAATGGACCAGCAAGCATTTTAGACTACAGTAAATGGGAGTTGGTCCCTGTGCAGGGGAGCATCCCTATCCCTCCCCCCCCCCTCCATACAACAGTGCTAGTCTGAAATATTTTTACCCACTCTTCACTGATAGAACGTGGCCCTGTGATTGACCAGTAATCTTCACATGTTCCACACTGCTCTTGGCCACTGAGAGAGTCCAGACCACATTTTCTCAGGGGAACAAAAAGCGTTTAAAATAACTCAGGCTAGCAGTGGTGTATGTTTGGGGGGGTCATCGCCAATTGGGATACCCCCTGCTCCGAGCTGAAAATGGGTGTTTTGTTGCTTTAACACCTAAGAAACTGTCACCAGCACATGCCAGCTTTATCAACCCACTGATATTTGTCAGTGGTTACAGACTTGCGCCTATCAGTGCCATTTCTATCATAGCTGGGCTTGTCTCTACTCACAACTCATCCAATAATCAGCCGCAAAGAGGTTCCATGACCATTGCGAACAACAAAAAAACGTTTTTCTTTTGGTGTAGTCCGTGTCTGTTTTAACAAATATTATTAAATGAAAGGCATTGTATAGACAAAAAAAAAAAATGACTTTTACACAAACAGCCCCAGCTCCACTGGCTGGGGTCGTTTGTGTAAAACTTTCTAAGAGCGGTTCCAAAATGGCTGACATGGTCGAGTCTAGTCTAAGCCCCAGCAGCACCGCTACTCCATTCATAGCAATGGAGGGGGTGATGTTGATGTGGTGACTTGCTGGTCTGCCCTTGTGCCCCTACTTTATTGCAATGCAATGAATGGAGTGTGGGTGCTGCGGGGGGGGGGGGGGGGGTAAACTACACCTGATGATGTCTGCCATCTTTTAATGTAGAAGACCAATGGGGCACTAATTATCTGCTCTCGGTAAGTTTTACAGCAGCTGGGCAAAAGGTGAATATAGCTTTCTTCCTGGGAATCCCCTTAACCCTTTCGCTGCCAGCCTACCTGCAGCTTTTGTCAACCTCTGTTGCCAGACCATGTTTCACTATCTTGCGCTACACATGTTCAACTGTGATTTTTGAAAGGATTTCCAGGGATTTCCCAGGAAAATTATATATTGTTTTTTTTAACAGAGTCTGGGCTTCATCATGAAATGTCTTGTTTGGCCTTTAGTGTATTCTCAAAACTTTTTGGTGCAATATGTGCAAAAAAAAAAAAAAATTGTAATTTTTTTTGTAATAAAAATGTTTTCAATAAAATTTTATTGCGTGCGAAACCCCAATTTCTCACGGTCACAGCAGTACCACATATGTATAGGTAGACACCCTTTCCTGCCCAGGATACTCCCCCAAACTGAAACAGAGCTTTAGGAGATTTTCAGATAAAATACAACTGCGCTATGCGCACCTTGCAGTTTTTCCAGAAAAACAACCCTTTATATTTGAAATACCCCCCACAAACTATATATTCTCTGGAAGTAAACGCCTCAAGCTTTCTAGGCGTACCAAGCTTGTTTATGTGGGCTTAGTTTTCTGGAAGTAATCCCTCAATGTATTCTTTGGTTGCACAAAGTTTCCCTAAAAAAGAATAAAAAGGAAGAATCAAGCCACATCTTCCTAAAAAAAAACTATATGCAAAAAAGGTAAAACAAGTAAAATCTCAAAAAGCAACATGCTCCGAACAGAACGATACCCAACATGCATAGGTACTGTCAAGGGAAGAGTTGGCAAACACCACAAAATAAAGCATGCGCATAACAGTAATTTTACTTGAAAATTTCAGCTCTGCAGACAAAGTGCGCACCTTGCAATTTTTCAACCAAAACAACCCTTTACATTTGGAATATTCCCGATAAACCATATATTCCCTGAAAGTACACATGTTAAGCTTTCTAAGAGTACCCAGCTTGTTGTAGTAGGCTCACCTTTCTGGAAGTAATCCCTCGAAGAATTCTTAGGTTGCACAGGGTTTCCCTAAAAAAATAAATGAAAAAACTGAATAAATAACATGTTTTCCTAAAATATAAATATGCAAACAAGAAAAAGCAAGCTAAATTTGAAAGTGCAAGGTCCACTGAGCAGAACCATACCCAACATGCATAGGTACTATTAACCCTTTTAATTTTCAGCCTACTTGAAGTTTTGTCACCCTCTGTTGTCAGGTCATTTTTCCCCATTTTGCGCCATGTTTAACCGTGATTTTTGCCAGAATTTTCAGGAAAATATATATATATATATATATATATATATATATATTTTGCAGCAGACTTTAGGCTTTAACATGAAATGTCTTGTTTGTAATTTTTCTACTGTTTTTTTAAATATTTTTGTGTAAAAAAAAAACAAAAAAATAAATAAAATAATATTTCTTAGACAATTGTCCCCTTTATTGTAAATAAAACATTGGTTTTATTAATGAAAACCATATTGCATGTGAAAGCCCCATTTCTCCTGATTACAACGGTACCACATATGGATCGGTAGCCCCCCCATTTTTGCCCAGGAGACCCCCCAAACTGAAAAGAGCAATTCATAACATTTACAAATGAAATACTACTATCCACACTATAAACACACTATAAGGGGTTAATTTAAAAAAATGACATAGGGTCCCCCCTCCTGGGGAGGGCATTTTTGTTGGAATTTTAAGGTTTAAAAACCCTTAAAAATCCCCCAAACAATTACATGGGGCCCCCTTACCCATCATAACCAGCCCGGGACCAGCTATGGGGAACAGGGCGAAGGGGCCATTTTTGGTGGTCCCCCGTCCTGCCGGCTACAAGCTCCATAGGCCGGGCTCCTCTGCCCCCCCCCCCCGGGCTTTGGGGGGGCAAGTAATTGGGGTTGCCGGGGGTTAATGGCAAGTCACCCTCTAGCCGAAGGTGACTTGCCATCCCCCAGCCTTGTGAACTGGTATAGGGGTCTCATGGACTCATGGGTAAAAAAAAAAAAACACAGACACATGGAGAAAAAATGTTTTATTTGTTTTTTTATACTTACCTCCCATCCATCCTGGAGCACTGTGTCCCACGCTGATCACTCTGGCTTCTGCTCTCCTGTTGCTGCTGGAAGCCTTTTTTAGCTGCTGGGCGACAGAGCATAAGGGGTTAATTTAAAAAAAAAACTACATAGGGTCCCCCCTCCCATTTTATTTGTTTATTTTAACGGTTAGGGTTAGGCTAACCCTAACCCTTAAAAATAAAAAAAAATGACGTAGGGTCCCCCTTACCCGTCATAACCAGCCCGGGACCAGCTATGGGGACTTGTAGGAACAGAGTGGAGGGGCCAGCTTGTGTGGCCCCCCACCCTGCAGCCTACAAGCCCACATACCCTGTGTGGGCCCGGGCTCTTCTGCCCCCCCCGGGCTTTGGGGAGGCAGGTAATTGGGGGTGCGGGGGTTAATGGCAAGGCACCCACTAGTTGCAGTTGAGTATTTTTCAGGTGAGTATTTTTTATTTTTATTTTTTTAACTAGCAGGGGGGAAAGTCAGGCACGTAGATTCTACGTGCTTGGCACTTAAGTGGAGTAGAAGCACTGAAAGGGTTAAGGATTTTCTAATAATAGAGGGGGGCTTACCACTGCTGCTACTAGTTTCCAATACAACAATTTGTCAGAGGGTAGATAAGTTGGCATTACCATTTGTTTTGCAGGTCCACCCACCTATTCCAACCAATATGTAAGTGTTTTATCATGTCTCATAGAATTTTCTTCATTGCTTTATGAGTTAGGAATAAGATGCCCATAGTTGCTTACTTGTACATCTGCACACGCTGCAGACCTAAAACTAGCTGTTTCCCAGCGACTTACATTGTATCTTTGATACGCTGTTTAAAAATAACAGCACTTCTTTTTCAATATAATAACAGGTCTGCAGGTTCTATATGTAAAAAGTTAAAGGACGTGCTTTTCTCCTCTGCCAAGTTGACTGAGCTGAAATAATGGGCTGTATGATTTCCCGTTATTACAGCTATATGTTATGTGTTTTGGTACTTAACGTTTTCTAATTGATTTTGATTACAGAGCACTAAAAGTTTGTAAAGTCAACAATAATGGTTTTACTTTACATTAGTATAAAATATTATCTCCCCAGAGCTTGTAGTTATTTTCAGTTACCAAGATACCGAAAGCGGTGTGCTGTAAACAACTGCAACAGTTTAATGCCTATGCCTATGATGCAGAAATAAAGGCAGCTGGAGGTATACATATGTGCAAAGGGAGTGCAGCAATAGCAATTGCATGTGGCCCAGAAGGTCAGGAGACACCATCATGACTGTTTCATCTCCTTATTATGAATATTATATATTGTATACAATACATAGTGTATCTTCTGTTTAATCTTCCAGCGCGTTAACAAATGTACAAAAAGTACAGCTATCATTTTATTCTATGTGAAAATATAGCAGCTGAAAGTTTTAATAGTTGAGGAAAGGTATTATGGCGTTCAATTTCAGGGGCCCATCTGAAGGATGAAACAGCACTGAGAACAGAATTGTCCGATACCAGTGCTCAGCTCGGCACGTTTTCTTGCACCACAAAAAACAATTTATAAAATGTAAATTTGAGTGTAAATTGAGTGTGTTATTGAGCGGTTGAGTGCAGTGAGCTGTCTGTTTAGGCAAAATTGTGAGCTTATCTGCTCACTGCCCAAGCGCAGCTTGTACAAAACGGTTCAAGGCTTAAGAGGTAGGTCCACTTTCGATGGAATTTTGGAAAGTGTATATTTTTTTTGAGCCAAACGGATGTGCTTAAGATGCTGAGCTGATCTAGTATTTTTTCCCTATGTTAGCAAATGTGTGTTTTATGGAAGCAGTTTTCAATAACTGCAATTTGCTATTGGCAACTGTACAGGGGGAGGCCGATTCATTAATAGCGCCAGGTAGCGACAGATGAGCGCCAGTAGCGTGATTTTCACAGCGCCCGCTAGTATTCGCTGTGCTTGGCCGTTGTTCGCTTGTTGACAGCGACTCAGTCGGTGTGCGGTAATGTTGAATACGGGGTTAGGAGTTGCTGTTTCACAGGTTCCACGCTGTATGGGTGCGCCTGACAGCGAATGGCCAGAGCGAACGGCTCCCAGCATATTCATTAACAAATCACGCTCAAAAAATTCTCGCGCTGTGAAATGCTTGTTTAAACCCCAGAGCGCTGGCGGCGATGGCTTAAAAGTAGTTTTTAACCCCCAAATAACCATATTTTTTGATTATAAAATTAAACAAGTTTTTCTAAACATTTTGTAATATGAATACATTAATATCAGACCTGTAATATCAATTCTGCACAAATGTATTTATTTTTTTTTTTTACCTTAAAAAAAAAACTAACATTGCCGAAGTGGTCACAGAATTTTTGACATTTAAAAAAATAAAAAAAAAATTCATATCAATGAATTATGAATATTTAAAGATTGCTTCATTGAAATGCATTGGAGAGTGCCAGGTAGCGAGAGGTCATACCTGGCGCTGTGATGGGTTTAGCAGCGGCGCTGTTCGTCCGCTACATGATGAATCCCGCGCTAGCGGACGCTCTCGCCGGCGCTAGCCTCATTTAGCGTGATAAATGCGTGATTGTGTCCGCCGCCTGGCGTTCTGGAGTCGGTAGCCGCCGATAGCTGGCGCTACCTGGCGCTAGTGAGACACTACCTGGCGCTATCCCTTGATAAATAAGGCCCTAACTGTTCATGAAGATGAGAGAAGTGAGCCCTGTACACACAGAACACTGCTGCTATGGCCACTGCTGAGGTGAGGGAGCTCACTCAACCTTATACATGCCCAGCAGCATTATTTTGTGCACATATCTGGAATCTGTTGCTATCGGCAATGTACACCAACAGGCTGATTCATTACTAACGCCAGGTAGCGACAGATGAGCGTCTGTAGAGTGGATTTCAGAGCGACCGCTACTAATCGCTGTGCTCAGCCATGGATCATTGTTTCAGAGCGCCTGGACGGCATTGATAAATATGATGTGTGAGTCGCAGTACTAGGCTGTATGGGAGCGAAGGGTAGCCCCAGCTCAGTGCAACTGACTCACACCACATTCATAAAAAAAACAGCCTCAAACATCGCCGGCGCTCAAAATCATGTTGTTGTAGCCCATAGCGCCAGAGGCTGTGTGATTAAAGGCTCTTTTTGAACATGTATCCACTAGTAACAAAGCAAAAACATATGGAACTACATTGTTATAACATTGTAACATAAACACTTTAATACCAGACCTGTAAGGACAATTCTGCATAAAAATATTATTAATCAAAAAAGTTTTCAAAAATGTCATTTTCTTGCTCAGGATACATGTCTTTGTGATTTTGTGGTCATGTGGTTTGTGATTTTTTTTTAAGAAAAAAAAAATTGGGAACAATTCAGCTGGCATACATCAATCAATAAATAAGATATATTGACCCCCTACTAATTGCTCAAAAAAACAAAGAAATTATACAGTCACAAGCTAGTGCAAAAATATTCTATTTGACACCCCCAAGATACGATATCCATACAAATTCTTCATGTAAAACAGCTGGTGCCATAAATATAAAATTGTATATCCAATGTAGCTCTTGCTGCAAGATTCATCTATCCCACAGTTGCCATCTCCCTAATCTTTATTGATTTTTCATCATGGTTTTAATTTAAATTTTACATATTTGTGTTTTACATATATTGGTGTACAGTTTCCAATAACAACTGATTGCAGACAGTGATATCTGCCAACATAAGAAACAAAAATACTCAATCAGCTCAGCACCTTGAGGACATCATTTTCAATACACGCTTTCAAAAATCTCCTCAAAAGTGGACTTTTGCTTTTAAGAACTTAATTTTACAGCCTGGGGTGAGGATGGGAAACATTAAATGTGAAGGGATTGAAGGAGGGAAGTGTTTTAAGAAGAAACTTATTAGAACAAGGGGCACAACCTTAAGTTAGTTGGAAGGAAAATCAAGAGCAGAAATGATGTCAAAATGATTATTTTCTGAAGAGTAATAGTTGCTTGGAACAAACTTCCAGCAGCGGTAGGTGGAAAATCAACCATAAGTCAAAATGTTTGGGATAAACCTACACCAATCTTTAGCTAAAGCAAATAATATACACAGACTAGATGGACCATTTGCTCGTTTTCTGCCTTTGAAATTCTGTAAAATGTATGTTTTGTCATTTATTTTCTTTTAAGTTATTTAAGATGTTGATTCAGCTTTGACATCACAGTGTGTGATTTTATCAGAGAACCTACTGATTAAGGTTCTTGCTTCTGTGTACAAGGTTATTGTGCAACGCTGTGTACAGCACCTTAATCTCCAGCAATAAAGCAACCTCCCTCCCTAAAGACTATGGTTTGCCTCATTAGTGGCAGTAAAAGCAATGATCACTTCACAAGCCAAAATCCTCTCTACCAGTTGAGGTGATTGATGTAACAAGGATAAAAAAACGAGATGAAACACTTGC
Source organism: Gastrophryne carolinensis (assembly GCA_027917425.1). NCBI lineage: Eukaryota > Metazoa > Chordata > Amphibia > Anura > Microhylidae > Gastrophryne > Gastrophryne carolinensis. The sequence goes on from CM051235.1 coordinate 112,541,873, forward strand.
TCCAAAAGACTGATTCAAATGGCAGTGACTTCAAATGCAATTAAATATGACTCATACACAGTCTTAACTAGGAATAAGGTATTTTCAAATAGAGTAGTTGTCAGGTAGCAAATATATTTTTTTTACTGTAGGTTTTCTGTTTAGTATTTATTTTTTGAATGTCGAAATAAATTTAAGAGGTTTCTAGAGTGATATGTAAGGGTGACATTTAAAGTGATAAAGTACTTTAGGCTTTCATTGGTGACTATGGTCATAAATGATTACCTAGACAAATATACTGGAAACAAAAGTCAAAAAAGTCAAGTTGAGATAAAATGCTAGGTCCAAAACATGGCACATTCTAAGAAAATAATATTTTCCTAGAATACATACCACGTTTTCAAGTCTTATGACCAATTGTCAGAGGGTAAAGGTCTCTACAGCAATAATTAAAAAACTAAACTTTACAGTTATCTGACATGAAATATGACTATAATATGTATGCTACATATTATATGCCATGTGACGGCATCCCTAATTCGGATGATCCGCTGTGTGTATCCCCCCATGTTGCCCCATACACTAATCTTCCTTCTGCTCCCATGCTGCAAACTCAGGCGAGTGTGAAGGGCTGATTGGCTGAGAGGTGCGCTCAGCCAATCAGCGCGTTTGCTGTCACTCGGCTCCATTCGGCGCTGCTTACCACTAATCCACCTGGATGGCCCGAGCAGCACCAAAGGGAGCTGAGTGCGTGGCCAGCCGTATCTCCCACTCACGTTGCAATCGTGACGTGCCCGGGCCGCTTATTCAGAAAGGAGGAGCGCAGGTTTTCTCCGGGGCTTTTTTAGATTCCAGGGCCTCCAGTATGAAAAGCACAAATATATGGCCACAATTGTGTAATATTTAGCATAAGTGCTTTTGAATGTTCATATACTGTGGTATAATCACCATCATAAATTTATTTAGCATTTAGGGGATTAGCTTTTAAAGCAGAGGTCCCCAACCTGTAACTTCGGAGCCACATGTAGCCTGCAAATCCTGCTGTGTGGCCTACTGGCTGTCTGCAAGAAAGCACTTGAGGAGCTCTAGCAAGCTGGGGGTACACAGCACCCAGGTTTGGTCATTGTCAGCATCCTCAATGCCATTAATTCAAGAGTCAGTCAGACAAACATGTTGACTTACCTGTCTCGTTAGATTTCAGGGTCACATTTGGTTTCCCAACCTCTCATCCTTGTCTGTATTTTGATCCTGCCATTTAAAGTGGACCTCCAGTCAAAAAGGACTAAAGATCCACTTATTTGAACACCCCCATTTGAAAGGTTACCCTAAATATAGCTCACAGGGTCTGTGCCCCCACAGTACTAGCATGTCCCACATGCCCATCAGTGGGCCATGGGGTTTACTAGGTGAAATGCCCATTTACCTGGTTAACCTTAATGCTCACCAGTGGAGTGGGAAATGCAAGATTGTTGGCAAAGCATGGACCAGGTACAGCCATCCCTTACCATTGGAGTGCAAAATTACTTTGGACTTCCAACTGATTCCTAACTGATGGATGATTTGGGGGTTGGTAAGTTTATTGTTCTATAAGGGGTTTTTGACTTCTACACTTTATTCATATTCAATTTTGCATGTGGCTCTCCTGTTAAAAAAGCTTGGGAACCTATGATTTAAAGTGTGGAAAGCTGTCTGCCTGTTTACTAATTTGTACTAATTTAAGTAATTTATAATTTCGACCACAGAACACCATAGAACACATCAACCACAAAAGCTTATCAGACACATGGTATTCATGGAACAACCCTAATTACTCGAGATCCTGTCAGGTGCTAGTCTGCTTTCTGCTATCTATAGTTGACTCAAGCCTGAGTTTATGTAAATGTTTGCAATTCATGCACTTTTTAGTACTGTTTTATTCATTTTTTGTGATAGCACTTAACCCAAGTAACTTAGTAACTAAGGGGTTTATTCCTCAAGAGATAGCGCCAGGTAGTGCCTTGTATCTCCTGATGGAGGACCCCACAGTCCCCACAAACCACCAACCAGGATATTCACAGCACCACCCAATGATAATCAAGAAGATAATAATTAATAATCTAGTTTATTGTGATTACATACATATTTAAAAACAATTGAAACATACTAATGACCTCTGTACTGTGAGCAAGCTATTCCTCCTACCTAAATGTGAACATGTATTAAACCCAATCTCAACATGTTTTCCTATGTCCAAAAAAACATCCTTATTCAAATACCATGTTCGCAACCTGGTTCGCAGGTGCCGCCGGTTAGCACCCAGGTACATCGGGCGGCCGGTGCCGCTCCCGCTCACTCGGGTTTAGTGGCCGGCTTTGTTGTCATCGCTCTGTTGCGGGGGCGTGCCTCAGGCCTTTGTTATTGGCCGGGGCCGCTGACGCACTTCCGCCCAGAATGCGTGCGGCGGCCCCGTGGCGTGCGCCTGTGATGTACGTGGGAGCGAGGTGGGTCAGCATATAGGGGGGCAATGTGGGGGTGAATACAGGACATATTCTGCCCAGATAAAGTAACGGGTCTCTGCCGTTACGAAACGCGTCAGCTGGGTCGGAGGTGACAGGCTGTATTGTAAGCTCCCATGGGTAATGTACACTGGTACCATTTGGTATATATGGTCATGATTTTGATATTCCGTGTATTCTCACTTGGCTGTCCTCAGTGATAGGTTGTTATATTACACTCTGAGCACTTTATGTAGTATTGCACATTTAATATTTCTTTATGCACTTTCAACAGGATATTTGAATAAGGATGTTGGGTTTAATACATGTTCACATTTAGGTAGGAGGAGTAGATTGCTTACAGTGCCCCCCCCCCCCCCCCCCGGTGGTCATTAGTATGTTTTTATTGTTTTTAAATATGTATGTAATCATGTGTACTTGTAAGAATAAACTAGATTATTAATTATTATCTTCTTGATTATCATTGGGTGGTGCTGTGAATATCCTGGTTGGTGGTTTGTGGGGACTGTGGGGTCCTCCATCTGGAGAAACATTGTTGGTATAGGCAGGGGAGCACACCCCATTTATAGGCTGGTGCGGCCATTTTTCTTGTGTTAGTTACTAAGGTAGTGCCTTGTAAGCGCCAGGTAGCGGCAGTTGAACGCCGGACGCGGCACGCAATACCACATTTATGAAAGCGAATCTGGTGAGCGCCTCTTACAGCAACACGTAGCGACCGATTCATCATCACAGACGGCTTAATCATCACAGACGGCTTCCTTTCTTTAAACAGGGTTTTCTTTTATTATTTTTTTTGTTTTGTATCAAATCATTGTGTGACCTCTCCTGGCCTATTTAATTATATTTTTGAAAACTTTTTAGATTTTTTGTTTTTTTATGCAGAATTGTCATTGCAGATCTGGTATTAAAGTGTTAATGTCACAATGTAATAACAATGTAATTCCATGTGTTTTCGCTTTGGTACTAGTGGACATGTGTTCAAAAACAGACATTAATCGACACATTTTTGAGCGCCGGCGCTGTGTGAGGCTGTTTTTTTGATGAATATGGTTTGAGTCGCTCTCACTGACCAGTCGCTACCGTTCGCTCCCATATAGTGCTGTACTGGGTTATAGCGACTCACACATTAAATTCATCAATGCCGGCCATGTTACTACAGCGACTGAGGCGTTCTGTAATAGCGCCGCTGTACAGACGCTCATCTGCCATTACCTGGCGCTAGTAATGAATAAGCCTGTTAGTAATCTTGTCGCTTATTTCAGTCATATCAGAAAAAATCACAGGACCAATTCTAACCCAATGTTAGCATTGCAAAGTTGAATCATTTGCTACTTTCTTGTTGTCCAGCTAAACAATTATTTAACAGAAACATACCATTACAAGATCACTTGATTTGCATGTATTCCCCTTTCATTCATTTATTTTATAATGTGGCATATGAAGAGAAAATGCGAAGCATTTTGGCATGGCTACTTCTTAAAAATTAGCATAAAAAATTGAGCTCTGTTCCAACCTCATACGTCACTGCTGAGAATTGTGCATATTGGGTTTTTTTTTTGTTCATTCTTTGTGTCTTTGTAAGCTGTTTTGTCTGATAAGCTTCAACCAGCCTAGTGGAACAGCAAATGAGAGGATTATTATGGTGTAGTTAATAGGGTCATAGCAGGTCAGTTTATCCAAATGGATTTGCTTTTAGTGCTGTTTTGGGCTTGATTTATTGATTTCTTAAGTTTATAGATGTAAGCGCTACTTGTTGTGCCAGACGAGGCAGAAGAACCAAAAGCACAGTACAACTCGCTTCTCACAGAATAGTAAAAGGCCATATCGTCTTTTGCATATTTTCCCACTCCAAGCTGTATAGACCTATATGCTTAGTGTATTGAAACATATCAGGTGTTGTATATTTGTGTAATGAGGGAGGGTGTGGCTTATAGAGATCAAGACCCTATATCAATGTGTGCATAATTATTGTGCAGCTTATTGTCCACAGGCAAGATTGGACAAAAAAAGAATTTAGTAAATCAAATGTTAAGAGTCTTTCAGACGTATACTCCTAAAATTGCTAAAATATTAAGATGTGCTCACACACCTGTCCCACGTATTCCAGCAGGATCAGCGGAATACCCCAAATGGCTTTTGCTCCACTTTAATAGCTGTGGTTACTGCTGCACATCAAGTTGATCAGCAACAGATTAAGAAACTGATTAACACCATGGATGGAAGGCTTATGACTGTATAGTGATAACTGTTTTTTTTTTTAATGCCCACTTGTAAATTTTGTTGTTTGTTATTTTATTAGATACATAATTCTGCACACTAATAGTTGCCCGATAATTATACACACATATATATATATATATATATATATATATATATATATATATATATATTCTCACTTTTACCTTCTTAAATAAGAACAAAACTCAGGAATTTGACTTTCCCAGGCTTTGTTTCTTTTCCTGGGGGCATCCCAAATTGGGGTCCCCATTGCTCCCTATTGAAAACAATGAGAGCCGAGGGCCTGCCCATGTGCCCATGAACCAGGAAAGGTGAGTGATTCCTGGTCCTCCTGGGGGTTTGCACATAAGTGCATCTCAATTTGGGATTCCAGGGCTGGCCTGACTGGATTTTAGTTCACTTTAAATGTTTGAAGTTTTGAATGTTTAAATATTTTGGATTGACCAACTGCACTAAAATAATCCTCAAAAATACAACTTGCCAAATAATTGCGCACACAGCGTAAGCATGGCAGATACTTATTAGAATAGCTGTATTATAGCACCTTTATGTTATATTGTATATATTAATTTAATATAATTTTCATATTACAGTATGTTTGTTTTTTAATATTTTTTATAGTGTATTACCTAATGATTTTAAGTTTAATGACCTAGATGTCACCGGTGCTCCTTTTTCAGAATCATGAGCTCCCGAAAAGAATTGCTGATTACATCTATACTGGGGATTCTACAGCCTCTAGATATTTTTACATTTGAGAAGATTCTACACCATCTGTTGTCTTGACACTCAGAGATTTAGTAATCAGCACAACACTAAGACATAATTTATCTAGGGAGGTTATTAATTAACAAACTTGGACACAGTTCAAAATCTCTTTGAGTCAAGTCATGCCTAACAAGTTCATTGGGCACTTGGGCAGAAAATGGTAAAAATCTTAATAATTACACTAGAATTTGGAAATCTATATCTGTGTTCTCAATATCTGTAAAGCCATTTACATTACTTAATTTGTGTCATCGGATTAAAGCAACGGTAGTTATTTTAGTCACTATTGTGGAGGTCTAGCAGCAATATGTGTTTAGTTCTAAAGTGAAAGTTCATAGAACAAAAAGATAATACTAAGTACTACAAAATATATATTTGCCAGTGACAGCCCTTATGCAAGCATTATATTAGGTAAACCAGCTTGGGGGGAAAGTCCAGACTGCCCACAACACTGCAACACAGCTCATCACGTGGGTATCCTGGTTTGGCCTGGCCACTGCCGGTAATTTGGTTGATAATATAGGGCAAATCTGTGCCACCAATGTACTGTGCAGTGTCATTGTTAGGAGTCACAGGAATTAGTGTTTCTGTAATGGCATATTTAAGATTAATGAACTCCACATTGTAATAGTAGGAGTAGGAATAGTAGGAAATTTCCTACTAAACCCCCAAGCTGCATATATTATAACCTCCGTCCTACCCCTGCCAAATAGCGATTAATCTCATGTAATACAAGAAAACCTCGGATCCAGCCCCCAATGTCATCTGCCTCCATCTTCCCAGAAGTCCCGGTCGGATGCTTGGAGCGGCACTCTCCACATTGTGCACGCTCCCGCACACTTATTCACGTGAAGTTTGCGTGATACAGAAAGTGGCTGCTTTCAGCGGCTGCCTGGGACTTCAGGAAGATGGCGGTGGGCATTCAGTGGTGCAGCTGTGGCATCACCACCTTCGGGGGCTGGATTTAGGATTAAGGTGAGTGTCTTTTTTTATTTTTTATTACATAAGCTTAATCGCTATTTGGAGGGGCAGGGGTTATTTCTTTGCAGGAAGGGGATGTAGTGGCTCTTTTACATGCAAGAAAATAATTTTTTTGTATTACCATGTTAACAGGGGTCAGTATATGCCAATAATATTGGTTTGATTAGACTTATGCTTTAATAATCCCTTGGAAATTGTTTATTTTCAAGCATCTGAGTTAATATGTACTACAAAAAACAACAATGAGGAAATTTCTAGAATGAATCAGATCATATTCAATGAATTCAAAATAAATTAACAGGTGCTTAGACTATTACCCTGACCAATGTATCAAGCTGTCACTGAATCCTCGCAAAATAGAACCTTTTGTGTGGAACTTTAAAGGTTTCAATAATAGATTTATTATGTGTTCTGTTATCTGTGTATTGAAGAAACAACTCAGTAATTGCTTTGTTTTTCATCCTTGACAGTGTAATGGTGATTGCTTACTATCTATTTGCTTGAGGAACATTATGTAAAACGTGAAAAAATGTTGGTTCCTTTGCAATGATGTCAGTACGCAATACTATTTGTGGCTACGTATTGAGAGTTTCAAAAATTACCCAGCAACAGGGTACTAATCATGTCATCATTTTGCTTTTAGCTTAGATATTGTTCCCAATATGTAATTGTTTTATATAATATTGATGCAGCTGAATATATTTGGAGTTTTGGGTGTAAGCACAGGCTGCAACACTAGGGGAAAGCACAACTCAACTTTAACTGGCATCACATGGTTATAGCCCTTTTGACCCTGCATTAAAGTTCTCTGCCTCCCATGGTTAAAGCACTCAAAAACCCATATTAATAACTAGCAACCCTTGAATTGCTTCCCCAATGAAGAGTTTTGTTTGGCAATATTTGTTGCTCTTGCTTCACTCTGCTCCCACCTCTTCAGTTTATTGCCACTGTTGTGAGTGGCAATGATGTCCCTGCTACACCTATGCAGTGATTCATCTGCTGCTGCTATCTCGTTGTTCCAGAACAATTTGATAGGTGAAAATATGCATTTCTAGCTCTGCACCCTAAGAAAGTAGTATAGGAGGGGGCTTTGGCCAAATGTATTTCACTACGTCAGTTAGTTTCGATCCGCTTCCACGCCCCTGACTCTCTGGCTTAGAGAACCCTCCCTTTGTGTGTTAGAGTAATTTGACTTTTTGCAAACTTCTACCTTGTTACAGCTCATCCATTTGATTTATCAGATCCAAACCAGCTGCACCTCTAAATCAGGTCCCATAAACTGAAAAGACTTCGACTAACGACAGCCTAGTGTGTTTTAATCACAATTTGTGATTAAAGTAGTTTGGGTCCTATTCAAAATATTTATAATTTACAAAAGGGTATAACATATCTGTGAAACAGTGTACTTTAATAGCAGTTCCCACTTTCTACTCTTTGTTTGTGGTCCACCCACTATGCTTAGAAGGTTAGAAGGAAGTAAAGCCCCAAAATACTTCCTGCTAAGTCGTACTTCAAGGTGTCAGACATAATGTACCACTTGACCAATAACAGTTACCCTGGAAACACGAATTGGAAAGTACAGGTCTACCCGGTCCCTTGGTTGCAGTAGAGGGAGACGCATGCTTCCAGGGTAAAGGAAGTCTTCAGTGGCTTCACCTTCTTTTTAACACAAGTTGATGAAACTACAAACTGGCAGGCTGATTCATTACTTGTGCCAGGTAACAGCAGATGAGCGTCTGCACAGCGGCGCTAAGAGCAACCGCTAGTGGTCGCACTGATTGGCTGTGAGTCGCTGTTACAGAGCGCCTCAGTCACTGGCCGGCATTGATGAATTTGATGTGTGAGTCGCTATAACATAAGTACAGCACTATATTGGAGCAAATGGTAGTGACTGGTCAGTGTGAGCGACTCAAACCATATTCATAAAAAAAACAGCCTCACGCAGTGCTGGCGCTCACAATTGGGTCGCTGTAGCCCAGAGTGCCAGAAGCTGTGTGATTAAAGTCTGTTTTTGAACACATATCCACTAGTAACAAAGCGAAAACATATGGATTTACATTGTTATTACATTGTGACATTAACACTTTAATACCAGACCTGAAATGACAATTCTGCATAAAAATATAAAAAAACAAAAAGGTTTTCAAAAATGACATTTAATAGGCCAGGAGAGGTCACACAATGATTTAAGAAAAGAAAAAAAAAAAAAAAAAGAAAACCCTGTTTAAAGTGAAGAAAAGTAACGTCCATTGAAATGTATGAGAGAGCGACAGGTAGCGACAGGTAATACCAGGTGCTCTGGAAGGCAGAGCGCCGGTGGTATACACTGAGCCGTCTGTGTTGATGAATCGGACGCTACATGGCGCTGTTAGAGTCGCTCACTGGAATGTCTTTGATAAATGTGGTATTGCGTACAGTGCCCGGCGTTCACCGTTCGCACTACCTGCCACTATCCCTTGATGAATAAACCCCTAAGTAAAAAGAAGGAGAAAAATCTGGGACAACACAAGGAGGAACCTTGTGAGATGGGCTTTAAACCTTTAACTGCCAATCTACCTGGAGATTTTGTCACCCTCTGTTGCCAGACCATTTTTTGAAGGGATTTCTCAGGAAAATGTTCAGTAGTGTCTGGTTTTAACATGAAATGTCTTGGCCTTATTTTAGTGTATTCTCAATATCTTTGGGGGAAATATGTGCAAAAAATAAAAAAAAAATCTATATTTTAAAATTTGTAGTTTTTTTTGTAATAAAAAATGTAAGTTTTGGTAGACACCCTTTCCTGCCCAGGAAACTCCCCCAAACTGAAACAGCGTTTTAGGAGATTTTCAGATAAAATACAACTGCTATGTGCACCTTGCAGTTTTACAAGGAAAACAACCATTTCTTTTTTAAATACCCCCCACACAAATAATAAACTATGGAAGTATACAACTCAAGCTCAGTCATACCCGGCTTGTTGATGTGGGCATATTTTTCTAGAAGTAATCTCTTGATGAATTCTTTGGTTGCACAGGGTTTCCCTAAAGTATAAAAAAGCAGAACGAGAGCCACATTTTAATAAAAAAAAACAATATACAAACAAGGAAATATGAATTCAATCTGAAAGAGAAAGGTCCCCTGAACAAAACAATACCTAACATGTATAGGTACTGTCAAGGTAAGAGTCGCCAAACACCCCAAAGTAAAGCATGCGCTTGTTGTAGTGGGCACATTTTTCTGGAAGTAATCCCTCAAGGAATTTCTTAGGTTGCACAGGGTTTCCCTAAATAAAAAACATTTTCCTAAAATATCAATATGCAAAAAAGAAAAAACAAGCTAAATCTAAAAGCATAAGGTCCATCGAATAGAACAATACTACTTGAGATGTTGTCTCCCTCTGTTGACAGTTTAAAATCTCCCCCAAACCTCACTGATCAGCTGCCCTCACCGGTGGATCCATCTTCTTGGTCCCTCGGATACTGGACGATCTTCCGACGGGTGGCACCATCTTGCATCTGGCACTGCGCACAGCCTCTGATCTTGTGCCTGTGCAGTGCCCATGAATAGGATGCAATGGAATCCCCTGAAATCCAGCAAAACTTTGCTGAGCGGCAAAGGACTTTGAAGAGCTAAAGCTGGCTAAATGGCTAAAGCTGTGCTGTCACTTACAGATGGCTAAGCTGGCCGGGGGCTGAGGATCAGGCCCTGAAGATGCTGGATATTGGCGCAGATGACGATATCCAAAAAGTAAGTAGGGGCCGATGGGGGGGATCGGACCCTTTTTATTTTTTGTCCGATGTCCTATTTAAAAATTAAAAAATGGTGTGTGGTTTCCCCTACCTAGCATAACGAGCCTGGAAATTAGCTATGCAGGGCTTGTAGAACAAGGCGCAGGGGTCAGCTTTGGTGGCCCCTGACGCAGGAAGACTACAAGTCCCCACAGCCTAAATGGCCCTGGGCTCTTCTGCCCTCCACTCGGGCTTTGGCGAGGCAGGTAATGGGTGGCTGAGGGTTAATGGCAAGTCAATAAAAAATGAATTTTTTGAATTTTTGGGGGGATTTAAGCATTAAAAACCTAGCATAACCACCCCAGGGACCATCTATGTAGGGCTTGTTGAACAGGGCGCAAGGGCCAGCTTTGACAGCCCCTGGCCCTGCAAGGCTACAAGCCCGCACAGCTTAAATGGCCCTGGACTCTTCTGACCAAATGCGGTGATCGCTTGAAGGGGTAGGCAAGGGATCAGAAGATCCCATGCCTCTCCAACCCTCTCGCACAACTGCCAGGTCGGGAGCGGGATGATGTCAAAAAAGGGTGGGGCTAGTGGTTAAGATAGAGACAGCGGAAGCAGGGGGAGGGGGCCGGTCGATCCCTCTACTGAAGAGCTGGGGAGGTTTTTTTTGGCCACTAGCAGGAGGGCAAGCCAGGCACGTAAAAGTTATGTGGTTGGCATTTAACGGTAATAGAGGCAGCCACGTAAATTTTATGTGGATGGCAGATAAAGGGTTAAAATCAGGGTGTGGGTATATGCACATTGCTTGGGAAGTCTCATATTTAATTCTCTTTGTATTTTATTAGTTTTTTAGATCAGAATGTATTAATTTTCTTGGTATTTTGAAAAGAACATTACTGTTGCTTTATTTGACCATTGTACAACATTAGGAAGTTATTACCTTAAAATTTGCAAATTCTTTTTTCACAGTCTGTCCCTAGATGCTGTCATTCAGTCAGCAGATATCACGTTAATGTGCAATACAAAACTCTAAGGGTCTTAGGATCAACAGTTTCAAAATACTGCCAAAGGCACAAGAGGAAGCCTAAAATATTGACATACATTGCCTAAAGCTAAACATGATAATATTAAGAAGCTGTAACCTCACTATTAAACTTAAATGCAGTAAATGTTGTGTTGCTACTTATAATAATATCATTTTTTAACTTGTAAAATTAAACTGAAAGTGGAACTGCTGGGCAGTAGATGAGCATGTTAAATAATAAAATGAAAACTGTGTTAAGTAAAGTTTTCACATATCAATCTTACAAGGCATGTTAAGTGGATGGATTTACAGTATCTGTACTAAACCTAAAGTATTCCACTTTACCAAAAAACAATCTAGCACCACCACCACAAAGCCAACTGATGCATTTTTCCCAAAGTAGGGTGTAGGCCTCTTCCCTCCCCATAAATGTGCTCTCCAGGGCTCACTGGAATATTATCCCCATCCACATGCATAGCAGCTTCTCTATGTAGTCACAATGAGAAACATGGTGGGTGCCACTTGTTTTAGCTACTGAGTGGTCATTAGTGCTTAACCTTGATGTCATTCTTGGAATTCCCAACCCCAAACCTCCAGTGTTAGCCCTCTACTTTCATTTAGTTTTGTGCTATTCACCACCACTATACTGGATGGGGTGGTTGCCTGGGTAGGAGGATCTTAGTTTCTTCTTTATCTTGAACTTCAACCTCTGGTTCCTACTTCTAGCTACTGTCGCTTCTTCTTCTAGCTGCTTTTTATTTCTTTGAATTGGACCCCCCTCCATGTTGTGCCAGAAACAGAAACAGGCTCCTAATATCTTTAACTTCAACCTTCTAGTGTGTAGTTATCTATCTGCTCTTTTTCCTCACTTCCTGAACTGGGACTCCCTCCATTACCCAGGCTCCATAGTCAGGGCCGCCCACCGCTTCAGGCATGTGTGCATATCTGCTTGTTTCTGTCTCACTGCATAAATGGGTATGTGTGCGCAAGCATACAATGGTCATAAATGTATAAAAATACCAGAAAATGGAATCCCCTTACCACTTTTCTGTAAACTTTCATTATGTCAATGCTGGGATGTTAAAGTGGACCAGTCACCAGGATTTTGACTATCCTGGTAATTGATCCTTGCCCCGAGGGCATCTTAAATAGAAATGCTCTGCTGTGTGAAACCCATCAGATTGCCCAGTCCACTCAACTTTCAGCAGTTCCCATGGTGCATTGTCCAATCAATGCTTTATGCATGGCATATAGCCATTGTTTTGTACTGTGTGCTGGCACAGGGAATGCCAGCAGCCACGTCCCTGGCTCCTCTGTGAAGTGTGTGCTTTAGAGTGCCCAGCCTATCTGAATGGCTGTGCACGGGGGTGTGCACAGCTGCAGGGATGCTGAGGATGCAGCGGGGCCCATGATCGCGGTGAGGGGGCCGATGGAAAGGTAAGATGTGGGCGACCTTGGGTAGTTTACACAATGGGGCACCTAGTCGGCCTAGTCTTTTAGACTCCAGTGCCGGCGTCGACAATGATTGGTCTACTTTAATGGTAATCATCTGCATAGTACATAGTCTCCCTGCATTTTTGTATTATTATTATTATTATTTTGTTTATTATGTTTATTTATATAGCACCATCATCTTCCGTAGCCCTTTACAAGGTGTTATTACAGACAAGGTAAAATATATAGTACAGGGAACAATACAAACTAGATGCGGCAAGGTGTGAGCACAGGAGACAATAGGAAAGAGCACCCTGCCCTTGCGAGCTTACAGTCTAACTTTTTGTCTCCACCCCCATCCTTTAGACTGTAAGCTCATTCCCTGTGGTTAGCCTATCTAGGGTGTTGGGTGGCTGGATGTTGCCAGCCGACTGGTTGATCTCAATAGTGCCACGTGGCATGGCTTTGGCGGTGAAAAAAACCCAGTTTTCTTTGAAAACCAGGTCCCTGGCAAGCCAGCAGCATCGCTCGGGCCCCGGGGGCTGAGAGGAGAACCCAGAAATGGGTTTCCATCCACTTTAGAGATATAGTAAATAAAATGTGCACCCTCAAGTCTTTCAGAATATGAGACACATGTTTTGTTACAGCCTTTTCTCTTTCTCTACAATGTTTTTTATGGATGTTGTCTACTTTATACATGAGATGTACTATACATATACTAAGATTGGAGTTATGTATTGACATTGACTGTATGAAAATGGAAAACATCAATAATTAAAATTGTGAAGTATAAAAACTGGCTTCTTTTATCAGTAGTACAAAACACCTACAGCAAGCTGCAAGGACCACTGGAAGGTGAGCAGGAGAGCCTTGTTCCAGTATGGCATTTCTTATCTGAGGTCTGTGGACATATGTATTCAGATTCATGACACAGGCAAATTAAAATTGTTCACCATCTCACAGTGATCAAAACATGCCAACAAGTCAAGATCAGAGGACTGAAAAAATATAGAAACACTAATGCAGTGAAAATGGTTTCCTGCTATAACCCCAATTTGGAAATATATAAAAAAAGATTACCTGTTCAATATGCCCATTCCCCCATCAGAAGTGAACCGTGTATGCTAGAGTTGCACTTTGGCAAGGAAGGGGATAATGGATGATGCTTTCATCACACAATTACATTAGTAGCTGCAGCTTATGAATGAGAACATACCATATCTCATGAGATTTTATAAGGTTCTTTGGTATATCAAAGCACATTTTGTAACCTGATTGTGCTTTGAAAAGTCTTCAAAGGCTATAAATGTTTCAGTTTACATTCGAGACCATTTTCCTTTAAATACAACATTGTTATGTTTTAATGCATTGTGTGTAATGTAATATAATGTAATGTAATGCGTGTATTCCATTTTATGTGCAAATCTGGAAGGGGTGTGCTATAGGGGTTTTGTGCGAAGGAATAGACCATGTTGTCAAACATTTTATGTGCCCATTCATTATTTTTAAATAGGCTCTACCTAAGGGAAATTTCACATTATTTTATTATGTAAAGTGATTTCTGGCTGGACCTGTGTGCCAAAGGTACAGTTTAGCCTTTGGCTAAAACACTCTAGCCATGCATTAATGTTAGGATTCTTTGCGTAAACAAGGATTTACTTTAAACAGCAACTGTACATCAATCATAATAATTATGTAGTGCATTTCAGTATGTAGCACTCAAGATAATTAATAACCATACAAAGTACACATGAGAGGATGCCCTTGCCAAGAGAGCTTACAAATTGTTAACTGTAATATTATCATTAGAACTAGTGGCAAACTTAAAAGCAATTCAAACTGTATGTTTTTTAAAATTTGTCTCATTTATTTTAAATAAAAAATGCATGTTATTCAAGAAAACCATATTGCATGTGAAACCCCCAACAGTATATACCACATATGTATCGGTAGCCCCCCATTCTTGCTGAGGAGACCCCCCAAACTGAAGAGAGCACTTTATAACATTTACAAATAAACTAAACCACTATCTACACTATAAAGGTTTAAATAACAAAAATTGATGTGGGGTTCCCCCTTCTCAGCATAATCAACCCAGTGACCATTTATGTGGGGCGCAAAGGCCAGCCTTGGTGGCCCTTGGCCCTGGAGGCTACAAGCCCGCATAGCCATCATTTCCTGGGATCTTCTCCCCCCCCCAGGCTTTAGGGAGGCAGGGGGTTAATGGCAACTCACCCGCTAGCTGCAGGTGACTTGCCAGAACCAGAGCCTATAGGGGTCTCATGAATTCCTTACCAGTTCACAAATGGTTAAATGTGAAAAAGACACAACAAACATCAGAAGAAATATTGTATTATTTTATATTTTAATACTTATCCCCAGCGCTCTGTCCCATGCCGATCACTCTAGTTTCTGTTCTGCTGCTGCTGGAAGACTTTTTGGGATTTTTAAGGGTTAAAAACCTTAAAAATCCCCCCCAATATTTGTGGAGTCCCCCCTACCCAGCCCCGGGACCAGCTATGCAGGGCTTTTAGAACAGGGTGCAAGTGCCAGCTTCAGTTCTTCTACCAGGCTCTTCTGCCCCCCTAGGCTTTGTGGGGGCAGGTAATAGGGGAATGGGGGAAAATGGCCACAGATGACTTGCCAGACCACTGTGCCTTCTGAACTGGTATAGCGGTCTCATGGATCCCTTACCAGTTTACAAAGGGTTAACTGTAAATAAAAAGACACCACACAGAGAAAATGACTTTTTACTCTTTACTCATCTCCGATTGTCAGTGTCCGTCACTGATCTTGATGACAGATGAGCACTGGAGGGGGGTGGAGAGACAGAGGATCTCATGCCCCTACACCCCTCTCTCCAAAGATCACCGCATCTGACAGCTGGATGGGCATGATGTCATCTGCACCACCTCAAAGGTTCGGGGCCAGTGGTAAAGAAGGAGGTGGCAACGGTGGGCACTCTGTTGGGCCCTCTCCTGAAGACTGAAGAACGCACACAGAGGTGAGTATCATTTTTAACTTTTTTTTTACAGGAAATGCTGGCAGCATCTGAAGTGGGGGGGGGGGGCAATTCTGGGACCTCTACTGAAGCCAGAGGAGCCTGGGGGAGATCGGAGGCCCCCCTGGGGGAAGAGGAGATGCACTGGATCGATTGAGGGTCGGTTGAGTGGCTTTTTTTGGGGGGCGCTAGCAGGGGGTAAGTCAGGTACGTAAAATTTACATAGCTAGTGTTTAACAGTAGGATAGGCAGCCACATCAATTTTACGTGGCTGGTGTTAGAAAGGTTAAGGTAGTTGGAGTTAGAGATAGAAGTGTATTTGCCCTAAAGGGACTGTCCAGGCAATAGAAAAAATAAAGCAGCCGGAGGTCCTAACAAAGCCTGTCCCATGTTGATCGCCTTAATTTCATGCAGGGTGCAGTACATGCTGCAATAGGTCTACACAAGTTGCCCTTCCCTCACATTCCATTTCTCTACGATCATGCACAATTATAGTCGCACAGCCAACCCTGACTCCTGGCACTTCCAGCATGTGTGTGGCAAGCCACAGTGTTCGAGCTGACCACAGCAGGGCTTGGCATGACTCATCAAGCAGTGCTGCTCATTGGGAATGTCACAATCCATGTCCAGGAAGCAAAGGCAGCAGCTTGCGTTACAAGAAGCAAAGTATTTCATATTTTTAAATGCTTTCATATGGCAGATTTTATGCTGTATTCACAGGGGATAAGGGGGATGGAGGACACCTTGTCCCTGCACAAGGACTTTAATTATATGAGCTGAGAGTTGAAAATCAGATTATGTACCCAATCCTGGTTTGACATCCTCAGATGGGTACCTCTAATCAGTGTGTGCCAGAAATAGTTTAACCCCACCCCCTGGTTTAATGTTACATAGTGAACTGCTAAAGAAGTCCTTTTAAACTTGCTGCAATTTAGCACCCTTCTGTTTTAGGACTTTGGGTTCCTGCCATCAGTAAGTAAAACCATTTACAATAGAATTTACCTTTTTTGGATTTATCATAGCTTGAGTAGCTTTACCTATATGCAATTTTTACACCAGAATATTGTCCACATCAGAATAGCATATTTATACTTGGGATCTGTATACTTAGAAAAATATTCTTCAGTGGAGAGCTTCCCCACAAATCAGCTACTAAAGAGAGTCAATATTTTTAAATCATTCACACCTGATTGGTCATGTGAAATCAAAGGATGCCTTCCTTTAATTTTCATTCCCCCAGGACCATGCAAAAAAGTGGTCTAACAGCCACTCTGTCCCTTGGAGCTCTCAATGTGAGCAAGCCTGGAAAGCCACAGTGTTCCCATAGCTTGCTCTGATCACAGCAGAATGCATGCATGAGTTACAACTGTGCCATGTCATGCTCTTTCTAGCTCAACCACACCCATAACAGTGAAGAAAGCAGTTTTGCTTAACATATATGTACATTTTGAGATGCGGAACAGAATCCAAAAAGTTCCAGTGCTGGTTGCTGGCCTTCCCTCAAGGGATTTTCTGCTAAGTGAAAATCCCCCCAAGGCCTGCAAAAGGGATCTTTTCCGAGGCTACCCTCAGTGATGTAAACAATCAGGGGCAAGGGCGGAAGTGTGCCGACATTTGGGGATGCTGCCACTCTTGCTCCCAATTGGCATAAACAGAGCCATTTGACAATCACTATGCTAGGCAAATGGCTCTGATTTGACAAGAGCCCACGCATATGATGTAGGACTGGGAAAATGTACGTTTTTTGGGGCGATCTGGGGTGTTTCACACAGTAGGGCCAGTGGCAAGGAAACAATATGGGATAGTTAAAATTCTGGATTTTGTTCCACTTTATGTGGCCCATTTTGCACTGCTCCCATGGGGGTTTCAGAAGGTAAGTAACCTGCACATGCATTGCTTCTTTAAGTCCAAAGAAGTTTTTTATTTTAAAGTTTGGGGAACTTTACATTGTTCTAATTGAGACAAAGCAGCCAATTAGATATAGCAGTTCACTGCTTCACCTATGATCCCTCTAAAAATATTTGTGAATAAAACTAAAATCGCCTTTACTTAGTCGCCTTAATTTAACTGTTAACTTTTGTTTTGTATGTACCCCTCAAGCAATATAGTATTCGGCTTTTCTTTTTCCTTCTCATTGTGCAGTTGTAAAAGTCCCCACTGTGTATCGACTAAGCATTCAGCCCTTTCTTATTCTCAGGGATTCTGAGAGACTATTGCACTTACCAAACATTTACCAGCATAGTTATTTTAAAAAAGCCTTAAAAAGAAAAAAAGTGTCTTAAAAAGGTTTAGAAATTCTTTAATAAAAACCATTGTCCACTTCAAAAATAAATCTCGAGATCAAGATGCAATACCATATCTATATTTTATTGTTTTTTTCAAAATGAATCCAATTTAAGAACTGATGTGTTTAGATAAAATTGTAAGGCAGAATTCCTCAGCATATTTGAAAATAATGAGGCATTCATCTCAGAACTCTGCCATTCATCTCTGACATTCTGCCTTAAATACATTGAGTATAAAATAACTTGAAGCTGTTCAGTGCAGACATAGGTTCTGATTACTATAGTGTGGTACTTTGTATATTACATAATAATATACAGGGCAGTTTCTGGACCTAATGTCACTTGGGGTAATGAAAAAAGAACTCCCCCTACCATAGTAGCCAGGGCCGCACCACAAACCCAACAATTATCAAGCAAATTGCCAGCGGACCCTCATACACAATCATTTACATGCAGACTCCAAATGGGCCTCTGTAAAATAAAGTTAATGTACATTGAGGGAGGTGCAGCACTGAACTCTTCAGAGTGCTGGCTGGAAAGCAAGCTTTTATACTCACTGTGGCTCCTTCATTCTGCTACCCATCATCTGCACCTTAGGCAGGTGACATAGATGACACAAGACAGCTTATGTCACTAGGATGGCAAACAGAATGCAAGAGCTAGGGTAAATATATGCTTCCCAGTCCCACTCTGCTTCTCCCCCATAATGCAGGAGGTGCGTACTCAGAGCCAGAAGGCTCTGTGTTTCTAGCTCATAAGGTGACAGCACTGCTCTTCTGGGTCTAGAAATGGGATTCTATGCAGTAGTTTATATCAGAATGCTTTAACACGATTTTTTTCTTGATGTTCCTTTACCACTCATCCAATGTAATAAGGTTAAACTAACCTTAACCCATTTACAAAAATTCTTTAGTGATGATTGGATAAAATTTAGGTATAAAAGCTGGCAACAGTTTAGCAGATTCAATACATCTATCTACTGCTGCCTGAGTCTGTACCCTTGTCCTCTGGAAACAGACCTCTCTGCCTCACTCACCCAATGTCAGTGTTTATCCAGCCTCCAAGTAAAACTTAGCTTAATATATCTTGTTAAAAATAGCCAACCATAGAAGAGTGCCAAAATGAGTGAAAATAAAGCAGGAACCCATAAGCCAGCGAGTCCTGCCACCAGAACCCCATTACGCGTTTCTGGCCACAGGGGCCCTTAATCACTCGCCCAATGGTTGGCCAAGATTACCAAAATGTAAGGATATGGAGGATGTAAGGAGGATATGATGAGCTCCAAAAAAGTTTAGATACACTTGGTGCTACTGGTTTAAAATAACACACCTGACCCCAGGATTTCAATGGCAGTGCTTATTTGGCTGGGTAATATGCCAAAACACAGACACCACTGCAGCCCCCAGAGTCTGGAATACATGCAGATGGGGTTAGAGGTAAGTGGTGAGGGACCAGAGGCAGGTTTGCCCACACACATTGGATCACTGTCCAACTCAACGGTGTCGGGGATGCTGCACCCCAAAAACCTTGGGTACCTTCAACACCGATCAGCAGCATGTGCCCATTAGTGTTAAGAGTTGGCAGCAAACTGAAGTTTTCGCCAAGGGGGGGGGGAGGGTGACCACAAATGTTTGCCACAAACATGCCCAAACTGGGTGAGCTTGTTTGGGACACACATCGTGGGCAACATAGCACACAAATTTATATGGCCAACTATTTATATGGAAGCTGGGCCATTGATGTAGTTGCAAAGTGGTTTTTGCCACACACAGATGTGGGGGCCCAGTGTGGAACCCATGTTGAGGATAGGAAGGAGTCCAGGTAAGGAATGTTTTACATTACTTTGCCTTCGTAGCAACCACCTAGCCACTAGCCATGACTATTCTCCTCTGACATTTCTTCGCCGGACCCACAGTATGCATGCAATCAATGGCGCCTATGACACTGGCATATTTGCAATGTTGAAAACCACAAACCTCACTGCATTTCAGGCTGCTATGCTGTCAGGAAAAGAGATGTATTTCTCCAGCAGGACAGCCAAGCCATCAAGTCATTTTCAGTGAAGGCTGGGACATGCCAACTGACCATGCCCCTAGCCTCTAGAAGGAGTCATTCGATGTAAATTGAAAGCAACCAACCAATTTGGTCATACCTCCCTTTCTTGTGGTGGGGCTGACCATGGCTGCAGCTCTGAGTAAATCTTCTGTACAGAAAGGCGGTTCAGTCGGGTCAATTCAAACACCTGCTGATTGGACATCGGATCAATATCCATACGATGGCAGGTATGCCTAAGGTTGGGAAAGTACATGGTTAACAGCCCTCACTGCTGCAGACACTCGTACTCTTCACAGAGCTCATGAAGGGGCTCCATCGTAAACACATATGTAAATTCCTAATAGCGTTCCCACGATTTTTTATAGGCCCGAAAATGTGAAAATATGGGCTCTGAATCATGTGCAAGTGCATGCTAAACCTATAAAAAGCCAAAGCCAAACACACAGCTTAACCCGTATTAATACAGCAAATACTCGGTTTGGCATACACAAAACGTAAAGTCTTGCAAAAAGGCAACTCAGAGCAAAAAATACAAGCCAGAATCACACAACACGAAAAAGGGCCAAATATGGGACTTTGACGTCATTACCGCATGCAGGAATGCATATTAGAGATGCTCTGAATCTATCCAGGCTATTTTCCAGGCTGAAACTAATATCATACATGCTCCATTAAAGATTTGTTTTACATTCTCATGTCCTTCCTCCACACCACTCTGTTACATAATTATGTAACATTAACACACACACACTGATATAATGAGATAATATTTTATACTAATGTAAAGTAAAACCATTATTGTTGACTTTACAAACTTTTAGTGCTCTGTAATTAAAATCAATTAGATAACGTTAAGTACCAAAACACATAACATATAGCTGTAATAACGGGAAATCATACAGCCCATTATTTCAGCTCAGTCAACTTGGCAGAGGAGAAAAGCACGTCCTTTATGCCATAATTCTCTAAATATATATGGGTCCCATACAATATATCAGTACCAATAATGTATCTGCAATCTCCAACCTGTCTAAACTTCCACCAATGCCTAGCATACAATTCATTTAGAAAAATTAATACTTTATTATTGTATCAGAGATTCTGTCCAGCGCAGAGATTTCTTCCAGTGGAGACCTGGTGATGTTTCACAAGGGTTTTCCCATTTCATTGCTCTCTGGGGTTGCCTTGGGATAATTCCATAATTTATAGTCACCACTTTCTTTCAAATAGCTGCCACCTCTATGTGCCTTTTCTATATCACTAGTCCCATCCAAGCAAAACTCCCTTTTATACACCGGTTCTATTCACCCCTCCACTTTCCCCACAGACGTGTGCTTACAACCTTTCCTGCATACTGTTCCTCTCTGTGCTGTATTCCATCCTTCTTCCCAGCCTTTTAGTCCACTGTTTGCTGGCCATATCAGACAGCCTTGTGGGCAAGTTGAGCATGCCTGTTCTCTAGTAATTTATAATTATATATATACTACATTACATATATAATACATTAAATATAGATACATTTGCAAATTATAAATAGTATCCATAGTAAATCTAATCTAAGCTGAGTAAAACTTTTCAAAAGCTGTAAGAAAGACCTTAACATGTTCCTTCTGTCCAAATTCTCCCAAATACAAGCTGAGCTGTTTTGACTAATTAAGAGAGGTGCCAAAGGTGTTCCTACTTGAAATGTGCATAGATATGTCCCGAGACTCTTTATGAATTATTCATTTTACAAATAAATAACAGCATATGGTAAAATCTCAGTGAAACCTGTCAGTCACTTGTCTAAGTCGATTATTCCTCACGGCAAAAATGACAATATTGTTAGTGATTATTTAGCAGAATCTGTGTGTTTTCTCTGATAACATACTGTACTCTTACTGCCAGGGGGTAACACAATACATTACAAGAGAATACAGTAAAAGAATTAACTGCATTAGAGAGACAAAGCATAAGCATAGCTGGCATAGCTAGCAGCAGTTACAAACCATTAAAATGGCAGAAAGTCTTTTCCCTTCGTATCTTTTTTTTTTACCTAAAATGCAAGACCAAGTCTTTTTTATTTTCTGTTCAATGAAAGCTGAGACAGTTATTTCTGTAATCCCAAGCAAGCCATTGCTCTTTTTTTTTTAAACTCTTCAATATGTGCCCTTCTTGCTGCATGCTTTAAATGACATTGCTTTCGAACACAAAGTCTTGCTTTAAATTATTTTCCACAAACATAATGTGAATTACTGTGTTAAATAAAAATTGTTGACATCACAAAAACTGGGTTTGCATAATTTAAGTTTAGCACTGAAAGCTTCGGTACAACAATTATGAGACTTGTCAAAGTTTAGATTGAAAATATGAAATAGAGCCGACCCAGAAATGTTAATAGTTTTTTTTTGTTCTTTGTTTTCAAAAGCCTATTAGCTATAACTTAATAAATATTTGGTATCAAGCAATGAAACAGCTGAGTAGATGTACATTTGCAGAATAAAATATATACTGGTGATCTATTGGGAGATTAAAGTATCCACATATTTAAAAATGGTAATGCTTTAACATAGTAACAGGTTTTTCAAGTAGAAGCAAAAGTTCAGCAAAATGCAAATTGATTCCATATTAAGGAAGTGAAAATGTTATCTCTGTAAATCTTTTCTATTGATTCAAATAAGGAGTACAGATGGATTTAAACTGAAAAAATCATTGTGTATTATTTGCTGGTAGGGATAAATTCCCAGCTCTGGAGGACAGCACCAGACTTGGCTTCATTCTACCCCACTGAGAGAGTCTAGTTGGCATCTCTCAATAGACTGGTACTGTAAATTATTTGTTTTATATACCATATAAGTCTGCCTTCATATATGGATCCTGTATTATATAACCTTCTCACTTTCTGGCTTACCACTGCCTATTCACTATCAAAAGGCAGAATTAGCTCTTTCTTGGCTGATTCTTTTACATGGCCATGTGGATAATCTTTTTTAAATGTCACATACCAGAGTATAAAATGGGAGATGGAAATAAGCTGCTACTATCTGTGTAACTCCCCTACACTTAAAGTAAAGATTCAGATCAGGTCCCAAATTGCATGGCAATAAAGAAAGTAATCATAGTCACCTATCATATTACTGCTCCACCTCCTGGTGCTTTCCAGCAAGTATTCAATGAATAAATTCAATATATATGAAATCACTAAAGCCTAACTTCCATTATGTGAAAACTGCCATTAGTAAAAAAGTAAAAAAAAACAGGCTGTTTTGGGACACTGGGCTGGGGATTGAATGTCATGACATAAACTTTCTATCTGGGTATAGGTACACTTTAAGTGTTTCCAAACCTTTATTCCTACTGTTCATACCTACCTGTAGTGGGAGCCATCAGCCAAGAGTATCTCGTCTATTATCTGAGGCCTAGGCTCAATGAGCAAATG
Organism: Gastrophryne carolinensis; assembly: GCA_027917425.1. NCBI lineage: Eukaryota > Metazoa > Chordata > Amphibia > Anura > Microhylidae > Gastrophryne > Gastrophryne carolinensis. Next base: position 112,565,261 of record CM051235.1, read on the forward strand.
ACCAAGCATCTTATATTCTTCAATCTGCCATTTCCACAGCTCTCTACTAGTAAGAAAATTTGATAAAATGGGCAAAAGTAACGTGTTACAAAGTATTATACCTTAATCAATGACTGGTTCACTTTAAAATTTCATTTACACTGATACTCCACCTCTGCTTGCCTTTTGGTCGGTGCTGAGGCCAGTTTCGAAAATAAAAAATTAGACCATCTGACCAGCGAGGAAAGACTGCAGGGAGACTGATGGCGGGCAGGCTGATTCATCATTAGCGGCAGGTAGCGACAGATGAGCGTCTGTAGCAGGCATTTTCAGAGCGCCCGCTAGTAGTCGTAGTGCTCGGCCGTGAGTCGCTAATTTATAGCGACTCAGTCGCTGTTCAGTAATGTTGAATACATTGTGAGGAGTCGCTATTTGACCAGTACAGCGCTGTATGGGAGCGCATGTTAGCGACTGCTCATAGCGACCGACTCACTCCATATTCAGCAAAAAAACAGCCTCACAAATCTCTGGCGCTGAAAAATGCTTGTTTGAAGCCCAGAGCGCAGGAGGTGGTGTGTTTAAAGTCTGTTTTCAAGCATCTATCAACTAGTAACAAAGCGAAAACATATGGAATTACATTGTAACAACATTGTAACATGTTTTAAAGATGAAATATAACCGTGCTGATATTTCTTAAAATTATTAAATTATTGAATTATTATTGCTCAACGTGTGTTAATCCTTTACCCCTATGGATCCTAAATGCACATATTATTCCAAAAACACAGAGCAATCAATGATAAAACAACACACTTTAGGTCAGCTTTAACTCTTAAAACATTATATTAAAAAGTCCAAGCTTCTGGGGTGGTTCCCCAATCTGAGAGTATCCTCTAAGGCCAAGGATTTTAGTGACCTTCTATGACAGGGATGTTCAAAACACTGTAGCAAATTCCACCACGTGTGTATAACAGCAAATTGCTGAAGAGTCTTGAGAAAGTTGGTTACCAATGAAACGCGTTGACGGCGGCGGACGGATCTTATCAGTACGCGGGCAAGCTACACTCCAGGGATACTTCACTTCCCCTCCCTCCCTTTGAGACATCAATCGGCCTAGACACATTGAGGGTTTGGTGAGAATCTCGCCTGGCGTCTCCTAAATACTTGATATACATTGTTTTTATGTGAGTGCATTTTTAACTTAACCAGTGCACCTGATTAAAACGATATTACGCTAGATTTTTCTATTTGGTTTTTCTTTTCTATGTGGTTTGTCCAATCTGGGACAATTTTAAATGCCAAAGTGGGATAAGAATACCAAACCGGCTCTGTTAATAACAAGAGAGGAATGGAATATTGAGGATCTAATAAGGCATTCAAGCACACCTCCACCTGTTAAAGCGGGGACCAGAATCTTTAACCGGCTCTCCTATCCAATAAGAGAGGAATAAAACATTGAGGATTTTTAATAAGGCACTAAAGCTTATTATTATCTGGTAAGAGTATTTTGAAGGAGGTGGTGGGCACGAGATTCTCATCAGCAATTTGCTGTTATATACACGTGGTGGAATTTGCTACAGTGTTTTGAACATCCCTGTGATAGAAGGTCACTAAAATCCTTGGCCTTAGAGGATGCTCTCAGATTGGGGAACCACCCCAGAAGCTTGGACTTTTTAATATAATGTTTTAAGAGTTAAAGCTGACCTAAAGTGTGTTGTTTTATCATTGATTGCTCTGTGTTTTTGGAATAATATGAACATTGTAACATGAACACTTTAATGCCAGACCTGTAATTTCATTTCTGAAGAAATATAAAAAAAAATTAAAACAAATTGAAAAAACTGCTTATTCAATGCCAGGAGAGGTCACAGAATTATTTGAGATTTAAAAACAAAACAAAAAAAAAAAACAGTTTAAAGAGAAGGAAAGGATCATCCATTGAAATGTATGGGAGAGTGTCAGGTAGCGAGAGGTCATACCTGGCGCTGTGCATGGCTGAACGCCGGCGCTGTTCGCTGAGGCTGGGAAAATGATGAATCAGATGCTACATGGCGTTATCCCAGTCGCTAACCAGATTCTGCTTGATAAATGTGTAATTGCGTGCCGTGTCCGGCGTTCACCAGTCGCTACATGTCGCTACCTCTCATTAACCAGCCACTACCTGACGCTTTCCCTTCATGAATAAGGACCTAAGTTCACTATCAATGCATTGGACTAAACAGTCAGCCATGTTGGAGTGGCAGCTTAAAACACAGAAGAACTGCACCTGGCAGGGGGGTCAGATGAGCCCCATTTTTTAATTTAATTTTCCAAATGCGTGGTGGCAGAGTACCATTGCTTCCGGAATCTCTTAGGCCCCTTTCACAACTAACCATTTGTGTTGCATGGTATTTGGGAAAGTCCTGCATGCAACATTTCCAAAGCAACGCAACACAAATGGAACTTGGTAGAAGTCTATAGTGATGCAAACACCAGCAAAGTGCAAGTAAAAGGCAAGTTAAACACAGGCGTGAAAGAAGCCATAGTCCCATTTCAGCCCTAATAAAGAAGATCACAAAAGCCTACTGAAAAGCTGTCAAAAAAGTTTCACTCAGTGGGTAAAGCCATGCAAATTATCAAACTATCTCCTCATGCCTTTTGTTACCAAGCATTCAAGAACAGAGGAATACTTTTACATATGGCTTTAACATTTTAAAAATATATCATTCTCCCACTTCCTGATATGTTTCAGGAATTTTGGTCCTCATCAGCAGTAGGTATGGTGTTCATGACTGTGTGGAGGTGCAAACATTAAATGGGGCCCTGCCATGGCTCATAATGTGCCCTTTTTTATTTTAACTCCTTTGACTACAACTAAACAACTAAAGACTAAAAAAGCAGAGAGAAATTATGCATCTTTTTACATTACATGATTTCAAATCTGATAATTTAGGTGGAAGAGCAACAATGATGGGGCCCCTTAACTGTCTGGGCCATGGTGCAGTCCCACTCCCTGTACCCTATATAGTTACATCCCTGGCTTCAGGGTATCAAGAAAAGAGCATCACCCCAGAGAGACCCATGTCTGGCTTGAAGCAGAACAAAGGATACTATAGTGTACTAGAGTGTACAGTGCTGAGATAAAGTTTTAGATTTCATAAAGCCATAATTCTCCCACTTGTATTCAAGTGATTTGGGCTATGTGGCCCTCACCAGCGTAAGTGAGGCCTATGTCAGGGTAATGAAGCAGACCAAAAAAAAGAAACAATCATGAAACCCAGCGTAACCATTATGTAGGTTTATATATATGCCTCTGTGCAATGTGCATTATAATATATATATATATATATATATATATATATATATATTGAAAGGTATTTAGTTGAAAGTAAAAAGAAAATATTTGTGTTTTGCTGTATTAACATTAGAAGAAATAATACATTTTAGTTCTCCTCCTTTGGTAGGTAAATAAAAATGATGTATGTCTTTAGTAAGTCGAGGTTTCACAGTTTCATTTGGATAGAAGAAATTGCAATACATGCCCCTTGGCTATTACAAACCATTATCAAATTGCAAGTTAATTGTAATGCAACTTGAAGGCTAAATTAACTCTGTGGGAACCTGTAAATGTGTGCAGTGTTTTTCAAAAGTTTAACCAGCGGAACAGCCCAAATGGTTATTTTACCACAAGGAGCAGAACATAATACTTCTAATTTCATACCTGCAATCTACTTAAACATATTTGTGAAGGGAATTATATTTCACTGCCTGTTGAGATTCTGCAGCAAAAGGACTGTAAAACTCATATCTTGTAGTTTAGAAGATATTTTCACAGTGTATGTAATTTTCTTTCATCTTAAATCCACGCTTGAGTTTAGGGTAAAACTCCAACCTAAACATGCAGTTTTTTTAATTTTGGTTTGAGTCAGGAAATGTTAATTTGTTCTGGGGGTCTCTTTTTACTGATTTTGGAGAAGATTTCTCATTAGCTTCTGTCTTGAAAATACATTGAACTTACACTTGGTGAGGTCAGTTATGCCACATTGAATAGAGTGTGTAAGTCCACTGAAATAATTCAGTGTTGCTAGTTTGTGTGTGCATTAATTCCTCCTTTTGGCAAGAGAGCTTGCTCCCTGGTGAAGGAAAGGGCACTCACTAGAGCCAGCCAGGGTAGTGTGTGTTGCAAACAGTTGAAGATTACAGAACAGAATACATTAAAAAGGGTGCACATATTAAAATCCCATCAGTGTAACTAAAACTTATCTCTGCATTGCTGTATCTTTAGTTAGAAGCAGCAGCTGTCATGTCATGAGTAAATATATTAGTAAAAGCAAAATGCATCTGATCTTCAATCCCAAAAAGATTTTTTGACCTCATTCTTGCACTTAACAGCATCAGCCAGGAGTGAGGAAAAGTTGCTTCCAGGTTCGGATTCATCCTGCCCTTGTCAGGTCACCATTTATTTAAAATCTCTCCAGGTTCCTGTGGACGGACCAAGTAGATTGTTATAGTCAAATCAAATATTGGGCGATAAGAAAATAAATCCTGTATGGAAAAATATTGCTTAATTATAGCCACTGTAATTTAAGCAACCTACTGTAGATCAATCTTTGGTATACATCCTTATTAGGGATGAGCGAACCGGTTCGGACGAACCGGAATTCGCTCCGAATTTCAGGGAAAATTCGATTCGGCACGAACCCGAATTTTTTTTGGTTCGTGCCGATCGAATTTTCCCTGAAATAAAAAAAAAAAATGCCGGCATGGTGGGGGCGGGCAGGCCAGCTACGCTGCCAGCGGGCGGCGGAAGCCGGCATTTTTTTAAAAAGCAAACACTTACCTGCATGGTCGGAGCGTGGAGGCCGGCGCTGCTCTCAGGCGCCCTCTGATGATGCGCCCTCTGATGACGCGTCCTCTGATGACAGCTGAGAGCGGCGCCGGCCTCCATGCTCCGACCATGCAGGTAAGTGTTTGCTAAGTGCTTTTTAAAAAAATGCCGGCATGGTGGGAGCGGGCATGCCGGCCGCTGACAGGCGTAGCCGGCCTGCCCGCTCCCACCATGCCGGCATTTTTTTTTTCAGATGAGCGATTTGTGAAAGTTCGATTCGGGCGAACCCGAATTTCTTGGGGAAATTCGGCGAATCGCCCGAATCGAACTTTCAAGAAGTTCGCTCATCTCTAATCCTTATCATTGTATATGTGTTCATGTACCAGTCTGAGGTGCGTTTTGCAAATCGTGATTTCATTAGAGAGAGTTAAGACTTGATTTACTACGTTCACTCATGTTAACTAGTTTATGCTACCTTTAGTGTGACCTTAAGGCTCAGTTTAGCTTTGCATGAGATAAACAGTTTGGTGCAAGCTAGTGAACTGCTGCTTCTGATTTGGTTATAAAGGATAATAAATCTTGCTGAGAACACACTTTAAGGCTCTATTCCCACCTCTCCACTTGTGCTGGGAGGAAAATGCTGCCATTATTTTTAATGGGCCAGTGCACATGTATACGGAGCATATATATGTGAACTGACCCATTGAAAACAAGGGGCAGCATTTTTCTTGCGCTGTGACTGCATTGCCCAATGTAGGGTAAGTGGAGAGGTGTGAATAGAGCCTTACAGATTATGTCAGAATGTTATAGGTTTTGGTTGTTTTAATATATATATATATATATATATATATATATATATATATATAATGAGTTTCAAGTGAAATGTAAACATTAATGTGAAAACTGCTGTTTTTCTAGTTAGTTAACAGATACTATCAGACGTTGATGTTGAATGTGAAAATATCAGGTATCAATACCAAAAGGAACTGAAAAGACAGCCATTGATTTCCAACACTACTCCAACACTATTCACTCACTGTGCGACCTGACACTGTACTGGTAGCAAATACACATGGGCGTACACTTGAACAAGGCAGATTTTTTTCCGTAAATACAGCAAACATATGGCCAAAGTGGTTGGTAAATTGAACTCTCATTGTGCTGTCCCTAGCTATTAGATATCAAGTATGATATTACAGATGAAGAACAAAGACCACTACATTGGTACGGAGGTGAGTATATGTATTTTTCTTTTTATCGGACTAAAATGCATTAAGGTAAACAAAAGACAACACACAATAATGTTACTGCCTCTTAAGTATTTATTTTAAAATCAGCAAAAGATGTTTTAGGTGAATAGACAAACATGGTTATTTACTAAGAAGAGGGCTCTCCCTCAAAGCTGAATTTAAATGCTCAGACGGGTGCATAAGGAGTTACTATTCTTGTAAATGATTGGGTGTTCAAATAACTCCTAAGGAGCGTATCTGGGCAATATGAAAAATGATAGTATTAGCAATGCTGTTTGTACAGGATATTGAAAAGAAAAATCTTTGCAATTAGAATATGAATTGAAATTACAGTAACAGTCAATGGATAAATGAGCTTTCAGGAACTGTTGGGGAAGTAATTGGATTTATTGGACAGAGAATTATTCTGAGAAGTGTGGCCTTGTAGGTCATTCAGACATTACAGCTGAAATTTATGACAGTAAATCTTGTGACATGTGGCATTAGAATAAAGAAACCATATGAGATGGTGCATCTGTGTGTTCATGTGGTGACTGAGCCGTGATCTGTAGCTAATTCATCTCCTTACAAATCACATTTGGGTATATTTTAAAGCAGTTCTGGAGCCTTCTTTTTCACCGAAGCAGGCCCCTACTTCCTGTTCTACAAGCCCTGCATAGCTGGTGCCCGGGCTGGTTTATGCTGGGTAGGGGGATCCCACGTCATTTTCTTTTTCATTTTTAAGGGTTTTTAAAATTCCCCCTTGGAAGGGGCACCCACACCATTTTTTTATTTAACCCTTTTATAGTGTGGATAGTAGTTGTATTGTATTTGTAAATGTTATAAAGTGCTCTTTTTAGTTTGGGGGGTCGTCTGGGCAGGAATGGGGAGCTACCGATACATATGTGGTAACATTGTAATCAGGAGAAATGGGGCTTTTACATGCAATATGTTTTTTTTAATAAAATAAATGTTTTATTTAAAATAAAAAACATTTCCTGGAAAGTCCTGCAAATTTTCCTGGAAATTTTTGCTCAAAAATGGTGAGAAATTAGCTGTCAGCAGAAGGTGACAAAATCTCAAGTAGGCTGGCAGTTAAAGGGGGTTAAAAGTACCTACACATGTTGGGTATTGTTCTGCTTGGGGGACCCTGCGCTTTCAGATTTAGCTTATTGTTTCTTGTTAGACTTTTGGTTCACTTCCAGATTCCCTAATTGGCATCCAAATTTGGGATGCACCACAATGTAAATCTGTAACAAGATGTCGGGAGCTGCGTTACATGCTCATCCTCTCTTAGGCTCCTGTGGAGATGAAACTACATTTTGCGAGTCATGGCCAGGTGTGGCATATGGAGAGGTCAGATAAGTGTTCAATGGCCACAAGAATCTGAAAGTATATAGCACTGCTCCCCATGATTTGTTTGAGATTTACATGTGTTATCTATAGTTAGTGGTATAGCACACCAAAAAGCTGCATGGCACTGCATGGCATCTCAAATCAGGATGCCCCCTAAGGAATCGGACATGGAACTTAAAGTCCCTCTTCAGGGAAACACTAACTTTCTCCCATTTTATCCCTATTGGGAACAGTAAATAATAAAACATCTGTAAAATCTCTGATTGTATGTAAATTCCTCAAGTACAAGTACATACCCTGCTGTGATCAAAGACAGCTTCTACGCTGCACTGCAGTAAATGAAGAAGAGGCACGTGGGACAGGCATCAGGTGAGCTGCTTGCTAGCTAATTATTGCCTTTGGATCTAGAGTCCCTTTAAACTTATCCACAACTACTTATCCTAAAATCACACTCCTTACCTCTGGTTGGCACATATAACTCTTAACTTAACACTATGAGGCCGATTCATTAATAGCGGCAGGTAGCGACAGTTGAGCGACTGTAGCGCCATTTTCAGAGCGCCCGCTAGTAGTCGCTGTGCTTGGCCGTTGTTCGGTAGCTGATAGCGACTCAGTCGGTTTGCCGTAATGTTGAATATTGGATGAGGATTCGCTATTTGACAGGTTCCGCGCTGTATGGGAGCGCATGATAGCGACTGGCCCTAGCGACCGGCTCCCACCATATTCATTTAAAAATCACGCTCAAAAAATTCTCGCGCTGTAAAATGCATGTTTAAACCCCAGAGCGCTGGCGGCGATGGGTTAAAAGTAGTTTTTTAACCCCCAAACAACCATATTTTGGAAAACCAAAAAAAACAAGTTTTTTAAATAATTTAGTAATATGAATACATTAATATCAGACCTGTAATATGAATTCTGTACAATTTTTTTTTATTTTTTTCCCCTAAAAAAATAATCTAAAATGGCAGAAGTGGTCACAGAATTTTTCACATTAAAAAAAATAAAAAATTAATAACAATTAATTATTAATATTTAAAGATTGTTCCATTGAAATGCATTGGAAAGCGCCAGGTAGCCAGAGGTCATACCTGTCGCTGTTCAAGGTCGGACGCTGGTGCTGTGGGCTGAGGCTGGAATAATGATAATTGAGTGGCTATATGGCGCTATCTCAGTCGCTAAGCAGGATTGGCTTGATAAATGTGTGATTGTGGTGGGGAGCCGGCGTTCTCGTGGCGGGGCCCGTCATTACCGGCCGCTACCTGTCGCTATTCCTTCATAAATAAGAGCCTATGTTCCAAGGATTGCTCTGGCTTGTTCAGAGCAGAAGCTGAAATACACTATAAACATATAAACATATTTTAGATATTTACTCTGTAGAAGGATGCTGTTTTACTTGTAAATTACTGGTTTTCTCAATTTTAGTTTCTATAAATGTTGGACCCCCCCCCCGCACATAACCCCCAGAATGCCCATATTTCTTACCTTTGCCTCCGTCCAGAGACAAGAATCCAGCTCTGCAATTTGCCGCCTGGTTTTCACATGGGCAGTGACGCTGCAGCCGCTGAATGCCCGCATCTGCGCAAGGTGTTGGTCTGCTTTAAGAGAATACTTAACTGCATTATAAAACTAAATCATGCAGTTTTCATTAGATACACGTTCTGCTTTTATAATTTATATAATGTTCGATAGATTACAATCAAATGTAAACAACAATCCATTATGCATTGTAGATTATGCTCATGCCAGCCAGCACTAGCAGTTATTGGATAGACAATACTTTTCCACAATGACACAATCACTGACTTGAATTTTTGGTGATTGTTTACGGCAAATCTAGGTTATGCTCGAAAGGATTGAACAGCTGGTGTGTCCTACAATCTTGAGGTCAGGGAGCAGAATACATAATATAGAACATGTGCTTGCTCTTCAAAATGCAGAAAACATTCTCAAAAAGTGAAATTTTCATAATAGTCCAGAACTTTTAATGCTGCTTATTTCTGTGGAAGGCAGATAAAGAGCTAAGAAATCTTTTTCTGTCAGTTTATAATGCAGTCTTAATTGGAATGTGAAAATAGAGGCCATTAAATGTGCAGAAACTGGAATAGTCATGATAATAACCATACAAATCACAGGCATTTCTTAAAAAATAAAAGCAAGAAAGGGTGCTTGGTTAGTGAATGGAAGACCGTGTTCAGAAAGCAGCAGGAAGTGCAATTTGATCTAGCCTGTACATACTGTATACGCACTTTGAAATAAAACAGTGTCTAGTTGGCCATAATGGGTCCTCTGCTTTTTTGTTTAAAAAGACACTGCCACCTGACTGCAGAGCTTTATGAGTTTTTGTGCTTTAATTTCGTGGCCTTAGTGATTACTTTAAAAAGTAGATTATAAATAAATTCAAATGGATGATAAATGCCAAGGCTTATTGTTCCCTCACAACGATTTTGCCTTTCGAATTGTTGTACCCCAGAATTCTGAGTTTTTGTATAAATATTAGCAAACCAAGGCAGTCAAAAGAATTTAAATGACTAACTAAAGGCTGCCATTTAGATGTAGAATGTTAGGCATGAGAAAGTAGTATACATGCAACAAAAAAACGTAACAAAAAAAACGACCTCTTTGGAGTCTAAAATAAATCAGGGAAGCCGATTTCCTCATTACTGGGGGATCCTGTTTTGGGATTCCCTGCTGTGCGAAACCCCATAATAGACAAGTAAACTCATCTAATGCCTAGAATGTTGCACCATTGGTCCCCAAACACAATCCACTTAAAACATTGCACAGTTCCAATATGTTAACCAAAAAATATGAGTCAATATATAAATGATCAATCCTCTATACACCACAAACTGTGGGGACTACAAAACACAGTGACTGCAGGTATCTGAAAAAATGTTCATATACAAAAATAATAATAATATATAAATAAATGCAGCCTATCGTAAACCTTAACTACAATGAATAAATATCATCATTCATAAATAAAGGGCAGGAGAAGGGCAGAGTAACAATAAAAATAAGAGCAACATGCTGAAAGTGCCAATATTGGATTGGATATTGGAGTGCCTCAAGCAACAGTATATGCTCAATATAATGGATACAATACACAACTATAGTGCCAGTGTTATGTACATTAAAGTGAAATTTCACTTTTGATGGCTTTGCTCAAGGTTTCCATTATTGTGTGCCAAAATTACATGCTCAATGTGCTGTTTTTTTTTTTCTTTTTCATCGGTTTGCAATGAATGGAGGAGGCGGAGCTTCACAGCTAAAACAGGTGCCATTATCTGGGATTAGAGTGAAGCATGAGCAGTGGAAATAGGCAAAATGTTCTCCTCATGGGGGGAATAATTCAGGGGATGCTAGATAAAAATGTGTGTTTTGGTCCACTAAAACACAGGATTTTGACTATTCTGGGTTCTGGTCCTCGCCCCCGATAGCGGTTTCCCCCGCTGTGTGAAACCCCCCCTGGCCATTCACTCACTCTGCTAGAGGGATAACGGAAATGCAGGGGTGGCTCCAGCATGCACCGTTGGACTGGAAAAGAAGGTAAGTGTATGGGCGACCTGGGGGGGGGGGGGGTATCACACAGCGGGACATCCCAAATTTGGATGCCCCGGGGGAGGGAATCAATCGGCACGGAAATCTTATAGATTCCCACACTGATCACCATGGGCTTAGGTCCACTTTAAAGTATAGAATACGTAAATATGTAAGGCAATGATTTTCCTAATGAACATTACTTAACCAGTCTCACAATCAATTTCCACCTAATGGGTGCTGGTATGACCTGACACACTCAGCCCAACATGTTTTATATTGGTATTTTTTTTGTTTAAAAATGCAATTACCAAATTTTTTGTAATATATTCTTCATTTTCAGATTTTAAACCAACCACCACTGTGTATCATGCATATATGCTTTCAGACCTCAGAATACTTGAACACATGCAAGGAAATTGTTGCAGGAGGATGGTGCAGGGGCAATGCCAGCGGGCGATAAAACCGGTCACTTGCCGGGGCCTCAGGCTGATCCCACCCGTCAGATGATTTCCCCGTATCTTTTAGACTCCATGGTTGGCCACAGAGATGGATGTGTCTCTTTAAAGTGGACCAATCACCGCCGTAGCTCACTGGAGATGCCCCACTGTGTAAGTCCCCCAGATCACCTGCAAACCCCTTACATTTCCACCTGCCACAATCCCAAAATCCCTGCAGATGTGTGCACCCTCCCATCTAGTCATTAAGATAGGCCAAACACAGGGGAGCTTGCATTAGTATTCAAGGTATAAAGTGCTGATTGGACCAGTGTCCATGCATGCATTGTGGTAGTAGCATAAAGGTGAATGGACTGGGGGATGGACAAATCAGCAGAATAGTGAAAAACCTGGTGATTGATCCACTTTAAAAAGGACCAAAAGCCATTTTAGACCGCTTTGGAGACTCCAGGACAGGCCAGATGCCTCTTTTAAAATTAGACTAATTTAAATCTTAGCTGGGTCTGTAGCCCTCAGGGATCACTTTAATATGCACCTCACCTGTGATCCCACAGTCCGTGTGGAGGCTGTGGCAACATCCATGGCTTCTCTCGGCTGATGCGCTCAGGCATCCAGCCAGACAGGGTGGAGGGGAGCCAATCAGCATCAGCCGGAGGGAATTCTGAGATGCCATCTGCTCCATGTTCTTTATGCAACGCTCTGTGGACAAAGTTGTATACCATGCTTTGAAGTGCTTTGAAGTGGACCAAAAGCGTCTGATTCCCTCTCCTTGAGGTATCCCAATTTGTGAAACCTGTGGGATTGCTGGTAAAGTTACCTTACTGCTGGTCCAACAGCATATGTGCGGGCCTCACACCTTCCAATATCTTTAGCCAGATGCATGCACCTGTCAGGCATTTGTGAATGACCAGCATGCGCACGCCCCTGGCTATAGACTAGCAGGAATGCAGCCCTCAGGGCACTTGGCTGGGAGCCGGATGGAGCCAAGTGAGCTTTTTGGTTGCATCCCTATGCCTTTAGATCAGTGGTGAGGTACGTTTTGCAAGTGAACCAGGGGGTTTCACATACCAAATTGGGATGCCCTGGAGGCAAGAACCAAAACCCAACATAATCAAAATCCCGGGTTTTGGTCCACATGTGAGTATGCCCCTCCAGGGTGTTTCACAGAGCGGGGCATATGTCGTGACACAAGAAGCCCACTGAGACTGTCACCCAGGGGCCCACAAAACCCTGGAGCCGGCCCTGGGATGGTGGCATACAGTTATGTAGTGGTAATGTTGGTCAACATTTTAATCAGTGCTATTGGGTACATGTAAAATAAACTCTTGCTTTGTCAATTTCTGATTGAGGTCAAAAAATGAGAAAACCTGGTTTATTTATCACTTGATAGGGACTGAAAGAAAAGAGTAATAGGTTCTGTCAAGGAAGGGTAATGTTTCTGGGCTTGGGAGTAGTAATGTTAAACAAAGTTCACCAGTATCCTGACATTGTTGTTGTTTTGAATATAACCCAATTACTGATGACCCAAAAATAGATATTTTTAAGTAACAGGTCCCCTAATGCCTGGGCTTGAGCTTGTTAGTAAAGGGACTGTCCAGGCAAAGTGTATTTACTTTCACCTGAAATATGCTGTCCAGTTCTGGGCATCAGTTCATAGAAAGGACGCTCTGACTATGGAAATGGTGCAGAGGAGAGCAACCAAATTAATAAGAGGACTGAAGGATCTTAGTTATTTAAAGATTAGGAGAATTAAATCTGTGTAGTCTTGAGAGGAGACAACTGAGGGGGAACATAATTAACTTGTATAAATATCTAAATAGGCAATACAAAATATGGTGAAACACTATTTCAGGTAAAAACCTTGCTAAAGACAAGGGGGCACTCCCTTTGACTGTAAAAATAAATTCAGTCTCCGGAGGCAACTATAATTTTTTACCATAAGAACTATAAATCTGAGGAATATCCTCCCACAGAAGCTTGCTACGGCATCAACCACTGACAGCTTAAAAAAAGGATTAGATGCTTATTTAGACGAAAATGACATTAACAGTTACTATTAGCTGTTATCAGTAAAACTAAATAAAAAAATAGAAAATAACTTCCCCTACCCAAACACCCTTGGTTGAACTTGATGGACATATGTCTTTTTTCAGCCGTGTTAACTATGTAACTTATTTATTTGCTTACCTCCTCATGACTGCCCTCTCCTTTCCTGTCAGCTCGCAGCATCATCTGGAAGCAGAAACTAGGTACTCCTTCTTATTTCCCTTGCAATAAACCACCAATCATGGTCTATAGCTCTCTGTTGGTTGGGTGGCAGGAAGCTGATGAAACATTCACTAGCACAGTGTCACACAAACAAAATTCGTCACACCAGTATTAACACTACTGTGCAAAAATGATTTAATAAAAGTGTTTACTTTTTTAATGAATAAAATGCAAAGTGAACAGAAGAGAACTCCTAATTCACAACAATGTTTTGGTGTTCTCATGCTTTGCCATGCCTTTTAAATGTCATAAATCCTTCTAGGTACACTTGCACACAATTTTTTCAGGGACTTGGCAGGAAGGATCTTTCAAATGTCTTGGGGAGCTAACCACAGGTTAACCACCTTCTTTCTCGGCATATCATTTTGGACAGACTCAATAATTTTAAAAGGAATGTCCACTTGAGCCCAAGTCTTGTGCCAAAATGTGTCCCAAGACTTGCAAGGAACCTCCAGCATACTTCACTGTTCCTAGCAAACTTATTGCAATTCTTCCATGAGGCCTACTTTTGCCCTGGCCCCGTAAAACATTAGATGGATGTACTTGGATCCTAACTAGTTTCTGCCAGCTTGGAGCTTCGGGCAATGCTCAAAACGCATTTCAATACTTGAAAGCAAGTAAACAACATGTTCTTTGATCTGCTGCACGTTTATTTGGCTACAGTTGTATCTACGTCCTCAACATTTTCTTTGTTTGCTTCTGAGCTTGAACAGCACATCTCAAATCCCCAGTCTGCTTTGAAATCTTTGGCTTGGAGAAACTTTACTGATGTCACGACCTGTAACACAAAATCAAACACCTGTTTGGTATAAATATATATATAAAATTTTACAAACCCCTGACTGTGCAAGTTGATGTTTTGAAGTCAAATCTTTATTTAGATTTGTCTTTATTCTAGATTTGTCTTTTGTTACTTTGCATTTTGTTAATTGATAGCATTCTTACTCTTCATTTGTAGCATTTTACTTCACAAATGCCTAAAATTGTGCACAGTAGTGTACATGTGAAGTTTTAAATGTTTCAAAACAACTAAATCATTGCGTGGTGTTCAGCTCGAATGTCTTTTTTGTTTCACAACCTATAGTCTAATTTAGAATAAGAAAGAATAAGTTATAAGAATACGAATAAAGTTAAGAGCTTCTTAAAACAGAATTGACATGGTACATACAAACATTCCCTATTCTTAGCAGTATCAATTATCTGTAGAGGATTTTATTTTTTTAGAAGCTACCCACAGTGCAGCACATCTTCACAACAGCAAAAATTGATATTCATACACTTTTTTTCCTTGGCACACTAAATGAAAACTATACTTAATTTCATGTTGAGTATTTTTTGTATACACAACTATATACAATAATACATTCAATAAATTGCCCTTATTATATATTATGCATACTACATGATGTTGTACAGGAAAGATCATTATCTGTGTCCAGTAAAAACCTTTTCCTAATCACAGCAGAGAAAAAAAATCATTACATGCCCTTCATTATCTTCTTACACATGTTCCAGCACCACTAGTTATTTCAGTCCTTAAAGTAGACCAATCACCCCACATTCCGGCCCTGGAGTCTAAAAGACTCCAGGACAACCAACCTGGTGCCCCCGATTCGGCATGCCCCACTGTGTGAGCCCCCAGATTGCCCCCAAGAGCCTTACCTTTCCCCAAGCCCTCGCCACGATTGCCAGCCACCGCCACAACCCCGGCATCGCTGCAGCTGTGCACGCTCCCATGCTCAACCATTCAAATAGACTAGGCGCACAGGAATGCCCACTACACAGAGAAACTAGGGATACTCTGCTGCCTGCTCCCTATGTCGATGCGCTATTGAAAACAATGGCTTTATGCTACTACTCCCTATGCAGATGCGCTATTGAAAACAGTGGCTTTATGCTGCTGCTGCCTATGCTGATGCGCATTTGAAAACAATGGGTTTATGCTGTGCATGGCATAAAATGGTGATTTGATGCATGCTCCCACAAACAGCGTGAGAACGGCGGATAGGTGAGTACAGTGGCTGATCTGGCGGTTTCACACAGTGGAGCATTGGTTAACAAATTGGTTGCACACTAGCTTTATATGCAAGGAACCTTCAGCATACATTATAAAACATATTTAAAATGGTCAAATGTGTACTGACTAGTATATCAAAGTGCCAATGATGAAAATCAAAAACTGTATTCAATGGAGTAAAATAATTCTTCAATTCCAAACATGATATTAGTTTTATACTCTTTCAGTTTTTTTTTCTTTAGGAAATGATATAACGTATCAGCTTTCCATTATCCAAAAGTCATCAGTCTAAAGCAGGGGTACTCGAGAACTTTTAGTAGAGGTCTGTTAATCGTGGCCTGCGGCAGGTTGAAGGTCCGGGGGGGAGGGGATAACTGAAATTAGCGCACCGGGGGCTATATATTCTATTAGGAGACCTAAATAATAACCCCCCCATCAGCATTATCTGTATTGGCCATTGAGGGAGAAAGCAGTTTTTGAGGGATGGATGGGACAGAGCTGGAAATAAGAGGAATGGGGATGGGACAGGATGGATGAGGGGTAGAGTTTTTTGGTGTCTAAATCACAACAGGGCTGGCTATTCCTCTTCCGCTGAGAATGCTGATTTGGAATGCCCTGCCATGTGTAACCCCTGGATTTGCTGTTAATTCTTATGTGACCAGCAGTCCAATGGTGCATGCATGGCTCTCCACCAATCAGCATGGCTGTATCTTCATTTATGTTTGCTGGCTGCTCTTATGCAAATGCAGCTAGGGAACATGAATGAAGATACAGCCACACTATTTGGTGATGAGCCTGTGCATGCATCATGGGACCGCTGGTCAGGTGAGAATTTGTGGTGAACCAGGGGTTTCACACAGCAGGGCAATCAAAATGCCCTGCCAAAGAGCAACAGCCAGCCCTGGTGTCTTTTAGATACCAGGGCTGGTAAATAGCCTGAACAGTAATGAAAGTTAAATTAAAATAGAAAAAAAATTGAACAATAGTTGCTTAGGAACAAAACAAAGCTCTCTGTGACATTGATGCATGGCGACCCCTCCTCCCAGTATAGAGGTGACACAAAAAGAGGCAAGAGGATTACTAGCAGTGAGGCAAAAAAGGAGAAGGGAGTGAAAATAGAGACGGATAGAGAACGAGTCAGAGAAAGTGTGCAACCAGATGGAGTTAAAAAGACGAGAACTCATGGAGAAATAGAAACAGACAAGTGACAAAATCCAGTAAGTTACAGATGGAGAGACACACAGAGTGCAGGGAAGTAGTGAATGAGAGAGTAGACAGACAGACATACAACGCTCACCAGAAATACAGGGCATCACACAGCACAGCAAGTGGGTATTGCAGGTATACAAAGGGTGTCAGCGACACTTCTGACAGAGGGGTCATGGAGAGGGCAGCAGGAGCGTAACGGCTCTGATGTGACCACAATCGGGAAGTCAGTGGGAGCTGGGAGATGGAAGGGGAACACTGTTCGGGAAAACATACACATTGGGAGGATGTGAGACAGCCAGTCAGGAAGCACAACTCACAAGGCAGATATGAGCTCCATTACAGCTTACATCTGACGGCGGCTCGGCTTGACAGATACAAGCAGCGTGCGTCTCCTCCACCTCCCTGGACCTCCCCCCCTGCGTGCCTCGTCATTATGCCCCCTGCTGGTTACTATACCCGGCTGCACAGAGGATCAGGCTGCTCAGCGGCGCTAGCCTGGGCCTAAAGACTGAGCCGCGCTCCATCTGCGGCATCTTCTTTGCGGTCCGGACAACTGGCGGCCGCTGTCCGGATTTGGACCGCGGTCCACCAGTTGAGTATACCTGGTCTAAAGGAGAGAACTTAACCCAAGAGTGCATATAGCAGCCACCCACATGGTTGAATTGGTTTGGTTTGGTTTCATTTGGTGTTTATTATTTTAAGTAATAGAAATGTGAAATCTAATGAATGCCTATGTTCTGTGCTTACAGGTAATTTACTGTGTATTAAATTAGTAATATTATATTGAATTCCTGCAGAAAAATAATCCTAAAACCATCTGTTTGGTACTAAGCACCTAAGGCACTAATTCATTTGTGGTTTTTTCACATATAAACTGCTCATATAAACTGCTCTTTTGCTAAAAGGTAGATGTGTCATGCATTATATTACTCAAGTAAAAAATATATATTTCAAGTTGCAAAGAGAAACACGGATACTCTGATGCTGTTATTTGCACCTTTCTTTTTGATAGCCATGAACAGGAGTAGTTAATTAAGATTAAGATTAGATAAAAAGCAATGACACATTCACCAAAGTAAAATGGGGTACATGGGAAGGATCAAAATTACTTTCAAATTCTCTTTGATTGCACGAAAGAACTAGAGATGGGCAAATTCGCAACCAGTAATTTTTCGGTCATTAGTTTATGTTGGGTTTTGGTTATGCCATTAGGTTTCACAAGCCACCAAGGGGTCCCTGTGTATAATAGTCTGAAAGAGAGTGTAGAAGAAGCCAATAACCCGGGACCAGAAACTTTTGGGACGCTACCACCAAAAATGTAAGAAACAAACAGGTAGCTGGATAACCTGGGATTACTTTGGCTATATGTGAAGATTCTTAGCGGAGATTTACAAACCGCTTTAAACACCAGTTTTATGTGGGTTTATGCAAGTTTGCAGCATTTACCAAACAAATATGCCATGTGCGGCTAACCTAGCCCGGGTTTGCTGTATTTACTTCTAGTTCAGCCTAGTTGGGCGAACACTTGGGCTCTCTTATGCATTTTTG
Organism: Gastrophryne carolinensis; assembly: GCA_027917425.1. Classification (NCBI taxonomy): domain Eukaryota; kingdom Metazoa; phylum Chordata; class Amphibia; order Anura; family Microhylidae; genus Gastrophryne; species Gastrophryne carolinensis. The sequence continues at coordinate 112,583,672 of CM051235.1, forward strand.
CATCTGTATGGATATTTTAAGTGTAAATTTCAGATATTTAACTTGTATTTGAAATACTAATAACTAATAAAACTATTTTCACATTCATTTTCACAATTTTAAACTCATTATATAAAGCTTTCAAACAACCAAGACACTCCCGAGACACCACACATATATTATAAGACCACTTACCATGCTGACATATGCTGTCAAATTGTGTTTTCAGCAAGATTTCTTTTATTTACCAAACCAAAATTGCCATGTCAGTTTGCCAGCTTTTGATATACTGATTATTAAATTAAAGGCCTGATTTATCAAACATAGTCTTCCAGAATTCACCACATTGGTGCAAATTAGAGTACAAAATTTATATTTTTTTCTGCATGTTGCTGCAATTTTAATGTTTTGGTAAATGTGTTTCTTGCAATGCTGCAACATGTGGCAGTTTAAAAAGAAAATACTAAATTATATTTTTTACCACTCTATTTGTCACCGATGTGGCGTATTCTGAAAGTATTTTATATGCTGATTCTAATGTAGTGTAATGTAGTAATGTTAATGGAACACTTGGTAATGGTTGCCCAAATAGCTACCCAATGTTTCCTCTCCTATACAAGGTTTAGTTCTGTTTTCCTTTTAATAATATATCCATGCTTAGTCCCGAGTGGAAGCTCATTGAGTATATTGCGGAGATCTAACTTGAGACAGGTCTCACTTGCAAACAAGTTTGTTTAAATTTGAACAAGTTGGATCCAGAAATTTTAAACAGGTATATCAAATTAGGAGACGTGAATTATTTAGTCACGGGAATACACTTCTTCTCAACCAAAGCATTCCAAGAAATTACGTTACCCTTGTCCACTAAAGAGTAAACTCTACAAATGCCGGAATGCAAGCACTAGGCAAATGCTTCTGGGCACACATCCCTGGAAATGAATAAGGGGTTTTAAAGAATACACATTAATGAAAGACGTGGGGTGATATCCCCCCTTCCCCTGAGAATGTAATATTATCCCAGATTCTGAGGGTGGGCCTCGGTATTCAACATTATATATTAGGACTAAACTGTGGGGAGAGCCAGTGCCAGTGAACTAAAGATTGGTATTTGCAGAAACTCCCAGAGTGTGCTTTCTGCTACAGATGTAGATTTTGTAGTTGTGCAATCTGTGCTGCTTGATAGTATTTGTATATGTGTGGGACTTCCCTCCCTCCTGTGGCTGAAAATGGTCCTTTAAACCACATTAGGTCTGGTGATTCTTGATAGAAATTTCATTGTGCTGTTTAAAATACTTTAAAATTGAAGTGAGGGGATGCTGACTGGAAGTGTTCTGAATATTAGGTTAAATTTGACTGTTACTTACAGTACATAATAAGATCTGTAGAACGTGAATAATGATTGCCTTGTACCAGCTAGAAAAACACCACTGCCTTTCCTTCTTGACTACATTGTGTGAACAATTACAGCGGCTCAAACATCTGTCAATCCATGTGTTCCCTTCTTAAAGAGTATGCCTTAGAGATAGCTTGACTATTGCAAAACAATTTCCATGTCCCAATTTCCCTTACACCTGTCTGACTATAAACACCTTTAGGCATCATTGGCTGTAGCAGAAAACGTCCATTTGTTAGCGTTGGCTTGTGGAAAGAGAAGTTTACATTGCAGAATAATTACATAAAATATGTTTAGCTCTGTAACAGATTGCTCTCCACCTGTGAGACTGCATTTAAAGTACATGGAGTCACAGATGCTTGGCTGTATTATAAATTACTTTCTGCAAAAACAATAACTATTAAATTCAACCAGTAAAACTCAGGACATTGGACTTATTTTCTAAGGCCAACATTAAGATGTACAAAAATGACAAGTAGTACAAAACAAGCAATATAAATTGTTGCTTATGTAGCTACAATAGCATTGAGCAGTTTTTAAAGAACTGTTTTGGATTTGTGAGGAGAGACATATTGGCTTCTGAAAAATTAAGGGATTTTTTTTCAATTCATTCATCAATCTGAAAGTTGATTTGTTAAGATTTATATATGTTGCCCACTGCTTATTTTATATTTAATAGTTCTTTAAAGTATGTGTTATCACACCCCAATCACTGGCACTCAAGTGTGGACAGAGGGGTTGTAAAAATGTCAATACCTAATTGCACAGAATTTTTTTTCCCATGGCATCTGGGTTATGTAGTGAATAACTGCTGAATACATTTGAAAGGAAAATGAACTATAAAATATTTAATACATTTTTTTAGCTGTATACCAAATAAACCTATTTCTAGGGGGGGGGGGGGTTACCAACTTGAATGCCCTGAAGCATACATCCCATGATGTTGTGATGTCCTGCAATGGCACCTCTTCTATACAGGCCCAACATACTTGATGTCCTGCTAATAGGGGAGCACAGAGTCATGTACACTATGCTGTTGTATGCCATTGTTGAATTAGTAGTTAGTTGAATTGAGTATATGGGGGTGTAGTTTCTTCACTGGGGGCATCCTAAATCAGGGATTTACAGTTAAAAATAGGGAAGGATTTAGTCTTTTAGGGTTCAGTTCAGCACCACAATAAAAGGAAAGTTCACTTTGAAAAAATAATTAAGACATAAGGATCTCATATATAGTTCAGAAGGTAAAACCTTGCAAATGAGTGTTCTCATTATTAAATATGACATATAAGAAAGTAATATATGGTGCAGAAGGTGAAGCCTTGCAAATGAGTGTGCTCATTTAGAAAACACTCAAGATGTAATGGACTAAAGAGGTTATTGGGTTAGTGTAACAAAAGGGGGGTGGCAGCCGCTCAGACCATTTTATAACTAACTAGGGAGGTGCACATTAGCAGGGCAATTAGAATACAAAAGTCTTAAATGGGCCACAGCACTCAAACCAGTTAGCTTGCTGACAGCAAGCTAACTGGTTTGAGTGCTGTGGCCCCTTTAAGACTTTTGTTATTGGGTTAGTGTCCAAGCTGGATCAGTGGCCAGAGAACAAAACAAGTGGTAGAAATGCTTGTATGGCCTTCTGCAAAAATCTTTCAGAAAGGCATAATGACAAATACATATAAATGACAAATACATATCTGACAATGCGAATCGCCTGAATTAAATTAGACATCCTTTTATTTCGGATTCTAGTGCAGCTATTTTTTTATCTATGGTGGTGGTGGTATGTCGTTGTGGTTGTCATTGATGGCTCTATATTCCTAACTACAGTATAGGATCGATTCAGAGCCAGGTGACAATTCTCATTTCTTTTTTACGAGAGAAATCTGCCATTCACTTTCCTTGTTTACTGGGTGTAAATTTTCACCTGGCTCTGAATTACCCCCAAGGTAGACAATGAAAGTGAATGCCAGTTTTTTCTCCTAAAAAAAGGAAAGATAATTCTCACCTGAATCGACCAACTTATCTACATTCCTTCTGATCAGCCTTAAAGGGACTGTAAACCTACAGCAATAATAAGTCAGCAAGCAGCTCACCTGATGCCTGTACCATGTGCCTCTCATCCATTTCCTGAAGCGCAGGCAAAGTTTTCCTGCCATGACATGCCATTCCCAGCTCAGCCACAACCCAGAAATTGAAAAGAAGATAGTTGTTTTGCTTAAAATACATAAGGTATTTACATATAATCTGATACTTTGAGAGGCTTTACAATGGCTTATTTTACATTATTACCAAGGGGGATAAAAGGGGAGGAGGTTATTTTGTGCCTGGACAGTGGCTTTAAGGAAATATCCCGAAACCCACCCATTTTGTCCTTCAGGCAACCACCCAACCTGAAACTAATTATGGTCCAAAGTGCCCTGAAGCCCCCATTAAAAAAGGGCACCCCACACTGCTTATGGAGCAGCTTCAAGACCTGCAGACATATCCTCACTACTGACCATGACGTCATAGCAGGCCCTCCAATGTTGTGTGTCTGAATATATATGCACAATGTCCTCTTCAGAGAGACAGGGCAGAGCCTGAGTTAGCACATGAACTCCCACTGATTTAGCATCATGTGAGAACACAGATCAGTCAGTGACGGCACATTTCTTCAGAGGGGAACACTTAATTGATTATCTTAAGGTGACAATTTTGACATTTTGATGGAAAATATGGTAATTCAAATGTATAGGTTTTGGAAGAAAGCACCCCCACCTGTACCTGAACATTCAGCCACTACTTTACAGTCTGGCTATTTTGTCAGAAGACCCCCCTCTAAATGCCCTCTGCTTGTAAGCTTTGGTTGTTGCTTAAATGATTGCTTCTGCAATAATGCATCAGGCTTATTTCACTTAAACATGGCAAGATCTACACCTCTTATAAGCAAGCTTAATGTTTCATATGGCAAGTTCACCAGACTATATAGTTAATACCCCATAGGACCAGAGTGTTTGTTCACTCATTTTCAGGAGATGCCACTACCATTTTGGAAAAAAAAAGTCATCCAACCCTGAGAAATTCTACCCCTTAAAACCCAATCAGGTGTGCAGGGCATATTTGTTGTACTTTACATTGTGTTCAGGTGGAGACCTCATGGGACTGATATTTCTTATTTAGTGGAGTGGACCTCCAGCTCTCAGGTCTATTGCATTCCACACCCTTGGCAATTTGGATATTCCTGGCTTGCTGTGTCAGCCAGCCCACTAAAGAACCAGCGAAAGCTTCCTCTTTTAGACATTACTTCTCATCCCATTCTTGCGCTGCCTTGAGCCTCCCATTTTCCTGTCATGGCCAGGGTTTGCTGAGTGGCACTGGCTGCAACATAGTATATTTGATACAGCTGCTGCAAACACAGTAATGTGGGCTAGATGGTAAAATGCCTGATTTTTAATAATTTACTTGGGTTACCCTAGTTGGAATCACCAATGCAGAGGGTAAGATCCTAATGTAATTTACCTTTGGGATCCCTCTGCTTTAAAGTAGACCAGCACCGTGTCCCGCCTCAATAAGACAGGCTGGAGGTGGTACTGTATTCCCAGTGAGGATCGGGGCCCTAAATAAGAATATTAGGCGTTTTGTGGGTTATGTGCTATCACCCAGCATTCTGGATGCCCCCTAGCCTGTCTTATTTCAGCAGAACCAACGCCCATACCTGCACAGGTGTTTATCTGCTTTAATGTTCTACTTACTATATTGCCGTTTTGTAGCCAATTGACATTTTTTCAATGTTTCAACTATCATGCTCTATGTTGCTTGAAAAATCCAAATATATATATGTCATTTTAACAATTCAATAATGCAGAGTATTTAAACGCTAAACAAAGACCCAAATGTAGTGATGTTAGAAAAGCTAATTAGGTTTTTACAAAAGAAACAGTTTAGGCTATTGGGAACAATCTCATAGTAATGGATTCTTGTTCACTTTCACTTTTTTTATCACACCAGTGGGAATGAGCCATAGCCTGCAGCCTCGTTCTGACCTCAGCCATTTACTTAATACATTTTCTAGGGTCAGAGCAATTATGACCCTTCTAAAATCACCCAAAGCAATGGCCCAGTTACTATGTCTTGGTGACAGCTACATAGTAAAAAATTATCAAGAGATTAATGTACTTTGCCTTTGGTAACTCACTGAGCCAAGGTGAAACCCAGGAATTTGACGATTCTAAAATCTATGTTCATCGATTAAAAAAAACAAATTATGTGTACTGATTCACACTGTGGAGTTCCACAGAAATGATCAGTAAAAAATCATTGCCATTACTTAATCCAAGAAAACAAAACAAAAATTGCTCACTTCCATCTGAGATCCAGTGGTGGGTGTCTCCTTTTCCTCCAGGGGCCTCCAATCCCCACCCAGATTATACATAACTTCAGACAATGCATGTCCCTGCCCCTCACCCCTGCATCTGACAGCTCCCCGGCGGCCGCAACCCTTATGAATGTTTAAAAAGCATAGACAGGGGGACGCCCCCACTAATCTTTGTTTTTTTTTTTATTTTTTTTTTTAAGGGCTTAACCCTTGATGCACATAGTAGTTTATTTTATTTGAAAATGAGTCAGGAACTCTTTTCAGTTTGGGGGGTTTACTTTGCAAGAACAGGTGTCTAGCAGTACATATGTCGTATGGCTGTAATCGGGAGGAATGGGGCTTTCACACACAATATTTTCTTTAAAAAACTACATCTTTTATTTAAAAAATGCAACAAAACCTTTTACCCAAAAATTTCATGAAATCACTGAAAAAATTACAAATAAGATATTTCTTTTTAAAGCCCAAACTATATATATATATATATATATATATATATATATATATATATATATATATATATAATTTTAATCCCTGCAAAAATCACAGTTAAATATAGCTGGAATTTAAAGTGTTTAAATTATCTATGAATGTTGGGCATTGCTCTGTTCATGGGACCTTGCGGTTTCAGATTTTGTTTGCATATTGATATTTTAGTTTTTATTCTGCTTTTTATTAATCTTTTAGGGAAACCCTGTTCTACTGCTTATTTCTTCAAAGGTTTGCATCCAGTTAATTGTCCCTAAAACAAGCCTAGTACACCTAGAAATCTTAAGCTGTGTATTTTGAGATATAGTGTATATAGTTTGAGAGGGGTATTTTAAATGTAAAGGGTTCTTAAAATACTGCAAGTTGTGCATAGTAGTATTTATAATTTATATGAATATCTCCTAAAGCTCTCTTTTAAGTTTGGAATGTATTCTGCACAGAAAAGGGTGTTGATACATATGTGGTACAGTTGTAACTGGGAGGATTGGGGCTTTTACACACAATATATTTATCTTAAATATCTTAAATAAAAATTACCATTTTTGTTAAATATAATCAGAGATGTGAGGGATTTGCGCCCACATAGCCTACCCCGATAATTGTTTATGTTTTTTTAATTGGTTTTAAGCTTTTGTCTTGTTTGTGAGTGTATTTATGTTTAATCCAATTGTGATATTGAATTGGTGAATATTGGTAGTGCATTTTTATACTGGCCATGGGAGGCTGTCTGGGCCACTCTCATCTATTTGTGTTGTATTTGGGATTGTTTGGCCAGCTTACAGCATTCCGTTATTGTTAGGTAGGGGCCTGTTTGAAGTGGAGTGTATTTTAAACCGGACATTCACCCTAAATATATTTCCCTATATGTTTCCCCCATGCTGTACATACAGATTGCTCACATTAAAGATCATCCTACCTGCATTTTCGAAGACTTCCAACATCCAAGATGGTGGCCCATGCAGTTTCAGGCTGTCTTCTGACTGTGCCAATCTGCATTCTGGGATTGCTGACCTTTTCCTGACCCCAGCTCTGCTCTGTTTGTGCAAAGCACAGCTATAACCCCACCCTCTGCAATTTTCACCCCTCTCCTCTCCTCAGTATGTGATGCTACTGAGCCAAGATGGCGGCGTCCATATCCTAGAGTCCTGAACAGAGTTGCAGGTCAGTGAGGGAAAGAATAAAAAGTGACTAAAAACTTTAAATATATTAATTTTAGATGCTGGGGAATGGTTTTTTTAAGGGTTTGGCCTTTTCATTAAATGATGCTGAAGGTCCGCTTTAAGTTCCACATATTTCACCCAAAAATATTGAGAAAGCACTGACAAGTTACAAACAAGACACTTCTTGTTTAAGCCCAAACTCTGCTGAAAACAATATATAATTTTTCAGGGAAATCCCTCGACATTTCTTCAAAAATTACAGTTAAACATGTATAGCCCAAAATGGTGAAAAATTGCCTGGCAACAGACAGTGACAACATCTCTAGTTAGGCTGGCACTGAAAGTGTTGATTCATTGGAAAAATGAGAGACCCCATTTGTAAATATCGCCAGCAACCTCTAACTTTTCTGATGATCCTTCACTTGATCGCAGACTGCTGCTGTATCCCTGGCATCCCTGAAACTGTGTGCGCTGCTGCACAGAGTCATTCAGATGGGCCAGCCATGGGCACTCTGCAGGGAAACCTGGAATGTGGTTGCCCTGCTCCCTATGTTGAAACCACGGCTTCATGCCATGCATTAATATGCACAGCAAAAAGCACTGACTGGACAAGCTCCTGCTCATTAGCTGTGGGAACTGTGGAAAGGTTAGTTGAGTGGGGGATCTGGGGGGTTTCACACAGCAGAGCATACCGATTTGGACAAGGACCAATCACCAGGATAGTGAAAATCCTGGTGATTGGTCCACTTTTAAAAGCTCACCTGGATGCAGGTTAAACATCTAAATGTTCATCTTCACTAAATATATAGCATGACCCCCAGTGTTTAGAAATGAGATATAAATGTTTTTTTCACTTTTGAATTAATTTTAAATAATAATATAGCCAGATAATATAAAAAAATACTCACCAAAAAGTTATTTTAACCAACTTAATATGACTCATAATAATGCATAGCTACTAGGAAAAATCTGCAACGCTATGGTGTTTTATACAAATACTTAGTACAAATGAAAAAGCTTGGCTTGACAGTAAACTGAGAGAAAGGTCAGAAAAAGAGGCATCTCTACTGGAATAAAAACATTAAGTCATTTGAACAAAGGTCACTTAGCTCTACTTGTATGAGCCTTTATCATCTATCTGACAAGGCCAACTAGATATTGATCATAGGAAGTGTTTTGGCAATCGCAAGTGAAGCTTGAACAAAGACAGTAGAAAAAAAAAAAAAACGAAGCTAGACTTCTAAGAATCACAGCACACTTCTGAAATGATATGTAGTTTATGCCAGGTCTGTGATTTCCAATAATCTGAACCATTATTCCAATGCCTTATGTAGTTTGTTCCCAATCAGCATTTTGGCACGGCGAGAATGCTTTCAAAAATGCATGTCCTGATTTTATGCTACAAGTAAGATTTCTTTAAACCGGAACTTCAGCATCTTTTTATATAAACCCAAACCGTTAAAAAACTATTCCCCTGAATCTAAAATTAATATAATTTATGTTTTTACTTTTTACTTACTTTTTATTCATTTTTTCTTTCCCCCACTGGGCTGCAACTCTGTTCTGGACTCTAGGATACAGGCGCGACCATCTTGGCTTAGCATCACATTCTGAGAAGAGGAGTCAAAAGTGCAGGGGGCAAGTTTTAGCTAAACTGGGGTCAGGGAAAGTACAACAATCCCAGAATACAGAGCGGCACAGTCAGAAAACACTTCCTGTTTGCAGACAACCTGAGACTCCATGTGCCGCCGTCTTGGATGTTTAAAGGCTCAGAAGATGCAGTAGATGCACGTAGGATGATTTTTAATGTGATCAATCTGTATGTACAGGGTGGGAGAAACACATAAGATATGCTCTTATTCAGCGTGAAGCGGTTTAATGAAACACTTCAAAATCCAGAATATAAAAGCATATAATGTACGTGTGTGCAGATCAGGCTTACTTATGGCGTTGTCTAAAAGCAAAAGTGATTTGGATTTGCTGTTTTATTATCTTAAAAAATGTTTTGCTAACCATCCTACTTTCTGAATTTAGAGTGACTTATAATGGAATCTAGCAGCATGGAGGCAGCCCAGGACGTGCTTTACTGCTGCATGAAGGGACTATGGGCTTATTAAAGAGGGACTTAACTTGGACAGGAAGCACAAGGTGGCTTCTCCCGCTCTGTGCATTCTCCCCCCGGCCATTCAAGTAAATGGGTAGGCAGGAGCACGCACATAGTGGGGAAGGCCTCTTTGTACTCATCTGGGAGTAGAGCTCTGGCGCGTTGGGTAGGTAAGCATTTTTTTCTTTCGAACTCCCCAATCCTGTCTCTGTGCCAGGGGAGGGAGTCAAGGCAGGGAGTTACCCCTAGACTAGACTTCTGCTTTAAAGTGGACCAAAACCCACTCCCCAATGTCCCTTGAATCTAGCTAGAGTCCGTCCCCCCCAGGGCACCCAAACTGGAATGCAACCACTGTGTGAAACCCCCCATGTCACCAGGAAACTCAATTTCTTTCCCGGTCCAACGTCGCATGTGCGGACAGTGGGCGCATTCCTGCTATCCCTTTAGCAGCACGTGTGCCTGCACCAGCCATTCGTGAATGGGCAGCACGGGCATGCTACCTGTTAGAAGGTAGCGGATAATGAGCCATCCAGTGCGCTTGGATCTGCTTTCCTTAGACAAGCACTTAGACAAAGGGGATAGAGCGTATCCGAGTATGCTGATTGGACGAGAGGCCGCGCATGTGCCGTAGGACCGGGGAAGGGTGAGTTAGTCGAGCAACCTGGGTGGGTTTCACACAGCGGGCAATACCTGATTGGGGTGTCCCGGGGGCAAGGGCCAAAACCCAGGATTTAACATTTAAGTCTCTGTCCAGGTACAAACTAACTTTCTCCCACCTTATTCCCTTTGAGAACAATGTAAAATGAGCCATTTCCTAGCCTGATTATATATAAATAGCTTATGTATTACTAGCGAGTGAGTCAGGGTGTAGCTTTTTGAGTCATGTGCTGTGGTCAGAGACAGCTGTCTGTGCTTGCTTTTTTAGACCACTTTTTTGCGTGGTCATGGAGAAAACTGTGCTGAGGGAGAATGTAAGAGGATAAAAATGTAAGATGTTATTCTGATCATTTGGTCAAAGTTTGCATCTGTTTTTGGGACTAATGTCTGCACACAGCTAGCCTTTTATGTACAGTTTAAATACAATCCGGTTTAAAATATACTTTTTATAAAATGAGTCACATTATTAGTCACAGTTTTGTTTATCTGAAATGAGAAAAAATGTGTTGCGAGCATTGTCTTGACAATATGAAAAGCCCTATTGTGAATGTACATTTTGTATTCTTGAACAAGAATATATTTAGATTGTGTTTATCTCTTCATATAACAACATAATCATGTTATACAATTCTCAGTAAATTATGTTACTATGTTTGTTTCTAATTTGGTTTGTATAAAATGTTTCCACTTTCTGTATTTTTGTTGTAGGAACAGTAAAGAGCTTTTCTCCTCAACGCTGCATGCTGTGCTCCATGGCTTTAAAGTAACTTGAAATAGAAATGGAGCAAATGGACAACAAGCCTTATCAACCTTTATCAAAAATTAAGCATGAAATGGATCTTGCTTACACCAGTTCTTCAGAAGATAGTGAAGACGAGCGAAAGCCTAGACAATCGTACAACTCAAGAGAAACATTGCAAGAATGTACCCAGGAAATAAGACTCAACTACAACAGCCATAGTAGAAAAAGGAAAGCAGCTGAAGATCCTAATCAAGGTAGCAACTTGTTCGCACCCTGTGAATACATAATATAGAATATTAATGCCTAAGGAACAGTGAAATTGTTAGATTTTAATTATTATTAATTTATTGAAGGAGACCTAAACTATTCTATTACACTGAATTCATTACCCCTTGAATAGAGACCTATGCACAGAAACCCCCCTGGAGGTTTGTCGGTTATCGCACCGTTAGTCACAGGCAATGTCAGTAATGGTTGTCACACATAGGAAGCCTTAGGTAGTGAATATAGTGCTAAAGTTTCGCAGTGGTTTTCCGTGGACAGACATTCCTAATAGGTGTGTCCAGAAGGTGGGTAAATGCCTTATTTATACAATCTACAAATGACTGGCTTAAAGTCAGCAGCCCAGTCTGGCGATCAGTAACTCACCTGATCGCTGGATCCAAGCTCCTCACGCAGCCGCCACACCCAGCGCCAGGGTCGGCTTGATGATGGGTGGGGATTACAACTTGCCATCAATCACAGGTGTGTTGCAATGCCCTCTCCATTCATTGCAATGGAGGTAGTGGGCCGAGACCTGACATACCATCCGGCATTGTGGTAAATGGAGAGAACAGGGCCACTACCCTGTGCCGTAATGGCAGGGGACATAGTTCTGCAAGTTTTATCAGGATTTTTCCTTCTGTGTGGTGGCTCACTTAACTTTTGTAAAAATGACAGGCATCATATTGAGTGAGTCTCTCCATGTTCTATTTAGCATTGTAAAATCTCCCCAATAAAGCTTGCAGAGATCAAATATAGACAGCAATGTTATAATATGCACCCTGCCATAAAAGCAGGCAATATCAGTCTAAATACCCATCGCAATCTCTATATCGATCTAGATTAAGGTTATATCTGCATATTTAATGATAAGAGACCAAACCACTTTAAGGTGCCTAACTAGTTTAAAATTGAATAAAGTACCTGTTTTATATTTGGTGAGTGGAGAGCTGTCTGCAGGGCTCAGATGGTCCAAGCACAGGTGGGAAGTGATGGTGACGGGGCATCCACAGTCTAGATGGTGCACCCGCTATCCAATGGGGGAAACCAAATCTGCGCACTCTGATGTTTTTGAAGTGGACCAACACCCATGGCTGATCGGCCCGGGAATCTATAAGATTTCCTTGCCAATCAACTCCCTCCCCGCGGGGCATCCGAAATCGGGATGCCCCGCTGTGTGAAACCCCCCGGACGCCCATAAACCTTACCTTCTCCCGTTCCAGCGGCACATGCGCGGGCCGCCGCCGCGCGTCCCTCTAGCAGGGCGCGCACCCGCGCTGGCCGTTTGTGAATGGCCGGCGCGGGCGCGCTCCCTGTAAGAGGGGACGCGCGAGAGGCAGCGGCAGTCTCAGCTTGTCCGTCGTTTGTCCGTTGGCGGTGAGATAAGTTTTTTTGGGCTTTCTGGGGAGTTTCACACAGCGGGCAGAAGTGGACCAACACCCAGGATAGTGAAAATTATATCAATAGAAAAATAGATCAATATAGTAAATACAATAAATAACATCAAATTATCTAATTAGAAAAATATGCATAATAAATAATACCCAATAAATTAAAAAAATTTATTATATATAGAAAGATAGAGAAGACAAAAAAAGCAAAGAAAAGAAACCTCCCACCTTTGCATTGTCTCTACCCAAAGTTAGGAAAGTACCTAATTTAATTTTTTGTTCAGGCTCAGAAAAGTAGGAGCTTCTAGGTAAAATATCCATCAAGCCTCAATTTACAAAGTTATATTTTCTATGTTGTCTTTTCTTTTATTCTCATATGTCATTCTGAGCGCCTGGAAGATTGACCATCATAATTTCCCCATAACTTTACATTAACATCATAATTTCCCCATAACTTTACATTAACATGCCCGGCTAATAGTGACCAGTCGCTGTAGTGATACAGGCTACTATGTCCTACTCTGCTTAAAAAATTATGTTTGCATATCAGTGTGGAAATAGATTAATTTTAATATACATTTTCTTACAAAAAATTGAACATCCTTTATGACCGTGAACTTATGGTTGTGTTGATGCATGGTGCATGGTGGGAGAACTGTGATGTCATGAAACCTGTGACCAACATAGTGGCAGGGGACATAGTCTGGCAAGGAAGCGCAAGTAAATGGAGTTTAAGTTGCTGATCGCCAGACTAGCACCGATCAGTGGTGATGGACAAAAGGTAAGTATGCTATTGTTTTTCTTATTATGCTCCTGAATACCCTAAAAAAACATGGATGAAACCTCTCTCTTGACATTCGCAATCTGCAGCGTTAACCAAATAGACTGATATTCCCTTGACCTGGAGCCCCTGACATTTTACTGCATTTCAGCCTTACTGCCTCCTCCTATTCTTACTCTTCTTCTTTTTCTTCCTCCCTCTCTCAGTTCTGTTTGTGTTATTACTGTTGTTACAAGGCAGGCATCATAGTTGTTATTATTATTAATAATGATAATAATAATAATTTTTATTTTAATCACTGTCCTCAAGTGTCCTCAACTGTGCTCAAGTACACACCTGTCGCCATTCACACCGCATCAAAAGTAGTAGTAGAAGTAATAGTTAGGGGGCCTCAAAGATATAAAGGCCAGTTTCTTTGCCAAGGTAGTTACTTAACCTCCTTCAAAGTAGAAACAAACACCATCCAATGACATCAGTTATAGTTAATAAGGAAGGTAATTGGTTTCTCAGAACCGTTCAGGTCAGCTCCTGATTTTAGTATTAACCATCAGCATCTTCTCTAGCTTACTGATGGATATTTGTGTCCAAATGAGTCTTTCTCTGGATTCATTGTTCCCTGAATTTATCTGTCTCAGCTGCATAATACTGAAAATCTCATATGCCCCATATCTCTTTAAGCCCTACTCCTAGTTGGTATGGGTGCCTTCATGGAATAGAACATCGCAGCAGACCTAGCTGATCTCCTTACAGTGGTCTAGTGGTGATAGGTGGCAATGTTATTACACTGAAAGCATCCAAGCTCCTTTAGAACTATTTCAGAGTGTTCCCCGTGACTTCTACAACTGCTCTTACAGAAAAGAATCTCCTCCTGTGTAAGATTTGTCTTTCCTGTAGGCCTAGCAATGCTACAGTGTGTTGCAGTTACAGTCCTGGGTATGAAAAGATTATGACACGGATCTTTTTATTAACAACTGATATTTATACATGGTTATTAGATCGCCCCTTAGGTGGCCGCCTATTACTGCATCGGTGAGTATTTTCTTTTTCCATGTGCCATAGATTTATCTGCACTAAACCTCATTTCACACTTTTCTGCCCATACTACTATTTAACTAGAAATGTTTAAAAATGCAATCTACAGGTGGTAATTAGTTAGTTAAAGGGTTACTAAACCCAAACAAAAAAAAACAGAGCTCCCAGTGCCTCACACACCACACTGCCCCTCCCTTAAGTCAAATAGTGCTGTCCATTCATTGCAATGGAGGAGCAGGCCAATCTGTGGCATCCCACACAAAAAAGTGCAAAAAAAGGTCTCTGTTCTTCACTTTCCCCCTAGAAATTACCTGTAAAAGTGATGCCACATTTTTACAGTTTGGGTACATTATTTTTCCAGTGATGTAAGGAAATATTTTTAAAGTTTGGAAATAACAGCATCCTATGGGCTATGCAAAATATTTCACCATTTTTTTGCATAACCCATAGAGTTAAAAAAAATATCCTTACCTCATTGGAAAAAAAATGTGCTTAACCTGTAAATGACCATCACAGGTACACTTAATTTTTTCTTTTTTGCACTTGTTTAGGGGTCATGCTAATTATTTGGTGAAACCAGTGTGACTTACAGTGTTCATTGCTGTGTGGATTACAACCTGCATCTTGTGAGCTTTTTAGCCAAAAATTTTTTTACAGGTTAGGTGCATCATATATCCAAAAGAGTAAGGGCCTTATTCATGAAGGGATAGCGCCAGGTAGTGCCTTGTAAGCGTCAGTTAGCGTCAGGTGAACGCCAGACACGACACGCAATTCCACATTTATGAAGCCTAATCTGGTGAGCGACTGGAACAACGCCATGTAGCGTACGATTCATCATTATCCCAGCCTCAGTGTACAGCGCCGGCGTTCAGCCTTGCAGAGTGCCACGTATTACCTCTCGCTACCTGGCGCTCTCCCATACATTTCTATGGACGATCCTTAAATCCCTTTCCTGATCCCAATTTTTTTTTGTTTTTAATAAAATCTCAAAACTTTCTGACATGTATCCGGGCCTAGAAAATGACTTAAAGTATTGATTAAAGTGTTCATGTTACAATGTAATAACAATGTAATTTCATATGTTTTCGCTTTGTTACTATTGGATACATGTTCAAAAACAGACTTTATTCACACAGCTTCTGGCGCTGTGGGCTACAACGACCCAATTTTGAGTGCCGGAACTGTGTGAGGGTTATTTTTTGATGAATGTGGTGTGAGTCAGTCGCACTGAGCTGGTGCTACCGTTCGCTCCCATACAGCGTAGTACTGCGACTCGACATACACAACATATTCATCAATGCTGGCCAGTGACTGAGGCGCTCTGAAAAACTAACCATGGCCGAGCACAGCGACTACTAGCGGTCGCTCTGAAATCCTCCCTGGGCATACCCTGTTATCCTATGGGGAAGTCATCCCATTTCCTGGTGAAGGACAACTCTCCTCTGCAGCATGGTAGACACCTTCCCACGACTCCCAAAGTGAAAGTCACTGTAGGTACCACCCACTATGAAAGTCTCAGATTTGTTGTGCTTTGTGTTCCCTTAAGACCAGTTATTCTGGGGCTGCCCTTGCTTCACAAGCATAACCCCCAAATAAACTGGGTCTATTCTGTTAAATTTGTCCCTTACCAGGGGACCTTAGAGTTTGCTCCACTTTTGCCCACCATAAGGCTCTTAGGTTCCTCGGCAAAGAAGTTAGCAAATCATACACCTAGCTGGATTCCCCTGGAGCATACATAGATACTTTCTCCTCTGAAGATAAGGACAAAACCTGTTCTACTAAAACAAGGCCCTAAATCCTGTAGAGAATGAGGGTGGCAGTGACCAGTGACCAGTGGACAGACACATGCTAGAATGTCTTAGAGGGCCTGGAAGTCCCTTGAAAGAGGGGGGATACTGTCAGGCTTTCAGATTCTCTGTATGCTGGCTAATCACCTTCTCTGTGTGCTGTTGCTATGGCTATGCCTCCCCGGCATACCTTTAGGCATGCTGTCTCCTTTTATGGTTATGTTTTGCTAGTTTGGCAGGTCAGCGACCCAGAAGGTATTTAAGGTGTTTAAGGTGGTGAGCTGACTCTGACCTCCTGTCATGATTGACCGACTGCCACATAAAACCAGGCCTGTCATTCCCATCAGTCAGCCTCACTTCCGTCCTACCTCATCCCTGTTTCATCTGCCTTAACCCTGTAAGTCTGCATCTTTTGTGCTATCTATGTCCTGGGGGGCAACCATATCCAGTATTCCAGCAAACGGGGGCTTGTCTATAGGCAGAAGCATCAGCAGAGATTGGGGGTTGCTGACTCATCTGAAGCTGGGTGTCCCACGGGGCATGACGAAAACCTTCAAACAGTTTATTCACAATGTATGTTAAGCTTAATAGTCTTTAGTTCCCAGTTTCAATTTTAACCTATTTTTTAATATATAGGCACTAAATTTTCTACTCGCAGATCCAGTGATACACCCCCCAGCATTAAAATACCTTTAATATTAAAAACAAGAGTTTGCCCTTCACTATATTTAATCCTTATTAAGTATGTCTGCAAAGTATTTTGCACATGTACAAACTAGGAAAATCACTAAACATTAAATACATTTCTAAAATAAATGTACTACTGTTCTGGGTTGCGAATATGAGGCAACCTGTATGTATGCATTTAATTGGTTTCTTTGTGTTGATACTGTAATATTTTATTTAATATATTCTTTTGGTATTAGTGAATAGAAATGAAATGAATTAGTGATGGTGCTGATGATGATATATGGGACACTACCTGGCACTATCATATGTACTCCAGATTTTCGACTTGATAACTACATCTTATTCTGAGACCTGACATTCACCTGACATTTATATGGCACTACGTGGCACCAGCGCTTTCTAAAGAAACCCCTAGATGACCCCATAATGACATCACATCCAGAGCAGAATTTATATTCTAGAATTGACATACATTCCAAAAACCTTACACATGGCTAGACTTTACACTTTATTCTAATAATTGGACTCCTACAAAAACTGATCTGATTCCAAAAAAGGCATTTTAGCCTTTTCTCAAGCCTTTGTGATTTATTTTACGTGGTTATGAATGTGATTTATTTCAGGGTTGTGACTTTGACAAAATACTTTAAAGAGTAATAATAAAAAGCTTGGGGTTTATATTCAAAGGGAATGCTATGGCCTTTAGTTATTTGCCATTTTCCAAGGAAGAGATTGTGGTACTTTTCTTCTGCCATTCTGTAGATATTTCTTCTTCAGGGCAGTTGTAAGGCATATGTAAAGCTGAAGAATGAGAATTAAAGCCGTCTCTAAATTTATGAACCCTCATTAAACATCACTTAAAGAGAAGAAAATGCTTCTTGATGGGACTCAGGTTTGTTAACTTTAAAAAGTGCACGGATCTTATTCCTTTGACAAGTGATATGTCTATTTTAGGCCATATTATTCATGTTTCTAGAAAAAGAAAAGTGTTGAGCATACAGCTGGCAGAAAGAGGCAGCATAATTTAATAGCTCCATGCAGTATTAGGTATCAAATGATAATTTTCTGCAATTAGAACCTTAAATAGGCGCAAAACCCAAGATTTTCACTACATTGGGTTTCGTTCTTCCTGCTGTGGGCATCCTGCTAGATCAACCAAAAACTCACATCTTTTTGTTGCATGTGTGGGTTGCTCAGTTAATCAGCAAGTCACATAAATGCCTGGTTGGGGTGTGGCCCCATCTAAAAGTATAGCAGAGTTGCAGCTGTGACCCAGAAATGCTGTGCAGGAATGTTCTGGGCAAACCCTAGGGATACAAACCGATCCCAATTCGGCATGCCCCATAAAAATGGTCTCGCTCATCACACCTTGAATTGTGATGCCCTGTTGAATAGAGGTGGTTTCTCCTATTTAAAAAGACTGCATGTGTATAAACAAAAATGCCTATACTCCTGCAGCCAGAATCTTTAATAGAGGTTTAAATAGAGTGCATGTGTGCTAGGCCCTGCCTCACTGCACTTCCTCTGTACAAGGCAATAGGGACATGCAGGCATGTCTCAGGACCCATTCTTTTACATACATTTGGCACATGGTGTTATTTAACAATGTATTCTTAGTTTTTTGGTTGTTTAATATGCATTTACAGTATCATGCAACATTGTACAGCATGAATATCAACACCTTCACTGCAATTGCACTTCTGTACAGATCTGTGAAAGAATCATATCGATCATAATAACTGTACTTATAAGTATGTTTTCAATATGACTGATTATACTCCAATCTGTATGGAAGGGTTATTGGAATATAGAGCCTTATTTGAGAAGTGGCAGCGCAACACAGTGCCACTTTTTTCCCAATGCATGGCACGGCCTGCTTCACGAAGTCATTACATCTGGGTTATTCCGCCACAAGGTGGCGCAGTGCACTGCAGAAGAGTTGTGGCTCCTCCCAGTACCATATAAAAACGGAATCACCATAGACTTCTCCAGTGTTCTTACTGCAGTGATTTCTGCGAAGATAGAAGATGGCTCTCTATATTGCGCAGGTGAGCGGGGCAAACAAGCCTGCGGCCCTGCATGGCTATTTTCACCTGTTTCCGGACCCTCTGTGCCTCCCAGCCTCGGCTGATGGATCGGGTGAGGGTAGAGGAGCACTAGGATCAGGTGCTCGAGGAGCGCTGCTCCAAGCCGCAGGCCCTGTACCACAAAGGGTAGCCGACCATAGGCTTTCTGGTGAGCCTGTTTGGAATGCGGAGTTCCTGTCCTAACTTCTGAGGGGGTGAGTGTTTTGGGTTTACTCGTTCTGCGTTTGGGCCCCCCCCCGTCCCTGGCCCACGCCACTGCTCGCCTGCCTTCCTCGCCCCCTCCCCATAGTGTGCTCGGGGGAGGGGGTGGCAGTGGCTGCGGCAGTTATTCTGGTCTGCTTGTCGCTTCCTCCTGTGGTCTGACAGATGGTGCCCTTGTCCTACTTGGTCCGTGAGTCCCCCTCAGGGGTTTTTTGGTCTCTTTTGGGCATGCGCTGTGGGATACTTATGTGTCTTTATTTATGTCTTTCAGGCGGGACACCTGTGGGTTGTGGTTTCTCCCGGTCCTATTCCTTACCATCCCTCATCTTCCCTTTCTGGCTTCTGGGGGCATCCTTTGGGGGGGCATCCCGGGTGGCTTTTATTAGCCTTTACCCTGTGCTTGCCTATTTCGCCTGTGTTAATCACCATATGGAGGCTTCTGGGGATAACGCGTTTGGGGGTCCTTCAGGACTATCCCGGCTGTGTACCGTGTGCGTGCCGTTTGCCCAAAGTGTCCTTGCGCTACAGTCTGGGCTGCCCGCTTTGCTTCCCAGCTCTGCGCCCCCCTCGGCATCGTCTACCCTCCTGCTCCTGCATTTAGCCCCCAGTGAGGGGGATACTGGCAGGGGGTCACAGTCTGATCTGGCACTTCGTGTGGCCAGCATTGAAAGGCAACTTGCTAGGCCTGTTCCACGTAAGGCCTCTAGTAAGAAGCGGCACCTGGCTCCCACGCCTGCCTGGTTTGCTGAGGAGCATGAGGAAATTGATCTTTTTGATGACCGTTACTCCCTAGAGGAGGGGGAGCTTTTCCCGGGCTCTGGGGACCAGCAGGTGGGCTGCGACAGTGATCCTGGGTTTAAGGATTCCTGGTTCCCTGAGGACACTGCTAATCTGTTGTCCCACATTTTTGAAATCTTGCACATTGTCCCCCCTGAGGTGGCTAAGAGGAAACAGGGTGAGCTTTTTCATCCTGTTAAGCAGCGTCTGGAGTTCCCTGAGCAGAGTCATTTCACTAATTTGGTGCTCATGGAGTGGGAACATCCTAGTAGATTGCCCGTGGTGCCCAAAGGGTTGGATAAGAAATACCCATTTTCTGCTGACCTGGTTAAGCAATGGTCGGGTCCCCCTGAGGTGGATGCTCCTGTTCTGGGGCTGTCCAACACCTCAGTCATGCCTTCTCCTGACACTACTACACTGCGGGACAGCGAGGACCGGCGTATGGATCAGCTGGCTAGCCATGCTTTTACATTTGTCGGGGCTGGGCTGCGTCCGGCCTGTGCCTCTGCCATAACAGCTATTGCTCTTAAAAGACAGATCAATCGTCTCCTTGATGGCACTACAGCTGGTAGGGAGGAGTATAGGGCCCTCTTGCTTTGCTCTGAATTTGTTGCCTTTATCCTTACTGCCATGGATGATGTGGTACGACTGAGTAGTAGTGCCTCTGCCCTTTTGGTGGCTATGTGCCTCTCTGTTTGGTTGCGTCAGTGGGCAGCTGACGCTGCTGCTAAGAAGGCTCTTACTGGTCTCCCCTTTGTGGGGCTGCGGCTCTTTGGTGAGCGTCTGGATGTTTTAGCCAAGGATGGTAGGCTGCCTCAGCGTAGGAGGCAGCCTCTGCCTTTTCAAGGGGCCGTGGCAGATCCTGTGGTCATCCTGGGCTCTCCTGGGACCCCAAACCCAAACCTTCATCCAAGCCCCCTCAGGCATGAGGTGGCGCCCTCACCCTTTTGGGTGGGGGGACGGCTTCGGCTCTTTGCTCATGTCTGGAGGCTACGTGTCTCAGACCGGTGGATTTAGGAGGTGGTGTCCTCCGGTTACAAGAGTTTGCAGCCTGGCCGCCCCCCAGATTCATCAGATCCCGGATGGGGTTGCGCCTTGCGGTTCAACGTCTGTTGGAGTCAGGAGTCATTTGCCTGGTGCCTCCCCAGGAACAGGGTCAGGGTTTCTACTCCAATCTGTTCACGGTCCCCAAAAAGGACGGGTCCTTGAGGCCCGTCCTGGACCTGAAGGGTCTCAACAAGTTTGTCAGGTTCAAGCACTTTCGCATGGAGACCCTTCGCTCAGCTGTCAGTACCCATTCGCCTGGGCGACTTCATGACCGTGGACATTAAGGATGCTTATCTCCACGTGCCAGTCTTCCCAGGCCTTATCGTTCGGTATCACCTTGACACCTTGGGTGTTCACCAAGGTGCTGGCGGGCGTGATGGCTCTGCTGCGGCATCAGGGCATTCGCATTCTTCCTTACCTGGATGACATTATGATATCAGCTCAGTCCCTTCATCAGGCCGAGAGGGATACTCAGGTGGTGACCTCCACTTTCGAGTCCTTCGGCTGGGTGATCAACTACCCCAAGTCTTCACTGTCTCCGTCTTTGGTGAGGTCCTTTCTGGGCATGACTCTGGATACCTCTCAAGTCAAGGTATTCATGCCCCAGCAGAAGGTGGAGGGCCTTCAGCAGCAGGCACGGGCTCTGCTTTTGTGTCCCCATCCCTCCAACCCGGCAAGGGATGCAGTTGGTGGGCCTGATGGTGTCCTGCTTCAAAGCGGGCTCCTTTGCTCAGTTTCACATGAGACCTCTTCAGTTGCACCTCTTGTCAGTTTGGGATCGGGACCCTGTGTCCCTGGATCAGGAATTTGCTCTGCCCCCCCCCCTGGCCAGACAGTCCCTCTCATGGTGGCTGGACTCAAGGAACCTCCTGGTGGGCAGGACATTTCTGCCCCAGTGTTGGGAGACTGTCACCACAGATGCCAGTCTGACCGGTTGGGGGGGCTTTTGGAAGGCTCTGCAGTTCCAGGGTCAGTGGGGCCCCCAGGAGGCTCATGCTCCCATCCATGTCCTGGAACTGAGGGCGATCAGGTTGGTTCTTTCTCAGCTGACCCCACACCTTCGGGGTCGGCCTGTTCAGATCCGCTCGGACAACCAGACGGCGGTTGCCTACATCAATCATCAGGGAGGGACTCGGAGCAAGCGAGCCTTCAAGGAAGTGTCTCTGATACTGTCTTGGGCGAAAGAGAATGTCCCTTGCATCTCGGCGGTTTACATTCCAGGGGGTGGAGAACCAGGAGGCAGACTCTCTGAGCACGGGTACATCTTGGCTGGGGGAATGGTCCCTCAGCAACAAGGTATTTCACTCCCTGTGTCACCGCTGGGGTCAGCCGGATGTGGACCTGTTTGCGTCCCGTCACAACCACAAGCTTCCCAGGTTTGTCTCCCTGTCACAGGACCCTCTGGCCTTCGCCACGGATGCACTAGCAATGCCTTGGTCGGAGTTTCGGCTCCTCTATGTGTTCCCTCCATGCCCTCTGCTGGGCAGGGTGCTGCGCAAGATAGCCCAGGAAGGGGAACCAGCCATTCTGGTGGCCCCTTGTTGCCCAAGGAGGGTGTGGTTCACAGACGTCCTGTAGTTGGCACTAGATCAGTATGCCCTGCCCAAGGATCCAGATCTGCTCACTCAGGGACAACTGTGCCATTCCAATTTACAAACGCTGGCTTTATGTTGTTAGGGCTCTGAAGTTTTATTTGGTTGCTACTGAGTCTTTCAGGAAAACTGACGCTCTTTTTGTTCTTCCTGCTGAACCTAGGAAGGGTTTGCCTCTGGCTAAATCCACTGTCAGCAAGGGGATCTGTCAGGCGGTGGAGCAGGCCTACTCTGCCAGGGGGAAGATTCCTCCTTTTCGGGTTACTGCTCATTCCACTTGTGCTATTGGTGCGTCTTGGGCCTGTCAGCACCAAGCTTCTGTTGAACAAGTTTGTATGGCCGCATCTTGGTCTTTTGTTCATACCTTTTCCAAGTTTTACAAGGTTGATGTTAAGGCCTCAGCTGATGCTGCTTTTGGCCGCAAGGTGCTTCAGGCAGTGGTGGTTTAAACTGCCTGCTGTTACTCTTTGGGGATCCCACCCTACTTTATGGACACTGCTTTTGGAAGTCCCAGATGTAATGACTTTGTGAAGCAGGCCGTGCCATGCATTTGGAAAAAGACAATTCTGTGAGTACTCACCTGTAGAATTGCTATTACCATGCATGGCATGGCCTGCTTCACCCCACCCTTGTTATCGTTGTTCTTGGTTGGCTCTTTATGGTGATTGTTAGTTGGGGTTCTATTACCTTTTTACCTTTATTATCGCCTGGTGTCTTGAAATAACTGCTTGTCAACACTGGAGAAGTCTATGGTAATTCCGTTTTTACATGGTACCGGGAGGAGCCACAACTCTTCTGCAGTACACTGCGTCACCTTGTGGTGGAATAACCCAGATGTAATGACTTTGTGAAGCAGGCCGTGCCATGCATGGTAAAAGCAATTCTACAGGTGAGTACTCACAGAATTGTCTTTTTGCCCTCAGTGGCATTCAGTGTAAAGAAATGACAGCTCCTATGCAGCCAACAACTAGGGTATTTAACACTAGCGTCAAAAAAGTTGAGACCTATACATTCATTTGTAAGGTCATTTGAAGATTTATTGGGGGGCCTTTTGATAAAAAATAAAAGTGCTCCGGTAGAATGCCACAATAAGCCCTGGTGGAAATATCACTGTACAGATATAGGTGGGAGTGTGTAATCATATTCAACAAATATATATTTTAAACAGAACTTAGCCAATTGTTGATACACAATAATTGATCATAAATACATTGAAATATTAAAATAATTAACTAGAAATAGCATGTACAATGCACAATCTTTTAATTAAAGTGCACTTAAACATGGGCAAGACTCTTGTTGGGGATGAATTCTTCTCAAGTTTTGCAAGTCCAGGCACTTATACTCACATTGACACTAATATAATTTAGTTCACCAAACAGAAGTAAGCAAGAATAATAAATATAGGTGAATATAGGCGAGGGGGGCCTATAGTTCCTGCTTTACTTGCTAGAAATGGTATAACCAAAATAGCAGTTTTATTGTGGAGTGACTCTTTAAAGGGAAAGACCACTTTTATTATTCTCAATGGGAGCTTTGTACATTGTCATCCACAGGCCACACCATATTTAAGTTGGAACCAAGAGCTGTAACTTCTGGCTTCACATAACAGGACTGCAGAAAAGCAGTCTGTGGCACAGGAGCTGGTGCCCTCTGACACCTCTCCGATCTTAGGTGTGAGGGATAATGCCTTTAAGACAGATACTGCCATTGCCATATGCCCAGGTGCTGTAAAATTCTTATGTTCTTAAATACCTTGTCTGGTGCAAGCTTGTATATACTACTGTATGTATATCTGCTTTCCTTTTTGTTTTCAATGTGCAAAACGTATTCGCTTATAAAAGAATAAGCTATGCATTTAGAGCAGGCTGGATGAAGAGCCAGCACCAACTTCTAATTTTTGTGTAACAAATAGGAATTGGAAAAGTTCTGGAAAAATTATTTAAATCTGCTTTAATGCTGATGGCCAAAAAACAGTCTCTTCTAAAAGTTTAATATGGGATCTCAGCAAAACTGAGCACAAAATGTAAATAATGTAGAAGTAACCTGGAAGTAGTGGAATACTATCAAATATACCAGTTTATAGACAATACCCTCCCTTTTCTGCAAAGAGTAAATAATAGGGGATAACCTTTGATTCCTTAAAGAGGAACTATGGTCAGAAATTTGGTTCTTTCGTTTAGTGACCCAGGTCAGGCTGCCTTATTGTTGCATATTAAAGAGAAACTATGGTCATTTCTAAACATAGTTCCTCTTTGAAGTGACAGGCAAGTAAAAAGTTAAAAAATAAATATCAATAGCTTACCTTTCATTCAGTGGCTTTAAGGCTGTGCTTCTTTCTCTGTCTGTCTCCTTAGTGAGGAAAATCACTTCTTCGTTCTGCTTTCTGTTCCAAACCCGTTGATCTGGTCCATCAATCAACCTTTTGTGGCCCAAAAACGGAAACCATCCCCACTCTCTGCCCAGATGTTCAGATGTCCTCTCTGCAGCTCTCTCATCTCTCACTCATCACAGTGTGCTTACATCACATTGCTGTTGCCACACCCACTGTTGCTCTTAATTTATTCTATAAATATTTGAAATTCTCTAATACTTTTAAAGATAACATAAAAACTCCAGGGTCTTTTTGAAAACGGATTAAAGTTTAGTGCAACATGTAGCCCGAGACAAAGGGATAACAGTCGTGCCTGCTTTTAGTATAACTTTAACTTACTTAAAAAGCTCCAACATCTGTCTATAACACAAAGCATATTAGAATGTTGATCGCATTGATCACAGCATGGGAGGGGGGGCAATTACCAAATCTGGATGCCCCATAGAGAAATTGATTAGTAGTCCAGAACTCTTGGACCTTTAGACCTTTTTAAAGTGATTTGCACCATCAAGGCAGATGGATGTGCTCCAAACTACTATATAAATAGGGTTATTCACCCTGTACTTTACCATGATGTGAAACAGCTGAGTGAATGTTTGTATTTTTGTACATGTTTTGTTATTGTAAATTCTCCACACAGTGTTCAAATACCATTATGTATAAGGACGGTTATGAGCGTGTTTAACCTGCATAGCTATGACACTACAGGTCTGTCGATTTACAGGTAACAGCTGTTTGTGCAGTGCTCATATGACTGCTGCTGATTCTTCCTTTTGTTCTTCACCACCACCCACGCTATAATTGAGGTTGCCATGGTTGAATTAAAGATAAGACCATGCTTTATTATAATGTGAAAAGCCCTCTTTTAAAAATCACAGTTTTGGCTGCCCTGGAACATTGCAGAGAATTGTAAATGAATGTTTAATTTATTCCCGGGATATCTAGCAAGAAACATTAGAAAAACTACACCTAGAGTTATATTTTTCAACATGTCAGTTGAAAGAGTACTGTGGAATTTCATTAAGGGCTTGATCAGTAAACGGGGTTGATGGAAGTTAGCTTTCATTTTATCAAGCCTAGAGCCCAGTTAAATGCATTCAAAATGCATGCCCTCAGGACTGAAACTAAAGATAGATCAAGTATGCTTACATCTGAGAACAATCAATGTTTTGGATTACCCATGTCATAGCTGAAAACAGTTATGACATGTCTTAACACTTCAGAAACGTGCCAAGAGACTTCGCGAACTATGCATTCACACTCTGTGCTTCTCATGTTCTAAAGGGTTTCTTGCTGTTACAAAAGAATAGGAGCTAGAATATTGCACATAGCTAAATCATAGGAGAATATATATATATATATATATATATATATATATATATATATATATAAATATATATGGAAAATAAAATGAGCATTGAACACATCACCAATTTTCTAAGTAAAGATACATGAAATTCTTACCAAATGAACTATATTTAATACTTCATACAAAAGCCTTTGCTGGTAATGACAGCTTCAAGATGCCTCCTGCATGGAGAAACTAGTTGCATGCATTGCTTGGATGTGTTTTTGATCTGTTTTTTCTGTGGGTTCCTTTCATTACCTCTGAGCTTGTACTTTTTTCAACTGGATTCAGGACTAGTGATTGGCTTAGGCATTTAAGCAGCATTATTTTATTTCACTAAAACCAATTGAGAGTTTTCTTGGCTGTGGGTTTGAGATCGTTGTCTACCTCAAATGTCCACCCTTGATTCATCTTCATCATCCTGGTCGATGGTAGCAGATTATTTATCAAGTAAATGTATCCATTTATCCTTCCTTCAACTATATAAAGCATGATAGTGCTGTATGCCCCACACTATAATGGTCCCACCTCCAAACCGTTAGCATTGTGTTTTGGGTTGATATGAAGTGTCTTTTGACCTCCAAACATAGTGTGTCCATCTGACCAGACTATATTGTTCCAGTATTTCACTGGCTTGTCTAAATGTTGTTGAGCACTTTAAATGCACGCACCCATGCTTTTTCTTCAGTAAAGAGGTCTTGTGTGCCAGCTTTTTGTCAAGCTATCAGAACAAGAAGAATCATTTCAAAACATTTTACCTTCAATATGACCCATAATCTCTACAATTTGGTCAAAGAGCAAACTGAAACAATCTAAAGGGGGATATAATTCATTAAAAAGCTTACATCAAATTACATTATTAAAAGGAAGCAATCAGGAGAACAATTCCAGGAGACAATTCCAAGACAGTGAACATCAAGAAAGGGATACAGTTTGACACAAAAAACATAATGCAGTAATAAACCTATGTGGTCATATAGAGCTCTCTCCTTAGAGTCCAGCTAACTTACATTCTGATATTCACTCTTAACTTCCCCCACCTTTTTCTGGAGGGTGTAATGCAGGTTTTGCATGAAGGGAAACGTGGTTTAATTAGCGCTAGTAAAGATAATATCCTCATTATATTAGAAGAATGATTAGGATGATAGCCTGTATTTGCAAATATCTGTGACTGTAAATATATAGATTTATCTATGCACATACATTATGAGAATATATATTATGAAATGCATAAACAGCTCCTTTTTTTAGATTGATACATATGCACATGAGGATTCATGGTGAATTATGTAATTGTTTTAATTTGATATTGCACAGAAAAATAAATGTTGAATTTAAACATAAAATATAAACTGTAATATCCACATTAAAAACTAATGAAAAGACAACATCAAAGGAACCACAGGAATTTCCAGCAAGTACTGGTTGTGTAATGCAAATGATTTACCTTCTGTGCAAAAAATCCCATCCACTGTACACTTTGTTGTGTGTTAAAAGGTAAAATGCTCACTGAGATATAGGTTGCAGTTCACCCTGAAAAAGTACACACAAGTCAAATTTGCAAATGAAACAAACTAAAGTCTTTTAAGGTGAAAATATAAGAATAAATAAGAAAATAATGTGGTTGTATTAATATGCATGCTGATAAACGAATAATAATTATGCTTAGAATTTACAACAGTATTTAGTGTTTGGGGGCAGAGGGGTCTATCAGCAAGGCACATCAAGGCTTGGCAATCTTTGCCCATTTTTCTAAGTCGACTGATGGTATCTTCTTGGAATGCGTGTTTATGTTGTGTTTCAACATTAATATTTTATAGCAAACAAGCAGAAGTTAAGTATTGTTATTGTGGGAGAACAGATGCGGTGCAGGCTTTTTTTACACATACTGCATCAAGGGCTCCAGACTCTGTTCTGAGCACCATCTCCTTCTCCCCACCATATTGGATAAGTTGTTGGTCTCAATATTTCATGAGAGAATTTTCTGTTAGTATTCTTCATGCTTCCCACTGACATGCCTGTTGTGATTTTATTTTTGCGATTTTATCAGTTATTATAAATAGGAGTTATACACTCTTCAGTGCAGTCAGTCTTTGACTACAATACATTGATTTGGGGGGGGTCATACGGAAGAGCTTTTGTGCATTGCAGTTCCCATAAATGCATTTTTTTCTTAGGAAGTATAATTACATTTACGAGAATAAGGCTGTGGCTTCCCATCTAAATAGCTTTTAGTATCATAAATCAGGTCCAACTAGTTAATTTTGTATTTCAAGACTTTGTATTTACCACTACAGATGTTAAACTAACAGGCCTGTAAATACTGGCTTACTCTCCTCTCTTTTCAGCCATAAAACCTTTTGTATGATGAGCATTTCATATCTTCTCACACACATTTATTTAGAATTTGGTTTCTTTGATAATATCCAAAGCCTAGGTGGTGTTTGTGCTTGTGATGTTAAAGGGACTGGCAATTCTTGTAAAAAACACAAACATTACTTAGCTGCCAACCCGCAGGCTTCATGACATGGAGTCCTGGTAGCTGGTCTAATTACAGTGCTATCAGTCTCAAATCTGAAAGCACATTTTTGACTGGAGCTTGGCTTGTATTTAAGCATCCACAAATGATAGCAGAACAGCAGCCTTTCCATGTTGGCCCCCCTAATGCCAGTCATGTGGCTGACAGCAGGGCCATGCATCAAAGCCATGCAGCAGCAGCCCACATGACTGTAGGATTGAGCATGAGGGCTGGTAGATAAGTGAATTTTTATCTTCTAACCTGGACAGTGACTAAAAATAATTTTAAAATGACCATTTAAATAATACATATTGCTATCACTTGCCAAAGTAAAAGAAATAACATCTAAAATCCAGTGTTGGAAGCTTGAATAATGCCAACCATTGGCTTGGTACACCAGATGGCTCTTCCTTTCTGATCCCTTTGATAGCGATAGACTATTAGCAGCTATTTCTATAATGGAAAAACCATAGTGTGAGCTGTAATTCATGTCACAAAATTCAAGTCTAGTCATTGATCTTCAAAGCAGCCGTTGTACTTTTCAGAAGTTTCTTTCATGTATACATAGTGCATTTTTTTCAAAATGCGGCTTCCACGGGCTCTACTTTTAGAAAACTGTGTAAAGTCAATGTGGTCACTAAAGGCAGTCATTTTGTGCCACTCCAATTATGATGACTCAAAAGAAGAATACAATACATTGAAGTGAGCTTGTCGAGTATGTGTGTGTCTGTGTGGGTTGAATATATTTAAATATTTCCATCAAAATGTATTAGTTACTTTTTATGTAAGTGTCTTCATGTAAATAAATTCATTGCCAGAATATCGTTGTTGTGACATTTTGAGTAACTGTATGTAAGCAGAATTTTGTGATGTCATTTGCTTTTTTGCTGCAAAGGTTAATAGGTGGGTTCAGAATTTGTCATATTCTACAAATGTCTTGATAGAATTCCTATTCTAAGATTTTAGACATTTATTTACTGTGAAACATAAATCTGTTTTAACGTTATTAACATCTAAATTGTTAGCTGCTTATGTTAAATTATGTGGCTACTTTTTTCCTGGAGGATGGGGTGTTCATGGATGATAACAGTTCCTTATTTATAGAGTTTATGTTTTGATTTACATAGAGCATTACAAGGAGCATTTTCTACTGTGTGATATACAGAGGCAACAGCACTCACAGTGCTATGAATCACTTTGGGAATATAAAAAAAAATGGGTTTCATTATCTTTCCCTCCTGCTGCGATTATAACAAGCAAGATAAATTATTCTGAAAGACCTGCCAGCTTCCAGGTTCATGTTACATTATGTTATATTGTTACTGCTGGGTTTTAGCTCATGTATCATCATTGTTTCAATTGTAATAAGTCATGAGTCTGCTATTGAAATGTGAATACCTCACAGCTGGCTTACAGCTTTCTGTGATGTGTGCATCGTGCTGCTGTAATGGAGATAACACTGTAAAGATTGTCTCCTGTGCACTCTGTAGCTGGTCCCAGCTAACCTAACTTTCTGTTGTAACTTTTTCAGCTAACCTAACTTTCTGCAATTTACATTTCCATCCCATACACATTTTCTGTCACCCATAAAAGCAGCTTCTTTTTCCCGTTAACCAGTAAGGTTGTTTTTCCCATTCCAATTTAAATTTGACCATCATTTGTATAATTCAACCCAAACTGGATATTCTACATAAAAGAGGCATACACTACTTATTCATAATTACAGAAAAGAGATTGCTTTTAAAAAGTTGGGTTTCATTATCTTTCCCTCCTGCTGAGAATATAACAAACAAGATAAATTATTCTGAAAGGCCTGCCAGCTTCCAGGTTCATGTTACATTATGTTACATTGTGACTGCTGGGCTGTAGCTCATGTATCATCATTGTTTCAATTGTAATAAGTCATGAGTCTGCTATTGAAATGTGAATACCTCACAGCTGGCTTACAGCTTTCTGTGATGTGTGCATCGTGCTGCTGTAATGGAGATAACACTGTAAAGATTGTCTCCTGTGCACTCTGTAGCTGGTCCCAGCTAACCTAAGTTTCTGTTGTAACTTTTTCAGCTAACCTAACTTTCTGCAATATACATTTCCATCCCATACACATTTTCTGTCACCCATAAAAGTAGCTTCTTTTTTATGTTAAACAGTAAGGTTGTTTTTCACATTGCAAATTAAATTTGACCATCATTTGTATAATTCAACCCAAACTGGATATTCTACATAAAAGAGGCATACACTACTTATTTATAATTACAGAAAAGAGATTGCTTTAAAATGGCATATAAAAGTATATATAATATAACATTTAAGCCATTCATTTGTAAAGTACATGTGTACAGTATTCTGAAAGAAAAGAGCACGCTGTTCTTTTTTATTCCTGACAAAACAAAGATCAGTGATCTAGCATAAGCTAGCATTCTAATATGTTACATAATTTTGGGCTTTGGACTATAACAATGAGTGCAACATATTAAAATCTGTTCCGCTGAATCTAATAGTAAGCAGACTTAGCATGCGTGCAGTGTAACTGCAATGTAAGGTGAACATGCCAGCAAATGAAGGCACGCTGGTCTTAATGAATCTTCTTTTGTGAGTCTCTAGCATCAATAATATTGGTGAAGCTTATACATTCACCTTGCTTGCCAAACAACACAAAGCTCCAAACCACATTGCACTTCCACAAGCGCAACCAATATCCCAGCTCAAAAAAACATGCTGTGATGCATCTGACTTTTCAAAGTTTTGCCCTGCATGAGATGTTATGCTTTATGGGAATTCATTAGTCTTGAGATTTGTTGAGTGACGCAAGTCATGTAAGGACTGTTATGAGGGGAAAAGTTATGAGTATTCCTTTTTTCATTTTATCCTGGAGAGTAATGTGACTAATGTGAGTGACTAAATATAACCTACTTTAAGCAGGGAATTTGTGATGCCCTGCTGTGTGAAAACCCGCCAATCACTCAATAAACTCACGGCATGTTTGAGGCCCACAGCTACATTCCGGGCTTCCCTTTAGTTGAGGCACGCTCCAGCGCCCAGGGAAGCCAGGGATGCAGCAAGAGGACTAGTCACGTCAGCTGGAAGATTTGAGATCGGCCAACAAATGATGTCATCTCAAGCTTTCTGTGCCTTGCTACCAGGCACTTGGGTTGGGAAAGTGTCCATTTTATACACAATTCTGTGCATAAAACTGCCAATTTGAATCATTGAGCTCATCTGACTTTTTCCAGAAAAATGTAAATTTACTGAGGGTGGGGGCATTATTTATATATAAAGGCAGGGGTTAGGAGCTTTAGAAATGTACTGTTTTTTTAGAGGGTCAGATTTGGTGATGGAAGATGTAGGGATACGGAAGCCACCTGTAGTCATTTAGTGCTGTAAACCATCATTAACCATGGAAGCTGGTGAGTTCCAGGACATTTGCAGATGTATGCCCCTCCGCTGCCTATTTCAGTGAATCCTCAGCCTTATTCATCTGAAGTGGTCATAATCATAACAATTGTTATTCCATCCCTGAGTAAAGTCAAATCTGTTTCTCTTGCTCCCTCTTCTCTTTGGTATTAAGGCAAACCTATAATTGATTAGATTTGGAGATATGGACCAAATGTTAAAAAACATTCTGTCATTAGACCTGAAATGGTACAGGCAGATCAAATGACTCCTGATCTGGGGAGGACACCATTTGTCTCAAACAATATAAAAAGTACAAATTTGGATAACAATATACTGTAGCGCTACCAGTCTATGACTCCCAGTCAGGTGGACCACAGTGCTGGAAACGGCATGGGCCAAGGTTTGAAGGTGCTTGCAGTTATCTTCCTTGGTTTGCTGAGCCACATGCTCACAACACCGCACCTTCTTAGCCTGTGTTATGCAGGAACACATTCAGTTCTGATGCGACACTGCGGCTGATTTGGGAGCCTAAACTAACTCAGCAAGCTGAGGTATGTGACCACTGGCACATGCGGCGGGGGTATCACATGTAGTGGGTGCGGCACTGTGGTGGACCCAGGCACTGGAGCTAGCTGAGGTATGTGGCTGCAGGCACATGGGGTGAGCGACGTCACATGCGGCAAGTGCGGCACTGCAGCAGGAAGCAAGGAGAGGTATGTGGCTGCTGGCACCTGCAGCGGATGCCAGCATATGCAGTTTCCTGCACCAATTTCCACTCATCTATGGAGGTATGATACAGCTGTGGCAGCTGTAAGATACCTCTATAAGGGGTGGAAATCGAGCGCTCCACTCTACCTTTAGCCAGGCGCATGCCCACACAGGCACTTGGCCAGCACGCTCCAAGCTAGAGGCTAGCTGGAATGTGGCCAGTGATGTGATTAGCTCCATTCAGATCTTATGTATAATGTATAAAGCCGGTGCTACTTGACTGATATCTGCACTCCCTTGAAAGCAGTCCCTGATGCTAAAAAGTTTGGGGACCACTGTATGTATGTAAAACTGCCAGTTAAATGTAATAAACAGCTTAGACTGCAAGTTGTTATAAAAACATTTGCTCCCAAAAACCAAGGCCCTGCATACATGGCAAATTAGGTAAATATAAGTAATTAAGTAAATATAAGATGAAATCACAAATTACTGGACTACAGTTGATTAGATATACATTATTTTATTGTGAATATTATACATACCAATTAAAATTATCTAAAATATTTATATAAATCATCATGTTGCAATGATCATCACAATATACAAATTCGAGTAAGGAAATAACCTTATTAAATATAAATATATATGACTTTTGAATGTTAAAACTGTACCTAAGATTCGAATCTCTACAGTGCAGTGCAGTGCTAAATATATAAATAGTTAAAAATATAAATAGTTATGCTCAGTTCCAATCAAATCCTAATACTGAACACTATGTGCAAATAACATGCCCATCTATTTATTTTAAATTAGTTCATACAAGCTTTGCATAATGTCATTAATACATAGTATAATAATGGTGAAATAACAACACTATCACCTGGATCAAAGGGTCAAAATGTGAGAACAAAAAGGTTTCTAACAAAAATACCAATCTTGCCCAAATGCACGGACCCCCCAGAAGTCAAGTATTCCACATATACTTCCTCTGGCCGACTTTAGTATGTATACAGTATGTGTCTTTAACCCTTGACTCTACTTTAGACCGAATTTCAGTGTATTTTTTACTGAATTTCACACTGGTCTGTTGCTAGATTATTTTTGATAACTTAATATACACAGCTAATATTAAAAAAAGTTTTGTCTATAAAGATGATTTGTTGGCACAAAGGTGAAGCGACATTTATCGTATGCCTAAGGGAATGTTGATTTTACTGTAATTTTATGGTTTCATTTAATGTATTGCATGGGGTGCTTTTATTTCTATTGGTTTGATGGGAAGATATGGGAAAATTGAATAGCAATGATGCTAGATTAAGGAAAGGTCATTCAGTCACAGTTACTTCTAATGATGGTTTGAATATTTTACGGAACATAATTGCTTTCCTAGGTTCACAATCAAAATTTAATTAAGGCCTGAAGACTTTATTTGAAAAACATCATGAAATACACTAGTATGTTTTAATGGGAGCATGCTTTGCTAAAGGAAAAAAGAACTCATAAAGACCTTCAAGGTTTCTGCTACTAATTTCTGAGCAGGGTTTATACTGCTAGTCACAATGAAATGCCCTGTAAAATATGAAACTGTGCTTTTATCTATTTTGCCAACAAGTGAAAACTGTAGATATATGTGACCAAGATTTTAATTGCTTTATTTGTATGCTATGGAGTTGATAAAAATGAGTTTCAAGGTTCATGAATATTTGGCTATGTGTACACATATAGGAGCAATGCAGCCTCCACACAATGCTAATAAACAAAAAAATCAGTTTCAGGATATAAACCTGACTCTCGAGGCAAAATTCAAAAGCTAGTATAATGGATGGATCTAGCCCTTGGTTTACCAGAACCATAAGTTCTTAAAAACTCCCTCACTGTATTTATAGTTAGAGCTGGTGCTGTAAAGCACTATCCTGAATAAATTCTAGCACAGAACATGGGCCTGCCATGCAAGCCATTAGGGATGGACGAATCGGTTCTAACGAACCTGAATTCGCTCCGAATTTCAGGGAAAATTCGATTCAGCACGAGCCCAAATTTTTAGTGGTTCGTGCTGACCGAATTTTCCCTGAAATAAAAAAAAAAAAAATGCCGGCATTGTGGGAGCAGGGAGGCCGGCTGCGCTGTCAGCAGGAGGCGGAAGCCGGCTTCTGCTGCCCGCTGACAGCGCAGCCGGCCTCCCCGCTCCCACCAAGCCGTGAAATGGAAAAATTTTTAGTGGTTCGTGCTGACCAAATTTTCCCTGAAATTAAAAAAAAAAAATGCCGGCATTGTGGGAGCAGGGAGGCCGGCTGTGCTGTCAGCAGGAGGCGGAAGCCGGCTTCCGCCTCCCGCTGACAGCGCAGCCGGCCTCCCCGCTCCCACCATGCCGGCATTTTTTTATTTCAGCAAACACTTATCGGCATGGTGGGAGCGTGGAGGCCGGCTGCGCTGTTAGCTGTCATCATAGGACGTGTCATCAGAGGAAGCCGGCCTCCCCGCTCCCACCATGCCGGTAAGTGTTTGCTGTATAGTGGGAGCGGGGAGGCCGGCTGTGCTGTCAGCGGGCGGCGGAAGCCGGCTTCCGCCACACGCTGACAGCGCAGCCGGCCTCCCCGCTCCCACCATGCCGGCATTTTTTTTTTCCATTTCAGGGCTTGGTGGGTGCGGGGAGGCCGGCTGCGCTGTCAGCGGGCGGCGGAAGCCGGCTTCCGCCGCCCGCTGACAGCACAGCCGGCCTCCCCGCTCCCACCAGAGATGAGCGATTCTCTAAAGTTCGATTTGGACGAACCCGAGTTTCTTTGAGAAATTCGGCGAATCGCCCAAATCCAATTTTTGAGAAGTTCGCTCATCTCTACAAGCCATGTGTCTGTAGTACAATGATTCAAAATATTGCAGTAAAAATTGGTAGGGTCAGAGTTTATAAAATATTGCAGTGTGAACCTGAAAGCCTGCTGAAGTGCTAATTGTAAATCAGAACATGATGCACCAGACCTGGAGTGCAGTGATTGTGCCATTGGAATACAAGTAGTTCCCCCCTATTAAGATTACTTTTCGGCAAATTTCAACCCCCCTGCTTCACTCTGCTCATTGCTAATGCCTCCTGTTGTAGGTCCTGTCTCATTGAGTCATTGTCACTGTTATAAGTGGCCATCTCACATGGCGGCAGTTCTCCTCTAAGACACATTGTCCGGTCTCCTAAAGGTAAAGCCACAATACATGCAAGGGATCTGGCAAGGGCTAGAGTTGTGCAAACTCCCATAGTACATATCTGGGAAAATGATGATTTGGGGGCAGGGAAAACAGTGTTCCAGGACAATTTGGTAGGGGAAAATATGCATTTCTCCAAGCTCTATTGTTTTGACTTGCTTGAAGAAGCAGTTTGCCCATAGGCGTCATTGCAGCCCTGTACAACAGTTATCTAAATACATTTTGTGTCAGTTTAAATATTGGTAATAGTAGATCTCCTTAAGAACAAGTGAGGGAAAAGAATGAAGATAAATATAGCTCAAAGGACACAGAAGCTTTGTATGCATTGCGTTATACTGCCTGGGTTTTTGGATTTCTTGAACTATGCCATAATTTTCCAGTTTAATATTCTCACTTGTAAAAGGCAAGCAATTTATGTTAGTTAGAGGCATTACAAGTGTAAGCCTGTCATAGTTAAATCTCAAATTATGTCCCTTAATTATGCCCTGAGAATAGTGTTTTTAAGATGAAAAATCGATTTTGCATAAAGCATGTGTCCCGTGTTATACTTTGGATTTTACTTAGGCCCTTATTTAAGAAGGGATAGCGTCAGGTAGTGGCTGGCTAATGAGAGGTAGCGACTGGTGAACGCTGGACACGGCATGCAATTACACATTTATCAAGCAGAATCTGTTTAGCGACTGGGATAGCGCCATGTAGCGTCTGATTCATCATTTTCACAGCCTCAGCGTACAGCGCCAGCGTTCAGCCTTGCACAGCGCCAGATATGACCTCTCTCTACCTGTCGCTCTCCCATACATTTCAATGGACGAACCTTTTCTTCTCTTTAAACTGGGTTTTTTTTCCAAAAATCACAATCAAAATTCTGTGACCTCTTCTGGCATTGAAATAGCAGTTTTTTCATAATTTTTTCATTTTTTATATATTTCTTCAGAAATGACATTACAGGTCTGCCATTAAAGTGTTCATGTTACAATGTTGCTACAATGTAATTCCATATGTTTTCGCTTTGTTACTAGTTGATAGATGCTGAAAAAACAGACTTTAAACACACCGCCTCCTGCTCTCTGGGCTTCAAACAAGCATTTTTCTGCGCCAGAGTTGTGTGAGGCTTTTTTTTTCTTGAAAATGTTGTGAGTCGGTCGCTATGAGCAGCCGCTAACATGCGCTCCCATACAGCGCTGTACTGGTCAAATAGCGACTCGTCACAATGTATTCATCATTACTGCACAGTGACTGAGTCGCTATGAACTAGCGACTCACGGCTGAGCACAGCGACTACTAGCGGGTGCTCTGAAAATGCCTGCTACAGACGCTCATCTGTCGCTACCTAGCGTTAGTGATGAATCAGCCTGCCCATGTCTCTGACTGATATAAGATGCGCGGTATCAGGAAGACCCTTTCCTCTATTCTCCACCTGGAGAAGGAAAAACAAAGCACATACATTAGTGGTTGGCTGCTACTCCACTAGTAGAAGCTGGCTTCTGTCTGACAGAACCCCAGCCTGGGGTGGCTGGAAGGGGCAATTAGGTTCCAAAACAAAGCTTTCAAGAAACAGTCCAGTCTAAATAATTCAGCAGCTTCACCACCTGATTGATGTCTTTTGAGAGAAGGGAAGGTGGAAGTGCTTTGTCTCATACATCTCATGCTTATGAGGACAAACAGCACCTTTTTTTAATCAAAAGTTATTCAGTTTATCAGTGGAATAGCTATGAGAAAGTCACCTTGCAAATGGAATTATATTTCAGCTTTTGGACCTTGGATTCTCAGGCTATGCAGCATGAGACTTTCTTCACGAGCCAAAGGCTCAGCCAGTGTAGCTTTTCTTTGCCAAAACCACTAATTTACCTTAAATTTCTTTATTCTTGCTGGCATTGGTTATACACCGAACTTTCCAAATAGACACTCACATAGCTATAATGTTAATTAATTAATTTTCTGGTCGAGTACAGGCACCCATGTGACTGCCCTGGCCAATAAGAGCACTGCATTTCTCTGTGGGATGCATGTTGTTCCAGTTTAAAGTTTAATTTTTAAGAACTGACTCTAGGATAGCATCTATGACTATGCCATTGTAAACAGCCACTATTGATACAAAGCCATCCATGCAGTGTCTACAGGAACATTGACATACAGTGCAGCCTTGGACAATAACTCTCAGAAGAATTGGAATAAATATTTTGTTTAATTTTGGACATGCAAAACATAGCGCCAGCGCTAGTCAATGACACTCATTGCCAATATTTTGCCTCACTGGCACTCAGTGCCCAATTGAACAGACAAAAGACAGTCAGTGCCGATGCGTCTGCCAGCCTGCTTCTAACTTATAACCAGCGTCATATAGTTCACGAAAACTGGCACTCTTTTTAGAGTTGCACCAGTTTATGGGATGGCGCTGTAGGTTTAGATCCCTTAGACCACAATGGGTAGAAATGCCCTGAAGCATTTCTTGCTTATAATTAATGTTAACACATTTATTTGTACAGCACTTGCATTGGTAACTTTAATTTATTTTATTTATCGTTTTTTTCTAACAATTGTATACTTTGGTTCACAACAACAAAAATGCAGTCTAAATTCACAGTAAGGTTTGTTCTCTTTGTTCACATCACAGCAGTGATATCCTTTAACTGTAAGACAGTGCTTGATACATACAACGGCAATGTTTTCAGCATTTCAAAACGGTATACAGTGCCTAAAAGTTTGTGGTACAGAATGGCACTCACTGGCACTGATTGGAATAAGGGTTCAACTGGTGCTGACACAAGCTGCCCAATACCTAGTGCACCAATCAAAGCTGATTATTTAACATCAAGTATTGTGACTTACAGCCCTATTCTGTAAGAATAGCAGTGGCAATAAATAAAAAGATCCCAGCGCTCCAAAGTAAACATGTATGCCAGCAAAATACTGCTAAATGGTGCACTTCATAAATAAGGCCCATAGTCTAACACATATGCACATATACTTTCCTTTCCTTTTGTATTTTCCTTATATGTTTATGTTATATACACATTTAGGTCACAATATTATAAATAAAGCTATAATGCAAAGTAACCACTTTGTGAAAATAAGGTCCCGGTAGGTTGTCAAAAGGATCTGAGACCATGCTTACTGCAGTACATCCCACAGCTGCTGAAGGGTGTATGGGGACACACAATGACCAAGGTGGTACCACAGATGTCCAATTGGATTACAGTCTGGTGAATTAGGGAACAGGGTAATGCTTTGAAGTCTTGATATTTCTAGCCATGTGACATTTCACATTGTCTTGCTGGAAGATTCCAGCCTTTTCCACCAGTGCACCTTTGTGAGCAAGTAACCATACACAGACACATGTCTGGTGCCTCATTTTGACAGTGAGCTGCTCCAATGGCATGTGGTGCAGTTTACACAGTGCTTACTCCTAATGGGGCTATTTGTCTACTTACAGTGCTCTTTCATTAAAGCAGCACAAAAAACGATTCACAAACTGCACATTTTCAGAAATAAATGCCACCCTAGGCCCAAAAGTCAATAATCATCTCTTTTTACAACTCCAAGTAATTTTCCCTTTTTATCCATGACATATATGAGATATGTGTGCAGACCCATCCCACACCATATATACCCACCAAGCCAGCTCATGAGCTACATGCTGCCAACATTAAAAAGTAGGACGTGGCCAGAATAATGTGACTTGACTAATGGGTTGATGGGTTGATTCAGAGCCCAGTTAGAAATGTTACTTCTTTATTAGGAGAGAAAACTGCCTTTCACTTTCATTGTCTACGGGGTGTAAATTTTGACCTGGCTGAATGGCATCTCTCCTAAAAAAGGAGTGAGGTTTCTCTCCAGATATATATATACATATATATATATATGTAATTAGAGTCATGCGGATAAGGAATTTCATAGAGCTGAGTTTTAAGGAATATATGAAAAATTATATGACAAAATGATATGAAAAAAAATACCTGAATTGGATTCTGGGTCCCATAATGTGCTGCCATGCCCTTGATAGCTCAGAGAGCATGCTAAGGCAGTGCTCGACACTCCTCTTTTAATGTTTGACACTGCTCTTTTAATGTTTGGAAACATTCACTGCCTCCAGGGAAATCAACCTGTGTATGTTGTGGGACCAGAGCTTCAAGACATGTACAGATTAAAGACCTGCACACTGCACCTACTGCTGCATGGGAGAGAAGGTGAGTATAGGCTTTTTCGTTTGACCAGACAGTCCTTTGAACTTCTTTTTTTTTTTATAATAGTTTCATATATGCTAGTAGAACAATGGTGTGGTGAAAGTATTTAGACAGGCAGACACTCTTATGTAAACTGCAATGTGAGTTGAAAAGTTTCTTGATTTTTTCATAAAATATCTATATACAGTATCATGTGGTGCAGGTTATTGCAAAGCAATTACAGGGATTCATGATTCCGCTTTCCACACAATATTTGATAGCACCGAATGCTTGTAAAAAAGACAAGGGGTATAATGAATTAGGTTTAATTTTTTATGATAATGTAAGGTAAATGTTTGCTAAATTCTCTAGGCTAATATCACCATGAAGATAGTGGTGATAAGCTTGGAAAAAAACTTCAGACAGTTTTTGTCCTTCACAACCATGGCTGATTTTCTAAAGCTAAGCACATTGGCAAAAGCCACTAAAGCATCAAGGCTTTTGTGGCCCCCCCACCCTGCAGCCTACAAGCCCACATAGCCTATGTGGGCCCGGGCTCTTCTGCCCCCCCCTGGGCTTTGGGGAGGCAGGTAATTGGGGTGCCGGGGGTTAATGGCAAGTCACCTGCGGCTACCAGCCCCCAGCCCTGTGAACTGGTATAAGGGGTCTCGTGGACCCCTTACCAGTTCACAAGGGGTTAAATGTAAAAATAAACACACTGACACATAAAAAAAAAATGTCATCTATTTTTTTTTTACTTTACTCATCTCCGATCCTGTGTCCCCCCGGCGATCTCTGATGACAGCTGTCAGTCTGCTCGGGTGTTTGGAGGAGAGAGCCTGGGGAGGGGGGGCGATCACAGCCCTCTCCCCCTCCCCACCTCTTTCCTCCAACCACCCGAGCAGACTGATTCTTAGTCTCGGGTGCTGAACTTAAGAAGCCGGCTGCTGGTGACATCACAATGATGTCACCCGGCCCGCCCCTATGGGGTGGGGCTAGCAGTCACGATCCAGGAAGTGGGGGGAGAGGGCGATTTCTGCCCCTTCCTTGCCACGGAAGAGGCTGGGGGGGGCGATCGGAAGCCCCCCCCAGTGAAGAGGAGACCTGTTGGGAGGCAGTGCGGGCACAGGTAAGTAAATGTCATTTTTATTTATTTCTTCTTTTTTCTTTACAGTTAGCAGCTGCTGCTGCCAAAGGGGGGGGGGGGCTATTCTCCTGGAGCCAATTTAAAGAGGAGACCCGGCCGGATCCAACGAGGGGTCAGGTGAGTATTTTTATTTTTTTTTATTAACTAGCAGGGGGGGGGGGGGGAAAGTCAAGCACGTAAGGCACGGACATGCGAGCACA
This sequence comes from Gastrophryne carolinensis, assembly GCA_027917425.1. Lineage (NCBI taxonomy): Eukaryota > Metazoa > Chordata > Amphibia > Anura > Microhylidae > Gastrophryne > Gastrophryne carolinensis. Next base: position 112,625,236 of record CM051235.1, read on the forward strand.
TAGGTGTTACGTGCTTGGCACTTAAAGGGTTAACCCCCCCAGAACTGCCTGATTTCCCTATATACTCCCCTTGATTCTCTATCCCATATCAGGGCAGAGGGAGCAGGGATGTTGCAGGGTGCTGTAGCACAGTATGACCCAATTATATGGCTGGGGGTGCTCCAAACCCCAAAAAGTGTTGTGTCAACTTCAGGGGTGTGTCAACTTCAGGGGTGTTACGAGTTGAGATTATGCTTTTAACCATGCATATTGAATATTACATTTTATGGACTTTCCATTGGACATGGCAATTGGTGGTTCTTCTACTTTTCCCTTGGATATAAAATGAAGCAGCAACTCCTGCTTCCTTCCTCAAGTTTAGAATTTGGGGTGAGCTGTCAACCTTGTTTTTGCTCCTGTACCAACAGAATTTGCTCTGCTTAGCCACACCACCCCACCACATCCTGCTCTTACTGTCCTGCCTTGAGCCATGTATGGAAAGCAGGCAGAGCAGGGGATGCTGTCATTGGTTCCTGCAATTATCGAGGTGAGTAAATAGTGATACCATGGGGTTTTGCCACGTGGCGCATCCCAGATCCCCAAATGCTTTTAGGATAAAGTTAATTACACTTTTTCAGACTTCAAGGGCCAAACAGGTTTTGGTAATCTTTTTTGTCAGTAATTGACCTTTAAATAATAGCAGCCTCAGTATATCTTTCTATTATTTATACTGGTGAGTGAGCTGAGGTCAGCTCACTCGGCCATTATAAAAGGCCCCTTCCTGCAGCCGGAGCAGTGATTGTCAGAAGAGGAATGTGGGTCAGGGGACATCCTTGCCACGTTCCCGGCCTCCACCAATCACAGCGGCTGTCAGAAGCAGGGGGGATGGCACAGGGCAACAGCGAAATGAAAGGACTTTTTTTTGTTTGGTAGATTTTATTTTAACATTTAACCCTTTGTGAAGTAGTCAGGGATCCTTGAGACCCCTAAACCAGTTCACAGGGCAGGAGGGGACTGGCAAGTCACCTGCCAGCAAGCGCTCCCTCCCTACAGCGGGAGCGAGATACCAGGAGCCCAGTCAGGGCTGTGGATTTCTGTGGAGAGAGGTACAGAACAGCAGCTGGGGGACAGAAAGAGAGCAGATAAGGTTTTTACTTTTTTGTTTTGGGGGAGAAATTTAGCTGGCACGAATCACAAGAAAATTCAGATTCTGAATTGATTTTTTCCCTGAAATTCATAGCGAACTTCAATTCTAATGAACCAATTCACTCATCTCTTCCTGATTTACCTAAATTTAAGTAATTGACTTATAAATGTCAAGTTTTTGTCTGTAAATACCTTCTAGGGCACACTTGGAAAAACACCAGGCTCATACAAATGGGCACCATGTTCTTCTTGCACCGCCCCGGCTAATTAGAAGGGGCTTCTTAACAGTTCAAAATTAGTGTAAAGTTAAAAACCTCATGTAGTTTTATTATACCACCCTTTGCCCCCCCCCCCCGACCAGCATTGTGAAGTTCCCACCCTCTTCATCAGGTGACTCAAGGCAGCATCCTTCTCCTGCTTCAAATAGTAGCAGCAGTGGTCTCATCTCCTACAAGCGGCAGCAGCAATGGAATGTCTTCTTCATCTCCCTCCTTTTTTGGGTGCCCCCCAAAGGAAAACCCCTTCCATCCTGAGGAGAGGCATTTGCATCACTTTACTGAAGGAGTTCAAATGCCTCCCCATATCCCCATCTTTACCAGCCAGGGAGGTACCAAGTGGTTTTCCAGGGGTGCCACTAGCCAGAAGGGCAAAAGGCCCGGTACACTTGCAGGAATGGGAGCTAACAACTCAGCCTCTGAGTGCTAGATCGCCAGGCATTACTCCTGATACTCTGGACTAGTAGTCACATTTTGAAATAAAAAAAAGAAACAATTAAAAGTAGGGAAAAATGGACAATTCATTCGGTCAATTTCCTCCCCATAGACTTCTACACAAGCGGCTGAATGGGACACTAACCAGATACATTCCTGTCCAGCTTATCACAATGAATAACACTTCTGTGATCACAATGAAACACCATTATTGCTCACTATTATTTTCTGTTACTGAAAGTAGGCAGATGCATTTAGCCTATCTTGAATTTGGCTAAACACTTAAATTTCTCATAATATGTACTCAACACAGTGATACCATATATAGTAGATAATAACCAATAAAGCCAAAATTACATACCATCGCCGACTGGCCTCCCATTTGCTTTCAGCATAAGAAGAAATGCTTGTCATCTGCTTCACATTTCCTAATATAACTAGCTGTGAGGAAAACTAAAGAAGGACACATCTGTAAGCTCATACTGTTATCGGCCAGAAGGTTACATGATCCACTGAATTCAGCATTCATTTTTCCTGAAATGTCCCTCCTATTTTAGTCAGGGCTGCTCTTGTTTGTTAAAGGGGACCAAAACCCACGAACTTGTGAAATACATTTATCCATAACCCCTGATGATATTCCCTTCTTAGGGTGAAGAACTAGAAATTTATATTTTAGTTTTTTGAATGATCTTGGAACGCTGTTTTTTTAACCTGTCTCTCTCTGTGAGATGGCGGGCGATCAGTCATTGTTTTGGTGTGGCAATGACAACATTGCTGCATACAACAATGGCAATGAATGTAGGAGGCGTGGCTTTACAGCTAAAACGGACGCCATTAACTGAGATTATAGTGAAGCAAGAGCAGTAAAAGCGTAATCTTCATGGGGCAACAATTCAGGGGACACTAGTTAAAAATGGGGGTTTTTGTCCACTTTTAGCATCATTTGAAAACTCTGAAAATGCTCTGTTCTTATATTATAAACCTTGGAAAAATAAATTTTTCACCAATATACTTTTTTTGAAAAAAATATTTCCTTCTGTACTTTTTCCCCACTTTAAAGTCAAGAAACTTGCTGAGTCAGCAGAAATCACTATATATGCTATGCACAAAACAGTGCTGAAGATACAGTACTGTGCTTGAAATCTTTGTCAGCAGACACCTACTGCCCATGCAGCTTCTGTCAAGCATGACAGGCCCAATTTACAAAAAGTGTCAGGCTAGTCGTGTCTGGAGGATTGGGCACTGTAAATGCTTGCAAAGATTTTAAGCACAGTGCCACATCTTCACACACACATCACAAGACGTCAGACGTCATAAGTCCTATTTTTATGCATAGCATCTATAGTGATTTCTGCTGACACTTGATGTTCAAGTGGGAAATGGGTACAGAAGGAAATATTTTTTTAAAATAAAGTATATTGGTGAAATGTTTCTTTATCCAAAGTCTATAATATAAGAACAGAATGTTTTCAGTTGTCCTTTAAAGCCCTGCATGAATCCACAATCTAATTGATTTGGTTAAAGCAAGAATTGCATGCTGATAAAGGAAATGCTGAACTGATATTACTGGTTATCACCACCACATCCCCAGCATCCCTGCAGCTGTGCATGTTCCCGTTACCCTGTCTACCTGGGCATGGGAGCTGGGGATGCGCATGCCACCGCTCCCTATGCCAGAGCGCTGTTCAAAACAACGGCTTTATGCCATGCATTAGTGTGCACGGCATAAAGTGGTGGACTAATGCTCTTGCACGCACTGTGGGAATGGTGGAAAGGTGACTAGAATGAGCGATCTAGGGGGTTTCATACAGTGGGGCATCCCAAACTGGAGTGCTCCATGGGGGCGGACCAAAACCCGGACTTTAATGAACCCCAATGTTCAAAATAAAATAAAGAATGAGGAATTTATTTGAACTTAACTATTTTATCCCAAACTCTTAATGCTTGTTATTATTGAGCTAATTTGAGGCCTTTCAAGCTTCAAAGCGATAAATACACTATTAAAGCTAATGATAATACATGGCTCATTTCTGTTTTATCTTGTTCCAATCTTTTTCAGAAATGGAATACTGTGAGTCTCCACACATTTTATGCTCTGGCTACCAGGCTAACTTGCACGGTACTACTCAGCATGGCTATCCATTAGAGATGGGTTCTGATGCAGATACAGAGACAGAAGGTGCAGCATCACCGGACCGTGCCCTTAGGATGTGGATGAGAGAAATAAAATCGGAACATAGCTCTTGTTTGTCAAGTAGAGCAAACTCGGCATTGTCCCTGACGGACACTGATCATGAGAGGAAGTCTGATGGGGAGAATGGTAATAAAGCAAACTTTCATATAAACTGTACATGTGTATACAAACAGTACTCTGGCATAGCCAAGGTTTTGTACCTTGTATAGGGTTACACTTGGCAATGTCCTTAACTGATTTTCGTTTTAAAAGGTAGAAATGGCCAAGATATTGAGGTTTAAAGTTTTACATAAGGAATTTCCCAAGCATTTGGGTTTGGTGATGCAATCACTTAGAATCATGCGCTTAGAATCAGCATAATGGGTAGACTCTATGACTGCTACTATTCAAATTTTCAGCACAATTATCAAAATGGGGTACTACAGTGTTCCAGTGCTACCTGCCCTTGATGGGAGGGGTATTCATACCCCTGGGAGCGGCTTCACAGGAATTTCCCTGTCATTTTTTTTAGCATACGTAATCATGGCTACTAAATATGTAATCGTGGCTATTTTCATAGCCCTGATTATGTTGATGCTCAGTGCCATTTCTTGTAAAATTAGACTGTCTGTATGGGCTATGAATGGGTTGTGATCATTCACAGCAGGAGATGCACTGGGAGGGAGGGAGTGTGGGCAAGGTTTGGGGAATGGTGGGGAGGCACTGAGCAGACACAATGAGAATGTGAGAGAGCAGTACATCGGCCGAGATTATGGGCACCATTTGTTGACGGCAAGGGGGAGGATGAGAAAGGGAACGTAATCTAGGGTAAAAAATGTATGTTAAAAGATATAGAATGAAAGTGAAACCCAAAGGTCTATGTGGCAGGTAAGTCTCCTTTACACAGTTGTTTTTTGGAGTTGCCTGGACAATGTCTTTAAAACTGACAAAAAATGCTGTTGGCATTCCCCCCCAGGGAATCCTGAGTCATTGATTGTTTTCAATCGGAAGTGCAAACAGCCGCAGCCCCATCTTTGGGCTGTGCATTCACTCCCACCCCAGCTCAGATGGAAGCATGTTTGCTGCTGGGGATACGCCCACTTGCGCTCCCAATCGAAGCACATCAAAGCTATTTGGCACATGAAAGTCACGCAAATGGTGATTGGATGAGAGCCTGCTCATGCACCGTTGGACCAGAAGTAGGTGAGTTATCATGGGTGTTATGGGTTAACAGCCCCCACGCCAGGCGAGCTTAACTTAATCAAGGTGAGAAGGGCACTTTTAAATAAAAGAAAAAAAAAAAAAAAGAATAACCTATTTGGGTCTGATCATGCCCAACTGAATATGCTGCATCCAGCTTGAATGAAACATTTCATTTTTGACCAAGCCTGTTTCCAACTCGTTGGTTGATGTCAAGCAGTGCATTCTTTGTTTACAGTCTTTGTTCTGTGCCTGCTTTTCGCCTTCAGACGTCTGCCCCCAAAGAAAAATACACCTGTTGCTTGAAATTCTATGAGTACTCCCTCCTCTTCCCTTCTGCTCATTTGGCTACCCCCCTGTCAGTCTCTGGGCAATTTGACAGACATCAGAAATGTGCAGCATTCTCAGCTAAACAAATTAGGGTACACATAATGTTATCTCCCTGCCACCCATCCCCCCATAACCAATTCAACCTTTTTCCAAAGCTTTGAGCCCCTGCACATCTAGTGTAATATTCATGCAATGCCCATAACTCTGAGACACAAGATAAATAAAGGCTGTGCAATGATAACCCAGATAGTACGTAACATTCCCATTATCACATTTTTGTTTATAGAATGAGATTCCTACTCTGCATTATATTTGAGAATATATTTATATATTTTTTTAAATAAATATATATATATATAGTTTATTATGCAATACAGTCTTACCCTGTTACTGTCCTCAACTTGCTTGACCCCATCTCTGTGGGCGCAGGGGCATAAGGGCACTGGACCTAGAGAGCCATCTACACAACAGAAAAAAGCGAGGCTGATTCCCATGGAGGTGCAGCAAGTGGCATGAGGGGTGATAGGATCTGTTGAGTGCAGCAAATGGGGATGGGAGATGGCACCCATGGAAGGAAGAAGGCACTTGAGGATCGGCAGCATTGTGTAGCATGAGACATTGCCTTTTGACCTCCTTGTACTGTTGGTCCTCCATTTTGGCTCTGAGTGAGTCCCTTCACTCTCCAGCTGCCTCGGGATACAGTGCACTGGCCTGCTAATACATTGTCTGCTGCCGAGGTCTCTTTCACAGACTGTTGCCACTGCCTCCACTCTGGGAGTTACCACAGTCCTGCTCCGCCGACCCACCATGGCCGCCACTCTGCATGTTGCATGTGCCGCCGCACAGATTTTACACGACCACCTCTGCCCTGGATGTTACATGGTCATCAGTGCTCTTGATGTAGAAGGGGGTTGCTGTCTGTTGACCTGCCACCACTCTTGATGTAGCAGGGGGGTCACCATTTGCTGACCTGAAGCGGCTTCCCGGAGCATTGTACATTGTTCATTAATACAGTACCTATCACGCCTTTCAAGTTGCCCTATTACAGCTTCTGGGACACCATTACTGCTATTCAGCAATTCAAGAGCACAAATAAACCAAGGTATATGACTAATAGATATGACTAATAGAAACAAAAACTTTGGTTATTTGGCAAAGGGGCTTCATGGATTTCTTTACCTTGCTATATTAAGCGCAACATAAGGAGCTTTGTAAGGTGCTGTGTACCTCTGTTAAGCTGCCCTCTGAGCATTGTAGATGGAAAAGTTTTATTATACACAGGTAAATGGCATGATTAAAGGAAATCATATTTGTCAGTCTCTGAGATGCTCCTAGTGAGGCTGTAACAAGAAAAATTTTTAAGAATATTTATATGGACTGACGATGAATTGAAGATATATTTCTCAATATTTATTTAATATTTTGCAATAAAATCCTTGCATGAAAAATGTACGTATATAGCAGCATAAATATTCTAATACTCTTTATGAGTAACTAAGTAATCTCACATATATTAATCTGCATTTATTAAAATGATAAATATATATATATATATATATATATATATATATATATATATATATATATTTTCAGTAATCTTCAATGTGGTTTATCACAAGCTTAAAACAGGCTGGCATGAGCTATGATATAATTGGAGTACCTGTCAATTTGTAAGGTCAGGTTGAGAAAGAAGCAGAGGCATGTCACTCTGTATCTCGCTGATAATTATACCATCTGGCACTAAAGGGGTTACACAAAGTATTTCTAAGCTAAGCTGATACTGGTAGCACAGAGAGACACATACGATTAGCACATGGGCGGGCTTATAGCCCCTGCTATGCTAATTTAAGCACTATAGTCCTCAGTATGGGAACATTTGGCCCATCTGATCACCATATTTTTCTCTCTATAAGATGCACCTGCCCATAAGACGCACCTAGGATTTGTAGGAGGAAAATAAGAAAAAAATATTCTAAACAAAATGTGCTAAAACCTTCCCATTTCCCATAAACAGTGTGGCATTTCCCCTCCCATTTCCCATTGGCAGTGTGGCATTCCCCCCATCCCCTTATTCAGAGTGGCATTCTCCCCTCCCATTCCCGATAGGCAGTATGGTATTCCCCCCCTCCCATTGCCCATAAGCTGTGTGGCATTCCCCCCATCCCATTCCCATAGGCAGTGGGGCATTCCCCCCTCCCATTGCCCATAAGCTGTGTGGCATTCCCCCCATCCCATTCCCATAGGCAGAGTGGCCTTCCCCCCATCCCATTCCCATAGGCAGTGTGACATTCCCCCATCTCATAGCCAGTGTGGCATTCTCCCCTGCCATTCCCATAGGCAGTGTGGCATTCTCCCCTCCCATTCCCATAGGCAGTGTGGCATTCTCCCCTCCCATTCCCATAGGCAGTGTGGCATTTCCCCCTTCCCCTTAATCAGTTTGGCATTCCCCCCTCCCATTCCCAATAGGCAGTGTGGCATTGCCCCCATTCCATTCCCATAGGCAGTGTGGCATCCCCCCTCACAAACTTAAGAGGATCGCTGGTGTGTCTGCAGGCCCCATTAGGTCTGTATGGAACTGTCTTGAGAAGTAATGTACTGTACTCACATCAGTATAAGCTTCCAGTTACAGATAACATAGAAAGCACGTGAGATTATTTGCATTCTCCCCTCCCATTCCCAATAGGCAGTATGGTATTCCCCCAATTCCATTCCCATAGGCAGTGTGGTATTCCCCCCTCCCATTGCCCATAAGCTGTGTGGCATTCCCCCCATCCCATTCCCATAGGCAGAGTGACCTTCCCCCCATCCCATTCCCATAGGCAGTGTGACATTCCCCCATCTCATAGCCAGTGTGGCATTCTCCCCTCCCATTCCCATAGGCAGTGTGACATTCCCCCATCTCATAGCCAGTGTGGCATTCTCCCCTCCCATTCCCATAGGCAGTGTGGCATTCTCCCCTCCCATTCCCAATAGGCAGTGTGGCATTGCCCTCATTCCATTCCCATAGGCAGTGTGGCATCCCCCCTCAAAAACTTAAGAGGATCGCTGGTGTGTCTGCAGGCCCCATTAGGTCTGTATGGAACTGTCTTGAGAAGTAATGTACTGTACTCACATCAGTATAAGCTTCCAGTTACAGATAACATAGAAAGCATGTGAGATTATTTGCATGACTAGTTTTGAAGAAAAAGTGACCCTGAACGTTTGTGGGTGGCACTGTTAGTATATTTTAACAGTATTGGTTGTATGTTTTCATGCATAGCTAAGTTTAGGAAACTCTGAACTAAAAATCAACTTTAGATCACGTTGTCATTTTATTGTACTTGCATTTGCTGAGCTGTCTGTTTATATAGAATCATTGCAAATTATAACAGGGTAACTGCTCTAATAATTGAGGTTTCACTTACCCTTGGGGTTGAAGGGGTAACTTTGGATTGTTAAAGTCCCTCAACATGTCTTACATTCCTACTCCACAAGCAGCTTTTTAATCGGTTCTTGGGTCTCTCAGCATTCCTTCATTGTATTCTGTGTGTCAGGCACCTCCGAAGACTTTGCTGAGCATGAAGGTCTGCTTCACGCAGAGTATCTTTAAGCTTAGGATGCATTTCTAAAACATCTGGACAAGACAGTTGGCGCCAGTTCACATAAAATAAATCTTTTGTTCAGAATCAGTGGGATTTATTTTGTTTTAGCCGCCTTTAATCTACAAAAAAGGCTCTGAATGCTCATGGCAAAAAATGAAATTGTCCTTCATTCTCTGAGTATTCAGCTATATTCTGAGAGTGTATTTTGCTTTTATGAAGAACCTTCTAAACGATTACATGAATCATTTACTGTAAAATAGTTTTTAGTAAAAACTGGCAGTTAAAAACACACTTTGATCTTGTTAAGGATTAATTAAAAATCGCTAAATTCTTTTTAAATCCTGTTGGAATAATTGCCTGAAATCCGGCTTTAAATCAGCTTCTTTAAGTCTGTTGCTCAGAAGGATTAGGAAGGAAAGGATAATAGAGGCAGTAGTGTCATCCTATCATGCTCCACTGTGTGACACAACTCTAGTGTTGCTGTTCAGCTTTAATCTGAATCTGACTAAATTCAAATGTAATTTGACCAACTAAAAAAAAAAACAACCTAAAGCAGATCCACACCCATTTCCTACCTATTGGGTGTGGGGCTGGCCCGGATCGTATCAACCCCCACAATCCCCTGCAATGCTTACCTTCACCTTGATTATCAGTTGAAATCTAGCCCCGCAAATGGTCACTAATGAAGGTCGATGAAATCTGGGTCTGTAACATTGCAGCCCAGGCCGTCCCCATACCCATTAGGTAGGAAATGGGTGTTGGTCTGCTTTAACTGTATATAATGGTAGAGGTTCTATTTAGAAAACTTGTGTATATAGCAACCCTCCCTAATTTATAAAATATTTACATTTTACATTTACATTAGAGTGAAAGACTCCCCCTATAATTCTTTAAAACAAATGTAAGCTACTTAATGTAGTGTAGCATAATTAGCATATTTAATTGACTTTAACTCTAACTTAAAACATTTGTACATAATGAGGTTGTGAGAAGTCCAGTCACTAAAGCAAATTTCCACCGACCCTTCTTTGCCTACTCCATAACTGTGTAAATATATAATGCTTATAGTCCCCTTTAACAACACATTATATCGAGAAAATGTCTAATGCTGCCAGTAATCCTTTGGTTACTGAAACACAAAAATGTAGTTCCCCTATCTGCAGAGGTTGATATAAAGCAGAAGGGGTAAACCTGTCTGCATTAGCCAGTGAGATTATTAGCAAGCCAGAGTCAGGAAATTGATATGTTCTGATATGTTCTCTTTTATTACACTGAGTAGAAAACAAATAGAAAATAAAAAAAAATAAACCACAGATAAACTCAGAGTGGAAAAAAAAAGTGGAATTACCCTTTAACCTTTTAACTGACACATACAAAATGAAGAAACGGTCCCAAATTTTTTTTATTGCAGATCTGATATCTGTGTCTCATGTGAATAAAGTTGGCGCATATCTACAGAAATGTTTATAACCCCTTTTGTTCCTCTTTGTGTTCCAGCAGTCAGGTGGACAGACAGGTAGGTGGAAGGGCAGGTAGGTGAACAGGTGTATGGACAGGTGAATGAACAGTCAGTCAGGTAGGTGGGTGGCAGTAGGTAGGTAGGTAGGTAGATGGTCAAGTAGCTGGCCGGGCACGCAGGCCAGTAGGTGGGCATACAGACAGGTAGGTGTGTGGGTGGCAGGCAGGCAGGTAAGTGGGTGACAGGTAGGTGGGCAGATAGGTGATGCGTGGGTAGGTAGGGGGCTAGGCACTCAGGCAAGTAGATGGCTGGGTAGGTGAGTGGGCAGGCAAGTAGGTAGTTTGGAGGCAGGTTTGTAGGTGGATGGGCAAGCAAAAAGGAAGGGTGGGTGAGCAGACAAATAGGTGGGTGGACTCCAGGTAGATAAGTAGGTAGGTTTCAGGTAGGTGGTCTGCAGGTAGGTGGGTAGGTAGTCTGTAAGTAGGTGGGTAGGTGGTCTGTAGGTAGGTGGGTGGGCAGGCAAGTAGGTAGATGGGTGGCAGGGAGGTGGGCGGCAGGTGGGTAGGAGGACGGCAGGCGGGAGGGTGGCTGGTTTGGCATGTGGTTGGGTGGGTGGTTGGGTGGGTAGGTTAACAAGTAGGTAGGTGGCGGTGGGTAGGTAGGGGCAGGCAAGTAGGTAGGTGCATGGGTAGGTGGACAGGTAGGTAGGTGGGCTGCTGGCAGTCAGGTGGCTGGGAAGGCAAGTAGGTAGTTTAGTGGGCGGCAGGTAGATAGGTGGCTTGGTAGTCAAGTGGGTAGATAGGTGGGTTGCATATAGGTAGATGGCTGGGCAGGCAAGTGGGTAAGTAGGTGGCAGGTAGGTAGGTGGGCAGCAGGCAGGTAGGTGACTGGGCAGGCAAGTGGGTAGGTAGGTGGCTGGGCAGCAGGTAGGTGACTGGGCAGGCAAGTGGATAGGTAGGTGGGTGGCAGGTAGGTACCACTTTCCATTTTCTAATTATCTCAAGTATCACCTGGATGGTAAGTATAGTATGCCCCATTTTCATGGTAATAAAACACAAAACCATTTTGGTGCATTAGCTTTTGGAGCAGTTTTTCATAGGTATATTTAAGGTATAGGTGACAGCACACCAGGTTGGAGGTCAGTCTGCCGCCTGGTCAAGCACCACCTGATAGGATCTCAAATACCACCAATGTTACTAGTACCACTGGCTGGAAATTACTGCAGGCCATTTTTGACCGCATCCCGATGCATACTTATTTATGATGACTATGTGCATAAACCCCAAAAACTAAGAAGCATACTCACGGGTCTGTGTTCACTGCTCTAGCTGCAACCAATAGGGTTTTTCCAGTGCTGCTGCAGGAGTTAAGGCTGGACATCGGGTTAACAGAGGGCCACATATTTCATTCTAAACAATGCATTATTTTGTTGAAGAGAACCTCTGATTTTATGCAAAGTAAAGAGGAGACTTATCATACTCTTTAAATACATTATTTGCCTAAAAGGGACCGTTGACCTCATGTGGTTGTGATTGCTTCCAGAGTCTGAATTCCCCCTTATAGGGAGCTGACCACTGTAATTGTTGTGGCCTATTGTACAAATAGCAGGCTGCAATGAGATACTGACACAAAAATCTACAGGTCAAAAAAACGGTGTGTGCGCCAACATCCTTTCAATGTACTGGCTTTCTATTGTGACTGTAATGAACCAATCACAAATTGTCTGAACACAACAGTAATTCAGCAGCCATGCAACAGGTTTTTGGCTGACCAAACATCTTGGCTAGGAAACAGCAATATATTAGGCAATACTTAGCCTGCTTCAGCGCTAGTGCAAACCAGTGTTCAGCATCATTGCAGCACCCATCACCACTGCCTGATCATTTGCAACTTTGAATCCAAAAGAAAGACCATGGCCATAGGGGTAAAGTCATACCAGCAACAACTCTGCATAACTGTGTGATGTTATGCACACCCTTACCGTTATGAGATTGAATACTGAAAGTTTTTTACTTCACTGCTTTACTCCTACGCATCATACAACTAATAAATCATGCCCAAATTTCCTAAGACAGCAAAAACAACAAAACATCTATCCCAAATACTGACACCAGACCAAGCACTTCCACTAGTTACCAGCCTGGCATCCCAATGAGGCACGGGGTTATACATAATCTAAAGTATAAATTCCCATAAAAATGTAAAATCAGCTCCACAGTGGAGCTTAATCCAGTCAGTCAATTAATTCACTCTCATTCTGGTACTAAGGCCTATTTATTTTACCCATCTCTAGCATTTCTATTGTCAAGGAACAAGCAGTAATTAGCATCTGTTATTATAATACCAGTTTGGAACAACCTGGGATAAATGTTATGTATCAGTAAAAGGTGATGATGTAGCCTCAAAACATAACACATTTAATAATAGAGCTTGTTAAACTTATTGCAATCTGTGAATTTGCAATTACAGCAAGTCAGAATCTACAATGAGAAGAACTAATGGGCCTACTATTTCTAATATCTTTCTAAAATGCTAATTAGAATATCCAGCTTTCCATAGTTTATAGGGATACACGCTGGAACAGACACAAGCCTTTTACAGCTCTTTATACAACCCAGGTGGCACACTCAGCAGTTTTCTAAGACCCTTGTATAGCAAGAGACATACATATGTAATTTGCATGGCCCTGCCTACTTGCTAAGTATCATCGGTTACCCTGGGATTCTTGGTCTATATGTGCCATATAAAATTTTCTTTTTGTGATTCAGGGATTGTTTTTTGGGGGGACATTTGGGCGAGATAATGTTTTTTTTCATTGACAAAAGCCATGCCAATATAGCAGGCATGTTTTTTTTTTTTTTTTTTTTTAATACTCTTTATTTAGGATTTTACAATGTTATACAAAGATACAAGAACAAGTAAAGAAAAAGAAAAAAAAAAAAAAAAAAAGGGTGTGCATACAATACTGGACACGACTAGGTGAGGGAGACATAAGGGGGGGGGGAGCGGGTCTAGATTAGGCAAGGGAAGAGAAAAAAAAAAAAACACACAGGATATCGTCAACAACCACAAGCAAGCTCTGTCATTATATCAGATCCTAGAGCAATAAACCTTTCCTCAGCTGCAACTGTCAAAGTACCGACCCGTCAGAAGGGGAAAGTGGAAGGTAGGGGGGGAGTACGGTTGGGGATGGGAGGGGGTGGGGAGGGATAAGGTGTATGGCGTGTGGGGGGTAGGACCAAGCCAGCCCCAGCTCCACGCCCCCAGGAGGGGAAGTGCAGCAGAAGTGCCAGCTTCCACCCAAATGGCCGCGGACAGAAGTGGCGGAAGGCGCGGTGTTGCTCCCGCCACCCCTACCCAGGCAGGCTCTTAAATTCATCAGACTCCTCATACATTAACCACGGCAGCCAGGTAGTTCTGAACTGCTCATCCCTGTCGTGTAATGAAAGTGTCAGGTCTTCCATTTCCATAACGCTAATGACTTCCCTTGCCCAATCCCCCACCGATGGAGCCCTCCTCTGTTTCCAAAACCGGGGAATTGTTTGTTTAGCCGCGTTCAACAGGTGAATCAACAGGGATTTTTTGTATTTCCCTATCGGGGTCTTCGTGGAGTGGAGCAGAATCCAGGCCGGGTCGTCCCTCAACTGTGCCCCCGTGAGTTGTGTGATGACAGGGAGGACCGCGTCCCAGTATTCCCGGATCCCGGGGCATGTCCATAAAATGTGAAAAAGTGTCCCCCTCCCATCGCCACACCTCCAACATCGCGAGTCCGCCTGGCTAAACATTTTACCCAATCTGTCAGGGGTGTAGTACCAGCGGGACAGTATTTTGTAATTGACCTCCTGTATTCTAGTGGCAATTGAGGACTTATGTGCTAATATCGCTATCTTGTTCCTTTCTTTGTCACTCAGAGATCTGCCTAGATCAGTTTCCCAGTCCCTCCAAAATGCTGGGGGGGAATCCTGCTCGCTCACCAGAAGGGAATACAGTCTAGAGATCAAATGTGGGTGTGGCTGTCCCTCCAGGCAAATATTTTCGAATTCCGTGTAGTCCCTAAGACCTTCCTTCCGAAGGCCCATCCGGGCCAAGAGCAGCTGAAAGCGGAGGAGCGTCCAAGGGTCTAAGTCGCTGTTCCCCAGTCTATTCCTCAGCTCCCCTATGGGGACCCAACCCGCCTTCGTAATCAGAACACCTCCCCGTAATTGGCTCAGTTTTCCCCAGTCCCTGAGGTCATGCCTCGGACAGTCCAGAAGGGGGGGGTTGTCTACCAGCGCAATCATGGGGGAGGGCCACGGGGAAACTTCCCGACGCTTCCTGTGTAATCGGAAGGCCTCCAAGGTGGCCAAGATCGTTGGATGGGAGCCCAGCCCTGGCTTGTATATTTCCTTGTTCCAGACCGTAGCATCCAGCGGGGCCTGAGCTAAGGCCTGCTCTAGTTGTACCCACCTCTTCGTGCTCTTACAGGTATGCCATTCACAGATTCTCTGGAGGTGGGAAGCCAGCCAGTAAGAGCGAACATCTGGCAGCGCCATGCCCCCCATGTGTTTAGGCCTACACAGTAACTGCCGTCGGAGCCTGGGTCTCTTTTTTTGCCAGACAAACCCCATCAGGATCTTGTCTAGGGCCTTAAAAAAGTACAAGGGGATGTTAATCGGTAGGGCCTGGAACAGGAACAGGATTTTTGGCAAGATTGACATTTTTATTATGTTTACCCTGCCCATCCAAGAGAAGGTAGGGGAGTCCCACCCACGCAAGTCTGCTTTTATCCTCTGTGACAGGGGCAGGAAGTTCAACTCCAGAATCCTCGACAACCTGGATGGCAACTGCGTGCCTAGGTACGTTATCGAGGTCCTGGCCCATTTAAAAGGAAATGTCTGTTGAAGGTTCCTGGCCACGTCACCCGGAAGCGACACGTTCAGCGCCTCTGATTTGTCGTAGTTGATTTTAAAGAAGGACAGCCCTCCAAAAACTTCAAACTCCTTCATCAAGACTGGTAGCGTGACCAGGGGGTTGGTAACAAAAAACAAGAGATCATCTGCGTAGGCCGCAACCTTGTGTGTAGCCCCCCCTGCCACCAATCCTCCCACATCTACACTACTACGGACTCTGCACAAGAAGGGCTCCAGGGTCAAGGCAAACAGCAAAGGCGACAGGGGGCATCCCTGTCGAGTTCCATTGTGGATAGGCACCGGTGCCGAAAGTAGGCCATTCACCTTGACCCTGGCGGAGGGCACTGTGTACAGGGCCTCAATGAATCTTCTCATGTTGTCCCCAAGGCCTGCATATCTGAGGGTCTCCTTTAGAAACGGCCAGCTCACGCGGTCAAAGGCCTTTTCCGCGTCTGTGGATAAGAGCATCATAGGGACATCGGTATGCTGCGCCACATGGACTGCGCTAAGCGCCCGCACCACATTGTCCCTAGCCTCCCTTCCCAACACGAACCCCGTTTGATCTAAATGAGTCACCTGAGCCACCACCGGCGCCAGTCTATTAGCCAGGATTTTGGCAAAAAGCTTCAGGTCTACATTGAGGAGGGAAATGGGTCGATAACTCTTGCATGACAGGGGGTCCTTTCCCGACTTGTGTAGGACTGATATATGGGCCTCTAGATCTCTGTCTGAAAAGGTGCCCGGTGTCTCTAGGTCTAAAATCGAGTTCCATGCCCCGATCATACGTGGACCCAATATTGGGGCAAAGGTTTTGTAATATTTAGCAGAGTACCCATCTGGGCCCGGGGCTTTCCCTGCAGGGGTCTGTTTGATCGCTTCCATCAATTCCTCCAACCCAATCGGATCCTCCAGTAGAGCCGCTGTCTCCTTCGTGACCACTGGCATGCCAGAGTCTCCCAAATAGTCCACTATTTTGCTGGAGCACATCTGCGTCCCCTTACTCCCACCCAGGCCGTATAGGTCCGAGTAATAGGATCTAAACGCCTCTGCGATCCCCTCTGCAGTGTGACGCCTCCGCTGGGAACCATCCAGAATCTCTGCAATAAAATTCTGAGAATGCTGCTTTCTAAGGGCCCTGGCCAGAAGAGCGCTATTCTTGTTACCGTACTCATAATAGGAGCGTTTGCATCTCCTGAGGATGTATTTGGCCTTCTGTCTCAACACCGCATTAAGGGCTTCCCGTGCCTGGGTCAGTTCGCCCAACACCTGCACCGCTTCAGATTGCTTATGGGACAACTCCAGATCCCGGACCCTCTCAGTGAGCTTCTCAATCTGGGCTAGTCTCTCTCTTTTGAGCCTCGCCCCGTGGCTAATCAAGGTGCCCCTTATGACACTCTTGTGAGCCTCCCAAAGCGTCAGAGGGGAAACCTCCCCGTTATCGTTGGACCTGAAGTAGGACTCCAGCCCCTCACGTATATCTTGGGTCACCACTGCATTCTGGAGAAGTGACTCATTCAGTCTCCATGTTGAGGGGGGTGGGGATCTACCCATGAGGTCTAGATCGAGGAAAACCGGGGCATGATCCGAGAATGAAATCGGATACATCCCGTCTCCCGCAGCCCGGCTCAAAAGGCTATGTGAGATCCAAATATAGTCCAGTCTGGAGTATGTCCCATGAACATTGGAGTAAAAGGAGTAATCCCGGGCCCCTGGGTTCCTAACACGCCAAGCGTCCACTAGTTGCAAGCAGTGCAGTTGTTTCTTCAGGGATCGCAGGGCCATTTGAGAGGTCGCTGACCTGCCCGTTGAGGTATCCAGCAGAGGTTCAATAGCTAGATTAAAGTCGCCCCCCAGGATTACCTCTCCTTCCATAAATTTACCTATCTTCTCGAGAGTGGTCTTCAGAAATTGAATCTGACCTTGATTGGGCACATATATGGAGGCCAGTGTGTACATTCTTTGGTCAATAAGCCCTTTAACTAGCACTACTCTCCCCGCTTCATCACACCACACCTCTTTGGAAATGAAGGGCACGTCCCTGGCCAGCATAATTGCAACTCCCTTTTTCTTAGCGTCAGCCGCGCTACTGGTGAATGCATGTGGGAAATGTTTACTGTTAAGTCTTGGGGCAGCGTCTCTTTTGAAATGGGTCTCTTGGAGAAAGACAATTTTTGCTCTATATCTGTGTAACTCCTGTCCCAGGATGGTTCTCTTTTCCGGGATGTTAAGGCCCTTCACGTTCAGGGAAACTACTTTCAATGGGCCCATGTTAGCGGACAGCCCGAGCAGGTATATAAACACTACAAGGTCCCGCAACCAAGGAGGGGCAGAGGAACCGCCTACTCCGCCGTCGACCCCACACGCCAAAGGGAATGGAGATCGGAAGGGTAAGGGTAGATGGGGGAGGGGGGGAAACAATAGGAATATCGAGCCTCAAGTGAAGGAGTATGGGGACTTGAGGTAGATAGAACCAGAAAACTGGGAAAGAACAATCAGAGGACTCTCTCGTAGTCCACCGGTTACTCGCCTACAGGCGTAGCCCGGAAGCGGTGCCCTTTAACGCGCTTGGTGAAGGGGTCCCCCGTAGAGAGCCCCAATCCACCGGCCGACGGCCTTGCGCGGAATCTCCTCCCGTCTAGAGGAAGCCGCGGGGTTTCCCTAGAGGGGTGCACCAAAATCTGGGAGCTTGGAAGGTAGGACCAAGGTTCAGAAGGATCGGAGTCGCACCCTGAATATGGCTATCCAGCGAGGCTTGCCCCAAGATGGGACTGCAATAAGCACGATTCCCGCTCCAAGGTGCTCCGAAAGCCCGGGGCCAACTGGCACCTCGCTCGGTAGCCCAATTCAGCCACGAGTCAGGGAAGGGCTGCCCCACAGGTGGGTCGCCCATTAGTACCCCAAATAGAGCAAATATACTTTACGTAGAAAGAAAAAACTTCAACATTCTAACTGGAGGCATCTAGAAGAAAGCATTCAAAACAAACTTGCATGTAACATGTAAGAAAACATAACAGAGGCAGTTCCGAGTTCGGGCCCAACTAGCAATCTGCGATGCCTCATCTTCTGCGTCCCCTCCCACCGCCTCCAACTCCCCTGGGGCCACCACCCCGGCGTTGCGGCAGCTGCCTGTCATACACTGCCAAGTCCGGGACCGTCCAGTCCGGGACATCCACCCGCTCCGCCTCCAGGAAATGGAACAAGTCGGGGAGCTGGGCGGGTGACTTAAGGACGAAGTGGCTCCCACCTCTTCTCACCAGGAGCTGAAAAGGGTGACCCCATCTGTAGGATGCCCCCTGTCTCTGGATAGCGTCCAGCAGGGGTCTGAGGAGTCTTCGCATCTGCAGTGTCCTTCGTGAGAGATCTTGAAGGATGATGACTTGTGACCCTTGGTGAGTGACTGCACCCTTCTCCCAGGCCCGCCGAAGAATGTCCTCCTTTATTTTGAAGAAATGTATGCGGCATATAACATCCCTGGGCCTGTTCGGATCTTGAGGGCGAGGACCCAATGCCCTATGCACCCGGTCCATTTCTATGTGGTTGGAGCTGGGCCGATCGAGGAGCTCGTTGAAAATAGAGGAGACTGCGTCTACTAGATCTTTCGGTTCCACCGACTCAGGTATTCCCCGAAGACGTAGATTGTTCCTTCGGCTTCTGTTCTCAATATCATCATGGGCCAGAGCCAGGTCAGCCAGAAGTCGCCTGTCCCCGACCTGTTGTTGTTCCAGGGCCAACACTCGCGTCTCCAAGGATCTATGGGAGGCCTCCACTCCCTCCACTCTATCTGTTACCTCTGCCACAGAATTCTGCAGGGCCGCCAGCTCTCTCTTGATGGTGCTTTCCATCCTTGACACATATCCGTCAAAGTCCCCGCGTGTTGGGAGCCCTCGCAGGGCCTCCTGGATATTGACCTTAACCGCCTCCGCGATTGAATGCGATAAGAGATTCACTGGAACTGTCGTAGACGAGGTAGGTGAAGAGATATGCTCAGCGCTGTGAGTGGCCAGAGGTGCAGGACCCAGGATGGACATCTGCAGCAAGCCCCCCTCCTGGGGAACCTGCCTAGAGGCTGGGAGTTGGCGTCGTTGTGTCATGCCCGTCTGGGGCCCCCGTGATGGTGAGGCCGCGTCGTCTATCCAAAGACTGCCTGGGCTAGGGTCGTCTCCCAATATCATTGGGCCCCCCATGGGGCTGCCTGGGTCAGACTGCAATGTGGGCTGCGGGCTCTGGGGAGGGGATGGGGTGCCCAGTAGTGAGCTGGGGTTGGATAGAGGTTCCGCCAGTTGTGGGGAGGAGCAGCCTCGATGCACAGAGGGTCCAGGCGGACCAAGAGGTGGGGAGTCCGGGCTGCGCGCCGCATCAGGCCCCGAGTCACCAATGAGCGCTGCAGACAGTGTTCCATGGGGCGCCTTAGGACACGGCAGCTTGTCACCCCAAGTGTCAGATCCCTTCAGATCCAGGGCAGCGCGGGCCGAGGCCCCCCCGGATATGATGCCACTGGGGGCCGGCGCGGAGGTCCAGGGCGGCGAGGACTCAGTCAGGTCGCTTGTCCCAGGACCCGGGCTATGGGGGACAGCCACTCCACAGTCTCCAGGGGGCTGCTGTGCTGAAGGCCCGTGAGGTGGCAATGCTGCTTGTGACACCCAGCGTCTCCCTGGTCCAGCTCCCTCCCGACCCAGACTGGCACAAGGGGGAGTCCCCATGACGTAATTGATGGGCGCTGATATGGGGCGCCGGGGTGATGAACTGACCTGAGGGCCGGCAGGCGCGCTCCTCCGCCCGTCCGCCTCGCAGTGTATCTCCGCCGATACTGTCACCGCCGAGCTGCGCCGCCCGGCCGTCTCCGCATCACGAGCGGCGGGTGCCGCCTCTTCTGTGTCTTCTCCCCGCCTGACCGGCCTCTCCTCCGCCGGGTTCAATTGCTGAGCCGGCACTCCCGGCTTCTGCGCTGCGACGTCTCGCACACGTGTGTGCTTCTCCTGTCCCGCGGCCGCCATTTTGTCCGCCGCCGTGTCCTTGTTCTCGGGGTCCCGGGAGCGGAACAAGGTCGGGATGGTAAGCGACCTGCCCCTCCTAGACGGTCCCCTTTGCTTCCCCCGCTTGGGCATCCAAAAAAACGGGTGGTGAACAGCTCTAAGGCCTCCGCTCAGCAGTTAGTAGGCACGGAGCTCCTGTACCTCACTCCTTCACTCGGCCATGCCAAGCCACGCCCCAGGCATGTTTTTTATAATGTATATGACAGCCAGCATTTTTGTTTCTTCCTATAGTATGTTTAAAAAAAAACAACTACCCGGGCACGAGACATAACGGCTGGTAATCCAGGGCTCAGTGGCCATGCAGGCCGCGCCCAGGCCCTGTTGGTTTACCAGCCCTTATGTCCTTCAGTATGGGTTCAGTGCTCTTCTAGGGTACCATGAACCCCCCTGGAAGAAGCCTGTGCCCATACCAACGTGCACTGGGCTCTTCCTCACCCTCAACATCCCAAGTGGAGATTGGTATAATCGGGCTGGGTACCGCCATGTCACGCCTGATGGTGACAGTGAGGCCCCCAACCCTGTGTACTGGTATAGGAGTCCCTTGGTCCCCTTTTATTCATTCCTTGCAGGGACCTGTTTGTGTGGTAGGGGGAACTGTCTTTTATACCAAATTTTTTTCATAATATTTTTGGTTGGAATACTTTTGTAAAAATTAGCCCCTGTCTACCACATTAAAAAAAAAAAATACGTCCCCCCCCCCCCCCCCCAGGCCAGCAAACCAAGCATAGGGGCTAGTAATCTTAGGACTCAGGGGCAGAACCGCCGGCTCCTGGTACTGGTAATTGCTATGGGCACGGCACCGGCCCATGCTTTAGGCCACCAGGCTCATCTGCACCAGCATGCCCATTGGTGGGTGGTGCAGGTAATGGGAATTCAGCTGGTATAGGGGTTATTAATAATTGAATAATAATCATTTAATTTAATTATTTAATAATTTATTTAAAAAAAGCTATTTATACACAAGCAAAAAAAAAAAAAACAATAAACAATATATTGACTAAAAAATTACAGAATTAAAAATTAAATAATGTTGTGTTGTATTTCATTTAATATTATAAACAATCAGAGTAATGTTTACATTATATCCATGTGGGCATCCCACCAAAAAACCCAGCGTCTGTGTATAAATTTCACAAAAACTAAGTTTTACTGAGTTTAGGGGCCAAATGTAGAGTAAAAACTGGATTTAATAGGACCTCATTGGACACTCAAACATTTTGTTGCAAGGTACGTGAAAAAACACTCTAAAAATGCTAGAAGATGAGAGTTTCACATCAATGTATACAAGAGTGTCGTCTGTGATATAGGCTTTGAGAGCAGTTCTCACAGCGTTCTCAATGGCTTACATAGCTACGGAAACAATACAATACACTCCCGATAGAGGCTCTGAATCACGTGAACACATGTATACTGAACGAAAGCTATGTGTAATGTTCACACTTAAGGGTTGATTCAGAGCCCCTTTCTCACCTTTTTTTTTTGCGTGGATATTTCGATTCTCGTTCATTTTTTCCCCTCGTCTGATTCAGCAAAGCCTTTTTTCTGCCAGAACTTTAGTGTGAAATCTTTTCATTTTTGCATGATTTTTCGTTTGGTAGCAAGACCTCCATAAAAATGATGAGAAAGGGGCTCTGAATCAACCCTTTAGAGACAAAAACAAGATGGAATATAGAAGGCTCTGGATCAACCTTTATACGTACTGGGATGTAGGATAACAGGAAATGTAAACATATATTTACTGAATGACTGTGTTGTCAGTACAATATTTCAGAACTTAGGGACCCACTGTTTAAGAGACATTCCAGGCAAATGGTGACATTAGCCTACTTTCTGCTTGGTCCAGGTTGGCTGTGAATATATGCATCTTTCATTCTGCAGAACATTTCATTTCCAGATAAAACCTATTTTACTTGCTCCCTTCTGCTGAATCATCAGACACAGTCTAGTCCCTTCAATGAAATTCACGCACAGTAACCTTGACAGTCAGCAGCAGCTGATTCATGTATGCATGTGTTAATCTGTTTCCTGAAATGTCCCTTTAATTCTCAATTATTCTCCCAAACAACAGACCCATCTATACAGTTTACCTTTCATCTTAGCTGTATCTAATACATTTTCTAATATTTCACATAGTTAACAACAAAGTATTTGGCTGAAGCCCAGAGCATGCACATCAATAAACTGCTCATGTACATAGTACATAGTGCAGTGTATAGAGGGAATTCACCCAGTCTGAGCAGTTTTTGTAACTCCTTGTACTGGAGCTGAAGCATCATTTTCGAGCGTTATGAAGTGTGCTGTTTCATATCCTTCTATTGATGTTACTGTCATTAATCTTCCTTTGGCTGTGCAGAAGCTTCAGGGTGATAGGCTGTTATTGAATGTTGCTCTGGGCTTTTTTATGTATGCGCTAATCGTGTCATTTGTTTTAGTGCTTGCTTTGTTTTCTTGTAGGTTTTCGAAAAGTGTACGTCATTTCATTCTTTGTCTGACTGACTCAGGCTTTTGTTCCAAAGCCTTGGTATTTGTTGCAAATAATTTTATTGCCTGCATGCCTCATGTAAAATTACAAAACTGTAAGGTCAAATCAACATAAAAAAATAGAGGTATAATAAAAGTCTGCCTCATCCACCACTTGCAAAAGAAACAGTGAACAAGATTGTGCCTCTGTCACAGTGACTGGAACACGTTGCTCATTTCATTGTAACAGACACTTCCTCAGTGCACATCAACCACCTCTCCAAGTTCATCAGCATGTCACCAGACCCTCTTGACTGATTGCAATAATCCTCTTGCTTACATTAATTACAGAAATGATCACATAATATACTTTAAAGAGACTGTCCAAGCATGTAAAAAAAATAGCAAATAAACAAAATACTATACTTACCTTTCGTCTCTCGTAGCTCCTCCATCCAGCTCCAGTGGTTTAAAGCTTACTGACTGGCAAGATCAAGCACCCCATATTGCAGCAACGGCCTCCATTCTCCTTATCCAGGGCAGAATTACACTCCTCCTCATGCTCACTCTATTCATTGCAATGAATGGACTGGTCATGTAGAGGGGTGTAATTGCATCCTGGAGGAGACAGAGAATTAAAATCAGCACTGCATGGCAACAAGAAAATTTTACAACATCAGAGCCAAATTAAGGTTATGTGGGTGACGTATACTTTAAATAATTTCAGGACTGAGTATCTGTTGTCAATATTAAAAGCTAATTTTCACTCCCAAACAGCTGATTCTGATCCTCACTGTCTCACAACTTTCCTTCCTATTACGTAGACCTGGCCTTTTCTATTTTTCTACAACCCTCCTATGTGAAGAGAAAACATGCCAAAGCTGTGTTAGTACTAAAAAGGTGGTCATGAATAAATACAATCTGGGCTACAGAAATGGTGCTTAATCTGAGCAACAACAACTTTATTCATCAGTTCACCAAGATTAATATTCTGCATGACAGGTATGCAAACTGATTAGGGAACAGCAGATGAGTAGCTAGGCTTTCTGGAACCTGGGGCAAAGAATCAAAATTGTTCCCCCCACCTGTTCTCAGGCCCCCCTTTGGTGCCCTCCTGACCTGCTGCACCAGGTGTCCCTATGCTCCCCCTAGCTTCACCCCTGGGGAACAGTCCCTAACTGTAGAGGCTTATCGTCTTTATTGACTGAAGTCGACTTGAAGGTGACTCAACTTATTTTGATATATCTACAGTCAATCAGTTCATGACTGATTGCATGTGGAGTCTCTCAGTATTCTGTCACAGCTTAGTCTGAAGAATAATAGGGTCAGCAATGAGAGGGTTCAGTTTTACTTTATTTTTAACATTAAAATTTGTCTTTTCTCCAGCCGCCTGGGGCAACTAGCCTGGCACTCTAGAATTATCAGGACCGATATACCAACTGCATGGTTCCCCTCCAATTCTACTAAAACTAACCCCTATGCCATTGTGCAATGGGGAGTGAACAAGGGCATTTTTTTTTTATTGTAAATTTAAATTTTTTATTGAAGTGATACGTACCACAGGTTATCAACAGTGAAAACAGTGTGACATTGATAAAACCGGCTATGGGATAGCTCCCTGTTCCACAATGTCCAGCTCCTCCACTGTTGAGCTTTCGGGTTTGTCTGTCTAAGAACGCCAGCTTCAAGTACAATCCAGTAGCAGTATTAGCTTATAATCTAAACAATAACATTTTCATGGACTTCACCTGCGTCTCACACCTCCTCATTTTAATTTGGCTAACCAGAATGAGATAAACAGAACTATGAGTAGAAGAGAAAGCACACCAAAGATGGCCGGAAAAAAGAGCAAGTTATATGGGGGGGGTACAAGAGAAGAAGAAAGAGGAGAGAAAGAAAAAAAATGGGAAGGGGGGAGAATTGGACAGGGAGGAATTGCCCTTGCTGCTACCGGGTGTCCGCTATTCCTGGAGAAATTTAAAATAATCTGCGGAAACCGTGAATTGTTCCCAGGGACACCTAGGGCCTTATTTAACAAGGGATAGCGCCAGGCAGCGAATGGTGAGCGAACGGTAATGTTACGCACCGGGTTGAACGTGCGAAGAAGTGGACCCGCTGGATCTGCAGAACTGTTTGGCAGATACCGCGTCAGGGGAGCGGAGTCTAAGGAGCCACTGGTTTTCACCAGAGCCCACCGCAAGGCGGGATGGTCTTGTGCGGCAGGTGACTCCCAGGTCGCTACCCCCCAACAGCGGCACAGTTCCACAAACTGCTGAGGAGACGTGCAGCAGAGACAAACAGTGGTCGAAGGAGAAGGCCGAGGTCAGGACTGGCAGTGTGGGTTCAATAGCGGAGAAACAAGCCGAGGTCGGGACGGGCAGCACAGGTTCGAAGGTCAAAGGGAGAGCCGAGGTCATACACGAGGAATCAAGCAATACAGCGACTGTCATACACGGAAGAACACCGAAGATCCGGCACAGGAAGTAAGGCAGGGTCCAATTTATGGGAAGAGCCGAAAAGAGATTGGATGGCCAGACACCAATTATCAGGACCTTGGCCCTTTAAATCTGTGAATGTTGACGCGCGCGCCCCCTAGTGGCCGGGGACGTGCGCGCAGGGAAGGCGGAACTGCAGCAGTAGGAGGAAGCCGGCGGCCATGCCGGCCAGAGGAGGAAGCGCGGGGACCAGGTAAGGAGGAAAAGCAGCCTGGGGGGCCAGCAGCGGACGCCCTGATGGTGGTAGAGCGGGGAGCGCTGCAGGAAGGGGACGCAGCGCTCGCCCGAGGAGAGGCACGGAGGGGAGCGCTGCGCGGGGAAAACGCAGCGCTCGCCCTAACAGTACCCCCCCCCTTAGGTCTCCCCCTCTTTTTGGGACCGAGGAAGTTTGAAATGAGGCTCCGATCGAGGATATTCTCCTCAGGCTCCCAGGACCTCTCTTCTGGACCGCAATTCTCCCAATCCACTAGAAAGTATCGTCTCCCTCTGGATGTTTTGGAAGCCAGAATCTCTCTCACCGAGAAGGCATCTTCGGTACCCGCGACCGGAAGTGGCTCCAACGTTTTAGAAGAGAATCGATTAGTCGTCAGAGGTTTTAATAATGAAACATGAAAAGAGTTGGGAATACGTAAGGAGGCTGGCAGATGAAGTTTGTAACAGACCGGATTAATTTGTTGCTTGATCCTGTACGGCCCTAAATAGCGAGGACTCAATTTATAACTGGGTATCTTGAAACGAATGTACTTGGCTGAAAGCCAAACTTTATCTCCAGGAAAGAAAACAGGAGCGATTCTCCTTCTTTTATTAGCGCTGTTCTTCATGCGGGTAGAGGCTAGAACAAGAGAATGTCGTGTTTCACGCCAGATAGAGGAAAAAAACTGTGTTAAGTCATCCACGGCGGGTACTCCCGACTGTGTAGGTAAGGGTAGAGGAGGCAAAGGTTGGCGGCCATAAACAATGAAAAATGGAGATTTTTTTGTGGCTTCAGAATCTTTGAAATTATAAGAGAACTCCGCCCATGGCAAGAGATCGACCCAGTCGTCTTGTCGGGCCGAAATGAAGTGACGTAGATATTGTCCTAGAACCTGATTGACCCTCTCCACTTGGCCGTTGGACTGGGGGTGGTAAGCCGAGGAAAAATCTAAGAGTACAGAGAGCCCTCCAGAATTTTGAAACAAACTGAACTCCCCTGTCGGAGACAATGTGGGAAGGAAGTCCATGGAGCCGAAAAATATGCTTAAAAAAGTTTTTAGCCAACTGAGGAGCGGATGGGAGTCCTGGTAGCGGAACGAAGTGCGCCATTTTTGAAAAACGATCCACAACAACCCAGATTACTGTATTGCCTTGAGAAGGAGGAAGATCCGTGATGAAGTCCATAGCGATGTGTGATCAAGGGATTTCAGGAATAGGAAGAGGATGAAGAAGGCCCGCCGGTCTTTGGCGAGGGGTTTTATTACGTGCACAGGTGGTACAAGCTTGCACGAATTCTGCCACATCCTTCTCAATGGAGGGCCACCAATAATATCTGGCAATAATTGCGTTAGACTTTTTGATACCAGCATGCCCGGCAATACGGGAAGCATGACCCCATTTTAATATTTGGAGGCGTCGGCGAACCGGGACAAAGGTCTTCCCAGGCGGAGCCTGCACTAGGGAGGCAGGAGCAGAATGAATCAAATGATCAGGGGATATAATGAACTGAGGGGCAGTATCCACGTCAGTGAAGTCCGAGGAGCGAGACAGAGCATCTGCCCTGATGTTCTTAGAGGCAGGCCGAAAGTGAATGCGGAAATTAAAACGCGCGAAGAATAGTGACCAACGAGCTTGGCGAGGATTCAAGCGCTGAGCAGTTTGTAGATACAAAAGGTTCTTATGGTCGGTAAAAATAGATATGGGGTGAAGCGACCCTTCTAGTAGATGTCTCCACTCTTCAAGAGCTAATTTGATAGCCAGAAGTTCACGATCCCCAATAGAATAATTTCGCTCCGCGGAAGAAAAGGTCCTAGAAAAGAACCCACAAGTATGATTTTTTCCCGATGGAGACCTCTGTGTGAGTACAGCTCCTGCTCCAATGGAAGAAGCGTCAACCTCCAGAGAAAAGGGACGAGAAGGGTCTGGTCTGGAGAGCACCGGAGCCATAGAGAATGTCTTTTTCAATGCTAAAAAGGCTGCCTCCGCCTGTGGAGGCCATGACTTGGGGTTGGCTCCCTTTTTGGTGAGAGCCACAATGGGGGCCACGATAGTGGAAAAATGGGGTATGAATTGACGGTAATAGTTGGCGAAGCCCAGAAATCGTTGAATGGAACGCAGACCAACAGGCCGAGGCCAGTCTAATACCGCTTTCAATTTGCTAGGGTCCATTTGTAGTCCTTGGGCTGAAACAGTATAACCCAAAAAAGGCAGAGCGGTCTGGTGAAAGAGACACTTTTCTAATTTGGCATAAAGATGATGCTGCCGAAGGCGGGATAGTACCAGACGAACGTGCCGGTGATGCTCTTCGAGGGAAGAAGAGAAGATGAGGATATCATCTAAATAGACCACGACACAGGAATATAACAAGTCCCGGAAGATGTCATTGACGAACTCTTGAAATACGGCAGGAGCATTACAAAGCCCGAAGGGCATCACCAAATACTCAAAATGACCGTCACGGGTATTAAAGGCAGTCTTCCATTCGTCTCCCTTGCGGATGCGGATCAGATTGTAGGCTCCTCTGAGATCTAGTTTGGAAAAGATAAGGTAAGGGGTATCGGTTCTTTACCGTGATCTTGTTAAGACCCCGATAGTCAATACAGGGTCGGAGAGAACCGTCTTTCTTCTGTACAAAAAAAAAGCCTGCCTCAGCGGGAGAAGAGGACTTCCGGATGAAGCCCCTCTGCAAATTTTCTTGTATGTAAGTAGACATTGCTTGAGTTTCGGGGACGGATAGTGGGTAGATACGGCCACGAGGAGGAGTGGTTCCAGGCAGGAGATCGATCGGGCAATCATAAGGACGATGTGGCGGAAGGATCTCAGCTTGCTTCTTGCAGAAGACGTCAGCGTAGGCCCGGTAAACTTCGGGTAGGCCCGGTAGAGATGTGGTAGGATGATCGGTTCGAACTGGTAAGGCTTTCAAGCAATTCTTTAGGCAGGTTGTACCCCACGCCTTGATGTCCCCTGTGACCCAGTCAAGGGTAGGATTATGGAGTTGAAGCCAAGGAAGACCCAATAGGATTGGGGAAGTACAATGGGGTAACACAAAGAGTTCCAGGTATTCCTGGTGAAAGAGGCCGATCTTAAGGAGCAAAGGCTTGGTACGATACTGCACCATACAATTCAGTCTATCTCCATTAACTGAGGCGATGAATAACGGTTTGGCCAAGCGGTTAACTGCTATGTCGTGTTTCTTGATCAGGGAGGCCTCTATGAAATTGCCCGCCGAACCAGAGTCCAGGAAGACCGGCAAATTAAGCACAGAGGCAGATGAGAGACAAAGCTGTGCAGGTACGGTAAATCTTGGAGAGGAAGCACACACACCCAGAGACGCCTCTCCCAACGAGTCTAGGTGCGCCCGTTTCCCAGTCGAGAAGGACGAATGGGGCAATCTCTTAGAAAATGATCAGGACTGGCGCAATACAGACAGAGATTTTCATTCCTCCTGCGAGACCTCTCCACGGGGGTTAGGCGAGAGCGGCCGACCTGCATGGCTTCCACCTCTGGAGATGATGGTACAGACAAAGGTTTCTGAAAGGTAGGAGCCAAACGAAACATCCTCCTGTCGCGTTGGGAATCTCTCTCCAGGCGAAGTTCTTCGCGCCTCTCAGCAAAGCGTATGTCAATGCGAGTGACGAGATGTATGAGTTCAGAAAGGGAGTCAGGAATCTCTCGGGCCGCTAGAACATCTTTGATCTTGCTAGAGAGACCTTTCTTAAAACAAGCGCAGAGAGCCTCATTATTCCATGCTAACTCGGAGGCCAAAGTACGGAATCGAGTAGCATATTCACCAACAGAAAGATCGCCTTGCGTTAAATTCAATAGAGCGGACTCGGCAGATGAGGCTCGAGCGGGTTCTTCAAAAACCTGACGGAATTCTGTAACAAAGGCCTGGACGGTGAAGGTGAGAGGATCATTACGGTCCCACAAGGGAGTGGCCCAAGCCAAGGCTTTTCCGGAGAGCAGACTAATGATGAAGGCCACTTTAGAGCGTTCGGTGGGGAATTGGTCGAACAATAATTCCAGGTGCATAGAGCACTGGGCTAGAAAGCCTCTGCACAACTTCGCGTCCCCCTCATATTTTGCTGGCAAGGAGAGGCGGATTCTGGATGAGGAAGCCGCTGGAGACTGCGGTGGCGGCACCGGTGGCGGTGGAGAAGGCGACTGCTGCTGGGTCAAGAGTTGCTGCATCATAGCGGTAAGCTGATTAATCTGCCGGGACTGCAAAGCCACCAGCGCTGGGAGTTCGGAAGTCTCCGGCAAGGGCACCTCAGCGGGATCCATGGCCGGATCTTACTGTTACGCACCGGGTTGAACGTGCGAAGAAGTGGACCCGCTGGATCTGCAGAACTGTTTGGCAGATACCGCGTCAGGGGAGCGGAGTCTAAGGAGCCACTGGTTTTCACCAGAGCCCACCGCAAGGCGGGATGGTCTTGTGCGGCAGGTGACTCCCAGGTCGCTACCCCCCAACAGCGGCACAGTTCCACAAACTGCTGAGGAGACGTGCAGCAGAGACAAACAGTGGTCGAAGGAGAAGGCCGAGGTCAGGACTGGCAGCGCGGGTTCAATAGCGGAGAAACAAGCCGAGGTCGGGACGGGCAGCACAGGTTCGAAGGTCAAAGGGAGAGCCGAGGTCATACACGAGGAATCAAGCAATACAGCGACTGTCATACACGGAAGAACACCGAAGATCCGGCACAGGAAGTAAGGCAGGGTCCAATTTATGGGAAGAGCCGAAAAGAGATTGGATGGCCAGACACCAATTATCAGGACCTTGGCCCTTTAAATCTGTGAATGTTGACGCGCGCGCCCCCTAGTGGCCGGGGACGTGCGCGCAGGGAAGGCGGAACTGCAGCAGTAGGAGGAAGCCGGCGGCCATGCCGGCCAGAGGAGGAAGCGCGGGGACCAGGTAAGGAGGAAAAGCAGCCTGGGGGGCCAGCAGCGGACGCCCTGATGGTGGTAGAGCGGGGAGCGCTGCAGGAAGGGGACGCAGCGCTCGCCCGAGGAGAGGCACGGAGGGGAGCGCTGCGCGGGGAAAACGCAGCGCTCGCCCTAACAGGTAATGACGCTCACCGCCACGAGAACGCCGGCTCCCCTCCGCAATCACACATTTATCAAGCCGATCCTGCTTAGCGACTGACAGAGCGCCAGATAGCGTATTATTCATCATTATTCCAGCCTCACCCCACAGCACCAGCGAGCGACCTTGAACAGCGACAGGTATGACCTCTCGCTACCTGGCGCTCTCCAATGCATTTCAATGGAGCAATCTTTAAATATTCATAATTAATTGCTATTCATTTTTTTATTTTTTTTTTAAATGTCAAAAATTCTGTGACCACTTCTGCAATGTTATTTTTTTTTTTTAAGGTAAAAAAAAAAAATAAATAAATTTGTGCAGAATTGATATTACAGGTCTGATATTAAGGTATTCATATTACAAAATGTTTGTAAAAACATGTTTTTTTTTTTCCAAAAATATGGTTGTTTGGGGGTTAAAAAACTACTTTTAACCCATCTCCGCCAGCGCTCTGGGGTTTAAACAAGCATTTTACAGCGCGAGAATTTTTTGAGCGTGATTTGTTAATGAATATGCTGGGAGTCGTTCGCTATGGCCATTCGCTGTCATGCGCTCCCATACATCGCGGAACCTGTCAAATAGCGACTCTTCACCCAATATTCAACATTACCGCACACCGACTGAGTCGCTGTCAACAGCCGAACAACGGGCAAGCACAGCGAATACTAGCGTGCGCTGTGAAAATAACGCTACTGGCGCTCATCTGTCGCTACCTGGCGCTATTAATGAATCGGCCTCCTAATCTCCCTATGCTTCTCATGATTGTCCTGCAGTGAGGCCGTGAGCTCCTCCAGCCTACCGATATCCCTGACCCTGGATAACCACAAAGCTGTTGTCGATGGGTCTGGAAATTTCCAGCAAGAGGAGATGCAGGTCCTGGCCATGTTCAGAAGAGGAGCCAAAGGGGAATTTTCCCCTTATCCGGACAGAAGTGGGTGCTAGATTCAGAAGCTAGCTTACAAATGATCTGCCTCATTAGTAAAAGTCACACTTTTTAAATTGTTCTATCACAATGCCCAATTCGGTGAAAGGGGTTTTAAATTTTTCTTTTTTGCAATTAATTGTATAGGAAGTTAGCCTCTTAAATCTTAGGTATTTGTTAAAGTTCAAAGAGACTATTAAAGCTTCTAGAAATGTGTCTACATTCCTGTACTCTAAAGTCTGCATGCAAAAGTAAACCTTTCTTTCTTCTAGTGTTTTATACAATAAAAACTAGCAGTATCAATACTAAATGATTACGTAACATGCATTCTCAATGACTAGAATGGGGTGCACCTGTAATGAGCCATGTGAGGCTGCTGCAAGGTTATTTACTATCTCATTATTGGTGGAGATCAGGGGGACCTATACTCAAAGGGAAGTTTCCATCCCAAGCCCGGTGCCCCAAAATAGCCTGTGGTCATTTTCTTACTAAAGCCTTTGATCAATATTAATAACAACACAAACTGGATGAACCGCGATGATACATTCAGTCGCAGTACACACAGCTCAGCAACAGGGAGAACGTCAACCTAATTGCTATTAGAGGACTGATTCAACACCATGAGGATTTTTTTCCTCATGTTTTTGTGAGAAAAAATGTATCTCACGTTTAGCTGTGCAAATGTTTTATAAATGTTCACAGCTAAAAATATGCTGAATTGAACATCCTTTTTTATATGATTTATTTCCTTAGTGCAATTCAGCATTATATTTAGCTGTACAAATTATTTAAAATGTGCACATCTAAAATGGTGCTGAATTACAGGAAAAAAAGGAAAAACATAATTATAAAATATGTTTTTCTCATAGAAAAACATGAGAACAAATGTCACTGTGTTGAACAGTTGTAACTGAACTAATTAGCATATGACAGGCCCTTAACCATAATATTTCTTCATGTTTGTATTTTTATCAATATTGGGCAAAGGCTTTAGTAAAAAAGAAAAAAAAAAGCAGTTTTGAGACACTTAGGCCCTTATTTATGAAGGAATAGCGACAGGTAGCGGCTGGTGAGCGGCCGGTAATGACGGGCCCCGCCAGGAGAACGCCGGCTCCCCACCACAATCACACATTTATCAAGCCAATCCTGCTTAGCGACTGAGATAGCGCCATATAGCCACTCATTCATCATTATTCCAGCCTCAGCCCACAGCGCCAGCGTCCGACCTTGAACAGCGACAGGTATGACCTCTCGCTACCTGGCGCTCTCCAATGCATTTCAATGGAACAATCTTTAAATATTCATTTATTGTTATTAATTGTTATGATTTTTTTTTTTTTTAAATGTGAAAAATTCTGTGACCACTTCTGCCATTTTAGATCATTTTTTTAAGGTAAAAAAAAAAAAAATTGTACAGAATTGATATTACAGGTCTGATATTAATGTATTCATATTACAAAACTATTTAAAAAACTTGTTTTTTTTGGTTTCCAAAAATATGGTTGTTTGGGGGTTAAAAAACTAATTTTAACCCATCGCCGCCAGCGCTCTGGGGTTTAAACATGCATTTTTTGAGCGTGATTTTTTAATGAATATGGTGGGAGCCGGTCGCTCTGACCAGTCGCTATCATGCGCTCCCATACAGCGCAGAACCTGTCAAATAGCGACTCCTCACCCAATATTCAACATTACGGCAAACCGACTGAGTCGCTATCAACTACGTACAACGGCCAAGCACAGCGACTACTAGCGGGCGCTCTGAAAATGCCGCTACAGTCGCTACCTGCCACTATTAATGAACCGGCCTCTTAGCTGAGCATGGAAAGTGACAATATAAACTTCCTTTCTGAGTATAGGTGCACCTTAAGTCAATAATTAGTGGCTCAGTGGTCTTGGCCCCTCCCCCTACTCCCTGAGCTGCTCTATTGAGGAGTGGAGCCCTGCATTAGGCAGCATAGAGGCTAGTTTCACCCATGCAGTGGGGATTATAGTGAAAAAACTTAGCTCTGCAAGCTATGCCCTGGTGTGGCTTTGAGGCATAGTTTGGCAGATCCCAGCATAACATTAGTAATAAAACACGTGTTTAGCATCTTCTTTACAAGTGTATTCAAATATGTATCCACAATAGGGAACTTGTTTCTTTTCTACATGTTGTCCATAATATATGAATATAATAGACAGTTTTGATGAGCTATCTTTCAAAGGTGACCTGGTTAGGATCTTTCCAGCTGTGGTTCACTTACATGTCACTGCCCTGAAATCAATAAGAATTGATGCTTACAGGTGCATGTATGTTATTCATGCTGTTGTTGTTTTTTAGACCTCAGTGAGTTTCTCATTACTTTACCCAGCAGTGATTTTGGTATTTCCATTTCATTTTTGAATAACGTATATTCAGGTTTGATTAGATCCTCTCAGAGTTATGCTCCTGTGGATTATACTTTTATTCTGGGATTCTGAAGCACAATATACATACAGCTGGCTAGTTGAAAGTGAAACATACTGTAGAAGCTGACATTTCTAATCTCTTTTTAAACATGTTATATGCATAAATGAAAAGTTACCCTACCGGTATTGAAAGAGCTTTTTACCTTAATGAAGAAAGATATTTCTCTCTGTAAGCTGTATATTTAAGCCTACATCCTACTTGAAAGGCTGACTACTGACTGACTGGCAACTCTCAGTTCTGCAGTGCCATTGTTAGGCAGAGCAAGAGTAAATACAGCTTGCTGCTGTTTTTAGGAACAACCCACATGCCCTGCCTCAGCACCAGGAGAGGGTGGCAGGGCAGGGGGATTACCCTCTGGACTGGACATCCACTTAAAACATTCAGATCACATTATGCTCCATGCCCCCTTGTTGTTGCTTTAACCATCTAACTGTTCAAGTGAAATAAAAAAACTTTCAAAGTTGTCTCCATTTGCAGGGGCAGCTCCAGACACACAATACAGAGTGTGGGTTCCTGGAACTCAGGGTGAGAGGGAGTAAGGGTCAGCAGTCTGCTCAGCCAAACAGTAGAGTAGCCAAATGCGGCCAAACAAAGGCAGTCAAAGCCTGGTTTACGACATACAGTACAAAATATTCATACAAATATTCAAGCCAGCTTTGGAGATTGAAACTTGAACATTCGGGGGAGCTGTTAAACTAACCTTGGAAACTGAAACTTGAGCAATTAGGGGGGTGACATGGCGGAGCCCGGCATAACAGCATGGCATGGCGGGGCTACAGCATTACGGTCAAATACCAGTTTTACCAGAATTACCTGTTTGTTTTAGATCGGTGTATAAGTTATACAGTAGTATCCTGCTGATGAATTGTGTGACTTGCTCATGTGCCATCTGGTGGGAGAATGAAGAATGACTTGTTATTTTCACAATAGGGATGAACAGGAATAACAAAAGCACTGTGCTGGTGAGCGAACTTCAATTCTGTCCCATCTGTAGAAACATTTTTCATCAGAAAAGCTAAACAGGTTAATATGATACTCAATAGAGTTAGTTTCTTTGCTTTCTGCAGTTGTTATTTGAACTGTCTTGGATCAGTCCTGTACAACCCCCCAGAATAACACAAGTTAGCACTCCCCCTGTGAGGCCTTGGCCAAAGATCAGTGCTTATCCAGCGTCCAGACTATCAATTTCAGTCTCAGGGTCTCAGTCTCAGTGGTAACTCTATCTATTTACTGTGGCTGCTACTGTCCCCAATGGCACTTCTCTGTTGTGATGGGCCAGCGGGAGTATACACAGAGGAACATACTGAATCATCCTGACTGACTTAAAATAGACCAAAAGTCAAAAATGACCTGATTTCCATTTTAAAACTTGCTCCGGGGCATTCCCATATGGAATGCCACTACAGGTGGCCACTACAGATCCATAGGAAGCCCTTTATAATGAGGGGGTAGATTGTATGTCATGTTTCCCTATTAGTGAAGCTACATAGTCTGCATATTCCATGTGTAGCTAATGATTGTGCCCCGACTGTTCCCCGGACAGACTCAGCTCTGCTAGGTAAAAGTTATTATATCTCTAATGAAGGGCTCAATGATGATGTGAGGGGGTAGGTTAACCTACTTTAATGTGCCTGTTAACCAGGACCTACCCTAGAACATAGCTGCAAGGGAGACTGTAGGTAATAAAGATAACAAGCTATTACTGCTGGCGCAGGTATTTAAAGAAAATGTGAAACAAAGTGATTACCATCATCCCATGGTGTAAAAGTGTGAGACAGATAAGGAAGTCCACTGTGAGCTGAGTCTATTGCAATTGTGTTTTTTGGGGTCTGGGCTCCCTGCATTAAAGGGAGACAAAGTGTAAGTGATTTATACTATACTCTGCCCTGTATTTAAATTATGTAAATTATAGTGCAGGAGATCAATGGGGAACTTTGAGACTATATAAGTCCAGAATCAGAACTGCTTGTATAGCAATAAAGGGTGACACAGCAGGTTCTCTCACAGCAGTGGACTGAAACCTACCCTGTAGTCTATGAGACTCCAGGGCAGACTTACTTTCTCCCCACCAGGCATCCCGAACTGTGATGCCCTGCTGTGTGAAACCCCCAGGGTATGCAGTAAACTCACCTTTCCCCAATTCCACGGCACCTGCATGAGCAGAGCTGGCATCTCTCGCTTCCCTCCTGGGATGTGTGCGGCCCTTCCCACCACAGCTGAATGGCTAGGTGAGGTTGTGCACATCCAAAAAAAGCCGAGTGAGGACAGCACCACTTAAAAGTGTGGCTAGGATTCTAGCCGGCTGCTCTAGCCACAGCGTGGGCCAGAAGAGGGATAAAAGAGAGAGAGACCTGAGAGATTTCACACAGCGGGGCCCCCAAACTGCACTATCCGAGCATACAAGTACCCGCCACAAATTAAAGACTAGTAGAGTCAAAAATAATTTAATATTCCTCTGGTAACTGCAGCATGAGGACATCAGCACTGGAAGCCCCTCCCAGCAAGCCTAGAGAGCTGGTGTACCTGACATTCATTGGGCAAGGCAATGTACTGTATCTGCTGCCCAGCTGGATAAGGATACACAGTGGAGCATGGTAAATTCAGCAGTGATTAGAGGAAGTAAAGGGCCTTATTTATGATATGCGCCATTTAGCATCTTTTGGTGCCTATAGCACCAGTTTTAGAACGCCAGCAGTTCTGTCTTATCTGACGCTGTGACGTGAACTACATTGGCGCTAGCAAACTTTTTTTTTTACTATACTGCGTTTTGGTCCATCCCACTGGAGCACCCTGGTTTGGGGTGCCCCGTTGTGTGAAACCCCGCCGTTCACTGAATCTACTCACCTTTCCTTGGTCCAAAGGTGAATGTGTGGCTGCTCTTCCAATCAGCTTCTCTGGCCTTGCATACTAATGTGCTGCTAGAGAAGCTGAATGTAATCCCCAGCATATCGATGGATGCACACAGCCGAGAAGGGACCAAACTGAGTTTACACAATGAGCTCGGTGGATAGGTAAGAATTGTGTCTGAACTGGGGGGAGTTTCACACAGTGGGGCATCCCGAACTGGGGGGAAGAATCTTTCAGCCCTAGAGACTCATAGACTCCAGGGTCAGTTTCGGTTCACTTTAAGTATTTTTCAATGGCTATATAGGAATCAGTTTGTGAGCTGCAAATCGTGACAGAAGGAAGCTGTGTTTCAACCATTGCTTTGGTCTTATCAGATTCAGATAAATGCCTGCTTGAGTCAAATGCCTGACTTCTTCAAAATAGACATCGGCTGCAATGTATCACAGTGACTCAACCACGCCCACTTCATTCCCTGCAATAGAGGCGTGTACTACCCCCATTGCAGTAAATCAAGTGAGCATAGTGCAATTACTGTAACTGATGCATTGGAGCAGTCATCCATTTTGGAGGTGACAGACAATCGTCTGAAACTCGGCATTGAAGGGGATTGGGTTCTGAAATAAGAGCGACTTCATCTCTAGCAGGTTTTATCACACCAGATTTTATGTTTGTGTCTGGATAGTCCCTTTAATATTGAAGCCAACCATTTATATTTTAAGATGAGCCCACAGATGCTTTTTAAGAGATTTAAGAAAAAATGGAGTGAGAACCTTGAGGTCTTCAAAGAATTAGTGCACAGGCTGCACCACTGGATATGTTAAATCATAAAAAAAGACAATATTAAATACAATACACTAGAGCCATGCAGGACATATATAATATATATATATATATATATATATATATATATATATATATATATATATATATATAATAATGCCATCAATATTTTATTTACACTTCTTTCCATCCATTTATACATAAGTTGTGCATATGGTTGTTTGGTTGTTTATGGCGAGCGCACACAAATGTATTTAAGATATTGATGCCATTATTATATATATATATATATATATATTATATATATGTGCTATATGGCTCTTGTTTACTGTTTTTGACATTGGCTTTGTGTATATGTGTTTTTTGTAAAAAATGCTTTTTATGGTTTAACATATCCAGTGTTGCAGCCTGTGTACGAAGAGACCTCAGAGTCCTCCCCCTTTTTCTCTTGATGCATATGGTTTATCATTGTTGTTGTCCATGGTTATCCAGATTTCATTGCAACAGGTGCATTCTCTTGTTGCTTTCAGAGATTTACACAATTTAATAGTAATCCTGGAACTTTTGCTCTTAGCATCCATTTCAAATAAGATGCAATA
Source organism: Gastrophryne carolinensis (assembly GCA_027917425.1). Classification (NCBI taxonomy): domain Eukaryota; kingdom Metazoa; phylum Chordata; class Amphibia; order Anura; family Microhylidae; genus Gastrophryne; species Gastrophryne carolinensis. The sequence goes on from CM051235.1 coordinate 112,663,560, forward strand.
TGATCATTTGCTTCCTATGGACACTTTGCCAACTTTTGCATAATTTTTTCTTGCACAAAGTGATAGATAAGTAGATTGATAGATTCTCAAAATTCTCATCCCAGTTTTTGACTTTGTAATGAGAAAGATACTATATAGAGGGTTATAGCATTATGGAATATATAAATGCTACTCTAAGGTAATCTGTGTGTATGACCCTGAAAAAATATATGCTGTAGTACACTGAGCGGCAGGGCATGGTATTGACTGAGCGCACTGTTGATTCTCTGATTTTTTTTCATTTGTCTGTCTCAAGGCAGTGAACAGAAAAATGTGGGGATGATAAACCTCTGTCGGTGATGAAAATATGTTTTTAGAGCTATGACCCACAATAAACAAAAGCATCATACAAATCTCCTGAATGTTAGATTTGCTTTTCACCTTTGTTCCATCAAAAGTAGTCTGAGATGCTTTTAATAGTCTGCCACGTTTCTGTAAGACTTGGAATATGACATGAACAAGTGAGGATTTCTTGCTTGAGATGATTCTTTTTCCACCAAGGTCAGAGGATAGCACACTTTATTTTATGCATTTTTAAAAGAATGTAATTGCATTTTTTTTTCGTTTAAAAATCCTTGGGTTAAAGATAAATGTATGCACTGAAAATCCAAGGGCCTTTGAATGAATTGGATTTTTTATTTTAGCGCAAGCAAGGTGGAATGTCAATCAAAGCTAAGCTTTAAATGCAAAATGAGTTAAAGATAACAGAAAAAATAGAACTTCTGTAAGATTATTTGATTAATTTTTAATACTTCACAGGAGCAATACATGCTACAGATGATGGGATTTGATAAATCCACATCTTTGAATTCCTTCCTTGACTTTAATCTCAGAGGTTAATTTATGACTTGTCTGTTCATCTAACAGCACCCGAGGGATTACACAGACCATCGGGTCACCTTCGCCGGTACATCTCTATGATTTTCTGGTAGCTGGATCGAAGTCAGTATACAACAAAATAAAATTACTTACACTACAATTAAGTTATCATTGCACCACAAATTTCAGTCTGTGAAGTAGATGTAAATGACGTCTTTCCGAGAAGCAAAGCAAGTCGTTTCTCCTTGGAATCGCAACTTTCACTTCTGAATGAATAATAGGTCATGATTTTGAAACTCCACCAAAGTACTTTCTTTTTATTTTGACTCAACAGGTATTAGTGTAAATAATAAAGTGTTTTATATAAAAAGCAGGTAAAACATCTATGATTTTAATGAACATTTGCATCTAAGGAATGTAGTAATGTCAAAATAAAAACAGATATTTGAAAATACAACCATAAGTAATATGTACGATAAATGTTCTGTTATTTAGGGCCAGATTAAGCCAGGGCTGTTTTTACAAATTATCTGTGATAAAAACAGTGGATGGATTTTTAATTTACATATCATATCACATATGCAAAAATGATTGAGAAGTGCAAAAAAATACACCTGTAACTTAAATATGTAAAATATACGTGCAACACAATGCCACACAATGCAGCATTTTTTGAAAAGGACATGAAGAAATGAATCTTTTTATCAGCCTGAGCATCAAGAATAAGGGCGGTCAGATGCCTCTTGGCCTGGCATCTAACCACACAAGTCAGTGGGCACCATGCTTTTCGCATTCTTGCTGTCCAGTTATTGCCAAGCTACCTAATAGCATGCCAGTAATGAGTGTTTTTATACTTCTTTTGTTCACCCAATTTAATATGGCAAGCAAGGTTAATATTACAATAGTCTTGGGTTTATACAAAATATAAACTAAAGAGATAAGTTAGCTTGTTTTAGTTTTAGGTCATAATCAAATTGAAACAATGTATTATAGGTAAAGCAGGAAAAGTATGTATGTATCAGTTTCAATGTAGATAAGCAGAAGGAGGCATTTTTGACTTTTAGACACTGGGGGCTTTGTATAGGTCCCAATACACAAGCCCACCCTTCCTCTTAAAGTGGATCAGCCAAAAATGACTTAAACAAGACCAACACAGCAAACCGTGCTTATATGCATCCCTCCCGAGGGCAATTTAGATTGCTGCACATAAAAATTAATTTACCTTTTTAAAACTCTTGCTGAGGTAAATTTAAAAAAACAAAATAGCTGCTGGGTTTCCTGTTACTGTGCATTGTCAGTTATGTCAGTTGAATCCAGGCAGCAGCATGGCTGGTGGATGATGGTAGAGGAAGCTCCAAAATGGCTGATACCTTTCTTTTCCAACTATGCTAGGCTGTTGGTCCAGTTTAAAGCTGCCTGATTATCATGCAGTACAAAGCTATGAAAGTTTTTGCAGTCTTTGCAGATAGGGTTTACTTTGTTTTATTATAATAGCCATAAGATATATTTTTACTATCCTCAAATGGTGCTGATTTACCACAAACTTTGTCTTGAGCTGATGTAAACCTGCACCCATTGGATACATCTGGGCGACTATTCATTCAAATGCGGAGAGCTTTTTTACTTTATTGGAGAGTATAAATGCAGTACATACCGTATTTTTCGCCATATAAGACGCACTTATTTTCCCCCAAAAGTGGGGGGTAAATGTCCATGCGTCTTATTGGGCAAATGTTAAAAAAAATATATATATATATATAAAATGAACTCACCCGTTACGGGCGCTCCCACGCATGTCTGCCACACTGCGGGAGGCCAGAAGAAGCTAGATAAGCAGTAGTTGTCTTTTCCCACAGTGACAGCAGCGGTAGAGACAGTACCCGCCGATCCTCCATCTGCTGGAGGGCAGGAGAAGATGGAGGATCGGCGGGCATTGTCCCTGTGTCTACCCTGCTGTCACTGTGGGAAAAGACAACTATATCAGCAGCGGGGAGGGGAACAGAGCAGTGTTCTCTTTAAGCTGAATTACTGAATCAATGCTGCTTACCACCAGCTTATATCCGCGCAGGATGTAACTTCTTTAACTTTTCCTCTCCCCTCTTATGATCGTCACTGTTCTCCTTTCAGCACAGAGAGGAGAGTGAATGAAGCAAGCTGCACTCCCCCCTCTCTCTAGCAGCACGCTGATAACTTTTAATTTATTCACTGCACTCTAAATGCCCCCCTCCTTAACCCCCCTCTCTGCACGTCATCATCATGCTGCTTCTGCTGTGTCTTCCGGGCTGTGAAAGGAATCAGCAGCGTGCAGCGCAGGGGACGGAGCTGGGACATGAATGGATGTGTGCACAGTAAGTTTATTTACATGGGGGATGGGGACTGCTAATTGTGATGATGATCTTGACGCTGTGAAAGTCATTGTTTCTGTTTAATCACCTCAAGCTACAGCCAGAATTATCTGTTCCACAGTCCCATGCTTGCCCAAGTTCTGTCCAAAACCTTGTAAAGCAGACCAAAACCCAGGAATTTCAGTTACCTGGGTTTTGGTCTGAATTAATGGGGCATCCCTATTTAGGAGTGAGTGAAACAGGCAATGCCTGGTAATGAGTTCTACATGTAATAATTTTCCTCTGACCGGCCACTCCCCGCTGTGGCTGTGTGCAGCCACCACCTGCCATTCTCATAATGCCACACTGCCTATATGGAGAATGGGATGGGGGCATGTCACACTGCCTATATGGGAAATGGGAGGGGGGGGGGACACTGCCTATATGGAGAATGGGGGGGCGCACTGCCTATATGGAGAATGGGATGGGGGCATGTCACACTACCTATATGGAGAATGGGATGGGGGCATGTCACACTGCCTATATGGAGAATGGGATGGGGGCATGTCACACTGCCTATATGGGAAATGGGAGGGGGGGCACACTGCCTATATGGAGAATGGGATGGGGGCATGTCACACTACCTATATGGAGAATGGGATGGGGGCATGTCACACTGCCTATATGGGAAATGGGAGGGGGAATGCCACACTATCTATATGGGAATGGGAGGGGGGATGCCACACTGCCTATATGGAGAATGGGATGGGGGCATGTCACACTACCTATATGGGAAATGGGAGGGGGGAGGCCACACTGCCTATATGGGGAATGGGATGGGGTCATGTCACACTGCCTATATGGGAAATGGGAGGGGAGAATGCCACACTATCTATATGGGAATGGGAGGGGGAATGCCACACTGCCTATATGGAGAATGGGATGGGGGAAATGACACACTGCCTATATAGGGAATGGGATGGGGGCATGCCACACTGCCTATATTGGGAATGGGATGGGGGCATGTCACACTGTCTATATGGGAATGGGAGGGGGAATGCCACACTGCCTATATAGGGAATGGGATGGGGGCATGCCACACTGCCTATATGGGGAATGGGATGGGGGCATGCCACACTGCCTATATAGGGAATGGGATGGGGGAATGCCACACTGCCTATATAGGGAATGGGATGGGGGCATGTCACACTGCCTATATAGGGAATGGGATGGGGGCATGCCACACTGCCTATATGGGGAATGGGATGGGGGCATGCCACACTGCCTATATAGGGAATGGGATGGGGGAATGCCACACTGCCTATATAGGGAATGGGATGGGGGCATGTCACACTGCCTATATAGGGAATGGGATGGGGGCATGTCACACTGCCTATATGGGAAATGGGAGGGGGAATGCCACACTATCTATATGGGAATGGGAGGGGGAATGCCACACTGCCTATATGGAGAATGGGATGGGGGCATGTCACACTACCTATATGGGAAATGGGAGGGGGGAGGCCACACTGCCTATATGGGGAATGGGATGGGGTCATGTCACACTGCCTATATGGGAAATGGGAGGGGAGAATGCCACACTGCCTGTGGGAATGGGAGTGGGGAATGTCCCACTGTCTGTAATGGGTGTTTTAGCACATTTGGTAATAATATTGGTAAAAATATATTTTTTTTACTATTTTCCTCCTCCAAATCCTAGGTGCGTCTTATAGGGCGAAAAATACGGTAATACAGTTGAAAAAAAACTTTATTTTATATCCCCTGCAATCTCAGGAAGAGAAATTGAGGCCCAGAGGTTTCACAGTGAAGTTGACATATGCAGCAATGCTATAGACAAAGCATAAAAAAGCCCTTCATGTAGTTGGGGAGGCTCTCCAGTAAAGTGTAAAGGTTCACCACATTTTCTAAATAACTGCCATGGTCTTGTATAGAGAAAATAAAATCCAAATGGTTGCCTGCCATATGATGTTTGAAATGAACCTACTGAAGGGTCAAGTCACAACGAAACAAATATTCCTTCAGCAGTCTTTTAGTTTTGTCTTGTGCTTCTTTTGCTTTCCTCAGTCATTTGTTTTCATAAACATACATATGCTTGTGTTTTCTTTTGCTTCTTTTTATTTGCTTATTTGCTTAATTCAGTGGGACAGCAAAGAAATAAATGGCATCTATTGGTTATCTTACAGACTGGACTAGACTATTAGACTGTGGGACCTGTACACCAAAAAGTAAGCTCCGCTTTCCAATAAATATTTTTTTATCTTTGTTTCTAACATTCTTCCAATAACAGCACATCCATAATGTCCTCACTAAACTGGCATTGTGTATGTCTTCATCATCATATCCTTTCATTTCATTGCTTGACCTTTTACTGTGTGCATTACTAGGGTGATTCTCTAAAAGCTCACGTTTTTCTTATGTGCTTTTCTCATTAAACAACTAACCTGACTGGGGGAAACAGTTAAAAGAATAAAGAATTTTTAAAGTGTTATATTTTTAGTGTACAATCAAAGCAACATTCCTTACTTCTCATGCAACTCAATAACTCTGCTGTGCTGTTGGATAAAGTGGTTGAAGCTGCAATCTAGCCCTGTTTCTTCAGCCAAACCTTCTGCTATTTTTCCTTTTGCATGACCACTTTTTTTTAAATTGTAAGGTAGATGAAGCTCCACCCCTCCTACAGAGGCGACAGCACTAACAGTACTATAAACTGGGAGCTTACTCCTTATGTAAATGTAACAAGAAATATCAGTCAGCTGTAGCTGATATTCTATTGTGTTTCAATTGTAACCAGCTGTGATACTTTGTAAAGCAATCATGAGTCTGCTATTAAAATGTAAACAGCTTACAGCTTACTCACAGCTTTCTGTGATCTTTACATTGCACTGCTGTGATGGAGAGACAACTTTGAAGATTGTCTCCTTGTAGATCAAATTTCATTTTTTAGCTCAATTTTTACTTACAGGAAAAACCCATGCTGGTTATAAATAAACACAGATATGCAGGGAAAGATACAACCCCTTCCTTCACAGAGTTGTGATGCATTGTCATGCAATGACCCCAGTCTGTGCCTCATAGAGACACCAAAAAATGCAGGCATGTCTAGAGCAGGAGCTGAGAAATTACTATCAACGACCAAAATTAAAACTGTATGGGAGGTAAGGCATTTATGCTTTCATTTTGCACCCCACCTTCACAGGGTATTTAAATATAGAATACATTTATCATTATACTTGTTTTATCAGCAAATCACTACGTCTGCGTTCTAATGTGTCACTGACTAATTTTCACATAAACACAGATTTTTTGCAGGTATTATAGTGGAATTTTACTTTCCTGGGTTTTGTTTCCCAGATCGTGTAGATCGGCGCATTTAGACTCACTTCCACCTGGTCCATTGGTGCCTGCGGAGGCTCTTGTCCAGTGTGAGCTGTCCGCTAAAGTGACGTAATTCGGTGAGTAGCTCCCCAATCACAACAAACAGAGCTATATCGCCGAATTACACCTGTTCAGCGGGCGGCTCTGGACAACAGCGCATGCGCCGTTGGAGCGGGGATAGGTGAGTGATTACAGGCACCCTGAGGGATTTCACACAGTGGGAAAGGTCAGCACACAGCCCTGGAATCTTTTAGATTCTAGTGCTGGATTCAGAGGGTTCTCATTTCTCTTTTCTCAGCACTTTTTTTTCTTCAATAGCTTCTAGAATCAGGTTGAGATGTCAATTGCAACACTGTCTAATGTAGGAGGACCCCTTTAGCATTTAGTTACCTGTGTTCTTGTAGATATTTCAATCCTGGGGGATAGCTCAGGGGAATGTCAGAACAGTATTCAACCAGAAGCCTGAGAATATCTGTTATCATTTTTATAGCTTAGACCTGCACTTCTTAGGGTGATGCCTTTTTTGGGTGGTTGTGTTATTGCAGCTATGTAGAATGTTTTCAGATTTATGTTTTTCTGAAGCATAACCGTAAAGTCAAACAATGGATAACACTGTTTAAAGTATTTGCCAAGGCCTCTGATTTCTCTGTGCGGGCACACATTAACTTTCTCTCACTGTTATGCTGTTTGAGAGCAAAGTAAAATAGGCCATTTCAAAGCATCTCAAAACCTCAGAATATATGTGAATGTATATGTTAAATGTCTGGTTGTCATGGCTGAGCTGGGAATGGTGTGTCGTGGTACAGCAGTGAAGAGCATGCTCTGCTGTAGTTGGAGACACCTGTGGGACAACTTCCCAGTGCTGCAGGAAATGGAGGAGCGGCACATGGGCCAGGCATCAGTTATAAATTGAGTTTACAGTCTGCTTAATGTCAGAAGCCTGCTAGATTTTTAAGATACACCCACATTAAAGCGGACCTCCAGTCAAAACTATAAAACATAATAAATGTCCCCCCCCTGCCTGGCAATCAATGTTGTAAGCTATTTGCTATAAAATAGAATGCAGATGTTGCACTGCTGCTTGTGAGTGGCCATCTTGCTATACCCCTGCCCTGCTTCTGTAATACACACCATCTCACCATCAAAATTGTCTTAGGCCCTTATTTAACAAGGGATAGCGACAGGTAGTGACTGGTGAGCGGCCGGTAATGACGGGCCCCGCCACAAGAACGCCGGCTCCCCACCACAATCACACATTTATCAAGGCAATCCTGCTTACCGACTGAGATAGCGCCAGATAGCCACTCATTCATCATTATTCCAGCCTCAGCCCACAGCGCCAGCGTCCGACCTTGAACAGCGACAGGTATGACCTCTCGCTACCTGGCGCTCTCCAATGCATTTCAATGGAACAATCTTTAAATATTCATAATTAATTGTTATTCATTTTATTTTTTTTTTTTTAACTGTGAAAAATTCTGTGACCACTTCTGCCATTTTAAATAATTTTTTTAAGGTAAAAAAAAAAAATGTACAGAATTGATATTACAGGTCTGATATTAATGTATTCATATTACAAAATTATTTTAAAAACTTGTTTTTTTTGGTTTCAAAAAATATGGTTGTTTGGGGGTTAAAAAACTACTTTTAACCCATCGCCGCCAGCGCTCTGGGGTTTAAACATGCATTTTACAGCGCAATAATTTTTTGAGAGTGATTTGAATCTGGTGGAAGCCGGTTGCTCTGACCAGTCGCTATCATGCGCTCCCATACAGCGCGGAACCTGTCAAATAGCGACTCCTCACCCAATATTCAACATTACGGCAAACCGACTGAGTCGCTATCAACTACCGAACAACGGCCAAGCACAGCGACTACTAGCGGGCGCTCTGAAAATGCCGCTACAGTCGCTCAACTGTCGCTACCTGCCGCTATTAATGAATCGGCCTCTTAATAGTCTGTGCAGTCATCCCTTCTCCCTAGCTATCAGATATAATGATCATTGTTTAGAACAGTGTTTCAATGCTATGTAGCAGCTAACGCATAATGATACGCAGAATGATAGTTACATGGCGTCCCTCACAAACACAGCATTCCTCTGCATTATTATATCTTCTCCCTCTGCTGCTAGAGAGAGATTTTATCCGCTGTCATTCTGTGTTAAAACAGATAACTCTCTTGAGCTGGATGTGCTGATCATCCCAGTTGCAGGATGTATGTGTGTTGGCAGGTAGACTGTTGGCAATGTCTTCCCCCCTTCCCCCACTCATGCTCATGTGTAAGCAGGGCTCTCATTGATGTAGCAAGATGGCGACCTCATGCAGTCCAGGAGTGCAGCATCCACAAATATATTCCACACCTAGGGTTTCCACCTTTCCCAACAAAAGATACAGGTACATGGGCATGGTCTTGTAGGGGGTGTGGCCTTGTAAAATGTAAGTTTAACCATACTTCTTCACTTAAAATACCTTATTTTTCACTTTCTAAATTGTAAGAGCCAACAAACACACACGGTACACTTCACCACAGAGCTCTAAAGTAACAGCTGTGCCGGTAAAGTACTGGTGAACATCTGCATGGGGTTAAGCAGTCTCAAACAGCACATGCCACTGATCATCAAGGGGGGAGGTTTACTAATTTGCTAATCTTTATTGATTGATTTCAATTTTAGGCCCACTTTAATAGCATAGAAGAACATTTAAGACGAACATTTAAAGTAAGAAATCTGTTTGTTACGATTGCCAGCAAAATCACAAATACAATCCATGTGTGACAAATGCTCACCTCCAACTGCTTGTCGCCCAAGCCAGCTTTTGGGGAACAGTAGCATTAATCTCTGTAACTTCTCCCAAAGCATTGCATGATGGGTAAATACATATTCACACATCAGAAGCATTGCAGCACTAGTTTCTTAGATAGTCTTAGGCCCTTATTTAACAAGGGATAGCGCCAGGTAGCGAATGGTGAGCGAACGGTAATGACGCTCACCGCCACGAGAACGCCGGCTCCCCTCCGCAATCACACATTTATGAAGCCGAGCCTGCTTAGCGACTGACAGAGCGCCAGATAGCGAATCATTCATCATTATTCCAGCCTCACCCCACAGTGCCAGCGAGCGACCTTGAACAGCGACAGGTATGACCTCTCACTACCTGGCGCTCTCCAATGCATTTCAATGGAGCTAACTTTAAATATTCATAATTAATTGCTATTAATTTTTTATTTTTTTTTTTAATGTCAAAAATTCTGTGACCAATTCTGCAATGTTAGATTTTTTTTAAGCTAAAAAAAAAAAAAAAAAATTTGTGCAGAATTATACAGGTCTGATATTAATGTATTCATATTACAACATGTTTTGAAAAACATGTTTTTTTTTTTTCTAAAAATATGGTTGTTTGGGGGTTAAAAAACTACTTTTAAGCCATCGCCGCCAGCGCTCTGGGGTTTAAACAAGCATTTCACAGCGCGAGAATTTTTGGAGCGTGATTTGTTTATGAATATGCTGGGAGCCGTTCGCTATGGCCGTTCGCTGTCATGCGCTCCCATACAGTGCGGAACCTGTCAAACAGCGACTCATAACCCCGTATTCAACATTACCACACACCGACTGAGTCGCTGTCAACAGCCGAACAACTGCCAAGCACAGCGTATACTAGCGGGCGCTGTGAAAATAATGCTACTGTCACTCATCTGTCGCTACCCAGCGCTATTAATGAATCAGCCTTCCCGATAACAGGCTGTATGAGTTGATCAGTTCTTACTTATTCAATCTGAATGATATTTTCAAACATTTTCAACGATGATGTTTTTATTTTCCTTCCCATAAAAGAATTAAATAAAAAAAGCAAAAAATAACTAGGCCCTTATTCATGAAGGGATAGCATCAGGTGGTGCCTTGTAAATGACAGGTAGCGACAGATAACGAAAGGTGAACGCCGGACACGGCACGCAATTACACATTTATCAAGCAGAATCTGTTGAGTGACTGGGATAACGCCATGTAGCGTCCGATTCATCATTATCCCAGCCTCAGCGTACAGCGCCGGCGTTCAGCCTTGCAGAGAGCCACGTCTTACCTCTCGCTGCCTGTCGCTCTCCCATACATTTCAATGGACGTTCTTTTATTTCTATTTAAACAGGGGTTTTTTTATTAATCTTTTTTTTTTATTCTCAAATAATGTGGGGACCTCTCCTGGCATAGAAAAAGCCATTTTTGAAAATATTTTTCATTTTTTATATATTTATGCAGAATTTACATTACAGGTCTGGCATTAATGTGGTCATGTTACAATGTTATTACAATGTAATTCCATATGTTTTTTCTTTGTTACTGGTGGATACATGTTAAAAAAACAACCTTTAATCACACAGCCTCCAGCGCTCTGGGCTACAGCGCATTTTTGAGCGCTGGAGGTGTGTGAGGCTGTTTTTTTGTTAATTAATACCAAACCACACCAAAGTATATTATAGTTTTTTTTCAGAATTTAATGTATTCAAATTCTCATTAATCTCTGGAGTCCTACAAGATACATTTTGAAAAGTATACATATATATATATGTATATATATATATATATATATATATATATAGAGGGGGGGAGGTTAGTCCCCTCTCCTGAATTTGGAGGGGGGGGAGAAACCTTTTAGGTTGAGGGAGTTTAGACCTAAGAGAGGACGTCCCTTTCTTTTCCTCTCGGAGCGATATCGATAGTGCTAATAATGTGTTTAGATAGTAAATAGGTATACAGGAAAACCATGTACGATACTTTGGTTAATTCTTAGTGGTTCAAAAAACATTTATTGTACTACATAATTCACAGTTTACTATATACAATAAGATTGCAACAAAAATAAAGATAGAGTTGAAATCCTTAATGGCTGTAGGCAGGGGTACCGGTTTGTAGCAAGTAGACAGTTTGTAGCAAGTAAAGGGTGTTCAAAAAAATGTTCGTTTACAGACGCGTTTCGCGGTACATCGCTTCATCAGTGTAAATTGCCTTTAAACATCTGTGATATAATATTTTTTGACAGTTAGTGTTAGTAATGGTTACCCATGCTATATTTGTATTGACTATGATTAATTCACAGTGTTATATCATATTACATAGAAATTGTACCTTGTGCTTATGAATGGTAGGAGTTTGATACCTTCAGGCAGGATTTCAGGTTTATTGATCTGTTAGGTAGACAGTGGGGTATGTTAATTGGGAATGGTAGTGGTTAAAACTGTGGCTTTCTTTGTAATAGTAATGATTATAACAATAATACCTTATTATAATGTCAAAGGTAGGTGGTAGTGTGTTCCAAGTCTCGCTGTTGCCCGTCCCTTTAAGAGGAAATGGGTGTATCATTTCTACATTCAGTATAGACATTGGTGGTATAGTGATAAATATGTGGAAACGTACTTTGTTTTGGAGGTATTGTCGGTGAGAGAAGTGCCCGTCCCTATCTTGGGCGGGTGGTGCATGTATGCAGTGTGTATGTGAGCGCTAATATGGTCCTTGGTGGGTGACGTCACTGGGGGCCGGTGTGCTGGGTGGGGAGCCTATTGGTTCCCTCACCCTGTCACATGCTCCCTGATAGACCAATGGGAGCAGAATAGGAAGTGTACGCGAGCCTGCCGCTCGTGCCGTGATATGATGCACATCCTCTTCCTTCTCTCTTGCCTGTTGCTCGGTATGTTTTGGGTTATTTAAAGCGTGTAATGGTTCACTATATGTGTTTGTCTGGCGCTTTCAGCGAATTAAGTGTAAAACTCCTACCAATTCTAAAGCTGCAAAATTTAAAAAGTTTAGATCAAATTAATGACATTACTCTTAATAAAAAATTAAATATCGAAGATGACATTATGCAGAATAGTTTTATTGCGTACTGGTTGGTTGTTATATGTTGTCATATGTTTGTCATACATATTGAGTATAGTATAAGTAGGTCCGTTATGGATATAGGGACATATTTTATTATTATTTATTATTATGAAGTATATGCTGATTGTTTTTGTAGTCCTAAGATGGGAATAGTGTTAAAGATTATTGATAATGGATATGATATGAAAAGGAAAAAAAAAATGAAAAAATGGTCAGGGACTGGGGATTGGGAACAACTGGTGGATTTGTATGGAAGAAATTAGGGGCTTGTGTTAATCTATTGAGGTGTAGGTGTTATTTGGTATTTATTGATAATATATATATATATATATATATATATATATATATATATATATCCAGTACATAGAGCGAGATATTAAGGCAATAGAAGACATACAATAATACATAGTAGAAAATGTTACAACAAGCTGTCTGATCATTCATTCAGTCACTTAAATTAAAAAAATTGCATTTTATAAAAGTAAAATGCAGCATATATAAAATCCTGTAAAGAACTGTTCTCGATTTCAGAAAAGATTACAATATTTTCACATGGCAATATACAGTAGCATTCAGTGCATGAGAAAATACATCTGGTGTACAGTATGCCTTTTTGTATGACCCTTTCTACTGGAACTGTTACCTGAAATGCAACCCATTACTTAAGCCGTGAAGATAAAAACATGTCTCCTAGCAATACCAGTGTTTTATATTAGATTTCTTTGATATTCCCTTGAAATGTAATTGTTGGTGTTCTGATTGTTTATGTCTCAGCCTGGTGTTAGGGTAAGAAAGGGCTTTTATTTACCATTGTAGCAGTCTCAGACAGTGCGGCTAGGATGTTAAATTGAAATAGCCATAATATCCTTTGCTTCACTGCATCAATGTCCTAAGCAATTTGCTTCCAGATTACTGGGAGAGTTGGCAGATTTGAACTAAACATCTTTAGCTGTCAGACTTGGCAATGTGTTGGTTTCTATTTCATTAGCTTCATTTTCACCTCTATTTTTATTTGCTTCCATTGCACATTTGTGTTTCTAAAATGTGTTTTCCTTTATCTTTTTGTTTAGCATTAGGCATGTGAATATGTTGCGAAAAAAGTTCATAATCCACTATTCTCCTGCCTTAGCAGCATATTGCAGTATTATGCATGGTAATGGCTCAACAGTGTGTCTGGGAGGCCGATTCATTAACAGCGGCAGGTAGCGACAGATGAGCGTCTGTAGCAGGCATTTTCAGAGCGCCTGCCAGTAGTCACTGTGCTCGGCCGTGAGTCGCTACTTTATAGCCACTCAATCGCTGTTCAGTAATGTTGAATACATTGTGAGGAGTCGCTATTTGACCAGTACAGCGCTGTATGGGAGCTCATGTTAGCGACTGCTCATAGCGACCGACTCACACCATATTCAGCAAAAAAACAGCCTCACAAATCTCTGGCACTGAAAAATAGTTGTTTGAAGCCCAGAGCGCAGGAGGCGGTGTGTTTAAAGTGAGTTTTCAAGCATCTATCAACTAGTAACAAAGCGAAAACATATGGAATTACATTGTAACAACATTGTAACATGAACACTTTATTGCCAGACCTGTAATGTCATTTCTGAGGAAATATATAAAAAATGAAAAAAATTATGAAAAAACTGCTATTTCAATGCCTGGAGAGGTCACCGAATTATTTGTGATTTTTTGAAAAACAAAAAAAAAAACCCGTTTAAAGAGAAGAAAAGGATCGTCCATTGAAATGTATGGGAGAGCGTCAGGTAGCGAGAGGTCATACCTGGCGCTGTGCAAGGCTGAACACTGGGGCTGTTCGCTGAGGCTGTGAAAATGATGAATCAGACGCTACATGGTGCTATCCCAGTCGCTGAACAGATTCTGCTTGATAAATGTGTAATTGCGTTCCGTGTCTGGCATTCACCAGTCCCTACCTGTCGCTACCTGTCATTAACCAGCCACTGCCTGACGCTATCCCTTCTTAAATAAGGGCCTATGTCTTTTAAAGATCAAACGCCATATTGAACCAGGTCTTTATAAAAGATAATACTGGCATTTAGTCTTAGTTTGTCTGCTTCAAAAGAAAATACATGTTGTTAAAAAGAAACCCTTTGCACATGTGTCATGTGTGACTATGGGGTTTATTCATAAAGGGATAGCGCCAGGTAGTTCAATGGGAACGGCCGTGAAAGACACACCTCCCTCCCTATTAAGGAGCACCAAACTATTTCCAAAACTATTATTCAAAATTTATTGTTACATATAAATTAATAAAATACACATACACAAAATAACACATAATCACAAGACAATTAAAAACAATTACAAGGTCCCAATTCATGTACTTATTCCAATATATCTCTCAAGCCTCCAACCTGGGGAGTACAATATAACTATTAATTGTGATGCAGACAAAACTCCTGTCCTGTATATAAGAAGATAAGTGGATAACGGGCAATGGACTCCTAAAAATAAAATACTGGGATCTGTGTATGCAGGGGTAGACTACCTCTGCACCCACTTACCCCAGTATCTGTGCCGGCATTCTAAGGACCCAATATAGGGTCTCTACTATAAACTATAATCCTATCCCCTGTACAAAACACAAAAGGTGAAATAAAAAATGAAGCAATAATATCAAATACACTGTGCAATATACGTGAATAAAAGTGCTTAAGTGCTATAATAATATATCAATCCATCCTATATACAACTAAAAAGTCTAAATAAAACCAATACCTCAAACTAATAAATATACCTAAATGAATAAATAAATGAAGAATAGATAATGAGTGATGAAAAAATATACATTCAATGAATCAAAATGCCAGCTGGTATAAAATACACAAAGAGCTCAAGAGGCACAATTAAATGTGTCTGTATAATAGGCAAATGCCATATTTCCAGTGCCCAAAGTTAATCATATAAGAGAAGCATGTCAACCAAGCATCACAGAAAAGGGACCGCAACAAACCCGGCCACCCGCGCCCGCCGCCCCCGTACGGCTTCAGAAGGGTGAAGGTGAAGAATCAAATTGTCTGACTCCCATTTATAGGGACACCTACCTGTCCCCTGTCTCGCCGACGCTCCCGCCAAATCACCACGCCGTCCGGGCGCGCGCACAGTATGGAAAGAACGCGCTCCCCGTCCAAGCGTGATGACATCAGCCACAGGCCGGGGCACATGACCCCAGGCTCTGACAGGCTGAAGCCGTCAGATGACGCGTCCCCGCCCCCCGCCCCCAGCGCCGCCGGAGTCCTCATGTACCAAGGGACTCCTGACAGCAGGGCAGGAGATGACGGGCCAGGCTGTTGACAGGAGGCCCGCCCATGCAAGCTGGTGCATGCAGACAGCAAACCGCCACCCGACGGCGCGGCGAGTGCGTCGGCGGGGCAGGAGACAGGCAGCGACCCCAGGAAATTAAGATTAAAAAAAAACCTATCTACACATGATCATCTACTATTAATATACTACAATTACAAAATACATCAAAACCATAATAAATAACCTAAGCCATAAATTATACTATACATGCACCTGAATGCCCACTATCTCAGCAACCTGTCGACTGGTAATTTACATATTTACACCAATGACATGCTATATATGCATAAACACATGTATACCCGTCCACATGTGTACAAGCACATCACAAATCATGAGACATGGCAATACCGTCTTAAAGGAGACTCAAATGCCCGAGTAGCATTTATCGGTACATAACCCCAATATAACACACTTTTAAAGCGGCGGCGCCTCATAAGGTCTTCACAGAAGCCAAACTGTATATGCATTAACATGGTGATTAATGGGTGTCCCGTCGCATGCTGGCCTTGTGTGTTTTTATCCACCTATTCACAGGTTCCTATCCACCTGAGACTGCTATTGAGGTATGATCTGGATATCCCTCTGGTCTGGGGTGTGCTTCTAAAAAGGGAATAATGGGTTGTAATGAAGTGTCGATCATCCGGACCCGGTTTTCATTGTACCGTGGAAGACCTTCCTGCAGGGGGCATATTGATAACAGCGGACGGCCCCCTTCCCCACATTTTGGTAAACCAATGTTCAAACCTTGCGTGCAGTGAATTACTGCCTCCATGATAGCGCCAGGTAGTGCGTAGCGGCAGGCAGCGTCTGGCCAACGCTGGGTGCTGTACGCAAAACCATATTTATGAAATTGAATCTGGTGAGCAACTTAAACAGCATCATGTAGCGTCCGATGTATTATTACAGGTGGCTCAGCGTATAGTGTCGGCACTCTAGCTTCCAGAGCGCCATGTATTACCTTTCGCTACCTGTCGCTCCCCCATACATTTCAATGGGAGTTAATTTTCTTCTGTTTAAGCAGTTTTTTTTTTTTTTAAATAATTGTGTCACCTCTCCTGGCCTAGAAAAAGTCATTTTTGAAGACTTTTTTGATTTTTTTGTTTTTTACGCAGATTTGTATTTACAGGTCTGGCACTAAAGTGTTAATGTCACAATGTTACAACAATGTCATTCCATGTGTTTTCGCTTGGTTACTGGAGGATATGTGTTCAAAAACAGACTTTAATCAGACAGCGTCTGGCACTTTATGCTATAGCGACCAGATTTAGAGCTCTGACGCTGTGTGTGTAGTTTTTGATAATTATGGTGTGGAGCACTGACAGTCGATCACACTGAGCGGGCGCTACCTTTCGCTCCCTGCAGCGCTGTACTGGTGTTACACCGCCCAACGTACATCACATTCATCAATGTCGGCCAGGTTACTAGAGCGACCAAGACGCTCTGTTACAGTGCCCGATACCCACACATGAGCATCTACTAGCGGTCGCTCTAGGCGCCACTATACAGGCGCTCATCTGTCGATACCCGGGGTTAGTAATAAATAAGAGGCCGATTCATTAATAGCGCCAGGTAGCGACAGATGAGCGACAGTAGCGTTATTTTCACAGCGCACGCTAGTATTCGCTGTGCTTGGCCGTTGTTCGGCTGTTGACAGCGACCCCGTGTGCGGTAATGTTGAATACGGGGTTAGGAGTCGCTGTTTGACAGGTTCCGCGCTGTATGGGAGCGCATGACAGCGAATGGCCATAGCGAACGGCTCCCAGCATATTCATTAACAAATCACGCTCAAAAAATTCTCGCGCTGTGAAATGCATGTTTAAACCCCAGAGCGCTGGCGGCGATGGGTTAAAAGTAGTTTTTTAACCCCCAAACAACCATATTTTTTGAGAGAAAAAAAACATGTTTTTCAAAACATTTTGTAATATGAATACATTAATATCAGACCTGTAATATCAATTCTGCACAAATTTTTTTTTTTTTTTTACCTTAAAAAAAATATCTAACATTGCAGAAGTGGTCACAGAATTTTTGACATTTAAAAAACATTAATAGCAATTAATTAGGAATATTTAAAGATTGCTCCATTGAAATGCATTGGAGAGCGCCAGGTAGCGAGAGATACCTGTCGCTGTTCAAGGTCGCTCGCTGGCGCTGTGGGCTGAGGCTGGAATAATGATGAATGATTCGCTATCTGGCGCTCTGTCAGTCGCTAAGCAGGATCGGCTTGATAAATGTGTGATTGCGGAGGGGAGCCGGCGTTCTCGTGGCAGTGAGCGTCATTACCGTTCGCTCACCATTCGCTACCTGGCACTATCCCTTGTTAAATAAGGGCCTAAGTAACATGTCAGATAAAAATGCTGGTTGCCTGGTACCCCTTTACTTGCAATACTCTTGTCTTGGACCAATGTGCAGACACCATGATGGCATGCTTACACTGGCTGCAGACACCATGATGGCATGCTTACACTGGCTGCAGACACCATGATGGCATGCTTACACTGGCTGCAGACACCATGATGGCATGCTTACACTGGCTGCAGACACCATGATGGCATGCTTACACTGGCTGCAGACACCATGATGGCATGCTTATACTGGCTGCAGACACCATGATGGCATGCTTACACTGGCTGCAGACACCATGATGGCATGCTTACACTGGCTGCAGACACCATGATGGCATGCTTACACTGGCTGCAGACACCATGATGGCATGCTTACACTGGCTGCAGACACCATGATGGCATGCTTACACTGGCTGCAGACACCATGATGGCATGCTTACACTGGCTGCAGACACCATGATGGCATGCTTACACTGGCTGCAGACACCATGATGGCATGCTTATACACTGATAGATGTGATAATGAACTGGGCATACATTATTATGCACATTATGTACATGCTTTGATTGCTTCTGGTTCCCAAGATTTAATCAGAAATCAAGCAGCAGCTACATATAAAAAAGTAGTAATTTTACCACTAGATGCATTGTTATGGGTCATTTGTCTGTGCCGTTAATTTAGCAGATCATATGGTATAAGGACCCTTTTCACAACTTCACACATTTTCTTTGCACATTTTGTGAATAGCTGCAAGCAGTGTTTGCTCCCAAATGCAAGAGCAATACAGTCCATAGATTTGCAACACAGGTAAGGCGCATGTATATCGCTTTACCTGTGCTCTCTATTATGGCACATGCAGATACTCATTTCCACCTTCCAGTCCATTGTCATTTCTTACCAGCGCCTGAGGCATCTACTGAAGCTTCCTCTTCTGCCAGTGGTTCCTACCACGGGGTCCTTACAGTCCATTGCACACTACTTCTTATGCTCCTATCCTTTTGTTGAAGCGACTGTCTTGGACTCTCCTCCTGCTGCAAACTCACAGTGTGATGGTGCTTTTATACAGTCAGCCAGAGGCAAGCAAGACACGTGTACCAACATTTCCCAGTTATTAGGGATCAGTTATCACTTCCCAGGGTTAAGAGTTTGTTGAATTAATTCACACATAGGGGGTAATTTACTACACGCGGTTTATGCCAGACCAGGTGCGCCATCTGGGCAGGGAGTGTGGAATTACATGTCGATCTAAGCTATTTAGCACTGGCGATTGCAGGGAACAACTAACTAACTGATATTGGCATTCTGCTTTGTCTTCACCACACTTTGCCGGTCAAAATCTGTGGTATTTACTAGCAAACAGGGTGCTCTTTGCAGCGGGCGGGCAGCAGCAGTTTGTGCCATTCTGGGGGATAAAAACTACACGCCACTAGATTCATGACCAAAAATGTGTTGCAACTGCAAAGTTTATGCAGGGCGTTCAAGTCCAGATCACCTTTAGTCTTGAAGCTATTAGGCATTAACATTAGAGAAGCAGCAAGACATAACCCATGCTAGATTATCAGGAGAAGGCAAGCAATGGCAGCCTCCTTTATATACATTCTGGCACTTGGCATTCGCAGTACTATTGTTGATCTATTATAATAATATATAAGTAAAATGTTACTTCCTGTTTAGCAGACTCAAATGTTGGGTTCAAGAACAAAAACAGACTGTTACAAGGACTTGTAACTTGTTACTTCTTATATTAATACTTTGTCCCCGCCACAGTTATAGGTCCTTCTTGTATCTCCTGTTTGGACCTTATGTGGGATTAGGGAGATCTAAGATTATGTTCCTTCTAGTGGTTATTGCTACTTGAGTATTTTGGCATTTGTTTAATCTATTAGGAAGATTGAGCCTTACACCCTGTCTACAGTGGCCAAGGCATGTCACAAAGACCAGGGATGTGTCACTGGTATTTGTGCAGAAGACCACTATTCACTACTGATTGTTTGCTAATAACAAGCTGCATGTGAGGGCAGGTACATGGTACATAGTACATTTTATCACATGCATCACCATACAAGTATGGCAAGCAGTGAAATGTTTTTATATGTTCCTGCTCAGGCAGGTGTGACAAGTATAAGGGCAGGGTAAATTAGGAGGAGATAGATAACTCTAGAATCAATATGTATTTTCCTGGTTGAGCTCCCATATTTTCATCTTAAACATTCTTTCTGTTTTGGACAACAGGGGGATATAACACCTTTATGATTGAAGCAATTAGAGACTATAGGGTCGATTCAAAGAAACATGTAACAGCTTGGATTTGGGTGCCGATCATCCTATTTTTCACGTCTGCTCGTGCGTTCGTATGAACTTGCGAGTGATTCTATAAGCAAATACGTTTCTATCCTAAAATGTACGTCCGTTCGTATGGCAGTTCGGGAATCAGACCTATGTCAGTTTCCATCCTGAATTTTCCGTTTCATTTCTCAGGTTGCAACATTGGTTTTGCCCTTTTTCCTTTTTTGTCTGGACGTAAATCCTTCTGATCTTGCGGCTGCGCACTACAAACTTACCTCATTAAAGTGCATTCTAAATATTTGGTCTTTTATTTTTCTTTATTTCATTCATTTTGTAGTAACCAACCATTAATGAATGCATTTGCATAAGTAAATCTTACTTTGTTTAATTTTTAGTTAACTTGCATTTTTTACTTGTGGATTTAATTTTAATATTTAGGCTTCAAATGGTACAACTTAAAATTTTGTGTGTGGTTACCCACACCCTCTACATACAGATTGCTCTCAAATATTAAAAAACACCCAGCAACTTCTGCATGTTATGAGCCTAGAAACAGCCAAGATGGCGGCTCAGGTATTATCGGGCAGCCTGCAAACAGAAAGGGCCTTGTGACTGTGTTGGTCTGGATTCTTTGATTTCTGACCTTGCCGTGCCCCCAGCTCTGCTGTGTCTGTGCAAAATACAGCAGTAACCCACATCCTGCACTTTATCCCGCTCTCCTCTCCTCAGTAAGTGTGATGCATCTGACCAAAGATGTGCTTAAATAATTAAACAAAGCAAAGGTAAACAACTACACCAATAAATGCAATCTAAAAATATTATTCTAGTACATCAATTTTAAAATAAATACCAAAGGACATAAGTTTCTTTAATTAACGCAAATAGATTGCAAAATAAAGGTTTACATGCAAAGGACTAATTAAGCTCCACATTAAAATGCTTTTATAAGGCATACATGAATCAGGTATGCATTGCCATACAATTTATGGCCTCGGCCATGCTGATACATGCAGTTCATTGGAGCTCAAGACGCACAGACTCCTCCACATAGCCAAAAAACCTGTTCAAGAACAGCAATCCGACTGCTAAAAGGTGTCGGCTGTGGCTTTCTTTTAAAACGTATTTAGAGGTTTGAAAACTGTTCTCTGAATCACACCTAAACACATCCAATTATCCTAAGTTTTACGTTTTGATCCTAAGTTTTAGGATTTGATCCTAAGTTTTACGTTTTGATCCTAAAATTTAGGAACGAACTTGCGATGATCGTAAGAGCATATACGCATTCGAACGTAGGCTCGTGCGAGTCGGAAATGGCCAAAAAAACAGGAAAAAATGACTAACACCCACCCAAACTTACGATTCTCGATCCGAAATCAATTAACTTTTGCTCTTTGAATCGAGGGGTATGATCTGGCAAAAAAAAAAGTTCCTTCAAAATCATTTTAGCCTTCGCCAGGCACTGCATGTGTGTCTGCAGGTCAATGATTTCCACAACAATCTATTGCTCAGCCTTGCATACTATCCTATTAAGAGCAAGCTTGGCCTGGAAATGTTACAGTTCCTGGTACTAAAGTTCATGTCAGTTTTACTGACATTTAGGTAAAGGTTGTGCTTCAGATACCAGTTTTCTAAGGATTTGTATCACTTGTGGGTACTGTAGGTCATTTTCTCATGTGTCGGTCTACAATATCTGCATCTTCTGTATTTTAGCTATAGTGGTGTAGTTTGTGACCATGCAGTCATGTTTGTGCTGTATATGGTTTACAAAAGTGATCTCAGAACACAGCCCTGAGGTGCTGCAGTACTTATGGTGAGTGCGGAGGAGACATAATTATCCACACAGGTAGCTTGTGGTCTGATATAAAGTTAAGTATCAAACTGAGTTTTGTGTTGGATAATTGTGTTAAAATCAGCATTGTAATGTCATTTTCCCTACCATTATCCGGGTGAGCAATCATTGTGTGAAGTATGTTGGCAATAGCATTAGCAGTGATGAGACCTCCTCAGTGGGTCACATCAGAAGACAATATTGAACTGGCCATAAAAATGCCTCACATTTAAATGAAAAATATTTTTGTTTATCATCTACTCTTGGGTTTTAAAAATGAACAGCCCCAGTAATATCCAAAGGTTTTTGTGAAGGAAGGAGAGTGTGAAGGATCCACTTTACATTTTGCCTGAAGCTCTTTTGCTTTTAGGTATGCTTCTGCTGTCAAAAATCTCCTTAAACTGATTTTGTTAAGCAATATATTCAAATATTCTTTTTTTACTATTTTAAAAAAAAACAGACTTTGAATCACTGTTCTCATAATCTACAAATTTCATATTCTTAACTCCAAATGTACATTCTGTATATAGGGCTATAATGAATTTCACTATTCAAAGGCCAGAGGAGAAATAACCATACAAGATCTTTTTAGCATTTTAATTATTTATTTACTTTTATGATGATTTCAATCTGACAGCAACTCCAGTACAGCTGTGGTAACTAAACAATACAAGTATACAAAATGTAAAATGAATAATTTAAAACACACATAACAAGTGTTATTCTGTGTGAAGTTATTTTACAAAGATGACACTTTGACACATTTATCATTCAGCTCTTACGACTGTTGTATAGTCTTGGAGAAGTCTTGGAATGTAGTATTCTTTATCTTTCTGGTAATCATAAGGAGGTGGCGGTGGAATGTATGAATTATGCATTAATAATTTAGAGGTAAGCAGCACTGAGCAGTCCAGTTTTTATAAACCACCACCCCACACCATGAAAGGAGGGGGATAAACACACAAAAATGCACAAATTAAAATGATGTATATGTAGCCAAGAGTAGTTCTTTACCAAATTTGATCTGTCATTATTAGATCTTGGCTGGTTTATAATTTGTAATAACCATATGGATTTTTAGGAACCCCTGTGTTACCCATTGTATATTCATACAATACAAGGTGTCAAAGTGTTTGCTATGCCAAATAGAAAAAATGTTACACCTACTTACTTTCAATCCCATGGAGCGCCACAGCTGAGAGAACCCCCAGTGCACATTCGAGCATCCACTGCTGATAGCTTAAGGTAACAGCACTGGATGCTGAGGTGGATTACACCCTTCTGATGGTCAACATAGGAATACACACCACGGCCTGTCAGAGAGCATGTTGTTTACCACTGGGGGCTGTAGACCTAAAGTTAGACTACTTAGACGACAAGTCCTTTTCTGATGACATTTCATAAGACTCCAGGGGTTGGGTAGAACAAGAGGGGTCTGTTTACCTTACCACCACTCCTGCACCTCTGATTAGTCTACCACAGTATTTGTTTCCTGTTTCTGTCTGGTGGGTGGCCATGGCCTGTGCATGACTGGCTCCCATTGAAAACATGGTTGCCTTTATACAGAGAAGTTTCTGGATCATGGAAGCCCCCACTGCTTTCAGTGGGAGCCAATCATACACATGCGATGCCCATCCACCATACGGAATCAGGTAGCACAGCTACCATCTTATGGGGCTGTGGAAGGCAGCATGGGAGAGGTGGTAAGGTAAGCAATTCCTCTAGTCCTCTCTTGGACTGCCTGCCCCGGAGTCTTAGCGGGCCCCCCACTGAACTTGTGAAATATATTAGGGCAAAACCCCTGCCGATATTCCATTCTTAGGGTGTAGAACTGGAATGGAGTTTTTTTATCTGCTGAATTGTCTTGGTACACTGTTTTTTTTTTTTTTTTGCTGTAAGATGGCAAGCGATCAGTCATTGCAAAGGATTGGCAATTACATCTATCACTCACAACAGCAGACAAGCAGAGGTGGGACTTCCTGCTAAGGAGGAAGCACTTACTTCATTATCGGAGCAATTCACTGGATGAAATTTTTTTTTTTTAAGCCTGTAGGATCAATGGATGCCAGAAATGATACCGCAGCTTTCATTGCTGCTACACACATCACCTTCTATAGTACATTCTGTAT
Organism: Gastrophryne carolinensis; assembly: GCA_027917425.1. Lineage (NCBI taxonomy): Eukaryota > Metazoa > Chordata > Amphibia > Anura > Microhylidae > Gastrophryne > Gastrophryne carolinensis. The sequence goes on from CM051235.1 coordinate 112,687,911, forward strand.
ACATGGCTAGTAACATAGTAACATAGTATGTAAGGCTAAATAAAGACTTTATTCCATCCAGTTCAGCCTGTTTAACTCCTTCCAGTGGTCTAGTAGCCATAGCTGGAAATGTTATTACATGCCAGGAAGGCATCAAGGCCACTTTTGAACATTTTTACTGTATCCTTCATAACTACCTCCTCTAGCAGCGAGTTCCATAGTCTCACTGCTCTTACAGAGAAGAATCTCCTCCTATGTCGGTGGAGAAAGCACCTTTCCTCTAACCTTAGTGGATGCCCTCGGGTTATAGTTACACTCCGAGGTATAAATAGATTGTGGGACAGATCTTTGTATTGACCACGAATATATTTATACATAGTTATTAGATCACCCCTCAATCGTCTTTTTTCTAAACTAAATAAACCTAACTTTGACAATCTTTCAGGGTACTCTAGTCCCCGCACTCCTTTTATTAACTTTGTTAACCTTCTTTGAACACGCTCCAGTTCTGATATGTCCTTCTTAAGCACAGGTGCCCAGAACTGTACACAGTACTCCATATGGGGTCTGACCAGTGACTTGTACAGGGGTAAAATGATGCTCTGGTCATGAGCACCTATGCCCCTCCTGATGCACCCCATGATCCTATTTGCTTTGGCAGCAGCTACCTGGCATTGATTACTACAGTTGAGCTTATTGTCAACTAAAACCCCTAGGTCCTTTTCCATTGTGGTTTTATCAAGTGTTTGTTTATTTAGTGTGTAATCATGATACAGCTTTCTCCGTCCCATGTGCATAACCTTACATTTATCTGTGTTAAACTTCATTTGCCATTTAACTGTCCATGCTTCCAATTTATCTAAATCTGTTTGTAGCTGCCTGCTGTCCTCTTTTGTTTTAATTACGTTGCACAGCTTAGTATCATCTGCAAAGATTGAGGCTTTACTGTTTAATCCATACCCAATGTCATTTATATATATATTGAAGATAATTGGTCCCAGAACTGGCCCTTGTGGTACTCCACTAGTAACAGTGACCCAATCTGAGTGTGTACCATTGATAATCACCCTCTGCTTCCGATCAGTAAGCCAATTTCCCACCCATCTGCACACGTTTTCCCCTAGTCCAAGCATTCTCATCTTTTGTACCAGCATTTTATGTGGCACAGTATCAAATGCTTTAGAAAAGTCAAGATATATGATATCTAATGACTCCCCCTGATCCAATCTTGAACTTACCTCCTCATAAAAGCTGATTAGGTTTGTCTGGCAGGAGCGATTTCTCATAAATCCATGCTGATATGGAGTAATAAGGTCATTTTCCCCAAGGTGCTCCAGGATAGTATCCCTTAAGAAACCTTCAAACAGCTTGCCCACCACAGATGTTAAGCTTACCGGTCTGTAGTTCCCAGGTTCCCCCCAGATCCCTTTTTGAATATTGGTACCAAATTTGCCAAGGGCCAATCCCACGGAATAGACCCTGTACTTATTGAGTCCACAAATATTAGAAATAATGGCTTGTCTATTACTGTACATAACTCCCTTAAAACACGAGGATGTATGTCACCTGGTCCCGGTGATTTATCGATTTTTATCTGCTTGAGACGGTTCTGGACTTCTTCCTTGGTTAGACCAGTGACATTTAATGGTGGATTTCGGTTATTCCCCTGCATTTCACTCGGCATGTCACATTCTTTTGTGAATATAGAAGCAAAGAAGTTGTTTATCATTTCCCTCTATAGGTGTCTCCTCCTTGCTTTTCAAGGGGCCCACACCCTCAGGTTTGTACCTTTTATGGTTTATGTAGATAAAGAATAATTTGGGGTTAGTTTTACTCTCTTTTGCGACCAGTCTTTCTGTCTCCAGCTTAGCTGCCCTTATCTGTTGTTTACATTGTTTATTTTCTTCTTTATAATTTTTTAACGCTTCCGCTGTCCCTTCCTGCTTTAAACGTTTAAATGCCTTTTTTTTTGTTGTTTATTGCCCCCTTAACCTTTTTGTTTAGCCACATCGGTTTACATGTGTGTCTAATAGTTTTATTCCTGTAAGGTATATATCTGTCACAATGAAAATTAAGGATTCCTTTGAAAGTATCCCATTTAGTGTCAATGCTTTTGTTTTTAAGGACATTTTCCCAGTTAATGCAGTTTAGGGCATCTCTAAGTTAGTCAAACTTTGCCTTTTTGAAGTTTTTTTGTTTTTGTGGCTCCTTGATAAGGCACCCTAGTGACTGCTAAGTGGAAATTAATGATATTCTGATCACTGCTTCCAAGGTGTCCCCCAACCTGTACCTTTACTACTTTGTCTGGTACATTGGTTAGTATTAGGTCCAATATGGCTTTCCCCCTTGTTGGAGCTTGTACTTGTTGGGAAAGGTAGCCATCTTTTGTTTTAGATAAAAAACTATTACTTTTATGCGATACACATGTTTCAGCATCCCAGTCTATATCTGGGTAGTTAAAGTCCCCCATAATCACTACCTCATTTAGTTTAGCGGCTATATCTATTTGCCTTAGCATCATATTTTCTATGGATTCAGATATATCTGGAGGTTAGTAGCAAACCCCCATCAGTATTTTATTTTTGTTTCTCCCCCCATGTATTTCTACCCATACAGACTCCACATGGTCATTCCCCTCACATATATCCTCCCGCAGAGCGGGTTGTAGAGAGGATTTTACAATTAAGCAGACTCCACCCCCTTTGCGTTTGTTACGGTCCCTCCTAAAAACACAGTAGCCCTGTAGATTTACTGCCCAGTCATAGCTTTCATCCAGCCAGGTCTCTGTTACCCCCACTATGTCATATTGCTCTTCTGTTATTATCAATTCTAGTTCATCCATTTTATTAGTCAAGCTTCTAGCATTTGTAAGCATGCATTTCAAATGCTTATGATAATTTTGATAATTTTGTATATTGCCCTTTTTCCTCCTAGATGTGCTAAACCCTCCCCCCTCTCCACCCCCCCAGTTTCATGGCTACACCCACTGTCACTTTCTTTCCTAACTTCCCCTTTGTAACTGCTATTACCCTCCCCCCAGTGCTTAGTTTAAACACTCCTCCAACCTTTTAGCCATCCTCTCCCCCAGAACAGATGCACCCTCCCCATTGAGGTGCAACCCATCCCTGCCAAAGAACCTGTAGCCCACTGTGAAGTCGGCCCAGTTCTCTAAGAACCCAAACCCCTCCTTTTTACTCCAATTTTTGAGCCACCTGTTTACCCCTCTAATCTCCTGCTGCCTCTCTGGTGTGGCTCTTGGTACTGGTAGTATTTCTGAGAATACTACAGTTGAGGTCCTTGCCTTAAGCTTACTGCCTAAGTCCCTGAAATCATTTTTAAGGACCTTCCACCTACTTCTTCCTATGTCATTTGTGCCAATATGCACCATGACCGCTGGGTTCACGCCAGCCCCTCCCAATAATCTGTCAGTCCGCTCCGCTACATGCCGTACTCTTGCCCCAGGAAGGCAGCACACTGTTCGGCAATCCCGGTCTTTGTGACAGATTGCCCTGTCTGTTCCCCTAATAATAGAGTCACCCACTACCAGCACCTGTCTTGCCTGCCCTGTTCTCCCATTTCCCCTCCCTTTCTTACTGGAGCCGACAGATGTGTCTTGCTGCAGCTGTGCCATCCCTGAGCTAACATCCTCCTCATCTGCCAACTGGGCAAACTTGTTTGGAGGTGCCTGTTCAGGGCTAGCCTCCCTATAACTTTTACCCCTACCCCGCCTTCTAACTGTTATCCAGCTAGCTGCCTCATTTTCCTGCTTTTCCTCTCCTCCCATACTACCACCCTCCCCCTCTCCTGACCCATGTAGTGCCAGATCAGTGAGATCCAGACTCTTTTGCATGACAACAATGTCTCTCAGTGTTGCCAATCGCTTATTTAGATCGTGAATGATGGCTTCCAAATCAGCAATTTGCAGACATCCGTGGCATACATATCCACCATCGACCGATTGATCAAAAAGTGCATACATAGCACAAGATGTACACTGAACAGCATTGTTAGGCATGGAACCCATTGTATCAGTTTGTTGAAACACTGAGTGAAGAATTTGCAACACTTAAAATAACAATCTGAAATCAAAGGTAGATACTTACAGCTTCAGCACTTCTGCTTGTAACTTCTGCTTTTAACTCCTGCTTTAACTCACCACTTACCAAGCAGCCACTTACAGAGTCAGCCTCCAGGAGCAAGCTCCACGAGCTGTACAATGGCTTATAACACACCTGCTTCAATTTGGCCTCAATTAGGCCTCAGCAGGAATCCAGGAGAGAGAAAGTGAAAAAAAAAACTTTTTTTTCTTTGTTTAAATTTGTGCCAGCATTAACACACTGATTCACAAAAATAAAACAACTACAGTTTGTTATATTTTACTTACCAAATGAGCCCAGTTTCCCAAAGCTTACCACAGGAGATCCTGCTTTAACTCACCACTTACCAAGCAGCCACTTACAGAGTCAGCCTCCAGGAGCTACTGTATCTTATCTTTAGAGTATAATAGACCCAAATGAGTAGAGATAAAATAAATTGATCTCTTGGACCTGGTCGGACCACCAGGCATCACCACCCACCCAGCCCACTTCCACCTAATCTGTACATCAATTCAGGCTGCTGCTGACTGACAGTACTCTCAGTTAAAACTATACACGCACACACTGTATAGGATGAGTTACTATATATACATTTATATATATAAAATATATAAAAGTTGAATTTCTTCAGTCAAAAGATACACGCTCTCAGTGTGAAAGAGCATATGTAAACCACTAACCTATACAAATCATTGTGATAATAACTACAGTATAACAAGTCAAATAAATCAAGTGCTTTTGTGATATGATTATAGAAAGTGAAAAAATAATGACAGACCTGGCGGGTAATCCAATGTATACTACAGATCCCATCTGCTTCCTCAGGGAGTAGAATGTACCCTTTGTACATTGCTTCATTTATGGCTCTGTATTATACATTACTTCTTTATTGGTGACTAAGGAATACAGGCTTATACTACATCCTGGATATGCACCTGTCATCTTCATTGCAAGGTAATAGGAACATACAATCTCCACAATCCCGCCAACCGAGCGGTACTTCTCTGATTTTCAGAAATGTGTGCATGGATCTAACCTAAGTGGGCAGCCAGGTCATGCAGCTTAATATATCTAATCATTTGAAGGAGTTTATTATGCAATCATTATTACAGTTATTTTGCTACTTGAATTATCCCGCTGATTAATAATGTTTGTTTTGGGTTAATGTGTTAGGGATAGGTTTCTGTAGTCCTGAAATGCAGACGTGGTAGCTAAATACTGTAAGCATATTCTAGGCTCCCTTTTATGGTTATATAAGGATGTCCAACATGCATATTATTAGAAAATAATGTACTGAGTGCATCCAGGTTCCGTCCCCTGCAAACTCTGGTTTCACTTACCTCTCCCAATGAAATCCGGCCCCACGGGTCCCCCCTGATTTTCTGGCCACCCATGTCATCCTGGAACACTTGAGAGCTGGGAGAGATTTCACTGGAGAATCGCGACAGAGATAGGTGAAACCAGGTTTTCCAGGATTGGAGGTATGCATGGGGGGCTCTGGATGGCCCCCACAGCACAGTACCTTTTGCAAAATGGGTGTTGGGCTGCTTTATGTGAGAGATTAACTTTTACAAGCAAGTAACAAAGTTCTTTACACTATACTAAATAGCCTCCAAGTCTCTAAGTCCATGTATTCAAAGATGACCAAAACCTGGCACCAGAGTCTAAAAGACATGATGGATTAAAACCTTTCTAATCTGGAGGCCTTCTAGGGTTTTCCTGAAGACATATCAAATTAGAGGATTTTTATCCTCTTTAAATAATGATAATGTTTACAATCTGCTTATTCCTGCTACCAATAGAATCTCTCCAAAGGAACATGAGAAAAGTAAAGCAGGCTGATAGCAACACAATATGGCAGTTAAAGGTAATGGGGCTGATGATATTTTCATAGGAAACAAGCAAAATGCTGGAACTGCATAATCAGATTCTAAATAGGTTTTTGCTATCATAAAATATAGAAAAACAAGAATACATTAAAATTGACTTAATGTATTTGCATTTTCTTTTTATTTATAGTAGGTGAAAAGCATTTTTTCTTTAGTTTTTTTTTTCATTTCCATATGCACAGTACATGAAAGAAATCTAAATGCTAAAAAGGCACTTTGCATGTAATGTTTTTTTTCTATTTATATCTTACCATTTTGGCACTGTAAAGCTATTGTTAAGGCAGACTTACCCTATAATATGTGGTGTAGGGGAATATGTGCAATTTAAGGATTGTTTTGTGGCATGAAAAGTATGCGCAAATGTGTTTTTTTCATGCACCATTTTCCTCCAGGACAAAGCAGGAGAAAAATGCCGGCTTCACTAACTGACATGCTTATTTTATTTTTTAAACACATGCTCGCAATAGCCTGCATATTTTTTATGAATGAAAGTATCATCTGCAAGTTACTTTTCAGCATTTTTAACAATTTACATAACATTTTTTGTATAAAACAATTGGGTAAATAGTTTTGAAAAGTTGCCAAATATTATATTGTTTCAAGCTAATAAAACCAAAAAGGTGGACATTTGGCCACAAATGTTTTAGTAGCTAGTAGTAGTTAGTAGCTCAATTATTACGCACTAACATACTAAATAAACAAGGCAGTGAGAGAGGGGTATAGAGAACATCTGGGACCAAACACTGGGAAACACAACACTGTAGGTCAACAGGAATCAAGACATCACCAAATAAAACACTACACATTAAAACAAGGAGAACACAGGCGCCACAGGGAATCCACTACAGACTGGAGAATAGACTACAGAGCTAGAGAGACAAATCTGCCACTGCAAAACAGTAAAGATGAGGGGGATGGGGGAGAAACATGGGGGCCATGGGGACCAGTGACTGCCTTAGTCTGCACAATGTACACAGAGCTTGGCCATTGGCGCATAAAAATAGCTGAATTTCATTTACAATGCGCAAGTTTGCGCATGAATAGGGAACTTGTGCCGCATGAATACATGCGGAAGAACTTGGTCATGGTTTTGGTGTTCTTGGAGCACCCCCATGAATTGATCCTATAGTTATTAATTAATTCTACCTATACATGTTTGTATAAATGTTCATTTTATTCTGAAATGAGTAATACTGGATTAAGTGACAGTGTATAATCTTTTGGGTCATAATGTGCCCCCTACCTTGTACAGATTTACGTTAAGAGTACGAGTTCTAATGCAAAATTTTCATTATTACATATTATTACAATATTACAATCCATTTAAACTTGCTTGATAGTGAGAGGAGGAGTTACCCCAAAAATTCCAGCCAAGCTTATGATTTTCTCTTACTGATAGGCATAAAATTGAGAAGTGACAGATTTTGTAAAGTACAGTCCTAGTTTTTACTGCAGATTGGTGCTTAACCCTCAGTACTCTCCTGATGGGTAAAAACATATACATACGTCAGAAGACTTACAATAATATAAATTCAAGTATAAGATGACTCAGGGGACAGGCTGTTAGAGTTATATATAGTTATATGTAGGTATAGTTACAGTCATGGTCGTAAATGTTGGCACTCCTGAACTTATTCTAGAAAATGAAGTATTTCTCACAGAAAAGGATTGCAGTAACACATGTTGTGCAATACACATGTTTATTCCCTTTGTGTGTATTGGAACTAAACCAAAAAAGGGAGGAAAAAGCTAATTGGACATAATGTCACTCCAAACTCTGATAATGGGCTGGACAAAATTATTGCCCCATCCCACTTAATATTTGGTTGCACACCCTTTGGAAAAAATAACTAAATTCACTCTCTTTCTATAACCATCAATAAGCTTCTTACACCTCTCAAGCGGAATGTTGGACCAGAATTTTGGAAGGGCACCTTTTCCCAACAGCTCTCCACAGGTGTATAGTGGGTTTTAGATCTGGACTCGTTGCTGGTCACTTCAGAACTCTCCAGCGCTTGGTTGCCATCCATTTCTGAGTGCTTTTTGACGTATGTTTGGGATCATTGTCCTGTTTGAAGACCCAAGATCTGTACATGGCCTGTACATTGCGACCCAAAATCTGTTGTTATTTCATGATGCCTTGCACACATTCAAGGCACCCAGTGCCAGAGGCAGCAAAACAACCCCAAAACATCATTGAACCTCCTTTTCTTTGTAGGCTTCATTCCATTTTTGTAAAACAGTAGAATGATGTGCTTTACCAAAAAGCTCTATCTCATCTGCCCACAAGACAGGATTTTGGCTTACTCAAGTGCACTTTGGCAAAATGTAGTCTTGCTTTTTGATGTCTCTGTGTCAGCAGTGAGGTCCTCCTGGGTCTTCTGCCATAGCGTTTTATTTCATTTAAATGTCGACAAATAGTTTGCGCCACTGATGCTCCCTGAACCTGCAGGACAGCTTGAATATCTTTGGAATTTGTTTGGAGCTGCTTATCCACCATCCAGACTATCCGGACATTGACACCTTTCATCAATTCTTCTCTTCCGTCCACGCCCAGGGAGATTAGCTACAGTGACATGGGTTGCAAACTTCTTGGTAATGTTGCGCACTGTGGACAAAGGCAAATTTAGATCTCTGGAGATAGACTTGTAACCTTGAGATTGTTGATATTTTTCCACAATTTTGATTCTCAAGTCCTCAGACAGTTCTCTTCTCCTCTTTCTGTTGTCCATGCTTAGTGTGGCACAGACACACAATGCAAAGACTATAGTCGCTACCTGGCGCTATACGTTCATAAATAAGGGCCTAAGTGAACTTCTCTCCTTTTCATCTGCTTTCAGGTGTGATTTTATTATATTGCCCACACCTGTTACTTGCCCCAGGTGAGTTTAAAGGAGCATTAAATTCTTGAAATAATCCTATTTATCCATAATTTTGAAAGGGTTGGCAATATTTTTTTATATATTTACATAATCTGTGTGAGGGGGATAGACAGAGTTTTCCTTTGATATATTGGTATCAAGAACTATATAAAATTGCCAGTCATTTTGTCCAGCCCATTTTTGGTGTTTGGTGTGACATTATGTCTAATTTACTTTTTTTCCTCCCTTTTTTGTTTTAGTTCTAATACACACAAAGTGAATAAGCATGTGTATAGCAAAACGTGTGTTGCTGCAATCCTTTTCTGTGAGAAATTTCAGGGGAGCCAACATTTATGGCTATGACTGTATAGTCTAATAAAGCTTTCCTAATATCTGTTCAGGGAGTTGTGCAAGGACCTATGTGTATACAGAGACACAATCCTTTCTTTTAACTATTTAAATGACAAGTACCTTAAATACACATGGTCGCTTCTCCTACTGTTAAATGCCAACCACGTAAATTTCATTTCCCTGACATTTCCCCTTTTTATGGCCAAAAAAAAGACACTCACCTGGGATCTCTTTTTCCCACTAAAAATATGTGCCATCACATTAGAGTCCCCCCCACTCCCTATTCTTACCCCTTAGTCCCTATAATAATTATCTATGCGTGAACATATGCCTCTTTCTTTTCTTTCTTTTCTTATTGGTCTAGGCCCCAAGATATTCCTGATGAATTCAGATATTTACTCTGCATTGTGGTTCTAAAATAATAGATTTGTCTTAATTGATAATCACCACTATTACAACCATTATTGTTTCACATACATTTTTTATTTCTGCTGGTGCCAATGCAGATGTGAACATCCACATGTAGACTTGTGTATATGTATTGCTACAAACAAATACAAATTTTGGAAACAGGAAGAGGGAACTGTATTAGGGTATGCACAGACTATATCTGCACACAGTGGCAGACTGGCAATTCGGATCACAGGGTGACAGTGGTGGTGCTACTTTTTGGACAGCTGCACCAGGCATAGCCCATGCCTGCACTTATAGGTCTGCTGGATGTAATTTCTTGCTAAAATACGGCATGGTACAAGTGATCTTGATTGGCTTTCTGACATGTGGAGCATGACTATCTCGCATGTGTTCCCTGAATAAAGCGTGTGGGTTGGCTTTCTCACAGAGCCAAGTTTTTTCTGTCTTTTTCCGACCCCTAAATCTTCAGAATGGCTATTTTTTGCAGGTAGCAAATCACACCCAAAGTGAACTTTGCTTCACCCAATAATATGGATTACCCCCAATGTATGACACGCTGTCTCAATCTATCAAGACATACAAATTAGAAAAAGTAAAGCCTTTTTTATTTTTATCACCTTGTGCTGATAATGCTTTACTTAAAATTGAAAAATTGCTACCAGCCATTTAAGCTAAATTGGTTGTATTTAGTAACAGATTTAAAATTGCCTTTAATGAGTTGATAACCTCATTTTGTTTTAAACACATTTTCCCAGAATTCTGCTTCATGCAGGTGTCCTTATATTATTGTAAATTACTATGATTTGCATAGATTACTGCCAGTCTTAGGTGTTTCTATGAGAATATAACATAAAAATAGCACACGTATTACCAGTCTAGTTTATAGAATATGAGTCACTAGAAACAGATTACCAAAACACTCCCATACTTTTAAACTAAACTCCTAATTCACCCAGAACACACCTTGAGTTCTTACAGAATGTAAAAAGAAACTTTAAACAAAACACAGCATTGTGACAATCACTTAAAGGAGCACTATCATGAAACAATGGCACATTGATAAAAATCCATATAAATATGGTGGATGTCACGATAATGGGTCACATATACACCCAGCGTCAAGATATATCCAGCCAGGCTGGCTTTTTTTTTTAATCGAAGGAAGGAGAACCAGGGATGACAGGCTCTGTCACTCCTGATACACTCCGAAATTTGTAACCCTTTTATTTTATTCCTAGCAGGAAATGAAAACTACAAGTTTGGCAGGAGTTTTATTCAGTTTGGGTGACCCATCCTCTCATTAGCGTTGTGTTTATATGGTTTTTTAATATTACACAATTTCATGATACAGCTCTTTAATAGAATACAGTGGAAAAGTAGCATAGCTCATGGAACTCTAGAGTCCCTTGGAATTGATTTTAGGTGGCCGTTAGAGCAGCTGCCAAGTAGCCTTTGGCTCTACCACCAGACAGCCTCTCTCTTTTAACTCAACTGAAAATACCCCATAAATGGAATGTCCCTGTCTAGGTTCATCAAAAAACCCTTCCAGACCACAGATTCTATACAATGTAGTCCTGAGGACTGAGTCTGTCAGGTTGCGGTACCATTGGCTCCGATTCTGACCAGCCACAGTACATGTCCCTGCTGCCAATCAGACGATGCATTACATGAATGTCCAACCCTGATATGTTATAATTTGTGGAAACTCTGATGTGTACCAAAAACTGCTCCCTTAGCCTTAAAGCTAAGCTAAGGATAATCTTTCTGGAAGTAATCCCTCGAAGAATTCTAAGGTTGCAAAGGGTTTCCCTAAAAAAAAGTATAAAAAGCTGAATAAAAAACATGTTTTCCTAAAATATCAATGTGCAAACAAGAAAATCCAAGCTAAATCTGAAAGCGCAAGCTCCCCCGAGCAGAAAAATACCCAACATGCATAGGTACTATTAACCCTTTTAATTTGAAGTTTTGTCACCCTCTGTTGACAGGTCTTTTTCCCCCATTTTGCGCCATGTTTAACCATGATTTTTGCTGGAATTTCCAGGAAAATTATATATATATATTTTTTGCAGCAGAGTTTAGGCTTTAACATGAAATGTCTTGTTTTATTATATTAATAAATATTTTTTAGACAATTGTCTCCTTTATTTTAAATAAAACATTTGTTTTATTAATGAAAGCCATATTGCATGTGAAAGCCCCATTTCTCCCGATTACAACGGTACCACATATGTATCGGTAGCCCCCCATTCTTGCCCAGGAGACCCCCAAACTGAAAAGAGCACTCTATAACATTTACAAATAAAATACAACTACTATCCACACTATAAAAATAAGAGGTTAATTTAAAAAAAAATTACATAGGGTCCCTCTCCCTGGGGGGGGGGGGGGGGAGACCCCATTTTTTTTAATTTTAAGGGTTAAATAACCAGCCCGGGACCATCTATGGGGGCTTGTAGGAACAGGGCGCAGGGGCCAGCTTTGGTCGCCTCTGCGCCTTGCAGGCTACAAGCCCACATAGCCACGGGCCGGGCTCTTCTGCCCCCCTTTGCTTTGGAGAGGCAGGTAATTGGGGTGCTGGGGGTTAATGGCAAGTCACCCGCTAGCTGCAGGTGACTTGCTAGCCCCCAGCCTGAACTGGTATAGGGGTCTCATGGATCCCTTACCAGTTCACAAAGGGTTAAGTGTAAAAAAAACACACAGACACAAAAAGAAAAAATATTTTATTTATTTATTCTCACCTCCCATCCATCCCCGGGCCACTGTGTCCCACGCTGATCACTCTGGCTTCTGCTCTCCTGCTGCTGCTGGAAGCCTTTTATAGCTGCTGGGCAACAGAGCATAAGGGGTTAATTAAAATAAAAATGACATAGGGCCCCCCTCCCAGGGGGAGACCCCATTTTTTTTTAATTTTAAGGGTTAAAAACCCTTAAGAAAAAAGAAAAAACATGGAGTCCCCCGTACCCAAAATAACCAGCCCGGGACCAGCTATAGGAACAGGGCGCAGGGGCCAGCTTTTGTGGCCCCTGGCCCTGCAGGCTACAAGCCCACATAGCCTATGGCCAGGGCTCTTCTGCCCCCCCATGGGCTTTGGGGAGTCAGGTAATTGGGGTCCCGGGGGTTAATGGCAAGTCACCTGCTAGCTGCAGGTGACTTGCCAGCCCCCAGACTTGTGAACTGGTATAGGGATCTCATGGATCCCTTACCAGTTCACAAAGGGTTAAATGTAAAAAATAAAGACACAGGCACATAATAAAATGACATTTATTTTTTTATTTTTACTTACCTTACGTAGCTGAGACTCACGTAGCTGGCACTAAAAGGGTTAAGGCCAGTTGTGGGTCGTGTCTAACGAAAGCAGTTTTTTTTTGTGCTCATGTGAAATAGTTTGCAATATAGAAGCAGTTTTCTGTGACATGGGATCAGTTCAGTGCCAGGGGTTAAAATACCCACGTTGGAGTAAAAGGTAAAATGTAGAAATCTGAATTTACCAGAAGCTGGTACCATTTTTAAAATGATGCTGCGGATTGTTCTGAACAGATTTGGGTCTGAACCATATATCGTAATGAAATCTGATTATATTATTTATTTTAAACTATTATAACAAGTTGGCTACCAAATCTGTTCAGACCGAAAATAAATGTCGTAATAAAATGTGTTTATTTATGACAATTTTTTTTTGTTAAATTAGTTCAGCCAAATCAGAGGAATCAGCATCATTTTTGATTTCGCTTGTCCCATTTGGATTCTTGGGACACAGTAGCTGGTCAGAGTGTTATTTTTTGCACAAGCCATAAGTGGGCTACAGATAGTATTATAGACCTTAAAGTCTTCAAAAATAAAGTTTTTTTTATTTTAGGCTTTAAAGAGGCACTATAGTCACCTTCCTATGCTGTTGCATGGCAGCAAACGACAACCAATCCTCTCACCACCAGTTTACCAACGTAACTCACCTCTCCTGGGTTCTGACCCACTGGTGACCAATTGCTGTCCCTGGTGAGGGCCATATCAATTGCCCACTGGTAGTCACGTGAGTAGGTACATTTTCAGGGAACTGATTTTGAGTTTGGGGGGGGGGCAATCACCAATCGGACCCTGAAGGGTGTGAGACACATTTGGTTAATCTATGACTTTAACATGAGTTAGTGAAAAAGGCTCAGGGCATTGGAGCTATGATTAACAAAAGGTGAGTATAAACTTTTTTTAATCTTGGCTGGACAAGCCATTTAAAGGGTTTGTTTAGGCTTATAAAAAATCTATAATTACCTTTGTACTCACATGTTAGATCCCCTACAATCTGTCCATATATGCATTGTCCTGATGACTGGTCATTTGGTGCGCCCCCTACTCCTCCATGATGAAACAGGAGCATATACCAAAGTTACTTTGGAAATTGAGACCTTAAGACTTCAATAGATAGAGCCTATGGGTGGTAAGGTAATTAGTTTTTTATTGTAATTGTTTTAATTAGCTTTCATAAAGCATTTAAAACATGTAGTTTATATACTAGCTTACTTGGTTATTAGATTTCATATACTGGTTGTATTTTTCCCAGAATAAAACTTTAAGAATAAAAACAAATTAACCTTTAAAAATATAGAAATTTGTCTGTGCAGACCAATATTTTAGGAACTTGCTATTTTTCTATCCATCTCTTACTTGGACATAAGACATAATGACTTATTATCTAAAAAGAAATCTGCCAGAAATTGACAGGTTACCCTTTTGAAGGAACCCTAAAGTCTCAAGGATTAAACTTTAGAGCTGAAAGTTGTATTTTTCACAGTCTGGTTTCAGCCAGCTTCTAGGACCTGTAAAGTTTGCCGTTTCATTTATATTACTACAGCTGACAGTTATTCTATACTTTTACAATAATTTCTTACTATTTCAGAAAATGTTAGTTATCGTCCAACAATTTTGCTCTGCAGCCTGTCTTTTAGGGATCCATAGTATTTTCCCAAGGGTTTTGTGTTTTGTACCAGGGGTCTTTGTGTGAAAAAATATCACCAGAGGTGAAACTGAGAAACAGCCCCTTTGGCTTTAATGTACAAAACTTTACTTAAAGCAGCAGTATTGTGAAATAATGGTCCAATAATAAAAATACACATAAATATGTTAGGTGGCAAGAAGAGGGGTTATTTAAACACCCGGCATCTTAAAATCCCAGCCAAGGATGTCTACTTTTAATGCTGGCAGGAAGAATGATTAAGTATTTTGAATTTACCATTCTTCCTTGGGAAAACTGCTTGACTACAGTAGCATCTTATTGTCATTGCATCTTTCTAATGCTTGTACCACTCACCAAAATTTTGTACGATTTGCTGTGAATTTGCTTTTTTAATTTGTGGCTTGCTGTTCAGCCTTTCAAAAGCACCCAGAGTATTCCCTGAAATTTGGGATACAATCATGGCCATTCTCAGAAGCCAGCATCTTTGTTATCTCTAAATTGTGGAGAGCTGGATGCTGATAGAAGCAGAAATCACAAGTGTCGATAGTATACTGTCAAGTTATCTAAGGTTTCATCCAGATCAGTCACTTTTCTGGAGATGGAATTTTTCAAGGTTTGGACATTAACATGAACCAATCTATGTTTTTCCTTCCAGAAGAAAGATCAGTCATTTTTTTCTTTCAATCTGGTGGAGTTATCCTCATAATTTTGAATCTTTCTGGAGAGGCTGAGTTTGGCAAGGCAGTCCGAGATTTTCTCATTTAGCACAAAATAAAGTAAAGTAAAAATAGTTATGTACAATTTAAAATTCTAAGTCCCCCGGGTCATGCAAAGAGGTAGTTCTGCAAATGAGATTATTTTTAATAGGGTAGATTTTTTAACAGCCTTTCTGTAATCGAAACATATTCAGAGAAGCCAATTTATAATGGATTGCAATTTTTCATAAGCTCCTGTTATTTAACAACTTCTAAAATAAAATATCTACCCTATAAAAAATATTTTGCATCTCACCTGTACAACTGTCCCATCACATTTGCAGGGAGTTTTTCATGGAAGAAAACATCTTTTTCATTTCACTTTATTGTATGCTAAGTGGATGAAAAAAGCTTCAAATGCTTCTCAAAACACTGCCTCTCTAGAACAATCCAAAATCATTTTGGTCACTTCTCTCCCAAGAAGTTGTCCCTTTTAGAATTCAGTTGGACAATGCTACTGTGGTGGACTTTTGGGCAACAGACAACAGATCTGTCACAGACTTACGTAGTTGAAGAGGTGAGCCTGTTCGCATCCCTGCACAACAGTAAAGCCAAAGAATTTGTAGAAGAGAGCTTCCACCCCAATTTACAATCCATGGCACTGATAGCATGGTTTTTGAATCCACTCTTCTAGAAAACAGGTACATTTACCACCAGTTATCTGTAGCTTTTTCCAAGCATGCAAGAAGTCTTCATTAAGAGTTTTCTCCCAATGCAGGAGTTCTTTTTTACCTGTTACACAAAGGGTAGCCGGCCATGGGCTTTATGGTGAGCCTATTAGGGATGCAGAGTTTCTGTCCTAGCTTCTGAGGGGGTAAGTAATGGGGACTGTGACCCCTCATTTTCCTTTAGGTTCCCCTCCCGTGCCTCCCCTCCTGGGGGTTTGGATAAAAGGTATCCCTTTCCCATTGATCTTGCTAAGAGCTGGTCATTTCCCCCTGAAGTGGACGCTCCCGTGCTAGGCTTGTCCAATAATTCGGTCATGCCTTCCCCTGACACTACCACTCTGAGGGATGGAGAGGACCGGCGCATGGATCAAGTGGCCTGCCATGCTTTTACCTGTGTGGGGGCTGTCCGTGTCCCTGTATGTGCTGCCTGCCATCACTGCTATTGCCCTTAAGAAACTGCTTAAGCATCTCATTGATCTCACAACAGCTGGTAGTGTGGGGGAGGAATATAGGACTCTCTTACTTTGCACTGATTTTGTGCAGTTGGTCACGGAACGCGTGGGTGGAAGGATAGTCTTGGTTAGGGAGGGGGGTGCGGGGGGGAGGAGGGGGGGCGCGGGAGGGGAACCTAAAGGAAAATGAGGGGTCACAGTCCCCACTACTTACCCCCTCAGAAGCTAGAACAGAAACTCTGCATCCCTAATAGGCACACATGGAACACAGCCGTGCTTGCCCCGACGGGCCCCCAAGCGCACTATCCCTAGGGGTGGAGAACCAGGTGGCAGACTCCCTGAGCAGGGGGATGTCTCGTCTGTGGGAGTGGTCTCTCAACAGCCAGGTGTTTCTCTCCCTCTGTCACCGCTGGGGTCAGCCGGACGTGGACCTGTTTGCGTCCCGTCACAATCACAAACTTCCCAGATTTGTTTCCCTGTCTCAGGATCCTCTGGCCTTCACCATGTATGCCTTGGCAATACCTTGGACGAAGTTTCAGCTTCTCTGTGTTCCCTCCCTTTCCTCTCCTGGGCAGGTCATGCGCAGGATAGCCCAGGAGCGGGTACCAGCCATACTGGTGGCCCCTTGTTGGCCAAGAAGAATTTGGTTCACAGACGTTGTGCGGTTGGCAGTAGACCGGCACGTCTTGCCCAAGGATCCAGATCTTCTCACCCAGGGACAGCTACGCCATCCCAATTTACAAACTCTGGCTTTAACGGCTTGGCTGCTGAAACCTCAATATTGATGGAAAAGGGGTTGCCTGCTTCTGTTGTTGATACCATGATTCGGGCTAGCAAGAAGTCCTCGTCCTTTATCTATTACAGGGTCTGGCATGCCTACATTGCCTGGTGTGAGTTCAAGTCTCTTCCCTGTCGGGTGTTTTCTGTTCCCAGGAGTCTGGAATTCTTGCAACATGGTTTGGATCAGGGCCTTCAACTTAGTACCCTCAAAGGCCATGTTTCAGCTCTGGCAATTTTTTTCCAAAGATCTTTTGCCAATCGCCGATTGGTTAAAAACTTTTTTCAGGATGTTTCTCATGTGCGTCCACCCCATAAGCCTTTGCTACCAGTCTGGGATTTGAATCTGGTGTTGTCTGCTCTGCAAGGGCCTCCCTTTGAGCCTATCCGTGAAGCTACCTTGTCTATTCTGACTCTTAAGGTAGCCTTTCTGGTGGCTATCACTTCTGTAAGGCGAGTTTCTGAGTTAGCGGCACTTTCCATCAAACCTCCTTATTTTGAGAGACATCAGGATAAGGTGGTGTTCCGGCTCAAGCCAGACTTCCTGCCAAAGGTTGTGCCTGCCTTTCATCTTAATCAGGACATTGTCTTGCCTTCATTGTGCCCTAATCCTGCTAATTCCAAGGAGCGGACTCTGCATTCCCTGGATGGGGTCAGGGCTCTGAAGTTTTTATTTGGTCGCCACTGAGCCTTTCAGGAAGTCTGATGCTCTTTTTGTTCTTCCTTCTGGACCTAGAAAGGGTTTGCCTCCGGCTAAATCCACTATCAGCAAGTGGATCCGTCAGGCGGTCGTTCAAGCCTATTCTGCGAAGGCAAAGGAACCTCCCTTTAGGATTACTGCTCATTCCACTCGTGCTATTGGTGCCTCTTGGGCTTTTCAGCACCAAACTTCTGTTGAACAAGCTTGCAAGGCCGCTACTTGGTCTTCTGTTCATAATTTTTCAAAGTTTTACAAGGTTGATGTTAAGGCCTCAGCGGATGCTGCTTTTGGCCGCAAGGTGCTTCAGGCAGTAGTGACTTGAACTACTGGCCGTTACTCTTTGGGGATCCCACCCTACTCTGGACACTGCTTTTGGATGTTCCAACTGTTATGAATACCGAAGCGGGCCGTGCCATGCAATAAAGAAAAAAGCAATTCTGTGAGTACTCACCTGTAGAATTGTTTTTATTCTTGCATGGCACGGCCCGCTTTGCCCCACCCTTGTTATCGTTATTCTTGGTTGCCTCTTTTTGATGATTGTTCCAAGTCAATTGGGGTTTTTTACCTTTTTCAAATTTTTTACTTATTCTCTCCCGGCTTCTTGTCTCACTGCTTGTGTATGCTGGGGAACTCTATGGTTAAGCCCATTTTTTTGGAGAGCGCCGGGACAAGCCACAGCTTTTCTGCAGTACCACTGTGCCACCTTGTGGCGGAATAACCCAACTGTTATGAATACCGAAGCAGGCCGTGCCATGCAAGAATAAAAACAATTCTACAAGTGAGTACTCACAGAATTGCTTTTTTACTATGGTTTTCTTCAAACTCCGTGCATCTAAACGAGAAGACTACTTACTTATTAGGCCAACTCCCACAGTCATTCACAGTGATACTGCCATGCCCTCTCCATTCCTTGTAATGGAGAGGGCAGGCCAGGCTAGGTGTCCACATGCACCCTCTATTGCAGTGAATGGATGTGGCATTGCTACCATGACTAATAGCAGGGTGGCCTTTGATTGCAAAATCAGCTCAGATCCTTTTGCTTTTTTAATTGGGGGACACTGATTTTAATATGTGATGGCATTGACAGTGTCCTATGCTGCCAAGGGCAAGGTTCCTCTATTTAAAGTGACAGCACACATCATGAGTTTGATTGGGTATTCCTAGACATTTCGATTGCAGACTACAGTGGACGAAGTTCTACATTGAAGTCGGTTTCTGTGTACACTGTGAAACTTCTCTTTAATGTTCTATTTATTTCATTATTGAATGTTTTTTTCCTGGATGATGACTTCAATGATATTACAGAAACCAGCAGCTATAAGATTTTGTTATGGATAAATCCAGCATAATGGCCCATAGATACACAAACAGGTGCTGAAACAGACAGTCATATAGAGATAAACCTAGTGGGCCAATGAAATCAGATTATTTTAGAATATACATTTTGACTTCAATGCACGCTTACAAAAAGATAACAAAAAAAAAGAATGCTATTTTTAGCAAAATGATGATGAATTACGCAGAAACATGCCCTAGGTGTCCATTCTCCAGGCAGTTCTTAAATGAACTATCCATAAGTGAAATAATTAGCAGAAAATCTTTGTCTAAGACTTGAAAAAAACGATTTTATGATGCGTACTAATATTTTTGTCAAATACTATATTATATTCAACTTCAGTAGTTTTTTTTAAATATCCTGTATCATACTGAATTATATTATTTTAGATTTGTAATTACCAGGCCCCTGTGATGTAGTCAAACACATTCAGAGAGGCTTATTTCAAATATGTTAGAATACTTTATATTCTGGATAGGCCCAGAACTTTACTAAACACATACATTGAATAAATAGGAAAAAAAAGCTTTTCTTGAAAGTAATTAGAAACTAGATTTGGGAATAAATTACACAAAATGTAAAATGTTTCTTATGTAAATTAATTCAAAAGCTTTCACTGAAATTTGTTTTGCATTTGAAACAAATTATATTGGTTTTATTCAATAAACAACTGATGTATTTCCCAAAGTTGCTCCATAAAACCTTGTTATCAGAGTTGCTTGCTATTATTACTAACAAGAAAAAATAGAACAGTATAAATGAAATAAAATATGCAAAAAAAATGCATCAGAGATCAAGATTGTGTTAAAGATATCAACAAAAAAGTGATTGAAATATTTAGTATTTGATTGTATTTTACTTTATTTTACAGTAGCATTCAAGAGCTGTACCACAAAATCACCATGTATTAAAATGTATTTAAACATCCTGGATAGTGAGAGGAGGAGCTATAAAAACACAGACCAAAGACCAAAAGAAATTCCCACCAAACCTATGGTTTTCTTTTACTGACAGGAATAAAATCTAGGGGGTAACATATTTTTTTAACATTCCATTCCACGTTTACAGGGGTGATCTGCTTCATTTCAATGCTTAGCCCTGGAGCCAGTCTGAGGGGAGCAGCAGCCTTAACCACTCTAAAGATCTATCCAAACAATTGAATGGAGGGTTAACCCTTTTGTTGCCAAGCCCGTAACACCTACGTGCTGGCTTGGCTGGGCCTTAAGTGCCAAGCACGTAGGTGTTACGGGCTCGACTTTCCCCGCTGCTAGTTTAAAAAATAAAAATGAAAAATACTCACCTGACCCCTCGTTGGATCCGGCCAGGTCTCCTCTTTAATTTGGTGCCATCCGTTCCCCCGTGGGGGCTCGGATGGCTCCAGGAGAGCCCCCGGAATAGGCCGCCCCCCCCGCTTCTGCAGCAGCAGCTGCTAACTGTAAAAAAAAAAATAAAATAAAAATGACATTCACTTACCTGTGTGTGCGCTGGCTCCCGCTGTCCCTCCTCTTCACCTGGGGGGCCTCCGATCCCCCCCCAGGACTTACCGATCTTCAGGAGAGAGCCCGGGAGGCTCTCTCCTCTGTCCTTCTCGATGGCGGCCGCCGTCTTGCCTCTAAGCCCCGCCCCTTGGGGCGGGTCTTATGACGTCATCCCGGCCCCGAACGATCACCGGCTTCAGCCTTCTCAGCTTCTCAGATGCCGGTGATCGGCGCTGGGGAAGGAGGTGGCAGGAGATCCTCTGATCTCCTGCCTCCTCCTTCTCTGGATGCCGATCACCGGCATCTGTCAGCTGAGCGGCGAGGGACAAGAGCTTGCAATCGAAGGTAAGTACAGTAAAAAAAATTTTTTTTTTTTTTTAATAAAATACTTTTTATTATTGTGTGGTGGTTTTTTTTAACAGTTAACCCTTATACCAGTTCACAAGGCTGGGGGGGTGGCAAGTCACCTGCCCTAGCGGGTGACTTGCCATTAACCCCCGCACCCCCATTACCTGCCTCCCCAAAGGCCAGGGGGGGGCAGAAGAGCCCGGGCCCACATAGGCTATGTGGGCTCGTAGGCTGCAGGGTGGGGGGCCACCAAAGCTGGCCCCCCCACTCTGTGCCTACAAGCCCCCATAGCTGGTCCCGGGCTGGTTACTTTGGGTAAGGGGGACCCCACGTCATTTTTTTTTTTGGGATTTTTAAGGGTTTTTAACCCTTAAAAATCCAAAAAAAAATGGGGTCCCCCTCCCCGGGAAGGGGGACCCTATATCATTTTTTTTTTTTTAATTAACCCTTTGTGACGCAACTCCCCCTCACTGGAAAATCCCTTCCTCCTTTCCCACTCAACCATCATTTACCAAAGTTTTCAAAGTTCCTTTTACATAATGGAAAACTGCACCTTACCTGAAGAACTTCTACTCCTTAAAGTGGAACACAACCTGGGATTTTGACTTTCCCGGGTTTTGTTCAGTGCCCTTTGGGGAACATCCTGAAATTCCGCAGTTTGAACCCCCCAGTTCACCCAGTAAAACTCACCTCTCTACGGTCCAACGACACATGTGTGCAGGCTCTTGTCCAAGCAACACCCTTTGCTATATTTACATCCTGCCCTCTCACACCGCATTCTAAACGAGGATGAGAGCCCACACATCACCACTAGACTAGGGAAAGGTGAGTGATTACTGGCGATTTGGGGGTTTCATACAGCGTGACATCCCAATTCCAGATGCCCCGGGGAAGGCCAGCGGCCAACCCTGGAATCTTTTAGATTCCAGGGCCAGCCATGCTGGGTTTTGTTAGGGAGTAAGGGAATATAATTCATTTTTTGCTTTTTTTTGGGTAGCAAGGTAAATAGGTTGTTTATCAAGTACTGCAGAAAGCAATTCTGGAAACACTATAAGGAGTGAGTGTTGCTGTGGGTACTTTGCAGACCTTCTTTTTATCTTAGGCTTCAGTTTGGAACACAACAGAGCATTTTAAAACAGTAACTAGCCCTAAAAATCACCTGTAGGTAAACTAAAAAGAAACCTATAATTACCTTACCCCAAGGAGTCATAACCCAGTTCCACTCTGGCATATTTTTTGCCTTGGATTTAGGCATGTTCTTCTTGCTGACTTGCTGGTGTGCTCCTACTTCGCATGGGAGAAGGCAGCCTCTCTGATAGGAGGGTGATGCGCATCCCATATTGCCCATGTCAGTATTACATGGACCATCTGCAGTAGAAAAGAAAACACTACATACACCCAACTAGTCTAAATATTCAATATCTGCCCTCCAAGAAGATCTAGACCTTGGGATTTATGCATGGCCCCTGATGCACAGGCAAAGGGAGTGCTCCAAGGCAGTGCATGGCATGCCCTGTGCATGGAGGAGCTCCATTCACTGTAACATTGGCTGATGAAAAACTAAGGCTGGAATACAGTAAAGGAGCCAGTGTGGGATACCAGCAGTTTGATCACCTGAATAGTTAAGCAGGGCGCATGCTCACGCCAGGCATTTGTGATTGACCTGTGCTGGCATGCTCCCTGTTAAAGGGTAGCAGGGGACGCAACCGCTACTGCGCTCAGGTGCACTTACCTTAGACGAATGCTTATATGAAGGGGCAGGATCGGATCCGAGTGCTCAGATTGGCCGAGAGGCCATGCATGCGCCATAGGACCGGGGAGAGGTGAGGTTATTTGGGTGACCTGGGGGGTTTCACACAGTGGGGCACCGCCAACTGGGGTGAACGGGAGGCAAGGACCAAAACCCAGGAATAGTAAACTTCATTTTGGTGAGCTCTTTAGACACAAGAAAGTCTAATACAAAAAAATGTTGTTCCCTTTTTTTCCCCAAAAAATCAACAATACCAGGCATTTTTACAGATGAGATACATAATTTTTCCAATGTGTTATGTACATTAGTAATTTGAAAATAACAAGGCCCTATGTGGTATACAGAAGAACATGCCACATTATTCAGCATAGTCCATAGGGTGCTGTTATTTCCATAAAATAAAATATTCTTACCTCATTGTAAAAATGCCCTATGTCAGTTACAGGGGATATTTTAGGAAAAAACTGAGCAAGAAAAAAAAATTATTGATATTTCTTATGTGCTAAAATGAAGACGCTCCCTGAGTTACAGGTTTCAATTCACACCAGGAGGCACACTGGTGGTGCACCTTGCTTTACCAAATATTTCTCCACTGTGTGCTCATGATCAATGATACCATTGCTACAATAAGTATATATGATATGGGCATTGGTAAGCTTTATGCATGCCGACACCCGGGCAATAGCAAACTTCCAGACACTGAAGCCAGGGGCCTATTGGGGAATCGCTCAGTTTGACATGCCCTTAAACCCAGCCCTGGCCATAGATTATGCTCCTACACCAAGGAAAACAGGCAGCTTTTGCAGGCCACAAAAAACGAAAAGGCATGCATCTCTGTGTCCAGACAGTTAGCATTATGTGAAGGCAGGTCAGCAAAAAGCATTAATAGATCATTTTTACCCCACATTAGTGTTTCCTTTAAAATCATTGAAGGCGTATTACATAAGTATATCATTTTTTCACTTTTGGAAAAAGTGTACAAATAGAACTTGAATGTGTTTCTCTTCAGACTCTTCTAGACCAACTATTCAGTAAGTTCCAAATAGATAATGTGCACGTCTTTCTAGCTTGACTTTTTTATTATGTTAAATAAATAATAGGCGTAAAGACGTGTGAGAGCACCGCTGGAAGCGTATTATTCTGCACGAAATGAGATATTTCTTTATTGCTGTCTCGCCTTGATTTCTCAGAACATTTTCCACTCTAAGCTTTGCAATCCCTGTAGCCAGTTACTAGATAGAAACTCAATAAAAGTGCTTTCCAACTAGAGTTACCAAGTCTATAAAACTAGATGGTCCCAACACCCCTCCCCATCTCTATTATTTAGATCAACACATTTTGTATTTCCATTTAGTTGTGATAATCAAATCTGTTTATCTGCGGAAAACCATGTCTAGTAGATGTTAGAAATAAGATAAGCCATTTAAGGTCTTTTTTAGACATGACATCATTGTCTATAGCAACTGCTATATCTCAGTTTCCCATCCTACTTGTCTGGCACACATAAATAAATCATTAAAAGTTAACCTCTTCCTCTGTTGCTTCTTTGCCAATGATCAGCTCTCTATTACTCATGCAATCCGGAGGTCGGCTCCTGTGACGTCCAGGATTGCAGAGCATTGCATTGAGGCAGTGTCTGCCATTTTGCATGCAAAAACAAGTACCCAAGGAATCCCTGAACATGTGCATGCCATGGGACTCACAGCACACAACCTCCTCTGGCTACAATTGCTGTTTTGTTCTGCTTTAAGTCCTAGCAAGTCCTGTCAGTGCAGCATTACAGACACCTCTACAGCAACAAAGCTCCAGCCGAGAAGGGGGTTCCCAGCACGAGCCAGGTATATATTTTTAACTTTGGGGTTAGCTGGAGAGAGACAGATGGGAGGATGTATTATTGCTTTGGCAGTACAGTCTGCTATATTACTGAACATAACTTAGGTCTGTCTTGGGTACAATAGGCTGTCAGAGAATACTAGATCAGGCTTTATAACAATTGAATGCTCTGTGTGTACCTGCTTTCTGGTGAGATTATACTAACATCTGAATCATATTCTTATAAGAAGTCACCCTAGACACTGAACAGCTAAACACAGTTTGACTCTGCAAGTATAATTCCTAAAGCTCCAGTGTGTGAGATTAACTTATTACATCTCTCCATAGGGTGCACCATCTTTTATGTCCATATTCAGGAACGTGGCCTTTCTTTCAAGAAAAAAGATAATATTAGTCTTTCCAAACTGAGCAAGAAAAGACTTTATTAGTATCAATTTAACTTGTAAGAACAGGTATTCCCTATGTGCTAAAAAATGATTTCTATGAATATATATAGGGTTGTTAATAAGGGCAGGTGACTAGATGTCATTGCCACACCTATGCAGTGACTAATTGCCTGCCTTCTTACAGGGGGGGACAGCAAAGATAAAAGTGTTCCAGGACTATTCGAAAAGCAAAAATATCAATTTCTAGTTCTACACCCTAAGAAGAGAGTATCAGAAGGGGCTTTGGCAAAATGGCAAAATGTATTACGCAAGTTCAGTGGGGTTTGGTCTGCTTAAATGAACTTCACAGATAAACCAATTCACCAGATTAAATGAATGTGGCATTAATAGTGCTTCCAAAGATGTCCACACAGCATAAAAGCAAAATAAAACAAAACCACAGATAGAGATCTAGTGTAACACGGTTTATGTTGGCAGAACAGGCTGTGAGCTAAGGATATGTATCTGTGAGCATATCCAGAGAAGTAGCTAGGCTTTCTGCAACCCGGGGCAAAGATTCAAAATGGCGCCCCCTACCTGTGCTCAGGCCCCCCTGACCTACTGCTCCCCCCTAGCTACGCTCTTGGCATATCTCTAATATAAAGGACAGATATGAGGCTTTGCACATTTTAAAGTAGCACACTCATCCAGCTCTGATGTTATTCAGTAAGCTCCGCTGAACAACACTGGAACACTTCTAATATGATCAGGGAGGTGTCCAGAGTGGAGTCCAAGTGACACTCTAGTTTTTTCAGGTCTAAACATTGATATTGACTTGAATTGTTTTTTGGATACCTCCTAACTGCTGTATTCCCATGTGCTTTATTTATTCATTCAGTATTTTAAATAATTATTGTTCTTTGTTGATCAAATATTATTTATATGTCTTAGTTTACATTGTTGTGTAACTTTGTAAGGGCTGTGTTCACCCTAAAATCAATTTTGGTGTTTTATTTTGTAATACCCTATTTTGCTTCTTTTTTTTTAGCTTTTTTTTAATACATTAGCTTTTTTGCTTTTTTTATCTTATTAATTGTGGCAAAATAATTCAAATTGTTAGATATAAAACTTTTGTATCTAGCAGTGCAATGTTAAATAGCTGCACTGGTGATTAGCTGCTAAAGTAAAACTGGCTTTCACTTTTGTATGCTCACGTGGGATTTGAGGATGACGTGTGAGTGGTAAGGCAATCCTATCGTTACTGAAATTGGTTATGGCGGAGCGCACCTGGCATCATTTGTTATTAAACTACACATCTATCGTGTCACTATTAAAAGCTTTGGCTTTTTTTCTGTTTTTTTTTTTATTTGTTTAGATCATATTTAGGTATTTTACCAGGATTTTTGAAATCATCCTCTTTATGTTTTTGTGTAACACAATGTATCTCTAGTATCTGTATCTAGTTGTAACCAGGTACACTTAGGAACCATGGTATGAAGCTTCAGTATCTTAATCTAAAGGATTTTAATTGGTGTAAACTAGCGCTAGGTATTGTTTCTAAGTTACAGGGTTAGTCTACATTATGGAAGCAGTATTCACTACCTGCAATCTCTTGCTTTTAGCACAAATGTACAAAAATTCTGCACAGCAACAAGAGAGGAGTGAGTTCCGTAAACACACCAAACACTACTGCTATGGCCGCTGCTGAGGTGAGGGAGCTTGCTCAACCTTACACATGCCCAGCAGCAGTGTTCTATGCAACTATAATCTATAAACTTTGCAGTCTATGTCTATTGACAACGTACACCAAGTCTGCACTCGGTGTACATAGCCATTAGCAACAGATTGCAGATAATGAAAACTGCTTCTATAAAACACACTTTTCAGCTCAGCACTTTTTGCCACACTAAAATATACACTTTCAAAAATTCAATCAAAAGTGAACTTACCCTTTAAGACTCAGTTAACTATGAGTTTCTGCTTAAAGTGGACCAAACTCATATGAATTAGTTGTCCCTCTTCTCTCTAGGGGCATCCTGATTTTGGATGACCAGAGGTGTGTAGAGCAGGAAAGCTGCCAGAGGCCAGTGCATGAGTTGTGTGGTTGAGGATCAAGATGAGTATATGGGGAAACCAGAGTGTTTCACACTGCAGGTCATTCCAAATCAAGATGCACCTAGAAAAGGGAATCACCAGTAGACCACTACTAGATGCTAGTGTTTTGGTCCTCTCTAAAATGATTAAGTCAAACTGATCCTTCATACAGGAACCTGGACCAAATCATTAGGGAAGTAAGAAGCCTTCTTCCTTGTGGGTAAAAAGTTCATCCTGGAGTTCCGTAGCCAGTGGGTGGGCACATGACAAAGTTTAAAGTGGACCAAAAGCGGCCCTGAAGACTCCAGGGTCACCTGATTCAGGATGCCCTACTGTGTAAAACCCCCCAGATTGTCCAGTAAACTCAACACCTCCACGATCCAATGGCACATGCGTGAGCCACGTCCGCCATCTGCTATACCTTTAACAGAATGCGCTCACTCCAGGCATTCGTGACTGGTCGGCGTGTGCATGCACCCTGTTAGAGGGTAGTGGGAATGTGGCCGCTGGCACACTTGGCTCCTCTTAGTTAGAGTTGGCAGTCAGCGGAATCTCAGTCAATTTGACATGTGCAGAGCCGAGTACGCTGATTGGAGAAGATCCTGCACATGCATGGTAGGACTGGGGAAAGGTGAGTTTACTGGGCGACCTGGGGGTGCCCCAGGGGCATGGACCAAAACCTGAGGTAGTCAAAATCCCGGGATTCGGTCCATTTTCAAGATGTAAGCATTACATTTGAGTAGATATTTTTTGAGGGGTAAGAGGAACAATCTGGAGTTTTGCTGCAATGGAGTCTAAAAGACTCCAGTGCCAGTCAATTCCCCTTACATTTGACATCACAGTTTGGGTTATCCCACTATGTGTAATCCCCTAGATCACCATAAAATCTCATTTCACTGATGACCTAAAGATGCATGCGTTGGTCACAGTTGTAACCTTGGCTGATTCGTGTACTAGTGGCAGGCATCTCCGAATAGCTGGCGTGAGTATTCAGTTAAGTAGAAGGGAGTACAGTAAGCTAATTGACTGGTGGCTCTGCATGTGCCGTAAGATCACTGAAGAGATGAGTTTTTTTAAAGTGGTCCTTTAAAACACAGTGGGGCATCCACAATAGGAATGCCCCGCTAAAAAGAAACAATCGCCAGAAGAGTAAAATTCCGGGTGATTGTTCCTCTGTAAGAGCCATGGCAAACTGCTGTCAAAAAAATGCTACAAAATAATATGAAGCATCCATTAGGTGCTATATGCATCTCTACTGTGCTCTATATGTTTTTTTTTTTGTTTCACTTTTTATGAGAGCTTTTTACTAAGTTTCAAGAAGCATTATCTATTCCTATTGTATAGACTATCATCTGTCAACTATATTTATCTTTTTTTTTATCAACGTATACCTTTTATCCAACTATGATGGCTAACATATTGCAACATTCAACAATGATGAGAAACTTAACTTTCCAATGTTTATCTATTCTGTTTTTAACTAAGAAAAATAGCACCATCAACTGATCAAAATCACTTTGTTCTTGTCCTTCATTGCCTGCCATTCAGTTGCATGAATGTGCAGCGGCGTGTGAGCTTTTTTGTTGTCAGCAACAAACTTTTGTACTTGGCAGCTGCCACAGAATAAAGAACTGCTTATCCATAAAATATGTCTGTAAACCCTGATTAAACTGTGTCTTTGTTAAAATGGCTTTCCTGATTTGAAACAAATCTCTTCTATTTTAAGCAGGACAATCCTTGAACAAGCTGTTGTGCTCCTTTTTCAAATATACTAATAATCCTAAATTCCGATATTTTTCTATGTTTGTCATTATTTTGATTCTCATGTCACACTGGAACTCAAATATAAACTGCCCTCTTGTATATTTGAAAAAGAAACTCTGCTGTGTTTACTACCACCACCTCTTTTGAGGTTTAAAGGTATTCAAAGATATGGATACTTTTACTTTGCTTAAGTGAATACCCTATTGGGCTGGCAATAGACAGTTACTTCTCTAGAACTACATCTAGTAATGTAGTATTATTGTGTCACTAAACTCCCCCCCCCCCCCAAAAAAAAACAAAAAACATCAGGCACCCACCTTCTCTCCTTCTTTCTGTGCTGGATGGTCCAGTGCTCAGAAATCTAGTTTACGAGAACAAAGCTTTAGGGCCTTGCATGCTTCCACCCCTCACATCAATCACTGTGCCTGTGCTTAGCACCATCCATTCATTGCAATGGAGGAGGCAGGCAAAAAAGCTGCTGATTTGAAATTTGCAGCGCAGCCATACACAGCAGGACATCTGCTATAGGATGCCCCATGGACAGGCTAACAGCCATTCCTGGAATCTTTCAGATTCTAGGGTGCCCGTAGGGGGTGATTGGTCTACTTTAGGTCTCCATGTCCCATTACTACGTACAGCCATCAACTTTCACCTTGGTGCTAATGTAGGCCACCCCCCTCTAAAACAACATGTGTCCGCAAGTAGAAAGCGATAGCTATGTAAATCTAAAAAGCCATATCCAAGCTTTACATGCTCAGGGACTCATTGAATGCTTATGATATCCGAGAGACATAAAGAGAAGATTTGCATTGCAGAATCCTGGCTAAATCCTGTTTTTCCTGGTCTGTATGTGCCACATAAATACTTTCTGTTTTCAGAAAGCCCTCTTTACCTTGTAGTCCACATAAAGAGGGAGGGGGTAGGACATTCTGTTACATAACAATACCTAATTTTCCTATCTATAACTAGGTGTAGCATTGTGGTTGTGCTGGGAACTGACAGGTTATAGCACTATCTGTGCAACGCTTTAGCAATTTTTTTGTGTACCATACATTGTATGTGCTGCATTGCTTTGCATTTTGTAGTCTTTAGAAAACATTTAGTAGACTTTAGTAGAACAAAATACATACTTCACTTTGCTTTATAGAAGCAAACCTCTAAAGGGACTAGTTAAAACACTACGAGGCTAACCTACATAGTTATTAGTAATAGAAATAGTATTCTGGACAAGTTGTGCCCAGACTCTCTAAGTTTCTGCATGGATAGCCATGTGCATGCTAGGAAAATATTTATGCAAATTGATGGGAGAGAATCAGAGGAGATATAAGCAAGTTGTGCATGACAACCAGTTATTCAGATTTTTTGGAAATCTAGAAGAAGCAATGTGCAGGTAGAGAAACCAGCCTGGGACAGATTTGGGACCAACTGCTCGGACTACTACAGAGGTCCTGGGGAGGAAGATTAAGGCCTAGCTAGGATCACACAAGGTACTGGTGGGACTGTTGGACTTGGAAGGCTGTGCTGCTGGAAGTAAAAAGTTGTCCCTAGTCTGCTGCAACGAAAGTTTATAGCGTCATACCTGAAGCTACTTAGTTAGAGTTGGCCTTTATTAAAGACCAATAGACTTGTCTGGGACTTTTTATGTACCCTGTGAATATGTGTAAGGCTGACAGTAACCACCCCACCCCACTAGTGCCATTCAGAACACCTAAGGGCCGGAAAAGTATCCACTACCAACAAACAGTGTTACTACTCCCCGGGTTATGTGCACACTTGCACTACTATTCACTTTTGTTGGTTGCATCATTTTTACAACACAAACATATGTCATAACGCAGTGCAGTGCATAAATCGTGATATGTCCCACTGATATTTATTTATTTTTTTTGCCTTGACACGATTGACCTTTTTAGCCCTGCATTGCAACAAACACAGAAATGTTTGAACTTAATGAAGCCTAAATGCTGTGATGTTTCACATACATCAACACATCCAAAAGTCTTTCTTGTGCTCCTAGTTCAGCTTTAATGATCAGGGTCCATCCATGGCCACCCTCTCTGATTTCTGTAGCTTTAAAATTAATGTCAGAATTATTTTTCTTGTTCTTCCTTTGATATTAGCCACTTACAGTCTCTTCTCAGTGCCTGGCTAATGAACAGTTCATTAGTTCTGGCATGTCCATATCTCTAAATGCACATGTTCAGCTCTGTGCCTGAGTGGTAAGAGAAGACATTATTAATCAGTTTATCTCCAGCTGAGACCAGGTGTTGCTCATTAACATTTGATAGCGCTGCAACGTAACAGTGCTGCGCGGTCTGACGCCTTCCCTATAAGAGCGGATAGCTTCATTATCTGGACTCAAAATGATCTGTTCACTCCACAGTGTCCTATTATCCTTTCCTATGAAATGCATAGTCATATGCCACAAGTCCTAATGCCCAGAAGTTCACTGTGTGCCAGAATCCTCTGTAAGTGAAAGTTTTCGTGAGACATTGGATAGATTTGTAATACTTTAGCACACCCCTTAATTGATCAAACTACCACATGCTTTAAAAGCCAACTGGTCATAGACAGGGCAGGCCTTGGGTTAAGTGTCTCCCTGTGCAGGATTTTAGGATGGTTTCCCTCAAAACACACACATTCAGTAGAGAGAACCAGGTGGAAGAAATTCCCACGGAAATATATATAGAGAAAAATGAGATATGGACGAGAGAGAAAAATTGGGAGTGTGGAAGAAAGAGAGAAAGAGAAAGAAAATGCCCTAGAGAAAAAGAGGAAAAAAGGAGAGATGTGAAAAGATTAGAGAGAAGCAGTGAATATGGGGGGAGAAGTGTGAGAAGGAGGCAACATGGAAGTTATAAGAAAATGGTAGGAGGGTAAAAAGTAGAAGATTTTCAGCAGGTGAAAAGATCAAGATGAAAGGAATGTGGAAGAGAAAATGAGAGAAAGGGGGAATGGAAAAGGTAAAGAGAAGAAAGGGAATGTGGACGAGAAAATGTAAGAGGTTACAAGGAAAAGAGAGAAAAGGAAAAATTTGGAAAAGACGAAAAAGCATGGGAGGGGGTAAAAGGGATGAGAATGTAGAAGAGGTGAAAAGATGGAGGTAGTAGAAATGTGGAAAAGAGTGATGGAGAGAAAGTAAAAAAGGAGGAGGGAATGTGTAAGATAAAGAGAAAGATGGATGGATCTTATCAAAGAGAAAAACAGAGACACTGTGAAAGACAAAAGTGACAGAGAAAGAGAGAAAAAATAAAGAGGACAGTGTGCAACAGAAAGAAATTGAAGAAAAGTAAAAATATGACGTATGAATGGTGTCTCCTGGCGCCTGCTTAGAGAGACTATTAAATAGAGCCCTGTGTGATTGTTGCACTTGTTACATGGCCTGTCCCTTTGGACACAGGTACTTGCATGACAGTTCAAAGGGTAGAGGGGATGGCTGCTCAGCGAAATGCAACCACACTGCAAACGCATTAAAAATGCAGAATATAATTTGATACAGTTCCTCTCCAGCGCTTCTAAAATTAATCACAAAATGCCTGCGCTAGGTGTGATAGGTGTCAACAGAACCAAAGCCAAAAATTGCAGTTAAGTGTAACTTTAGCTAAAATCCAAACAGTAAACAAACTTATTTATTATTATTATTATTATTATTATTATTATTATTATTTTGGATGCTTTCCCACATGATGAAATTGTAGGGGGCAGTCATCCTTACTGTAAAGTGAAGACACTGCTAGCACTATTTTCATCTGCTGAACATGCTGCATGGCGTACTCCCCAAAGTTATACATACTGCACCCTCAGTGTACAAGCTAATAGAATAATCATTATTTGTACCGGTTATTGATACTATTAGATCCTTACTGCGATTTCAGTACCCCAAGCATTCGAAAAAGCAGTGCATATTAATGAACGAATACCGTGCATTTACAGAAATAGGTTGGATAGAAATGCATGGTGTTTCTAAATGGGGATTGTGCTCACTCACAAAAAAAAAAAAATAGAACTAGGCCAGAGCAGTCATAGACATGGTTTTTACTTTACTTTATTACTTTATTGCTGACAGGGGATCATTCAATTATTAATGCAACAAGATCACAAATCTGTAATATAATGCCAAAAAATGGGCTACTGAACACAAATATCACATCAGTTGCTGAGATATAGCGACTGAAATTTATACTTCCTTCACATTTCAGACTGATTGTGAAATATCTGCGTTCAGTTCAGTCTGGTTTCGCTGGAAATCAGATCAAGTCGCTGGATATATTTCTATCTTTGGAAGTCCTCTAAGTAATGGCATTCATGGCACTTGGCTTACGTTTTCAATAATACCTAGATATAAAAAATAGAGTCTCTTTCTTGAAGTATCCTTGAATGCAAGGTTATCATGTTTCTGAAAGTCATCATTAAATTCAGGTATCTGTAAAGGACAGAGTAGGAATAAAATGAAGAAGTACACTAAACCAAACGAGAAAAAGTTTAAGCACGTAAAACCAAGTTTGAGTTCATTAATGCTTATGTGAGGCTATCACTGGCAAGATCCTAGATACAGTTAAAGCAGACCTGAACCAACCCTAGCAGCTCCTGGAGGGGGTCAGGTTCATAAGGACCATATCCCACCTACTCCTCCTGCAGATGAGACCTACATTTAGGAAATACTCACCTACTCCTTATTATGGTCTTTATGACGGGGTAAAAAGAAACTACTGCCAGTGTGCAAAAATGCATGCTGGTGCGTGTGTGTGCGTGTGTGTGTGTGTGTGTGTGTGT
Source organism: Gastrophryne carolinensis (assembly GCA_027917425.1). Taxonomy (NCBI): domain Eukaryota; kingdom Metazoa; phylum Chordata; class Amphibia; order Anura; family Microhylidae; genus Gastrophryne; species Gastrophryne carolinensis. The sequence goes on from CM051235.1 coordinate 112,721,540, forward strand.
GTGTCTGTTATGGTCTCCTGCCCCTGTCAGATGGAGCTCTGCTAGGGGAAGATGAGCATTGCACTAATGTAATGCTCACATATGGCAGGAGGGACTGGATTGGGTTAGTTGAGTGTTCCTGTAAACCAGGACAACTCTCTGGCACAAGGTTTTTAGTTTACTAAATGCACTAAAACATAAACCTAGAGCTGGCCAGACTGGGATGGAAATAATGGCTAGTTAAAGCGGAGGTCCAGTCTCCAGATAACACTAATGGCAATCCAGTGACATTGGTTGTTGAAATGAGCTGATAACATGTATAGAATTTCCACTGATTTATCAAGCACTTCTGCAGGACATTGCCACATCAGTGCAAATTAAAGTAGTAAAAAATATATTAAAATATTTTTTTTCACATTTGCGCATGTTACTGCACTACTAATGTTTTAGTAAACGTGCTTCCTGTAGTGCAGCAACATGCTGAAAATGTATAAATCATATTTTGCACTACTCTAATTTGCACTGAAATGGCACTGTGGTGGAAATCGCAGAAGTGCTTGATAAATCAGGCCCATAGCATGTTAGGCACAAACATTGCTACTGTTATAATGTATCTGTTTAGTAATTTCAGACAGGTATAAAACACACCTTTTCTTACATAAGAAAAAATTAAACATACAAAATCAGCTCAGCACCTCGAGGACTTCCTTTTGGCACAAAAAATAAACACTTTCAAAAATTCCATTGAAAATGGATTTACCCTTTAAACATTGAACATTACTTCTTTGGTCAAGTTTCTTGATTTCTATCTACTTGTCCTTGCAGAGGACCTGAGCAGAGCTTGTGTCAGGTAAAGCACCAGAGCCCAGCTTAAAGTGGACCAACACCCAGGGGTGATCGGCCCGGGAATGTATAAGATTCCCGGGCCGATCACCTCCCTCACCGCGGGACATCCGAGATCGGGATGTCTCGCGGTGAGGGACCCCCCCCCCAAAAGCCCCAAAAAACCCACCTGATCGGCGGCGGCAGCGGCCGGCGCCGCCTCCCACGCGCCCCTCTAGGCGTGCGCGAGCCCGCGCCGGCCGTTTGTGAATGGCCGGCGCTGGCACGCGCACTGTCAAAGGGGCGCGCGGGAGGCGCGGCGGACACGCTGTCTTGTCCGCAGCTGTCACCCGCTTGTCCGTGGCTACGTGGGAGCGTGGTGAGGTGAGTTTTGGGGGGTTTCTGGGGGGTTTTACACAGCGGGGCACCCCTGATCGGGGTGCCCCCCTGAAGTGGACCAAAACCCAGGATAGTCAAAATCCTGGGTGTTGGTCCACTTTAACAGTTCTCTCTATGGATGATTAGTTGGATGCAAGCAGTGCCTTACTGGTCAAAGGCCAGTTAATGAAAACTGGAGGACTAGGAACAAGTAAAACACAAATATCAGAGAATCCAGTTTCCAGTTTATGGTCAGTTTTTTCTCAGTTTATCCTGTTATATTAGCATGTTATTAGCATCATTGACATCCCTGGTTGCAAATGCAGCACATAGACACTGTAAATAATTTTAGTTGGAGTTTAACTTTAAGATCTAAACTTCTGAGTTTTATGTAAGCTTCCCCAGTCATACACCGAAAGCACTGACATTTAAAAAATATAATAACCTTTAAATGCAGCTTGAGAACATCTTGTAGTCCTCCAGTCAGAGTCTGCATATACCCCTAGAAGATGAATAAGCACCAGCTTTGATTGCTGATAATGTTCTTTTAAACATTATAAAAAGATTTGCTCAAAATGAATGTCCATTTTAGGTGCTTTTAAGAAACTTCACTTTGAAGGAAAGCATCAGTAAGGTCAGTTGACGGGGCTTGGCTCAAAGCCAGTACTATCACATCTAAATGCTTTTGTTGCATTAGGGTAACAATACACCAACGCATTGAAAGCACAAAAAAAAAATCTGCCTATTATTTGCAATGGATGGCTACCCATCCCAGCACTTCAATGTGCACTGCCAGTGCAGGCTATAAACATCTATGGCAGTGCAGTACAGGCAAAGCACACTTTACTGTGCTTTACCATTGCTATTTCTAAGTCTATGACAATAGGGTTGATTCAGAGCCCCCTCTTCGCCATTTGCGTGAAAACTTCCGTTCTCATCCATTTTTCCCCCTCGTCATTTTTGCGTGATTTTTCTTTTGACCTCCAAAAAAACAGCGAGAAAGGGGCTCTGAATCAGTCCTACTGTCATATACTTACACACAATGTTGCAGCACAACACATGTGAAGCACAGTACATGCAGTGCTGCAATGCATTGCTGTGTCTCCAGCCCAACACTATTAAATCATACGAAAAAAACTTTTTTTCATCCCCATCAAAATATTTTGTAGGTGTTCATGCTTGAGCTCTATGGAGGTCAGTTTTTCCCACCAGACACAGTGAATCCCACTTTGTCCAGAAAGACATGTACTTCTTTGTATATGTCCACCTTTAAGTGCTATAAAATTGTGGTCATGAATAAATGCATCCAATGGCTGGGCTGGGAAAGAGGCTGTGTCTCAGCAACAACAGCGTTATTCTGCAGCTCACCAGAATAAAACCTTCTGCATTTCAGGTACACAAACAATAATTTGTTTCACACTTAGCTTAGACAGTCCCTTTAATTTCAATTACAAGCCAAACCAAACCACTGACAGGAGCAAATTTGATTAACCATTTGATGTGTAACCCAGTGGCATTGCTATGAAAAAAAAAACAGCCTCAGTTCAATCTATTTGTGCTGCAAGTCAAGGTTTTTGCTTGATTCCTACTTTTTTTTTTTATTTATTTGTAAAACCTTTACTGTAAGACTTTTGTGTATCAGCAAAATTTAGGGTCTGATTTATCAAGCACTTCTGCCAGACAGTGGCACATTAGAGTAGTAAAAAAACGAATAAAATATATTTTTTCACACTACAAGAAGCACATTTACTAAAATATTAGCATCAACATGCTGAAAAATGTAGAAATCATATTTTGCACTACTCTAATTTGCGCTGAAACAGCATTGTCTGGTAGAAGTGCTTGGTAAATCAGACCCTTAAAGGACTATCGCGAAAAAATGGCCCAATAATAAAAATCCATATAAATATGCTGGAAGGCGGGAGGAGAGGTCACTTATACACCCGATATCGAGAAATATCCAGCCAGGCTTGTTTTTTTTTTTTTTTTTAATGGAAGGAAGAGGACCTCTCGGGTGACAGACTCTGTCACCTCTCATAGACTAAACCTGTAACCCCAGGATTTTTTTCCTACTAGGGGAAGAAAACCACAAGCTTGGTGGGAGTTTTAATTAGTTTGGGTTTATAAGTGACCCCTCCCCTTATTAGCTAAAGTGTTTATATGGATTTTTAATATAACACAATTTCGCGATAGTGCTCCTTTAATATTTTACCAACACTCAGATACAACCTGCGCACTCTAAACAAACAAATGTTGACACTTATTTAAGTGCCATGGTTAATTATGATCTTAGGTTTTGTATTATTTATATTTCAAGAATAATATTAAAAACGTATGTTGCTCTTTTGCCATTTATTGTTTATGGAGTTACATACAGCGTTTAGTCATTTATTTAGCTTGGTTTGTATTATAGTTTAAAATTAAAGTGGGGGAACTTGATGCTCTGGTACTGGAAGAAAATATTGATGTTATTGGTGTGGCTGAGACATGGCTGGATTCCACACATGACCGGACTGTCAATCTTCAAGGTTTTGCTCACTTTTGGAAAGACCAAGCAAAAAGGAAAGAGGGCGGAGCGTGTCTCTATGTAAAGCAAGAACTCAAAGCATATATTAATGAGGGAATACTAGCAGAAGATTGTGAGGATATAGAATACTTGTGGGTAGAATTGCGGGGCTGCACATACGCTGTAGGACCAGGGATGGGTAAGTGAGATGGGGCGATCTGGGGGCTTTCACACAGTGGAGCATCCCTAATCGAGGTGCCTCGGGGGAAAGGACCAAAAGCCAGGATAGTAAAAATCCTGGGTTTTGGTCCACTTTAAAGAGGAACATTGCAGGTATTGGGGAGATTTTATTAACTTGGCACTATACCAGTGCTTGCTCGGCTCCCCTGCCCCTCCGGTTTAACATTACACAACTTTAAACTTACCTGTATGGACACATAGGACTCTGGCATCCCTCTGCCCCTCAGCGTCTCTGTAGGGCAGCGCCATCTTGCGTTCCCATCATGCTCTGCACCGACCCTCAGATCTCACGCATGTGCAGTGTCACTGCATAGGCTGCAATGACACTCTGCGTAAATACCGCAAGATTTGAAGAGCAGCACTGGACATTTGAAGCGGCAGAGAAGGATGAGTATGGCTAAGGCTTGCAGCCTTCAATCAGTGATGGCTAAGAGGGGGAGGGTGGTGCAAAGGGGGCGGGAATGCTTAGTTTGCTTATGTTTTAGATAACGCCGAAATCCAAAAGGCAGTGGGGGAGGGATGTTTAGAGAGGAACATCAGGAAAAGGTCTGATGTTCCTCTTTAAAGAACTAAACTTAATTATCTCATCACCCCTGTTCTTGATCTTTAAAAACTTACTAACAACTGATATAGTGCCAATGGACTGGTGCAAGGCAAATGCGTTGCTCATTTTAAAAATTGGTTCTAGGTCTCCTCCAGGCAATTACAGATTTGTAAGTTTAACATCCATTGTGGGAAAATTGCTTAAGTGGCTATTAAGGAACTAGATACATAAATATTTAGCTATGCATAATATTATAAGTGACAGCACTGTTTTACTAGACAAAAGACAGAAGCTGCCACACTAACCTGATTGGCTTCTATGAGGAGGTGAGTAGAAGCCTGGACAGAGGGGCGGCTGTAGATATAGTTTTTCTAGTTTTTGCAAAAGTATTTAACACTGTCCCCCATAGACGCTTATTGGGGAAATTGAGATCTTCAGGATTAGAAAATACAGTTTGTAACTGGATTGAAAACTGGCTGAATGATCGTGTGCGGAGAGTTGTGGTTAATGATACCTACTCTGAATGGTTACCGGTTGTAAGTGGCGTACCCCAGGGTTCAGGGCTGGGCCCACTATTATTCAACTTGTTTATACACGACATAGAAGATGAAATTAAAAGCACTGTCTCTTTTTTTGCAGATGACACAAAGATATGTAGCACAGTGCAGTCTGTTGAAGATGTTCACAAGCTTTAAGCTAACTTGGATGCTTTGAGTGTCTGGGCATTCACTTGACAAATGAAGTTAAATATGGAGAAATGTAAAGTCATGCACTTGGGCTCTAATTCTGAAAGCCACATATGTCCTTGGGGAAGTAAAACTGGGAGAATCACTTGCTGAGGAAGATCTGGGGGTACTGGTAGATCACAGGCTAATTAACAGCATGCAATATCAAGCAGCTGCTTCCAAGGCCACTAAGATATTATAATGCAATCAAAGAGGCATGGAATTATGGGATAGGGATGTAATTTTGCCTCTTTACAAGGCACTGGTGCGCCCTCACCTGGAATATGCCGTCCAGTTCTGGGCACCAATTCACAGAAAGGACGCTCTGACTCTGGAAAGGGTGCAGAGGAGAGCCACCAAACTAATAAGGGAAATGAAGGATCTTAGTTCTGAGGAAATATTACCAAAATTAAAGCTATTTAGTCTTGAGAGGAGACCACTGAAGGGGGACATGATTATCATGTATAAATATATAAATGGGCAATACAAAAAATATGGGGAAACACTATTTCAGGTAAAATCCTCTCCAAAGACAAAGGGGCACTGCCTTTGACTGGAAATAAAAAAATGTAATCTCTGGAGGCAACAATCATTTTTTTACCATCAGAACTATAAATCTATGGAATAGCCTCCCATACAAGCTTGCTACGGCATCAAGTGCTGACAGATTCAAAAAAGGATTAGATTCTTGTTTAGATGAAAATAACATAAACAGTTACTATTAGCTGTTATCAGTAAAAAAAAATTAAAAAATAACTTCCCCTTCCCCAAGACCCTTGTTTGAACTTGATGGACATATGTATTTTTTCATTAATAATGTAATTATGTAATCATGAAAATGTATGGTGTCTTCTTGCCATATGTAAAAGTACCATACATTTGCTTTGCAGTCTCGTTCAGTTCTTTATGACCTTATAAACTTATGAAGCAGACCAAGACTGTCTGTCAGCAATTATTTATCAGAATCTAATGTGGCACAGAACATTTTGGTGCATAAGCCTAGTAATGATGAGGACATTTGAGACTAACAATGAAACATAATAATAACTGGAAATATATTTCTAGAGTTACCCTTCTTGACATTTACAGGAAAATCTACTTAGTACATTTTTTCCTGCTCTCTCTGTATAAGACGCGCTTTCTATTAAAATATATAATGCAATGATTGGCCTCAGACATCTTCTAACTAAAAAATATCATTTACAAATCTGATTACATTTCAGCTTTTCGAGTCTCCATTTTTCTATTTTTGGAAAGGCAACTTTTATTATTTATCATCCATCAGTGTAATTAAGGTTCCAAGGAAACTTTCTAAGCATTCAGTTTTTTGTCTCTCTGTTGCTTCACTAGCAAAACGGTTCACAAGCTGGCCACAGCATGGGGATGTTTTATAGATAAGAAATTGGTTTTGGTACATTTTATTTGCTTAATATTAGGATCAGTTCTAAATGTATTTCCTATATAGCAATTCTTAAAACCCCTTAGCTGGTCACTTAAAAGAAAATGTCACATTTGTGAAGCAGACTCTCCTCCTGGAATAACGCTCCCCAGCTATCCCCATTGGGACTCATGCAGCTCCCTTCTGGGTCGACCACCTGGAGGTATATGCTGGTGTACTGGACCAGCCTGAGGTGCTGCCACTCATCGCAGTGATTAGGGGATTAACAATAACTCAAGCTCAATGTGGCTGGTTCAGTGTCAGCCTCCTTGAGACAAGAGAGAAGGCATAATGGTAGCGGGTAAACAGGTAAGCCTTTTTTTATTTACACCCCAAACTGGGGGTCCCAGGCTTGCCCTCTAATGTTGGGGTTTGGCATCAATGGCAATTATTAGTGGAACCTTGGTCAGTTGTGTTTTATTTGTTATTTGGTTCCAATTTTCAATTATTGCAGCCACAGGTTTGATCATGATTCATGACAATAATAAATGTCAGTAATGTATGGGAGCAGCATGAGCAGGAGGTCAGGAAGAAGTTGGACAGAGTTGCCATTGAGGCCAGCATTTTGGCCCCATTGTGGCTGGCCCCATTTGGGAGTCATGCCTGTACTGATGGCTGGCCTGAGGGACAGCATTAACATACTCAGCAAAAAATAAAGGGTTACTATGCCAGTGACACCCTTCTGGTCCCTGTTACTTGGAGCCATGGCTTTTAGTCTCGAATAACTTCACTGTAGAGAGAAAATTTGAAAAATGTAAAGTTAATTGGGACAATAGTAAATGGCTAATAATTACTTGTCAGGTTTTATCGACGGTCTTTTTGAAATATGAATACTCTATTAAACCCTAGTATAAATCACAAATACATTTCAGAATTATACGCATTAAAATAAGGACTTACCGACGTAGATGATTATTGCTTAATACCTAATCATTATCTTAATACAATGGAGGTTCTTTATTAAATATGTGTGCTGATTAGTTATAATAAGATGTTTATGCTTCAGGTATTTAATTACAGGTCTTGCTATGAAGCTAATCGTGCAGACATTCTTACAAACCTGGCCTACCAACCGGGTGAAAATCATTAAAAAATCATTACTATCAGCTGACACTAGTCTATAATTTTTGTGGTTGATGGGGGAGTTGATGCTTGATGAATAATCCAATTAAAACTGGCAACAAAAGACTTAAAATGTCAGCCAAATTGCTTTTTAATAGTCAACACAGCCGTCACAAAACATAAACACAGAACTCCCAACAGTAGCATAAAGCTTCTGAAACAATCATAGAAAATGAACAATTTCAAGCAGCCTGAGAATACGCATAATGTAGGGGCAATGATTAAAGTATTGTGAACGGCAAATCTGGCCCATATCTTAACCGTGTAGCTCAGGCAGAGGCAATTAATAAAGGCGGATTATGATTACCCTGTACCTGACTGCTTATGTACTATGGTTTGAATTATATTTGCTATTTATTAAGCAAATTATTTTGGTTTCATTGAAAAAAAACAGCAAGAGTTAGGATTTATTGGCTAATTAGCATAAACAACATTAATACAGTAACACAACAAATCTTATACTATGACGGCGGAAACTGCATGCAGAGAAAGTGAATAATATGTATAAACAAAACCTTTACCAATTTTACCTGTTCTGTGTAAAATTATTTTAATTATAGTTGCAGTGCATATATTTTATTTCTGTTATATAAAGTTAGCCTTATTTTATGATACAAAAAAAATCTTTATACACTGACATGACTATAATTAGTAAGCACTGGCAATTACGTTAATATACAATTTTAGTCACAGACACATATTTGCATTAGTGCAAGTAGTAATGTATAGATTAAAACTTGCTCAATCAATGGTTTACCCAGTCTACTGACCATGACAATTCCCAGGCTCAGTCAGTCAAAGTGATTGGCTAATTGTTACTCAATATTTTTCTTTAGATAATAAACATGGTGACGTATTTGAATCGCACACATCAACATTTTGGTTCTGAAACTAAAGGGTAATATATTTTAATTGAAAAAAAAAAATTGGAAAACTTTCTGGTGGAAAACTTTTAGGTGGGCTTTCTCCAATCATAATGCGTTGCCTGTTGTTTGCAACCACTTGTTGTGCCCACAATACACATCTGGGCATCTATCACTATTGGAGTATCAGTAGGGATGTCTTTCATGGTCCACCCCTGCTGCCAGTTAATTAGGAAACCTGCCCCCCCCATGACCGTAAGCAGAAAGGGTGACCGAATGCGAGCTGGGGAGCACACTATCAGCACCAGAGTCCACTGGACCATTACAGACAGTAGTGCTATGATAAGTCTAGACTACATGTGCTCAACCCTC